>JAFREQ010000001.1:1250000-2500000 GCA_025331565.1 Holacanthus passer | reverse complement strand
CCCCAAACAGTATGTTTACCCTTGGGATGGGACACAAAACCAGCTGTGTATGAAACTTCCATCTGTGCTTACATTAGTCAGGTCATGGTTTGTTTAGCATGAATGTGCTGTACTAAAAGTGCTCACTGCCCTTATCATCTGAGGTCCTATTTTACTGCTTTATAATAACAGCCCAATAGGAAAGTAAACATACTGTTTGAAAGATAAAAATAATATATTATTTAGGCTTGGCTAGCGTCTTCTATGCAGATGTAATGAAGCGTAACTTGGTTTATTTATCTTAAGATTTGCAGATGCCTCATACATTATAATGCGCTATATTAAGCACATTCATTCAGTCGGAGGCAGCTTCGGGCACATACAGTATATTCAGTGTGTACAGTATATTGCATATTTATATGTTGTCTCTCTGTGTGTGAATTCATAGCTGTTGTTTTCTGTTGGACCATTGATGAGACAGCTGAACTGAAATCTGGTCCAAGCCAAGGTCTCGACTGTGTGGCTGCCCTGTAAAGCCTTTAAGGGTAGGGATAGTGTGTGTGATATATGTGTGTGTGTGTGTAACTCATCAAAACAGGAGTGTTGGCACTGAGGTAAAAAATGATGCATTTAGTTTGCCTGTAGTTCATCCTGGGACCTGATCGAGTCGTTATCACGGTGTTGGCCCTCGTGTTATCCATCTTTGATTTCCGGCCAGAATAATAAATCATTAACAGATTTGGAGGCAGCGACATCATCTCGCTTGTGAAGGGACAGAGGTTTACATGAGCGCAGGTGCTTTTTTTCGGAAACGCTTCAACCTGTTTTTATTTGTATCTATTTCACAGTTTTGCATCAAGAGGGCTAAAAATAGGTCAAATTCAGATTCACCCAGATAAATAAACTATTGCTAACTAATTGCTTGTTTTTGACAACAGAAATACAAATAGGAACATAGAAGCAAATATCTCAGACAGTTAAAATACCATTTGAAGAGTTTACAAGAATATAGTGTTGCCAAAGTAGAAGTACAAACACTGTATTATCTTTATGCACTGAGATGAACTTTTAAATCAATAAAGGACTGCTCCTTTTAAGCTTCTCATATTTTAACAGACCTGAAAAAAGGTCATCTTTCACAATATTTATATTCACGCCTGCTGTTTCACAGTGTTTTCAATATTGCAATTGAAAAACAGAGCAAAGGTGAAACGGACCTCTTCAAATCTGAAAGTAGTTTATGGGAGTTGTGTACATACATATTCAGTGATATTAGTGAAACTGAAGCAGCCTTGTTAAACTTAGTGTCTGGTTTGAAACTGTTCAGCCAGAGTAGCAGAGCTCCTGTTGGTTTCCCTTGGTGGAAGCAGGGGTTCTTCCATCTCTCTGGTCACATTTTAGAAAGTTTTGTTTTTATAATCTGTTCATGTGCTCCAGCCTGATAACAGCTGACCTTTCTACAAACAGTATCAGACACAGACCAGCACCATAGTGCAAATTTTAAAATAAACTATCCTCTGTCCTTGATTTGGAGAAAAGTCTCCCCTGCTTTGTAAAATGAAGCAAGAAACACAGTTCTCAGTTCGTGGTTAGTACAAATGTGTAAACTGAATGCATCAGTGTGAGTTTACTTTTGTTATGGAAATTTCAGTGTGTCTATCTAAAAAAGCAGCCAGCTAAAACGATTGCGATGATTAGATTCCTTGTTTTACACAAGTGCACTTTTCTCATTTCTGTGCTCCCGTTGAAGCTGCAGGGTCTATTGATCTCTGTCTAAACTCCTATTTAAAAATATTACAGTAAATACAGTGTAACATGAGCGTATTCTTTTATGAGGATATTGCACATGTAATTACAGGGATAACAAGTGCGAACACACACACACACACATAAACACACACACACGCAGTGCTGTACAAATCATGAAGGTTATTGGGTAAAGCAGTTGTCATGGGGACAGGTTGCGAATTGCATACTAACTATAGCGGCTGCCTGAATTAACAGATGTGTGCGACATATTATTACGGTTACAGAACCTCCACTAATTATGTAATTAGCTGCAGACATAATCAGGAAAAGGGGCCAAATATTGCATTAACCAGTTCACCTGTTGTGAGAGTTAGAGCAGCAATAAACTGGGACTTCTTTTTCTGTGCAAACGGCCACTGCCTTCACGGCCTCTGAAGCATATTTATACAGTTAATGAAGACAAATTTGCTTCTAAATCCTTGGGGTCTGCATCAGTTATACCACCTTAAATGCCACATCACTTTGGGTAGATGGTGCATTACAGATTAAGGTGGCAGCTGAAAGAGATCTCATGTATGAGTTCCTGCAAATCGCTCTTCTGATACATGCTTATTCTGCTAGAAACCCCTGCATCAAACCCCCCATTGCATCAAACGACTTGACATCTGATTGTGATAGCTGCTCTTGCCCATGTGAACCAAAACAGGTCAGTGCTGAAGCTCCTGCGCTCTCCTCCATCCCCTTCACCTCTCAAAATGCAAACTGCAAAACATATTTAATATTCTCAACGTAATGGCCAGAGAGTTGCAGGCTCCTGAGCTCCTAAATATCTCTCTGTGCATATTACCAAGGCCCTCGCTGCTACCTTGTGCTCGTCATAGCGTGAGCCAGTTAGAAAATTCTGCCTCTGAGCGTTTCCCTCGTCCCGGCTATCATCTCTGATTATCAGTGATTCCACAGTTAGAAACATTATAGCCCGGTTGAAAAACCCATATTTCCTCTCAGATACAAACATCCAGGAGTCTCCTCTCTTTTAAAAAGACACCAGGCTGCAAAGAGGGCAACAGTAATAATCCTCTATCAGAGACTAATGATAGATTTTTAACCTTTTATACGTTCTCAAAAACACCCTGCAGTCCAGGTTTTATCCAACGCTCAATATCCTGCTGATCCTCACTGACAATTTTCATCTGTTCTTGGGTCTCAGATTTATAGACTTATAAATCTGAGACTACTTATTACACAAAGGATCCTCACTTAATCCATAAGACATATGAACACTGAAGGCCAATGTTTTGTATGTTCATCACCATCAACATGTTGATTTAGCTATGTGCCAACAATTCTCAAGAAATTCATCATTGTTTGTGTCTATTATTGCCAGTAGAATTCATGTATACAAACATAGAGGGAATAGATTTGAATGATAAAACTGCACTCTCAGGGTTGTCTTTTGCATAATTGAATCTTTTGAGGAGGATTGGCTGTTTTAGTAAGTTGGCCCAAGGCCCTGTTTGGTTCATAGTAAAGACATGACGAGATGCACATGATTAGTTTTGAATGGGCGTAGTTTTAGCTCAGCTCGCCCTGAGTGAGTCAGCCCAAGGTATTTTAGGGTTAGGGTTAGTTAGTACTATAAAACGTACTCTGAGGGTGAGATCACAAAAGCCAATATTTTGTGTACTCTTCATCATCAACGTGTTGATGTAGCCTTTGCCAATAATGGCCCAGAAATCCAAACATCTTTCCCATTTGTTCTGTTATGAGACATTGCCAGAAGAAATCATGTATACAAACATGTTATCTCTCTGGAAATAACACTATCGATCAGAAAATAATCTAATATGCTTTCTTTAAAACACATTGTTACATTCAATTTACTGTACCGTATTTATTTAATTATTATTAATGATAAATTATTAATTATATACTTTTTAATGAGGTTTAATAACCGTACAGTATGTGGGTGGTGTTTGCACCGATGATTTGAAATTGCACGAGCCCATAAGCGCGAAGTAAGTTCTTGTTTTCTCTTAACTCTGAAGACTTCAGATCTTTTCTATAAAACATTAATTATTCACGGGTTGTTCAAGAGTCATACTCAAGAGTTTAACTTTTAAAAGCTCATAATCAGCTTCACAGAGCTGCGCAGTTGCGGTTTGATCAGGTTTGACTAACAGTGGCCGGACAACATGGGCAAACAAACCACGGCTGCCGTCACATTTTAGTTCAAATGTTGCACACAAGTTTTTTCTACCTCAAACCAGTGAGAAGAGCACAAATAGAAACACACATGCAGAAATCTCTCATGTGAAATAACCAAACTTTGCCATAACATTGTGTCCATGTACCATCTTAAAACTCTAAATACTGCGTTAAGAAGCAGGTTGAGAAAATATGCTTTGAGGGCCATCATATGTGGCTTCATATCACCATGCCTTGATTACTGCTCCTGTGATGATATTTTAAGGTAGTGGACTATTTCTAGATTGCAGCTGTATAGTTGAAAAAAGCTGTAGCCAGGCTTCTTACTGCAATGAGACAACACATTATCTCCATTTTGGCCTTCTGACACCGGCTTCCTCTGAAAATCTGTATTGATTTTAATTCTATTGTTAGTATTTAAACCACGTTCTGGGCTTTTAAATCAACATGAGCCTGAACACACCTTGAGATCGTCTTGCAAGGCCGTTGTGGCTGCTTCACTGTCTAGACTTTATCTATTAGGGCCCACAGACTGAGGAGCGAAGGGAGAGTTGTGCCCCAGTATCCTCTTCTATCAAAAATTCATCTTTTTCAACCACTCTTTTTGCAATGGTTGCTTTAATTTCACCGCTTTTGCCATCTGCTGTTGTGGTTTGTGCTTGTTTTAAAAGATGTTCTGGTTTTATTTTTCGTTTTTTTATTATTCATTCTTCCCGAAATCGGGTGTTGTGTGAGTCATTTGACAGGACTGACAAGCCGCTGGTGCGTGCTCTGGTTGCGATTAATGCTTTCTTCTCAAACACAGTGAGTCATAGTGGATCACATTGTTTTTGTGAAATCGATTAAGATAGGCTTTGTTAATGGCCTATGTGTGTTCTTGGGCAGAGAACAACTGTTGTTAGCAGAGAAGTAAGCAGAGGCCAAGAAGAAAAATAATTAAAACACTATAATGAGAAGTTGAACCCAGTTCTTTCTGATTTGCTCTCCATGTTTAATAAATTTAGATCACTGCTCTCTTGTGTCAACTGTATGACTGTTACTTGAAAATGCAGTGAGTGGATCTGACCTGTGAAAAGTGCTAATTAAAATCACTGGACCTACATTAACATTCATTGCTGGAGGGTGCTCTACATGCGCTGATAGATCAACAAGCACTTGACACCACTTCCAAGACTCCGTAAGTCCAGAAGGAGTTGAGTTGGGATAAAGATTTGTTTGAATAAAATCTTTAATTCAGGCGGTACACAGAGGACAGGAGGGAATAGATGAGAATGATAAAACTGCACTCGCAGGGTTTTTTTTTTGAAAGTGCAGGTTTTGAGGAGGATTGGCTATTTTAGTAAGTTGGCCCAAGGCCCTGCTTGGTTCATAGTATAGACGTGGGATGCACATAATTAGTTTTGAATGAGTGTAGTTTTAGCTCAACTCGCCCTGAGTGAGTCAGCCTGAAGTATTTTAAAATGTACTGTAAGGGCGAGTTTCAGTGTGAGTTTTTTTTTGTTTTGTTTTTTAGTATCTTAATGCAACATTCACATCCCTGATGTATGTTGAGTCACTGGTCACTGCCTTTGTAGAGCAAATACAAAATACAAATACAACAAACAAATACATACAAATAAATGCACATGCAGCATGTGACTGTAGTATTTGGTCAAACTCACTCAAAGGTGAGCGTAGGCACAGGAACCTTAACCCGCTGGCTCGCCATAAAATAAACACGCAAGCCATGTGTGAGTGTAATTTTTGTGTTTGGATAAGGCTGGTGTTAGTCAGGCAAGCCATTTAGGCTAATATGACAAACAACAAGTTGCAGTCCTGCAGCCATTAAATTACCATCAAATCCACTTTGCAGATTATGTCAAATAGTGCAAGTTCACTCAATTGTAGATGGCGACACAACGTCCGGCTTTCTAAAACAGTTTCAACAATAACTGATTATAACCTTCATGATTTATTTATTGAATCAGACTGCATCAGGTTAAGCCACATGTACCTAATAACCTGGAAACTGAGTGAATAACCTTAAAACAAACAGGCATAATGTGACCAAATGGGGGGAAATTTGTATCGCTGTTCTCGATCTCGTTTACCAAAGAACCTGTAGTTGATATGATCAGCTATTCAGAGGTAAAGCAGTGCGGCAGTGAACTCTGCGCTACCAGTGGGACAGGGGAGACGCTGAAGGTTCAGCTGGATCTAATCCTGCGGCTGCAGCAGCACACATGCGGTGAAAGCAGTAACTATTCAAGCTGGAGTCAGACTCACAGCCCTGGGCGCTCATGTAAAGACTCATGGTTAGATTTTTGTCTTTGCAATTCACCCTCCGCACAGTGTGTGTGTGCTTCTGTGTATCTGTTGGCATTTATTTATGAAAAAGTGCTTGTTTGCAGGATAGGCTGTGCTGATACTGAACTCTTGACATTGTTTATGAGGACTGTACATTATGTTATACAGATGGAACACGTTGTATTATACTTTCATAGGCATAGATTCACAAATGAATCATAAATGGATTTATTTACATATAGGTTTATATAAGAGTTATCTTTCCTCCCTTCATGCCTCCGGTTCACCTGAAATATTCCTCTTTGCAGACACTCAGCAGTCAGAATGGACCATATCAATGTCACATTACCATGGTTAAATTTTAAAGTTCAAGGAAAATAGCCAAGCACGTTCTGATCTGATCTGTATTTTGTTGTCAGTGCCAGGGTGCTGTGGGCCATCATGAATCACAGCCACACCACAAGTGTTAAACCTAACCAGCTTTGGTGTCTCCATGACAGGATTACCACATCAAATGAGAGGCCAGTCTCCTGCAGTGGCATCCTGTTGGTACAGACCCTTTCATGTCCTGTTAAGACCCGAGGCTTCACTCTATGCACTCCCCTAAATCCCCAGCGTAACTAGGACATGCGGGGTGTTGTGTGCGTACATGAGTGCATATGTGCTCACTTGTCCACTTATACAGTAAATATATGTACTGGTGCTTATTCTTTTTTTTCTGGTTATTACTGGTATCTGAGTAACGAGGGCTTCCGTTGTAACTGGAGGGTCAAGAATAATAAACAGGATGTTTTTCATAGCTCTAAGAATTAATTTGTATTCATGCATTGAATGTATGAATTGGCTTTGGGTGATCTTTTTTTTTTTTACTTCTGTAGAAAAGGACAGGGCATCCAAACGCACACAGAACAACATGACAAACAAAAGAATGTTGACATCTTCCTACATAGTTATCAAGCTACACGCATAAGAAATAGCACCAGAAAAGTGACAGGCATGGATGAGCTGTGCCAGTACGTCAACTGTTTTATCAACATGCATTTGTTTTATCGATGTAGAAAAAGAAACCGGTGGAGCAGCTTCTGTATCAACTGAAATCGGCATTGGTAGGAACGATATGTCACTCATTACTGATCGATTAGGGCAAAGCAAAATAAAATAAACTCCCTCCAAACATTAGTATTAGCCAACAAAAAACATGTGTTGGCATTTATAGTAGATGTATCTAATGGAGCAGCATGCTGTATGCCTTGTAGTCAAATCAGGTTGTTTTCTTATCCCAATATCACAAACATTGTCTCAATAAGCTTTCCAGGCCCACAACAGCAACAGTTCCCGACCCCGGCACAAACACAGGGGGGAAAAATCCCCACAAACCTTAAGACACAAGGGGCAAAAAAAACCTTTGAAGGAGAAATTTAAAGGAAGCCCTTTCCTCGTCAGACGGCAGGGAGAGCAGTAAGAGCTGGAGGTGGGGAAGCAGAAATTGCAAAACACGAACAGAAAGTTGTACCAGTTAGTACAAAATGGGATTATAATTCTACAATAGGATTATAACGGATCCAATACTAATGTAGCAAATCCTGTGTGAGAAGTCCAATAAAATAAGTCCAAGAAATGGGCACAGAGAGATGAATCCATTCAAATGTGCGAATCCGATGAAACCGTTTCAAAGAGTCCAGGATACAGGTAGGTGGGAAAGGGATTATGGGAAGGGGTGAGTGGTGCAAGTAAATGTGCAAGTGTTTTAATTAGATAACCACGGAGCTGACCTCTCCATTTCCTATGTTTCTAAATTCATTTTTGAATCTCAGTGAGAGCTAATTCTCAGAACAACAGCTGGCACATGCAGATGTGTAACACTGTTAAATATTTAGCATAATGAGAAGTGCTTATATAACTTGTCAAACTCTCTGCACCCTGAGGAAGCAGAGTTAATTTATACTGTATGAGGTGTTTACTCCATGCAGCAAGGGCTTTATTGAATGAACCGCAGGCTGCTGTGGCCTGTAGCCAAAGTCAAGATAAAGAAAACGTTGCCGCTCGCTGGGTTATTAGGCCTACCTGAGGCTCCGAAGAGCTAATCTGATAGATCCCAGTCTCTCTCCACTGTCTCTCCTCCAACAGCAGAGCAGTCAGTCCGACATCCGAAGCCAAACACAAAGCGCGATGCCTCAACATACGAAGTGCACCTGTGATTGAAAGCTGGCATGTTTGACAGATTGGAAGTCATTCACAACGAGCAATTGTCTGTTCATGGTTTAGCAGCCATAACAAGACATGGCAGGTATTTCAACCTTTGGGTTTTTCCACAAGTCGTGTGTATGGAGCTGTAGTAATATCTGGCATCTTAAAAGTTTGGAGGAGTGTATCAAACGCTCACTACCTTACTACCTCCATTAGTTACCTAGCGTTACTTCAAAAGCCAAAGAGTATTTTGTTAGATAACTGCAGTATTTTTGTGAAAACCGATCCACTGTGAGGGAGCCAAGATGCTACAAATGTGCATGAATATCAGAGTTTAGTTTAATGTTTATTAATTAAATAAATAAATGCTTATTTTGTATCAAATGACATAGCTTGCTATTAATTTTAGCAAAGATATACTATGGTAAATTTTTGCATATTATTTTGTATGTGTATGTAGATGTTTCAGAGAATGTACAGTCATGAAAGTTTGCCTCAAAGTCAAGGAAAAGTCATGGAAATTTATTGTTAAAAACTTGTATGAACCCTGCATTTAGACACACGCTATAATAGTACGACTAACACTTCAGGGATCTGAATATGTTTTCGATGTGTTTGTGTGAATCTTTGCTGCTTTCACTTCCGCATCACTGATGAATATTTATCCTGAAATAGGCGCTAAGGTGCAACCCCGAGAAATAGTTACCTCTGAGAAGTCAAATATAAACACATTGTATCTGATCTGTTAATGGCTCACACATGTAAAAATATGCACTGAACAGGTACCACTTGTGAAAAATGAATGAAACCTGACCTGCTAACAGGGTGTCTACATTAATACATTTATTAATATATGTACTGTTTGAAATATGCAGTACGTCTGGCAAAGTGCGGAAAATGTGTAGAAGGAGAATATGTGAATGGATTAATGTGATCTAAGTATTTGATCTGTGTATTGATATCAGACCGATTATAGTTCGATCTGGCAGATGAAGGGCATCAGTTTGGGTCGGGAACAACGATGGGTATCATTATCGATCGTTTTATCCCATGTTGTGAGTCATAGCTAACTCATGACATCCCAAAAAGTCTAGCATGTTAGAATTTTTTTTTACCTTCCACAACGACTTCAATGATTCCAAACGTTGACCAGCAGAGGTGCAACGTGGTGAAATGATGGTGTTGATGGTGCGAGGGTTAGGGTTAGGGTTATTGAAAATTGAAAAACATAGGAAAGGTCACTGTTGCTTTTTCTTTCTTTGTTAGGCTTTTCTGAAGATGAAACAGTATCATAAACGCTGCCATCGTTTGTTTGCGTTGTTCCCGGAAGTCTGTCCCTCGCACCTCCTTCACAGTGACGTCATGCTCGCTGTGAAAGACGGCAAGCGATGATTGGTCAGGGAGCAACTTGTAGTCTGTCGTGTCTCTCTGCCAAGACATGGCAGAATTTATGACTCTGTAATCGCTAATCTACCACGTTGGCCATCATAACAGACAAAAATATCATATAGTCTAAATCTGGCGTCAGTCATAGCTCGAATGATAACTGTGTCTTATAAAGTAGGAGGATGAACAGACATGTATTGATGGTGAGTCAGAATTTGCTGCAGTAAAGTCTGATATAAAATTCTGTTGTGGTCTCGGCTCTTCTCTGCTTTGTTACGATGGATTGGTTTTGTAATGAATTATTGCTGATATATAAATTATGTAAACCTTATGTGGTCATCAGCCCATGGAGTTTGTTTGGCATGGAAATGGAGATGTTGACTGCAAGCTTAGTAGCTGTTATGATTTCATCCATCACTTTTTAGGACTTCTTGTCCATGTTGGCTAAAAATGAAGCATTAAATTTCATTACTGTCTTTGGAAACACTAGTTTAACGGAACAGTCCCAATTTAAGGTTCACTAACGAGCCTTTTCTGGAGATTTTAGCTCTATCACATGGACTCTATTTTATCTTTACTGAACTGGCATTGGGTCAAAATATCCAGAAAAGGGCAGTAAGGGGATCTTGAGGTGGGGTTGTTTGTTTACAAGGAATTAAAAAAACTGAATTGTACAACTGAATCCTAAATGAAGTCTTAACAACTGCTTCACCTGTGCGGTTCAGTGATTTGAAGCAGGGCCAGTAGCTTCTGCACAGCAATATAATATCACAGGGTTTCATCTTTAAACTTAAGGTAAAATTTATCCATCCAACCATTGTTTACTCTGGCAACTCAGCTGTAATATAACTAAGATTAAGAATAGAGGCGTCTGGCTTTGCATTAAATCAGATGTTGTTTGTGAAATATACGGGTATAAATTGTATGAGACAGATATTTTGCAGTCTGTGCTTTTCAGAGCCTTGAAGAATTCAGCAGCTGAAATTGGTTCAAGTCCAAAACAATTTACAGAAAAAAATTGCGACACTGTTGAAAGCAATAGAATTTCACAGAGGAGGTCGTGACCCATCAACAATGCTCTTTCTTGCCAAAATATTACACACACACAAACACACACTCAGTGAATACATCACCTGTCTAATACAGGGTTCAGCTTGTGGCTTCATTTTGTTTTATGGTGGCAGGATATAATAGCTTTTCTTGTTTGTGTGTTTTGTGTTTTAAAGCAGAGGATCACCTGAGTTACTCATCTTGATTAGGCCTTTTTTTGGGGGGGGTAGTTGTACTAATCTTCCACGCAGGAGGAAGCACTTAATGTTGCCAAACATCTGCACACTTGCAACATTTACATCCAGTTTGCATGCTTTACTTTTAGCACATGCAGCTGCCCTTATGAAGTATGTACTGTTGCATGTAGCACGGATACTATTGGGACGTACTACAGTCTGTAGCGTGAAATTTAATTTCTTAATTATACACAGGAGTCGCAAAAAAGTATGCGGTACTTTCACTTGAATGCGCTGTCATCTGTCATTGTGGCTTCTGTCATCTGTTTTGAGCTGTCATCTGTCTGTGCTCTCTCAGCGGCTCAGTCAATGCGGCATATCTTCCACCGCACAGAGGATTGTGGGTCAGAGTGGCCAGGAAAGCATATGGATTGGCATACTGCAAAATGCATCCTGATGTAGAACATCCTGGTATTTTTGTCATATGCATCCTACATATTGGGACAAACTAAATCTTTTTCTGACATACTAAAGGTAGTATGGGTACTGGAATCCCAAGCATAGTTTTATTTCTTTCATAAAGACTCATCAAAGTTAAAGGTCAATAATTAACACATATCTTCTTTATAATCAAACTAAAACTGTACAGCGAAAAGTTGTGCTTTCATATAGAGTTATGTGCCAAACTATTTCTTGGCTGAGAGCACAGACTTCCTGGAGTCTAGTTGACAGGCAACCAACGGAGAAAGTCACTGAATGGCATCTATATCTTCTCATATAACTCTCTGCAAGCATATTTCCCAAACTGTCAAACTACTGCTTGAAGTTTAAAAATCTTGAATAGGATCTCACAACTTTCTGGCTGAATTAGTGTTCGTGCTGCTTCTATATTGTATGTGTCCTACTCTCCTATGTGTGTGTGTGTTTGTGTTATGAACAAAGTGAGCTTTTTCTTATCCAACATTTATACATATGGTGCATATTTAAAATGTAAATAATCCCAACCCTGTATATTCAGATTTGTTAGGCTTTTGTGTTCTGTCTCTTACATCAGAATGGCAAAAGCAACACAATGTGCTTGTGTACATGATGATTCTTTCTTTTTTGTTTTTTTGCCTGTTTGCTGGTCACTCGCTCAAACTTCTTGCTGAGTCCAGATGGAATCAGTCGGGGGTGACTGTTCATGCCAAATATCAAATTCGAAACCCCAAGTCTGTCGCGTATGAATCAGAGATGAACACAATATGGATGGAAGTGGACAAGAAGCAAAATGGAAAGAAAAAGAGTCCAACAGTCTCTCGCTCTCCTGATGGAATAAATGAACAGAAGGAGTTGTGCAACTACACAAACTTTTACTGCCACATGAATGTTTAAAATCACAATGTGTTACTCGTATACAGAGATGGAACTATTGGAGCCTGTTTATGTTTGTTTTCTCTCTCTTTTTTTTTTTTTTAGTTTTAGTTACTGAGTTTTTGTCTTTGAATATGTTTTTCATTTATTGCATTTTATTGCTAAAAGTACTGGAATCTATTTAATATTCATTCTGATGAGCTACATAAGTTTCGTGGACTTCGTTGTTACTTTAAAGCACGACAGCTTCTTTCGTCACCCTCCCTTCTCAGCCTTTAAAATGTAAAATTATCAACCTAATATATTTCTGTCCTCTGTTTTGGCCCATGGCAGGTGATTGACATCAAAGAGAAATTAAAGGAGTCCAAGAGGTTCTGGTCCAACCTGCCAGATGACATCTGCGCCAAAGGCAATCTCACAGAGTCTGATGAGGAGCAATGCTGGAACAGCCACACGAAGGGCAGGTGAGGACTGCCGCTCTTTACAACCACTCTAAAAATCACCCCATTCATGGTTATCACATTTGCCTGCCAGGGATTTAAATAACCACACTGTGTTCCCAGATTAATACCCTCTATAAGCACAATGGTTAGTACTTATATGGAGAACTCCTATATAAGCTCTCAGGCTCTAATTCCAAGAGTTTCCAACACCTCTTATCACCACTGCAGCGTGTAGAGCATCGCTGAGCCGTACAGTAGATTGGAGCTGCTTTCTCTGACAGTGAACCAGAGACGCTGGCAGAGGAAATACATCACCCCGTCACTTTGGCCCTCTCCAAGTAACAAAATCACCAGATGGTGCAATAAAAGACATGTTAATTCTCTTGCTGGTGCCAGGACCATTTTTAAGCACAGCTCTAAATCTGGTAGGTGAATTGATTGCGGGGAGAAAATAAAACGTCACTAACAGTCAGACCATGTTAGGAGTGTGTTATGAAATCAGTGGATTCCCCTGTTATTTAAACTATGCACATTTCACTTTAAAACGTATTGAATGAAATACAAAATGAGTAGTTAAATGCAAACAAGACTGCAGCAATTAAATCGTGCATTCTTTCCTTGTGAGCGCATGTCGCCTTTCCTCATGTAGTTCATTATTTTCATTGCACAGCAGTTAAATTGTTTTTGAATTGTAATGTTTAAAAAAAAGACAAAAAGAGTCATTTGTGGGCATCGGGCATGTTAAGGGCTCTCTGTAGCAAAGTGCCACCGCTCTCAACATGAAATAGACTGTTAAGCCTGATTACACACTTGTGTTTTGTCTGATTTAAGCCACCGTCGTTAGAAAGAGTAGCTCTTATAATTCTGTCTAATTTCAGTTGGTCGACTTTGGGAGCTCTCAAGATCGTGAGATATTCACACTGGCTCAACCATTTCCAGAGATTAGCTATGTTGTGGAGAACGGACACAAGGTCCTGGTCAAACACTTCAGTGAGTGAAAGAGAGGGACATAATAGCTTCACAAGAGGTTCACTCCGCAACTGCACTGGCAAATGACAGCAAGTGGATGAGCTCTGTAACCTTCGTAATTTGACTGGATTGCAGAAAGAGTTTAATGCACAGCAATTAAAGAAAACACATAAATGAAGCAAACGTCCTTGCCGCTTTGACAACATTTACAAAAAATTACTGCAATTAAATAAACACAAGCAAATTGGAAGACACGTTCTCCAGCTTCACCACAGATATGCAGCGTAAACAAACATGTATTAATTCACAGCTTTTTTGCATTAATGTGATTTCCTGTGTTGTCGTTTGCTTGTGCTTTGTCAATTTGCATGTGTTTAGCTTAGCCAGCATACAGCACATAGCCTCTTATTCAGTGTTACAGATGCTGCTTGATGTGTGAAGTGACTGCACTGCTTTTATTCCTCACAGTTTTTGGATGGCAAACTATCTTGTAATCAGGGATACTACAGACAGATATTAGATGATACATTTTTCTGGTGTGTCACTGTGTCCAGATATTTCCCTGAAGTGGTGAAGGAGGGTCTAACCAACCAGGTGAACAACCCCGAGGTGGATGTGGACATCACCAGGCCTGACACACTGATACGACAGCAGATCATGGCTCTGCGCGTCATGACCAACAAGCTAAAGAACGCCTACAATGGAAACGACATCTACTTCCAAGACTCCAGTAAGTTCTCCAGTCTCTCAGGTGTTTGGATGTGCAGGTGGAGACAAGATAATAACTACTTGAAGTGAAATACAGAAGAAAAAGTTCCTCTGTTGATTTATGTCACTGCATGTTTTGAACATGCGACACACATGAACCCACAGAGAAATATAAACTGTTATTACTGAAATAAGATCTCAGCTGTCACTCATGCAACAACTCATCATACATCTCCACAGGTTGCTGGGAGGTTATTAGGAGAATAAATAGCTGGAGGTATGGTGACACAAACAATGATATGCAACCAAGCCTGTGTTTAGGAAGATGTGTATCTGTAACACTGCCATGACAGAAACTGTTCAGCTGACAAGATGGAAGACATGACTACTGCCGCTAAATGTTGTAGCTCAACTCCACTTTGTTTGTTTTCTGTTCATAGTGGCGTCTTCCTCAACATCAGAGACTCGGTGCTGAAGCAAATAACATTGTTGTATAGTTTAATATCTCACAGAAGCAGGCTAAATATATGTAATCACTTTGCTATGCTACTGTACTATGTTTTATTAGTGTTCTTGTGTAAAGATCAAGGATTTGGCCATTTTCAATATAAGATAAGATATTCCTTTATTAATGCAAGATAAACAGTAGGTAAATTTACAAGAAGTATAAAGAAAATTATTAATTCAACTCAGGTAACAAAGTTTCAACAATTTAACTAGAGTAGAAATAAACAAGTACACAAGTATTAACAGTGCAAAAACCAGGCTAGATGGATTTAATAAATTAATAAGAGAATATGAAAACACTATATACAGGATGAAAAGGATGAAAAGAGATGAAATTAAATACAATGCAATGAAATGAAACTATTGCACAGAATGAAGTATTGCACATAATCAGATATTGCACGGAATAAGAATATTGCACAGTAAAAATGACCTAAAAATAGTGCAGTGACCAAAAAATCATGCTGAAGCTATTTTCACCTGTAAAGACCTGAAAATATTACCACTTATGATGACGTGAGTTATTTTTTTTTTAAAAACATAAAAGAAGATGAAAAAATTATTTGTTAATGATGGCTAAGTAAATCCATGCAAGTCTTTCAATTTGAGGTCTGTGATCAACTTTGACATGCACATTTGCACCATTGACCAATAGCAAATCTTGTTTAAGTAATGGACAGAGGACGGTATCAGAGATTATTAGCTTTGTTGAACTTCTTTAACCTCCCTCTGCTGAATTATAAACTGTCTCAAAAAAAAAGACATGGTTTGCATTTATTAGACAGGATTCAATAGTACAATTACAGCTCTTGAAAAATCTGAACTATTGACCTGAGCTACCTTGCTTGATAACTGACAACAAACTAGATTTGGGACACATGTTAGCACTTTGCCAGCCACAGTGGCCATGCAAGCAGTCACTAATGAAGGTGTTTAGTTCATGTACAAATAAATCTTCGGCACCAGTTCTTCAAATTGAACTGAACCCTGCTGAATCACCTTGGTCAGCGGTGCAGCCTCAATGCCCTGAGTCTCCTGTTAATGCATCCATTGTCACACCTGTAGAAGTACGTGAATCATGCATGAGGTCGAGGTTATTATAGTAATCAGTAATGGAGTGCTTATAACACCTTTCAGAAAGTCTGCCAATCTGATGTCGCAGCATATTTCAGCTCTCTTTTCTCAACATACTCTAATTACTGCGTGAAGCTTTCACTGAGGCGTTTTGGAGCATTAGTTTTTAACATATTATCCATTAAAGGTTTTAAGTCTGCATTATACCCTGAAAGCCATATTACCTTGACACCTGCACTGAGAAAAAAAAATCACTATCTCAGCCAAACAGGACTTGACTGATCTCCTTTATTTGCCGAATTAAGTTGAATTTGTTTCTAACAAGTGCCAGACCAGTAAACTTTAGGAATTTAAAAGGACTAATCAGTACATACACACAGAAATGTAGCACCCCTATTAAAACTGAAAACACAGTACGTTACTTCCTCACTTAAAGCTTATTGAAGAACGGAAAAGCCACAGAAACAATCATGATTACCTATAACCTATTACCTTACAGTGTTTGGTCTAGTCTTGTCCTAAACTTAATTGAACAGACTGAACCAGCAACTGACTAAACCTGCTACTGAACTCAGACAGTCAGAATCAGCCGAAACTAACAGCATTACAATGATGTTATTACTTACTGATGTGCATAGTGAAATGTACTTGACCGACTGAATGAAAGGATTCAAATCAGCGAAATGAGTTCAATGAAATAATACTTAGTTAATTCTAGCACCACCGATATCACAAGGATGCGTTGGTCAGATGCAAATTTGTGGTCCAAACTAAAAGCTGCTTGTGACAATGTTTTCAAGTAAACTTTGAATTCCTGTCGTGTTGTTTCTGCAGGTGACGAGGGCAGCAGTTCCGGCAGCGGCAGCGGCTGCTCTGACGGCTGCACGACAGAGTTTGTTTTTGTTGGAACAGAGGCTCCCGTGATCGGGGCCGACAGAAGCGACGAACGGGCAGCGGCGGCAGCCGCGGGCAAGTCACTGTCCCGCGGACCCTCCCTACTGCTGGTGACGGTGGCCCTCACACTCCCGCTCTGGGCAATGCAGACTCGATGGAGATAATACATGGGTGTGGCCCGATCCCTGACTTTTATACTGTTACGTGCAGTATGTTCAACAGCAAGTTCTACTGCTGTTCCCTCACTGGACATATAGAACCTCCTGGAAACCTGTCGAGAATGGCTTACTGTGTGGTATGGTTGGACTGGAAGTGAGTGCAGTGCTGCATCCTGCTCGTCCCCCAAAGAATGCTCGGTGCCATCACTGAACCAGCTTTCACATCTCTGAAAAAAAAAAATAAAAAGAAAAATGTGGTGTTTTCTCATTATTCTAAAGTGGGTTTTGAAGAACGTGCTTCTCTTTTTGACAGTGAAAACCATTGGATCTGATTTTTCAGACAAAAAGGGGAATCTATTTTTTCTTTTCCTTTGTATGACAAAGTTGTGAAAACACCCATTTTATCCTGTTAGTCTTGTCCCCCTCAGACAAAAAGGAGAAAGTCTTACTGTGTGCATGCGTGGCAATGTTAACTGACAAAAACTTTTTTTTTTATTTAATTTTTTAATGCAGGCTACACAGTTTTTGGATTGGTTGGTACAGGATTGTACAGCGCTAGCAGATCACCTGGTTTCCCGTTTGGTCATATCAGTGTGGCTTCAGGAAGCAGCAGTTCATGCAGCCACTTTATAGTTGCACATTTGATTATCTCTGAGAAAGTGCTCGTGTACGGCACTAAGAGAACTACTTTGCACAAATTATTTTTGTTGGCTTCATAAGTTTATAAAGCTACAGGAAACATCCTCCCCATAGAGAAAGAAGATCTATATTTTCAGATCATTTAACTGATTGTATTGTACTTATAAACAGTTGCAGTATGTATTTCACTGGAAGGTACTGTAATGTAATCTTACTGGTTTAGTTAACAGCTACATTTTTAAATAAATGTATAATTTGTTTTTACAAGTTATTTGATCACCTGTAAAATGAAAAAAATAGAGTTTTTGCAGCAACATTAAGCCATTATACTACAATTGCCTGCTAATGTTCAGTTACCTGATTTACTCTCTTAAACAGTTCACACTTCATTTTTATTTCTCAGAGAACTCAGAGTATATTAGTGGTATTAGATATATGTTAATGACATTTTCATTTTATTTTGCCATGCTTTCATTATTTATGACTTATTTTCTATGTTTATGTCATTTGTTTTTATTCCATACTGCATATAGAAGGTAACACATTGTAAGCCCAGTCCTGTGAGTCTGCAGGTTTACCCACTCACATCTTACACAGCAAAGCACTGAAGTTTGCACATTACAGTTTGGCCAATCAGAGCAGAACCACCACCCTTACAAACTATAGAAGTAGAAGTGTTTTCTTAAAAAGGCTTGTACAAATTCAGCTACTTAAAAAAAAGAAAAGAAAAGAAATCGCAGGATGCCAAAGTTAGAGGGCTCCTCCTGCACTCTTAGAACTAGGGTTACTATTCATAACCTTCATTCTATCTCCTGCAGGCTTCGACCTCTAACAGAGGTTCAGGGAGGGAAGCCAATAGTTTGCACTCCAAAACAACTTGATGGCTGCGACCTCCAGTCACACAGAAAAAGTCAAGTCCCAGAAATGTTGCAGGGATACTGCAGAAACAAACAAAAGGGCAAATGCTCACTGTTTCACAAAAGAGGGAGGCAGCCACCCTCAGTCCTAGAGGATCCAGTCCCATCAGCTCATAAGTACCTGAAATGCTTTCACACAGCCAATAAGCACGTCTCTTGTCTCAACAGGGGTTTTCCCCAAACCCCTTGCTCTAATTAACAGCTGCTGTGAGCATCTCAAAGAGTCGCACTAAAGCAAGCATGGGACACAAGAGTTTCCCTGTCGCCAGCATGAGGGGAGTGAAAATAGCTGCACCCTCCAAGACCGGAAAATCTGATGTTCTTCAAATGACACATGCAGGTGATGTGCAGAGTTTTGTGTTCCCTTCAAATGAGTCAAACTAATAGAGTAACTGGAGTAACTAATATCCGCATCGCCAAAGTTTGCACCAGCAACATGGTCGTCTTCAGAGACAGGACCTTGAGGGAAATCTTTCCTCAGTGGGCTATGACTCACAAGAGAGACCCCACAGGAAGCTCCCACTGCAAAACAGATGGGAAAACATTTGACCTCCGTCGCCTCACCTCCTGCCAAAACCTTTAGGAGAGAGTGAACAGCAGCCTCCCACCAAAACTAGCATGACACAATTAAATCACTGATGCATAAACACTAATTGAGGCGTGCACCAGGCCTCTATCAAACTGATGCCTGAGGACGCTGAACTCATCAGCACAAGGTCTTTCCCAATATCAGACTGTAAAAAAAAAAAAAAAAATGCAGGGACAGACAAAGTGCATTTCCATCAACCTATTTTTATGGACATTTTCAATTTGCACATTAAAGATCAGAAATTCATGATAAAAACTTAAAATATCACAAAAAAGTGTGGGTAAAAGTTGGCATACAACCCTAATTCCTAAAAAGTTGGGACCCTGTGTAAGACAAAACAGTACGTGATCATTTGCTAATCCTTTTTGACATATACTCAATTGAAAACAGTACAAGGACAATGTATTTAATGTTTGACCTCATGAACTTCTTTGATTTTTTTTTTTTTTAATTAAATATCTGCTTATACTGAATTTGATGGCAGCAACACGTTTCAAACAAGTCGGGACAGGAGCAACAAAAGACTGTGAAAGTTGTGGACTGATCCAAAAACACCTGTTTGGATCATTCCACAGGTAAACAGGTTGATTGGTAACAGGTGATAGTATCATGATTGGCTATGAAAGGTTCATCCTGGAAAGACTCAGTCGTTCACAAGCAAGGATGGAGAGAGGTTCAACACTTTGTCAGACACATGATTGTATGAAGGAGATTAATACATGGGCTCAGGAACATTTTGTAAAACCACTGATGGTAAAAACAGTTTGTTTGCAAATGATTGCATTCTGTTTTTTTTTACCTTTTACACAGTGTCCCAACTTTTTCAGAATCAGGGTTGTGAATAACAAAATCCACCAAAATGTTGCATAGAAACAGACTAAATCATGACCTACAAGAGTTATGTGACTTACACATCCACTGCAGTTTCCATCCCACTGTAGAGAGGGAAAAAGAATCTGTGTGGCATGATAAGACTTTAACCTCCCTCAAATGAATACATGCACACAAAAGTCATATTTCCATCAGGTTTTCTAAATGATTTTCCATTGTTTGAGATTTGACTGCCACTTTTTTAATTACATCATCTCGTTGTGCCTTCTTCCCTTCTGCCCTTCTTCTTCTCAAATAGTTTAATGGCGTGGAACTTGAGAATTAGCTAACATTCAAATGACTTGAATGGATGGAAACATGTATTAATTAATATTTTCTTTTGGTGATTTTCTGGAAATTTAGCTAAAACTTTACTAGAATAGATTAGGGTTAAAAATAATATTAGAAGCATCACAATCAAAATATTAATAACCAATATCACAGCTGTGACACAGGTGGTCAGCAGTATTGAAATAATAAAGGAATTATCCGAATGAAGTCAAGAAATCTGGGATGAGAATCGAAGGAACAAAGAAAACAGGTACTCACCAGAAAAGCCGGGTAACAGCGTTGGCAGATGGCCACCGAGAACATGATCTGCAGAGTGGTCACAAGTGGAAGAGTCACAAGAGGAAGAGGAGGCCATCTTCATCTCACTGGTCCTGTCTCAGTCACTAAAGCAAATTGGATGCTGGGTCAGAATAAACTGAGCATTTTTAAAGAGCTTGGTTGGTGAATCCATTGTGATTGGTCAAAAAAAACGACACGCAAACATCGGTGCATACTGCAGGAGTGAGTGAGGTCAAAGCCTGTATGAGATAGAAACACAATTTACTCACATCTCAAAATCTAAAATAGTGTTTATGCAGCTGTTTATGCAGAAGTTACACTCTGTCACTTTTCTCTGGATATCTTGGATTACTCACCTTCTGCTGGATCATGGCGTCTTCACACGAGAGCCCATTGCCCAACTGTGTTTGGCAGAGGAGAAAACAAGTTGATCCCAATGTGAAATCACTTCATTAACAGAAACACCCACTGGGTTTGTTTGAGTGAGTCAGACAGGCAGGAGGTAGATAGACAGGATGGACGTCCAGCAGGAACTACAGTATTTATAACACACTGAATATTGAATAAAATGCTATCAAAGTAACGAGCTGTCAGGCCTGATGTGCAGCAACAGTCTGCCTGATCTGCTAGGATTTCTCCACCCAGGAGTCCAGTCTTGGATAGCAGATAATTGCAATGATGGAGGTTTCATTTAAAAAAAAAAATGCTCTGTCACATGAGGCCGTCAGACTAAAGAAACTCTGATATTTCAATTTTAGCGTTTACATTTCTCGGAGAATATATCTACACTCAATACAGAATGTTCTGACTTTTAGAATTTAAAAAAAGACACAAATAGATGTTTCGTCAGCACTTTTATTTTGGTGCAGTGTTTCCTAAAACTAGATTCAATCGGTAACAGATTTGCTTTGGCGATTCTATTATTGGCAAATGACGTGAATATACAAGAGGAAGAGAAAAGTTTAGAAGGTTAGCGTGTTTTACGTCGCTGCAAATCAGTTTTCAAGTGTGAAAGAAAAACATTGCGGAGGCAGATATTTCCATGTCGGGGGGTTGGAAGTGAGGCGGAACAATCGGTGCAGTGTGTGTTCGATAATAAGGCAGGAAGTTAGCTGAGTGGCTTCAGATACTGTCATTGTTTGAGCTCTGGCACCGCCGCCTCCTCGCCGGGGCTTAACGACTACAAGTTTTGGATGAGCGAGGATGAGGCAGGTCTTTACTGGTGCCCCCGAAATACAGTAAAGAAAGGGAATTAGGAAAAGAGTGTTTGAGAAGTAGGTTGAGTTTTTGTCGGTACAAACAACAGTCTCCTCTCATTACGACGAGAGGAGTGTTCACTGCCTTGTGTATTCTTCTCTCCTGACAAGCTACGTTACCCTGGTCAGACATACAGTATCACTGTCTGAGATGCTTCAGTGCTTAATTTGTCTGCAAGCCATGTTTGATTATTTTTTTTTTTTTTTTTGTCTTGTTTCTCTTTGGCATTTGAAAAACTGAAAAAAAAGAGTAAAATCGTGGTTGACTGACTTTTTTTTTTTTTTTTTTTTAAACAGAATGTTTAGAACAAAACGTGTTATGCAAGGTCTTCTCCATTTTGATGTTAATCGTTTTGCTGCACTATTGCTAAAACATATGCTGTCAGTGTGGTACTGTTGTGATTTGCAAAATCAGATAACTAAGGAGCACATTAAGATTTTTTGGAGCCGTCGGTGCACGCTGTTTGAAGTGTTTTGGGGGAACTGATGTTGATGGTTATACAAGCAGACATGCCTTACCATTTTTAAAAGACTAAAATGGATTGCTTATTTGGCTTTTGTTACACATTCTTGTATACAGAAAATAATACAAAAGGTAATAATAAACATTTTATTAAAAAAAATTACTTTGTTGACTATAGCTTTCTTTATTATGTTTCCATTTATTATTGGTGTCAGTGTGAAAACCAGGTTCAGGAACTAAGGCTACATCAACACTAATACGTTTCTGTTTTAAAACGCATTAACCTTTGCACCATCCACACTACTCCATCTAAAACAGAGACTTATAGAAACACAGCTGACCCCATATTGGTTTGAAAACTCTGAGATTGCATTGACATCTGGACCCGTAGAAGCTTTTAGAAAAGATAATGCAGACGCTAACGTTCGCATCCTGATGGGGTCTCATCAGTCCCAACATCCTTCCCTGATTCGTCACACCTGTATCACATGACCCTTTTTGGGAAGAAATCAAACTATATCAGCCTGTATATATCTATGTGATTTGACTACCAGCCCTCCCTCAAGAGAAAGGATGTTATTTGACTGAAAACTTTGCATTTTCAGATCATTTAAGACTATTGTGAGAACAATATTGATAATAAAAAAACGGGTTGCTGTTTTTCACGTTACACTCGGACACTAGCAATAAAAAATTTAAACAAATATTCTCACTGATAAAGCATATAATAAATAAATAGTAATCACATAATAACATTGTTTAAACAAGGCTTAAAGTGAAGAGATTTAAACCACTTATCCTCCCAAAGCCAGAGTGAAGCCCTAACCAGCTGTAGTATCTGTAAGGATTTTAGCTTTATCTTATTCATACTCTTCTCAGCCCAAATATTGTTTCTAGAGCAGCAACAGTAAAGTTTACAACAGCAGAGTTACAATATTCACTCAATAACATCTCAGTGTGAACAAATCTAAAACGTCAGTAAAATAAATATTACTGACATCAAAATTGTGACTGAACCCAGACATCAGTCAGTATCAGTCCTCCTGTCCTCCTCCCTCTGTGCTGACAGAGGATGGGCTGGTTTCGGGGGGGGGGGCGGATTTCAAGCTGCAAGAGGACAGCGAAGCTTGTGCGACAATAAATGACAGCAAAACCTCAGAGGCTTTCAAAGTCTCCAGGGGTTTCCAGACAGTTTCAGGGGAGGCTCAGTGAATGAAAGTAAACAAATATATTACATTTGTAATTTTAGCCACAATTATTGATTTTACATCATATAAAAGCAGAAGGGGCTCGGTCAATATTACATTAGTTATTTCATTAGTTATCAAAAGGAGATCACACAGAATAGTGTAAATGTGTGTGATTTAGTTAAAGTTCAGAGATACAGAAGTTTTGGGGAATTTTACTTTTTTTCCACTTTAGTCAGAAACTAAGACATTTTTATATATTTGCTGTCATCTGAAGTTATGTAAACAGCAATATTAGGCTATTTTGACCCAACTGTTGAGGGTCTATGGGATCAAATAGCATAATCATGATCCCATAGGCGTCCAGGATTTGAGGGAGACTAAACAAGTAAACTAAGATGGGGTGAGGAGGTGCCTTTTCCAAGCCTTGTCTGAGGGGAGGCCCACAGCGTCAGACTTTAAAAACCCCTGTGGCAGACAACTCTCAGCACATTTCATTTGCTTTTCATTCAAGACGCTGTGAAAAACATCACTTAGGCGCTGTGCCTAAGTGTTATAATGGGAGGGGAAAACCCTGGAAATGACAATTAAATCTAATATTACAGCTAATAATGCAGCTAAAATTACAGTTAAAAGCCTCATTCTCAGTCTCTGGTAAAAAGCCAGGGTGTCTACAGTGAAGCAGAGGCATGCAGATACAACCAGGGCATTTAAATGTTTGTTTGTCTATAGGAGTATTTTTCGATCCGACACCTCTGTCAGCTATCATCATTTGTCTGTGCCTTCCAAAACCATTACTGTTAAAAGATGAAACAGTTCTATGATGTAACACTATAGTTAAGGTTTAGGCACAAAAACAACTTCAGGTTCAGGGAAAGGTCATAGTTTGGGTTAAAAAAAAAAAGCACTTAGTTAAGACTAAGAAAATTTGTCAAGGGTCAAAAAAGTTGACTGAAAACAGGAAATAAACAAACAATCTCTGGTGTTAAAGTCTGTGATTTTGTCGACCATCCATCCGCACCAACCTCCTTCCTATACAGACTTTGTTGCTCAATAACAACATAACTTCCTCCTTTGTTCCCGTCATAATTACAACATTCAAGTGACGGATTAATTTGTCACTTGAACATAAACATGTAATTTGGGGGCACTGGGTGAAACAACTGATGATCAAAAAAAATTCCAAAATGCAAGAGAAACTTGAATGAAATTCTGTGTTTCCTCTGTTACCTTGAAATAATTACTAGGACCACTAGCCCTAATACGTTTACTTAGTGATTCATGGTAAATGGACTAAGTTTATATCACACAAGATACTTCAAGTCTTACCGGCCACTCAGAGAATATAAGCCAGCGTTCACCCGTTCACACACTGGTGGCACAGTGGGGTTCAGCATCTTGCCCGAGGACACTTCCACATGTTGACTGCAGGAGGGCAGGGATCGAACGACTGACCTTCTGATTAGTGGATGACCTCTCTCCTTCCTCTTTCCTTTAATACTGGACTTTTTTCAAAGTCTGACACTGTGGGCCTCCCCTCAGATAAAGTTTGGAAAATGGCGTCTCCTCACCACCTCTTAGTTTACTTGTTTAGTTTCCCTCAGCTCCTGGATGGCCAAGATATGTAATTTTGCTGTTTGACTCAATCAAATATAATCTAAAAGGTCTGTGCTAAGATATTTATTATTTTCTGAACCTGGGAAAGTGGAAAAAACGATAAACTTCCTCAAAACTACTGTATCTCTTTAACCAAATCACACACATTTAGGCTATTTTATATAATCTCCTTTTGATAACTAATGTAACAACTCATGTAAAATTTGTTCACTCTCCTTCACTGAGCCTCCCCTAAAACTATTTGGAGCCCCCCTCTGCTCTCTCTCAGCATTAACGATGGCTCGGATCTATTCAAGTGTCTCAGTAAGACAGCGAACCAGCATGAACAGACCAGGACCCTGAAACTGAAGCAGCTAAATGGAATCCAGACATCATTCATTTTATTATTTACGCCTCTGCTTTTGCTACTGTGACACGTCAAAATGTCTTTAGTGAAAAAGCACCGTCACTCAACTTGGAGATACGTGGTTTTCACAGTCACGTAAAGTGGCTCTAAGTAACCGCGAAGTGAAGTGAAGTGTAATGTGGTTCCATGTTTGACATTTCGTAATCACTCGGCGGTTCACAGCTTCACACGGCTACTCAGCTTTCTCTTTGGCTGGCATTTCAACAAACCTTCCCAAGAATGTCAGTGCATTTTGTAGCTTTCATATCTGAATATTCAGCAGACAAGAATAATAATAATACTGTTACCTTGTAAGTTATTGAGAACTGCTCAGAGATGGAGGTGAAATGCTTTCTATTTAAGATAAATGAGATCTTATGTATGAGTGCTTGTGGTTAAACCTGAGGTGGCAGATTGTGTGAAAATATTTGTTTATCAGAGGCAAGCAGCACATTTGTGACAAATTCTCTATAATAAACAATAAAAAAAGCAGATTATAGTGGAGGTCCTGTTTTAGATGCTAATGCATTTTAGACAGCATGATGAGAAGTTGAGCTCATACAGTTCCAGGCTAAATTACAGACTGCTGCTTGTGAAATGGATCGCTTTCTTTAAAAGAATTATTACTGCATGAAAACTAATGAACTCTAATGAACCCTAGTAATAAAAAATTTTTAAAAAACAGCTTCTTTTGTGTCTTTTCTTTGAGCTAATTTGCATAATCTCAATACAAATTCTCATCTATTTTACTTCTGTCATTTTTGTTCTTCCCTTTGATGCAGAGCAATAATTACTTTGATTTTTAAGAATTAAAATAAATCAGTGGTGATATATTCCCGGACTTCATGTGGCACTGGGAAGTTAACATTGAAACTGAATGTAATAATACTGTGACAATAATACTGACAACAAAAAACACAGTGTCTCATATAACTACATTAACGTTCAGCGACATTTCAGTTTCATTATACATCCAAATATTCTGTCTGTCAATTTAAATATCTTCAATATTTATGGACTCACTTTTTAAAAATGACTGTTTACGCACACTTCTACTTGTCCAGCATCACATTTTAACATGCATGTGTTATAACATTTGCAGCAGATTACAGCACCTGGATTTTAGAGATGCAGTAAAAATGCAAATGCTCAATGCACAAAAAGTGAAGCTGTCCCCTCCCCCCACCTACGGATTAAGTGAAAGTGGAAGAGAAACAGGCAAGAAACCAGGAGTGTCGGGCTCCGTCGGGCACAGTTGAGATTAATGTATTAACTGCTACCTGTAATCTATCAGTAGTCAAGCTCGGTTCAGCGTCACGTTTTGTCAGTCAGGGGCAGCACAACGTCTGGCAGACAGAAAAGACAGAGACAAAAAAAAAAAAAAAGAGCTCACTGCTCTGCCACACTCAATACATCTTAGCAGCTCCCCCAAACATCAATTTATTCATTTTCACACGACAACAGCAAGGGGGACAAGACGAAACGGCTTCACATCTGAACCAGAATTATTCATCATGATCTCTCTTTCTGTCAGAACAATTATTTATGTGCTTCAATTATGGAAACAGCAGTGTGAAAAGGCCAAACTCCACACGAAATAGGCTACGAAAAACTTGGATTTCAAAGACAGAGCTGAGTTTTTTCTGCGGGATCCACTTGATAATTTTGGATCGCTGTTGGCAAAAACCCCCATGACTGTAAAAAGAATTATTTCTGCTTCACTGTATGCTGGAGAAATACAGTACAAGTGTTGTAACACCATCTGATCTGCTGGCACAGTTTTTTAAAAAATTAATTGAAACCATTTGTTCTGCGCTTTATCTTTGCATTCACACTATTTAAATAACTTTCACACAACTGGACAGTTTGAGAATTCTATTAATTTTTGTGATTTGTATTTTCTTTTGCTTTTTCAGCAAAGGGCTGCTAAGGCATGCAGACCATAATGTTACCAGCAGTCAGCAGAGATGATATGATGAGTGTTGGTAAATACTTAAAATACCTTTTGGTATTGGGTATTTTTCACTTCACACGGTATCTTTGCCTGTGTTATTTAAACAATGGGAAGTTATTGTATTCAGACTCATGATTTGTTCTGCTCACAAACATGGTGAGCAGTTCTTGGACGATATAAGATACTTAAAAACCCTTCCTGTCCGATTTCTGCTGTCAAATTTCAAAACACAGACATGATACACATATTTTGATTCACATCTAAAAAGTAACATACGCTTACGGGATATTACATAATCACCCCTGATGTTCATTAATCCACAGAAATGATTGAAAAAGAGATAACTTCAGAATTTTCCTTTGAATCATCATGTTTTTAAGTTTTCTTTAAGGAGATGCTTAAAGCTAATGCATCCTTTTAATGTTTGCCAAAATGTAAACAAATATAGCTTAGACATCACACTTCCTGTTTACATCCCTCAAAGCATCATGGAGGTGGTGTTTCATATTTCTCCACCGGAGTTACAGTCCTGCCACTATGGGAAGTAGAAGGAGTCCTGTCATCAATGTAAGGTTGACAGGTACAAAAGGTTGGTGACCTTTTAAGGTGCAGGTCAGCAGATTTATCTTTGGATAGAGCCAAGCCTAGTTTCCACTATTTATTCTAAAGCTAACTGACTGCTGTAGCTTCATACTGAGTGTACAATCAGTTGAAGTATTAAGTCTGTTCACAACACGTCAAGAGCTGCTCAGCAAAGAAACATACTAAATGGAAACTTATATATATGCTTCACACAATTTAGTAAGACTACAGCCTCCAAAATAAGTTAACAAGCCAACTCAAACATCTATATAGTTAAAATATACATCAGAAATATAAATCAACAACAAAAATAACATCAAACTCACCGGAGACAGAGTTGAGATTTGGTAATCCGGCCTTGAGTTGATTTCCAGTCCTCTCAGCTCAATTGTTATGGTCCTCAAATTTAACTCAATTCCTTTTCACGTCACATGGATGAGGTGCTACTTTAAACAAGAGCTAAATGCCTTTTTCCCATCTTGATTGTAAGCAGCCAGGACCCTAGATAACTCCTCCAAAAGCATTTAGTTTTCTCCTCCAAACATTTCCCTTTCCTTTGTCTGTCAGGCCACGCCCCCTCACACCTGTGATCCTGGACTCACTGATGACCTGACAGGTGACACAGGCTACATCAAACTATAGGCCAATCTAAAGATAGAGGTTTAACACTGAACATTTTCTTTTAGTATCAAACCATTTTATAAACATCCTCTCACTCTTTTTGTGTCACAGTACAGAGATGAGTATCAGTCCTATCATCCAATAACCAGTGTATTTTCCAAAATGATGAACTTTAAGATTGAGCTCATTTTATCAGCCTGTGCACACTGACATTTATATGTACAGGTTATTATTTGGTATATAAAGAGAAAAGGCAGTTGGCTATTCCCTTCGCTTATATTTAATGACCCTTTTACTGTATCTACAAAATTATAGTAGGAGCACTAGTTTAATTAAATAACCATATGTATGAGCAAAAGTCAGCTGCAAGGCTTGGCCACAACAGGAACACTTGTATAATTTAATACAATAGCACTGCAATAAACACCTTTGTGAAATCATAATTGCCTCAAATAGACTGCCTAACAAAACAGATCTGACAATGAGACCAATGCCTTTTAATTGTCCTTCAAAACTCATAAAAGTCGCTGTTGCCTCTGAAAGTAGGGTGGTGACTGTAAATATTACGGTCTGAGGACATTGTTAATGGATTCTCTGATGACACATTTCATCCAAGCGCTGATTGTAATTGCTTTTTACATGACAAGTAATAGTGCGAGGGCTTTGGAGACGGTGAAAAATCCCTTGAAAATAGAGACCTATGAAATTAAACCTTGCTTTTCAATTTTCACTCCCACAAGATTTGAGCAATTAAATGGATTTAACCCAGTACTGTATAATAAGACATAAATAAGTTTGAAAGTGAATCGAGTATCATATTTTCTCTCGGACGGGTTTCGTTAAAATGTTAAAAAACCATTGTACTTCTAACAAATAAGGTGATGCTGTTTTCTCCACATACTCTCTGTGTGTTTCTGCTCCAGTGATGCAGGTTGAAAACACACTCACCTGGTTCCTGTGATATTGATACGACCTTGACCGGCTCTGTTTATTGTCTTAGGAGAGTTCATTCAACGCCTATAATTCAGAATGATAAGACAACAGGAATAATGCATGTGCACAGCTTTGTCAGACAAATGAAAAGAGACTATGTGAAGATGTGTTTCCATCCAAGTACAGCAGAAAAAGCGTCCTCATGTCGGAGCTCTAACCCCTTTGCAATCAGGTTACGTTTGCAAATACGCTTTTTTTTCTGGTTTTGTACATTAGAGGTTTTCAGATAAATTCTCCCTCTATCTCTCTCTCTGCTGTCTTTCTCTCTCCGGATTTAGGATAAAGACTGAATTACACAGCAGAACAGTCCTGGATAGCGGAGACAGAGATTACCCTCCCTGATCTTTCTACAGACAAGAAATAGTTCAGTGCAAAACCCTCCCCGAGGGCCTCGCCACCTCGGTGCTGACAGGCTGCGCATTAGCATGTATCAGAGAGGAGAAAGGAAACGGTTTTATCCCTTTTGACCCACCACTTGACTTGAGAAAGTGAGGAATCTGGGGAGCCCATGCAGTGGATATTAGGCCTGTCACCGCACTGATCTGTTCTCTGGGGAAAAAAAGAGAGGAAGAAACAAGGTTTTGCATACTGACATATCAGAGGCATATGGCTCCAGTGCCAACAGGTACAGCCTTTTTTTTTTTTTTTCCCACAACTGACAAGAGGAAACTAGAAAGGCTTAGCTCCCAAAGCAGCACAGATTTGCTGGCTCTGAAAATACAACATTTGCAGCCAGTGTGCAGCCTTTTGTCGGATATGTTCAGGAATAAACGAGCCTTATTGAAATACAGACTCGCAGATTGTTACGGTTTAACGACAATTGCTCATAATGATGATTAAAGAACAGTAGGTTAAACAAAAATATATTTTCCTTTTCACATTCACCAGTTTTAAAACATTATAAGAACTGAAATGATTAGTTGTTTAATTAATTAGCCGACTGAAAGAAAATGAATCCTCTACAAGCACGATTCCAAAAAAGGTGGGCCGCTGTGTAAAACATTAATAAAAACAGAATCCAATCATTTGTAAACTGTTACTGTTTTACAAACTGTTCCTGAGCCCATGTAGTAATCTCCTTTATACAGTCATGTATCTGACAAAGTGGTGAACCTCTCTCCATCCTTGCTTGTGAATGACTGAGCCTTTCCATACCCATCCATTTTTCATACCCAATCATGATCCTATCACCTGTTACCAATGAACCTGTTTACCTGTGGACTGATCCAAACAGGTGTTTTTGGATCAGTCCACAACTTTCACAGTCTTTTGTTGCTCCTGTCCCAACAATAAAGTTGATGAGGTCAAACATTAAATATATTGTCTTTATGCTGTTTTCAATTGAGTAAATGTCAAAAAGGATTAGCAAATTATCACATTGTGTTTTTTTATGACTTTTGGAAATGGGGTTGTTTTTTCAGACAAATCGTGAAATAAGGGCTACAAATGAAATTGAAATTGCAGAAAAAATTGACATTGATGATTTGATTTGAGTTTTAGTCATTCTTGAACAATATTTGAATGTTTTATATACCATCCAATTCTTTGCACGATGAGTCATGATGAGTCAGTCAAATAATAATAATGTCAAACAGAAAAACATGAGTCTGTTGTACTCAGCTGCTACCACCTGTCTTCTACAATGTTTTTTTTTTTTTCTGATTGAAGAGCAAACATTCAGTGTGTCTTCAGGTGTACTTCATGTCCTGCATAATACTCATAATCTGCAATGTGAGCTTCTCTCTGTGTGCACTGATGTTTCACGAGTGCTCGTTTGTACCCGTCCTAAAATGCTCACAATATCATTACTTGCAGCTAAAATTATCTCATCCTCTCCAACCCCTGTCACAGTGCCATTTCTTATCATGTTTGCTTTTGTACGCGGCGGTGAAGTCGTGCTCAAAGTTCCATCCAAGAGCCTGATCTCCTAAATGTCTCACCAGTATAAGCTGCTGCTCCACCACCTAATTAAGAAGCATGAATAATGTATCGGCTTGTGTCATAAATGGAACTGGCAGTACGTCCGCCCTGGATGCAGCGGAGAGGATGTGTCAGACCTCAGTCAGGAGCTGATGTGAAGCGGGACACCCACCTCGCAGCAGAGAACTATGGGAAAAAGAAAGTGGGTGGGAATTTGAAGAGGGGGGGGATATAAAGTGGTGGTGTGCAGCAAGAGGAGAAATATCAGGGAGGAGATTTCAGGCATGACTTATGTGATCTGAAATTTGAAATTTTCCAACGTTGGCTTGTCTGGCAAATGGGTCAGTGGCCATGGGGATGGTCTCGGTTGCGGCAGCCATGCTTGTGGGAGCTGTGATAAGTAGGTCAGTAAATAAAATGGAACTCTTTTTCCAAAACATCATTGAAAGTAACAGTAAAGCTGTTGCATGGAAAAATTGTGAAGATTTTGATTAATCAGGACGAAGCAGCACAAAAGCATTTAGCGACCATCAGGGGCTTTTTTTAAATAACTATAATCTATTAATGCACTATTTTTTGAGTTTTCAGCAGCAAGCTACACACAAGGGAAAGAATTAAATCTTTTCCTCCATCCAAACCATTTATTGCGCATGTGATTTCTCACATTTCAAGGCTAACGACAGCACGTCTTATCATCTCGCCACGTGCCAAATTGGCCCTCTGTTGTGTGCTGCACACTCTGCAATATTTCATTGTGTGGCCGGCTGACCTTCCCAGAGCAGATATGGGAATAAAGACGATGAAGATAAAGGGGGCAGCAATCTTCTCCTGAGGCTTCGGGCACATCAGGAAGGAATCTGTTTGTTTCTGATGTTATTTGTCACGACCTCTGTGTTCGGAAAGGCATAAAAGGTGACGCATAAATATTTATTTTGTTGCTTTTGCTCTGAATCTAATGTAGTTCATTGAAAAACGGTGCCATTTCTCTAATTTGTGATGTCGAGGTCTGATACTAATTTAATATATTTCTTCCACGTTCTTAAATTTCGTCTCTTTCTGTCGTCTGCTGGCATTTCTCACCTCTCCTTTGACTGTCCTAGATTTTCTTTCCACCAGACAGCAGGTTCACTCGACACCACAGCGGTACATCAAATAACATTTTCATAAATGTTAGACTCCTGCACACATATTTTGAGCATATTTTACGGTCGCTTATCCTCACACCTGATCCCGGTCCTCAGCTCATGGAGAGTAAACCCAACGCTCGTGGCTCATGTCCCGGCAAGTTTGCCAATTTCAGGTCGAGTTGGCAGGCACCTATGACTGATACTGTGGCAGCTGATTTAAATTAAACTGATATATAATATGAAGTATATAAATAGATTCAATTCATATTACCTTTTTATATAATCATTCCATATTATAGTAAGATGCGCCCCTCTTTAATTGGCTGTACATGCATGATTATGAAAAGGAATGACTGAAAATGATTCCTGAAATAGTAAAATATTATATTGTGAAACTTCACCTGATAGGAGAATAAGTTGCGAAAGAGCGAGGAGGAAAGTCAGAGTGATGAAAAAAGACGATGAGTGAAGAGGAGATCCAAGGAGAGAAGGGATGGGAGGATTTATTGTGAAACCTGTGCTGTAGTCCTGTCTGATAATCTGGGAGCAGTGGGTGGGAAGACAGCGGGAAAACACTATATTGATGGGACTGTTTACTCCATTCTCAGAGAGAGAGAGAAAAAAAGACTTGACTACAGAAAACAAGAGAGTGAGAAGACACAGGCTGCTATCTCCAGGTGGTGGGAGGTGTGTGTGTGTGTGTGTGTCCCGTTGGGCTGTGTCTTCATTTCACATTAATGTCTGAAAACACACATCAATAAATGTAAAAAGTACCTATGGGGCAGAAGGGCGGCTCGGTTTGGAGCTCGTCGACTGTCCTCTTTCTGTCTGAAAATGAAAAATGAAATAAATGAATAATAGAAATGATACAGCGCAGTCATGAATAAATGCAGGTTCTTAACCTTACTGTTGGATCCAAGCTGTGAATGTTCAGTAAAATATACATGTGATTATCCATAATATCTCTGTATTTTTACACCGAACGGGTCAATGGCAGGACTTGACCTGAGTCACACCTGTTGGCATCAGTATGGTTCCCTTCTTCAGTTTGTAACAGTAAGTGCATTTCTATATGTGCTTGACTGTGAATGGCAGACATGTGATGTGTGTGTTGAGTTAATGTAAGAGGGATTTAACCAAAAGTTCATGCAGGTCTCAGGCCTGTAACTGAGCTGAACACTAGGACGAACTTTCCTTGAGATGCTTGAGATTCAAATCTGTGTTTTTGTGATACATCTTCCCAAAAAACATTGGGAAATACACTAAGTTATTGCTGAAAGGAAGTGATGAAACAAACGATTTAATGTAAACATATTTGCCTTCAATGCTTTTCATACATTATAAAAGAGTTAGCATCCAGGCTGGTGGCTCTCAGGCTGAGCAACAAAGTGCTTTAAGCTAAATGCTAATGTTAATATTAACATGCTGATATTTACCATGCTCGCCATCTTTGCATGCTAACTTTTGCTAATTTGTACCAAATACAAAATAAAGCTGAGACTGTTGGGAAGGTCATTAGTTTTGCATTTTTCATCTCTATACCTGATGATAAATAAAGTTAAATTCATCCTTAGGGGCACATGAATGTCTAAACCAAAAACACATTTTATGTAAATCTATCCAACAGGCCAAGGGAAACTCCAAAGTCAGTAGGATTCATCCTCTGGGGAAACAAAATTTTTATTCAGTAGATGGTATAATATTTAACTTTGGCCTGCTGGTGGTGCTAGATGAAAAGTCAGATGGTCACCAAAATTATCAGGATTCATCCTCTGGGGACTGTAAAATGTTTGTGCAACATTTCTTGACCTTTCATTTGATAATGGTTGAGATATTTCAGTCTGAACGAAAGTGGTGGAGCAACAGATACTGACTGATTGTAGAACAGTGGAATGAGGAAATGTAGTAAGAGAAGTAGAAAAAATGATTAAACACATTAAATGTATACAAAAATATGTTGTTAATTATTTGTTGCTGTGTTTGTTGCTAACACTATTTAGACACTGCAAAATACAAGAATCCTGTCAGGCCAATACAACTTTACTGTTTGTTACTGTAGTGAAAGGCTTCTTTAGTTAAAAGTGACCTCGTTCCTACTTCACAACAGCTTATCTCCTTTACTCATTTAAAGTCATGTCCTGTGTGCAGAGTTAAGCTTCTGACAAAACCGACTTTACCATGAACAACTTTAAGAGTGATACAAAGCTCCGTCTGCGTCTGCACGCTGATGATTAAAGCTCCCGTCTACGTTGGGGCTAAACATTAGCCGCTGTCAAGGTCACAGTAATAATTTTGAGTGAAACAGAAACCTCGATGGGAATATGAAATTAATCTCTGTATACGTTTAAGCAGCGCTCAGCACTATTCTCCTTCGAAGGTCCCAGGAGTCCTTCAGTGTGCAGAGATAAAAGACTCCAAAGACAACGACTATCTGAGGCTTTACCTCCAAGTAATTTTGAAGACACCAAAGTATCGTAGCCCGCTCCTACACAGAGAAACTACTGCGATGACAGCTGTTCAAAGATACCTGTCGTCACCTCTTTTTAAATGCAGGAGTTCATTAATATCACCGTTCATTTCTTGGTCTCCGTGCGGGAAGTGAACACTGTCCTATTACTGTCCAGGCTTCTCAACTCCCAATTACCAGTTATGAAAAATGCCAATGGCAGAGTTTCTACAAAGAATAACTGCACTTTGAGCACCTGTCCGAAATTAAACGTTAAATCATGTTGATGTAGGTTGAATCATTTTTGAAAAATACTTCTGCTGCTATTTAAATGTATGTTTGTATTTCCATTATGTTCTTGATTGGAGCCATATGGAGGCAAATGTTTGGTTTAGTTTGTTGGTTTATTGAGGTAAAAAGCAATTTTATCCTGTCAAAGCCAAGATAATGTGTAATGTGTAACAACCCACCGCTTCCACTGTAGGACGGTATTTCTTCAGTGTTTCTACACACGTTATACCTAGTAGCACAAACTGACTCCAGTGCATCTAAAAACCTATGTAAAGTGAACACCAATGATAAAATGTAAGGATAACAGAGCTCCAGACCTCTTGGGATTTTATCACTTCCAGTACAGAAAAATATAAAACCAAATCTTACCTTACAATTTGAAGAGTCTGATTGTTCCATACACTCTGAGGAACATATTGTATCCACTGTTAAACAGTGTGGAATAAACCTAATCACCTGTTCCTAAAGATTAAACAGTTCAGACAGCACTAACAATGAGTTGTAAAAACCACAAGAGCCAGGAGTGTAGTGAGATGCAGCACCTATTTATACTGACTGAAATGATCAAGGCAGCATCACAGTACTAATGACAATTTGTGAGGTTTACGTGAATACAAGAGAGGTACAACAAAAACACCTGTTTGGATCAGTCCACAGGTAAACAGGTTCATTGGTAACAGGTGATAGTATCATGATTGGGTATGAAAGGTTCATCCTGGAAAGACTCAGTCATTCACAAGCAAGGACGGAGAGAGATTCACCACTTTGTCAAACACATGATTGTATAAAGGAGATTACTACATGGGCTGAGGAACACTTTGTAACAGTAAACACAGTTTGTTTGCAAATGATTGCATTCTGGGTTTTGTTATGTTTTACGAAGAGTCTTAGCTTTTTTGGAATCAGGGTTGTAGATGAAGCATCGTGTTCTCTAGACTGGAGTCAGAGCTGGAAGAGTCTGAGCTCTCTGTGGCAGAGCTCAGTCCTGGTAGGTGGGCAGCAGCTCCTCCAAATGAAAGACTTCAAGTATGGTGGGGTCTTATTCATCAGTGAGACTGACTGCCATCAAAAATCTCAATTCACTACTCAATCCTTGCTCCATCTCTCACCCGCAGCCGCGACTGAACAAAGGGTGAGATCACAGATTCGAGATGTCGAGACACGGTGTCGCAGAGTGACGGGCTCAAAATCATGACACTGGAACCACTGACAGGATGAAATTTCTCACCAAACTAGCTTCATGTATTGAATTCTTGTACCTTAAAACATCACTGAAAGAAGCTGAGAAAACGTCATCAGGAAATGTTGTATAATCTTTATTTTTCATTATTTTATTAAAAAATTATGAACACATCTTCTAATATATATTAATGAATGGGCAGAACAGAAATATACACCATTCAGTGATTAATTATCCTACACTTTGTCTTTTGAAATCAAATTTCAGTTATAGCGAGAACTCCTGGTTTCCAGGGAGAAGAAATAGTTTTAAAGCCATAAAAAAAAAAAAAATGAAAATTACATCTCTCAGCAGGCTTGGGGAACACTCGGGGATCCCTTCGAAAGACTTGTGGAGTGTTATTTGTAAAAAAGGACGGTTCAGCTGAAGTACTTCCCACGTGAAGCCATTGTGAGCTGAAAAGGATGGACGACAACCCAAAGCCTCAGGATACTGCTGGAAAACAGGCTTTGAGTCATTCCATTGTGTTATTATCTGACTACAATAAACAGAAATTCAAGTACAAAATAATACAACCATTTTTTTACTTAAAGGAAAACTACTCACCTAAATAACTGCTGAGATCTGGGAACGTAGTGATATTGCTAAAAATACAAAACAAACACAAGCAGGCAGAAAATCATGTTGTAAGGACACCAACACTTTATTCTGAGGTAAAACCAAAAGTCACTGATGTCACTAAAAATCATTGCAAAGAAAAATAGTTTGCACAACTGCGACAAGGAAGTGAGTCTGTTAACTGTTTACAAGGGTTTGGATAATTATATTACTGTTGGCCGTCATTTTCTCTTCCAAAAAAAATGTGACTAATCCTGTCTGATTGTTTGACTGCTTGTGATTGTTGCGACCATTTTCAGTGACGTCGAGCTCTCAGCTGTTACTTTGGTGAGTACAATGTTATAAAAGGCAACCCAATCTAAAAAAGTCCTTTTCCTTTAAGGACCATAAATCTTACAGGGAAGAAAAAAAAAAATCACAGCCTGGGTCAAAATAGAAACTGCATGTATTTCTCTTTCAAACAACAGAATATTAGCGAGTATGTTATTCAAGAGGTTTTGACACATTGCAACGCCTGCAGGATGACACCTGTCAGGATGCAGGTGAAAATCATTGACACCGGCATCATCATCATCATGTGGCCCCTCTCGATAACGGCCTCAATATGCTGTCATCATAATCACATAAGACATCAAACTCGACTCTTTCCTTTAAGTAGATGAGAACCAGTATGACCTGACATCTATATTTAGCCTGAAGGCACCTTTGGCTCTGTGCTGGCTGCCTGTCATCTACTTAGAGACTGAACACTGCTCCTTAATAGTGTCATTAACACAGTTGTTGAAAGGACAATAGCACTGACTTTGATGGTGCCAACCTGTGATATAATTGGTTTCGGGGAGCAGTCGTCACTTGTTCGGTAGTTAAGCAACTGTATTAAAGCTGTTAAGCAGTGACTTTTGTCGTCTGGGAATCTCACCTCAAAAAGCCTCGTACACAGACATTAAATTTAAAGCACAGTAAGAAATGATGAGCATAATTAATCTCAAAGTTATCGTTTCTCAACCTTGAGACTGTAGTTGGAAAAGCTCCAAGCTACTCAAGTGGTTCTGATGCTCAAACAGCCTTGACTTTATATCATGATAAAAGTCTAACCTGGTACCTTAAAGGTGAAAATGACTAATGACAAAAAAATTGCTATGCATGCTTTAGGACAACTGCTGTGTGAGGAAGGTCGCCGGCTTTTAAAATATGATCATATGCGATCAAACGAGTACCTGAGGAGATTGTACCTTTGGCTGGAAAATGAAAAGCTCTTCTCGATCCCAAATTGAATGTTTGAGTTATTTTTTACTCCGTCCTCTATTTACAGTAGCAGCTTGTTTATCTGTCGTGTGTACGTATACATGTATATCCTGTGTATAAATAGTGAAATTGGGTTCAAAAGAGTATCATTTTAGCTACTGCAACATCTCAAAAGATGAGGGTTTTTTTTTTAGCTTTACACGCAGTTCCCCTGCATGTGGCGGCCAAAGAACCAATTTTCAGCCCTGTTGAGTACTTTTCTCTCTCAGGCATTGACCAGACATGCATGGCATATATGAAACAAATCCATTTTTTTTTCCTCTGCACAGAAATCTGCCAGCGACACACCAGCGGTATGAATTCAGGTAGCAGTAGGAGCAACTGGATCCTTCCTCGGCGGTTGCTCCATGGAGCTATCAGCTGCAATCCAGGCTCATATGAAGGCAGAGGAGGATTGAGTTTGAAGGATGATAATAGATTCCTGAGGAAACTAATCTATTTCTAAAGAAGAAAGGAGTATAAATTCCCTCACTTACCCCCCACATCCGCCTGCTCACCCCTCTCCTTTCACCATTTCTCTCAGCAGGAGCATTACAGGTCAATTTTGCAATTGAAATGTACCAATTAAATGGACTCAGCATGGCAGCTAGTGAAGGGAAGCAGATGCTTTGAATTCTTTTGTGTTCCATTCAGCAGAATGTATAAGAACATACAGTACATATCTGAGAGCTCACTGAAGGCTTTCTACAATTATCTGAAGCACAATCTGACGCACTCTTGTATCAAAATGCCTGTAAAAAAAAACAGGTTTATACACAGGGGATTCCTCGGATGGCATAAGAAAAACAGGCCATTTAATTTAGGCTTGTACAAATATTGCAACTGCAAGAGCTGTGAAGATTTTTTTTTTTTTTTTTTTTTTTTACAAATCCAACATGAAAAGTAACCTTATAGATTACTTGAATTCCTTCACAGCAGTTTTAAAACCCCATTTAAAAGCAGTTCAACCTGTTCTGTTCAGTGTGATATGCAGGAGCAAATGCTTATATACAGCTACAAATCATATATATATTATGTTCAGAAATACAGTTACAGAAACTTTTACAACATATGCTGCATTTAGTTTTGACATTGGCTGTTATAAATAAGTAGTTATTACTGTTAATGATTGCAAGGTAAGTATTAAAAAACAATCAATATTTGCAAAGCTGAACCGAAAGCCGTCTCACACAAGCATTAGTGTTCACTCCTACCGTGTCCTGCACTGTGTGGAAGAGGTGCTCCGTTACATACCGGAGCTCGTTACATCAACTGGTCCTTCCAGTTCTGGATTTAATCAGCTTGAAATAAAGTCTTGAAAGTTTCCTGCTGCAAAAAAGGCAGCTGTTACAAGGCCAGGAGCAGATGTAAACAAGGAAATATCAAGACCCAGATGGCTCCTGTCAGTCCGAGGCTCCTGGATCTGCCTCCCATTTCTGAATCCTCAGCAGACGGATGATGATGATGATGATGATGATGTTTATGATCACCGCTTACATCTGGACTCACTGATGAGAGAGCAGAAACCAACAGGTCAGTCAGAAAGACACTCATTGACAATATAACATCGTGGAGGCTGTGTTACTGTTGTGATGTGTTCATTTGAAGGACAAGGCTGATGTGCTTTCTTCCAAACAAACCCATAAAAACATTGTGCTAGTGAGTCTCTCTATACTATTCCACTTCCCACTCAATCCTATTGAAGATGTAAATGAATGAATAATAATGATGAATAAATTAAAAAATGGGTCAGAAATAAATGGTTTCACTTTTAAAGTAGGTTAAGAGCAGTTGGGCATTGTAGTTTTTAGCAAACCTCACTTAAAGAGATGACACTTCGACATGCAGACTGCACAGACCAGGGATCAAACCACCAACTTTCTGATTAGTACACAACAACAGCCGGACAGTGTCTGTGGGATCGACTCAATATAAACTCCAGTGCTTGTGGTTGTTGTAATGGAGGATGATGCCACTTCTGGACAGCAACTGGAGGAGTAAGCTGTATCAAGCTTTGGCTGGCATGAAATACTTAAAAGTAGGATTGGTTCATTTTTAGTTTTGGTCTTTTCATTTGTTGACAATAGAAACATAATAAAGGAAAGCTAATGTGAAAAATAATCATGATTACAAACTGAATGAAGCAGTACAAAACTTTCCAAAAGATTTACACCATTAAACATTTTCAACCAATTCATATGTATCTGGGTTTGGTCTATTTTCTCATAATTATAATTGTAGCTGTAATGCTTCACACATCTTTCATAGCTGCAACACATTAGTGCTTCCACTAAACCATTACAGGAGTTTGCCACCCTATTTATATTGAGCTGATGCAACTGTGGACCACCTACAGCCTCCATCTCTTTCTCAGAGATGCAGCAGAGAGCATCAGGGGTGCTCCTTTGTGTTAACAGCCATCAGAGTGTCTGTGCCAAGGTGTTATGGTTAAAAATAGTAATAATCAACAGATTGATTTCTTTGTAGTAAATATTTATCTTCTCATTTCTGCATATTCTTGTTATTCACATTCAGGAAAATGTGACATTTAACAATGAAGATCATGACAGCTGTAACATGATTTTAAAAACTGTGGTGGTATCTCAAGCTCTGCTCTGAATTGCGTGGTACTATTTACTCTAAGATAAGATTTGTTTGTTTCGTTGTTTGTTTGTTTGTTTTTTTGCTTTTTTATTTTGCTTTGATTTTAGTAAGTAGTAAGTAAATTATTTAGTAAGTAAGACACAGACAAAAGATGGTGGATGAGAGAGGCGCACCACAAGGGTCAATTCTGAGTCGTTGCTTCTTTCTCTTTAAATGTTCCCATTGGGTAACGCAATTTGTAAACACACAAGAGAGACTCCCTCTATGCAGATGATATGCTGCTTTACATCACTTGCCCTACAAATGATCCTAACTGGTATTGCTATAAAAGTATCTGATGTACAGCAGCCGAATGACAGAATTAAAGCAAAAATCAAACCTTTTAATAAGAACTTGATGTCAAACAATTCAGAAACTGTTCTGTCAAATCAAATCACCTTTACAGAATGAGTTGGAAAAACTTATTCTTGAAACATATTATATTTTAAACATCTAGAGGATGGTTCTGACTGTATCCAGAGGTCAGTTTCACATCCAATCCAAATTTCTCCAAAATTAGTGAATGAGCTTCCTGAAGACCTAAAACTATCCTGCTATTTTAGAAACAGATATTGAAGAGGTTGCACGGTTTGAGCAAATGCCCAGATTGTGTGTATTAGCATATTGTATTTGTGTATTCCTCCTGCAGTATGTATTTGCTGATGATGCAATGTTGTAGTCCTTCACATATTGCATTTTGTCACGTTCTGTTTGCTTTACTCGCCGCAAATTATCTTCAAATATTTGCTTTTTCATAATGCCCTGGTGGCTTTTACTGATGATGGTACTGCTGCCATTTTGCACATTCTGCTCTTGCTTTGTTTCACAGTTTCATTTGAGCAATTATGTTTAAGTGATATAATCCTCATTTTGATTATGCAGAAATCAAATTATGCCATTTTTTTAAAATATCATGTTTGTGCTAACAGGTGAATATTCTGTATCTGTATGTTACCAGAGCAGAAAATGTTAGCACCCTCTCATATTCACCCTCTGGTTTCTGATGCTGGTTGTGCCGAGGTGCATCAGCAAAGTCAAACCACTTAATAATATTGAGACCTTGCAAGTAATTTGCTGTCAATCCATCATAGCTGAACGTTTTCTTCAGGATAGGGGAGAGATAAGGTAGATTATACAATATTTTAAATTTTGTTTTGAACTCACAGTGAGGAGTACCAGTGTAACAAAGACAAAAATACGACACATACAGTTAATGAGATAATGACTGAAAGCTTTAAAAATAGACCAACAGTCTAGCTTTTTTTCCACCTCTAACATCACATTATATAGTGCAAATTGTCTGGACCTGAACTCAAACAACCCCAATTGTCTACACCTCTGACAATTACAACTTAACAGCAACGGATATCAATTCAGACAACTGCACCACACCAGCTGTCAACATCTATCTCGCTGTTCACATCTCTTTAGAGGCCTCAAGAGTTGGAAGGGGGGGAGATTCAGTGTCCCTTCCTGAGTGAAATAGAGTGTCCTCTTTAGCCCTGCTGGTGTTACCTCAGTACATCTCAGACTCCATCCTGGGAAGGAAAAGAAGTGAACCCTGATAGATGACCAGCTGCTCCAGCTGGAGAGTCGGAGTTTCTCACTGAGGCCCACGGGTCACAAGTCTGTTGTGGACAGGATTAGTCTAACCCAGACTCTTTTCAGAGTCCATAAAGGCTCTGTTATCAAACTTTATCTTACTATCAGAAAACTCAGACAAGCTGCAGAGTTCATTTCTACTCTGTGGACTTCAATTCCACTTTTTATGGTGTGGCAGAAAGAGGCTGTAATTCCTTTTCCCAAAGCGGGAACAACAACAATTACTTGTAGCTGTAATGAATGAATTTCCCTCAGAGGATCATTACAAACTAATCTAATCTTATTTCATTTTATCTAATCAAATCTTACTTCATTTTATATAATCTAATCTAATCTTATTTCATTTTATGTGATCTAATCTCATCTCATTGTTTGCAGTAAAACTAAATTTAATGAATGGCCACTTTTGATTTCCAACTTGCAGATTTCACCGCATTTGAATGCAGCAATAGAATAAAAACTTACTAACCGCCTCTTGTAAGGGTCCATACATGGGCTATCGTTGAAGCATCTGAGTGTGGCCTGAAATTAACTGCCTATTGATTCACTGCCGAGGAGTCCCCAGGACAGCTATTTGAAGGTCTACAGCTCACAGATAGTCCTTCTGAGTATTGTACCCAAGAGCACTGAACTTCAACACCTCAATCAATTCCTTTTACTGAAACTTCAAGGTTTCTAATGCTGCAACAAGCTGTCGACAGAATGACAGAATGTATCTTTCAGGATGAATAAATTCTGCAGAGGAAACATGAAGTAACTAATCCTGGAGAAGTAAAACCTCAAAGTCACGACAGACGTGAGGACTGACCTCAGAGACTCTAACGCACAGTGCTGACCTGAAATGGTAATAAAACATTGGCATACTTCATATATTCCATAGTAGAATGACAATGCATTTATATATAGTTTCAGAATAATACATCATAATTAATATAATTAACATCAAATCTTATTTCTAAGTGCAGTGATAGAGAACTAAATTTAAAAATTGATAGTATGCAAAGTGTTTTATTTTTGAAAAAGTATAACCTGCATATTCAATGTGTATCTACAGTGTATTTAACACACTAAAGATACTACTATAAAAGGATATAGAAGCAATAACGTATGGATACATCAAATAATCTTTCAGAAAAAGTTAAAATAGCTCTGAAATTGAACCCAATCAAGGGTCCTATTGGTGAAAGCTACTCACACTGAGGCTTTGTCCTTTCTCTTAAGCCTACATGTTGTTCAGACTTCATACAGTAGTAAAATGACTAGAGTTTAAAAACATGACACCTCTTTCATTGCAGGACACTTTTGGGTTTCATGCATGCACAATCAGACGAGGGAAGAAAATAGGATGCAGAAATAGGCTGTGCTCCACTTCGTTGGGATTAAAGCTTCTGTAATGAGGCGCCCAGCTGTGCATAAAAAAATAATCTATAAAATCTCAAAATAAATTCTCAAACCAACATGTGAGTAAGACTCTTAATTTGGCACACGCATACTTGATTACAAACATAGACATGTACATGTTACTTAATATCTCACATGCACACACAGTATTGACTCTGACTGCATTGCAGCTATTAATAGCCGTCATCACTGCTGAATCTTCTGGCTGTAAGCATGTTCTTCTTATGAATGATAATAAAGGTCCAGGCAAAGAAGTGCATCACCCATCTAAAAGCACAACTTCATCCTCAATAAAACAACCCAACAGAGCATGCACGCTTCTTGTGCTGCTGAAGTGTTTCAGGCTGGAGCGAATTTAGTCTCCAACAGTTAATGGCTGAAAATAGCTATAATGGTGTGTTCTTTTTTTGAATCCGAGCACAAATGATTTTGGAAATTTGCTTGGAAAGTGCTGCAGTAATGACATGTTTTAGCTAACTCTCAGCAGAGAGGTTAGGATGTTTGAAAAGGTGCTTGGTCTGAAAAGAGACATAGGTCAGAGAGAGAGGCTTACAACTGAAGTGAAATCAATAGAGGCTGATTCCTGAGGACTTGGACCAACAATGATCGATATCACACTAAGTGCACCAGGAAAAAACACTGCAAAACAACTGCAGCCATGGAAAGTGCCTTTTGTGTGATTATAAGAGGGTCAGCATCCAGAGCTCTGCGTCCACATCTTCAGCTGCTCTGTTTGAGTAACAGGGTTATTATAAACAGCTCAAGTTTGTCAAGCTTCATTACAGACTTCATTCCTTTAGTTTAGCAGATTTATTACTACGGAGAGGTGTCTTACATGAAAACTGGCAGCTCATCCTCCATCACTTTATGATGATTGTAAAATTCATCAAAGTTGAAATCAAACTACACACAAGGTGACATAAATAGTGTTGGTATTAGGATATATGGTTAGTGTTGAGCGTTGGGAGTGTGAGCAATAAAATATAGCCAAGTAAAAGTAAAAGTACTGATTACAAAGAATTCTCTCATTCAGACTGGTGATCAAATAATTATTGATTGTATTGTGAACAACATTTTATAGTAAAAAGTTGATGTGGCACTAAATCTAACTACAGTAACTTTATTACACATTTGAGGGGTTCAGATTAGAGTTCACTTATAACAAAGAATTGACCATTTATGTCAAATACTTTAGATTTACCGTGGCTTGGATTGTATCTCGTCTGTACATTACTTTAGATTAAAGAGTCTGCCAAATGAATGCATGCCAATGTAGCTATGTTTGGCAGAAAAAGCTTTGCTTTTCGGGGAATTATCAAAGAATACAATCAGCAACAAGGATTTTCCTGAAAGAAGTCATTCCCTGAACACATGATGGTATGCAATAAAAAAAGAAATACATGTTCCTCTGAACTGATAATTTTACATTTCTAAAACATAAGCAGGAAGCTGGGGTGGTATGAAGGAATCAGGAAAATAATTTAGTAGCGACACTTGACTGTTCAGCTAGTATAGAAATATGATTGGATATCACCAGTCGGTCGGTCGCTGAGCAGATGCATCAATGAGCCAATGATAGTGAAAACGAATGAGACAGCTGAGGCTGATCAGCTGATATGAGCCAGACTTCAATGCACTGCCTGAACTAATGCAAAGCTCCAACAAAGCGTCAAAAAATGCTGGAGGCTTTGGTGATTTTCACGCTTTCAGATCAGATAAAAGAATTAAATTCTATTCTGATCATATCAAACGGGCCTTGTCATGAAGCTGAGACAATGCTGTTGACATTTTGGCAGTACAAGATTGTTTAAAAAAGAGTTTTAAAGCATTTTTGTCTTTATTTGACAGCACACTCTGACAGTATAGAGAGACAAGAAGTACGACGGCGAGAGGGAGAGAGTGGATGATGACATACGGCAAAGTTCCTGACTAGAATTAAACTGAGAACATTGAGGTTATAGTGGTGTGTATCCTAACCAATCAACCAAAAGGATTCACCAATACAAGGTTTATTATTTACAAGCCTGATTCCAAAAAGTTAGGATGTTGTGTAAAACAAAAATAAAGCAAATTTTGATAATCCTTTTTAACATATACTCAATTGAAAAAAGCACATCAACAAAATGTTTGAGAAAAAGTTTGATATCATCAACTTCATTGGTTTTTGTAAAATATCTGCTTGTTCTGAATTGAGTCAGGACAGGAGCAACAAAAGACCGTGAAAGTTGTGGACTGATCCAAAAACACCTGTTTGGATCATTCCACAGGTAAACAGGTTCATTGGTAACAGGTGATAGTATCATGATTGGGTATGAAAGGTTCATCCTGGAAAGACTCAGTCGTTCACAAGCACGGATGGAGAGAGGTTCAACACTTTGTCAAACACATGATTGTATAAAGGAGATTAATACATGGACTCAGGAACACTATGGAAAACTGTCAGTAAACACAGTTTGTTTGAAAATGACTGCATTATGTTTTATTTATCCAATTTTTTTTTTAGCTTGCCTCATGTTGAATGTAAAATCTTAATCTGCATAACTAGTAAACATAGCTGTCACATCAATGTAGTGGGGAAAAAATACGACATAAGCCTCCAAAAAATAACACAGTAAACATATGTAGTCTTACAAAATAGAAATACTGACGGGTACTACAAGAGTGTTGTGCTTGTACAAGTGCACTTCAATTCCTCCCACTTGTGTTTACAGATATATTTATTTGTAACATTTGAAAGTATTGTTCCTGTTTGTCATCGCACAACTCTTTACATCTGAATGGGTAAAAATAACAAATATCTGACAATGTACATTTGTGAGAAAAAGGTTTCCTGTGGGTTTATTTTTGTTTTCAGACCTAAACAATCACTTTGTGGAAGAACTGGGACCTTTCAGCTCGCTGTTGATTCCCGCCTGGGGAAGGAGCTTCACCACCATTTAACCACATTGATTTCTGTGTTATTTGACAGCGTTATTAGACTGCCTGCCGCCAGAACCTGAGAACTGAACCTGAGCGAAGTCGTAGAATCTTCTTTTCAGTCCGCTGTGAACAACTGAAGTCGGAGGGATTACACCAGTATTATATTAAGAAGAAGCGAGAGCAAAAACCAGTGATTCAATTTTCTAATCCTTCTTTTCCTAAATGTTTCAATATAGTTTGATGGTAAGAGGGTGAGTAAATAATACCCCAGTATCCAGACTCAAAGGAGATTTTGAATACATTTTAATCCTAAATAAAGAATCCAACGTTAATACTATGATGGATGGCAGCTTTTGTTTGAAGTAAAGGTTCTTGTAGTACTAAAAGAAGTCTGGAGATGCTACTGTAATCTGTCTAAGGAAGTGTGAAAATATGTGTGTGTGCGTGTGTGTCTGCTAATGCCTATGTAGTACCTGTGTTGTGAAAGTTTGCTTGTGTTTCCCCAAAGCCACCTGGCAACTTCTGCTCAGCCTCCTCATGCCTTTCAGAATCATCAGATCGCTGTACTGTTCACACTACACTACTTTCTGTCTTGTAATCGGGAATCTTGAGGTCGATGTGTTTTGCGCACTACGGGACTGATCAGCGACGGATTACAATATCTTTCAGCAAGAGGAATCACTCACTAGTTCATCTGGTCTCCAAACTACACATGAGAGGTGACATGATGTAGGACAGGATTCCTTCTTGGCTCCTCCCCTCCCCCAGCCATGTCTGCTTTCATTGGCTGTAGCTTGTTGTATGATGACTAGATATTTAGCCCGCCTGATTATCTTTCGGGCGTCCGCAAGGCAACGGCGAGCTCTCAGATCACGTCTTTCAACAGTTTGCACATAGGGATCGAGTGCCGATTTGCGAGTGCAGATGATCTTTTGTCTGCAAGCTTGAAAAACTGTCGGCAAGTGGAAAAACAGGGCTACAATCATGTCCTGTAAACTTGGCATTAGCATCATCCCCAACAGTGAAGTGTGCGATTACACAACTGCTAAATTGTGTGTAGTGGTTTGGTCTTTTGATTGTGCCAATCAAAAAAAAAAATTTAAAAAATGAAGCTGTAGCAACACTGATTTTTCTTCCTGTACAAAATTAAAACAGATAAAGGAAGAAAGCATGAATGTTACAGCCTGTGAAACTATTAATTTTTGGAGTGAAACCCAAAAGACAGTGGGGAAAAACTTTTGCAGATGTTTGATAAATCATGCCCTAAATCACAAATCACAATATGTCCTCTCAAACAGCTGCTGTAGATCATGATAGATGATCAGAACTGGTCTTACTGGGGGATTCATTTCTAACTTTTGTGTTGTAACGGTATTGGCAGGTTTTTTTCCCCCGCTGTGAACGGAAATGCACTTTGAAAAATAATTCTTTTTTGTCGTGTGTACTTGTAGTATATTAATAGCGTATATCAAGAGTGGTCGAACTTTTCTATCGAAGGTCCAGATATAAATTTTCCATATGGTCAGAAGTCTGGAAAAATGAAAGCAAACACAGAAACAAATACAAGTTTTGAAGTTGTGGAAACAAAAACTTCAATCATTCAACATCATATAACAGAAAGATTCAAACAGCAGCTTGAACATGGACACAAAAGGTGTGATTGCCAGATGGAGGCACTAATCACAGTGTTCGACACAAACAGCTGTGGTAAGAGCTTTTCACAATATTCATTTAGTTCTCCTTCATTGATATGAATGGGGTGGACAAAATATCAGAAACACCTCCCAGTGTAACACAATAACCAACAACTACAGCCTGAAAAATGACCACAAGATGGATCAACACCTCTTCAGCAAAAAAATGAAACCTATGTTTGTTAGCAGGTTGAATTAAACTAACAATGTTTAAACACAATATATATCTCATATATCTCATATAACATAATAAGTGGCATGTAGTCTGATCTAGATTGATTAGTCCGGATGAAGAGAAGCCTGGTGTATCATTTTAGTCTTTTTATTTAATTATTCATTACAACTGATAAAAGCAGATTCATGAAGGCTGCCACATGGGACAATTCTCTATCACATCATATAGACGAGATCCTCTCACAATGATGCAATTAAAAACATCTAAAGCCGTGTTTCCACCACAGGAACTTTCCCCAGGGACGAGGATCCTTAGGAGGAACATAGTGCGATCCCACTGCAGGGACCAGGGTCGAAATGAAGATCCGGGGATCAAAAAGTTCCTGCTTGAGGGGTAGTCCTTTCCAAAAGTACAGGAACTTTGGGGGAGGGGCTTGTAGTGCTAAAGATTTCTGATTGGCCAAGTACTTGTAGCATTTTATTTCAGCCACCATTCTTAAAAATCTGCAAGTGTTTTTTTGATCATCGGCTTTGAAAGAAGAAAGCATGTGACAGATGGATCGAGGATCATCGTTGTTGTATTTTCACACGCAAAAATGCCGTGAACAAACGGCTGTCGCTTTTTCATACGTTTGTGGACTAATTTGCCTCATCTTTGCGGGTCTTTGAACCTCAGTGGAAACACAGATAACAAGAGGCTGAAGAAAGGCTTAAACGTTCTTAAAATATGTTTTGGCTTCTATACAGTATATGGTTAAATTATAAACCCTTTACTTTGTGTAAACCACTTTAAATCCTTTCTCAACTGAACTGTTATTCATTTTATCCAGATTACTGATCTCCATATTTATAAAATGATTTGTCTTGTCATGGCTCACAAACTTACATGTCTACATGTGCGACAACAGATGTGTTGCTGGCATTTGTTGCATTTTCTTTGCATTAAAACTTGTTCTTCTTGTGGAGAGTCAGACACACACAGCATTTATGAGTTTTGCCCGATACAAACTCCTCAGTGTTGTCATCCTCTCCAGTATCTCCATTAATCTTGCTGGTAAGCGCTCCTAAAAAAGGAGCCTATTTCTGGAACCTGTCTCCATCATTTGCAACAAATAGAAAAATGTCTATGTCAAAACAGATGCTTCTGTCCCCTATCCTGTCCATCAAATCAGACAGCATAAGACGGGTGTAGGCCGTCGTCACGTCTTCGTCTCCGCCGAAGATGTTTATGTCTTGTTTTAGCTGCCAGTGCGGGTGGAGATTTCTCCTGAACAAGTGCTACATCATCAGCCACACGGATCACAAACCAATATCTTTGTCCTGCACCATTGCTTCAAAAGGCCATAACAGCAAGAGGACACAACAGCTCTGCCAGAGACTCTTCACTTTATATGACCCTGTAAGTGATGATGCAGGAGGCCTTGAGAAAAGGATGGGTTCATTCCAACTGATGAACTTCACTGCACGTGCATGCAAGTAAACTGCAATGATCAGTACAGCCCAATCTATGCGTTGCATATCGCGCAGGACAAGTGTAAATAAAAAGACACATGCACATTTCTCAGCCCGTTGTTTTCCCCACAAAATTGTTTTGTTTACACAAGAACGAGATCAGATGAGGAAAGAAGCTAAATGAAGGGAAACCACCTGAGACCCTCTTGGAGAGGCTGAGTGCTCCCATTCTCGAACAGAACAATTGAATATAGCTCTGTGCTGGAGACGCCATCCCTTTTCAATTAGATTCAGACGCCCAGAGAAAACGGAATAAATTAACTCTTTAAACACAAAAATCATATCATTTTGCACAATTTCAGTCATTCATGGCATCTGTACCATTGCAGCGTTTAATGAATTGCCACTTTATGATGATTGATCCACCGCGAATGTTCCTCTTTCCCAGTGTTGACGTAATCAATAAGTGTCACATCTGAATTTTTCAGCTGCCACGTATGTTTACTGTGTTCAACAAGAGGAGGCAATAGTAGTAAGCCACACCTGTGAAATGGATCCATTAACCAGAATCAAATGGGAACCAGGGTCACACACACACTATAGCACCTACAACACAAAATCAGCCATGCTCACATTTACAGTCACACAAATGCTGGAGTATTAAAGGATAAGGCTGGTGTTTCATTTGTCTACATTTTTTTGACGATCTGTTAGTGAGTCCACCACTTTGGTCCACACTGAAATGATATTTAATATATTGCCAAGACTTTTTCTCTCTAAGTAGACAAATCCTAATGGCTTTGGCGATCCTGTGACTTAACTTTCAGTTTGTCCAATACTTTGGCGTATGACCAAAAACTAATCATCATCATCCTCAGCCTCAGCTGTTCTTTGTGTGATGATTGGCAAATGCTACCATGCTATCACACTAAACTAAGATGGCAAACATTACAGCAGACAAACATCAGCACATGTCGCTCTTTATATTTATATTTGCACTCTTTCCTACTTTGTACAGCAGCTGCTGCACAAGAATTCCCCTCTGGATAAATAAAGTTCTATCTTATCTGAATGCACCGCTGTGCGGTACAACCTCACGGAGCCGCGAGCAATGACTCTTGGTCCTGTTTGTTATTATCAACAAACACCATAAAAAGACCAGAGCCAACATCCTTTACTCTCTAAATACTTTCTGACTTTTCTTTTCTGTCTGCAACAACCAAGTGTTCAAAACGGGTGACAAATACATAATCGCAAAAAAAAGCTCTTATTTCCTAAAACAGCCGGGCAGTGTCATTTTTAGCAAACATTTCTCAAACAAGAGTAAACAGTGTGTTTCTTGGGGACTACTTTCAGTGGCGAATTAATACAAATTGAGCTCACTGGTGAGTATTTATGGCAGCAGGTCAGAGCTGCCTTAAAGGACAGTTTGTGCGTTCATAGTGATAAAGGAACAGGTCAGAAGAGTGTGGCTCTATGGCACAGAGGAATAAGCGACATCAGGATGTGGCCACACAGACAACACTTGTTAGATTTTGTTGGCAGGAAGCAAAAGATCAGATATCACCAAGATGATCTTTTAAAGCAGGCGCATACACTTTTTATAACAACATGTCACAAAATAAATAAGAAGTCAAAAAGTATGAACAAATTTCTAACTGTAGGCAGCTGAGTGACGGCTCTGTCCAGAGACAGCTGGACTCTTTGATGGTAAACAAATTGCATTTCTTGTCCCTTTACGGAAAAGCAATCATAGACTGGCCAGGTTGGTAAACACAAACATTTCAGTGTTTACTGACAACACATCACACGACTGTTTGGGGAAGAGACGATAAAGCAAACAGATACCTCTTGCTGCCTTTTGTGGCTGCCGTCATCACGTAATCAGCACAGTGAGGTAACTACATTGTATTAAGCAGATAAAACGCTGGAGTAATTACATTAAGAATAAATCAGTGGAGCAAAGTAAAATGATTAGCGTATGTTTATACAGAGAGGTTTTGAATTACTAAAACAGAGACACAGCCGCGCTCCTACGATAAACATCGTCTGACAATCCCTTAATAGTCTGATCACCTTGAATCAGGTCAACCTGCCTTTTGTCTGATTTAATTTACCTCCTGTACTTAAAGCTAAAGTATTTCAAATGTCTGCTCTGACCCCCAATAAAACCAGCATCCATCCTGTTTGTGCAATTATAGAGAAAAGCAGGATCAATGGAATCTAATTTAAGGCAGAAGCATTATTCTAAAACACAGAGCGTGGTGCATCTCTGCATGGAGCCAGCAGGATGATTAAGTGCCTTGGTTATATCCTGTATAGCTCTGCTGCACATGGCACAGTGAGGGTGTTCATGTCCTGGATCCCATCACCCCGGCCTCTATTACATCCTCAGAGCAGTCAATACTGGGCTCTGACCGCCAGTCAGTCACTCTCAGGTTGCACACACAGGCAGAATACAGATCAGCTCGGTAAACTCAAAGCTCTGCATCCGCTCTGTGTCCACACCTTTTCTTAGCAGGCTGCTGTTTGGACAAACCTGCTCCCTCAAATTTGCTGTGTCACAGAGAAAACTATACACAGAAAGAGGAAAATAAGACACAAAATCGCTGAATGCACGAGACGCAAATATTACAAAGGAGTCAAATTTTAGGTCAAATACAAATCTTACAGTAATGCATAAGAAACGTGGCTCCATATTGTGCATGAGGCTACTTATAATCATTTGTTTACTGTGGGTGTAGGTGTGGCTGACCAAAAAATAAGTTAAGTCTATTAAGATTTTAAGCAGCAACGTAATCAATCGCAACTGCTTTAATAATTGATTCATCGTTTCAGCCATTTTTCAAACAAAACTGCCAAAACATTCGCTGCTTCCAGCTTCTCAAATGAGATGCTTTGCTGCTTTTCTTCATCATATGCAAGATTAAGTGAATATCTTTGGATGTAAGACTGATGGTTGAATAAAAAAGGCAATTTGAATACATCACTATTTTTAGAGATTTTTAAACTAAATGACTAATCGGTTAATCGATAATGAAAACAGTCCAGAAGATTAGGATGCGCTCCAGCTGATGCAATAATCTTTTATCACTGCCTAAATCTAAAGGAGATTAATTTAACTGACAAAAGCAGGAAAATACAAGAACTTCATTTCTCGTGTTTGTTCCTAGCAAAGTGATAAAATACAGGCTCAAAACAACCCCGTTAATATTGTATCAGATGGAGTCAGAGAGTGTTAACAAAAGGAGGGGATGTGTTCAATTTTTCATGCGCGGTTCCTTTTTTCCACTGAGGAAAACAAAACATACGGGCCTGATCAAATTGACATGCACTGGTAAAGGTCTGTGCAAAACCTGCCCTTCTCCGTCTCCTTCTTTTTTCCTCACCGGCAGCAGCTCGTATCATCTGTGTTAACTCTCGCTGAAGTCAACTTCATGCAACAGCAAACTAACAACCTCTTGCGCCATATAAACAGGACAAGGTCATTCAGCTGTTTTATCTCTGTGTTCAGAGATATATCTAACAATGAATGGTGGCGTTAAAGGCCTATTTTAAGTCACCTTCCTCTTCTGACCTACAGTCAAACATAAACACAAAATTTTAAAAGTTGCAACAATTTTGGTTATTCTACAAGACAGAGTTTGTGTCTTTTGTATTTTATCTGATAAGATAAAAACTTCATTAATCCCGAAGGAAATTCATACTCCATAAATTACAGCAGCAAAAAAATACAAAATACAACTATAGAGCGTGTCTCAGGATATTGCAGAAGAAAGCATGACATTAACCATAATAGCAAATACTGCACCTGATAGTGAACAGAATATTGCACCTAAAATAGAAAATAGATCATAATATAACAGTAGAATTTTGCATCCTAAAAATAGGTTACGTGCAGATGTGGATGAACATAGTAAAGCTTATATGAACATGAGTAAAGCTTGAGCTTGTCTCACTGGATTGATGTGGGTTGGAAAAAAGGTGACGTGTATTCAGTATATTTTTCAGTAATCAGCAATATTTGAATAAAACGTGAATTTGTGTTGTTGCTTTTGTTGCCAGATCACTGTAAATCAAATCTGCTCAAACAGTCTCGTTGAAGCAGATTATCTGGGATTTTGATCATCAAACTCATAATAGCAATCAAGGATAATTATTTCTGAATTTGAAGTCATTAATGTTTTATGTTTTCAAAAATTAGTCCTGCTTAAAAATATTCCCTGTCATTAGAAATATCTTTTGCAACTATCAATTAAATGTTACAGAGCAGTTTCATATGACGATAATGTGGGAATACTTCTTTCATTTTTTGGGCAGGTGCATCATTTCCCATCTGGCTCTATTTGTGGGGATTGTTGACTGTGAATGAACATCAGGTGGATGCATCGTGCTCTGTGCCTTTGCAGCATTATGTATGGGTTAGATGCTGAGCTCAGCATGACGTTAACCGCATCAGCAGCCAATTGGAAAGCACCGGCGTCGGCTGTGCTCATAACAAAGCACAAAGTCCATTAAAAGGAGAAGATCGTTAAGCCGAGCAGCTCACCATCAGTTCGACGGGTTATAATGAAACACCTCGATCAAAAATAATTTCATAGCAATCAGCTCATGTCGGTTTCGTACATAATAAGATCCCTTTTCTTAAATTATACCTCAAAGCTGGGACTGTTTTAACCAGCACAGAGACGATCTGTTAATTAGCACGACAGCATCACAACCACATATTACTCTGTTCAGAAAACACAATTTGCATAATAAGGTATTTGAATTTGCACCGTTCCCTCTCTTATTAACCTTCCATTAACCTTTGGATAAACATAGGCAGCTCTGAGCATTATTCCCTGGGATCACACACCAAAAGGCCTGGCCGAAATTCATCAGACCAGCTGTGGAATTGCTTATGGGTGATTAGGCCACTGATAGCTGCTCGCCTCGCTGAAGATGAAGATCTCGAGGAAGAGACTCAGGAGCGAGGTGGTTACAAAACAGCTAGTGATTTTTTTTTTTTTTTTTTTGAGACCGCGTGTCCTCCTTCAAACAGGTAATTTCAGGGATTCGCCAAAGATTGATAAATCAATACGAGAGGAAACACTGACGGGGACAATTTCGAACGCTGTCTTTCTAAACTAGAGCCTTGATGTTATGTTGTCGGAAACGTAGTCAGTGAAATTAAATATCAGCTTGTAGTTAATATATATATATACATATAACTTTGTCCTGAAAAAACAGGTTATTTGAAAGAAAGTTCAGCAGCAAAAAAAATCCCAACATCAAAAAGTAACAGCTGTTTTTTTATCCCTACTGAGGCAAAGACAAATGAGAAATGATCTACATGTTTGGTTTGGACCCTCTTCCATTCAGTTAGAGAATAAAGTATTTCAAAGCTTAACAAAAAGTTAAAAGACTCTAAACAAAAAAAGCAGAGAGAGAGAGGCTGAGCGTCCAGGAAATACTCAAACCATTTACATTTCTTAGAGGAGAGAAATGGTATTTTAGAAGATTCAGTAAGGCAGTCCCAACTTAATATCCAAGTTTTCAACAATAAAAAACTCTTGTTCGCCATCTCACAAAAAAACAGTAATTCTGATGCATCAAACTCGTGGAAAACAATCACATGACACATCAGTATTTCTGATCTGAGGACCCTACAGTTACTATGACATGATGTTGATGAAAAATTATTCCTATGAGTGTTTGCTGATCTGTCAATGCTACAGTTAAGGTGTAGTTATGCTTAGGCATAAAAAGTGCTGGGTTAAGGTCAGAAATCAATCATGTCATGGTTAATATAAAACAATGACTGGAAGTAAACAGTGGTCTCTCTTGTCCGAGTCACACACTTTGTTGACCCAACTATCCACCCTGACCTCGTACCTGAACCCTGATTGGAACCATCTCATCTACTGTGTAAGTTTTCATACTGTAGATACGTAGCTCATTACTGCCCCCCTAAGGTTGGACAATGGAAAACTACTACTTGACAACGTGTGGTAAGAGCGATTGTAGTGTGTCTTCTTTTCCCCAAACGGCCCCACTGAGCCCATTTAACACTCAAAAACCCACTCTGACAAGCAACACAATGATGACATTTATGCTTTAGCTGAAGTGTTTTCAAACTGTTTTTCAGTTCACAAGAGAAAAGACTTGAAGGATGAGCAAACTGGTTGGTTTGCCAAATCCACACTGATTAACTTCCCCGCCTCCGATAAGGCCACTTCTCTGAGCTTGTCTGTATGAAGCCATTTGTCACGTGTGAACGGTCTCGATGGGGATGTCACATGTATGACCCGAGAAAAAGACGGCCAAGGTGTTTGATACGAGAGCATTCAAAAAAATAAATACAGGAGAAGAGAGCATGTTGGTCCCATGTGTGTTTCTTTATAGAGACTAACAAATTTCATGCTTGATTGAGCAGATGTGCACGTCTTTTAAGCCACTATTATGGCAATTATATGCAAATCCTACAGCTTTGAATACAAATAAGTATTTACTTGAAATGCACTTCTCGTCTTAGCACATACGAATAACCGCTCTTGCAGCATCATAAGCCTGCGAACACTTCATCGGTAAGTGCATGCACGACCGTGGAGTGTTTACAGGGTCGCGTCTTTCAGTATAAGACACTGCCAAGCTGCAGTGAATGAAATGTTAAGACTGAAGGTTCTTCCTATTTATCGGGGTCTTTTATAGAATTGAAAACTTATGCAACAGATTTATTTGTAGCTTCTACAATGGCGTTCAATTTACATAATAAACTAGAATACTGGTTATGTAACATTTCTACGTATGAACTGAACTGACTTTGCAGGTTTAATGGGAACAAAAAGTTTAGTTAGTTATAGTCACAATATAATTTTTTCCCTTACTCTTATTGTTTTATCCCCATTTTTCTTTAAAAGCATTTTCTAACACTGGTTCTGATAGATCATTGTTATTTTTATTTTATTATATTAAAATGACTGCACCATCTATTGCAAAGCTCCCATTTATATTTGGCTGCCTGATTGTTAGAAACACCTGACGAACACTAATGCAGCTCTAATACAACAGTCACGCAATAAATCCTGCCTTTGTGAAAGTTATAATGTTCAGTTTTTGTTGATTTCACGAGGTGTTGATTCAACTGTATGGTCATTTGTGGATGAAGCTTGTGCTGTTGTTGAATTGAAAAGCATGACACTGAAGTAAATGGGGTCAACAAAATATTAGATTTTTAAAAATAATATATTTGCTTTAGCTACTGTGTGTGTACTTAATAAACTGCCCACTGCTTACTTGTTATTTACTGGGTTTATTGAGAGTGATGTGTGTGTGTGTGTGTGTGTGTGTGTGTGTGTGTGTCCCACAGGACTGCAGTCTAATGGTTCAACCTATTCCTCCAGTTCAGTCAGGCTCTCCCTGCGGTTGATTAACTTTGTGATCCATTAAGTGGCTTCATCCCCTCAGCAGGGAGAAAGTGCCCTCCACCCTACCCTCGGAGGATTAGGGGAATCCCTGAGACATCATCAAAGGGACTCCAAGGTGAACGGTGCTGCTGACTTTCTATGAAGTGTCAGTAAAGAGAGTCTGCGCTCAAATCCAAGGCTGGTCAAATATGTACTGTATAGATCTTGTTTGAGCACTGAGGTGAACAGAACAACATTTGACAGCAAAGACTATGACATGCTTATAAAATACATATGCATTCACTGCCACTGACTAATTATAGGATTAAGTTTGGGCAAATTTGTGGAAGTCTACAAGTGCTACACCATCTACTTCCAACATCCCTTTCATAGATCAATGCATTTTTAAAGCAATGTGAAGCAAATAAGTATTTAGTTAATTTCTGATTCTACCTTTTTGAGGATAAAGTAGCTTAAAACACTACATTAAGAACCTATTAAGGTCAGACTTTTGCATCTTCCTCAACACTTCTTTAAATTTTAGCTTATAATAAAGGATTTGGTGCAATAATCATCTTTCATAATTCAACACCATCTTCATGCGTATTATCCCAAAACTCCCATTTGAGCTTGCATAAAGTTTTTTTCAAAATACAATGTATGCATTGACACTAATTTTAAAAACACATACTGTTTATAAGAAGACTTTACTTCCTGTCTGGACGCTGCTCGGCCCAGTGTCGGATTTATCTTGCATCGTCTGCATGTCAATTACTCTGCAATTATTCACTGGTACACCAATTCATCATTCATCATTCAATTCATTGGCACCTTCCGAGCATGGTGCCCTCAAACTCTTTATACTTCTTTGAGCATTGGGTTTTAGAGCAATAGGCATAATTAGGTTGTTTTCAATTAAAAGGCAACATATGCTTGAGGTCCTTTGTGGTATGACTGTTAGAAGCTACAGTGAAAAAACTGGTGGCCTGTAAAACAATTGCAGAAATAGTTCTGTTGAGTGTGTTACATGTCAATCTGTGTTCACTATATCATGAGCCCAGAAGCCTTTATATGTTAAAACACTGTTTCAGTATCAACCTTGTCTGAATAAACAATTAATTTCAAAACTAAATCTAAACATTTCAAAATACTTGCTCATATGAATTACAATATATACTGCATATATATTGCATATTACATGTTTGATCTCATTAACTGCAAATCTTATATAATAACCATTAGTGTCAAATCTTCTCCAAAGTTATTGGTTTCCAGGTATTTCACACTATAAAAGTCAGCATACTAACAAGTAATCCATCACAGTGGTGATTAGCTGCCTTTATCGTCCATCTTCTCAAGGCTGCTCTGACGTCTCTGCAGTTTGGGAATCAGCCACTGAAGTGTTGTTGCATTTATGGGCTGTTCTCAGACAATCAAACCCAGACAAAAAAAAATAAGCCCACATGGGTAGTCTGAAAAGAAAAACATGCATTTGGAAGTCTTTTGCATTAAAAAAAAAGTTGCTGTGTAGCAGACTGTAAAATCACGCTTGCTTGAGCTTTCTTGAATTAAGTGGCTGCTGGTAAGGACGCTTTGGAAAAGCCCCACAAAATGTACAGAAAACTTTTATGGAAGTTTTTTTAAACTAAAAAATAACAAGAATAGAGCAAACTTTTCTTATTGTTTTTTGGTTCTTTGACATAAATTCTTCAAAAACATCATTTATTTTTAGACTTATACTGCAAGTGTAATTATGTTTATTTGATAACTTCACAATCCAGGCATTAATACTTGAAGACAAATGTGGAGTTTTCAGTTGACACTTGTCCAACATAATGTTAAATTTTACATCTGTAACCCCTGGATTCAGCATCAAGTATAGAACTTCTCAGCATTTTATAAAATGTTGAAAACCTCTGTGCAAAACACAACCACAGCGTCTGACAGGAGCAAATATTTCATCACTCAGCATCTATGCAGAATTTCCTCACTATGAAAATGTTCAGTCGTGCATATGAACTCAAATCAAATTATTCTCTCAAAATAATGACACAATCATTTATATCAAAGATTGCTCTGTTTGCCATCTCATGCAATCTTTCATTTGATCAACAGATTGAGGCTTTAAACTGGCAATCAGCTGCAATCATTTCTCATATTAAATAGTGGAGAATTTGACTGTAGTAAGGCTTCATTCCAACCCTGAAGTTTTTCTTGTGCACTCCCAGTAGAAATCAAGTCAGAATTCATAGCGTTATGGCCATGATGCTCGAGCTGAGCAGTGCTATGAATTATACGAAGCTGCAAGGCCACAACTTTCATTTTAACTTTTCCTCAACAAGCCCAGACAAGGTGTGAATGTGGCATGAAATGAGGTACGGAAGCAGGGCCAATTGATATTTAATTAATGCTAGGCCTGACTGGAGGGCCCAGGCTCATCTGCTGCATGTCTCATCCAATATGCATGATTTACAAGCAGGCTTCTTGCCACAGCAAACTTTCCACGCAATAAGGAGCATCAATGTGAAGCGGTGTACACAGTCAGTGCACAGAGGAAGCAACTATTCTGCAGCAACACTCTGTAAATCTTGACAAATGCTACGTGGGCTCGGCCAACGCACAGTATATTTTATGCATAGGATCAAGCATATCTGAGAGCGCTAAATACAACGAAATGCCAAAGGAACTCGGAGCGCTTCAACTTTGTTTGGTTTTGTTTGATCTTTCTATATCAGGATGAAGATTTGAGTTAAAAGGCCTTTGTAATTTCATTTGAAATATTTATAAGCAAAGTATAAACACCTTTGCTGTTTTGGGAAGCACTGAGTTGCAGAGGACACCTTTTCTTTTTTAAACCCTCCTGTTTTATTAATGAATATGCTCTATAAAGATGAATCTGCTGCTGCCTGAACTAAAATAAGATTTTACAGACTCTCAGTTTGCAGGATTGTATGTTGCTGTTTGGCATTCATAGTAACTCAACTACTCTCATTATCATGGGCTGAGCACACTGTACGAGGACGCTGATCACTGTCTTTTTTTCCTGAATGTGTTTATGTGTTACTTGGCTCTAAGTGCTGGAGAAGTGACATTCACACAACCCGGTGCGATAATCAAAATACAGATTTCCCAAAATGAATGTCAAACAGGACGACAAATTATGATCAACTAAGAGCTTGAGTGTTTTATGATTGAGAAAATGGTGTTTAATGATGTTATTCGTTTAAAGCACTGCTGATGTGTTGCCAGGTTGCATGTTCCCGATGCTCCTGCATTTGTAGGATTTAGGATTATGTATTTATTTACATGAAAGCACTAGTTTGTCCATATTGAGGGTTGACAGGGGACATTAAAATTAAAATGAAATTGCACTTATGGCGAATGCTCAGGAGGCAACTGATGATCAGTCTTCCATGTAATATTGGTGGATGATGATGACGTTATATATTTTTGTGGATGTTATTATGATTTATAGTCAAGCCTATGTATGCTGGGTGCAAGACCAGTTTAGTGAAGTTAAATAAATGTATCCAATCAAATTTGATTTGAATGTTAGATGGTGGGTAGGTAACAGAGCAATATCTTATTAGGAGGAGGTACAATTGTATTAATTTCACCCAATTCTCCTCCTCCTGATAAGATGAGTGAGGGAGGTGTGGAGACCAAAAGTCCTGCAGTTCCTGAGCTCCACGTAGTGCTGCATTAAATGAGCATCGCCTACGTTTGAATGATCCAATCACATCTGCAGTATTTGGTTTAAATCTGTCTCCTAACTAAACCACTTCTTCCCTTTCTCTCAGAAATACGTCACATTACAGAAGAATGACACTAACTTTCACTGTGACTTTATCTTGAAGCATGAACAGGGATGCAACTTTTTTAGTATTTAACCAAAACCACAATCTTGACCTAACCTTAAACAAGTGTTTTAGCAGCCTAAACATAACAACATTTGGGACACAGGAGGTGAACCAGCCTCCAGTGTTTTGTTCAACCAACCAACTCCCTGTAGCGTCTGTGTATGTCACACTTCATGGATTTAAAAAAAAAAAAAAATTCCCACGTGCATTTGTAAAAGCTCAGAGTAGAAATAAATTCTGGAGGAGACGGGATATTAAGATCGATTCTCAAGCTCAGCTAATGTGGAGCTGGTGATATATCCTGACTGAATTAATGGACATTTCATTAATTAAGCAGTGGAATTGTATAATCCCATAGTGTTTCATTTACATTCACACTTTCATACCTACGAAGAGTTTAAGGCAGCACATTCCTTTCCAGCTTGCTGTCCTATATGAATTCAGCAGGAAGATGTAACAGGACATCATTTTTCCTGCCTGGGCCATCTGTCAGCCCCCCAACATTGCCCACGTTACATTAAATAAATGCCTGGGTTTCCTCTGGAGTCCACAGCAGTGTTATTAAACTGCCTACCTGTGTTACGATGATAGATCTCCTCCAAACTGCAGACCCCCAGTCAGCCCAGGTTACCCATAAATGCAGAACATAAAGAGATTGCTTGTGCGGACAACCGGTGTAAGCAGTAAAAATCAGACTGCACACAGCTGATTGGCTCTCTATTTGGACAGAAAGCATGTGGGAAGGGAAACAAAGAGAAGCTGTGTTTGACTTTGATAGCAACACTTGATAAAAAGAATGAATTATGAATTATAATAATATTAATATATATTAAGTGAATGCGTCTTTAAGGTCTATAAAGAAAAACTACACAAAAAAATACACAATACATTTCCTGCTGCTGCTGTCTCACTTTCACTCTCACAAAACATTAAACTGGCGAAACATGGGGTGACTTTTATTTTGAAGAGGTCAAAGGAACTACAAGGTATTTTTTATGGAGGTAAACATTAACTGCGCTCGTTCGCCAAAGTGCCATTACAAAAACAAGACACAGCCATTTTCTGATGTTTTTGACAGCGGATGAGTTATGAACAGATAAATCAGTTTCTACTCAGTTGTATTGCCGACAAAGAAGTTGCTCAGTTTGCTGCCCAAGAATTCTGGGTATTAAACCACACCTGCTACGGCTGCTAGTAACCACAGGTGTTGCCAAATCAACCACATCTGAAATCTTCATTCAATCTTCATTACTTTAATCAAATTCCCACAAACTAATTTACACAGAGAAAACCTGGGGCAAGGTTGCATCATCCAACACAGGCAAACTGGTCTCTGGATGTATAATGAAGCTGTCATGTATCGTCTATTATGTGTGGACGGCAATCGAGAGGGTGGAGGTTAAAGTGGGGGCCAACAACACATCTTTGCCCAACGACCTTCTGATGCCATGACCACTGCAAATACATATGATGTCCCTGCAGGAGACGTATAAATATTCTACAAAGGCTAAAGATCAATGCTTCAGCTAATTTCTTAGAGGCAACCTAAGAACCATAACACAGGACACACAATGGACTAACAGTATAGTCAACACTTTAAAGGAAAGGCTTAATCCACGAGCTTAATGCAAACTGTAAAACACACATATTAACACACACATCAAACAACACTCATACATATTCTAAGCTGCAACAAACCAACACAATATAGTCTATAATCAATTAATTATGGAGTAGCTTGCTGACAGAAACTAGAGAGCCTAAATCTGCTTCTGCCTCACAGTCACAATCACGTCTGCCTGCCAATTTCCCACCAGGCCTCAGTGACAAGCCTGTGGATGGCGAGCGTGATAATGGATGGTTCTAATGGTCAAGCCTGGACCACACATTAAGAATCCGGTCGATTCTCAGTATTGCACACAGGAAGCGCTGCCAGCAATCAATGCTAGGCTAATGTGCGAAAAGGAGTAAGTTGAATGTCAGTGTTGCTAATCAATAACTATTCATTTTCAGCAACCGCATTTCCACAAATAGGACACTTAATATTGTGTGATTGGATAATTACCATGCCCAATTAAGGATGTGTGACACTAAGCGATGGATGGTGGATGGAAAACATCTGCCACAAGGTGCTAATGGAGACACGCGCCAGACTCTGATCGACAGTCGGGAGATGGATCTTGATGTCTGCAAACTGTGGGATGCCAGCTAAACCTGCAGGAGTCAGATAATCCTCTCTCTACCTCCGTGGCACCAGAGATAATGGATGTCCATCCTCTCAGATTCTGCTCTAACAGGAATACGCTGGTCCAAAGGGAAAAGGACCCAAGCACTTTACAACCACTACATTTGTTGCTAATCCTACACATTTTTCATGGTTTGCAAAATTGTCTCCTCTGGCTGACTTTTTTTTTTTCCATCTGCAACAATATATCCTATCATATCCTTTATTTTCACTGTAATAGGAAAAATTATACAGTTCCTCTCCTTTCAGCTTCTCTTGGCTACAGAGTCTGAGCTGACTCAAACACATTTCTGGACCAAAGCGTCAGAAGGTCAGTACAGATTATCTTGTAGCGGAGACGGATTGACATCACAATCTCATTCCCTCCGATCCAGCTGAATCCAGCCCAGCTCCTGCTGATAATGTCAACATATTTAATTTTTACGACTCAACGCCCACACAAAGTCCAGCACTGTTGGCCAGCATCGCATTCAAGCATTTCGCACTACGTGTAGCCCACTCTCGCCCTGAGGTGGACCGGCCTTTCTCACACTACATGCAGCGAAGCACATCGTGTCCTGCCAATAATCCCCGGACAAAAAAAGATTCTTGTCTGGTAAAAGTCATCTCTGAGTGCCACCTTTAAAGCTTCCTCTCAAATTCAGCCCCTCTGTAAACGTACTGCAACAATACAGTAGGTTAATAGTGTTAAAGAATGCACAATCCTTTCATATAAAGTAGTCATCTAACACTGAAACACTAAAACCTATTGTACTTTAATTGCTTTGTCTTAATAATTAACAACATAAAAATTTAAACTCTTTGACTTACTCGTGTCCACAGGAAGGTTAAACATTAGAAAAGCTGGCACGCAGACACGTAACTGAGCCTGAAGAAGCCCATTAAAATTAGGTTAAAGGATAATAACCATTACATTGTCACTTTAGTGATTTCATCATTTTGGTAATCCAACTCCTGGTTGTTTACCATCAGCTGAAATGTGATAATTGGATGAGCTGCATGATGTGATGAGGATTTCTGTGACTTTGAGACAGGAAGTACTTTGATACCTCATTCCCTACTGAGAATACAGTTACCAAACAACAGGCCAACCTTTGTTGTGTGTCAGTATTGGATTCATAGGTGCAGATATGTGCTTTCTTAGAAAATAAATTCATTACATTTATTAACCTTGGGACAATAGACCTTTGTCACAGGAGACATTATGACAGTAGAAACATATGACAATTACAACAAAGTGAACTATGTCAGTGAGCCTGTGAGCAAAATGAAATGGCCCTGGAAAAGGAGAAACTCAATGGTTTCAATGTTAATGGTATTAATTACATCTGTGCTTTTCCTACTCTGACATATCAAATTGTCTACTGAGAAAAAAGTCTATAAAGAAGTAAATGTAAAGTAAAGTAAAGTAAAGTAAGTAAAAATAAAAATAAAGATGTGTCTTTTATACAGACTTCTTTGGCGCATGATGATGCAGAAAATAACCAATAGCAGTATCTTAAATTTAAGAGCTCATCTCGTAGGTTTAACTCAAGACCCTTGTTATTCTGGAGGCTCGATCATATCCACTCAACTGAATATGATTAAAATATTAGGACACCGAGAAAAAGATAAAACACACTAGAAGATGGAAGAAGTAATGCTGAGGGTGATTTGATTGCCAAAGTATCAATTAATTTTCATCTTCCTTTTAATGATATAAACAAAAAGAAACATCCACATTGAATTTGGGTGTTACTTTTTAAACTTCCTGAACCACAGAAATTCTTCCACTCTTTCACTGGCAGAAATGTGAAATGTAATGAAACCTCCTCTACAGTGTATAGTGCTTTATGAGGCCATAGCCAGGAGATACACAATAAAGGCAATGTCAAGGCTGCTTTCTGCAGTATAATTCAAAAAGCAATTGGAGAGATAATAGATACTTTCAACATGAGTCTTAATGGAGAATTTAATTGCTCAAAACCCACCCACAACATTATCTTTGACTTTATTTCACTTTCACTTTACAAGAAAGTGTTTCTGAATAACAATGAAATCAATTTCAGGCAAAATGTTGAGGTCAGTGAGGAATTACTTTGATTACAGGCATTTTGGACTTAAGTGATGAGGAAAAAAATATTTATACAGTTCCACTGCATTGTGCTCGCCAAAGGCACATTTCGACAATAAATATACGGTTCTGACAGCCAAAGAGATTTCTTTTTTAACTCTAACCTAGAATGTGTCAGAACATTAGCCTGATGGAACAATTACTGGTGAGTAAATGTTCATCATTCTTTGGCAGTAAACAAACTGAGACCATTAAACAGCTTGCAAAATCTGACCCTATTAACAGCTTTTCACTGCATATAAAAGCACTCAGAGCATTTGTTTCATTCCTGGGTTTTTTTTTTTTCCCTCGTATGGCTTTGGCAAAGGTGGACACATGTAGACTAACAGTGCATTCTGTAATTCAGGTCTTTAGGAGAATAAGGATATGCCATTCCCGTGATGTTTTATGCCTCTCTCGTTGTTAGGCGCAGCCTCAGCCCCTCAAAGTTAATTGAAAAGGAATAAAGAAAACCTATTGCAGAAAGCACAAAAGCATCTCCTACGCATGCCAACTGCTCCAGTTTTGGCATGTGTGCCTTTTACTGCACAATCATTCATTCATTGTAGGCATTCATCTGAAAATATGAAATTTGGCCTGAGATGGAAAACATTTTCTCCTGCTCCAAGAAGAAGCACAAAAGCCAGTTAAACTGTTTGCTTTAATAAGGCTCTTACTCTGCTGGGCTGCTCTGCTCCCGGGTCTACTGCCTCTCTCTATTTGTTGTTTGTGTGGTGCAGGTGACAATACGGTGCATTATTAAAGCTGAAACCTACAATTATGTTCCATCAAAACCTAAACTGCTAAAGTATTTACAACACTCTTATTTCACAGTCCTATTGCTTCTCGTCAGGACAACATACACGTGACTATATGATGAGCTGAACATGTCACTATAATGTGGGCAATTAAATCAGGAAAACATGTACAATCTTGATTCCAAAAAAGTTGAAGAATGCAATCATTCATGCAAGTCTTCCCGAGCCCATGTATTAATCTCCTTTATACAATCATGTGTTTGACAAAGTGTTGAACCTCTCTCCATCCTTGCTTGTGAACGACTGAGTCTTTCCAGGATGAACCTTTCATACCCAATCATGATACTATCACCTGTTACCAATGAACCTGTTTACCTGTGGAATGATCCAAACAGGTGTTTTTGGATCAGTCCACAACTTTTTTTGATCTCTTTTGTTGATCCTGTCCCGACTTGTTTGAAATGTGTTGCTGGCAACTGAGAGTAAACACTGAGTGCGTGACTGGTTCTGTCCATTCATGTCCAATAGTTCCTTCACACTAGACAATGTCCCCGAAAAGGTTGACAAGAAAGTGTAAGGCAGCTTTACTTAAAACATATGAGTCGCAGAAATCTGTGAAGATGAGGACAATATGGCCTCAATGTTTTGTTGCAACGTCCAGTACTACAGTAGCTACAACATGTAAGGTAGTTCTATAGTAATTTCAAAACATGCTCACGACAGTTTATAACAGATCTTGTGGGAAAATCGAGCCACTGAACTGCTCACTGTTGAGTATCAGTCAGCCATCGTGACCCACAGCTGAACATTGGATGACAACGTGTCGCAGAAAGTCAAACCTAATTCTAAAATTTGTTGCGAGCATCTAATTCAATTTGGGCTTAAAATCCAGTTAATTCATTCCCTCCATTGAGATCATGTTTAGTCTGGTCTGTTATCACTGAATTCATTCTGCCTTGTGTGCACGAGGTGAGGCTATTTTACTGTTTTTTGCTCCTATTCAGGAACACACTGTGACACTACTACTGTGTTCTGACATTTTCTCACTCTTGCTGCAGGCTATTGTTCTATTTTTCAGAGGACAGGGTGAAATTGAAAGCACCTATAAAGAAGATAGATCTCTATTCAATCTTTGCAAATTGTGACAAGAGCGGGAGTGTACATAATGGATGGCAGCCATAAATCACCAATTAGTTCGACACTGTCAAATGATAGCGATGAGGTGTGTATTCTGTAACATCTAATGCTTAATTTTTATTCATTGCTGTTGTTTATCGCAGTTGGTGCAAGAGCAGACACTAGTTTTGAAGAATCTTGTCCTAAAGCAACACAGGAAGACTTTTTTATTTTGGCAACTTTCAGTCAAATACTTTAATTAAGGCACAACATGACAATTTAAATGTAGAATTATTAATATTAATTTAAATCAAATTGGAGTTCAGTTGAGTTAAAAATGAATCGTATTGTTTTAAATCAGATTTGAATTAAAGTGTATTGAACTGTACACCATGTATCTAAATAGATAGATAGACACACACTACTTACATTTTCCATCACTTTGGATATAACTTTAATAATTTTGTTTCCAAATGTTAGACTCAACCTAATGTAGCTCAAAAAGAAGCTTTCCGGTGCACCTATTTATACTTTTTGCTGGTGGAGTGTGTGTGTGTGTGTGTGTGTGTGTGTGTGTGTGTGTGTGTGTGTGTGTGTGCATGTGTGTGTCTTGCATATTAAGTGATTGTGATTTGTGAGAAGTGAGAGTGTGTGAGAGCCCACAGTGTTGTTGTGACATTCAATCACTCTGATGCGGAAAATGAGTAATTGTGGGTCTTGAGGACGAAAACCCAGGGAAAAAAAAAAAAAAGTGACTCCCACGGGGGGATCACAGATCACTGACACATATCAGCTCTCTGATATCTGACTGATCTGATCGTGTGGTTGCAGCACTGTTGACACTGGTACATTTTCTGTTGCAGATGGTTATCGCAGCCAAATGCTCAGTCTCGTTCTCGGTCTCTTTAGCTCAAGATGCTGCATTTTGTTAAGTCAGATAGGGCTATTTGTCTTATTTCTGAGGCTTGTACAAATACTGATACTATGTCAAATATTGATATTGAGAGAGCTCCTACTAAAGAACCACTTTACTCGACTACATTCACAATCACTTATATAAACAACCATCACCTCTAAATTTCAAATCATGAGGTTCAAACTCAACATATAAGTGCATGTAAACAGGGTCAAGCGGTCAGAAGAGGTCTGAAGTATATGAAGGACACCTGGTGCCAAATCTAGTAGCTGCCTCCCTCCTGAGATGTTGGTGCACGACACGGCCCAGAGTTTAAATCGATTGAAATACTAAAGAGCAATGTGCAGTCAGTAGCAATTTTGTGGGTCAAAACATCTCGCCGAGGAGAGAGGTCAAAGGAAATGGAGTTGTTCAGGCTAAACAGGAAGGCCACGACTACATGAATACAAGCGCGGCACAACATCGAGGTTCAGGAGGACGTTTCAGTGCCACGTCTTGCTGAACCTTGAATGCGTGGGCTGCAGCAGCAAAAGGACCCAACAAGGTTCCACCGTTGTCGGCTAATGAGAAGGAAATGAGGCAACGGAGGGCAAAAACTTAAATGATTGAATAGTGGAAAGTCCTCGCCATGTTCTCAACCTTGGATTTCTTTTACAACATGATGATTTAGAGTGAGAGTTTGTTGTGAACAGTGTATGTGCTGAAGCACCAAACTAGTCTGATGGTGGTGCAATTCTGGGAGTGGAGTTTCTTGGCACACATTAGTCCCTTCAATGCCAACTGAGCGTCATTTAAATGCTACACCATTCCCAGCTACTGACCAGGGGCGTCCCTTCATGGCCACAGTCTACCCTTTTTCAAAAGGATACTTCCAGCAGGATAATGGACCATGCAACAAAGCACTCATTATCTCCAGAGGCTTCCAAGAAAATGACAATGACTTCAGTCTCCTCCACCGGCCTTCACAGTCCCCAGAGTTCAACCCAACAGAGCACCTTTGAGATGAGCTACAATGGGGGGTTTGCAACATGAATGCGCTGCCAAAACCGAAACTCCAAGCAAAGCAACTTGCGAATTCATGCCTGGAAAGTGAATGTTTTTCTAAGAAGCCAATAGCATAAGAAGGTAGAGCGAACCAACAGTGGTGTGAAGCTTGGTGTTAATGCTTTCTGTTGTTGTATGAAATAGAAAAAAGACATCATATTGTCATTTATATAGTGTTGCAAAAGTAATTTGTGTGGTGGTTTTTGTCACATGAGCTGTTTTTGATACTGCATTTTTAATTATAAGTTAATACTGATTACTTTTTCAATTAATCGACTGTTTGTTTAGTCTACAAAATACAACCCTGATTCCAAAAGAGTCCAGACGCTGTGTAAAACGCAAATTCAGTCATTTGCAAACAATTATCTTTCTTTGGTTCAACTAAGCAATTAATCAACTTGTCATTTCAGCAGTGGAAAAATAGCTGTTGAAATTTGATGGCAGTGGTGGTTTAAACCGTTTTTTGGTAAATAATAAAAGCTCTTTTTAGAAATAATATGTCACAAAAAGGAAAAAAGACAAGACACAAAACATGTAAGAAACAAGTGGATTTTTCTCAGATTCTTCTCTGTTTCTGTTTTGGGATATTCTGAATCTAGTCAGAATATGTTGTAGGCATAATCTGTATTTCATCAGCAGCAAAAAGGCCATTAGTTTAAAAGTTAAAATAAAAAAGAAAACACAATACCTAAAACATTTGACCAAGAAGTTGTTTACGGTCACAACAGCTCAAAGAAGAAATCACCTGTGAGCAGGTTTTATAAAAGCTCCCAGCACTGAAACAGACCAGGAACATGGCGATCAAAGGCAGTTCATTTAAGCCCGAAGGATTCTGCGTGCATTTATTAGAAGCCAGACAAGAGTCCATTGAGAAACCAAGCTTTCAATGAAATAATGTAACTGCTGCTGCGCAATAAATCACAACCACAATTTAACCTCAGTATGTAACACCAGCAAACCTGTCCTCTTCATTCGTGACCATGACAAACACAAAGCTGCCGCCACAATGTTTCCTGCCTGGATATCAGCCTTTTCCATTATTTCTCATCCATTATCACTGAAGGTCAACAGAGAACATCAGTCTGAGTAGATTCAGACACCTTGTTCCTGTTGGGCGACTCAGATTTTCACCGGTTCACCTGACGTGTTCCTGTCGGCGAGTGTGTGTGTGGGAGAGCGCGTGTCCATAAATGCCTGTGTACAGACGAGGTTGTGGGTGTGCATACTATTGGGGAAGAGGGTGAGCTGAGGGCTTTTGCAGCAGACATACAGTGGATAGGTTTTTTTCTGCCTGGCAGGGCAGGCAGACAGAGAGGAGGGATGATGGGAGAGCAGCGCGTGGGTCTGCCAGGGCTGCTGATGCACATCTAAGGATGACCTTGGAGGTCTGAGGATGAAGGCTGAGTGAAATTTTCAGAGGACATGAAGAGGAAGGAGACAAAACCTGCCTGTCATATGTCACCGTGCTGACAAGTGGAGTGGGTCATGCAAAGTCTGCTTTCATGTTGCCACGAGCCGCAATACACAATACTGGAAGAAAAAAGGCTGATTTCAGTGGTAATCCATTTTTTTTTTCCTGGAGAAAGACTACATTTCTGACCTTGTTGAAATTTTTTTTGACACAAAGGGAAAGAGTGACTCATGTTATTGTAAGTGAAGTGGGTTTTAGAACAGTTGCAGCCACTTTCAAACATGAAATAAAAGTTGAATGTTGTAATTAAATATCACCACAATGCTCTTTGAGTAACTGCGTGGCTCAATGGCAATATCAGTTGGCCGATCACTCCAGACTTAAATATCTTAATTAAGTATTGGGTGGATTGCTGTGAACTTTTCCTCTAGCGCCACCACAAGATTGACTTTTTTTTTTTTATTTTGTGAAAAGTCTCCACAATTACAGGAATAGACTGCTATGTAATGAGGAATGATTTGCAATACTCGTTCTAATACATCCGCCACCATTTGCCAAAATATTAATTTATCATTTATGACTGAATACCTGCAAAACTACTGACATTCCCATCAGCCTCCCATCAGTTTAGTGCTAATTAGTAAAAGCTAGCACGAATTTTTTCGAAAGTGGGTTTGTGCTTGCATGTGTTTGGGCCGGTCATTAACGCAGATGAATATCCAAATCATATATAATTTCATCTCTCTACCTCCTATTAAAGCTGACGAGAGGTGACAATGTGTCGCCTTTTCAGGGAGCTGATACCAATTTGAACAGAGAGCCGACCTGGACAAACACATGATGAGTGTTGTTCACCTCATTGTCCGTTTCATCTCATTTCACCAATCACTCAACATTTATGAAAAAAGAGAAAACCTTTGGTGATAAATGGGTCAAATTTAACAAATACTGTAAAGAGTGAATCCTGAACACTGAATCTGCATCACTGAACAACTTATTGTCTCTGTGCGGTGTGTGTGCAAGCATGACTGTTTGTGTGGCTCATTGGTGAAGGAAGTATTCAGATCCTTTACTTAAGTAAAAGTACTAATACCAGAATGTAAAAATACTCCATTACAAACAAAGGTAATTTACGCCTGCATTGAAAATGTTACTTAAACAAAATTATGTAAGTCTAATTAGGAAAATGTACTTGAAGTATTAAAAGTAAAAGTTCTTAATGAAGACAAATTCCTTGACTGTTGTACTATCATATATTATATCATTAGATTATTACTCATGCATTAAAGTAAAAGCAAGATTTTCCTGTTGTAGTTGGCTGAGGTGCAGCTCACTTTGCACAGAACTGCAACTAATAAGTATTTTCATTCCAGATTCTGATTATTTTCTAAATGAACACAATTACCCAGAGCCCAAAGTGACACCTTCACAATGCTTGTCTTGTCCAACCAACAGTCCAAATGTCAAAATGATTAAAAAACTATTCAACAAAAACAGACAAAGCTGCAAATCTTCAAATTTGTACGGCTGGAACCATGAAATGGTCAAAATATGTATCATTTCTTATAAGCTCTTTACATATTTTGTGTGTAAAAAATTAATTTGTAAAATAACTAGTCGCTGTCAGATAAATGTGGTGAGGTAAAATGTGTAATATATCTCTCTGAAGTGAACGACAAGGAGTCGACAGGCAGTAAGAGGAGGGTCAGTGCCGATTGGTTGCCGGGTCATCAGAGAATAAGTTGCCTTAATGAAACGTTCAGCGTCTGTGCTTATTGATAGAGCAGACTTTTGGTAGATGGACTGTGTGTCTGACAGCGAGCTGATTATGAAAACAGTTCACACAATGATGCGTGCTTGCCCTTTTCATGGTTCATTAACACAATGAGATGTCCTTCCACATGCAAGCCGCAGCTCATTAAGCCAGCCATTAAATCATGCACGGTATGAGGAAATGATTGAAAAACAGGAATGTGCCGTTGAAGATAATGACAACTTACTGTGGTTAAAAAGCTTTGCTTAAAAAAAACACAAACACCTGGACGGGAAATGATAAAGAAAAATGCAAGGTTTCTATTATCTTACAATAAAAATGTCATTATGTTTACTGTGGCAAATCAAAAAGCAATTGCATTTTGTTTTCATTCAAGCATGGTTTGAGTTGGAGCAGGCGGTGACGTTCAAAGCACATACCGAACACTAGGTGTGTATTTCATCTGAAACTGAATCCAATCGAAGCTGTGACCATATGTTAATACAAAGCAGATATTAATCTGTATGCTTTCATCTGACTGCTTTGTGGCTTTTGTGGAAGGGTATAAATTTTCATATTCGTAAACAGGCAACGACTGAATCTTTATTTTTCTGTGTACTTGAACAAGGACACAAAACAAAGAGAAACAGCTCTGGAGAAAGTAGAAGTTAAGTTCGGTCATAACAGTATGTCTGTGATCTACAATCTATGCTATGGCTGATTGATTACTGATAAACCATTTCATCTCATCAGTATTTACTCAAAAAATGTAAATATGCATCCAGACTGTCCACAACTCTTATGTGGTTTGGCAGAAATCTGCTTTAAGTTAATATATTTAATAAGCATTTGAATGTAGTTTCACACTGTTTTGAACATCTGTGATGCATAAAGTCTCAGATGTTTTAAATGTTAAACCACACCAGCGTGCGCAGCTTCACAGACGGCATTTTGCTCACATTACCTCCCAAATTTCACTCTGGTAAAAACAACTATTTGGATAATTCACTCACATCTATCATTTCCAATAGTTGAAAGCAGGCTGACTTGAAGAAAGGTGCATGATTATCCATACGAGTTAGATAAGCCCACAGCAAACGGGGGAGGCGTTCATGATGAGTCACAAGAGACTGATTACATAAACTAATCCCACAGTGAAGCTAAAACCTCGAACAATCTGTGGATGAGTAGGAGGCAGTGGGGTTAATATGTTGTTTAAGGTAGTTTAGTATCTAGGGCATGTCAAGGTAACCTAAATTCAACTGAGAAAGCAACATGAACACAGAGCATGTGACATAACTAATGTTAAAGTTACAGAGGAACTAAGGCTCATAGTGATTAAGCCTAAAATTGAGTCAGAGATGCATTTAATGTTTCTGTTAATGCTGCGAATTTGAGAATATATGAGCTGACTTTTGTTATTCTGAATTTTCTGAAGTATGTTTGTTAAGTGTTGAAGCCTGTAGGGATGAAACAATAGTGTTTGTATTCAGATTTTTACCGAGTGTCCCACCGTGACTTCAGGTCTAACCAATCTTGGATCGGTTTCAGAGCTCTCCACCACTAGTTAAGCAGCGAAAGTTACACAGAACAGCCGATGGTGTTATGAAAAATAGTGCACACGTTTGGCCAATAACTCCTCAACTCTGAGGTCTAGAATTAAATATTTTCCCTGAGGTTTTTTTTTTTCAGCGCAAGATAAATCCGCTGGATGTAGAGGATTTACGTCTGCAAAGATTTCAGAATCCAAACTGTTTGGTTGTGGTTTAAAAATGACATTGACTTGAACATAGCTCTTAACATTAGATGCTGTCCATTGCTGTGATCGTCATCAGGCCAATGAGGCCACATAAGTGTCTCACAACATATGTTTGATGTTTAACACATTAAACAGAAAGGAAGTTGCATTGCAGTTCATAACTAACGGGCCACCATTTTCAGTCAGGCCAACCATTTTGCTGCCACAGGAACATTCCCAGGGGACCAAGAACCTTTTGAGGAATTGCTCAGGAAATAAACCTGTGTTTCAACCAGAGGAACCAGGGACTAAAATTGCACTGTAGAGCCATTTCCTGTATCTTTGTCACGTAGGTTTCACCACTGCTCCAGACTAGCAGCGGGTCCTGAGTCCATTCACTCCAGTGGGACAAATGAACGTGAGCACAGATTACAACCAATTCTTTTGCCCCGTAGTCAGCGAAGTAAATATTGAACACGTTTTTCACAAGCCACATATTTTCCAATTTTTTAGACAGACAAATCAGGAGAAAATTAATTTTGTTCAAGATCCGTCTCAGCGACAAGATCAAGGTCGCAAGATCTGGCAACACAGATATCTCTTCCTATGATGCTCTATAACAACATTAAGCCTGCAGATAAAAACGAATGGCAAAATAAGGCACAAATATTAAATTTATACTGTATCTAGAGTTTTATTGTTTTGCTCACAACCCATTATGATTTCATCCATCAACGAGACGTTTGCAACTCTTCCACCTGCGCCCACTTAGGAGACAGGAAACCATTTCATACCATTGGCGCAGCTTGTAACGCTCACGCTGACACTGCTTCAACTTGTGCACTGCTTCATTCATAAAACAAAGAAGTAGTCCGGTATCGACATCGGATGAGGGGCAGACATTTCTTATTTATTAACGCACTGAAGTGCTTAAGGTCACATAGATGTCAGACCCTTCATTACCCGGAATTGTAAAAATGTAATCGATCATACAGCAACTTTGAAATAAAAGCTGAATTAGGACTTTATTCTTGTTATCAAATCATTTGCTCCATAAGCTCCGGACCCCCCCCTTAATGGCAGATGGTGTCTTTTTCTGGCGATCTCTGGCAGCCACCTCATCTGTCTGCCGATGACAGGAGCCATTTTACTAATGCACTCATGACTGCTTCGTGTTTCACACAGTGTCCTTGAGGCTCACCTCGACCGTCTCCAGCTGCAGCACAGGCTGACGGACTTTGGGCGTAATCCTCCGCAGAGTGTGAGGATTTTCTGTTCCTTGATATTAACAGCTTTAATTTCCTTTTTTTTTTTTAAATTTTGCTTGTACAGTAACAGCTGAATATCTGACAACCATTCATGCATACTTTGTGTACTGAGGTGATGCTTTTGTCTGTATGTTCCTGCAGCTCTCCGGTCTCCAGCCTGTTATGTGGCTTCATTTCCAATTATTCTCCCTCAATTTGCGTCCACCCAGCTACATTATTCCACTTCAAATGGCTTCCTGGTGTCATTACTGTAGATCCTCTTGTCATTCAGTTTGCAGGCTTGCATGTAGACGACAAGACTGATGGCGGCCCCCGTCATGAACCTCTCTCTGCTCCTCATGGTTATCCGACTGAAAGGGTTAAAGCCTGCGCTGGTTAGTACAGAGCAGCGAATGATGGTCACTTGTGTGATGGACTTTGAGAGCAGCTTTTAGTGGTTTTCTCAGCAAGTCCATTGACTTTCTGTGCAAGTATCATAGTGGGTTGTTGACCTTGTGTACTGCAAGAAGTTCCAAGGATCCACGAGTGCTGCACTGAGTCTTTATGGCTGTTCATCCAGACTACAGCTGAGCAACATGGGTGAAATAAACATCATGAGATTTTTTTTTTTTGCAGGATGTAGCTTATGGTGCTGTTCTGTTATTTAGTCTACTGTCATTGGTATAAATATGGTGGAGAAAATAGCAAAATTACTGTAAGGCTGACTTAAGAAGTCTCTAAAACAAAGGCCGAACATTATAACCTTAAGGTACCATTTATTTTCCAGGACTGTTGTATTAGACTGACTTGGTTTCAGCGAGGCGTACCTAATAAATTGGCAACTGAGTGTATATATCTCATTGTATGTAAAATCATGTTAGTCAAATGTTAAAATGCTACGTAGACATTAATTCATCTGTAATATTAATCCAATAACATCCTAGCCCAACAATCATGGGGGCTTTGTCTGCGTTATAAGTGCTCTTACTTTTCATACTTTAAGTACGTTTTGCTAAAATTTTTATTTTTCAGTGTTATGGAGTACTTTTCACAGCGCAGTACACAGTAGCTACTTTAACTTAACTAAAGGCTCTGAATACGTCTTCCGCCACTGTCTAATCCTGACCGTCCTCGGATTCGTCTGTTTCAACTTCGACAGCTCCGTCTTCCAGCAGCTGGTGCTCTGGACCTCTGGCGTTGTTTCCAATCCCCTGCTGAGATTTGTTCATGTACTGACACACATGTCCCTTCAGCTTCAAGACTCTGATGTTTGACAGGAGCCTCCATGTTGGACAGTAGTTAGACGGTCCTGTTCCCTCGTGGGTGTCTGTCACGATCAATGCCGTCCTGCCTTGTGTGACAGTCCGGGTGGGAGTCTGCAGTTAATAAGAGCTTTATTTGTGCTGCTTGGAGTTAATGCAACACTGTTCTTCAACCAGTCGGTGTGGATCATTTCAGGACCCATTTGTTTTTGTAATGGTGACTGGTTTCCACTCTGAAAGATTGCAATGGTCCAATTTTGGGTCGATTAGCTACCGAGCATTGGTTTTACCTGATTATTCTTTCACCCAATCATATTTATGCAGGACTACATCTAAACCGAAGTCACATTTCAACATTAGCTGCTTTAGCTGTAATTGCATAATATTCCCCAACGGCTACAGCAGCAGTTTAAGCGACAGCAGCTCCTCAATATCAATGAGACTAACATTCAGCAAAACCTGACCCACATCATTATGAATCCAGCTAAGGCTCATTATTTTTGCTTTTTACCAATTCCAACTGAAAATAGCAATATTATTTTAACAGGGGAAGACTGATATTTTGGTAAACTGAGAACAGCACAGAATATGGCTCCATGAATACTAAATGAGCAGAAAAATAGTGTTTGTGCAATAAATTATTTATTCATAATCTAATCTTTACTTGCATTCAGGCATTATTGTTTTTAACAGATACATAAATATTATAATCACAAAGAATGTTAATAAATTCAGCTATTTATTTTCAAAACTGCACTGTCCAATGAAGTAAATTAAAGAAATATTGTGCATGATACAATGACGAGTTTTCAGTCATTCAGCTGTAACATTTACCTGCATTTACTATATTTATTTAAGCTGCTTACTTTACTATTTATACAGTGTATTTTATTATTAAATACTGCTGATATGCAACATTTGACCATGAACCTGCCCTATTTTGAAAGGTACTATCTTCCTGAGGCATGAAAGTCTTTGATAAATCATTTAATTATTAAGATAAGATATTCCTTTATGAGTACCACAATGAGGAAATTTGCAGCGTTACAGCAGCAAGATATATAGTAAGTAAACAAGAAGTATAAAAAGTATCAACAATTTAACTAGAATAAAAAGGATCAACAATTTAACTAGAGCAGAAAGTATTAACACTTTAACTATAATAAAAGTACTGACAATTTAACTATAAAAATATACAAGTGTTAACAGTGCAAACCAGGCTGATTAGTTCAGTGCATTAATTTAACAAAGTCATAAACAGACAACCGAGGAGTCCGCCCAGTAAGGCTTACTGGTCAAAAGCTTACGAGACACACTGCTGCAAATGATTTTGATGCCATTATCACTGGCACAGAGGAGGGCAGGAGTCACAGCAGGTGACCTAATTTGATCTCACACTGTAATGAGGATAAAGATCTTCCTAATAGGCACGGCAAAGTATTACAGGCCTGTTAGGAAAACTCAAAATGGCTCCCAGTGATGGGCCCATTACCGTATATGTCCAACAAAGTGGTCTCGATGTAATTCCCCATCTCTCAGATCTCTCATTTAGAGCTGGAACATATACAACATAGTACATTATGACAGAAAATTGGTGTGTGCGCGCAGATCCCGAACTGAATGCTGTCGTGCCAATTATCACTTGACATTAGACAGCGGAGGAGATCTACATGCAGCAGCTACACGCAGTCATTTATCACCAGCCTGCGAGGTAGAAGCTCAAACAACATCAAATGCTCTCCTGCTGAGACACGACTAATTAATAAGAGTCATGGTAAAGGAGCCTCTCCCCTTCCCCTCATTGTGCTTACTTGCAAGGAATCGATTTGTGTCTCTCCTGCTGCCACAGTGTCTGACAGATGTCTTTTTGCAGTACAACGCTCACGCTGCAAGCAGTCACAGTGTCTGCAGCTGAACCACGCCAGGCCTGATAAGAGGCATAGAGCTGCCTGTTGGGGCTGGAGCATGAAAAAACCTCTTAGTTGTTCCCCACCGCAGGCTTTGTTGACAGGTCACAGGAATCCGAGGTTTAGTATTGAAAAAGGGAAATTCTTCTAGTATGTATCTACATTTGTTTTCTCAGTCATGCTGGTGGCTCTGTGGCAATGTCAGTCTGTCCTTCCACCACTTCGGTCCAGGCTGAAATATCTCAACAACTATTGGAGCGATTGCCGTGAAATTTTTGTGCAGACATTCATGGTGCCCAGAGGACCAATCTTTATGGGCTTTGATAATCCCATTAAATTTCATCTAGCAGCACCAGCAGGTCAAAATGTTCAATTATTCAATGAAATATCTAAACGGTTCTCAGACGGTGAAGCCTAATAATTTGGTCAGTGCTTGACTTTTCTTCCTGTGCCACCAGGAAGGTGTCAGTTGTGGTTTTGAGAGAAATGTCTCAACAACTATTCGATGGATAGGAATGAAATTTAGTAAAAACAGTCATGTTCTCCTCATGCTGTATTGTACGACCCCAATTCCAAAAATGTTGGGTAGATGTGTGAAACATGAATCAAAAAACAGAATGCACAAATTTATAAATGAACCATGTTTTTACAAACAATGGTTTTGCATAGTGTTCTGAGTCCATGTAGTAATCTCTTTTATATAACCATGTGTTTGACAAAGTGTTGAAACTCTCTCCATCCTTGCTTGTGAACAACTGAGCCTTTCCAGGATGAACCTTTCATACCCAATCATGATACTATCACCTGTTACCAATGAACCTGTTTACCTGTGGAATGATCCAAACAGGTGTTTTTGGATCAGTCCACAACTTTCACAGTCTTTTGTTGCTCCTGTCCCAACTTGTTTGAAACACGTTGCTGCCATCAAATACAGAATAGACAGATATTTTCCTCCCAACACTTTGATTTTTGACAAAATACCTGTAAAATGCAAACGACATTCCCACCATCCTCAGCTGTACTTTGTGTTTAGTGATGAACAGCATTTGTTAGCTTGCTACCACACTAAACTAAGATGGAGAACATAGCAAACATTATCCTCACTTGACATCTACACGGTAGCATTGTCACTGTGGGCATGTTAGTGCGAGTCCAAAGCAGCGCTGTGCTTGAGTGCAGCCTCACAGAGCTGCCAGCATGGCTGTGCTGTTGTTTGTTGTTGTCTCACAAATGTGTAATGATTAATAAGCCACCATGGCTAAAATGGCAAAACTGGATTTATTATATTCAAAGCTGAGCTAGGCAATGTTTTTATGTGATTAAACCAGGTGTGTAATTATCTCATCAGGCTCAATCATAAATTGGAGCCGCAGCAGAGAACCGTCTCATCCCAACTACTCGAGGCCCTTCGGCTTCACGTGATTTACCAAGTTCTGGGTGCCAAAGCTAAAATTGTTCTTCTTGCTATTATTTGGGAGTGTGAATGTGTCTTAATACACAGAGATCTGAATTTGTGTGTTTAACCCTTTAACACTTGCACAAAGCACACAGAGCCATAAAAATACAGGCTGACAGAAACATAGTTTCTCTTCATGATTATTCCAATTATGTCCATTATAATGACTAACTATGATTCTGGTTAAGATGCTTTACATGCAATACACAACACTGTGATCTTAAAATAGTTTTGACATTGAGGTGCTAGTGTGTTGTTGAACCAATTGGCAGCTCTGTAAGAACCATAAAACAGGTCCTGATGGAGGAAGAAAACACACCAAAGATCCAGATACATGCTCTCTCAGGTATGTCATGGATTACTGAGTTTTCTTGAGCCGGTGTTACCTGATGAGCTGCGAGCAGTGAAGGCCCCATCATGCTGAACAGGGTGAAATGAATCAATCTTTCTCTGTTTTCACCGGGTGCTTTCAACAATTCTTTAGGTTCACACAAAAAAACAGATCCTATTTTTACAAAGACAGCGACTCGGTCAGGTAGCTCAGCGATCTGATGGGCAACGCAGTCAAAAAAATCCTTAAAATATTTCTCAAGGATGAACGGCTCGCATTGTTGCTTCCTGTCACACACACACACAACAGTAATTCTGCTTAATGAGGATAATCCCTTAAATCAGGCTCGCATTGTCAGTATTGAGCCTCTCCCATTTTATTTCCTTATCGTGCCGATCTATCGTCAGCGTGTTCCGCTGATAAACATCAAAGAGAGAAAGGAGGGGGATTATGGGTAATTGTGGAGAAAGGAATCAAATTAAATCATACATGCCGTTTAAGTATCTGGCACTTGAGACAGCAATATCACTGTATGCCTTTACATTGATAGACTGGCACGCTTGTCATAAAATATATCACACAGTCTTGTAACTTCTATATAGGCTAATTTGCAGACTTTATAGTATAAACCCTGCGGAAATTATATGTTCTCTCTTTGTTTTTCAGCACTTCTCTCTCACCCTCCCTGTGATTTCACTGTGAATAATTCCACCACAACAGTCATGTTATTCATCATATTTCTGCTCTGCTCACTTTGTTGATCATGTGTTTGGTGGGATGTTACCAGCACTTTGGTTTTTATCTCACCTTCATGGATTTCTTACCCGGTTCTGCGGCCGCATTTGCTTCTGATTCTGCAGTTGAATTTAATATTGTATTTCTGTCTCTTTCGGCTTTCTGTCTTGAGGTTTTTGCGCCCAGACTGAAGTGAAAACTAACAATGTTCATTAATAGTGCATCACCACCACTGTGATTTAGCCTCATGGTAGCCAATTTATCAACTCTGCTGCTACAGTGAGATGTTGTAACCTTTAAGAACTCTGCATTTCAACAAATAAAACTAAATTAATTACACTTTGCATCCACGGGGAACAAAGTTAATGTATTGACTGTCAAAACATTTAGCTCAGTAGGTTGATGCAGATTTGCACTATTGGATCCAAACCAATGTGATGATCAGAGAGCGTTTCAGACACAGCGAAGCCTGAGCCTTCACTGTGAGCCGTCTGCCACACACAATCAATGTATGTGCTATTTAGCGAGTGATGTCATCAAGAAACGTGTAGCGACTTCAGCCAATGCTTTAATTAAAAGAGAGCAGGAAACCCTGTTGATGCTGCCGCTTTCTTAAAAAAAATCATTAGCAATTTTGTCCTCTTGATCAATGCATTCAATCTCAGCAAAACTTGAGAGAAATTGCAATTCTGCAAAATAGTTATTATATTCTACTTTCTGTATGAAGAGACCAAAACATAAAGCATATTACTTTATACTGAATCAAAGAAGTTCACCATCAGTGTCATTTTTGATTGGCTGCCATTCCCAAGAGGTCGTATCTTGTACTCAGGGTAGAAAGACATGGATACACACAACAAGTCCTACAAAATACAACAAAATGAACAACACATAGAAGCTTCTGATCTGCCGCAACTATCAGCCGGACAACATTTTACTGTGTCATTCAAAACCGAACAAACTAAATGTTGAAAAATGATCTGACGACAGTGGTTATGGTTAAGGTTTGATCGGGTTAAGGCACAAAAATAACTTATTTAGGTTTAGTGATACATTGTGGTTTGGGTTAAAATGATGACTTTATTAAGGTCAGAGGACCTTTGTTAAACATGGTTAAACAAAAATCATTAGGCTATGTGGACAGGGTTTGACTGTATGTAACACTAACAATTGCCTGTCCTGCTTTGTCAGCGATGTAGTGGTTGGCGTTGGTATAAATAATGAAGATCAGTTTCTACAATAAACAAAGTCTGTGAGCTACACCTGTAGGCTCCGTCGGATGCTTTCCATCAAATATCAATGCTGTACATGTCCGACACTGACAATAATAATTCCCTCCATGTAAGTTGACTGACCTAACTAGACTAGGTATAACTCTGTAACAGATATTTGTGCTAACTTCGACTCCTCTCAGCCGTAAATTTATCTCTTACAGTAGACACTTAAAAATCATTGTAGAACATGAAACGCTCTGTAAGTTTGGACTAAAAGAAATCCACCCACACAACCTGCTGTTTTTAATCTATACCGCACCGACGACAGTCAACACACACATTTGTACGAAGACTTCAGACTGAATTAGCAGAGCAGGCCTTGTGTGAAAGTGTTTATTGGTGACTAAGAGTCTCATGGGATTGTTCAAATGAGGGTTTAACACGTGTTCATTAACCTGTGTCATACACTAGTCAGTGTCTGAAAGTGTTACATGTCTATGTTGGTTACAAACAATGATGAGAGAGAATGATTCAGAGGACAGTGGGTTGCTTGTTTATCTCTGACCTTTATTCACTCCTACAGGTTGAGGAGGTGTTTTGGATTAAACCTCCTATATTGTACTTTGTATTTAAATTCCTCCTGCAGATAAAAACAAGAAAAACATTAGATGGACTGATTACTAAACGAGACTGGAGTCCTGGAGTAGTATTTTCCTTCAGTATGATTTGAGGGCATGGTTTTTTATTTCTGTTCATAAAATATAATGGATGAGTACTTACAGTAAGTATTTTGCTGTACTTTCAAACTGCTTTATACTGCATAAGACTCTTATTCAGTAAGAGAGAGAGCAATGGAACATAATGTTTTTAGTGCTGCCGTATCCTTGGCTTGCAAATCCTACTCATTAATTATTTATTCATAATTCTACTAGAACAATAAAACCCGGAGAAAAATACAGACACTAAACAGCCACTAAAAAAAAAAAACTTTTGCAGCAATACATGCAAAAAAAACAACCCAGCAGAATCCAGCAGGGAGTGATCAGAGGTTTGATTCAGGTGGGGAATCCTCAGTGTTTGTGCGAGGGTCAGACGGCGGGGGACACGCTCGACAGAGGTCACAACAGACAGTGGATCATAAATACGCAAGACAGCTGATCTGGCCTATGACAAGGAAAGGGCGGCTCTACTGTAATGGGTGATAAATGTCAGAGCCTCCCTACAGCCTCAGATGAGCGATTGTTAAGCAGCTTCCCAGAGCCCAAGCCGCCGAAGCCTCGAGACAGACTGACGAGCAGTAGAGGAAACATTTACACAGATAGAATGGCTTGTTTGGATGACCCCCCCCTTCCTGGCTGTCGCCGTAGGCAAAATGAGAGAGGTGATTAATCAGGTTGTTAGCATGTTTGATGGAGAGGAGAGGAGAGAGGAGAGGAGGAACCCATGTGCTGAGAGGAGAGCGGGGGAAAGGTAGCAAAACGAAGAGGAGAGCTCCACCGCCGTGATTCATCAGGGGTTACTGATCCTCTGGGGAGCAATAATTTTTAAAGTAACGGGCCATGATTGCAATAATGTCCCCATAGCAACTATTATCTTTAATGACTATTATTATGACTGTCATAAAACGGAGACTGGAGCAAGTCTTATTAAAAGATGGTCTTCGCTGATCAAAAACTAGCTAACTTCATTATTTTTAAATTCTACAACTTTAAAAAAGGTAGATGGGTAAAAGGCAGAGTTTAATGCCTGCACTGAAAAATTAAAAAGCATAATAACAGCAGACTTGTTATGGTATCTTTTTTTTTAATCAATCTTCTTCTATTCTTTTGATCTGATGCTTTGTACCAGATTTAGTTACGAGCTACTTTCCATCTGCAGCTCCTGGGCAGGTGGAAACAAACACTACTAATACTAATTATTACAAAGAAAAGTTCAAAATACAATAAATACTGGGTGAAATCATACATCCAAACCTGCAAATTTAAATTGTCACACCCAATCCTATACAACATAAATGCTAATTCCCTACTTCAGCATTATATTCTAGTCATTTAACTTTAACTCCTTAGGGCAAAATACGGGTGCCCGGGTAATGAATGCTGGGTAACGACATTGTCACATGGTTAACTGGTTAATTGCTCAATAAAATTACAAAAAGATGAGACTCACATTTGGAGACTCTGGGGACTTTCCTCTTATTCTCGCCACCACCTGAACCACCGCAGCCGTCCTCATCATCGCAGTCGCCGCTGTAGCGTCCCTCTCCGTCTCCACTTCCTGTTTCGATCTGGTCCAGAGACCCCAGTTTAGGGATGGACTTTCCCTGCAACAGCTGGTTGGCAAAAACAGACAAAAAGTAAATTTTTTAACAGAATTAATTGGTTTAAGGTGGTTTAATTTATGCATTTATTTTATGCTTTAAAGCATTATATTTACATTATAGGTATATCATATTCACATTCAATATTCACAGCAGTGAGCAAGGTCTTCACATGGCAAGGACAGAATATGGTATCAGAAAATCAAGAAGAAAACGAGGAGAAAATGCAAAGAGCTGCTGATTATGCTGCTAATCAGCCACAGTCCTCTAAGTAATTAAAAACCGTGAATCTACAGAATGACTGTACTGCAAATGGCATTTTTAATAAAAAAAATTGCCCATATTTCTGCAATATCCTGTTCTTGAGTGCTTTCAATATTAAAAATATAATAATAAAATATAATAAAAAGTTCCCTTTTCTTGGTCTGTTCTGTTTAAAAACATAATAAGCACAAATAATACATTCTTACGCCGGTGAATTAATGTTTCTCAAACTGATTATGAGCATCACCTACAAACTACACTTGAATGAATCCATAACATGAGCTACAAGATGCTCAGCCCTCTCGGCCTCAGCGGCCGGCGGGGCAGCTAAACTTTCTGCTCGACTGCTGTGCAGCAGAATCTCAATCAAAGACTTTGTGAACTCGATACCAGGGGAAATGCACGCGCTAATTGGCTCATTTAAATTCATGGTGCGTCATTGGAAACGAGAGACTGCTTTGTGTTGATCAGAAAGGTAGTGTCTATGCTAATTAGTTACTGTTGTGGTTCAGTGCAGGAGAGGGAAAGTGTCAGGGTTGCTGCCATGGCTGAGCTGGGACATATCTGTGCTGGTAATTAGCCTGTCTGTGGTCTCCGCTCCTCGATGGTTGACAGGTTCAAAGATGGAGAGGATTGAGAGATTGGGAAATGTAAGCTTCCATGTGTGTAACTCTCATGATTTTTTTCCCCTTTAATGTCAAAAATCTGACCAAACGTTTAATAAATTATGTAGAATAACGAGCTTCTGTGGAGCCAGAGATTAGCCCGGTCCGGGGGTCTCGCTGGATTTGAACCTCATGCTTCACAGTCCAGGAGGTAGAGCACTGCTCGAGGGCTGACTATGTTCGCAGTTCAAAGGCTGTCGACACCACGTTTACAGAGGAAACAGCATCTTGTAATAATTAGCCTACACATATATAAGACAATATACAACCTGAGCTTTAAGATTCACATAATTATAGTGAGCAGGGAGGTGTAAAGTTAAGATATAATAAGCCTGTTTATACACGTGTGTTTTCTTTCACATATAAATATAGGAACTTGATTACACGACTTCAGGTGAAGTCACAACTTTACTTTCTAAAGACTTTGACGGATGAGAAGAATCACAGGAAAGCTGAATTGTATTGAATAGAAAGTTTGATAATTTGAAGCAATTTCTAATTTACTGATTTAACCAAATGCATATTTTCGGTTCCCAGCTGACTCCTACAAATTGGTCTGTCATGCACTTTGGAGGAAGCGAAACAAAATTAAAAGATAAGGTGACTGATATTCTTTATTTTTCTTATTATCAATAAAACCTATAAAAAGATAAAGACCAACAATGAATTGAGCACGACTGGGCCCAGCTTTTTAAGCTTGATGAGCTGAGAACCACAGACAAGGTTGGGAAGTCAGAAAGTACTGAGCAACAGACTGAATGATGAAGTGACCAAAACCAACACATTGTTCTGAAAATTGTATATCACCAGTCTTATCCTTTAACATTTTTAAATGAACATTATCAATTAGACAATACATTGACTCAAATGAAGGCAGCACATACGGAAAAGGAGGCACCACAGAAAAGGAGACAAGAGAGCAATAATGTAACTTCATCCTCATGAATGAATAAAATTTGCTTTCACATCCATATTTTAAAAGATAGATAATGACATTTCAAATCAGACTCGTTTGTTCCAAAGCTGAGGAAACATTGGTTATATTTGACCAAGTCTGTCAGTCAGCAGGCGAGTCATTACTTCTGGTCTTCAGGGCCGGGGGGAGTAACCGCTCTGTGTTTGATTGTATTGAACAGCTGTACTGCTCTTTCTGACACACAATGAAGCATGCCTGAACAGCCTAACTGTGTTATTAGCCACACTTCTGTCGATGACATGGGGCTTTGTCGAACACCGGCTGCTCTGATTCCTTCAATGCATCTCCAGATGAGAAATCGCTCTGAGTAGGCACCCTTGGGCAGGCCTCTGGCTGTTACTGCACCGTGTGGAGAGCTAACAAGAGGTGGGCAGAGTACTGGAAATATTTACTCAAGTAAAAGCACAATTAACCCCATGAAACATGCTCCAGTAAAAAAAAAAACCATTTGAGAAACCTGGTCAAATAGAAATATAACAGTACTTGGTCAATAAACAATAAGTGCAAGTTACTTTGTTTTAATCATTTTACCAAATCCAAGTCTTTGAACCTAGATTTCAAGCCAAGTCTCAAGTCTTCGGTCAAGAATCTGAGTCTCTTTATGGAATAATAAATGTTACATCCACTGTGCATTAGGTTAGAAATGGCAACTGTGCAACATGGTTATTTCTAGGGAACACTCCTTGCTTTGCACTTGATAATCTCTAATTCAGCTGTTTCTGTTTAATACATTTAATCTACACTAAATCACCAAAATAACATACTTGCTAGTTTCCTAGAGAACAGTTGTTGCCTGTATCTGTTGTTATCTTGATACGGCCATGAGGCCAACCAAACCTTGCTTTGATATGAATATGAATCATGATGAACAGCACGTTTCCTGCAGATCATTTCAGCTGAAACTCCAGAAGCTCACGAACATCTAGATGCTCAGATTTCATCGACATTTCATACATAAAGGCATCAATGAGGTAAGAAAGAACACAAGCTATTTTGAGATTATTTTTTGAGCTCTCCATTCAGTTGTACTAAACTCGACACAATCTCAAATAGTTGCAAATATTAACCTAAAGCCTTTATATCTGATTCACACCTCTTTTATTAGTAGATATATTTTAGTTCCAATTACCTGTGTGAATGTGCTGCTCTTAACTGTCAAAGCAAATTCAAACACTTTGTCCATCTGTTTCATTAAAACACGTCTAATTAGAAATAATTAGTCAAAGATAAGTGAACTCAGAAAAGGAACCTACTGTACGAATTAAATTCTTATTGTCTTCAGAGACTCATCCCTTAAAATTGTTAAATCTGTTAAAAGTTTTTTTTTCACGTCTTAATGTACAGAGAGAGCCGTCCCTCCGGCGCCCTAAATTTCATTCATGTAACTGGCTGATTGGAAGAATAGTTACAATACAGGTCTTTCACACCTGAAGTGCAAGTGCAGAAAAAGGCCATTATTTCCCATGGAGAGCAGCTACACTTCCTCGCACAGCTGCACAAGCCACAGCTGTGCACATTGTGCATTAAGGAGCAGCTTGGAGACCCCTGTGAATCAATGAGTAAGGAAATGATGTAGAAACTAGATTTAAAAAATATGTATACATATATACAGTATACACATACACTAGTGACTTCTGGATGGAAGTGATGGAGCTTAAGGGAGAGCAGTCAAGTTTAACAACAAGAAACAAATGGATCTCAGTGCTAAATGTGGTGGGATTCTGCCATTGATGAGAAAATTAATGAGCAAAAAACAATGGTGGAAAAGTCCATTTTATGCATCTCTGCAAAGCAGACAATGATTATTACGTTCTGATGTCCACAGAATCTTAGTTAGCTCCTTTGTAGGATTTTGTGCTTCTCTTAATTCTGCACAAACCATTTTGTCCTATGCATGTAGCCTGAAACCAGTGTTACAAAACATCTAGTGGTTTGTGCCACCACAAGCTTTCATGCACACAAGTTACAAAAGCCGATTTGAATTATCCACCTCTCAACTTTGCAAAGCGTTTAATAAATGCACAGGCAAATAGCATGATGGTAACCGAGGCAAACACGAAGCAGTCAGTAAACATTTCATCAGCTGTCCTCTGGAGTTACTGTTTGATCAATGGCAGATAACACACTGGGGAGAAAACTGCTGAGTCTCTGCTGTTTGCTGTTAATAATAATGAGGATAAACAAGCGACGGCTACGGGAGGTGAGAGAGGAAGCAGCTGGAGTTGAAGTAGGGGAAATTAGGAAAAGTGGTTGAACAACAAACAATATTAGCAAAGAAGCACAAAATTATGTTCTGGGTTGGAAACAATGACCGTGCAGCCCGGGCTCAAGGGCAGGAGAGGACGATACTTCCACTATCACGTCACTAATCAAGAACAAAACAGAAGAATTCAGTTCACAGATAGTTTCACTGCAAACTACACAATGAAGCAGCAGATTCTCTGCTGACAATGAATTATTTATAAAGCCAAAAATACAGACGTGTTTTTTTGTGAAAATGGCCTTTTGGATTGAGAATTTTTTTTATAATTACAATAGAACTTAGACAAATGTCTTTAGATGACAATATCGTTCCACCACATCAATCCAGACTGAACTACTGGATGGATTGCCATTAAATTTGGCATAAATATCCATGTTGTTGTCCCGAGGATTGATCCTACAGAGTGTGGTGACCTTTCCTCTCTCATCAGGTCAAAATTTCACTTCATCCAATATTCTAGTTGATGAACAATCACCCGCAAAACACTCCCATGAGCCTCAGCTGTTGTTTGTGTTCGGTGCTAATTTGCAAATACTATCATGCTAACACCTTATACTCAGATGATGAACATGGTAAACACTGCACCTGCTAAACATCAGCATGGCAGCGTTGTAATTATGAGCATATTTGCATGCTGACGTTACTATTTATCTAATTGTCATTGCTCTTTTTGAGGGACATATCTTAATTAGGATATATTAATGTTTACATGCTTTATTTTTTTTCCCCTGTCTGTTTAGACCACTAATCTCGACCCCCCAAAAAAGCTGTGGCGATGATATATTTTATAAATTTCTAATTCACTGCTGTGCACATCGCCGACTTTTTTATGAATACCAGCTGCTTCCTCGGGAAATCAAAGTCTGTAGTTTGTGAAGCATTTAAAAGAGATTTACCACAGGAACCAGGGCTTGGCTTAAATTTCATCAGCGCACCACAGAGAGTATATTCTGACAGGCTGCATCACAGTATATGGTTTATCAGTCTTTACTGTACAGGACTGGAAACTGCAGCGAAACACTGTAAAGCTAGCATCAAAATTTTACTGGCACAGACCTCCTACGACTCTATGATATCTTCATTACCCGCTGCATGAGGAAAGCCCAAAGCATCATCAAGGACACCAGTCATCCAGCCCACACACTATTCTCACTCCTGCCATCTGGAAAATGCTACCAGAGCATTAAATCACGCACCACCCGTTTCAGAGACAGTTTCTTCCCACAGGTAGCGAGAATAATGAATAGTACCCACACACACAAATATGCACCGAGACAGACACGAACGCTGTGCATACTTCTGTTTATTCTGGGGTATCACTTAATTACTATATATTGTGTTTATTTTTCTATTTCCTGTTCAAGGTTGAGAGCGCCACGGTGCAAAAATTGCATTCATGTTTTAAATACAGATGAACTTGATATCGTCGTCTGCCTCTAGAAACTGAAGCAGGTGAAACTAAAAAAAAAAAAAATAAGAGTAATTAAACTCTGGAAATGTACTTGTTTGGCCTCTATAAAAAGCCATTAAAATATTAAACCATTCAATTTTTCCAGCAGTTCTAAAACAATAATGAAATCTAATGCTTGAAATTTCCACTCATCTGTCAATTCATGACCTGGCGCCATTAACGTCCTGTATGTACTTCAGCTTCATCTAATGGAACAAGGCAATGGCCATGTTACTCTGTGTTTTGTAAATGTAAGTAACACAGCCGTTCATTTTTCCAACACAGATGAAGGTAGGTCAAGTCCCAAAAAAACTGAGTTCAAACTTTCAGAATACATGTAATAGCATTTGTTTATGGTCCATTAAAATATACACAGTGCAGATTATGTATAGGCTGCATTTTTAACAGAGGTGTCATGTGGCAAAGTGAATCACGCCTCCAGAGATCTGAGAGATGAATCAAGCTGCGTGTGGATTTTTAAGCTGATTAGTATTCTCTCTGGGCACGTTCTTCTATATGTAAATAGAGGGTAGAGGAGAGATCTTACGATGATCATATTTGCCAGTCAGGGGAGAAAAGTGTCAGGATGTAAGTCGGCTCCCAAGACACACACTGCCATTTTCCATCTCCCTCACTGTGGCAGCAGCACTGACAGGATGTTTATCCAGACCAAGTGCAGCAGCAGCAGGTCAGTGTGGGAGAGGCCGGAGGAGAAATGAGAGTATAATGTGAATTTTTAGAATAATACATAACCCCCACCATATGACGACTCGAGAAAAGTTGGGACACAGTGCAATAATTTGCTGATTCTGTTTGACATATATTCAATTGAAAACAGTACAAAGGCAATATATTACTTGGGATCTTGGGATTGTGGAAAGGCTCAGTCATTCTCAAACAAGAATGGGTTCACCACTTTGTGAAAACTGTGTGGGCAAATGGTCCAGCAGTTTAAGAACAATGCTTCTCAACGCACAATAGCAAGTAATTAAAGGACGTCTCCAACTACAAATTATAATATCATTGAAAGATTCACAGAATTTTTGAAGGGGCAAGGCTGAAAATCAACAGTGAATATCTGTGACCTTAAATCTCTCAGGCAGAAACTGACTTGATTGTATAAAGGATAACATGGGCTCAAGAACACTGTCAGTAAAAACTGTGAAAGTTAAACATATGAGAACTACATCCAGCTTCCCTGGTCCACATTTCAAATTGTTTTTCGAAATCATAGTCGTTGTGTCCTCCGGGCTAAAAAGAAAAAGGACCATTAGATACAAAATACGCCAACCGAGGCCCCAGACTGTTGAGTATATCGAGCCAGAATGGGAAAGAATTTCATTTTCAAAGCTTCAATAATGTACATCCTCAGCTCCTAAACACTTATTAAAAAAAGTTATGTAACACAGAGGTAAACATGCACATGTCCCAACATCTTCGGAACGTGTTGCAGGCATCAAATTGGGCTTGGGGCTGAGTCACAAACAGGGCGGGGAAGTCAGAAAGTATTGACAGATGTAGTTTAATGCCAGCCTAATGTAACCTTTAACCATCATCACCACATTTCTATACGTCGGGGGTTTCTATGGGGCCATTACTGCAGCAAAACTATTTACAAATGTGAGTTGTGTAACTGCATCTCAATCCACGTGGGCGTAATCAGATTTGTAAATGTGTACATAGATATTTAATGGCTGAAATGTCTGAGTATTTTGCTCTAAGAGCTGGAAATACAGTCATTGGGAGCAACTCAGGCAGCCTCTAATCTGGCTGTTTTTTACTTCACTTCTGTTGGACAGAGATCTGCAATTTGTCTGTGTGCCTCAGTTCCTATACTACATACAACCAGACGGTGGAAGCACCCAGTGATTTCAGGCATCACATTGCTGAGCTGATTGTGTCACCTACTGTAGATTAAACCACGTCCACTTCCTGGAAAATGGGGACATGGGGTACTGAATTTTTTTGAATTTACCGTTTATCAGATCACAATGGAGGCAAGAATTAGATTGGAAAAACATTAGACACAATTTTAGAACGTAATTCACTGATTTTGATGAAACTGGATCATAGTTGATGGAGGAAGTGTTTTCTGGTGTTCCCATTAATGGCTGCTCTGCTTCAACTCTTTTTAATGAGATTTACAGAGTTTTGTGATGAACAGATGTTTTACATGCTAAAGTAAGAGGGTTTTTTCAGACCCATTGGCATATGGATCGACTTTCTCCATTCACATTTGTAAGTGGTTTTGCTACAATAATGGCTTAATTATCTGAACTCAACAATATCTATAACAACATATATAACAAAAAGAAAAGTGATCATTTAAATACACAGTAATACAGAATGTAACATTGTAGAAATGTTCAGTGAGACTATTTTTCACTTGAATAATGCAACTTATGACCAAATAAAGACCACATAAAGAGGCTTATGCTGCTGTAGCTCGACCAGATTTTAATCACGGATAAGCATGTGCAATCATTCAAAATGAAGCTGTTATCTACAGGTATGCAGCTTGGTTGGATTTGTCTCCGAATGTTTCTATTTACTGCGTTTACCTCATGGGTATAATGAGTAGCACAATGAGTGCGGGTTAAAAAACAAATTATTATGCTGCAGGTTTTGTTGTTTGTCTCCAGTTAATTATTAAGACCCTCCTGACGTATCTTACTTTACAGATTCCTTGGTGAATTCCAACATGAATTAATCATGCAAACTGAATTTGTAAGTCAAACTCAGTGGAAGTGGTGCTTTAAATGCCTCTACCAAAAAGAAATGATGGTTAGAACCAAAAATCTTTGCTCCTGAACCAGACTTCTTTAACAGTCAAATGTTATGATGTGGTATTCACATTTAGGAGCACAAATAAAATGTGCATATATTCTCAGTGTTAATCCTGTGGACTAAGAGGAGAGGAGGCATGAATAATTCACAACCAAAACTGCTGGTCAACCACCACATCAATGACTGGTAAATAATTCAGCCTGCAGACTGGCTGAGGAGCTGCTTACTCCTGATTTTGATTGAGAGACACAGGGACAGGGCCTACTTAAAGATTCTTGATGGGTTTTACCACATCAAGAGGAGAGGACAGGCAAGGAGGAGAGGAGCCAACAAATAATTCATAGGAAAGAGCTGCTGATGAGCAAGATGATGAAATCTAGAGTTTGTACGCTCAGATTGCATGATGAATTTGTCAATAGCTGCATTGCTGCTTTGTGTTTTCCTGCAGTCGCTGCTGTGGAATAGTAATGATACATTTCCATTTGGTTCTGTGGAAACTGGGAGCGCTTTCTGCACTTAAGTTGGTCAAGGTCAGGGGCAAATAAATGGAAATGGTAAAGAACATTTCTGATATGTAGATGAAAAACATGGAAATCAACATTTGCATGGGCACATCATTCTTATCCTCATAAAAATGCCCAACAGTGGCGTCTGCAAAGGTAATAGAATTTCACCTTTTGCCGTCATCCATATTTCAGTGTACGCCCGCTTCCCCTCTTGCTTTCTTGCCATTCAGACCGGCAGCCTGTCATTCAAGCGCATATGCACATGTGCTTTAAAGTAAGTTTCATCATATTAATGAGGTGCACCGATACTATAGTGACAAGTAACATAGTGTGCATTGTACACCCAGATGTGCACAGTCACTCATGCACAGTTGAATGAGTGAGTGCACTGATAGATGTACTTGAGGTTTTCGTCGGTCATAAACTGACCTGGCATTAAACACACACACACCCTTTCTTTCTCCCTTAAATCCACTATTCATCTACCACACACACAGTAAATTAAATACGTTTTAAGAATCATCATTTAACGCTGGCTGTATTTCATTCTGAATGTGACCCACATATCCTCTCGAAGTCCCACTTTCCATCTTAAACAGCCGCATTGTCAGTAAATTACATGATTAGCACTTCCTGGGACTCCCTGTCATGTATTCTGTACAACTGTGCTTCATAACATGTGCGATGAACATCCTTAAGACGGCAGCAAAGTAAAATGTGAGGGCTGAAAATTGATGTTGACAATTCAGGTCATACACACAGGCTGACACTTGTGCCGCACTTCACCAGCTAATGAGATACCAATCAGAAGTATTTGCAAATCAGACCCATTTGCAAATCAGGTCCCAATGAGATGATAATGCAAACTAGACTCAAGGACTGTGAACATACAAGCTGTTAAATGAATCGTACCAGATGAATAATATAAAAGTCTGCAGCTCTCAGACACATCACTTGTAAGATTTCACCTTCCTCTACGTTGACTTCTATTATGAAAGCACAAGTCATTTCTAGACTTTTTCTGACTCGGAACAACACAGTACGCTTCAGACTCTACAGGAACCACTTTAGATGCCATGTTGATTAATTAGCGCTTTTTAAAACATTTCCTGCTTCAGAAAGCCCGAGCTCGACAGCATGATTATGATACTCATGACAGCAGGGTTTCTTCATGTGCCTGATGAGGTGCTTTTGTTGGAAAAAAGAAATAGTCCATACATAACGGTCTACATAATAAACCCTCATATTAAAATGAAAAATCATTTCCTGTGTTTTGATGAATAAAAATACAGATACGGCTCATTTTGATCAAGTATCAATCCACACAGGCTCTAATAAACGTGACCCTCCTGCATTTTGAATTTTTTTTTAATGCTCTTATTCGAGGCGATGAAATACAACCCAGGAAGTCCAGTTTGGGTAACAGATTAATGATTAAAGGCTCATCAGACACCGAAGCACTGCACAGAGGTTTGTCATACTCACAGAAAGGATATTACAGCTTTGGAAAGTTATCATGGAGACAACAATTTCTTCTTTCGCTGCAACGATCACAAGCTAAACAGCAGAAATACGGCTATTACCAGTCATCTACCAGGAATGCGCGCTTGCATGTTTTTCATTGGCCAATGCATCTTTGCAGCAAAAGATGAGCCTGGTTCAACCTTTTTGCTGGATGTGTTGTTTTGCAGATGTTGACAACCATGCTGTGTTTTTTTTTTTTTTTTTTTTTTTTTTTTTTACACGCTGGATTCAAGTTGCTCTGAATGCAGCCTAAAGTCTATTTTATCTCTGGCATGCTTGGTGAAGTAATCTCCACGGTCAGCTATTAAAGTCACACCAATCTTTTATGGTTAAAATGTGAACTTATTACCAAATAATTACTCCAAATATGAGCTTTCCAGATGCAATATGGGCATTTAAAGCTTTTGCAGACAAACTGATGAACAGCTGATTAAGAGGACAATAACAGCCCAACACTGATCGCGGTGGGTTCAGATCCCTCAGTCTCACTTATGTACCATTAACATCTTGCACCTAGCGTGAATTCGCTGAAATACTTTTTGCGGCACTATAACAACATCATACAAATTCTCCCTTCGTTAACGAATTCACACAACCAGGTTAATGTTTGTTACAACTACCAATATTTTATTATCTAATGAGAAATGTACACAAACAGAAACCACTTTTTTAAAATCTTAGTTGCAAAGCTCAGTGATGTTAGGACAAATTTTGTGATGTTTTCAAACACTGTTTCAAATCCACAGAAGCAATGGGGAGGGAAAAAAAGCATTGTGAACAAATTAGTGCATTATGTAACTGGTATGAGGTAAACAAAGCACTTCCTCTCGAGAATCTGTTTGACCCAGCGACGGAGTGTAATTTGGCTTGATTGTACTCGAGATGTTCCTACAATTAATTTTTGGTTATTTCCAAACTGATTTCCCGTAAAAACACAAACAGTACCTTGGAACAGTCGAGAGCAAAGAAGAGCTCATTGAACACAAGGTCTGGATGGTTCCAAACACGACTGCATACAAAACAGACAAGGTTCGGTATTTACCCTCCTGAGCGGGCTCAGTATCTTTATTTCATTTCGTCTGCATGCGCTGGAGGCAGCGCTGGCACAGACCATGAAGAGTTGGCAGACAGCACTTATGCAGAAGGGCAAAATGTTGAATTTCAACACAAGTAAATTTGAACCACAAAATCAAACTTTTGAGAGTTCTCCTTTTTTACAACAACTGCTCTTTGAACGGCGCTGAAGGCAGCCGTCACTCTTCACCCAATCACTCCCAGACAAGATCGTACAAGATTGGCCACATTCAGGCTCGACAAGCAACGTAAATGGAAAAGAAAACAGCAGCATAATCTAGATCTGGTTATCAGTCCCTCTAGATTTTGTCTTTAACTATTGAAGATGTCCTTGATGGTAAAATCTTTCACTCATTATTATTAGAAAGTCTCATTACATTATTGCTATTATTAAACTCTATGTTTCAAGTGATGTGGGAAATGATTATAAGACTTGATGCAATTACAGTTTTTAGAGATTCTTGTTCATGATAATTACTCATATTTCACACCTAACACATGTGCACTTATTGAAAGTTTAGCAGCTAAAACAGTATTATCAACCACAAAGACAAAAGCCGTGTGTTGCATTTTATTGTGTTTAATTAACAGCAACATTTTCAATACCTCAGACATTTTATCTGGAGACTATTTATATTCTGTGGGACTAATTAGCGCTATCTTCTGTTTGGTAATATTTAGGTGGGGGATTTTTGTTTTTCTAACTCTGGCTGATATACTTGTTGCTGAGGAGTCAAACTTGGGTGAAAGAGGAAGTTTCAGTTGTGTTAAGCTCCAAGACATATGGTCAGATTTCAGTGATTTTATACAACCACACTGACAATCTATGATCCTCACAATGTTATCAAATACATGCTGTAATTTTATTTTCAATGCTGGATAACTGTTGAGACTCTGATGAGAGAATTTTTGGAACGATGGACAGGAAACATCCAACATAATATACATACATATATAATTTCATGCTACCTTTGTTGAGTGAATCCTGTAAATGTATTTTCATTTCAGTGAATTCAGTTAGCTGATTTTTAAGGGCAAGTCAGTGTTACATTTTTTATTGCAGTCATACCAAACACTGCTTCTTATTCATGTATTAATAAACTACATCTGTTTTATTTCCAAGAAAACTTGTAAGACATGACCCTGGAAGAAACTATAGTCACAACTGTCACACAAAGATCATTCATCTGCTCTGTCAGTATCTTTGAATTGTTCCAGGGACTTCTTCAAAAATTCAAAATAAGACGACTGCTGTTCAAGTGCTGGAAACAGAACATAATTTCAAAACTGAAGCAACAACACAACTTTTATATATAGTTACTGCTGCAGTCCATTCTTTTTTTTTTTACAAGCTGTGAATCTGAAAATCAAATGTCACATTGAGCGTTTTGTTTTTCTCGCCGTTTCCTTCTTACATGTCAGACTCACTTGGTTTCTTCGCCCACCAGAGATTTGCCTCTCAGATGGGTGAGTAAACTGATAATGAGCTACATATCAAAAAAACTGTTGTGCCCAACTGTCACTTTTCATCACTGCTTGTGAAGGCACTAATGAGTTCACACAAAGTTGTGCTTTAAAACCCACCAAAGCATGAGCGGGGATATAAATGCTTTAGATATAAATGGAACTTGGAACAGGAAAGAAGAAAAACAAAAAGACAAACAAGAAGGAAGCAAAGATTAAAGTAGAATTACCACCTCACCTCCACCAACCAGTCGAGTTACAGTTCACATTCATGTCTGTCCAGACTCATAACATATGTAGTGAAGACTTTGAAGGACTATGTGAGAAACATGCTGTCTTCACTTTGAGACTATTTTTACACAGGAGCTCAGAGGACTGATAGAGAGCTTCATTGCATGGTGCAACAAAATCACCTGAAGCGCAATATCAGCAAAACCAATGAGCTTGTAGTGGACTATCAGTGGAACAACAAGTCCTCTGTCCTGGTTGTCATCCAGGGAAAGGAAGTGAAGTGGATTCATACAAGTACCTTGGGGTCCAAATCAATAAAAACCTGGACTGGACTCAGAACTGAAGCCCTCTTCAGGAGGCGACAGAGCAGACTGTCCTTCCTGAGGAGACTCTTGACTTAAGCTTTGACGGAACACAGATTTGTAGCCGTGACAGCAGACAATGCTTGAAATACGGATGTTGCTACAAAGAACCCACAAATTCTGAAATGTGGACGCTTCAAACACACCTTCAGCCCAGCGGCACAGAAGATCTATACCATCACCACAGTTTCAAGGTGGGTACCTGAGATTAGTGTCATCAATTCAGTATCTGACCAAATGTGAAACATGGTCACAATCTCCTCTTCTGTTCCTGAGATACGGTGTTGAGTAATGGCCAGAATAGTGTTTTTGCAGAACAGAACAGAAATTGACCTTTGACCTTTTTGCTTCAGAATGTCTTAAAGAAATTCCCTCAAATTCCTTTTCTGAGACATTGCAGAGACAGACAGACAACTGGAAAACATAATGCCTCCAGCCACTGTTGTCGCCACTGTTTACAATTGTTACTGATGTAAATAAACTTTTACAGTGTCAGAAAACATTAGGAAACATTTACAAAATTTAGTTGTCATCTAAAATTAGCAACCAAAGAGAGATTTTCTCAGGAGCTGCTATTTGCAGTTTTTGATGATAATGAAGTTAAATCCAAATGTCCCTAAATGATGGAGACATGCTTTTACTACTAGAGTGAATCACTGATTATTGATGGGTTATTAAATCTGGGGTAACCAAAGACTGAGTATGCAAGGACAAGAGGAACAGGTGGCAAACTAATGATAATAATGAATAAAAATAATGAGGAATAATATTCTTATTCAACTGAACCGACAAAGGAGATGAACAGAAAATGTGGGCAAAAAGAGGTGAGGATGTGCAAAAGATATTGGGTGAAAAAATAGAGGGTTTAAAGTTACACTCAGTTCAGTATTTGCTCTCCGCAGATTATAAATGATTCCATAATCTGGGCTGAGCTGACGATCATGATCTGTTTCATCGCAGTTACAGTCAATCATGTGCAGCAGATAAACAATTTCTGAGTATTCAAGCTCATAAAACCTTCTCCTGTAGGTAAAAATTCACAGAACCACAAGGGCATACAAAGATTGGAGATGCAAGTGGCAAAACACACACACACACACACACAGACAGAAAGACATGTACACAGTGAACGTCAATGAGGCGGATCAGGAGCTCTCAAATGGTTATGTTATAGATTTATGTGTTCTGACATCCCACAGATGGTGTGAATTAGTCAGGGAGGGGGTGCCAGCACGAGGTCAAGAGGGGTGACCTGGCCTTCAGCCTGCCACTTGGGAAACCAAAGCAACAGACATGTGAAGCTGCTGCTGCAGTGCAACAACCCAGAGGCTGCTACAGCAGCTGTTATTGAAGCTACAGAAGAGAAAGTGCTCCCTTAAACTGCCCTAATCTCATCATCCGGGGAGATAAACAGCGCTGAAAGGAGCCACAGCAGCACAAACGTGCATAAAAGCAGGCCGGGCGATAGAATAGCTACATTGATTTTGACAAAGAGGAGAAAAAGAATTCTGTAAATATGAAGACACACAGACCAGATCAAATGGGTTTCTAAATGTGTAATGATTGATTTTTTTTTTTTTTTTTTTCATTGCCTGGAGATGATTTTGCATTTGAGACTAGTTTTCTGTTAGCCGGTACTTACTGGTAATATGAAAGATGATATAAATGAATTATTTTGTCGGGAATTATTCAAAGGCAAAGAGTGAGGGGCTTCGGCTCCGTGAGCAGCGGCTTTCTTTTCACGGCAGCCGTTTCTGTGCACCTTGAAGAACGAGCCAAAAGCTAACGAGAGATACTTAATGTTCCATAAAACAAAGAAGCACAGAGAATTAGCAGACGGCCTGGGGAGACAGTTAGTGTATGTTTGACAGAATGAGGAGCGGAAATATAGACTTAACATGGAGCGAGAGCTGCAAAAAAAAAAAAAAAAATACAGTAAACATGTAGAGACAATGAGGGAGGCTCACTTGGTTGATGTGTTTCAGTTTGTCGATGATCTGATTTATCACAGGGTCCGCTCCCTTCACTTTGACTTCAGGGTTGGTGCTTTGAGCCTTGATCCCGTTGCCGACCACACGGAGGGTGTAGCTGTGAACAAAACACACAGGGCTCTTTAAGTGTTTTCATATCATGCATGAGTCATGTTAAAGCACAGCATGAGATCAATGGTGGAAAACCACTTGAGGTTCTATGGATTATTATACTTTAGCATTTTTATACTACTTTATCCTCCTCTGCTACATTTCAGAGGGAAATACTGTACTTTTTACTCCACTACATTTACTTGACAGCTATTACTAATTACCTGTCACATTAATAAAATTATGCATTAAAAAACAAATGATAAGCTTATAAAACAGCATGCATGCATTTTTAAAGATTGAACTAGTGGTTACCAATTGATGAGTGATTTTTTTAAAAACATAGTGTCTAGATGAGGCGTCTTGTCATGTTTCATTTGTTGCTGAGTTGTTCCACCAAATTTTCTTCTCTAAACTACGATTGTTGAATTCAAATGCTCAAGGCCCAAAATGGTCAAACTTTCCAATATTGCACAAAAAAGCAAAGATTAGAGAAAAAAAAATTAAAAATACAGATTTGTATGGTTATTTCTTCTTTTCCCTTCCGTAAATCATCTCACAAACTCTCAGATTTATCTTGTGACCCTTTAGAGGGGGCCCAACCCCCGAGTTGAGAACCACTGAACTATCTAACTGTATATAAAATAGTTAGAACTAATTCCACCTTGAGCAGCTACAAAAGTGAAATACTCTCTAACATTGATGCAACAGTATTAAGAATCTAATAATGTCATAGTATTGTATTTTTACTTTTAATACTTGAAGTACTTCTTGCTGATAATGATTATGTACTTTTACTTTAGTGAAAATCAGAATTTTTGCTTGTTAGGGATATTTTTTACATTGCAGTACTAGTACTCTTACTAAAATAAAGGAACTTAGTTAGAGTACTTCTTCCACCACTGAGAAATACACTGGCCACACTCGACGCTCTCAAGCTGAATAAATCTATTATCTCTTCTTCTCTTGTGGAGCAATACTAAAAAAAAAAAAGATCAATATTCTGAACTCGCACAAAGGTGACAGCACAATTCATTTGTAGGCACACCCTGGGGTTAAAGTGGGATCTGCGAGGAAACGCAATTCATCTGCACACGTGAACGTGGGACGGCTGCATATCACGTGTAGCTTATAAAAACTGTTTATCAAGCCCTTTATGACTGCTCTTAGAAATGAAACTTTTAAACCGTGCAGTATACTGCCCTCAGCTATTCATATATGATTTGTGCCTTAACATTTCAATATGTGACATTAATCCTCGTTTTAAAGCGGTTCATTGTTGTTATAGCCTGGTAATAGGCTTCAGTTCACCTCAAGGACTCCTCACTGTTTAGTTTCAGTACAGTTTGTCAGCTGTAATGACTCTGACCATGGCGGCCGGTGAGTGAGCACAATTTGCTCACATCTCACTCTCCAGCATATCATTTAATCAAACTACTAGATCAAGGTAAAGTCACTCATTGCTGAAAGACCTGCTGAGCTCTTTGTGTGTGGTGTGTATGTGTGTGTGTGTGTGCAGTAGTTCTGACAAATTGACGGAGCAGACCGCCAAGGTGTCAGCTCCATGTCCAGTTGAGCTTAAATATCTGGATTAGTAAAAGTAGCAGAAGAAGAAGTAAAAAATAAAAAAATCAGAGGCTTAAATGTGTGGTGAGTGATTTCATAGCAGCTAACATAAATTGGGTGCACTCTTAAAGCAACACAAGGTCAGAGAGGGAAAAAAAATGTATGAATAAATAAAGTGCAGGAAGCATGGGAGCCTAATTTATTTAAAAGGTGGGTGGCAGAATTCAAATTTAGTCAGGATGTCTGGGTCCTTGAGACGTAATTCTGATGTTAATTTCCTGCACATTGAACCTCCTAAATGTGATTAGTTTCAGAAAAAATACAGCTGCCATTCAGTGGCCTTTTTCACTTTTTTATCAGCTGTTATCAAGACTATTTTTTTTTATTATTCGGCTCTTTATTCCCTTTCTGTGGCCTCTGTCCTCTCTGCTGTGGCTGCTGTCTTTCATCTGGCAGCCGCATCAAATTAAATATAAAAGCGAACATGTAAAATATCTCTACAATAACAGTGCTTTGGTAATTTAGAGGACAGATGCAGACGCCGTGTGCAAAAGGTGACATAGAATAAATTGTTTCTAATAATAATAATAATGGGAAAAAATGTGACCAAATCTGAAGAGTTTGGTCAGAAAACCACCTGTAGTAAAACTTGCCAGACAGATTCTAGATAAATACACAAACTTTCAGACAAACAGTAATGACCAGAAGGAAAGCAAAGAGAGAGCAAAAGGTGTTGTACATGATTTTTTTTCTTTTGCACACAGAATGAATAGTTTTTGCATCTGAAGAGCCTCATACTTTGCTTTGTTGGACTGAAATTTTTCTGGTTCTACTGATTTTGAAAATATGCACTATCTTCTGAAAAGCCTGGATTCAAGAGCGCACACCTTTTCATAATCTTTTGACAGAAATTTTTTGATTTTTATTGACCTATCCAGGTCTAATTGTGAAAATACAAAAACCAGTTTTGGAGTGTTTTTAATACTGGGAAAATGTCTTTCTCAGCCAAACCACACTAAACCAACAGTATCACACAGCCTGGGGATGTTCCCGGGGGTTTGGAGGCGAAAATCTCTGTATTGTTATTATTTTTAAAAAGGGACACAAAGCCAAACAAAAATGGAATTACACGTTGCAATAAAAGTGGCTCATCAGTAATCAATGTCAGATTTGTGAGCATTGAATGTTGAATTGAATGTTAAGCGTAAATGCAATATTTGCTAGTGCAATTAATATTGAGACAACTGCATAAGCATCAGTCAATCGTGGGGCACTTTTATACTCTAATGTTAATTAACAAGCACTGTCCCAGGTAATACAACCCTAATTTTTTGGAAATGAGGTTGTAAATAAATACAATCACTGTGGCAAAAACCTTTAAACAGCATCATTCTTCAACCAACTGAGTAACAACAGATCTCATAAATTCTGTTCATATAAAAATTAGTCTGGATATCGTGCAGGCTGACCAGCTGCAGGTTGTATTTTAGAGCAAGCAGATTACTGCAGTGCATGTCAACAAGTCCTCAGGCTTCCTGCCATAACATGATTTCTCTCAATAATTCAGCTTGTTGTGTGCAACTAAACATACTGATCAATCAAAATGTAAGTGTGAAAAGTGAAGGTCCTGTTTGCTCTCTGCAGCGGACCCCTGCGGCTGGAGGGTGATGAGTTGGGACTAAACTGCTCCTGAACTGCATATTTGGAGGCTGTGATCCTACCGCCTCCAGCTCTGTTTAATCCCTAGACACACCTGCTGAGATGGAGATTGTATGTGTAAGAGCCTGTGTAGATAGTCCTTGGTGCCGCTTATAAGATGAACCAGTCCAAAAAAAATATACAGTAAAGTGAGATTACCGTGTCCAGTTGGACTTGTAGCCTTTGATAATCTCATAGATTGTTTATGGTTATCATGAGATGCCATCCGATGTAATAAATAGCGGAAATTCACCTCTTCCTGACCTTAACTGCAGTCTTTTCCCTCCTTTCTGTACAGTGTGATTAATAGCAGATTGAAGAGATTACATCAGAGCCATCTGTGCCCAGTCCCAATGAAAATGTGTACGGTCGCACATCTGTATGAAAAAAACACACATTACCGAAAACTGTTTTATAATGTTAAAACCACAGACACGCATGAATTTAGCGCAGTTAAATGTGGAATAACAAACTGGTATCCATGCACGCACACAATAACAGGCAGCTCCTCTTGCATTCAGTAAGCAACGTGTTTCATTATGCCACTGGGATCCATAACCTGAAACACATACAATCTCTTGTAACATGCTGCAGGGCTAGCAATGCAACACAAAGGCTCTCCTGGGGTGGCAACACCACAAAATAAGGGTCTGTTCCTTAAAAGGTGTCGCAGATAAAAAAAAAAAAAAAAAAAAAACGTTGATCATAGTCATCGTATATTCTTCGGGGTGAGGAAAAAGCATACAGTAGCATCAAGCACAGCCTCCCAACAGGACATCAAACAGCTGAGTGATTGCCTGTGTCTCTGTAGACCAGCAGCAGGATCCTGTAATCCATATCCTTCTCCCCAAAGGGACGCTTGGTTTGCATCTCATCTCTGCTCACACTGTTCAGCCCCAGATTGAAAATTTCAATCATTTTATTCTTGGCTCTTATTCCTATCTCATTCAACTATATTTGTCTGTGAGTGCAAACCCTTTGCGTCTGGAACAAAGAAATCTGAGACCTTCTTTGCCTTATTCCTTCACTTCAGGACAGACTAGGATTGGTATGTCAAAGTAATTTACTCTGATTAGCATGGCTCTTCTCCAGACATCCTCGATCCAGTCTACTGTAACACTGCGGTCATGCACAAAACACAAATGCGAGCTACTGTGAAGAATTTCATGCTTTCTGTTTCTAATATTTTTGTCTTAGGTGCATCATTGTATCTGTATCCCTGTGATTAGGGCTGTGACGAGGAATTAGGCATGAATCTGACTGTCAGGTCTGACGGGAAGAAAATACATCCAGACAGACAAAACACTGTCGAATGAAGAAAACAGCCTCACCAATTTGACAACACATAAGAGAAACCACACAAACAGGAGAGCAGCAAGTTGTGCAGAAGTCACAAAAGTTTCCAGTGTACACAAAAAACTGTTGAAGACGAGTTCGAGTTAATTAATCGGGTTTTTAGCCAAATTAAGAACGTTAGCCCGTACACTATATACACCCACTAAGAACTAAAGCAGATGCCTGCATTGACATGGGAATAATGCATTCAGAATAAAATAAACTTAAAACCTGCAATAATTAATTGTTTGGCCATTTGGGGGCAGCAGAAACAAGCTGTGAACACAACACTGATGTCATCACGTCTTAAGTTCATATAAATAGTTGCTTATTTAGACATCCAGCACTTACAGAGCAACATTATCATTGGAGTCATGTTTTTGGCCACCTGATGAATCTAAGACCAATATTCACTCTCTTTTGTTTTTGGTCTCCACCAATTCCTGAGGGAAATAAATGGATCTTTAGCTGCTAAATACTCCGCTATGTTGACCAGCTAGTCACTAACTGTGTCTCTCTGCCGTTTGGTGCTGAGCAGGTAGTGCGCACAGGTCTTCACAGGCTTTTTCACTCAAAACTGAAGGTGGCGCTATGAGAGCAATGAGAGTGAACCAGAACAGTGAAGATGCAGCTGGACATTGAAACTATAATGAGCTGAAACTTGCAATCTCTCAGGTCCACTATTTGGCAGAATTCAAAACAGGTTTAAATGCACTATATATTTATTTTTCGCTAAATTTGCTTCATCTAAAAGCAACACGTAGACGAAAAGATGCAATGTTTCTGAAGCCGCTGAACATTCAAAACATCGTTTAACTAGCAGGTCACAGACTGTTGATACTGTTATAGATCTATTAGTATGCTTGTGCTGCCCTTGAGGTATCAATCATGAGCTGCAGCTGAGCGTGCCTGTTAATTATTGGCAGTCACACCATCTGTCTTTCAATTGTGAGTTCACATGTATAATTACTATGGTGATAAATAAGACGGTGTTCATTTAAACAGAAACTGTCAGTTTTTCCTGCCTAATGTGAAGCTGGCCATTTCAAAACCATAAAAAGGAGGATAAAAGCAACAACAGGGCAAGGGCCAATTATGCTCATTCAAAATCTAAAATCGATCAAGCTGATATGTGAAAAACATAACAACAACAGAAAAAAACAGGTGGCTGTCTAAATGCATTTTTCCTCAGAGCACCTTCATCAAAATGTTATGGAGAGAGGAGTTCAGTGGCTTGGGAGATGAAGGAGGTAGACCATGCACACTGTTCATGGTTGGCTGAGTGAGAAACAAAGCAAGCCTGCGGTTAGTAGGCCAGAAGGCAATACCTGCCTTCAAGTCATCACTGAGGAAACAAAAGTCCTTCTGGCTCGTTGCCGAACGCACAGAGAGGATCTTGGAGAGTCCGCCACTTCACTTTTAGGACGGAAAATACTTCAGGCAAGACAATGGAACATATGCGGTTTAATGTGTAAAATCAACAAGAGGGCCGTGCTTCAAACAAACATCTGTTTTGGTACAATAACCCAGAGTTAACGCGGCAATGAGGATGTCTGCTTTCTATTTTAGGTGCAATATTATGTTCGTTATCACGTGCAATACTCTCCGTATCAGGTGCAATATTTGCTTGTACGGTTAATGTCATGCTTTCCTCTGCAATTTCCTGAGACACTTTGCATTGTATATTTTGATTTTGATGCTCTATAATTGTATTTTGTACTTTGTATTTTTTTTTGCTGCTGTAATTTATGGAGTACTCTGGCACAAGAATTTCCTTTGGGATAAATAAAGTTCTTATCTTACATAGTCAAGCATCCGGACAAATCTCGCTCTGTGGGCCGGGATGACAGTCCAGCTTCACCTGGATCCTGCCCCTTTCACATCTCTGTTATGTGGATAAATTTAAACCAGCCGGATAAACAGTGAATAAGTGAAGTGAATAAGACGGACAAACAAAAAGAGACAGATACAGAAAGGTGGTGCTGGAAAGCAGAGAGAGCAGAGGTTGAAGCCCCTTGAGGCTGATGCAGCCAAATGTTTTAAAAGAACAAATTATTCATTTGGCGCCGTTACCAGTCAATCATCTGAGCCGAGCGAGCCTGAAGGCAGCGGCAGCAGAGAGCAGAGAGAGCAGCCCAGTGAACCCAGTGATACCAGTTCAACTCATAGTCAGGCTGAAGCAGTAAGACAGAAGACAGGAGGGATAAGATAACAAGGTTTGGGTTTGGCTGGCTGCCTTTAGTTGAAACATGTTCATTGTCTCCGTGAATGGTTCAGATTATTGATGAGTTTTGCATGAACTAATTAGAGACTACCCACCAGGACAGAAGGATTTAACAAAATAACAAAACCCACAAAAATTATAAATATTGGTTGTGTATTTCTTAAACTGCTGCACCGTCCAACTGGAATTAATATTATACCAGTGGTAGTCGATATAGTAGGCCCCATACTTTCATATGGTTTGAAATTAGAATATAACCTTCAAACATTATTATTATTATTATTATTTACATATCAATATTAGGATTACCACTATACTTTTATTTAACGTTATATTATACTAGTTACTCATCCAGGTTGTGGATAGTGCATCTGACAATAGATTGAGTCAGATCCGAGATGTCATTGTTCTTGTGTACTAAATTAATTGTTATAAATATTGTTGTTAACATAAAGTGCGTAGTAAGTTGTGTCGGTGTCCAGGGCCATTTTTCAGTCCTGGTCCCTGTATGTTTATACTCAAGAGATATGTGTAGGAATGTCACTTTCATTTGTTCACAAATTCTGAATCAGATAAATTAATTGACTGACAAAACTTTTGCAGACAGGTTGTAATAAGGTATTTTCATAAAGGATTATTGTAATCAGGATTACAAGGTTTGCCGATATGTGCATCTCGAACTGTGTACCTTTACTGAGAGCTGTGACAAAGAGGATAATACAGCAGTCAACAGTGCCTCTGGCAAAGATTTAGCTCCAAACATCACTACTGCCATGTTTGTTCCAATTACTAGGAAGCCCTGAGCCTTGAAGTTGTATTGACTTGTGCCAGAAAGACACTATGGAATTAGCCAGACAGAGCTGTTTGAGCAAGGTGGCAGCAGTAATTAATATGGTCTGGTAGCTGGTCGGTGGGTAATGGGCACTTTGTGTCAGGAATCTGTATTTACACTGCGGTGCTGAGATGTTGGGACTTGCTCTTATGCAGACAGATTAATTACAGATTCATAAACACTAAGGGAGAAACATAAAAGAAGGAATGGGTAAGTGCAGCCTAATGGCAGTGATGCAAACGCCATTTTGAGGAAATGAAGGAGGAAAGATTGGCGACGTCAGACACAAAGCAGACGGCATAATGGAAGCTTATGATAATGACACACACGGCCATAGATGCCTTTCTATACTGTGATGATGAGGAAGTGTGCGAAAACAAGACCTATATATTCTATATTTATTATACTTACTGTATAGAGAGAAATGTGGTCCTACAGAAACAAAACAATTATTCCTAAATTGGAAAAGTCTGGGTTACTTTAAGTGACGATTTCAGATTTTGTGCTTGTTTTTTGTGCTTTTTGTGTGGTCCAGTTGGGAAAATAGATGTCACATATTTCCAATTATCAGGACACAAACAGAAGGACTTTCACATCAGGCAAGACTGGATCTATCAGGTGACACACATTTAACTTAAGCCCGACAAAACTCAACTCACTAGTAAACTTACTAACAGAACTAATTTGAAAGTCAGTGTGTCAGCTATGTTATTTAGTTATAGATTCTTCCTTTGAATACTTTCTCAAAGATATGTTTTAATATATTGCTTTAGTCTATAAAGAAAATACAGAAGTCTGGTGTTTACTCACTGAGGACACGTCTGTTCACATGAGGAACACACGAGTTTTATCCTTAAACTTGAAGCACTGGAATAAGGCTGGAAAAAAACTGAAGCAGAAAACAGGACATTTTTTTTCAACATTTAACAAAAACAATTATGTTTTTCTAATCACATTTTCTACAATAGTCTTTTCATATTCCAAACCTATGGGACACATTACAGCCTCCAGCGTTGAAGTGTTGTTGTGCCGTGTGCATCGAAACACCCACCTCAACCTCCTCCCTGCGAATCCTCCACAGGATAAGAATGTCAGACTATATCTTCTAACATCTTCTTTTTCATGATGAAAACAAATTTCCCCATGAGGACAAACAAAGTATATATTGATCTTGATCTTGAAACTTTGTGGAGAGAGAAGAAGGCTGGCAGTGAGTGTAACTCAGGCCGGCAATCACGCCTCCTCCAAGGAACTTAAAGATAGAGTTGGACTATTTGATATCAATGCATCTACATATTACATGTTTTATGCTTTGACTTACTCACTCGATTACACCTCTAATGCTTCTGACTTCGGGTTTATGCGCCCGTTCTGTCTTTTTAACTATTACACAACAGCTTAAGAGGCGCACTTTGTTAACTTGGTGTTTGTTTGTTTATCCATTCATGTTTTTTTACAACGCGTATTGCTCAGGGAAATTACAGCTCACGCTCTTTTAAAATGGCACCGAGCCCCGAGATCCCTGCACGAGAGGAGCACAGCGTGAGCGGGTGGAGCAGAAACTATATGCTAAAACGACAGGGGTCAAATTAATATATGATTTTTTTTTTCCATTATGCCACAAGTTTGGTGGTAACAGGTGGCGACATCAAATCAATGACAAATTTCTACAATTGCATTTCAAACAGTGCTGAAATCCATCTGTAGCTGAATGAATACAAACTGCTGCATGTTTAGCTTTATTGTTTCAGACAATGCCGCCTCACCTTGATAGCCACAGCTTTGTGCACATCCCGAGCAAACTGTATATAAACAGCCTTCCTCCAACCTTTTAAACACATTTACATAAACAAGTGTGAGCATATGGCGCAGCATCTCTCTTAACACTGATAACCAAAATGACACCTACCTCCCATTCACAGAAATCCATTATTAGGGTCGTAAAAAGCATGTTATATTGTACCGATAATTTCCCTGCAAAGCTAAGTGGCTCTGTGTGCATATGAGCTACTGCATGGTGCACGCTGTTAATGCCAAATAGATATCTGAAGTCCTCAAACGGCAATGGAACTTTTATAACACCTCTTAAATATTTGAGTTTTATGGAAGGTAATAAGGACAAATGGAGAAGTTGGCTATCTAGGTGGTACAATGGCCTCATAAAAGCAGATGGTCACCGAAAGAGGGAATTTTTAAAGATCTTAATGCCCCATAAGGGCAATAACGTTCAGGATTAAACAGATGTGGTAAGAGTAGGGCAGAGAAAAAAAAAAAAGTCATCAGGGCTTTTATGATATCAGTGATCAACATGCTCACGTTGAAAATAATGCTGTGCTGTATTGTCTTTACCATGCATTAATATTGTATCTTCTCCATCTGTCTGGAAGTTTTATTTGACTTTGAAGCACAAATAAATATCCAGCAGAAATTCATGTACTGAGTTATTGGTCTCAGTCCAATGCAGATTATCAAAATCATCACTCTGATGAAAAACAGTTTTCCTGTCTGGCACAAAACTTAAGAGGCTTAGTCGTCTCTGCCATTTTCATCTATTGACTGAGCTTGTCCAAATTTCAACACCTGCCTTCGCGGAGACGCAGAGAAACAACATTGAGAGGATGATTAGGAATTTATAAGGCGTTTTGTAAACACGCAGACACAAATCAACAAGCCTCGAGCAACACCCTTATTCCCAGGCTATCAAAGAGTCGAGGCAGCGAGGATGTCAGGTTTAAAGTAAACACTTAAGCAATGATTGGACTTCCTCTCACAATCGTAACGTTTTAGAAGTATCCAGCCCAGCGGTGGAGCCACGGGAGCACAAATAGATCGTAATAAAGCCTGAAGAAGAATCCTGCACCACTTCTGTGCTGTGATATTTAAGCAGGATATTAACATGTAATTTGTCAGTGCTATGCTCAGCAGCTCCGCAGCTCTCGCTGTCTGTCAGTTATCAGCCCTTTACTTTCAAAGGTATGAGCAGCAGGAAGCACACAATTTCCACGGCAATTTAAAATATGATCGAAGAGAGTACTGATAGATCTGTTCCCTTTTAATCTCATGCTGACAGAGTGTTGGTGCATTGAAAACCATATCATGACTTATTGTTATTATTTTTAAAAGTTTTCTTAATAATAACTAAAGGCAGTGTTTGAAGAAGCTTGAGAAGTGAAAGAAAACTAGCAACACCAAAATGTAAAAATGCTCCATTACAAGTAAACGTCTTGTAAAGTAAAAGGAGCAATATCTCCCTCAGAAATGCAGTCAATCCATCGATTGTTCTAGGTACAGTAATTCCATATAGTGTTGCTGCTGTGATATAAACAATCATCCAACATTTAACCATGAAACAAAAACCTTTGTGCCATGAAAAAAGTACAATGGGAAAAAATTATGAAAGGAAGAAATCTTGGGAGGGATAAGAAGAGGAGTTTACCTTATCTTTATGGCTGATTAATGTCGAGAGTAATTTGACTTTATAATCATTCTACTGCTCCTGATACCGGCCACGAAGAGCCTAAAATGACTGTATGAAATAGGGGACAAAACCCAGAAGTCTTCCTTCGATGCCAAAATGCACTCAAAGCTTCAGTCAAATCTACCCAAGATCATGTTGCTATGCATCCTGGTAGTCATGTGTGTTTACTGCATATTGTGTGTACCTGCAATGGACCTACAACAAGAAATTTCATACTGAGAGAAAATACAAATTTGGAACACACTAACTTGATTTGTCTAATTCAGACTGCTAAAGCCTCATATTAGCATTAGCATTGATAAAAGTTAAACCTGACATGAGAGATGTATTAAACATAAGCATGCGGTATGTGATGCCATGTACTACTTCAAGGTCCATCGAAACACTACCAAGGTCAAGTTTAAAGTTCCAGGATGTGCTGTGTGTCGAGGCTTTTGTCCTCACATATCTGATTATTCACAGCTGGCAGGAGCAAGTCGCCACATCTGCTGTTTCTCCAGCCACAGACGCTGAGATCCACCACATTGTCACTACACCTCTGAGAGAACAGCGTAGACCCGCAGCAGTAAACAACACATTGGCAGAAGGGACCAAAATACCAACAGTCTAATCACCCCGGTGAAACTGTTTGTGGATATTTGCTCTTCTTTTCACTCAGCGTAAAAGCAGCTGAATGAGCCAAAGGGAAAAAAAAAAAACATAAACCTCCCGCAGGCTCTCGAAAGCTCCAAGGTGAATGACGGCTGCAAAACACCAGGCAGAGTGATTGGAGTTGTATTCACCAAATTTGAAAGAATGACAGTCATCATCGGCAGGTAAACGAGAGCAGCTGCAGAGACGCAGCCTCAATGAAAAGTGTGGGAGGAAATGTTGTTTTGTATGAGCGTCATATTGTTTGTTTATTAATGTGCATAATGCAAAATAGAAATGGAAACAAATACAAGAGATGTTTCTACAACCCTGATTCCCAAAAAGTTGAGACGTCATGTAAGACATATAAATAAACAGACAAATAAAGACAACTAAAACAGAATGTGATAGTTTGCTGATCCCTTTTGACAAATACTCAATTGTAAACTGTACAAATACAATACATTTAATGTTTGACCTCATCAACTTCATTGATTTTTGTAAATATCTGCTTATTCTGAATTTGATGGCAGCAGCATATTTCAAACAAGTTGGGACAGGAGCAACAAAAGACTGTGAAAGTCCATTTAAGAAATTACCTCAACCGTCACGTTGGCGGCAGCAGAAAAGTTGTGAACCCAACACTCACATACAAAATCAGCACTTTTAAAGTTGATATGACTAATCTGTTCACTAACAGTGGCTTATCAACACATCCAGCTGTTACGGAGCAACATTATCATTCATTTGCAGAAGTGTTGGTCTCCACCTGATGAAAGTAAGTCCGATATTCGCTTTGTTTTAGCTCTGATGATATTATCATGATTAAAAGAAAAGGTGATGTAACGCAGGTGTAAACAAAAAAAGGTGATGCAACACGGTGGTAAACATGCTTCTGTCTCAACTTTTTTTGAACGTGGTGCAGGCATGAAATTCAGAGAGTCTATTTATAAAGAACACTGAAGTCTCTCAGTTTGAACGTTAAATATCTTGTCTTTGTCCTGTATTCAATGATATATAGGTCGAAAAGGATTAGCAAACCATTGTTTTCTGTAACATACCAACTATGAGAATTGGGGCTATAAATCAAACCCTCCACAATTTAAACAAACCTGTTAAAAGCAGGAAAATGACAGAAGCAAATTCAAAGCAGGAGGCAGGACAAACTGCCCGAGCTGGATCTAGATGAATTACTCTTCTGGTAAATATTGTTTAAGGCACAGTCTGTAATCCGAATGTAAACTAAAGGGCAGCCCCACTGACAGAACTGAAAACAATACACTGAAACCTGCTATGAAGAGGCTGACAGATCTTTTAATCCAGGGACTAACACTGGGCCTAAACAGCAAACTGTTGTTTTCTCATGTCGGTACCAGGTTGTTTACATCAGTAACTGTTGTAAACAGAGCAGTAAAATTGCACTTTCGGTTACAATCAACTGAAAAAGCTGCTAATTATAAGTAAAACTCTTCACTTGAATGATGCAGCTTTTAGTTGAAACACTCACATCTGTCAGTTTTGCTGCTCTGTTATATCAAAACTCTGATCTACAATAAAGACTGTGTTTGAATGCAGATTGTTTTTTAACATACAGACTAAAAATGTGTCCATCCATCCATACATCCATCATGACTCTCATAGCCATGATATTTAGAGTAGGTGAGTCCTCCGTCCTCATTATAACCTTTAGGATGGTAGGATTTATTGCAGGGCTGTTAACAGACTAAAAATAATGTGAATGTTGCAGCTGAGAGCCAAAGAGATAAAGTATAGTAGGATTGTTTAACATTTTCCTTGCATGTCATATCACCAGTCTTTCTTGAGAGACAGCTTGGTCAGAGTCAATTTTATAGTTGACTGATCACATACTGTAGAGTCTCTCCCTTCATCCTCTGATGGGCTTTATGTGTTTATGTTTCCACACGGTATCTCCCCACACTCCTCTCTCTATGGCCAGTCACTGGAGAATAATGCAACTGCAAAACTGCACCCCTTCGCCGCCAGCGCGGCTCTTCAGACGACCGCAGTACTCCCCTAAGGTCCATCACAATTACGCCCGTCTCTCGATCTCTCTTTGTTTGATGCTAAATCAGTCAATACGTTTTCCCCTCAGGTATGGCTCGCTGTTTAACTTTGCTTTTATACTTAAGGAAATATTCAACAAACACCAGCTCCTGGATCACAGCAGCAGTGCAATTACCTTCAACAAAAAAAAAAAGCTTTAAAGGTCAAATAATATGCAAAATATGTTTTTCAACCAAAATGTGTCCCCAGTGTGTTTAGAGACCCCAGAATATGGGAAAAGACCATCCCCTCTTTTCTGCTTGCACCACCTTTCAGAAACTATGTGTTCAAGAACGTCAGATTTGCCCTGGGCTTAACACCACCTCCAGATAGTTGACCGACCTCCAGCTTGGTGGCCTTCACATCCGCTGACTCTACCTCGATGTCTGCCGTTGTTATTTCCTCGCTAAACCCGGCTCCCGTAACATGAAGTTGTCGAAGGTACAAGCAAAGCAGACCAGTTTCTCTGTTGTTGGCTGCAAGAACCACCACAAAAGACTTTTATTCTCCCACCACGTGAGGATGTTACACCAGCGGATCAACTTTATTTTTTTTTTAAAACGTGATGAATTTTACTCCCAGACTGCTTCCTCAACGAGAGTCGTTAATGGTCCAAGCTCAAGGATGAATCAATACCAGCTGTCCGTGACCCGACTTTAAACTTGGAAGCTGTAAGTTTTGCTATGTTTTATGTTGTTTCACTGTAGGATAGACTGTTGAACTTGGTGTTTGCACGTTGCACTGCTAATGTGGCTACTCCCACAGTCTGAGTGATGTTGGACTAATGTTGTAATACTGAAGGACAGTCAAGAGAACCTGTGTGACTGTTAAGCCTCGTTTAATGATCAGCTAGGGGTTGCTCTGTTTGCTGTGCATGATGAGGTGAGGCCAAGGCTGATCCGGATCAGATTCCTGCTCGAACATGTGAGGTGGTCAAATCTTTGGTTTAGAACTGGTTATTGTGGTGACATTCACGATGTGCAGCTAAACTTGGAAGCTACAAACGCCTGCAGAGCTGTGAGATGTGGTACCTGCTCAAGTCTGTGGGATCTGACCAATCAGAACAGAATGGGCGGGTTTGGGGAGGCGGGCCTTAAAGAGACAGGAGCTAAAACAGAGGGTTTCAGACAGAGGGTGAATACAGGTGCTGCAGAAATGGACAGCATGAGGAAAATGTGTTTACTGAAGATTCAAGCATGAACCTGCAAATGAGCATATGATGTCACCTTTAAACAACACATTTATTCATTTAAAGAGGAATGAGGAGTGATGTGCAGTAAACAAACAAGTGCAGATGCAAAAAAAAAGGAAAAGTTGATGCATGGGCTTTTGAAGCTAATTTAGTATTAGCATATTCAGCAAAACATTCAACAAACAGCCCATGCTGTTTCACACCATTTTACAAAGTAAGATTAAAGTTACATGTTTATTCCTTTATAGAGCAGAAATTGGGTTGATCCTTATTAGCACAAACTATGATACAGTACGCTTCCTTGTTTACTATAGACTTTAGGGGAGAAAGTAATTCATCTTCCCACTGTCAGCCTTGTACAAATACAGTAGGCCTACTCTGCACACTCAGTGAAGATCATCATAATTTATCTGGGGAGATAATGTGCATTATCCTCCACCACAACTTTTCACTTACATCACATGAAGCACTTAACAATAGCTCCGGTTTATGAGCTTGAAGCCACCTACACGTTCATAAATACCACTTCATGCCCTTGGCGTGGATTCTGTGCCAATGGCTTGATGGGTTAATTTATTTAGTAATTCTATAAAATAACAAGCCCTGAGGTCGGCCATGAAGTTTTGTGATTATCATCTGTCCTGTTACCAGGCTTAACAACATGCCCTCAGCGCTGGGCAAAGCGATTAAGATTCAGCCCTTTACTGCTGCCACAAGGTTCTTTTATGACAGCGTAGCGTCAGTGTAATTTAAATGTCAAAACAATGCCTTGACTGTTATTTCACTTTGGAGGGCAAAATCATTTGCTTCAGTCTGACAATTAATTCTCATTGAACAAGCCCGACCCTAAGTGTAAGTTTAATTATAACAGAACTTTTACAATAATACTTGTTTTAGATCAAGCCACACATGTCACACTCCTGTGCTGCCAGACGTCAACAAAAGATGGATCCAAAGTTACTTTATGATTAAGTCTCGTCATTAATCAGTTCTTTGGTGTTTACATCAAACTGCCTCATCTGCTTGTCTCATTAGTGTCCTAAATTTCCCTCAATAAATTCCAGGAATTAACAATAAAAAATTGTCACAAAGTCAGTCACATCCGTATTTTGTTTATATAGTCCAAAATCAGAACTTTATCTCAGGGCTTTACAATCTGCAGGATAAATACTGAGAGTTCAGATAAGGAAATATTAGATTTAATTAGGTAACATTATTAATCTCCACAGGGGAAACTAGTCACCCATGTACAATGACAAATATAGGAGACATGAGTCAGAGAGGACAAACCAGACAACATACGGTATGAAAGTCTTCCTGCCACAACAATACACAACACGCTCATATTCCAAGAGGACATTAGCTCAGATGCTCATCCAGCAACGTATTCAATACAACACAATCAATGAATTCATTAATAAAAGGCTACACCTGAAAATGGGACCAATGAAACGGGCAGTACATATAAAACCAAACCTTAAAATTAACAAATGTAAAACCAACACATATGAAACTAAACCAGGGCTGCAAATAACAATTCATAATTGGTGAATCTGCTGGTTATGTTCTTATTAATTGAGCAATAATTTTTCTATGAAATTTTGGAAAATGCACATTTTGAAAGTTTACTATCAAATATGACAAAGAACAATTTGCACACTTGAGAAGCTGAAACCAGTGAAAGACTGACACAATTAATCAATTATCAAAACAGCTGTAGATTCATATCCTGTTGATCGACTAATCATTTCAGCTCCAAACAAAACCTTACATGTAACGTGTCAAAAATGCGACTCATATCCCCGTAAAGGAGCAAGTTTCACATGTCATTGAAAAGCTGTGGACACAAAAGTCTTTCTGAATCTCTCTGTGGAGCATCTTTGCATCTGCAACCGCTCACTCAACACAGTGAAAAAGTCTTCAACATAGGAAAAAAAAAACTGAGAAACTTCAGGAAGAACCTCGCAAGCAATTCCCACAACATGAATTTAGGTGTTATAGATGTGTTGTAATGAAAATTTATCTTATTTCATAACAAAAAAACGTTCCCTGTGCAATTCCATGAAACGTCAGAGTGACGAATGGAGCGTGCAGCGTATTTGGGTTTGCTCATCTCTGACTTGAAGCAGGTTTCCAGGCTATGCAGCGAGCGGCAGCGGCGCTAATCTTCACAACCTCTTCACACTTCTTCAGCTTGTGTCAACAGCACTGTGAGTCAGTTAGCCATTCATATGCTGCTACAGATGGTCTCATCCCTCTTCTTCAGCTCAGCTGCTGACATGATTCATGGGGCTCTGTGTCTTGATTTAGGGTCTCTTTCATATTTCTTCTCGCCCACAGCCGAGAAGCATTTCTCTAACATACCCCTGAGGCACTGACCCTGGTCTGCCTGGCCTGTCTGCCTGCATGAAAACGGGAAAAAAGAGCTCGGCTGGACAAAACCGGACTCAGGCACACATACGCTCATGTACTGTATATAGTATACACATAGAAGCTGATGCGAGCTTGTATGGACAAAGTCAAGGTCTCAAAAATAAGCTTTATAATCAAAAACAAAATTATAAATCAGGATTAAATGGATGACCAAAATTGTGCAAATAAGCACTCGTTTCTTGCTCCGGCCAAGGTCTCAGCCAACTCATTAACAAACGAGGAAACAGACCACTCTACCCTTCACTTCCCTGCTATTACTCTGCCGTTATTTCCACTCTCAAAGTCGATGGAATAAGCACGTCAGTAAAAATTAAACCAGCAGTCACCGGTGATTGTTTCCCCGCTCAATCTCAGTTTGTTGAATTTGTATAATAATAACCTTGCATGTCTTCCCTTCCATCTGGAGTCAAAATTTTCCTCCAATTTAGTCTCTATGGGCCTCAGATTGCCCTGTCAGAGAGGACTATAATGAAAGACTGTGCGCACCACTTCCTTATCGCTACCACTAAATTACTTCAGGATCAGATACAGGCTGCCAACTCGCAGAAACTCCACTCGCCAGACACAGAGAGAGAAACAGAGAAGGAGATAGGAAAGGAGGAGAGAGAGGGGAAGACAAAAAGTGTCAAGACATGACAAGAGGAGGAGAGTAGCCCCGTGGAGACTGATAGTTTCAGCTGCTCTCAAAGGTCATCTGATGTTATCTAAAGATCATCTTCAGTCACCAACGCTGCGCTTTTCGCACTCTACTCAACAGCTGGGGTCAAGCACCTGTCAATCAAAACTTTCATAACCCACAGCTACGACAAAGTGGCTTTTTCTTTCCAATGCAATCAATCTGAAAGGGCTATTCTCACTGAAGTATCAACACAAGCACCAAATAAAATGACTGGGAGAATAGAGATCAAACATCGCCTGCGGGGAGTTTGTAAAACATACACTTTGTCATTTCTGTTTCATGGTGTATTTGTCAAAATAACACAGGAAAAATGGACCGATGTTTATCGTATACACAGAGTTTGATAAATACAAAGAGAGGCAAAAACCTATCAATCAATCTGTGACTTGTCACTCTTGATAATTAAAAAGGAAAATGACCGCTGCCAAGCCCAAGCAAGTGGTGCTCAGAAACTTTTTCTAGCTAACTAGCTAGTTACTAGCTTTGTTTAAAATGAATGTCTTCATCTTTTTAAAGACAATTTATTATATAGGGCTGCAGCTAACAAATACAATAGTCTGTTGTTTTGTCCAAAACCCAAATATTCCACTCAGTATCAGAGATGATTAAGAAAAACAAAAGATATTCACATTTGAGAATGGAAACAGTAAAGTTTTGCTATTTTTTGTTTCAAAAATGTCTTAAATAATTAAAATTGTTGCAGATTGATTTTCTGCTGGTGATTTCATGTTTTGCAATAATTATCAAAATCTATGATACACTGAAGTTTGAAATTAAATTTCATATTGAAACCTTAGGTTACTGCAACAACTCAGTCCCCAGCAGAGATGAATCAAAATACACAAACGCTAGAAAAAAGTATATATTTAAGACATTGACAATTACAGTTTATAGATCTGTTTTTCTCTTTACTTTATTAGTTTTGAGATTATAACATAGGTTTGTGTCTTTTTGAGGAGTCTTTCATCCTGATTTTTTGGCCATTGTCCTCTCTTTTAATTAAAACAAAGGGAAGCAAATTGGAAGCTATTGTAACACATGATATGTAAATGAAATCAGCCAAACAACTGAGCATTAGAAGCAACATTAGAACACGCTGGGCTACAAACATGTGATGTTGATCAAATGTAATAACATGATTTTCCTTCTGGTGACCACTGTCACATCAGCAGACTCATCCTGGTTGTTCAGTGATATAAAATAAGTGGCCTAGGGGACTTTAGCTTGTGGTGTGGAGGTATGATTAAACTTGTGGCGAGTCATCTGGATGCAGGCGGCGGTCTTTCACGCGCGTCGAGGGACACTGGTACCGCGGTATGGACGTGCCTCGACTCCTCTCTGCAGCATTGTGGGGAGCAGCTCCAGCGTGGTGGAACCGAGCAGATGGTGAATGTACGCGGCGCTCATGCATGCCATCATCACCTTCATTAGCTGAAGGTGACATATGACATCATCTGGCCCGCGTGCATTATGGGGGCCAGAAAGAGCTGTTTGCTTCTTTTCCTTCTTTTTATTGCACCATGGTTCAAGGTTGTTGATGGGAGGTATTGTGAGTAATCAAACCCCCCCCTCCATTTCTCTCACCCTCACCCTCTGCCTCACACACATACACCTTCCTGCCAGCGACTCCTCCTCAAGCCTCCCCCATCCTCGCCACCTCCCAGCATTAAGGTAAATAAGGGCTTCCAGCAGAGAGCCAATGAGCACGGGCCACTGAGCAGAGATGCATGTTTGTGTTGCCTTCCTCCCAGGACCCTGCTCGTTTATCTTGGCTGTCAGGTAAAGGGCAGACTCAGAGAAGGTGAAACTTTTTTTTTTTTTTTTTTTTTTTTAATAAGGCCGGCTTGGTTTCCATAGAAACTGCAGGACAACATTACAGGGACAATGATAAGAGAGCAAAGTCTGCTCTCAGGGCATCCCGCAGTGTGCCACATTGTTGTTGGAGACATTTGTGTTTACGTCAGAGAAATGAAAGAGCTATTTAGATTAATTCTCGGGGAGCCTCCAGACTCAGACCTTTTACTGTGGGAGCTGAGATTAATGAGAGCATATTCACACCTAGCTTTCAGCTTAGGTCAGGAGCTAAAAGGCGGGTTTCCACTTATAAAGAGGTGCTGAGTCTTCTGTGGGTACAGACTCCCCCCGATAAAGAAAACACAAACCTCAAATGACTGTCATGCATTTTTTGATAAAGATACTGCAGAAGGTAATATTTGAAGAACATTTTAAAAGATAAGCAGCTGTAACTATTTTTTTTTTGCATGAAATAATAAATCATAAAACTCCGAACAGCATTAAGGTTGTCTTCCAAAACTGCCAATACTCCAAATGCGCTACCTACGCAGTCAGAATATTCTCCGGGCTAAATGTGCATAAAGAAGAAACAAATTGCACAGGTAATGAATACTTAATGACTACTACATTTTTCACTTTGTGGCGGTAAATGGGAAGCATGTTTAGTTAACAAATGAGTGGAAAATCAAAGGAACAGAAGGTACCACACGCATTGTCAAAAGCCTGCAGCCGTGAGATAAACCAAGACAATGATACAAAGATATGAGAGGCTTTGTTTCCAGCCACACTCCTGCGAGAGAGAAATTAAGTCTCTTCTGGAGCAGAACTCAACATGGATATGGTCCGCGTGTAGTCATAAAGTCGATATGAAATAAGGCGTCCTTGATAAGGCGGCACACAACTCCAATTCATGTGCAGACATGCTTGGAGCTACAGCAGGAAAAGGGTTGAATTCAACATTAAGCGCTGAGCTTTTATTCTGTGTTCATTCCAACATTGTGATTGTCTCAATAACAGAGGGAAAATACTCCAGGGAATGCACTACCAACTCTCCATACACAAAACAAAATAAAAAAAGAAATATCAGGAGCATTATTGTAGATGTCCATTACTGCAATTGCTGTATTCTATTGTTTACTGCTCTGTTGTGCAGAACTACTCCTGCTAAGAACTGCGAGAAATGGCTTTTGTTATCAAAACAATGTTGCTGTGTCCTTGTGATTCCATCACGAGACGGGACTGTTTTTGTCAGCACCTCCGATTCTTTAAGTCCTTTATGACGAAACAAATAGATCCCGCTCACGCAGAGGGTTTTCTCACCAAAGACGCATTTCCTCTGCTCCCTCTTTAGGAGCATTAACTTCGCATTTTTTCCAACTCTTTTCTCCCTGTTTCTTCGGCGGCCTCTGATTTATATCGGAGGTAAAGAGGAAGAGTGCTCCACGGGGACCAAGTGTATGTGTGTGTGTGTGTGCTCAACGGTGGACGGAGGCTGATATCACACACCAGGGTGAGGGTGTGTGCTCTGACAGCTCATCAGTGGACAATAAGGCCTTGGCTGTTAATGTCCTGCTACCTGGCACACTGCAGGGTCACAATCTGCTCCAGATGCTGGAGGCAGGCGTCCAACTCTTGGCGGTGGAGAGGCTGGTGGTGGTGGTGGGGGGGGCACTCACTGAAAAATGAATGGGACTGGAACGACACGCACATACATGCACCACCTGCAACCAGCCAGCTCTGAATTTACTGTCTCCTCCGCTCAGTGCTCACGCTGCCAGTTACTGCAGCAACATCAGGGATAATATCTGAGCACAAATACATGAAATCTCTTTTCCAGAGAGCTAGATTGAAAATTTATCTGTTCAGAGCAATCATGCATAATTTGAGAACATGGGTGGGGGGTGTGGAGGGCTGAAGCCAACAGAGACAGGCACGCACACACACACACACATACAAGAGGGACTTATGAACTCAATTTAGTCAGCCAGACAGAGTTCTTGATTCTGTCACTTGGGATAATCGTCAGGATGTGGTACTCTGACCGAGCCCCTGCGTCTAAACCCAGGCAGGATATAAGGTCATGTTGGAGTGGAACTCTAGCCATGCAGCACCCAGACCTCAAGTGCTCCAGTGGTTTTTGTGGTTATCTGCAGTAGCCAGCTGTCGCAATACAGAGGAGCTCTTCAAGAACGTCCCCTCTCCTCTTCCTCTGCCTCTCATCTTTCCCTCCTCTCCCTCTCTCTCTCCCTCTCAATCAAAACTGTCCAATCAGCCCACCCGTCTCGGCACTTCTCTCTTTTGTTTAATTCTAGGATGCAAATTATTGCTTGTTTTCAGAGTTGGCCCCCGAGAGATTAAGACCTAGAGTGAGTCAAAACAAAACTATAATGGTTGGTGTTGGGAGCCTGAGTCCGAGGACAAGACATTAAATTACCCAGTCGGTTCCCTGGAAAAGAGGAAGAAAAAAAACCTCAGCTATATTTGAATTTAACTTTATGAACTGTCTGTGGTCTTTGAGGTACTGAGGATTCTTTACCACATTTATTTCAAGCTGGATTTTTTTTTCACGGGACGGAGGGAAACAACTCTCTTACCTTCTCGCATGAGAGTGACTAAGAGGACAGCTATGCATAATATATCTGACAGTGCATGTTTAAAAGGTTATTCCTTTCCGTTCAAAATTAGGTCAGTTCATCATTGCAAACGAACGCAGGAGGAGGTGGTGAAGGCTTGACGTTCTGCGGCGTGTCTGTGTATCACATAAATTTTGTTTTCTGTCTGTCACTGTCAGGGATGACATGGACGAGGAGCACCGCCGCACGCCACACATCATCACGTCTGATTCAGGGAAGCAGTGGATCAGCAAGCGGGCTGCTTTCTGGCGTGTATGTGGAACCCAAAGTGCACAGCTCCACCTGCTGGTCACAAAGAGCTATGGCAGCACTTAAGCAGGCCTGAAGCACAAACGTGGATTTATTGCTGCAATGACCACAGTCATTTTACTGAATGGGACACCATAGCTTTGCCGGAAGTTTTATTATGGACAAAGGGTGGGCAGTTATATGTACACTGACAAAGATAACCAGCAGCGATATCATGTTTATTTGAGGCAGTATACAGAGACTTTCCTGCTATATATATATATATATACATGTGAGGTTGTATTCTGAAACCTCGTGGCTCATTGTTTAGGGTCCCACAGATTACACTGCTGCATGTGTAAAAACACTGGTTCAAAAAAGAGCCTTTTTTTTTTTAACCTATAAATGTTTTCTTCTTTATTCTTCATTCTCATTGATAAGATGTTCATTCTGATCTTATCAAAATCCACTATATAGAAAACAACTGAAGTAATGCCTAGGCTTTCATATTCAATGAAGGTGACAAATTACAGAAATAATCAGAAAGCATTGTTATATCACTAAAATAAATTATTTATGTTGTTTATGTTATATGGGCTAGGCATCAACAATTATGTTTATCAGACCCCAGAGAGGGTTAAAAATGTTAATAATCATTCTTTTGCAGACTTCTGAAACATGTGAGCAGTTACAATCATATTTATTAACAACTGTTATAAAATTGGGAAAAATCATCAAGTATCAAGCTGATTAAACATGCTAAGCATGTTTCGGAGCTGTCAAAGACGGGCAGGTCTCTATGACCCTCAACAGAGCAATAGAGTTAATTATACATGCCATATTTCAGTGGTCCCCAACCTTGGGGTAGGGACCCCTAGAGGGGTTCACAGGGTCGAGGTTAACAGCATTGAAAAGCCTAAAAATATATTTCTACAGTACATTAGTATGTTTTTAATCAGACTTTTTCTTGTAAATGTATATTGTATAATTTTACCTGAAAAATATTGATATAAATTGGGAAGCCAACCAAAATCACAGAGATGCATGCAACCTGTGACGAGCTTCATTCGAAAGAGGTCACAAGCTGAAAAAGTTGAAGAGCGGAGCTGTATTTTATTATTCAACACATGCCGTCCCCTGATGGGAACACCATGTGGATTTTGCAGTGAAACTCAGACAACCCTCAAATGAAGAACTCTGTTCCCAGAGCAGGTCTGGGATAACCTAAGCTCTTGATGCTTCTTCAGTGGATTCCTATTAGCAGAGCTTAAAAGCTGTCATTTCAGTTAAGCCAAGGCAAATCACCTGAGCTTCACATCTAGCGGAGGGGGAGGGGTGGAAGTGAAAGAGACAAATGACAAAACAGCTGTATGAGGGACAGAAAAGAGTAGAACAGAGTAAAAGAGATATGAATAGAGCAGCACAGACCTACATTTACAGAATCAATCCTTTCCTCTGCTAACTGGCCACACATCGAGGAGAGGCGCGCACTACGACTCCAGGGCTCTTATTACCATGTGATTAACCTCTTCAGGATTAACCGGGCAGCGAAGAGACACGAGACAGGTCAAAGGTCGATGCTCAGACAGCCACTCCAGCTTGAAGGGTGGCCTATTACACGAAAGGCTGCACTCATATCTGCCTGCCTGTCTTCAAGCATCTTTTGGATCCATACTGTAGCATTCAACCTCGAGGTGCTCATCCCTCCGTGTTAAATTTCAACAGCATGCAAGGTCGGCCGCCTTATTATTGTAAAAAAAAAAAAAAAACTGTTGTACTTGATTAGAAAAAGGCTCTTTGAAAATACAAACACACTGCAAAACACCTGGTGTGTGTTGGCAGCCATGAGCCAGACTGCAGGTGGGGATGAATTAAAAGTGAATCGACACCAGAGGAGGTAATCATGAATAAAACATTGCACTTTGGTACTTGTTGAGGCTGTGGCTTTTTAACATTGCTATAACTCCTGGTTGTTGGCCCCCATTGGCAGGGAAAATGGGAAAAAGGTGATTTTTTTAATAATAAAATGCAGCCCAGAATAGATTTGCTACCTTGCACACGTTCACATATCGGTCTGAAGATCAGGTGTCAAACTGAATTAGAAAGTAAATGTGTGCCAACTGAAAAGGAATGAGGATCCCTGTAATCCTTTGACTAATGCAATTTTATCTGTTACTCTGAGAGGGGAAAAGAAACATGGTAGCTGGAGTGTGTGTGTGTGTGTGTGTGTGTGTGTGTGTGGGGTGTGTGTGGCAGCTCATGGCAACCTGCCAGTGTGTGTGTGTGTATCCATGACGGATGGAGAAAGCATGTGGGAATGTGTTAACCTTTCTGCCAGGACGGGGCCAAAGTCTCCAAAGAAAGAAGATCAACGTCACTTCCACAGTTTGAGGGACGTTTTCACGGTTTTATTTTTTTTATCTCTCACTGTTGAGTGACATAAATTACAAGAACTTTCAATCAGTGTTGAAGTGTGACGAATGTAAGTAAACAATAACCTCCTCAAACCTTACTACCAATAAACGAGTAATAAACGGCTATAAATGATCTTTTTCCAATAATAAAAACTTATTTCAAGACCATAATTTGAAAATGTAAACTTGTTTGTTCTTATTCAAAACACCTATAATCAATATCAAAATGGCTCCAAAAGCTCCTAAAACCCACTGTACTCTTCCTGCTCAGTTCGTGACAAGCTGGTGAACATACCGAAGCATTTAGCAGTTAAAGAACCAGATATTTCCCTCAGGAGTTGGCAGAGATCAAAAAAACAAAGATTACAGTTGTCATTGTTGTTTATGGCTGGTTTATCCGCTGCCCCCAAGTGGCCCAAAAAAATGATTGCAGGTTTAATAAAAGATGTCAGTGTTCTCCAATCTCAGCAAAAGAAGTCATGCAAGACCTCAAAGTAAGGTCAAAAAAATCTAGTCTAAAAAATGTAGGTTGCAATCAGTAAATAATTAATGCAAAGGTAAACAAGACTGCAAATCTTTTTCAGCACCCAACAGAAACATTTCTGACACTACAAAAAAACTTAACTGAGACGTCCAACCTTAACATACACAAATCTTGAGAACACGTTAACAGTATCCTGAAGCAAAACAACCAAAATATCTGATATGGTTTGTTTTGCAGATAATGTTAATTGAATCTTATTTCCTTCTGTAATGAACATCTCATTTTGCCATATTGCTGAGAGCACAATAACAGCCTGCACACTGCTCCAGTTCAAAGCAGAGACTCATTGTGGGATTATTTCAGGTAAAATTAGCTGTCACGAAAGATGACAAAACTGTTAATAACCCATAATACCAACCCAAAAATTTCATCTCCAATCTTTTTTTTTCCTTCCTCCCAATGTGTAAGTGAGGGACTAAGCCAGGAGACGGAGAGAGACCAAGAGAGAAAAAGAGTGTGTTTACCAAATCTCCCCCGAAGCGAGACCCCATCATCTACATTCACATAGACACTGAGATGAAAGCTGCTCGTGTTCTCTCTCTATGATCTTATCAGATTGTTCTTTATCTTTTTGTTTACCAGGGACCCAGATGAGGATGTGCATTAAATCTCCCTTAAATCTCAGGCTCCTGTGTCATGTTTTTTTTTTTTGTGCGTTTTTTTTTTCCCCATTTCATTAAATAAGACAAAGCTCTGGTGCAACCCGGTACTTCTTTAAGACCATAAAACAATCTGCGCCAGCATACACGAAGCGCTGTTATAAAAGCTGTCCGCACACATTCAAATGTGCGGTTTCACACACACACACACACACATAGAGCAAGTGAACCAATCGTTTAAGGTCTCTGAGGCCTCGATAAGCTTCTGTAAATCAGCCACCATCCGGCAGTGAGTTTTATTCCCCTCTCTCTCAGTGGATGTTGGGTTATGACCCGTAGGCAGGAGGTTATTTATTGCATCTGTCTCAGCTTGTGTTGACTCCCAGCCACTCATCTATGGTTCCAGGCTAATAGAAAGCAGCACAGGGTTGTAGATCTGCAGGAAGCCCGCTCAGCTGCAGGGAGTCGGCTCGATAGTCTCCTCAGACCCTCGTCTCCCCTGAAACTTAATGTCTCTCAATTCCTCCGCTCTCTTCCTCTATTTCTTTTTCCAACAATGGCCAAATCAAAATGAAAACCCGCGAGAGAACCTGAGGTGAATGAGTCCCTATCAATAAGTGTTAGTGTGAGGAAATGAGGGAAAGAGGAAGGAGGGTTAAAGAGCTGAGAGAGGCCCCACAGACCATAAACATTTCCTAGAGGCTGCTGGCGGAGATGATAGACAGTCTGCTGCAGCCTGCCGGCCTCCCTCTTTCTCCAGCACATAAGAAACATCTCTATTCTCAGAGATGGCTGCCTCCTTTGTGATGGAAACTTGAGGTGTTTGGTTGGAGAATAACAAAAGATGAAACAGGTAAATTGTCAATGCCAGAATAAAACTTAACCTTGATACTTGGAGATGCTAAGAAGGCTGAGAGAGACCTTCTCTCCTCTCCCTCCCCACCCCCGCTCCTCCGTTCTTACCTTCACACGGCTGCTGTGAAACAATCTCAACGAGGCTGTCATCCTTTACAATGGACCGTCTAACCCAAACTGGCAACTCCAACCTCACCGTAGTTTGAAATACGGGCCCACTTGCCATTTCTACAGTGCTGACAGCAGCTGACAGTTAAGAGGAACAACCGCAGACTGAGGATATATGAGGGGGTCCTTGAGTGATGACAGCGCGGGTAAGATGGAGAGCTGTGATGTAATGGAGACAAGGCCGCTGACTGACACTGTGAGAGAGGCCAGTTTGTCTGCTCCAGTTCACAACCATTCATATCCGAGATCTATGTGTGTGAGCACTAACAGTTAATAGAATAATTCACACCGGTGTCAGCTTGTTTGTATTGCAGGTGTACTATATATACAGTATATATTGTATGTGTGTGTGAGTGTATTGGAACAAGGTCAAATGGCACACAAACAGAATACTCATGCCAGGGTCATGCAGTGAGCTGAATACATGTAACTTCATGCATTCAGACATGGAATCAATAACATTGCTGCCTCCATTTTTTTGTGACGGTTTTTGCCGCCAACAATATTTGGAAACTGCTGCACGAGAGGGAGAAGAGAGAGAAAATGCGAGCTGAGTTAAAAACATCATAAGAATAAGAGAGTTTTCTATTCTCACACAAGCTGCATCACTGGTGAATTTTTAAACTCATTTTTCCATTGAAGCCTTAGATAATGACCATCATAAGCACGCGGGACGCTCTGGCCCACTTCTCACAGTGAATCCACTTCTCGCTGATACGTTCTCGCATCAGTTTCGTCATTTAACTTCATCAGAGAGCAAATTTCCACGGCTTGTTTTTTAATACCCAACAGTGCACAAGCACAGAATGAGGTTCATTTACTCATTCACACAGCTGGTGTGAATGAAATGGATATATACAGTATACATAGAGAGAGAGCGCAGGTCAGATCATCACTGTGGTTGTACGAGGGTTTTTAACGTCTTCTGCTTCTAAACTGAGAGGAGAAACAGTTTTACAGACCAATTTGATCTCCTCAACAAAATAAAATGGGTTCTTTTACAATGTTTCACAGTTTGTTAAACTGATTTTGCACATAAGAGATGATGATTGAGATACTGCAGTGATCTCAGGCAGTACAAGATCTCCCTCCCTCTCTGTGCATGTTTAACCTTGTGCCTTTGAAGAGTTTACATTCATCTGACAGCATCACTTCAGGCCTGTGTCCTGTTGAAAGTCTTACAGGAGTGTTGCCTTTCCAAGGTTAAATGCTCATCTCTATTAGCTAGTTTAATTTGCCTGTCTGTCTGCCAGCAGAATAATGGAGAGGTTTTCAAGAAATTAGGGGGCCAGGTAGGTCTTGAGCCAAAGAACCAGGGTTTAGTTTAATAGCAAACTATATTTTGGTTCTCTACCACATCAATCTTTGATAACAAGAACTAAGAAACTAACAGAGATTGAGACTTGATTCCATATCCTCTTTGAATGAGAATCTACAAATATTGAAATATTGTTTACGTCAAAAGTTTAACTGCTGGATGCAAGATGTCTCCGACTTCACTGAAAAGTCCGTTCTCAGTGGATGTTTAAGTGTATAAGTCACATACTGGACCCCGATTGGCTTCTGAGTTGTGATGTCACCAAATTGTGCTCAGAGAAACTTTCTTCCTTCAGCAGATAATTTTGAAAACAGGCCTCTAGTATCAAACTCTACACAAACATCATCCTGCACAGCGAAGGTCAAACGTCCAAGTGAAGCAACACTGAGCAAAAAGCAGTTTGAGTGTAGACTTTAGGTGAACTGCACATACACAACAAAAGCAAGGTCATCTCTACTCCTCAACGTTGGTATAATTTCGAGTGAAGGGGAAAAAAAAGATGTATTTTTATCTGTAGCCTGAAATTGATGTTAGAATTCTGAAAAAGTCTCAGGACCACATTGCTTTGTTGACCCTACAACAAATTAAAAAATTAAAGAAAAACCTGAATAAATGAGAGAAAAAAAAAATCTTCCACACAAAGCTCAAGGAGTTTGCTTTGGCCTTTTAAGTCACCAAACCTCAAGCTAACTGACCTGTGGGAGATTTTGAATGAGGGAACATCTTTTAGCAGAGTGCTATTCATCCCTCCAGCAGAGTTTCAGAGACCTTGAGAAGCTTTTCAAAGAAGCATTTAAGATGCTCTGGAGGCTGGCGATGGCTCCTTACCTTAGTAAGACACTTGATGTCAGTTTTGTTGTATTTCATCTGTATTATTGATCTCCTTAAAACAAACCTTTTAACGACGTCGGTTCCGTTCCAGCAGGACAGGCCGTCGCCGGAGGCCAGCTCACTCACACACAGCTGATCCGCCAGGCCACCGTAGTACGTACGGTACAGACGCAGACTGTTCAGAAAGTCCCTGGAAAAATCAGCCGCGTGCAGGGACACAGATGATTAACTTGTTTTACATATTAACTGCAGATTAGATATGGAACGAAACTCCTTTTTGTGCATACATCTTTCACCCACTTACCTTCTCCTGATGGCGAGCGAGTCCCCCGACACTCTGACGAGAGCTTTCAGAGGGATGGATTCTCTGCTGTCGCCGCCGCTGCTGCTGTGCTGGATGCTGACTGACTGCGCCGGCATCCTGCTTGGTGGGCCACACAGTTTGTGCACCTATTACCCAATGAGACAGACACAAATTCAAAGTCTAAACACTCAAGGAGAAACATGCATTTTAAATCAGGTTAAACTGTACTGGCGCATGACAAATAAGCCTTATTTTAGAAGACTGAGTGACGGCTGTTTATACTAAGGCCATTAGTGCAGCCAAGCCTATCATCTCCCATTTCTGAACAGGCTGCATGTGCAGCCTACCAAGCAGCTGTGATGATAAACAACCACTAGATGGAGCTGTGGTGCCTCTACCAGAGCAAGAGAGACACTTTTGAGGAATTCATTTTATCAGATAACATAAATGTAGATGGAAGTTGCATGTAAATATTTTAAAGTTGGACTTTTGTAGACCACTTTTATGTTTTATGGATAAAGTCTTGTGTTTGACTGGTTGTTGACATTCTGGATTTGGCCTGAATCCTTCTCTTCCTGGCAGTTCAACTATGATGTACGGATGCATATAGAGAGTTTTCAGTCACTGGACTGGCTAACCTGTTGTGTATGGTATGAGCAATTTCTTCATACCACATACCTATCTGACAAGGACACCTCCGACAGAGCCCCAGCACAGTTTTAAGTCTACCATCCTAAACAAATCTGAATCTCAAAGATGATCTGACCTGTGCTGAGAGACGGGGTCCATTTTTCTGAGCGTGTCCGACAGCATCATGAAGCAGCGTGTGAACTCCCAGAAGCACTTGTTCTAAGTCCTGAGGTCCATGCATCCGTGCCGACAGGCCCTCCAGCGAACGAACAAACTCCCTCCAGTGGGTGTCAATCTCTGCCATGCTCGCCAAACAGCCCCGCATCACATTGAGGCAGTAACCCATGCAGGGTTTGGACTGGGTTAAGCCCTGTGAAGCAAATTACTTTGGGATCAGTGATGCTGGAAAAGACTTTCATTAATTCAGATCGATAAAGTCACGTCAGAGACACGCATCCATACCTGGCAGTGAGGACAGTAATGCATCTTGAGCAGGGCTCGTCTGCACTCGCGGCTCAGCTGTAAGTGGTCTGTGGTATTGATGACCTCGATGCCCAGGTGCAGGGCCTGAAGAAGAAGCTTCCCGGACACCCCAGAGCGAGCGATCTGATCAGCCAGGAGGCCGGGCGTGCCACCAAACGGTCTCACGTCCCGGCTGGACGACCTCACACACTCGGCGTAGCCTGGTGATATGTCGCTGAGGCCTGGGTTGATGAGGTGATTGTAGACCAGCGGGAAGAGAGCGTCAAAGAACCGCTGCACTAAGTCATCAACGTTGAGCTCAGACCCCAGCAGGAAGAGACCGATATCAGTGAAGAGCTCCCGCACAGGGCCCGCGGCCTGATCAGCCATGTTGCGATACGACTCCTGGAGGACGACGTTGGTGTGATTCTCCGCCTGCCTCATCAGGACCTCAAAGGTATCTGTTGGATGGAGGAGAGAGAAAGAGAGAAATAAAGATAGAACGACAAAAGTTAAGTTGTAGTTAAGTTAAGTTACCATTGTAACCTGATGAAATCCAGAGATACAAAGAGAAATGGATGCTTAAATATTCTCTAAGTGGTTACACTAATATGAAGAGGACCATTCTATACAGTGTCTTTAAAAAGCTTCAGGGAGGCAGTTTGTTCTCTAATCAAAAGCTGAGCTGACAAAGACAAATGGAAAAGAAAGTGGCTACAACACATCAGGCTGCGATATAGTATGAACAGAGCTACAGTGTATATATAGTGATTTAATAATCGAACCACTTCTACTAAACCTGCATGAGTGGTGTCAGCGAGAGGAGCGGAGAGAAAGACTCCTGGTGTCATGGGAGTGAGAACAAGACCGAGTGGATGAAATAGAGATGGGAGACAGGAGGAGAAACATGACAGAAGAAAGGCAGAGGTTAAGAGACTGAAATGAGGGAGAAGAAAGGTTAAGAGAGATGTGGGAGAATATTATATTCTCTATATGGGCTTCAAATTAATTCCTCAGAATATGCAATTATAATAATGTCCACTCCATTTGCATAAAACACACACATACAAGGCACCATGCCTGTCTCAGACTCTGCGCTTTACAAGGATAAGATGCTCACTTTCAACTTAAAAACATGTATTTACTATCCTCAGCACATGATTTTCCCACTCATGAATTTTTTATCACCATGAAAGTAAATGTCAAGCAAATTCTGCTAAGCTCCAGTCCTGAAAATATTTCTGTCTGGCGGGTTCTAATACTCGGGCCGCTGCATCAGGAGGCAAAACCAGATCCTGCTGTTGCTCTTTTGACTGTCACAGCAGTGTACCCGGCGCTGTAAGCAGTATCATGCTTTGCTTACAGCTGCGTTTCTATGTGTGTGTTATAGAAGAGGGTGCACAGATAACACAGCATTATGGCACTCAACATAGGGTGGGGAAAAAAAGTCCAGGTGTGCCTAAGACACTTTTGAGGACAGAAATACAAGTTAAGGGAAATTAGTATTAAACACGTCAACAGCTATTCACATGAAATTTAGTCCAGACATTAGTATTAACTCTAACTCTAACTAAAAAACTGATGTGCAGTAAAGTTAATGACACATGTATCGTTATAGAAAAACATATGAAGTTGTACTGCTGCTAGTTTGCTAATAAACTAATTAAAGGTCAAGTGTGTAGATTTTAGTGCCCTAGTATATTCCATTTCTGCTGATAGATGCCCTAAATCCTACAAACTGGACCTTTAGGAAACAGTATTTCACCACAGGGGTCTGACACCTGATCCTTTTAATAAGGTCGACATCAGTACATATAACAATCCAGTGTATCAGATGGTGCATCCTTGCACCCATATATAAGTATTCAGCAGATTGCTCTGGAATAAAAACTGATGTTAACAGTCAAAATAATATTCATGAAATCATAAGCGTGAAAATACCAAGTTTCATTCCGAGATATTCATGTCACATTTCAGCAATTACTTTTTAAATTTTCTTTACAACACAGCTATAACATATTATAATATTACACGTGACAGTATGAATTCCCTGAAACATTAGACAAGAATATGACGAGCGAGCTCTACATGTTTTGCCAGACATGCAGGAATGACCATGGCACAACAGAAAATGTTCCACCAGCTCTCCTTATCCCTTTGTCTCTCAGTTTGTGTCTCAGCTAATACCTGAGCCATGGCCATTCTCACATCATGTGCTTGTCATGAGTTGTGAGGCAACAGTCAGGGTGAAGGCCTGGAGCTGAGAGTCTGAGGGGGGGGTGAGGCAAACCAGTGTGATGAGGGCTTAGACGGTCGAGTGCTGTACAATATGCACCGACGTGGAAAGATTGACCGAAAGCCCCCTGGAGAGGGCGACGGCGAGGGGGAACAAAGAGGGGTCTGGCATGCCTGCAGGCGCATTAAACACAGAGGTGTCAGGAACTGAACCTGATCGCAGGTCTTCAATGATCTCGCACCGACGTGAAAGGTCTGACGAGATCTGAGGCTCAAAGATGTGCGGATGAGAAGAGAAGCCTCCTGCACGGCGAGGCCCTCTGGTCAGCAAGCGGCATGAAAAACAGAGGGGATGTGCAAAGAATGGCAAAGACCTGAGTGGCGGCCGTGAACGTGCGGCGCAGATGATGTGTCTGTGTGACTGTGTGAATGAAGCAGACAGAAGACGGGCACACGAGACAAGTACAGTTAGAGATCATTACAGCCGTCAGGTGTATGAAGTCGAGCAGGCAGAGTTATGAAGGGTCCCACAGGGATTACAGTGCATGCTTCGGCAAGGGGGTGGGGGGGGTGTTCAACAGATTAGATTGTGGAGTTAATGAATCCCACCTGTCAAAACCTATAAGAAATATCTGTGTGGTAAACAACTTTGTCTGCGTTTTATCTCTCTCAGGTTTCTTCCTGTGCTTCCTAGGACGTAAATCTTGCCGTCGAGTCACTTAACGATTTTCCCGTGATAGATCCATAAAGGCAAACTTAAAAAAAAGCACGGATAATAAGCCGATCAGCAACTCTGCTGTCTACACAAGTCTGCCGTATGAGAAGAACACCCACGCAGAAGTTGCAGGCTGTCCAGGCAGTTTTAATTACATTATTTTTCCCCACAGAGAGAGTGTGAAGCAGCGTCTCTCACTTGGAGGCCTAGACCAGCAGCCAGGCCTCTGGGCAACCCTGAGGACAGGAATAACACATGGAGAGGGAAAAAGAGTAATGTAAGAGAGTTAGAAGGAGGAGGATGAGAAGCAGGTAGCTTTTACCTTCTTGAGAGAGAAATATTCAAGTCTGACACTGAAACAAGCTAAAGACACTGAAGCTGTACTCAATATTTTCATATTAACAATGTTCACTCACTCACTGCTCTCAACAACCTTGTTTTCAGGAGGCTGTTTTCAGCTAAAAAGCTTGAATTAACCCACTCCTGCTCAGCACAAAACAGCAAACAGACAAAGTTATACAATGTCATGACGGTTACTTTTTAATATCTCTCACTTCAGCCTGTCTTTCATACTCAACTGCGGCTGGATGATTTTTGCATTCTGTGTTGTTCATGAACTGCAAAAACCAAGAAATAATGTCTGCGTCATATTGTGCTGGGTAACAAAATATAGCGTGTCGACCTGGGTGTCAGGATTCTAGCATTTAGCTGCTAGAGAGCCAGATATTTCCCACAGGAGTTGGTAGAGACCAAAAACTGAGCTAAAAGGACGTGACTCCAAATGAATGACAAAGTTGCTCTATGTCTCTCAATATGTTTGCCATATTAACTTTATAAGACCATACTGGGTAAATGTAGTGTTTACAGTTTGTTTCTGCTGCCCCCAGAAACCCTGATTCTGTCATCTATCCACACTGAGATTACACTTTCAACATATTTCTAATTCCTTATATTTACACAGGAACATTTTGAGGACATCTGGGGGTGTGGGCCTCTGGGTGTGTTTCCGTCTGTTATAAACAGTCCTAATGAGGATGCCACGGTGTGCCTGCTTTGCCTGCGTGTGTGTTCTGAGTGTCAATGACCCGTCTGATAAGAGCAGAACAGACATGTTTGCATTTGTGGCAGCGGGAGGAACCGCGAGAAGAGGCTGAGACAGCATGATAGGAAACACTCTCATACTGGGGAGAGGCTTCTTACACCGGTACTGAGTGTCTGGTCTGCTTCGGTTAACTAGACACATGGTGGGTATCATGCTCGATGCGAGGTGAAGAGTCGAAGGGGTGAAGAGCAAGTAAGTGTGTGTGTGTGTGTGTGTGTGTGTAACTAAATATCTGGAATTTTATTTTTTTTTAGCAGGAATAACAGCAGAGCAATGAAAAGCATTACAAGCTGTGGGCCTGACTCAGCTTTCCACACAATGAGGACAAAGAACAATAAAACAGCATTAAGAAAAGACAGAGAACAATTAAAGACAAAAAATAGACGAGGGCTTAAAAACACATCTATCTTCAGAAGTGAAAACACAAGCTGACAGAATTTGACACAAAACAGCAAAACTTAAAATGAAATCAAGATTGGTTGCTGAAAGATTCTGTTAATGTCTATAATTTTGATTCAGAAGATTAAAATAAAGGCTTAAATTGTAAAAAGGAGGGAATATTTCGAATGTGATTTTATTTGGCATATGAACAGATGAAATCTTAAACCAATTAGCACACGTGTAGGTTTCGGTTTCACACTTTGAAAAATGTATTTCAGCATATTCTATTTTGATCTTATGAACATTGGTTTGGATAGTATACATTACTAATGAATGTTGGAGAAGGTAAGGAAACAAAGTGCAACTATCAATCTTCATTATTTAGAGTCACTATAAGAAGACACTGCAACATTTGTCCCTCACCTGCTTTCATGTTAAACTAATTCTGATAAATGAACAATTAACGTTTGAAAGCTCGAGTGTCGCTGTCTATCATCCAGATATATTGGCTATTATACACCATTGACAAAGCCCCTTCAGTTAAATTCCTCAGCAGCTGAGCTTTTCTCCATGTCTAAAAGGCTTTTCAATTTGATCCCATTTTCTTCCTTTCTCCCATAATTGCTGCACTTCTCATTTTCTTTAATGTAGGATGATCTGGTTAACTGTGACAGGGGTAGCTAACCGAGTGATGAGTTACACTTAAGGTCAGGGCTTCTGGCAGCTGGCACTAAACTAGAAAAAGGGGATTTTTATTTCACATCATCATACCATCGCTTTCTATCTCTGTGTGCACCTCTGCATCTGAATGGTTTGATGTAAGAGGGACATAAAGTGAGCAGATCATACATCACATGCAGATACTAATCACCACTGAAGCTATAACATATAGTAAATTATCACAAACTCATGGCTTCAGCCAGTTGAGGATGTGGACTGATATGAAAATGCAAAGCGCTGTTTTCACCACCAGAGGGAGACCTTCTTCATTTGAACATGTAGTAAAATGAGCTGCCTGTTAAAACTGACTAAAATGTGGTGCATGTTCCCTCCTCCAACTACTGCACATCATCTCCAAAAACAACGACAGACAACTGATTTTTATATTGCACTTCAGTAAAGTCTTGAGGTGCAGTCAAAGAATATTTAAAAATTCTAAATCTAAATCTAAAATCAGCCCCAAAGCAGGAGACTTGCACACATTCCCATGTGCTCACGTCACTTGTTTAGGCTCAAATGTTACAAAGGATGTTACTCATTGACAGATACTGTAACTGAAGAATGTGTGTCAGACAGTCTCTCTCTTAGTCACTCTGATTTGTTGTTCAACCAAACACCTACAAACAGCAAAATGTCACTCTAATCACAATGCAATCAAACAATTGCACTGTTATTTGATAGCCAAGTCAAGTCTGTGACGGTGAATATCAAATATAGAGAGCAAGTAGCCATTATCTATAACTGCTTAACCTTTGCAGGGTCACAGGGGCTGAAGCCGATCCCAGCTGTTGCATCCTGGACAGGTCACACAGGCAATTTAGAGTTGCCATCTAACCTGCATGTTCTGCTATCTAACTCCAAGAGTAGTAAGCAAGTGAGTCTGTAATAATCATTAAAACACGACCATCGAATGTAGATTACAAAATCATGCTGGCTTTGCTGTATTATTTACAACTCCAAAAGCTAAAACAGGTACTACGATTTCAAGAGATCAGCTGATATAAAGGCTTAATAGGCATTTCTAAAGGCGTTGTTGCATCAACCGGCCTCTGATTACTTCTGTGTGTGTGTATGTTTGCATTCACACACTTGTCATTGAGGAAAAGGATGAGAGTCTTTGTAGTTGAAAATCCTTTAAAAACACACAAAACACCAAAAACATCCTGCTCTCTCTCTCTCTCTCTCACGCTTACAGAATAAGCTGAAGCAGATTGATTCAGTAAATGCAAAATACCGCAATGCAACCTTAAAATGTTCACTGCAATGTGTGAACAGATCATATCAATATCAGCGACTTTGTTTGAAGCTTTCCTGTGTTTCCAGGTTTCCAGCACTCAAATGCCACCAGCCGACCTCAGCTGAGCTGTTGAGCAACGCAAAGATGGCTTTTATTAATGTGATTCATCCTCTCTGAATGGCTGTGACCACAACAGAGGAGCCCAGTGACATCTGATAGGCTGCAGAAAAGGCCATTCTCCATCTAGAGAGGATGAGTCAGTGGCTCTGTGGGTTCAGCTCATCCCTGAGCAAAAGGCGCACAATGAAAGTCAATGACTTGCAGGGTGGCACAGAGTGTACAGTCAACAGAAAACTATGTCTTCATTGTGGGATATTAGGGGATGAAAAAGCAGCCGCACGCTTTGTTGTTCCAAGATGGAGTCTGATGACAATGTTTTCTGTGCAAATGTTTGTGGTGACTAAAAAGATAGAAAAGGTCAGACACTGATAGTTCAAAAAGATGTATGATAGAGCAATCGACCATCCAATCCTCTTCATATACAGAGCAGAGCAACAAACACTATATTTTACTGGCACCAATAAGTCATTCAAATATGAATTTAATTAAAAGAAGAGCTCCCTTTAAAGCCAAATAAATGTTAATTTATTATTGGAATCTTCATATTAGTTGAATTGTGCACTTGTCTCTAGACACACTTTTACATTTTTGCATGTTCTGCTGTGCACTGATCAAAAGAAAAGGTTATGCTTGCAATTACCTGGAATTAATTAATTGCAGATGTAGGAGTTGAACATTTATTTCCCTTCAAATTTGCACCAAATTACATAGTTCTTACTGGGAAACCAGGAATCCGATCCATAAAATAATGTTCCCACAGGCACTTCTACCTGATTATGTCCATGTTTATGTGCCTGGAATTTTATTTGACCTAACATCAAGAGTTTACTTTCACTTTGCCTCCACATAAACCACCATTCCCATCAACGTGTGCTTTAGATTTACATGGTAATAAATTAGGTCTATTTTAATACATGACCTGCCTTCCTCTCAGGCTGTAGACTAGAAGCTGGTCTGACCGAGTTATGTTAACAAACTAAGAGACTCTTAAGCTGCTGGATATAGAACGTAAAAATAAACCTGCCTGTAATCTCTGCAAGAAGCACAAGTAGACGTTTACACCCTTAAAGCACTGATTCACCAAAATCCACTGAATGCAGCACTGTCAGGGTTTTGATAAGAGTTTTAAATAATCTTATTTTAGCTTTCCCGGCGTGACAAATTTTCACACAAGCATGTTAGTTTGTGCGCTCCGTTATCACGCGACACAACGCAGAGCTTTTCAGGGTCTGAGCTGAGGAAGTGTCTGACAAACATACCTGCGTCTAGCAGAAGACAAACAGGCCGGCGGCTCAGAAAGCAAATGAACGTATGAAAGGAGTGACAAGAAAACAGATAAGGCAAATAAATCAGAGTCTGCATCAAGACGGCATCATTGTGCACACAAACAACCTGGAAGACTGTGTCGATTTAGCGGATTGAGGCGAAGCACAAAGTGTTATTCAGTGTGCGTGAGAGAGCTCAGTGTACCTGCTCTGATCTACAAACAAACCACAGAGCAAAACTGGGCCTTTTATGTACGTGTGTGTTTGTGTGTGTTAGGGCATGTGCGAGCGCATTTGCACGAGGAGGGGGAGAAATACATAAAGAGGGAAAGGCCATATCAAACTGCCCCATCTCAAAATGTTCCTCTACATAAGCTTGGACCTTCTGGATTGTCGGTCGGCCTCCTTTTCGACTTGGCAACAGCAGCCAGGACTGAACACTCTGACCTGCAGATGGCAGAGAAAAGAGGTTCCTGAGAAAAGTTATAAAGCTCTGGGATGTTTTCTTTTTTCCTTCTGTCTTCAGTTCCCATAAAGGGGGCATTGTTTTAAAACTGAAAACAGTCGCCTGCTCAGAGGTGTTGGAGAAGTGTGTTCTGGCTCAGGGTTTCTCAGGGAAGGACGGAGGGGGTGAAATGTGATTTGTTTAGTTAAAACTGTGTATGACAGGAAAGGAAAGGAAAGGAAAGGAAAGGAAATGAGGAGAGGAGAGGAGAGGAGAGGAGAGGAGAGGAGGGGAAGGAAGGAATGAAGGGAATGGAAGGGAGGAAAGAAAACGATAAGAGGTAGGGAAAGGAATTGAAAATAAAGGAAATGAGAGCAGAGGAGCGAAGGAAAGAGGAAAGAAGAGGAGAGGCACATTAAGACCACAAGTCATTTTAATCTATTTTGCCTGGAGTCAGGCTCAGCTTCCCATCAGCCCTTATCTCTGTGTACTTCCTCCTCTACATCAATAAACACGCTCCTCCCCACATGCATTAACAGCTGGCAAACACGTATTTAGCCGCAGTAAATTCAGGCCTTCTGTCAGAAATCTGACGACACCCACCTGAACTACTGTCTGTCTGCCTGTCTGTCTGTCCGTCTGTCTGTGCATGTACATACCGTTTTCCTCCCCTTTTGCTCTCGCTCTCTCTCTGCTGCTCTCTCTTTCCTCCAGAAGGCTTAAAAGTCAATATTTGAGGATCTGTTGCAGCTCTTGAACACTTCAAAGAGCACAGAGCTCCGCTGTGAACATAGCCTTTAATATGCCGTTCAGGAAAAGAAGCAGAGAGGGTCAATAAAGTGGGGCACAAGTGCTTCTTGTAGGAAGTGCGTGTGTGTATGTGTGTGTGTGTCTTACACGTATTGGTCAAATATCTTTTCATACATGCTGCCCTTGTAGGAACACGAGTCAGGTTTAGCACACGTCGACTCGTAAGGATTTTCAGAGACACACACAGAAACCCAGACAGAGAGAGTGAGCGAGCTGCCACGGTTTAAAGAGCCAGAGTGAAAATAATAATATCATAATAAAGCTTTCATTAGCTTTCAAAGGTGGCTCTGTGTGAGGCTGTGGAGGGTTTCCTGTGGCTGGCCTGAAGGAGCTGTTAGATGCCGGCGAAGGAGCCAACAGGGCTGTCATAAGCCTGAATAGAGAGGCTAATGCACACAGCACGCCAGTGATTACGCTATTGAACTGGATAATTACATTAGATTTATAAAAAGATGATACGGAACATTAGGTTCAAGAGTCTGGATGCGGTAAGCTGTGTAATTTCACCTCGTTGACTGGCCTACGAAAGAGGAACCGTTGTGTTATTGATGAACTTCTAACTTCTATAACCTGTAACTAAGCATATGAGTTGGACTGGCTTTCCCTCAAAACTAACTTGTTAAAGGTGGTAGACATGTCTGAGACAGTGAAGTCAGAGACCGATTTTAACAGCTAATTTATGTCAGAGCGTCCATTAAAACCTCTTTGTCACAGGTCATACATGGGTTATTAGCAATGAGTTAAAGAAGTGGAAATTTTAATATTGTTCTGTTTTATCAGCAAACCTCTGGAAGTTCACAAATTACAGTACAAACTTTTTTGTTTGACCGTTCCAGCTAATCAAGACAGAACTTAACCATTATAATCAGTAAGCTCTAACTGCCTCATATTAGTGAATGGGTTTATTCCAGTTCAGATCTTCCAGTTCAGAAGAGGTTGCTAATTTTAAGCGCCAATTATGTAAAGGTATGCTTGATTTAATTTCATTTAATTTTGCAATCACAGGTAGAAGCATCTTTCTTTTCTCTTCCTGTTGCCTTTATGATAATGATAATAAACTTTATTTACATTGCACCTTTCTTGCACCTGCACCCTTGCACTATGTGACAGATGGAAAGCAGGTCTCAAAGTTATTATGGAGAAGCAAACATCTTGTTGCTGCACTTGTAGAGTGTTTACTTTAGCATGTTGCTTTTGTTATATGACTGAACGTTATTTTTAAATATAAACTTATGACGTATTTTGATTCTCATTCACAGTGACAGATTTACACTTTTATAGAAGTGGAAAGATCTGAGATGCGTAACTTTATTTACCCAGGATAAACAATATTTATACAACGTAGGTCGTAATAGTACTTGAGACAGCAGCCTCTCTGTTGTTCACATGACCTTGGAAAGACCAGGATGTTTCATTGGTTCTATGGCTGCAACTAAGAATTATTTTCATGATGGATTAACCTCTTGTTGAGTTAGTTGATTAATCATTTCAAACTAGTGAAAATATTGCACATTACAGTTTTCAAAAGGCCAAAGTGACGCAATCAAATGTGCTGTTTTGTCTGATCGACAGTGCAAAACCCAAAGATCTTCATTCTACAATAATAGCAAAAAGAGAACGGAGAACGTAAAATCCTTACATTTGATTAGACATGTTTACGTGGCAAAAGCCTTAAAGAAATGACAAATGAATAACAAAATAGTTACCTTTTAATCTTCCACTAAATTACAAATCACTTTATTAATTAATCTTTTCAGCCCTGTTTGATTATATTTTACATTTTGTACTTGTTTGTGTATGTTTCTAACTCGAATGTGTCACTTTTGTGTCTTTATGTATCGTGTGTGCACTTGAAAGCATCTGACATATACTGTTTTATGACAGAATAAAACCAAATAAATCCACTTTACCTTTCACTGCACCCTCTGGAGTTCACACGCAGCACTGAACGACCCTGAAAACGGTGGCTGAGCTTACTTAAAGATATCTGAAATTGTGGCACGAGCATGTAAAAACTATCACATCATCATAAATCTAAAAAGACGACGACTGAAGTGATGCTAAAAATATCCAGTTAATCCCATAACTAACCAGAGGAAACAGATATTACCAAGGGACAAATCAGAATCCAACAGTCTTATCAGTGGTACTGAACCGGACATCAGACGCTGGACTCCCAGCAGTAAAAACAACATTCATTTGTCAGTCATGCCAGGATACGAGTGATAAGCAGGACAATTATGCCATTATATCTGCCATGCAGAGAAGACGAGGGGAGAGTGGGAGCAGACAGTAGGCTTGGTGTGTTGCTGTGTGTTGCCGTGTTTAGGTTTTCATCGCCCAGACGGCTACAGACTAATCCCTGGAGACTCCTTCCTTACTCAGGAAATACTTCCTTCCATCAGACTGACAGGACAAGTGATTTCTCCTCTCCGAACAACGGCAGCAAAACAGAGAAGAACGATCCCAAGAAGAGTCCTACAGTAAGCTGAAAAAAAAAAGATGTTTTCATAAAAACTGGTGGGTTTGTGGTGAGTAGTTTCCTCCTTGTATCAGTAAAGTCTTTCTTCTCAGTCAAACTTTCTGACGTATCTGAGCATTTATTTGCGTCTGGTTTACCCTTAAGTTTGACATCTAAATTATTTAAAGAATTTTCTGGTTTAGCTTGAGGCCTACGTCCAGAAAAGGAGCCCATTATGGTCCCGAACCATTCACTTAACATACCACCAAATCAAAGTAACATGGTATGTGTGGAGAGCCGTGAGTGTCAGCTCAGTCTTTGCTGTACACTGCTACCAGTTGTAAATTTTTTCAGCTGCACAGTCAGCTCTCCTGCTCAAACATCACACTGGAATATCACCCGGCTCGTCTCTGCACAGCCCGGCGCTATGTAAATGTCTAAAAGAGAGAAAAAAAACTTGTAAATCTGTCATAAAGATACAGTTCCTGTTAAGCAGCTTGCTGTATCATCTAATCTAGAAAATGGCCCTAAGACAAGAGCCAGCAGCCATAAATCTGCATTTCAAACGGGCACACAGGAGGCAAACAATGTAAAGTGCTGACTGTAGTGTGTATTTTTAGGGCTCATCTCTATGCACCGAGTGGCTACAGTGCAGTGTGTGTGTGTGTGTGTGTGTGTGTGTATGTGTGTGTGTGTGTTTGAAATAGACGCAGTCAAAATGTTGGACAGAGAAAGTCAGTGTGTGTTCATGTTGGCGAGTGTGTGTGACTGCTAATGTTAACCTCTCGGTCAAGATTTGAAGAAGTGTGTCAACTGAACTGGATCTCCTGAGCTGCTGTAAACTGAACACACACACACACACACACACACACACACACACACACACACACGCAGAATGATGGAGAGTCAGCAATTAGCTTCACGTCTGACACTGTAAAAGCTCTCAAGAGTCTCTAGGGGAACGTCAGATGAGGATGCTGGCTATTAAAAAGTTATTTATGGAAAAGGACAATATAAAACTACAGAAATGCACGCCTTAGGTTTCTGTGGTTCAAAAGACTCAAACTAAATTAAAATAACAGCTTGAAGGGGAAGAATGTGAGCTGCACGTTGCAGCAAGGACACATGTTGTAAATGAAAATCTGTTCACATAAAGGATGAAGAAATTGTTAAACATTTTGCGAAATACAGTTGTTCACTTTCTGGCAGACAGATGAGAAGATCGATACCACTGTCATGTAATTAAGACATTATATCTCAATTGTTTAATCGTACAAAAAACAAACTGAAAAACAATTTCTTGGCTTGACTCCAGGAAGTCACTGCTTCCGGATGAGAAATAGTCCAACAACAACCCCCCCTATATAATGTTAAATTGTCATTTTTACACTTCAGTTTTGGTAGGAATAAACAAACAACTGATATAGTGTGTTAATAGGTTAAGGTTAGTATCCTGATGTTGTTACCTTTGACAGAGCCATGTTAGCTGTTTCCAACTGTTTCCAGTCTTTATGCTAAGCTAAGCTAACTGGCTGGTGGCTGTAGCTTCATATTCAACTCACAGCTCAAAGAGTGGAATCAATCTTCTCATATAACAAATGCGAATATTCCCCAAAATGTCAAACTACTCCTGGTAACATGATTCGAAAAGTGCTACGATAACCAACATGTCTGACACAGGAGCTGCAGTAAGGGACAGAGGGAAAACCAGCCATGGTTGGTCAGACTACGCTGTTTCTTTGCAGCAGTCCAAACGCCTGGATTGTTGAAGGGTATTGACTCTGAATAATCCTGCTTCCCCCTAAATCCTCATCCTCTGACTTCAAACACTGTGCAAAGACTTTCAATAGAATCTGGCATCCACCCAACTTTCTCTCCGTCAGTCGCTCATTCTTCTTCTTCTTCGCATTCTTTTTCAACTCTCTGTCTTCCCCTGGATCAACTGTCCAGCCTTGAATCACAAAGCCAAGCCCAAATTCTGTGGAAATCTCGAGGAGAGGCCCCTGCAGTAGCTGGTGCGCGCGCGCACGCACGCACGCACGCACGCACACACACACACACACACACACACACACACACACACACACACACACACACACACACACACACACACACACACACACACACACACACACACGAACACACTCTCACCCTCCTCTTGTAGGAGTGACAACAAAGAAGCCACGGCTGTGGACCCTTTGGACAAAGAGTCTGATAAATGAAAGGTCCCACACAAAGGAGCCAAGAGCAGGTTAGAAAGGACTTGAAGGCCAGCTGTGAGAATCAACCAATGAAATCTTCAAACAAGTCCAACCAACACTCAATATATTCAATTTATGCAACTATTCATCACACATCTCGCAAGGCCTGCGTGGTCGGTCACTATTGGCGTCAGTGCTTTAAACAACTTAAGCCTTCGTATGTTTCATTCCTCACATAGACAAGGTACACTCATAGCTTTTGATGCATTAAAAAAATAAGAGTACTCTTTGAGGAGGGACTAACTGTTTGCTAATGTTATGATCAAGCAAGACTACAAGTCCACAGTCGTACTGGTGGCACAGGGGTGTTTTGAGGTAAATGCTAACATCAGCATGCCAAAGTGGGCTTTGCTATAAGGTTCGATTTGAAGAGAAAGTTTGGGCCCCCCTGCTCTTGAGCAAAAGCCTGGGGATCAACAAAGTCATTCATCATTTAAAATTTTGTGCCAACCCATCCAGTAGATATTGAGATATTTCACAGAATAAGTACAACTTTTGACCTGCTGGTGGGAGTAGTAGAAATGTTAGAGGATCACCAAAGTAAGTAGGATTGATCCTCTGGGCATCATGAATGTCTGGAGTAAATTTCATGGCACTCCATCCAATAGTTGTTAAGATATTTCAGTTGGGACCAAAGTGTGGGACCAGATAAGATGACCTACTGACAGATAGACATAACATGGCTTAAAAATCTTTCAATATCTACAAATATGTTGCTAAGATGGTATCTGTGGATAATTTTACAGAGAGAAACTTTACTCCAAATCAAAAAGGAAAACTCACATCTTTCATCTCACACTTCTTATACTGAAGCACCAGGTGTTTTTTTTTTTTCATAACCAGCAACATAATTTGACGCAATAAAACAAAAAGCAGCCTCTATGTGAGGCAGCCTGGTTTTCCTTGAGGGGCATTTAACACGAGGAATGTTCATTTTCAAGACAAAAGATCCTAAAATGCAGAGTCCTATAAAAAGCTGCATATTTTTCGCTGACAGAGGCGAGCAGCCAATTTGTGACCAACATAGGAAGTTTACTGGAAGAGAACACTGTGTTACTGTAGTCAGTGATGCAGCGCTGCTCAGGGCTGGTCACAGCACAATATCTGTCCTTGGTAAGAAATTACTGTTTTGAACTCGAAATTCTTGGAGAAATGTGGATTGCAAAGGAGCGGTTAGGTAAGTGTGGTGGCTACTGCAGGACTGCTTTTAGAACAGCAGCCTGGTAATCACACTGGAATATTAAAGTAAACACAGAAGAAGTGCGTTTATCCAAAAATTCAGATTTTTGGAGCAGCTTGTAAACAATGGAAATCAGTTACATGAGACAAATTATCTTTTATGTCAGTAGTAAATAAGCCATTACATTACACAAAGAACCATTTCATTTAAAATACACAACTATTTTAGGTACAATTACTCATGTGTTACGAGGAGAATACATTGAAAATATCATCAACCAAACAAGTGACGTGGATACAACTATTTTTGTACTTAAGCAATGCAGCTGGGTGATATTGCCTTTGTAAACCAGACAAACCTGAGCATAATATGTCAACAGCAGATTAAGGAGAGCATGTCCACGTCGCAACCATTATGTCGATTTCACCCACTGATGACCATCGATGACCTGATGATCAATGATGTCACCTACTCTACAAAATAGATGGATAAAGATATTACAAAAACTATTATGGATTTCAGCTTTAACTGACCATTAGATGATGAAGTTTTGTTTTGATTGTTTTTATGTTTTTCACGACGAACAAGAACTCATTGGTAATGACCTCTAATGAGGGCCGGATTAGCCCACTAAAAATTTGTTGTGTGTCACTATTGACATTGTGTTTGTGGTTATTTGGTGGAATAAAGAATATACACCATGTAAATTTTGGCACAGGCCTCTCAAAACAGGTAGAAAAAGCAGGTACTAATGCAGGACCTGCCTTAAGGCCCAAAAAAATTTACATGTAATGAATATGGGGCCTTGGGAGCCCCCAAAGGACCTGGGGCCCCGGGGCAGTGTTGCCTCTACAGGCTTCAAGCGGGGCTTATAGACTCTTATCAGGTGTTGAACAACACACAGCCTGTGTGAGCTAAAGCATGAGCACATTACATCAGAAAGTCACAGTTTGTTATTAATGAAAATTATTACTTTCAGTTCTTAAAATCAGACATAACATCAATCAAAGATTTACTCAGATTTGAATGTAAAAGAAAAATCTGTATTTAAAAACAAACTGGATTCGTTAAAAAATGCATCCTCACAAAGCTGGAAAAGGCTGTTTTTCTCAGCTCATGAAACATGGACATTTTTAGATACACGGTTTGCTTGATATATATGTTCTGGCATGATTGCAGTGTCCAGCTATACATTCCTGGGTTGCACACACTTGAATTCGCATTTTTTCTGTGCAGTCACAGATAAAATGAATCTCATTGTCGTGAAGCCACTGGCTGTGCCACAGAGGTCAGCATATTTGTAGGTCAAAGTTGAAGTTGCTGACTGTGCGTTGCAACTTCTTTCTTCTTTTTCTGACTTTTCAATCAAATCAAAAATATTCTTTTATTGGATTCAAACCCAGGATGTTGTGGTGGTAACATGGTATGGGCGTTAGCCAAATGAGCGCTTACTTTACTGGGCTAAACAGAATTTATGCACTGAAAAGGAAAGTCTGCTGCAAAAAACCTTTAAAATATAATCTGTCTAATCAGCAGCAATCACAACAACTTTACTTGTCCCCCTCCTACTGAAACCTCCTTGTTTGGCACAGAGAGAGTTGTTCTAATTTGATGGCTGATTGTGGTCTCTGCTCAGTCAAGCTGCAGGGCCGCTGCCACTCAACTGTGCTCCTTGTTCAATTCAAAGAGTAAAAGATGGGCAGTGGATCCTTTAAAAGCTGGCAAACAGAAACACAATTAGCATTTATGAGTGCAAACAGCAAGGCCTGAGGACAACAGGCGAGCTTTCCACTTCACAGAGACCAGCGCTCGGTCCTGACTCAGTCCCGACTGTTTGATCTCACATTCATCAGCGCCACTTGTGTTCCTGACAAAACAGTAGCTCACAATTAGAAGCAGAGCAAATAAAAAAAAAAAAGCAAAGGCTGACTGACTGCGCCTGCTGGATTCCTGTGTCTCCTGTTGACTCAAACTGTTTTTTCTTCCCAGGGCTGGAAACCAAAATGAGACGCTGACTAGAAGGAAGACCACAAGCCGCAGAGTGTTAATGGCCACAACAGTTTCATGCCAGAGATATTCAAGTAACAGTAGCAATAAATTTATGACGGTCGGTCTCAGCTCGCTCATGAAGTGGTGGTGTCATATTGGTGGAGGCTTTAAAATGAATTATGGGATATTAAAAAAAAACAGTCAATCACCTGTTTTTACTTGGTTTACTTGCATTTAAAAACCTTCATGTAAGCATTAATTTGGGTGTAAAAATGGTATTATCTGCTTTCCTATCAAGACTTAGGAGGCAGAAAACACACACTGTGCATGCATGGAGCTAGAGCCAGGGGGCGAATAGCTTAGCTTAGCATAAAGACTGAAAGGAGGGGGAAACAGCTAGCCTGGCTTTGTCCAAAGATTAATTAACCCATTGTGTTTTCATTTTCTCTGTCAATTAAACAAATGAAATATATCATGTAAATTAGTGAGCATTAGATGTGTTGATAGAAAGATTTTTAGCTGTTTGTCTGTGTTTTTAGTCTGTGTGTTCAGCTAAGCTAGGCTAATCACCTCCGGACTCGATACTTAACAAACACATATGAGAGTGGTATCAAACCTTCCATCCTCTCATTTCCCAAAATGTCAAACCATTCTTTTAAAGCAATAGTTAGGTATTATGAGAAATATATGATTATTCAATTGAGTTTTAGAGCTGCTGGATGGATGTTATTACCTGTGGACAGAGTCAAGCCAGCTGTTTCCAGTCTTTATGCTAAGCTAAGCTAAAAAAAAGCTGCTAGTGGTTTCGCTCTAACTCTCTGCAACAAAGTGCATTTCTCAAAATAACAAACTATTCTTTTAAGGGGTCAAAGGCCAAAATGCTCAAAAGTACATCATTTTTCATAGGTTCAGTTGGACCATGACGGACTGCAACACCAGCAGGAACAAGTTATAACAAAGCTCCCTTCTTGCGCCACAAAAGGAACAACACAACAGAAGCTGGAGTATCTTTCAGTTTTGCAGTCGGCACAAGACAAAGCACTGTTTTCCAAATAGTTCCTCAAATCAAAGCTTGTCACAAAGGAGGGCGTCCCTCTGATCTGGTGATCTCAGACTGTTTTGCTGTGATTTGAACATCCCCCCTCCTCAGACACTCTCTCAGGCATCTTAACAGCTGATTCATCGCTGGTTCTGCTTCTGAGTTTTATTTGACTCCAGCCTCGCGGGGCGCTGGGATTGCACAGGTTGGTTACCATGGATGTGAGACAAACCTGCGCAGGATGAAAAAAGATCTCCCCTGAAGCTGCGCTCAGCAGGCTGCATATTTGTGCATTGTGTGGACGACGTGCAGGAACCTCACAACCGGTGAATGAAAACATGCAATCCTGAGAGACTTACTGACAGACCGGGAGCAAAGAGGGGAGAAAAAAAGTGATGTGCTGGAAAACTCAAAGGCCGTCTGCCCGACAGTATGCCATCAACTCAGTCTTTATTCTTTCTATTTTTTTCCAGCTATCTTTTGGCTGTGAAATGACTTGAAAGGCAGCAGCCAGGTTCCTTTAAGGACGAAATATTGAAATGTTGAGGCACATTTCTCTGGAGAAGAGAGAAAACTGTAATGAACCATTACTGTGGGATGAGCTGTGCTTTGAAGCCATACTCATAATTAACAGCTCTGCCGCTTGTTTTCGATTATTTGTGTTACTCATTATGTTAAAGTATTGAGAGCGCTTTTTCTCCATAAAAGACGCCCTTGAAGATTTTTTTTTTATTCAACTGCGGCCCATTACAAGCACAAAAAACATCATGTCTCAAGTCTCCCAGGAAAAAAACATTTTAAATAACATTTTATTGCTTGTTGTTATTTCTCAGTGTCTCCTGAGTGTTTCAGACCGTTATCCGTCTACATTCCTCTAATTTCTTCATCCCCCTCTCCCTTCAGCTGCATCATATAAAGATGCCTAATTGAAGGCTTTGCACAAAACAAATGGCCACATTAGCCTGCCCCCTTTTAACTCGTCCTTCTTCCTGTCTGTGGTTGTAATGCATTATACACTCTGCTTGTTCTCTGTTGTCTCTCAAATTACAGTGCAGGCTGCCAATCATTTGGAGACTCAAAGTGAAGGACTTGTTTTTCTGCACAACCCCAACCCACCTACCTCAGGTCTATTTTCCTCTTGAAGTTCTTCACTCCACAAAAGTGTTTACGCTGAAGCGCAACAGTAAAATTGTATTCAAATTTCAAGATGATCCGTAAAGTTGTTGGCCCTCTTCCACTTTCATTACAATCTGAAAACACTCGAAGCAAATCTCACAGTCACACAAGATGAATAGCAAACAATTCGCTCATATTAATTCAGCATCATTGAACACTGCCTGGATAGGGAAGACGAATTAAATGCTTGACTTGTGCTTCTTTTATGTCTGCACATGAACAGCAAAATAGCTCTTTTTTCCACTCTGTTAAGATCTAAGAACCTGCCAGACATTTCTGTCCCTCCGTGCTTCCCATACATATGGTGCCACAGTGTGTTTTCTCCATGTGACAAAGGCTCTTAAAACCTCTATGGCCAAACAGAACAATGCCACATGGGTGGCTCTCCCTCTTTCTCTCTGGTTGTGTGTGTGTGTGTGTGTGTGTGTGTGTGAGAGAGAGAGAGAGAGAGAGAGAGAGAGAGAGAGAGAGAGAGAGAGAGAGACAGATATTGCAGATTGTGAGTCAAAAAGTCAGCATCAACATTTATCTTTTATGTGTAATTTAATGAAATTCATGATAAATAAACTACATTTTATCAACTATGTCCCAATGATTATATGTATGTGTGATCTAACCAACAACTTTCAAGGGAAGATATATTGGGATTACAGGTGAAAGGACTACTCAGTTAAAGGTATGCTGTGGAGTTTTTGACCACTAATGGCGAGCAATGTTTTTACGAGTCGACCCCTGATCGACAGTTGGTGGCGGTACAGTGGTAAAAGTAATGCAGCAACCAAATCAGCAAAGACGAAGATGTGAGCAAGCAAACACGGATGTAAACAACTGAGGATTTAAAAATATTAAAAATCAGCTTTGCAAATGTTTTGTGAGGAAGGAAATGCTCAACATGTTTACTAGACCTCGTGGATCCACACAGTGTGATTTGGGAGAAACTGAATGTAAACATAAATTTTGTTTGTTTACAAGAAAACTCCACAGGGCATATTTAAACTATTAGTCATTCAACATAAAACTGAAAGCAACATTTCTCTATAAACAAGTAATTGTCCTGGTTATTTTTTAGTAGAAACACCAAACATGGTATTAGCTCTGGGTCCAGATTCTAAAATGTGAATGCTGTTTTCAGGGGAAGTCTTGAACTGTTGTTTGACTAAACATGGAGGATTTTTAACTATATTCTAAAATAAACAGTCGTTAAAATAAATCAAGAAAATAACCATCAGATGAATCAGTAATGAAAATAACATGTAGCCGACTTTGGACTGTAATTGAATAAATCAGAAAAAACCTTGGGAACACGACATAATGGCTTCATGAATGTAATAGTCAGAGCGGTTATCCTGCTGCTGTGACTCCAATATGAGACTTAAATTGCTGAGCGTCTGTTGCCACTTGTATTCTGCAGCCTGGATGTTGGAAGCCAGCATTTGTTGACTGATGAGAGTCGATGTTGACAGGGAACTCTGTTTGGTTTGGCAGCAGCGCACACTGGCTGCCATTCCACAGATGAAACCATGTGAGCCCGGATCATTTTTTGGGAGGATTTTTTGAAACTGCTACCAGCTCCTACAGCCTTTTTTGACTTGCCCCGTGTGAACAAACCTCCAAGACTCTTACAACAGTTTAAGGCTAAGTGCATATTAAAGGATAAGGCTGGTGATTTTCTGTGTTTTTTATACTGTCAGAAAGACCAAAACCAACAACGTATCCTAGTAACAAGTATTGTCTGTGTATCCAAAGCCTGATTTAGCAAACTCTTCTGTGTCATACTCCACTGTGGTCCAAAACTATTAAAAGTACTGGCCGACATGTTCCTGCGTTTGCGTCAAACCCACATACATTTCCACAAAGTTTAATTAATCCACTGCTGGATCAGTCCCCAACAAAAATACTTACTCCAGTAATATTTGCTAAAAAATGATGAATTGAATGAAATTAATTAGCCCTTAAAATACTATATATTTGTGCCCTGTTATTAAAGACTTACATCTTTAGTTTGGGGCCACACACAGGGTAGGGAAGTCATAAAGCATTGACAGATGAAATAACATTTTGTTCTTTTCCTGGGATTTCACAATATATAAAATAATACAACTCTTTTTAAAACAACTCTGTACTCCGACAACTTGCATAAGACTGTTTGCAATTTTGCTCTAAAGTAACAGTATTTTCAAGGCGGCACGCTTCATAAACTTCATCACAAATGCTGAGTATTTTAGCTCAACTTCAGACCTGAGCAGACACATCAAAAGTCTGATGACAAAAACCAGGCATTGCCCCTGCAAACCACAACTAAAACACTGTGATCATGCAAGACTCTCCTATAAATCATTTGAGTTGAGGGGGAGGATAACAGCACGTCTTTAAACTGAGAGACGTCGTTAAAGTGAATTGGCCTAATGATATGTCTGCACATTCGAGTCATAAGCTCTGTATTTGTTGCCCACCCATTGCAGCCGTCATATGACAGCTATCAGCTCGAGTGGGAGAAACATCCCACACTGGGCAGCGAGAGAGGCAAGTTGTTGCCTGTAGGTCGACTGTCCGTCACTGCTGAGTGAAAGGACACAGAGGAATGAAAAACAATGAGAGAGAGAGAGAGAGAGAGGTTGAAAACAAATGTGAGGATGGACAAATTATGATGGGATCACTGTGCTCCAGTAAACTAAATATGAGGATTTGATTCCCTTATCATGATCCAGTATAGCAGGACACCTTGCACAGGAAGAGCAGCTATTAGTAAAACCCACACACCCCTGACAGACATTCAGCCTTTCAGACGGCCTCCTCCTGAGTCTCCTACAGGAACAGCCAGCCTATCTAATCTCGAGATCAGAGTGTAGTGGTAGATCTGGAAGCAGGACAGACCCCGCTCTGTTTGCTCTGATGTGGAGCGTCACTGCACGCACACACACACACACTGACTCATCCACTGTTTTTACAGCACCCACACAAACCCCAACTCCTAAATGTATACACCAACTCGGAAATACTCACAAACATCGACACACATACAATTATCCCTGTAAACATTTGCACTCTCAGCTCAGCATTTACGAAATTGAACCTTTATACAACAGCGATGCTTAAACACACAGATCAGTTAACTCTTACCTTGAAAAGCAGCCACATTGCGTGAGATGAGAAACTTGAGGCTGGAGCTGGACGTCTGGAGGAGGTTCTGGATGTCTCTCCGTGCCGCCACCTGGTACTTCTCCTCCATCTTCTTGGTGCAGCATGTCAGGTTCTTGGACGTGCACACCTGGAGGTCTGAACCTGAGAGTCAGTGAGATCCAATGTTATGATTTTAAAACATTATGGACGGCAGAGAGTCTCAGTGTTTGCCTTACAGTCAGAAAGACATCTTTTACCATTTCTGTATTTGACAGCCCCAGATTGTGCTTTTCATGTCTTCTCATTTCATTCCAGCTGCAGAGATAAGCATTTGTTTCTCTGAAAAATAATACCCAGCAATGTTTGGAAAAACCCAGAGTCACACCTCTGTTCTGAATCTCCAGAATCCTCAAAGACTCTTGTAAGCATCAGGATGACCCATTTCTCAAGTTGTGACTGTATTTTCTAATCCAATTAGATTAGAATTAAATTACATCTTTGCTCTTTTTGTTCAACATGAGAGATATGAACAGGTGATATTGCTAGAAAATACGAAATAATATCAAGTAAGATCAATATAGTCAAATACCTTAAATTGCCCCCCAGGGATAAATAAAGTTTTTTGAATTGAATTTGAATAGAATTGAATGTAACTGGTGCATTTTTGGCTCACCGTGTATGAACAGACTGGATCAGGAGACTTGAGAAATGGGTTAAAAATAATCTTTTATGAAGATGAAAAGTCTGTTGGATTTTGGAAATGCATTCAAACCAGGTATATGTTGTTAAATCACGGCGTACTGCTGCATTTTTCAAACATGACCAGGTATTTCTTTTTCACAGAAAGGAATGCTTACCTCTGTGAACCACATGCTAATAGATGAGAGGCATAACCTGGGCCTGAGGATTTGCATGCTGTCTTTAGGCTGCTCCACTTTCCTTCACACATTCCAAAGACATGCAAGTCAGGTGGATTTGACACCGCGAGCTGCCCGAAGGTATGAATAAGTGAGTCTAACTATGTTCAATATTATCTGGGTGATAAACTGCCAACTGTCCAAACTGACAAGCAGCTTTCCTTCTTTTGGCAGCATTCATCTGCGAGAGAATAAGAGTCTGAAGCCTTGAAGCAAGCCTATGAGGCGCGACTTAGGCACAGCAGCATGCTAACATGTTCACAATGCCAACATGATAATGTTCAGCAAGCATAATGATTACCGTGTTCACCATCTTAGTTTTGCATGTTAGTACAGAAAAAATTGCTGATTAGGACTGAACAAGTATAGCTGAAGCTGATGGAAATGCCATTAGTTTTTTAAGTATTCAATCATCAACCTAATAAACATTTTGACCTGCTGGTAGTGCTTGATGAAACGTCAGGGGATCAACAAACTCATTACAATTCATCCTCTGGGGGGTATGAAAGTGTGTGCCAAAATCCATCCAATGGAGACATTTGATTTAATACCACACAAGTCAAACTGTTGATGGCACTAGGGGAAAAGTGTCATTGTTAGTCTGGGGACCATGAACATCTGTACAACATTTCTAACAATCCATGTTGACATATTTCAGTCTGGATCAAAGTAATGAGAAACACAACTAGCAAAAACGAACAAAAAGGCACAAGGTGGCAAATCTCAATGAATAATCGACATATTCTTCATCAAGAAATTGTTCATGCCTGTGTGAAATATGACCAATTGATTCTGTTCATATAAGTTCATTTAAAGCCATAATGGTAGTACACATGCCTTTCAAACTAAGGTGAAGGTACATACAATGGTCAAGTATATCTAAAGAAGTTAAAAAAAACACTTTAGTGGAGCAAGGAAACCAAAACATGGAGATCCTGTGAGAAGATGTGTGTCGAAGCGTTATCGCCTCGCCAAGTGATACGTCTCAGGTTTTCCACTACAAACAAATGTGAGCAATCTGCACACATACGGGACAATCAAAACATCTTAAAAGCGACCCAAAACTCTGCAGAAGCCTCTCTTAACATGCCTGGGCAGAGCGAGTCAGAGCTGCTGCCAGAGACACTATCAGCTCTCGGAGCGAGGAGGGAGCAGAGCAGGCGATGGCACACGTGGAGGAATTCAAACTCTCTCCCAGATAAGACAACCTGAAAGAGCCCCAGGTCTTGCTTTTTTTTAAAAATGCTTCCCAGAACTATTTCCACTTCCAGCACCACAGACAGCTTTGTTTGGCTGAGGTGACAGACTTCTGATTGCTGTGCTCTGACCTAAACTCAAGGCACCTCTTATTACATGGAAACACGTCTCTCTCTCTCGGGATTCCTGGAATTTCTGGAGGTTATTTTTCATAAGCCCACTTCTTAAAATCGGGCTCTAGGATCAGCCTATCTGATGCATCTCACTACAGTAATCTGGATCCATCTAGGAAACAATTCACATCTTTCCAACGCCAAGATTTGGAAGATCTTTGAGAGGCTGCCAGAAAGGTCAGCGGAGGTGCAGTTATAAACAGTAGCAAGTGTTTTCACAGGGTTAGTAGCTGCTGAATCAGGTCATCATAGCTTAAACTGCAGGAGACACCCACTGCACACAGTTTATCTGAGAGAAAGTACTTTCCAGTTTGCAAACTGCACCGAGATTTAAATCCACACAGGCTCATTTCAGGGGCAGGAGCAGTGAAGGCATTATGAGGGTAATTTAGAGGTTTAGGGGGCATTTGAGGGTTTTTCTGTCAATTGAATCGTTTGCTCACGGCAGCGAGGAGGAGAGGAAAGGGCTGGTGAAGTTTACAGGGAGCAGTTTGCGGCAGGATGGCAGTCAACACCTTTAAGATTTACTTTTCTCCAAGAGGAGCAGCAGCAGCGAGACGTCCAGTCAATGACAGCCCACATGAAACATCCACACCCATAAGTATCATGTGGAAATGCATTATGGGTGGTGTTCAGAAAGTTAAGTGAAGCCTGGTTTACCTAACTTTACGCTAAATAATTCCTGTTTATCCCTGAAAGCCACTTATCTGCTTTAGTCAGCTGGAAGGAGCAGAGTTTGGCTTTTTTTTTTTTTTTTTTACCATCACAGCCAACAAGTAATCTAGCAGCTTTAGTTCCTGGTGTCACAGGATTAAAACAGCACATTTTATATTAGCACATGTAAAATTGTAATACAGAAAAGTAAAGTAAATAATACTTTTAAAAGGGTGTTTTGTTGTGCAACCACTGAGAATGTGCATCTCCAAAAGTTCCCTTATTGCTCAGAGTCAAGTGCTTGAAATTATTATTATTATTATTATCATTATTATTAATCTGACATAATGCTCTTGACATATTACTCTAAAGGAATAATGGACTGAGTTTTATTCTTGCAGTAATTTAAGATTCATGCAGCATTTCTTCCAAATATCTTGATTTTAAAGTCACATAAAAAGATGCCATTTGCACAGCTCAGAGCTCTCCTGTCCTACTGTCTATATCATTATCATAACTGCACACACGCCTCTGAAATGTGTTTAAAAAGGTGTGTTTTGTAACTACAAAGAAGCCAGAAAATGACAGGTTAAAAGCTGCAGTGCAGTTAATGAGCTCTACAGGAAGGTGAGCAACTTCTCAAAAGCACATTTCTTTCAATCAGTGGCTGAATTGTTGATTCTTGAGGATGTAAATAAAGAAAAATTAGAAATAATAATTAAAAAAATGAGATAAAATGTGTATTGGCTGGTTTATGAGGATTTAATTGCAGGGCATTAACCAGACAATAAGACAGTTTAGAAGCTTGACTCCAACATACCTGGTCTGGGACTCAAAGGCAATAATTGATTTGGTCCAATTTGCCTGAGTTGGAAAACTTTGCGCACTTCATCGCATCTGTTTGCGCCTCCAACTCCAGAGAAACACACCAGGAACAAAATGTAGTTCATCCACAAAACAGACATTTTAATCAAATCCAGGGTTAATGCTCCCAAAAAATAAAACAGCCTGTGTGGAAGTTGGTCGAGGTTTGTCCTGGACCTTCAGTTGTCTCAGGTGAGTCTCGTCCACATGTCAGGTTTCAGGGTTCAGCGTCGACCATGTGGAGGAGAAGCCGCAGACGAGCGTTCAGATCCGGACACACGGAGAAAGTTGCGGCGGTGTGACTCCGGTTGAAAGCGGCATGTTGTCCGAGTTTGGTTGGACCGACAGCGGAGGCGGTACCGTAACGTTACCTGAGCCCAGCAGCCGGGTGAGCAGCTCACCTGCGGCCCGACAGCGCCATCTAGTGGACGGCGCTCAATTTTTCATTTTGACCTAACGATTTATTATGTAGACTGCAGAGGTAAAGTAATTCATTTCAAAACAGAAGTTAAGTTAGATTTTTTTTTGTTAAAAATAATTTTAAAAGGGTCAGTAGGGTAGGGTCAGATTTTTAAGGATTCATAGGTTGAGCAATACAATCATGATTAATTAATTTTTTTTAAACATCCTTCATGCAAAATTCAAATTAAATAACATCTGACAACCAGTTTTTTCATTTCTGTTCTTTGCTCAATCACAACTGCCAGCCTCTTAGTATAATTAAACTGGAGGATGACAGGTTATAAATATTAAGTGTTTCTATCATTTAATGAAATTTGAAAGCATTATTCCAAGTTCATAATTCAAATGTTGTGTTCATGTGCTGATCTTAAAGTGAATGTTTTTTTGCCCACATTAAATCCCAAACAAGATGAGTTTGCATCAAGACTGAAGACTGAATTAAATTTTGAAGGATTTGATTAGATTTTATACATCTGATTATATGTGATCCACAAAGTGGTTTCTAACCATGAAGAAACTGCATCACACACAAAGTTAAACCAAATGAGATTTCAAGTGACGCAAGTGTTTTACAATATTTTTTATGTTTATAATCACATCTTGTTTGGTCCCAATATGTAAAATGAATTCCGTTAGTCAAATCACCCCCTCCTTCTTTCTATATCCAGCACTGCTCAGTTGTGATCTAATATATGAGGATTACAGACTGCACCGCAGCTGCAAACTTAACTTGATATTACAAGATTAGAACATGCATTTTTAAAAAAAACTCACTCATTTAATGTGATGGCAAAGGTGGTTAACGTGACACCACTTAGTATAATTTTGGTAAATTGTTTAATCACATTGCAGAAAGAATTTGAATGTAAAAATGTTTGTTGACAAACAGTTTTTGCATGTGTTTCAACCAGTTCCTTAAAGCGGCTTTACAAAGTTAATTCGATTTAAAAGCTTCCACCTAAAACCCAGAGATGTAAACAGTATAGACTCTGAAGAAAAGTGACCAGAATCTCTAGTCCAATATATGCACTTAAGGTCAAGCACCTGCAACCATTAATTTTCAGATTTTCACAATAAAGCATTGAGAGAAAGAACATATAAAAACTTTAATTTAATTCAAGAAACATTACAATTAACCACTTTAATCTCATCTCCATCTGTAATCACATGCATTTCATACAGACCAAAATACATGTAGTTGAGTGCAGCAGTTTTCTTTAATACCAAGTCATACAGGTCGACTCCATCTCCTCGTTCCTACACAGGCCGGGACAAGTGCAATACCTCCAGATAGACAGCATTGCTACTAATCCCCACCTGCACAGGATGGGACAACTCCAAATATCCAAACAGTCACACATATCCAAGAATGTGCAAATACCCACCAAGCAGTAAAACAACATTGATGAAAAGCAATCCCAATCCCCCTTGGTAGAACCATTCATCAACCTAGTCAGTTTTGCATGGATTTGCACAGCGAACAACAGTTAAAGCTGAATGCAAACCAGCAAAACTGACCATGTGATGATTAACAATTTTAACATTTTAAAATTTGAGCTTCAGAAAGATGCAGTGAGTTAGAAGTACTTCAAGTGCTCACATTGCAGTAGATAGGAGAAAACACTACCTGCACTATAAGCACTTTAGTACTGCTGAAACTGTGTCGCTGGGTGAGAACTGGCAAATACTCCTGGTTTTTAAAAACAGTGTTATGGGTGGATTCTGCAATCAGATTGCGTTTGATGTGACACCCCCAAAACCAAAAAATATAAACAGGTGGAGAGCAAGCAGGCCACCATCAGTTTTGCATAGATTTGCACAACTCATCTATTCTGGTAGTGCAACTATGCAAAACTAGCAGAGAACTGCGAGATATTTGGGCCCAATTAGAAATTAAAAATGGTCTGGTGGCGCATATCACAGCCCCTTATGCCAGAAGGAGCACTTAGGGCAGTAGGTGCTAGTCTATTTCACTATCTGCACTAGATGCACCTTAGCACAAAGACAGTACTTCAAATGACATGTAACATCAATGGATCTGCACATCAGTGTCAGGGTATTGCTGTAAGTGCCTCCACTGCAGTAGGTATTACATAGTACTACCTGCACTGTAAGCACTTTGACAATACACAGACTGATTAAAGCCCTCCAGCATCATGGGAAGGATGGTCACGCTGCTCCATGTTGCAGCTGTGTTAGGAGTCCTGCACTTCATGGTGGATCTGTCAATGAAAAAAAAGACACATGGCACTTTATTAAAAAGATGAATTTGACTTTTTGGCGTTGCAACAAGTTACATTTGCAGGTTGATGAGGGCGCACGTGTGATTTGTTGCAATTAAACATCTAATATGAGGACATTACAAATGAGAATAATGAAGAGCGGTTAATTATAAGAGTGGGTTGTTGTGGCACCAGATGTTATGATTTATTACAACAACACGAGGTCAGTGAAAACATGAATGAGCAGCCTGCGGCCCGCGGTCCCTGCGACACTGCAGCGCCTGCGCAGGGGGGACGCTGTTGTTCACCCCTCCCCCACCGCCTTTAACATGGCGCCTCCAAGTGCGCCAACCTGAGCAGAAATGACTTAAAAACCAACCAAGCTACACGCCAATGTAGCATTGCACACAGAAATTCGCAACTGCGTGATGTTTATTTGAAAGGAAACAGCGTGGCTTGCGGGTCTGGACCTCCTAGAAAACAAGACTACCGTCCATGTAGGAACAGAGGCTAGCGCTGGTTGGGCAGGTAGCGTAGCCTAGCCTAGCCTAGCTGATGCTAGCTCGATGAAAACAAGGCAAACCGTGCTAATGTGACTTCAGTTACCCCCAACTATCACTGGAGGTGGCACGGGAAGCAATTTAGGGTGTTTTTAGTTAAAAACAGGTGGCTCATTTTTTAAAGATCTGGATCGCAAGCTAATAAAAATGGAGTTTGACGACACTGGTTAGCTGTTAGCCAACAACAAACGAGCCCACGTTTGAAAATAACGTTACACCAACTGCACATTTATCCCGCTTCATCTGCTGTATTTGCCTCCTCTTTATCTTTATCTAACCTGGATCCACGCTTTAATAACATTATGTTTGAGATCAAGCCGCAAAACTACTACCAAGTCCACGCAGCTAGGCTAAGCTAGCTAAGCTAAAACGCGCGGCCTAAAAGTGCCCCATGTGCTGCTGCTTTGTTCTGGGGGGCACTTTAACTCACACACCACTGCACTCGAGACCGAGCAACAAATTCACCACATCCACAAACTTACTTTCAAAATACGACATTAACACGTTTATACAAACTCTAGTTTCGTTACAAGGAGGCCGGATTTTTGCCCCAAACTAGTTGCTAGAAGCGCAGCGGAGAGAAGCTCCGGACAGCTTTTTCAAATCTCCCTCATTCCCTCAATGGAGGAGCAGAGGGGGCTGCCATGCGCCTCACGTTACACTGTTTTCATCGCCAGCCCGTCGTTTTATGTGTTAATGTTCAGCCCGCATCATGTTAAGACACGTTAAAGAGGCGTAAAAGACACTGTTGGTGGTTTAATTCACCTGAACCGGGGGTGAAAACAACCCCAAAACCCTCGATTTCCTCCCCGATAAACATGCGCTCGGCAGACACTCACCAGCCGAAATCCACCATCTTCGCTTCACTCACTCGGGCTGCCGTGTTTCAGTCTCTGGGCGACAAAAAAAAAAAACAGAAATAAATGCGCAACTAATCCGAAAACTTTTTTACCAGAGGACACGAGCGAAGCGTGGAGTGAAATCCGAGCCGATCGCGGGTGGATTTAGAGCCCGGATCCGCTGGTCGGGAGCTGATTGCGGGGTGCGGAAAGTGGCGCGAAGGCGACCAGTTGGTAACCATGTGGGTGAATGAAGGGCGGCTCCCACTGAACGTAAATATGTAGCTACAACCCCCAACTCTCCCATTAGCATATATAAACTACGGTACTTCCGACCCACATCTCCAGCCTCTCAGCCTCCACCTTCTGCAGGGCACACAGGCGGGGATCAGCGTGCTTTCTGCTGCTTTTAATGCACAAATATATATAAGCATGCAAGGCTGTTGTTGTACTGTTTTATCATCATTAAAGTTTTGCATTATAATAATGATGATTACATTTTTTTTGTTTTGTTTTAATCAAAATAAAATCTCAGAGTGGTGAAACTACTCTATATGTTGGTGTTTTGTTCTTCAGGTTTGCTGCAGCAATAAAATGATTAATTAACCTGTTGCTGCTCCACAACACATTAAAATCAGCCTACTTTTTTTTTCACATGTTGCTCATATAGTTAAATTTGATTTTTGTCAGCCTCCACCCACAAAGACAAAAAAATATATATATATTTTTTTCATGATTTTCTCATTTTGAAATTAGGTTTTGCAGAGTTTTGTAAATTGTAATTTAATAACATAACACTTGCTCATTTTTACTCTTGTATATAGTTTGCTCTAGAAAACATGGAGTATGTGTAATATATAAATATATAATACAGCTTAAAGTATATATACAACTGAGTACAAAATTCAGTACATGTATTAGGTAGTAAACCCAGAGTCTGTGGGTTGTAAACAGGAGGGTAAAGGTTTATCAAAAGTGGGGTTTTTTCCAGGGATAATAAACATATATTTTATTAACTGTTTGGCCTAAATGGTCAAAGACACATTATTAAGAATATAAAATCAAAATAGACCAACAGTGATGTCAGATTTCAGTTGATTCTCTAGCTTTTGGAAAGTTGTTTATTGTTGTTTAAAAGTGATTTATAGTGAGACAACATGAGTTTTGGGCTGGAATCATAATAATTTGTTTTGGGGAAATTTACTATAATAGTTTTGAATAACACTTTAACTGAAATTTCACCAAAAATGTTAATAGTTTTTATAAAAATGAGGTCCAGCAAATGATTCAAAGCGTTTGCAGTTGTCGTAATAATAATGTAAGGATCAAATAAGGGAAAAGTCTAAACAAATTAAGAAGTTTTTAAATGTAATTTAAACAATTGTTTTAAGTTAGTAAAACAATTTTAAACATTAGTTCGTTAGTAATATTTTTGCATTTTGCTGTCAAAATACTTCAAGGCAAAATCCACCAGCACTTTTCTGACAATAGCCCATTAAAACTGCAGATATTTGGTTTGTGATAGGTCAAGGTGTTTAACATTTTTGAGGATTATAAAACGTTAGAATAATGTCTGCCTTCTTTGGTCGTGTGATTCAGTTCAGTTTTGAAATAAACCAAAAATATCTGAAACATATTGCAGAGAGTTCATGCCCTGCTCCTACTTTCTTCTCAGATTTAAAACACAGAGGCTGGATGTTGTGGAGACTTTACAACCAAAGTCACAACCATCAAACCACAACAGAGAAGCAACAAATTCAGGGCCCCCAGACATCCTGTAGGGCCCAGCAGACTCCACACTTTCTCTGCAATGAGTTAAAAGTAACTGAGCACTTTAACATGAGATTCATTTCAAAAGTAAATCAAAGTGTTGTTGAAATACTTTACAGTGAGGCACAAAGCAAAGATCAATATCTGTTTCAGATATTTGCTGAAGTCTACAAACTGACTTTCCTGCATTTTGTGATGCCTTGTGCACGGTGACATTTTTGTGGACTGTATTGAATCATAGCTCCCAAACTTCTGTGTTTTGTCTTTCTTCATATGTTTCTGACAAGACAACCAGGATTTGAATTTGCACTTTCATCAGAAACATTTATTACCGGCCAAAATTTGAATATTGTTTTTTTGTTATGATTTAGGTTGATTTTTTGAAACTTCAAATGATTAAAATGCATAACTGAAATGGTCCATCTCACCTTTATTTCTGCTCCATTTTCAGGTGAAAGAAGATTTACTTAACTATTATACTTAACTACACTTCTTGTATTTTACTTGAGTATTTCCATTTTATGCTACTTCAAACTTCAACCTCATCACATTTCAAAGGGAAATGTTGTACTTTTTATTCCACTTCATTTATCTTCCAGCTGTGTTTACTTTTCAAATAAAGATTTCACATTAAAAAACATGGTATGACATATGCAATTTAATACAAAATCTCCAACCTTGTAATGTTTCAAATGTTGTTAGCTGTTACACTAGATTTCCCCCCTAAACTTCTCACATCAAATTGAAATAAATGTTTGAGGCCTAAAGAGGCAAAATTACCTATTATTTCCATTATCCATTTGTTGTATTGGTACTTTTACTCAAGTACTTTTTTCAACCACTTAAAGCTGCTGTTAGTTCTCCTCTCCTGCTTTAAGAAGATGTAAAATAAAATCCATCCAATTATGTTTTCGTTCACAACACAAAGTTGGAAATACACAGACAAAATATAAAAAAGTGTTTTTCAGCACATTTTCTTTGGAGTTTAATAACAAAGAAACAAGTGATGATCCCTTCAACTCTAGAAGCTTCCAAACTCATTACCACCTTTCCCTCCATGCACTCAACCCTTCGATGGTTAAGAGTATAATGGATGTTTGATGAAATATTAAAGAGGTTTTCAACTTTCAATATGCAATTCCAACAACTCTTTGTTACTGGTAATATTTTGAGGAGTTATACAAATTAGAGATGCTCCAAGTTGCCTATTCATCTTTTGAAGACAATCTCCTGCTGACCTTCAGGTTTTTACCATCTGTTGAAATCCTGTGAATGGTCACAAACAGTGTGATACAGTATGGGAGCCGGCCAGCAGAGGGAACTAGCAAACTAAATACTGTACTACATGTAGGATGACATGATTGCTTTTCAACTGTAAGAGGAAGCAGTAACCACAGCTTCCCCATCACTGGAGTTCCTGTTGTTCTAAAGAAAACAGCTTCACGCGGCTCACTCGGTTTCAGAGAGGAGATGGGAATGAGTGCGTCTCCAGCAGCTCATTGATAGTTTTAACATTTATAATTATTTAACTGTTAAATCTCTTTCCTGCACACTGGCGTTGCTGTAAATCACACTTGGTTAAAAAGTCCTCACACAGGGATGGCGTCCACTTAAATAAAAGGTGATATGAGATTTAATGCTCTCTCCCCTAACTGAGCAACAAATAGAAAACTTTTCACCCTAAAACCAGAATATCTGTTGTTCTCCACTTCTCTGGGCTCACTGTGGGAGTGGGAGCGCTCAGTCATGACCCCCAACCCCCCACACAAAGCCAGCGGTGGAGCTAGTTCCTCTGCATATGGAAGTGAGGTGGGGGGTGGGTGGACGCAGGGAGGTTGTAGACTTCACATCATCCCATGGGGTCAGATAAAAGCTTATGGCCCTCCTTGTTAGACCTCCCCCCTCCTCTTCAAGCTCTTTGCGCTCTTGATAGTTAAAGATATGTGTGCTGGGATCAGAGCAGGTGCTAGTTGCAAAAGCATTTTAGGACACTTTGATGATAGATAGAGTTTATATTATTTGGGGTAAAGGTAAAGATAAAAGAAAAGCAGGCTATTGACAATACAGAAAATCATTTTTGTTATTTTTACACTATAAAACTGAGCAAAGACTCCCCAGATGAAATGGGCAACATAAACCAGCATGCTGGTGGCTCTCGTGATATTCAAGCCTGTACTTGAGATCCAAAACGTCCCCTCTGATGCAGCACCACTTCTTCCACTTTTCTCTAAAATGGCCTACCATATCCAAGCCCCTCCCATGACAGGGGCCATGAGCCTGGGGGTCTCTGTTTTTGTTCTTCCTATAGAAGCCCGGCCACCATTGTCTCAGTGTGACCCTGAGGTCAACTGAACTCACCTCGCCCAACCACGGCCCATTCAGCTGTGAAGCTTCATATGGGACAAAAACATCTCACAAGAGCAAGGATCACTTCGAGCGAGGGGGTGGGAAGACACTCTCACACACATGCACACAGACGGCGAACACGCTCTGCAGTGTTTCAGAACCATAAGCTAATTTGTGTTATATTGTTTTTTTTCACAATGTAGCAAGACACAAGAGTCACGTACAAATAGTTCAAAGAGATCAAACATTTAATTTCAAAGAACTGCTGGAATGAACAGCGTGGTTTAGTTCATTGTATAGTCAGGATGGTTCCCTGCTGAAGACATTAACACTGGTTTAAATTGGTCGAGACGCGCTGGTCTATTAAAGAAGTCAATTATAGAAAGTAATGAAGTTATCTTTGACACATTTTCTAATTCTCCCTCAGATATTTTAAATACATCTCTTGCCAGAGGGGAAATTGCATTTCGCTGCAGGTTAAGAATGAGGCCATCCACGCCTGTCATCTGCAGCTCTTTATTAGAGTTTAGACTGTGTATACTGGGCTAAAGGCCTAAAAGAAAAGTAGTGCACTGTGGAAAATATAACCATAATTCACTACAATGTTTCCCTGCAAACATTTTCCTGTTTAATTTTACCTGAGGAGTTTCCTTGTTTGATGCACAGAGCACATGTCCTGAAGATCCTCCAGTCTGGCTTCTTGCTCTCAGAGGCAACAGTGTCCCTGGTGGAGAGGAAGCTCATGGAAGCTGACAGGTTGAAAATGTGCGGCATGATGTGGCTGAAGGAGCATGAAACATGTTCACCCATGGATGCTGTGCGCAGAGCCACAGGAGAGACTGTGAGACGATGAAATGATGAGTGTTTTTATTTAAAAAAAAACAAAAAAAACATTCATAACCTTTAAAGATAGTTTGAGAGCTTCTAGGCAGATTACACAAATTTGTTGACTTGTTTGTATTCTAGTGGTTGCAAGATTAGTATTATGACAGAAAAGATTTTGAGAGACCCCACAACCATCCACTCACACACAAACTCAATTGCTGTATTTTGCATTATGATGTTTTTGTCCATTCAACCTTAAAAGACACGGTGAAAACCTCATCATGGTCCTGTTCACTGCAGAATGACAGTCACAATCCCATGAGCACCATTAAGTAATGAGGAGTCATGCTCCTCTGAGCACCATCTACCCACCCAAAATCATTCAGAAAACTGTTCTCAGTTTTAAGTTAGTTTCACATCAACCACAGCTGAAATACATAGAACTGTTCAAAAGTCTGGAATCACCCGTTATATTTTTCTTCTTTCCTTCAATAACGGCTAATTTAACATAGATAAAAACAGTGTAATTCAGACACCAAGTGTATTATTTACATTTGAAATAGTTGTGACCCCGAAAGAAAAAAAAAAAAAATGATTAAAACTTACATTTAGTCGATGTCCTCACTGTGTTGCATGACAGGGGAAAATTCTATTGCAATCATTTTTTCCTCCAAATACTCTTTTGAATTTGTTTTCCAAGCGTAAAAAGCGTAAGTGAAAATAGGTTTAAACTGTGATTCATCAGTCCATTTTCTGTTCAGCAGATATTCCAATAGTGCCAACTCGAGACTAAACTTCTATTTCTTTGCTTTAGCTTTACTAAAGCAGCACACCTGTTTATTGCAGCTTGTTACAGCCATTATTGTGCACCTGACACTGAAACAGGAACCTGTTCCTATTTAAATCTGCACAGATTTTGATGCTAAGTTTACAGTTTCTTTCACCACCGACTGTTGCTCAGAGGGACTTTGTCTTTGTCTTTACCGCCCTTCAATTGTCAGTCTGGTTGAACTATTGTACAACATTTTGTTCTCCATGTACAAAACATGGCTTTTTTTTTTTTTTTTTTTTTTTTTTTGCAAATCCTTTATACAAAACAACATCTATTTGTTAAGGGGACTTTCTACCTAAAAGCATGACAGAGCATTCAAAATTACAGACTGGTCCTCAGAGCCATCTGACTGTACAGAATCAAGCTTTTGTGGCAGGCAAACTTTTGAACAGTAGTGTAAACCACCACCAAAAATGTCTACAGGTCCTTTAAACATAATACAGAGGCTATAATTTCTGAACAGGACCATGACGGCTGTATGCAAATAGCGGCACTACTGCTATTGCTCGAAGTGATTATGCAATGAGCTGCTTAGTAATTTTGTAACCACAAGGAAAGCTGAGGGCGTGTGCTTTGATTTATCAGCAGTCTGTTCTAATTCAAAGTTTCATTTCACCATTTTATTCTTTTCGTTTTCTGCCACTGTGTCCATCACTTTCACAGTTACTCTTGTTTTCTGAGTCACATTTTTAAAGCACGGCCTCCTGGTTGTATATTAAACGCTGTTTAGAAATAATTCTGTTAAAATAGATGGCACAGTATTAAATGTATAAATGAAAGCAGCCTGGAACATAGAGATTAATTTGAAATCCCTTGAAGCAGTGTCACTTTAATAAAAGCCACAAAATCATGATTTTCATTTCACTGAACAGCATTTCAAACAAAGTTTATACAATTCAGTTCAGATTTAAGTACGCAAATTTAGTTGGTTGGAGTACGACATGATCTTTTTTTTAAATCAATAAATTAAATTAACTGCACATTTACTGTACAAATAAAGCTGCCATATGCAGTGGCAGTGAGGAATCATGGATTTCTTTCCTTTGAAAAATAAAACCATAAACAGTTCGGCATTTGTCCGTGGTGGAGGAAGTATTCAGATGCTTTACTTAAGTAAAAGTACTAATACCACACTTTAAAAATACTCTATTACAGGGATAAGGCTGCCATTTAAGATGTTACTTGAGTAAAAATATGTAAGTATTATCAGGAAAATGTAGAAAAAGTATCAAAAGTACAAAGTAAAGGAACTCAATGAAAATAAGTGTGAGTGTAACACTAATGATAAGTTTCATTATCCATTAATCTGCTGATTATTTTCTTGAAGGAAATAAAAAGAAAATCGTGAGGGAATGTCTTCAAATGTCTTGTTTCATCCAACCGACACTTCAAAATGATTCATTTTTTCTGAAAAAGCAAATCGTCACATTTCAGAAGCTGAAACCGCAAAATGTTTCAGCCTCTTTTTGCATGTAAAGCAACTTAAAGGAGGAATCAGTTATCAAAACAGCCTTCAAAATTTTTTGGTAACGGACCAAATAAACTCACCATGTAACCTCAAATTTCTTACACTGCATCACATCTTTAAAGTTCCTCTCAGGTTTTTGGTGTAAATGTAGTGGAAGTATAAAGTGTCATGACATACTTAAGTAAAGTACAGATACCTCAAAATTGTACTTAAGTACAGTACTTCAGTAAATGTACTTAGTTACAATCCACCACTGGCATTTGCTGCACGCTTCCAAACACGTTTCCAAACACACTGAACACAACTAATAAACGATGCGTTAGGACACATCTGTTTCCTTTATGATTGTCACTTCAATAAATCAAGAAAATGAAACGGTTCAACAGTATTTTGTGCACTCGGCTCAGTGTGACACAAGAGTACCATTTGTCCAAAGTATCTGACCAGTGCAGCAGCTCTCAGATAAGCCCCACATGTGACTTTCCACTGCACAAATGAAAGCAACGGAAGTGTCTTTGACTGTCGCCTGAATGTGTCCCTGACAGTTGAAATTTAGGATCTTCAGGCATCAGAGCAGCAAACATTAGACTTTGTAGTAGATGTTGGTGGGACTCTGAGGCGTTATCTCCTGAACTATGTACACAGGGGGCCCGTAGTCACTGCTCACGCGCTCATAATGACGGCAGACCACGCTGTCAGAAGCCCGCAGAGGAAAGACAACGTCGCTGCGGTCTGAGCCGTTGTTGTCGCTGCTGATGCTGTCCCGCTTCGGCACAGCCAAAGTGTTGAGGGACACGGAGGCAGACTGCTGGCTATCTGGGACACAGCGACGGCGCCGGTACCTCCACAGCACGGCCAGCAGAATTATGATGACCAGAAGGAGGATCACACAGCCAGAGACAACCCACATGAACAGTCCTGGCTCAGGGCCGCCGCTGCCACTGGGGTTTGTTTGTCCTGTTTCTGAGCCCGTGTCTGTCATGAGAAACGGAGGAGAGACAGAAAAAGGGACAGAGGAACTGAGATGAAAGAAGAAATCAGGGCACGCGACACAGAGATGTGAAAACACTCAGTTTACGCCCCAGTGCAGCCCGATCAGTGTGTGTTAACATTAAAGAAGCCTCAAGTGAGAAGATGCCCTAATCTTTAGTGTCTTAGTGTTCAACAGCCTGGTGTCTTTCTGTGGCACTCAGTCATGATCAGGAAGGTTTGACTGCAAGGACTGTGTCCAAATCTATTCTCTTTGTGTACAGTAGTATGGAAGTATTGTTTTGTCTATTTTAAGATGACAGGAAATTATATAATATGCATCATGCTGGGTGTCAATCAAACTTCTTTGTAGCACTACTGCCGATTAAACTTCACTAATAGACATCAAAATGTTTCCCCCAATACTGAATATTTAGTCTTTCTCATTCCTGTCCATTTCCTTTGTGCATTGCATTGTGGGAGAACAGTGCCCATCAACAGCACACGCCATAAATTGACAGTATTTAGTCTGCATGCTAGCTGGTTTGAGTGTATTTTATTTTGTCACCATATACTTTAAATCTCATTAGAATCAGTATGTAGTATGGATTTGGGACATGGAAAATGAACCTTTTGTATACCAGCATGTGTACAATTTATAATTATTTTAGACATAGGTGAAAATCTTTCCCGTCGTTTTGGAGCAAATCTACATTTGTGGGCTGAAATTCAAAAATATATCTGTCTGTATACAAGTGTTTTTGCACGTTTGTGCCTCTTTACCTCGAGTTATGTAGACTTTAAAACACTGGCAGCCATGTTCCAAAACATACTTTAAAAGATTAATTACAAAAAGCTCATCAGTAAAGCTAAAGGATACGTTTGGTTATATTCTAATTGTTTCCTATTGTCAGCAAATCCCATGAAAAGACTTAAACGAACAATGACTTGATCCCACCGACAATATTGTCTGAGCAGCTAAAGCCTGATTTATCTTAATCCTGTGTGTCATAGAGCTCTGTTGTTTTCCAAAAACTGTTAAACACACATGACCCACACTGTTGCCCTCAATGACATGTTCCTTAATTATAATTAATATGGAGACTGTAGTTTGTTGACACCATCCTGCTGCAGGAAGTATTCATTCAAGCAACAAATTCATGGCTGAAAAGAATCTTCAATTAATCCATTTTTTGCTCTTTTATGAGAAACAATTACTAAAAAACGCAGTGCTGCATTATTTTATGAAAATATTGAGCCCTTTTCAAATTATAGTGAGTATTTGTGACCTGTTTTGGGAAGATTTACATCTTCAGCAGGACATAATGAGCTTATGGCTGAGTATCAGAGGAGGTATTGAGAGACAAGCTGACACATTGTTGGTTTTGTTTTTTCATAGAATTTAAAACGTGAAAATATAATCAAGTCTAAAAAAAATCAATAATGCACCTGTACGATTCTCCAGGCAATATTTTAGCTTTGACTTCTTATCTGTTTTACCTTTTATATCCTTTTCTTTCCTGGGGGTGTCCTTGGCCTTGGACTTTGGTCGTTTGGGTGGGAATCGGGTGGGGGACTCCTGGAGTGTTGAAGGTGAATCTGATGGACCTGGAATACAAAGCAGGACAGTTGACATAAAATCAGAACTGTTGGCACCACAACTCACATCTCCTCATTTTCCCTGTGTAGGTGGGGTTATGTCCCAATGACCCAATTTAACTATAATGATGTTGAATCATTAGTGAATCAGATTCAAAATCAAGGCAAGAAGATGGTTTTTTTTGGCTGACTTTTTTTTTTTTTACAGTGACAGTCATTCAGGTAAAAAAAAAATGCATCACAGAAGAGGAAGAGAAACCATTTTCTGGCATGATCAGACCACAAAACGTTGTGTTCCAAGTCACAACTGTGACTCTTCTTGCTTGATTGGAAAAACGATCACTAATGTATTCATTTTCTCCAAATACACATTCATAACTGAATGTGGTCCATTCAGATTTTTCTCTGGGGTCTTATGTGATACCTGCCATTTTGACCGGATCTCTCTTGTAAAAGAGAGAGTTCCTGGTTAAAATGAAGATAAAATTCAAAATTTAAATATAGAAAAACAGAAACCCTGCATTGCTAAGTGGGATCCAGCATTTTTGGAGCACAGCCCACACTGAAGACTAAAAGTCAGGATTTCTGAGACGCTGCTGTTTTGATCTTTTTCTCTCCATGGCCCTAGGACTCTCTAACCATGGTAGGAAGTAACTAAGTACATTTATTCAAGTACTTGTGCTTCACTTTGAGTATTTTCATTGTATGCCATTTCTACTAGTACTATTTACTCCACTATACATATTTGACAGCTATTACAAGTAACTTCTCACGTTAACATTTTACATAAATAAAAATGTGATGAGCTTATCAAAGAGAACACGTTGTTAAAGATTAACAGCAGCAGTTTCCAACCTTTTTGCCTTATGATTTGTTTCAAAAGGTTTTCAAAAAGTTGTGTGTTTCAGATGTGTATGAGTTGTTCCATGAAAGATGCATTTCCACTCTAAATTTCTCAGGTGGTTTCATTTAATTAACAATTCAAGGCCTAAAGAAAATATTTCACACACAAAAAAATCCACCCAAAGTCAAAAAAATTAACAAAGATTTGTGCAGCAGAACCTTGTTTTTTCTTCTTTCCTTTTCCAATAATCAGTCCCCAGATTTATCTTGTGACTCTTTGAGGGGAAACAAGTACTTTTACTTTGATTTTATCTTGTTTCATTTGAACAATTATACTTGTGTACTACTTAAGTATGATATTTCAGGCAGGACTTTGACTTGTAATGGAATATTTTTACACTGCTTTGCTGGCACTTAAGTGAAGGATGTGATTCTTACACCACTGCGTTTTAAATCTCCCACAGGTCCTTGAGCTTTAGTGCAACACTAAATTACTAGAGTGGCTCTTTAAATAGAGCAAGGGGTGAATTTGAAGGGAAATATGGAGCCCTGGACTAGATAGAAGCAACAGAAGCAAGATTTCACAAATGACAGAATAACAGCAGGGATTCATTTGACATGAAAGATTAATATTATCATCTGTGTGCAAATGACACTGAGCAGTTGTCCAACTAAATACAGCTGAGAAATCTGGATGCGCAAACTGTGGATAAAGGATATATAAAGTAAAATCAATTTTAATTCTCCATTCTTCATTCAGGATTTCTATCTTTTCATTTCAATTCATTTATTGATTTATGACAAATTAATCAACATTTTTGTATGTTTCAGTGAAGAAGTCAGCCAGACATCTTATTTTCAACTGCACGCTTTTAAGTTTTGTTTCTTTTTCCTTTGTTCCAGTTCATTAGCTTTCACTCACTGTTGCCATTGATTTAATTTCACGTCACATTTAGCATGAACGTACAAATAAATAAATGTATAAAATTCAAATTTAAACAGAAGGGTTGTGACACTCCCAAACATCTACACACAAGACTGGATACTGCGATGATCTCCACATTGGTTGACAGGACTTTTAATATTGCCGCAAGATTACAAATAAATCAGGGTTATTAATGTTTCCTGTTGCTGATAAAAGGTTTGTTTACATCAGCAGTGTTGGTAAACACAGCGGGAAAACAGCCCCATATCTCCAGTTATGATCAGTTGAGAAACACACAAGATGCTGATTTTTCATCTCTGATCCAAACGCTTGAATAATTTATATGAATAATACTTCACATTTCTGAGGTCAGAAAATTAAATTTTGGGGCTTTTAGTGATTTTAAGTTTTTAGCAACACACACATAAACACAGCAACTGTTTAATTTATCTGATTCTGTGCAGCTCAATAGTTCAACATCATATAACGCATTGCATAAAAAAGCACACTATGAATGCTTGTTTCCTCACATATAAGGTTACTGACCTAACAAAACGACAAATAGTACCAGCATAATATTGTATTGATAGTTCAAAAAAAATAATATGATTCTGTATGAATATTGTATTATAGAGTGATTTATCCTCAAGGCATTTAAAGCAATGGCAGAGAATATGTTCAGAATCTGCTACATTAAAGTTTAATGTGCATGATAAGAGCACATTATCGCCCCATTGGCTATTCTGAAGCTAATACAGAAAAAAAGAAAAAAAAGATTATTGACTGCTGCAGCCGGTCCAAATGATCGCATGCAAGATAATACTGATGGCCTTAAGCTGCCAGCAGTCTGAATTAGGGATTTGAGATAATTCATGATGGCAATCTCTCTTCCAGAGACCGAATAGATGATCGAGATCATCTCACCACTTAGTAATTCCAGAGAGGAGGTGATATTTTTCATTACAATAATAATAATAATAATAAGCAGAATGGAGCAATTGTTGTTATTGTTCTTTGAGGATTGTTTGTCAGACAGCTGTCTCTCTCTCTCTCTCTCTCTCTCATTCACACATTCAGTTTCATACACATGCTGGCACACAGACACCAAATACTCACTTTGGCCGACTCTCAGCACTAGCTTCATGGATTTGGTTCTGCACACCCCTCCATTAGTATTATCCAGACCTTGCAGAGAGCCTGCAGAGGTGGCTGGTACAGAGAGAGAGGAGGCAAACATTAAAGTATAATTCATTAAGTTTGGATTTCGTGCTTTCATCATAATACAAGATGATCAAGCTATGCATAGTTTTCCCAGTGTGATTTCTGTGCAGACGGTTTGAGCCACTTGCTGAATGTTGCATCATATGGGCGAGAAAAGGTAAACACATAGCACCAACTATAATGTTGCATACAGTATACAGATAATCACACACATAAGAAATCATATGCAACCAGGGCAGCATGAAATTAACTAATTGCTTGGGCTATAAAATGTCATAAAAGTTCTCTTCTGATTGCTAGTTTTGTCTGATCAACAGTCCAAAATGCAGAGATGTTTTGTTTACTATCACATAAGACAAACAAAAGCAGCAAATCATCTTATTTACGAAGCCAATAGAGAAGTTTTAGTATTTTTCCATCATAAGTGACTTAAACAATTAATCAATTCTCAAAATAGTTGGAAAATAGTTTTCTTGTTGAATCAACTAATCTAATTTCAGATGGAGATGTAGATACAAAACAGGGTGGTGGACATTTTGTAGCAAATACTAAAATACACATAGATGTACACCAATGTGCAGAAAGAACTCTTGTTCACCCCTGTCACTCCCACACGCACACACACACACAGACTTGTTAGCAGCATTTAGGTCAGATAACAACATCTCACAGGCCACAAGCCACGTTACCATGAAAGCTCCCATCAAATCTGCCTGATGCTGTAAAAGCCTTGTGTGATTTGGGGCATGTAAGCTCTTGGAATCACAGTGGCCTGCCAGAGCGAAGTGTACTGTCAGAGCGCGGCGAGGTGGATGAGGCTACATGGTCAGACTTGCTCTCTATCTCATGCATCACTTGCCCTTAAGATGCTGGTTTAACCGACAGCGGCCCAATAACGAGGCCACGTTTTTTTTGATTCTCATGCGAATTGACAAACTGAGAGGGAGCCGAGGACGATGGCTTCCTCCTCTCCTCCAGGAGAGAGAAAAGAAAACAGTTGGTAGCATTTATTCAAACGTTCCACCTGTAGGAACCGGCAGCTTGTGTCTACTGATTTTAAAGAGCTGCACGTGCTCACACAGCAACGAGACTTGGATCACTCAGGTGTAATTTCTGAGCTGTGAGGCGACACAGTGACTCACAGGTGATGTAGTAGTCCCTCCCCTTGAGGAACTCCAGACCCCACAGGTTGGGGCTGAACTCCTGGAACTTGAACGTGAACTTCACATCCCGGTGAGGTTTGTCACAGTTCAGCAGGGGCGTGTCCGTCTTGTCGATGGTGCAGCTCTCCATCTGACTTCGGGAGACCAGGTAGACTCTGTAGAACTCCTCCTTCCCCCCCGAGGAGGCATCTGCTCGGGGACACACGATGTCCATCTTATCCCCGATCTGAGGATACAGGACCAGACCCTGACCTGGACTAAATCTGCATGTGAGACGAGGTGAAGTGTGAAACAGAGAGAAGCATCATCGTTTCATTCTTTGTTTGAATCAATGACTTCTGAATGCATTAAAACCTATTTTATTTATTATCCCATGAATTAAGATTTAGAAATCAGAAAATAGTGAAAAATACTGCATCACAAATCCAAACAAGCTCAAAGTGCCATCTTCAGATTGCACTTATGCCTCAGAATTCATCTGAGAAACCCAACGATATTTAATTATAAAGCCGAACCAATTAGTTGATTAATCAATTGCAGCACTTTTGGGTCATTATTCAAGCAAAATATTTTTAAAAATTCAACTTCTCAGTTGTGAGAATTTGCTGCTTTTCTTCATCGTATTTGACAGTTAACTCAATATGAATTTTGTCAAACACAATAAGTAATTTGATGGGTGCTTTTCACAATTTTCTGACATCGCATAGATGACAAATTGAATTGATTAACCAAGAATATAATAAGCAGATGAATCCATGATATTAAAAAAAAAAAACACATTGGAGAAACTGCAACAGGAGAATATTTGGCATTTTTGCTTTGTTTCATCTCACATTCCAGATATAGCTCACATGAAATATTAAAACCATACAATCATGATTAGCAGTCAAACTGTCTGATTAACTTCATCAAAGAGGTCACATCATCATCCTCCACCTCCATGAAGTGTGAACCTGACTGATGCACCTACTTGGTGTTGGAGCTGCTCCAGTGGATGGACTCCAGAGTGACCGCCCGACAGGAGCTCCAGAGTCCCAGCAAGACCAGGGCACCGCAGCTCCACGTGAGTGTCCCCATCACAGCGGCTCGGTATCATAAACCAGCGTGGAAACAGGCTGGACAGTGTCTCCTCTGCATGTCTCCGGCGGCTCCAGGTGCGCGCACAGGACGCGTCCCTGAGTGAAAGCTCGCCAGGCTGCGGGTCTCCCTCCTGCACTTGTTCGTCCACATTGTGCGTAATTGGCTAGAAATTCATTGGCGTGACTGTGTCCATGCACCGAGGACAGAGACTGTGTGGAGAGTCTCAGTCATCAGCTGACCGGCCGGCCCGCCCACCCAGCTGGGCTCGTGCGTAAAGGAGAGCCGGACTGGTTGGCACAGGTTTGATCCTCCCTCCTGGTCCTCAGGTCTACACATTGAGACACAGATCTAGAGCAAGGAAAAGGCATTGTTTGAAAGTTGAGCTTGGTTTTTCAACACCTTTTAAAAATTAATCATTAAAACATTTTTTTCTACTTTTCTCAGTAAACTCAGTTGTAATAGCCTATATAAAATATAAAATCCACCATCTGTGAGCTAATTTTATTTACAGGTAAACAGCTTTTTTTTTCTTGCAAAATGTTTTTTATCCTCATCTGAATTAAAGCTCTTTGAGGCTCAGATATGATTTAGTTTTATATAAATAAAATTGACTTGAATGACTTTTGAAAATGATGATTTTTCCCCCTGTAATTTGTGTTTTGTGAGTTTTTGTATATCTGCAAACCTACCCTTGTTTTCATTATTAATTATTACCCATAATAATTTGTGCATATTTTCCTTTAATAACACAATTTCTAGAATATATTTTATATTATTAAAATTAAAAAATGTTCAAAAATTATTTATCCCTCCTTCCTACTGCTGTAATTCTACTCAGCTTTTGCTTATTTGTATGTATGTATATGTGCATAGATGCTGTGATATTTTCCCATTTATGCTTCCACAACATATATATTCACAGTCATTTCTTGGAGGATGTTACGTACTGTATGTACATCATATATCATGGCTCTGAGTCAGATGTTTAGTTCTTCTGGCTATTGTGTATTGTTGGATCTTGTTCATGTGTTGAAAAGCACAATAATCATTTTTGTTTAAATATATATATCTGGGTTATTTTTTGTATGTAACATATGTTTTGTTTCTAAAGTCACCTTACAATGAAATTTGAGGTCAACTTGATGAGACCTATTTAAAGAAGGAACTCAGAGTTTTAATTTTTCTCAGTAACCGCATGGGGAAGTTCAGGACAAGAAAGTACAGATTTGATTGATGGCGTGCTCTCACGTGTTGGGGGAAACACTGATGTGGTGATGAATAGAAACATGAGTGAAAACTGTGACTCACCTTAAATGAACCTAAAGTCTGTGTGTCCTTTAGGTTCATTTAAGGTGATCACTGAGTCACAATGATCACCTTAAATGAACCTAAAGGACACACAGACTTTAATGAGATGATGTCATAAAGGAATCTGAACACTGAGTAAATTCACCAGTGACCAAATGAATAAGGGAACTCCTCCACTATGTTTTGAGCTCCATGTTTGATTGTACATCTGAAACCATCACTGGATGTATGGGTTGGGGTGGATTTTCTTTAAAATCCTGTATATTCTGCATTTAAGGAGCCAAAGCTGTAATCGCCTCATTTTCAGGGAATCTGAACTAATGACAAAGTGGTTTAAAAGATTACACAGGGCTTCTAAAGCAGCTCAAATGAACTGCACATGAAATGTCTGCGTTTCCGTCTGGAACAAACTGTGTTTCTGTGCATGTGTTCAAAGTTCGGGCAACATCTTTCATATTTATAATTTAAACCTCGAGTTTTGTTGACATGGACTACACAGAGAAAGCAGATGCAGAGATGTTTTCTCATGTAAACTCAAATATATACAGGTCTCACTTTTGGTTTTTGCAAACCCCAGATGTTTATGATGGATTTTATCTTTTTGTGATGCAACTGCCAACATACATTAACAAGGATTTTAAACATAAGACAAAGTATCAGTGAGACGATCCAGCATTCGTCTGAAGCATTTCTCAACTAACCAATAGCAAAAGAAAGAAGGTTTGGGTTTGTCTGATGATGAACTCGCCGTAGGATTTTTCACTTGTTGAGCTGTGATCGAGATTTAGTTTTTTCAATTTTAGTCTCAAATTGCTGCAATTTCAGATATTATCTCTGGTGGAGCTAATTTATTCACAATAGAAAAATTAAGCACAACACGGGGCAGATTGTGATCCATTACAATCTGAATCACCATGACTAAATTACTGCCCTGAAAATCCACTTCAACCCATTTTCAACTGATGTTAAATATCATATTGTGAAAACCAAGACATAAAAACAAGCCTGTTCTTAACTTTGTGACAATGCATCTATTGTCACATGGGTGTCAATAATTTATTGAGCTTATGAAGCATGAACATTTTCTTAACCCTTCATCATTCAATTTTTCTGAAAAATAAAAAAAAATGACTGACAGTAATTGGATTCTCTCTGCCTTTATGGGTCTACGCCACAGTGTCTCACCACGCTGACTGATCTCAAGGTCAAAAAATAGCATTTGCAGTATTTGTACCACATTTCATATAAAATACTAAAATGTTCCTCTATATGATGTTAGAAGTAAGACATATAGCCTAGAAGAAAGGGATGCATTATTTCAAAGCCAGACACTATTTCTTTATTCTGGGTGATCAGATTTATGCTTTAAACTTGAATATACTATATTCAGTTAAATCACAAAATAGTCAGTCACATTTAGGTAAAGGTCTAATGAACCAAGTAACTGGTTTACATTTGAAATCACATTGTGTTGAAAAGGTTGCTACTCAAATGCACGTTGCCCCAAATAAGAATCAAAGACATGCAAATATCTTTAAATGTGCTCTTTCTCACACATGCCTGCAGCATCTTGACCTCTTCATTGAGAGCAGTGACACAGTGTGTGTAGTCCACTGTGGTGTGACGACTCAAGTGTCGGACGCAGCCTTTTTGTGAGAGATCTCCCAGAGTGAAGCTAATGCTAACATGTTAGGTGTCTGCTTATGAACAACCCCTATCACGATTAGCATTAACCTCAACCTGGGACCAGACTTGACGGCTGCTTCATCATCCACATGCTCACCTCTCTGGTGTTCATGATGCCCAGGGTGTCCTGCAGGGGGCGATAGATGCACTGATTAAGGTTGGCTATGAGAGATCTTATGTACATTTGAGCAGCAGTGTTTCATTCAAAAGTTTTCACTATATAAGTCGGTCGCTGGATATTGTTGTGACTTTGTGGTCGCCTTGATTACAGTCATGACTACAGAGAGTTTGGACAATGGATTACAAGAAAAAAAAATCTGCTCTAATTAGCCTCTATTTTACAATATAGTTTCTACCTAAGATAGATAAAATATTAGAATAATAATATATGATATAATATCAGATATGATTGCCCAATTAATTAGTTAATAAGACAACAAAAAGATACTACATGGTAACACACTGAGCACTTTAAACCACAATTATTTCACTTCCTTTCATTATCCTTCAAGCAGCTTAAATGTCAAGTTTCTCAAGACATGATTTCTTAAACCATTTCCTGCAACTCAGCCTGGTATCATTAGAAATATGAAACACATTTTGGTGGATCTTAACAACATGTGTGACCTCTGACAGGGAGTTTAAAGAGTTTAAAAGTCCAGACCCGGGTACCTGGACGAGTGTTTGCCAAGCTTTAAGAGACTGAACAAGACCAAGTTTGTGGCAGCTGAGTGAAGTTCTATTATCATTCTTCAGAAACAGGATGTAACAAGTGCTGCTATATGTCAACTCTGGTTGAGAAGTTGAGGTGCTGTCAGGAAGTCAGCCTGTGTTTGTGCGTGTGTTTGCTATAATGGTAGTTAGGTAGTTACTGACCTGGCTCCTGAGTACACCAACAACACTTCCTCTTTCAGCAACCGGTGTCGTTCTCCTCTTCTGTCTTCTCTCCACCCTCTGTATTTGTCTCTCTCTCTTCCATCGAGCAGTAAACCAAAATGTGGGTTTACAGCTCTTTTATACACTTGGTGTGAGTCATGTGAAATCCCCTTCGAACAGAATGACTATTAAAAAGAAAAAGAAAATCACGCAACCAATTTGCAGCAGCGTTTATCTTTTATGTAAATGCTGCCTACAGAAGAGCAAATGTATTCATTTCTTGGATCTCAGCTAGTTATTTACAGTTATGTCAACTGTGATGACAGCGAGAGAGATTGTCATGAAGGTGTCTGCAGTTTGACATCACGACTTACATATATAAATATGCCCAAATGTGTAATGTGTCAAAGATTTGACAGGAAAATAGATGAAATGCATGGCTGCGTTTGAGAAACATGTAAAAGCCAAATCTCCTCTCGTTACAGCTCATAACCTGTGGACCCAAAATCTGTCGGCTCCACATCAAATCATGTTTTGTCCTGCCTTGATAAAGAGAAAGGAAGAATTAAAAAAGAGGACTTAAACACTCAAACAGTTACTGATTAATCACTTTATCTCAAGAAATAAGATGGTAATTCTATACAATATATACTACATACTAATAATATAACATCAGACATCCATCAAAACTGTGACTTTCACTGTAAGTTAAACTTCAAAAATAGAAAGCAAATTGTCTTTCCAAGGATTTAATACTTACTTTTCTGTTCGTCAAGACTCTTAAATTAAATTTCTTGTCCACCTGTGAGCTGTGCCTCCATTTCCTCGCGTTGCATTGTGGGAGAATAGCAGCTTTCCATCAACAGTTCACTCAAAAAAATCATCCATATTCATAATGTATAATGTTTACTATGTTCAAACATCAAATGTGAAAGTATGCTAATTAGAACTAAACACAAAGTACAGTGTTTTGGATGTATTAGGCCATAAACTAGATGAAAAGTTAACGGATCACCAGTCTGATTACAGGTCATCCTGGGAGGAACATGGATGTGAGTGGACCAACTTTTATGGCAATCCATTCAATGTCATAAATGTCACCCTTATTGTGATGCTAGAGGAAAAGTCAGTCATCAAATCATTCATCATCTGGGAACCATGACTATCTGTGCAAAATGTTTTAAGAGATGTTAAGATATTTCACAGGATAAATGAAAACTTTAAAAACGTTGTAGCACTGGATGAAAAATCAGGGGATCATCAAAGTCCTTAGGATTCATCGTCTGAGACTAAGGATGTCTGGACCAAACTCCACACTAATTTTAGAGGAAGGATTTCATTTCATTTCATTTCACAACATTTTAATAGATTTTTCATCTGTGATCATTTCATTGAATCCACAGTGATGCTGAAACCTGTCTCATTATTTTCAAGTTTACACCTTTACTCACACCTTCATTCGTTTCCTATCAATCCAGATGTACAGACATCGAACATTATGACTATGCAGGGTCATGAAATGAAATGGATTTCTGTTTGACAGTTATGGGAGTGTCACCAGGGGGGATTTTGAAAGAGACCCTTTTCCACTAAATGACTGCACACTATCATTGTTAAGGACATGCTCTCATTTCCAATGATGTCAAGAGAACAGTTAAAGCAGAATAAATACACGTTAAAATAACTAATATGAAAGCAAACAACAACAGTTAGAAACAGTCAAATTCAAGTGTGGAGTAGTTTGTAATCATGGTTTTAAACTGAAGTATAGGTACAACTGTGTTAAGTTTTCCCAAATTCAGTGTTTGTACACGGACTTTCAGCATTAGTCGATCACTTGAACAGGTCAAACAGTGACTATGGGACCAGATTAACACGGAAGTAATGTATGATGGTATATTACCATTAAGGGCTTTATGAATAAATAGAAACCAATGCCTGTCACGTCTTACAGTTAGAGATGCAGATGCAACCTTTTCATACATGATGCAATGATGAATCTTAGGGCGGAGTGATAATCTGTGTCTAGAGGTTTAAGAGTAGAGGCACAGACGTGTCTCTAGACAACGTCACCATAATCGAGAACAGACAAGAAGATATTAACTATTACATATTGACTATTTGCTTTCTCCAAAGCACAGGAAAATTTGTTATGAGAATTATGATTAGAATTATTAGATTCTGCACAATATCAGTATATCAATGTGAAAATTAAACATAGCTTTTTGATCCAGCCAGACGCCAAGATATTTATACTTTATAAAACGGCTGCCTCTAGAGAATAGCATATGCTAGTCTTGTCCGTATCCAGGACTATTTTCAAATGTAAAAAGTGCATCTTACAATTTATTTATTTTTGTTGTAGGCAAAACAATACAGAGCTGTATCGTCTGCATAAAGACGGGTGTTACAATTTGTTATAGAAGACATATTATTTCAATATAAACAGGACCCAATATTGAACTTTGTGGAACTCCCTTTGACAGTGGTATAATCACAGATTGATTTCCCAAAGTCACACACTGGCGTCAATGAGGCAGTTAGTCCTGAAACCATTTGTCCCACCGTATCTCACCAGATCTCAGATGCCACCTATAAACTGGCCCAGAAACTCACTGCCCGCAGTGTTTACTTATGGGAACCTAGAAACCAAGTCATACCACTCTGTTTCTCAGAAGACAAGGTGCCTCCCCATCCATTCTCGTTACACCCCCCCCCCCAAACACTCATTCAATGGACTAGTATCAAGCACATCACATTCCTGTGAGCGTGCTAAAGAGGAAACACATTGAAAGAGACAGGTTGACGTTGTAGTAGTTGAAGGGAAAAGGTTGCCAGTACATGTGGAGGCGGGGGAAGAAGCAGAAATGCGTCCGGGACCGCCCCCCTCAACTCCACATCACATACTGGAAATTCACAATGTGTAATATGCCAGCTGAGCTCTAAACGCACTGCTTTCTATCTCCTCCTCATTCAGATTAAATTTAGAGAGGAAGTCACTTATAAGTTTCCCTTTTCATTTTAAAAAAAGGTACTGCTTTGTGTGGTGGTGATCACAAAATGTCATGTGAACACATATCTATGTTGAGAGACTGACATCATATTTAGGTGTTACAGGAAAAGCAGATTAAAATCTTCCTTTGAAGTTCAACAGAAGCGACAAATCTTTTTAAAAAAAAGACCTTCATCACCACCATCACCTTCATAACCTCATCTACTTTCAATTTTTTTATGAGCTACTACCAAAGAAACTAGAAGTGACAGCCAGTGTGAAAGTGTGTTCATTAGCGCAAAAGGATTTTATGAGTAGTGTTCATGTCTAGTCAAAAGAGGACAATAACATACTTTCTTTTTCTCTCCGTTTCTACAGTGCACAGCTCTGTTTCAGTGTTTCCACGTGGGCAACCTAAGGCCCTGACTTCACCCTGTTTTCCTGTCATATGTGGGATATGCATGAGAGGCCCGACAGACATACAGCTGATATGATCTGATAACATTTCCAGCCCTCTATGCCGTCATCTTGTCTTGTCTGCGTGCCCTCAAAGTGTGACACATGTGGCACCACAGGGAAATTTCAGACAGAGACGACACTAGCACATTTTTTTAAATTTGTATTTCCTAGAAGACATATGACAGATGCAACATCTGTTTCAAAAGGAAAGCAGTAATATTACAGAAGAGATATCTGGATAAACATTATGAGCAGCAAAGAGCAACAAAACAGCGTTTTTCCCTGCTCTTTCACAGTGACATGCGAGCATTTGATTTCCCCCGATCAAAACCCCTGATTCTAAAATTAGCTGGTTAAAAGGAAGTGTGGGTGAGCTTCATAAGTGGAAAGACCAACGCTGCTTATGATTCAATTCCACAAACTACTTTAAATACACGCATGCCTGTAAATTTTTTTGGCAATTGAACTATTAGCCCATATTGACTGATTCCATTATAATCAATGTTAGATAGTGTTCATAATGTTTACTAAAATACTACTTGAACAATAAAATGTCACTCGGTTAATTCACAACATTGTTTTTCTATTTGAGACAACTACCAGACAATGTATTATATAGTTCATACATAGTAGGATAGTATTGTGAACTGGCTCCACCTGCCTTCAAACAGAAACCAAAGTCATTTGTCTCTCCCACAAGTTACGTCACATTTAGGTGAAACACTAAAAACCAAAAGACAGATTCTAGTGCAGGTCATTTCCAGAGCTCTAAAAAACCATTATGTTAAAGTAAGTAAGTAGGTAGGTAGGTAGGAAGCAAGGATTTAGTAAGTATTAAGTAAGCAAATAAGTATTAAGAAAGTAAGTAGGTAAGTATGAAGTAATTCAGTAAGTATTAAGCAAGTATTAAGTAAGTAAATAAGTATTTAAAAAGTAAGTAAGTAAAGTAAGTTTTATTAAGTAAATACATAATAAGTAAGTAAGTAAGCATTAAGTAAGTCAGTAAGTATTAAATAAGTCAATAAGTATTAAGTCTGTAAGAAGGTAAGACAGAAAATTCAGCTTTGTAAAATGTCAGACGTCACTAAAAATATTTTTGATGATTCTGAACAAAAATGATCTTTTAATGCTTCAAAACAGTTCAATGATCAACTTGCTGGGTTCATAAGCTCAAAATATTCATACACTGTAAGTAAAGAGGTAGCTATTAAGATAAGATAAGATAAGATAAACCTTTATTCGTCCCACAGTGGGGAAATACTTATTGCACAGCAGCAAAGGTGATAGTGCAGTTAAGTAGTAAGAAAGAACAATTTAAACAGGCTAAAAAAGATATTAACAAATTTACATGCAATTATTTACAGTTTGCAAGTTAGTCAGTAAGTGTTAATATTAAGTAAGAAGGAAAAGAATGAAAGAGCATTTAGTTTAGCAACAATGATAATGATAAACCAGCTGAGTTCATCAGCTCAAAATATTCACACATTGTCGTTATGTCCAGGTTTTTCATGCTGTAAATCACAAATAGGCGTCATTATGTCTGGAAATGACTTTGATCAAAAGAACCAATATCATAACATTTTCATCAATCAAACCATATAGAGATCCACGCTGTGTCTAAATGTATCTGCATCACATGTTTGAGATCCTCACCTTTCAAAACATTTCATATTTCAAAACTCACATGTAATCATAATGAATGTTGAATGGCCATTTATGAATATGATTCCTTTATGGATGTGTGATTAAAATAGATGTATATTGTTGTTGTTTAGGTTGTTTTTTTAATCATCTGTCATTATTTTAGGAAGTTTTTTTGTCTCTGATTTGTTTCTTTTGTTCAATAACCATCCAGCAGATGTAAGAATGGTTAAAGAATAAAGAAATCACACAGTATAACTGAAGTGACTCCAGCCAAAGGTGGAGGAAGAATTCAGATTCAAAATAATTCTAATGAAAAGCAACAAATTCTCATATTTGTGAAGCCTGGACCATGAAATGTTTCTGCTTGAACACCGATTTTTAATAACGATGAATACAATTGTTGCCAATTATTTTTCTGGCTGTCGGCTAATTGATTAATCAGCTTATTGTCTCAGCTGTACTTGTATATGCTGTGGTTAATTTATAACATCATATGTCATATGTTTCATATTAATTTGTGAAGTAACTAGTAACTAAAGCTGTCAAATACAGTAAATGTAGTGGAGTCAAAAGTACAATTTTTCCTTCTGAAATGTAGTGGAGTAGAAGTAGAAAATGGCATGAAAGAGAAAAGATTCAAGCAAAGTGCAAGTACCTAAAATGTGTACTCACATACAGTACTTGAGTAAATGTACTTAGTTACTTTCCACCACTGACTGTAGCAACATGGACTTGTGTAAATATTTTAAATTCAGAATTTCAGGTATGTTTTTTGTTGTTAATAAATGAACAAAGAAATCTGATTACACACAACTCATGTTTTATCATTGAGATTCTGTTTGTAATCATTCAGTTTCAATTTGCTTTAAAGGGACTGATGACAAACTTTTCTTCAGGAAAGCACCTTAAAAGTTCCTTTGGCAGGACACAATAGAGAAACATCTGGAGAGGATTCAGAAGCTCAGCAATCATCTATGTCACAAATCTGTCAAATGTGATGAAAATCCCCTAAAATGACTGAAACAATTAAATTTCTAATTCATACCAAACATGAATCCTTTAATGCTGTTCATGTATTTACAGTCATATTGTAGTCCAGTCACAAAGAAATCAGCCTTTAAAAAAACATCTAAATCCCAAAAACCACATGAAGACAGAAGTGAATAATTAGATTTCCTTGTTTACCAAATGAGCAGCACTGCCATCTACTGGAGAAAAGTTACTATTGCATAACCATATTATTATTATAAACAGAGCAGTCAGTTGTCATTAAAACAATCACTGACATAAGAGCTTATTTTTCATTAAAGTCTTTCATGTTAGCAGATAAATGTGGTGATTGTATAAAAAATATTACCACATGGGTTTGGGAACACTTTGTAAAACTGTGTCGGTAAATACGGTTTATTTGTAAATGATTGCATTCTGTTTTTATTTACGTTTTACGCAAGGTTCCAACTTTATTGGAATCAGGTTTGTAGAATATCACCAGCCTTCTAGTATGAAATTATAACTACATAAGGCCTAATTTTGTGTGCTCATTTTAGCTGAAAATCAGAGCTTCAGCACATTTAAAAAGGGCTCAAAATCCCCAATCAACCAGCTCCAAATGTAAAACCAGTATCATGGTAAAGCGCAGTGACTGCAGAGGAGGACTTCACACAAAGACTTTTACAGATTGAGAGGAAGCTGCTCTGATTACTTAGCTTCAGCCTCTGCAAAACACAAGATATAACACTATACTGTGCACCTGTGTGAGCTGAATGCAGAAAGCTGTGTTGAATCTACCAACTTCAACAACCAGGACAGTGTTTTGGGCCGGAAGCGTCTTTGTCAGGCAACAAGAAAGTTGGCCAGAGTGAAAATCAAACCAGGGGCATTTCTGTACTGAGGTAACAACAGTAACCACCGATCCAACACACAAAATGATTTAAAGAAACACACTTCTCTGGGGTGACTACAACCCTGATTCCATATAAGTTTGGACGTTATGTAAAATGTAAATAAAACAGAATGTGATCAATTACTAATTAAAAAAACAGCACAAAAAGACAATATATTCAATGTGTGACCTCATCAACTTTTTTGATTTTTGTAAATATCTGCTTATTCTGAATTTGATGGCAGCAACAAGTTGAGACAGGAGCAACAAGACTGTGAAAGTTGTGGACTGATCCAAAAACACCTGTTTGGATCATTCCACAGGTAAACAGGTTCATTGGTAACAGGTGATAGTATCATGATTGGGTATGAAAGGTTCATCCTGGAAAGACTCAGTCATTCACGAGCGAGGATGGGGCGAGGTTCACCAACTGTGTGGGCAAACAGTCCAACAGTTGTTTCTCAACATACAATTGCAAGTAATTTAAGGATTTCACTGTCTACAATCCATAATATCATTAAAAGATTCAGAGAGTCTGAATGTCTGCACATAAGGGGCAAGGCTGAAAACCAACACTGAATGCCTGTGACCTTCGATCCCTCAGGCAGCACTGCATTTACAACTGACATGATTGTATAAAGAATATTACTATATCGGCTCAGGAACACTTCCGAACACCATTGCTGGTAAAGTTTGTTGTTGCATCTATAAATGTAAGTTAACATCCGACCAGAAAAGCTGCTGACTTCTCTGGACCTGAGCTCATCTGAGACGGACTGACACTAAGTGGAAAAGTGTGCTGTGGTCTGATGAGTCCACATTTCTAATTGTTTTTGGAAATCATGGACGTTGTGTCCTCCAGGCTAAAGAGGAAAAGGACCAACCAGATTGTTATCAGCAAAGTTCAAAAGCCAGCATCTATGACGGTCTAAAGGTGTATTGGAGGGTAAGCATCTTTTTCAGGGACGTGCTTGTTTATTCCAGCGAGACAGTGCCGAGCCTCATGCTGCATGTGTTACAACAGCGTGGCTTCAAGGTAAAGTGCAGGCACTAAACTGTCCTGCCTGCAGTCCAGACCTGTCTCCCACTGAAAATGTTTGGCGCATTACGAAACATGTTGAGCAACTGCAGTCGTGTGTCAAGCAAAATAGGAAAGAATTTCACTTTCAAAACTTCAACAATTCATGCCCTCAGTTCCCAAACACTTACTGAGCATGACGTAACAGTGTTAAACGTGCCCCTGCTTTTTTGGAACATGTTGAAGGCATCAAATCAAAGTTTAGCAGTGAACACTAAATATATTGTCTTTGTACCGTATTCGACTAAATAGTAGAAGATTTGCAAATCTTTGCATTCTGTATTTGTAATTACATTTTATATCACTTTCAAACTTTCTGGGGAATCAGGGTTGTAATTAAACAAAGTAGAGACATGGAAAAGGACAATAATTGGCCAAAAAAAATGGAGCTGATTATAAACACTGATCATGCACACCGTGTTCAAAGTATGGAAGAATCTGTATGTTGAAGATTCAGCCTTCAGCTTCAGAGTCAGTGAAAGAGTTAGACAGTTCTTGCCCCACAAGTTAAGGGTTTCACCTCGGTAACTGTAACTGCTGTGGGTTCACTTACATTTTGTGACAGAGGAAGTTTGTAGTAACATTTTGATTTTAATCGTATGCATGTCAAGAAACAATATGTTTTCCTGAGTTAAAACCACAATTTCTCACCCTGATCATGTCATCAGCCACTCTGAGGTTCCCACAGACTTAAAATGGAGGGGAAAAAAGACAAAAAAAGAAAAGTTATATATTTAAAAAACAAAAGCAAAGTTGATGCATGGGGGGGGCACTTAAGTGATGCTGGTCATGTAATTGTTGCATTCTCAATTCAAGGACAGCCAGGGGACCCTTTAAGGCAAAAAAAAAAAAAAGGGGGGACAAAAAAATACTTTTAACTTATTTTCTTGCTGAAAGTATGTTGGAGTATTTACACAAAGATTTGTCCAGAAGAACAAGAGTAGGAATAAAGAATTAGAGAACATGAATGTGCATCACTGGAACAGGCAAATATTCCTTGATGATGAGAAAAATGTATAAAAACTGAAAGTAAATGAAACTTTTAAAAGCTCTCTGGCTTTTTAACTTTTTCCCAGCTGGAAGACATTTCACATCAGTTTAATGTATGACTTTATTCACTTTGCCATGTCATTCCTCTAAATGTTCATATTGATTGCGTTTGATAAAAGCTGCTTGGATTTAGAGAAAGTGACATTTCTTTGGTTGGAAAATATGGTTGAAACTAATGTTTCAGATGTTCATAGATATGTTCATAGGAAGGAGTGTGTGTGTTGCAATCAAACAGGAAAGACAAAGAGAGAGAGAGAGAGAGAGAGACTTCTTGTAACAGCACGTAGACACTCCTTTATTCTTTATCTCTTGCTCCATTTCTCCCACACACAAGGCAAATAATAAAGGTAAGAAATGAACTCTTTCAATTAACATTAAAATGATTTGAAGCAGCTTTTTAACATTGACTTAAAGACACAGACTGTAAATCCTCAAGTTCTTGGTAGATACTAGAAATAGGAACTTTAGGAGCTTATAATCAGGGAACCAAAACTGTTATCAGGAACCTTAGCAGAGGTTTGCGCGGCTCCTGCTTGGACACTAAATGAGGTGTGTTCGTTAAATGTGTTGCATGCATGCTGTTCTCATTCCAGCTGCACACAAACAGGCCCGGTCTAGATTTGTATTGAGGCAGGGCCCCGGGCTGCAGGAAGAAATAACAGATTCCTTTCTCTGTAATCATTACTGCTAATACAACACCTGACACAAGTGCTGCGTGCGCTTGTATTAATCACACTGTGAGGACAATAATAGGATCAGAGTCGCATGGTGAGGTTTCAACTCTCATTCGGAGACAAAAAAGCTGGTCCTTGTGTGGTTAACCAACTTTTTAAAGTTTGGGGGTTAAGGTAAGTCCCTATCAAATTAATGCCATGTTCTCGTAAGTCATTAAAAAGTGTGCTTGGCAGTCAGAGATAGGACACAGATTGCAGATGCATTCACTTTTTAGCCTAAAATCAAATGTGTATTTTATCTTTTAATGTTAAGTGAGACTCCTGCAAAACTAAGGAAGGAAGTCTGTGGTGGCAAGTTCATGTGTGATGTGGAAATGTCTTGTCTGCGCTTTAAATACATGTGAAATTCATATTCATGTGCAATCATGCATGTTGCGCTTTTTCCATCTTTGTCAATGGCAGAAAGGCTTTCATTTTGTGACATTTTGAAATTTCAGAAAAATAACCAGAAAAATTATGCAACTGTGACATCAGGTCAATGTCTTCTGCGTTTCAGCTCATCTCCAGTTTGGCATCACCTCACCGGCTGATAATGAATGAAACACAGTTTTCTGCCGATGCAGTGAACCGGCACCTAACTAGCCCCAACAGCTCCAGCAGCTCTTGGCAGGTGGAGGCAGCCAGAGGAGTCCAGATCACGGTTACTCTGCTCATCTTCCTGGTGAGAAATCCTCCGAGGCTCCAGAGAGTGTACACTACCATTGCATATAGATCTGGAAACACTGACAAAGGGGCATTATAATGGGGTAAAACAACTAAGTAATAGTCCAGCACATAATCCTCAAACCCCACAACCTGTCATTTTTAAGGTTTTTTTTTTTTTTAAACCAACATATAACGTGGTCATTAGTGAGCTTTAGAGGTGCTGGTGGGTGGATGTTTTCTTGTTTGGACAAATGCAGGCTTGCCCGTTTCCCCAATTTTTCCTTTAATCCTAAACTAAGCTGATTGGCTGCTCCCTGTAGCTTCAAGTTTATTTAACAGACATGAGAGTGGTATCGATCTTCTCATTTAACTGTTTGCAATAAAGTACATAAGCGTATTTCTGCACATGTCAAACCGTTGCTTTAAATGTAAATGACAAATGTAATTGACGGCTGGTTCTCTTTGCTCCCTCAGGTGGGGGTTCCCCTGAACGGCCTGGTGGTTTGGGCTCTTGGGCTGCGGGGTCGTCGTCACCTGGTGCGCAGAGGCAGCAACGAGGAGACGCGTGCTGCCAACAGTTTCCGTATTTATGTCCTGAACCTGGCCCTGGCCGACCTGGTGCTGCTCCTGCGTACCCCCCTCATGTTGGGCTATGTCGCTCACAACTACAGCTGGCCGTTCGGCCGCGTCTTCTGCCACCTGATCATATTCCTGCGAGGCCTGGGGTTATACGCCTCCGCTTTCCTCCTCTGCGCTGTGGCCCTGGAGCGATGCCTGTGTCTGCTGAGGCCCGTGTGGGCTCGGCTCCGACGCCCCTCCTGGGCCGTTCCTCTGGCCTGTGGCATTTTATGGCTGGTGGCCACCGTCTTGTCCGCCCCCTACCTTCACAGTGCCGTCCTGAAAGAACATAACGGGAAAAAACAGTGCCTGGAGAGTGGGAAGTTTGACATGGCGCTGTTTGTCACAGAAACGATAGCTGGTTTCATCTTGCCCCTGCTGGTGTTCTTGGGAAGTAACCTGGCTGTTTTGCTCAGCGTTCAACAAGCAGTGCCCCCAACACCCACTTCCTCCTCATCCCCTTCAACTGCCCGCAGGATGACTAAAATGTACCACGTGCTCTTTTTCACAATGCTCCTCTTCCTCACCTGCTGGGTCCCTTATTTTGTTTGTCGGTTCCTGAGGGCCTTGACAGAGGGAAGTACTGAATGGGTCGCGCTGTATAACGGAGCACTTCTTGGCACCTACATATCTCTGTTCCTGGTCTATATCAAGAGTGCTCTCAACCCTGTGCTGTATGTGTTTGCTGCACGAGGCTTAAGTCGTGCTATCAGAGCTTCACTTGTCTCCACTATTGAACGACTTTTCAATGACGACTCCACAGAGTCCATAAGAAGGAAGTCACTGAAGAACTCACTTAAGAACTCACAGATGTAGCCAAGAAGTTAATAATGTTCTAATAGTTTCACATAGTAGCTTTTATATGTTAAAATCATAAATGTCTTTGAGCTTTAAAATGTGTTAATTATTAATTTTAACTGTCTGCTTTCTCCATTTGGACAAATACCTCCCAAAAAGTGAGTTAAATGTAAATAATAATAATGTGTAAATAAAACAGGTTTAAGGGGTTCAGTGACTGTAAAGCTAAGCAAAATACTTTAGGCTACTGTTTTTCAAATTATCCTATATGTGAGTATGTAATCATGTTGACTAATTTGACAACTCAAAGTGATGTTAGTTGAATCATAGTTTGATTACAACCATTTCCGTCATTAACCAACGTAACAAACACTTTCTGACAGGACGTTCCCTCCAGTAGGGAATCCTTGGCATTAAGAAGTTTGATTTACAGGCTTGGATCAATGGTGCCAAAGATACACATCTCATCAAAAACTGAACCAGGCGGGGTTTCTCTACTGTCAGCTCAGAACAAGATGATATATGGACGTAGGTGTCATCAGTGAAACTAGATGACTGAAGACTTCAAAAATGCTTCTGCTGCTGTTGCGGCACGCTGAAGGCAGGGTCATAATTGGGCATAATGAATGAATAAATTCATGAATCATCTTGTCTGTATGTTAGTGGGCAGGAACCACCTTCATGGTAAACAACAAGCCAAAGTCAAGGCAGCATTAGTTCAAGTCCATTCTACATTTTATGTTTCCTGGCCCCGGGGTAACCACTGTCATATGGATTCCTCTAAGACGCACCATTAAGCTTGCATGTATTGTCTCAGTATGATGCAAGGAACGTAATACTGAATTTACCTCATTAGTATCAACAGTGGCTCGTGTCCATCACTCTGCTGAACTCATGCTCATGTAACTAATATAGACCCCAGCCTACATATCTGGTGCTATTTGTACCTGATAAACTAATGAATGTACGCATGCCTATAGGCTTAGAGGACTGAAGCACATTATTCTGAGTAGGAAGTAAATATGTTGCAGGCTAACTATTTCATTGTGAATGTACCATAAGATGGCTTTACTGTTGTTTGTTGTTTATAAAAGCACATGTACTCTGTCATTGTTGACCAAAAGGACATAACTGTAATTAATAGGAGCACTTTACATTTGTTTTCTTTCTACATTAAATCATGAATCCACAAAATTTCTTTAAATGGTGTCCATTTAATTACATGTGATCACACAGCCACAGTTGATGCTTATCTACATCGTGCACTCATGTCTTCAAGGTCCATCGAAGAAGAATTTGAATTATGAACAACCAGTTAGTCTTGAGTTGCAACAATATTATTTCTTTAATGAGGCTTATGTGTTCTGGTGTCAAAGGATGACAGAGATGTTGGACATATGAACTTTCTCTCTACCAAAACAAAACAAATGTATCCACAGTGTAAACTTGTAAATTTATTTATAATTTTCGTATTGAATTAAATGCTGTAAAATACTGAAGGGAGAGAACAAGGGGCATCCCAGTAGTCGAAAGGTTAAGGCACATAACAGATAAAAGTATCCAAGGTTTGATTCTGGCTGCAGACCTTTGCTGAAAGTCCCCTCACCCCCTTTCCTGTCTGCCTCTATACCAGCTTTCTTCACAAAATGGCAAAGAATAATCTTAAAAAAATAAATAAAGAAAACTGGAGAAGGGCAAGGAGCAGCATTGTGCAGAGTGAATGCCAGTTTACTGAATTGTAAGGAGAAATGAATGGCAGTGTTTGTCTTGTTTTATCTGTCTGTATGATGTTCCTATTATTTTTGTTTTTCCCTTAAAAAACGTCATGCTTCATGCAAAACTTAAGCTCTTGCAATAATTACTGCTTAAATTGCTGTCTACTGCTGAATTTGGAAATTTCGTAAGTACAGTTGGAAGTTTTCTAATTCTACACAGTGGCTGCAAATGTTTTGGCTAAATTTGATTATTGCAGGTGTTAGACAGCCACAAAAAGTGGAAGTGAGCACTATTAAGACTACGTAATATTTCCCCCAATGTCATAACCCCAAATAATGTATGCACACTTGCAAACCTCTTACATCTGTCCATTCATTTTTGAAAAACTTTTTTCAGACCTGTGTAAGGAGAGATTTGGTGAGGTTCCAGTCTGAACAGGGTGCACCACTGACCAGGGTGAAGCCAGGATTGAAGAGCTGATCAGCATGCTTGTGTGCCTGCAGAAGCAGCGCCTGGGCATCGTGGACAGACTCTGATTCCTGCAGGATTTCTCCCAGTTTCCGGGCCGTGGCGTCAGAGTCACTGTCTGGTATAATTTTTCTCATCCGCGCCTGAGGAAAACAAAAATATCAAGCACTAGCAAATGTGAAGTATCATGACAGTGTTTTGTAAAATGTTCTCTGAAATGAAAATAAAAACAAAGATTTACCCTGTAGTTGATAAGATAAATCCAGACAATAGAAAACCAAGGATGTCACAAACTCTCTGTGCTTGTCGTAAGAAAGATTTCATATTTTTTCACAATATTACAAAGCAGTTGCACCACAGAGAACATGTTTTTACATTTTCCTGTTACATTGAAGAGGAAGTGCCAACTCAGACATTTTGACCACATCTTATTCACAAAAAAGCGATGAACTATATGAATGCCTTTAATAGAGAAAACATCTATTGTGCAATAGGGACAAGTCAAGCAGATACTAGTTATATTGTGAAAGTTTGTTCTGTGCACCACTCCTGCTCACCTCTAATGTTGTTTCATCTTTCTGGGGAGGAAGAGGAGGAAGGTTGAGAATTGCTTGTTCGGTTATCTTGAAGATCTGTGTGAACACAGATGAGAAGAAAGGGGTTGCATAAGTCGCATTTTATATCTTTTTATCTCTTCATCTAATAGTTGAGTTCAATGAAAAACTGCAAATCTCTGCTTTGATATCGAGCATATTTTACTAACCGATGACTGACATTTCCCATACTCACTGTACAGTCATTGTTTCTCAAGAATATAACCATTATATCAGATCCAGCATAACAGCTACATTTCATGATGATGTTCAACTGAATCAACAAGAATTGTGTAGACTCACTTCTCTCCAACAGGCTGATATTTGTGTGGAGAAAAGCAGTCTACCACTTGCGTTTCTGGGTCACCTCAATTCTGTTGTCTCAAATGACCTATTTAATGTGGTAAAATTTCAAAGACACTTTTGTCAGAGCTAATAAATATTAGAAACTTATGAAAACCTTATGACAATAAAAATGTCCACCAGAGTGTTTTGGCAATGGCTATGTTATGAAAATAATGTAGCAAGACAGACTTTGCCTTTGGATGAAACATTCTCAAGCAGATTCAAAAACGTATGTATAACTTTTCACATAATGTCTGCATGTTTGAGTGTAAAGAGTTTTAAAGATACGTTGGAAAGAGAAAGAAAACAGAAAGAAGCCAGAATTTTACCAAACATTTGTTTCCTGCCTGCAAATTAGACCTTCACGAGCATGTCTAACAACAGGCAAACAAAATTCTACCTAGTTTTAAGTAAATAACAGTCAGTGACAGAATAAAGTAATAATGCAAGAAGCTTCCAGTGGGGAAAAAAATACCATATCATATTTTAAAAATACCATATATTAAAATTCATGCAAAGACATTTTGCAATATTTATGCTTTTGATTTCTGTATACTGGCGTTTTGCACCTCTTTAGCGTTCTCCTCCTCCTCCTCCACCACCTGGTCTCTCAGCATAGTACATGTGTGCTGTAAAGAGACAGTTTGCTCCTCTGTCCTCTCCAGAGCACTGACAACAGCCTTCAAGTCTTCCTGGAAACCCAGACAACACAACAATCTTATAACACAACTACAGACACATTACAGGTAATTACATATATTACAGGTAATTAAACATTATGCCTTCATTAAGGTAGGTGCACTACATTGCAGTAGATTAAACACATTTTCAAAATACATGTAATTACTTGTTGGATTACCATGTTGTGTACTGCATTTAGGGCTGCAGCTTACAAATATTTTCATTATTAGTGAACATAGTGAAAAATGCCCTTTGCAAGGTCCCAGACACTAAGGTCGTATTTGATATCAAAATGTTTATTTTGTCCAACCAACAGATATCAGGTATACAGTTTAAAATTGTATTTGTTCTGCACTTGCCTCCTCAGACAACAGAGTTCCTCACCTCAAGGTTGCTCAGAGTTGTCTTTCCAACTAGTGACTTCTTGGTCTCCTGGTGACGCTGAGATGAACGCTCCAAATCTTTTTGTTTCTGCACTGGAACTTTGAGCTGTGCACATTCAGCAAGAAACCTAAAAAGGTTTGGGAAACACAGTAAATCAGCTAAAAATTTTTTAAAAGGACAAAAAAACTGTTGTTTAATTAAGACACAATCCTTGACAATCACATTTTTTCTGTTCAGTACTAAAAAATAATGTAGCTGGAATCAATAGTAGAGGATCAGAGGAACAGGGTTGAGTGATGATTCATGAACTTTCAGTGGAATCATATCATGACGCTCATATATCAAGTGATCCCTTTCAGAAATAAGATAAGACAAAGGAAGGCAGCTTTGTTTATATAGCACATTTTAAACACAGGGGGAAAAGAAACCATTAGAGTGGCATAGAAGATTCTTATGTTCTCTGGTGCAAACAGAAAGAATGAATGTTGTAACATTCAGTGGAAGTGAGGCAAACTTTCATGTTACACAATGGTGCAACAAGATATAAAAATAGGTATAAAAAAAAAGATAAGGCACAAACATGTAGCGCAATGCAAACAAATATACAAGAGTATAAAAATAGAATATATATAAATAAATATATAAATATAAGTAGTTTGTGTCTCTCTGAGGATATTTATGTATACTTTCAGTGGGTCCACTGGAGGTCTGAGTGAGGGGCTGACAGCTGAGTTCAGCCTTTTTCAGCAGCCTGATGAAGTAAAGCCATTGCTGTGCTTTCTTCAATATTGCCACAGTGTTTTTGGCCCACTTCAGGTCTTCCTGTCATGTGAAGGCCTAAAATTTGTGACTGTCATTCCAGCTTCACCTCAGTCCCCTTGACAGTAAGAGGCTGCTCACCTGTTTTTCATTATGTTCAGATGCTCCTGGCTCTCTTTCTTCTCTGTCCGCTTCAAAGCAAGAGTTGCTCTGTGGAAACAGAACAACGTGTCCTTACAAAGTTGATTTTGACTATGATTCACTGGCAGTAATTGAAGTGCCTCCTAGTTTTGTCAAGGGGAAAACTGTTGGTTAGCTGAAATGGGTACAATTACAGCCTGACCCATACTAGATATTTGAGGCCAATACATTGGTATTGGTATCAATATTTGGGACTTTAAAAAACCCAATAGCAAAAAATCAGCCAATAATAATCTAAACAAACCATCTTGATACAGATAACTTCGATTTATTTTGGGGGTTTTTAATTGGATGAATATGTGTACTAAGAGGGACTTGTCAGTGATCTCTATTGAATAAACTAAGTTATGGTGAAATTTCTTTCTAAATTACATCACAACTAGTCGGCATTTCTGTAGTGCAGCTTTTTGTTACTTATTGGTCGACATGTACAGTACTCCAACAACAACATATCTGCAATATGCTGGCTGAGTGAAATAAGGTGGCAGATTTATCAGTCTAGCTCTGAGTATTATACGTACGAATTTCAGAATATACATTCCTTGGCCACTTTATTAGGTGCACCTATTCTGTACAATCTCATGCAATCCTGTGGAAAATGTCATATATTCTACCTTTAATTTTTCAGAGGAGTGTTAATTTAACTGTATGTTTATGACTAAGGCTAATATTCTTCCCCCACTCATGTTTGTAAATTGTGTTAAGCGCAACTCAGTATAATGCTGTCCAGTTTAACACCACTGCAAACTACAACTTCAATAATAAATTTATAGTTAAATTAATATCTCTCTGAGTGAAAACAGAACATTGTTATCTTTGTAAAGGTCAAATTTAAGGATGAGCAGTTGTATTGAATTTGTTCAAATTTACAGGTTTACCTAATATAGAAGCAACTGAGTGTTTATACCATACATAAGGAAATACTGCTTTTCAGAATAACAAGAGTAGTGCATGTCATAAAGGTGTTCAAAAATAAATGAACAGTGAAACTTACAGTATTGACAAGTCCATTATGTTCTCCAGAACAGTGATGGAGGAACCGGGCATCAGCTTCCAGTTTTCCTGACCTTTGACTTTTTTAGAGACTGAAGCTGAGCCTTCAGCTATTCCAAACAGACACAAACAGGAGGAGCACAACAAATCAGACAGTAACAACAGTGCCTGTAGTGTCTGTTGATATTATGATTACAATTAATGCAAAAAAACAATGAATGTTGAGAAGTAAAGTCTGGTGGTAAGATGTGTCCTAACCTTTCCTCTTCTGTGCTGGTTTTGGATGGTTGATCTTGTCATGGTTGTTGTCACCGGATCCCGGCTCCTATAAAAACAATATTAAAACGTGATCAACAACTTTAGCTAACAAGTTAGCTAAGTTAGCAGAGTCAACGTCAGCTGGTCATCTTACGTCATCTTACCTGATGCTTTGTCGTTTGTTTCGTCGTCCGCTCTGTTTTTTTCTTGTTTTTTAAGTTAGGTGCTTTAGATGAGGTCCGGTTTGAACCACGTACAGGTTTCATGTCTGCTAGCTAAAATTAGCCTTATACACAATATATATAGCAAATGTAGCTAACGTTAATATGACGCAGTGGAATAACTTCTGGCTAAGCTAACATTATAGAAGCAACACTGAACCCGAGCTTTCCTAATGTAAAAAGACCTTAAACAAGTTATATAGCGCCAAGACACAAATATAATGCACATATAATTGCATTAAATCGCAAACTACGCAAGTTTTCAGTTGACGAGCGACTTTTCGCGGTGTTGTTTTCAAACAGTTCACAGTGCGCATGCGCTACTGAGGTAACATTTTTTTTTTTTTCCCGGGGTCTTGCTTGCCAGGTTTTATTCCTTAGCGTTAGGAGCAAACAGCAGATATGAGGGCTGCATATTCCTAACTCAAATCAAATGTATTAAATCGTAAACGCATCGGTGAATACATTTCCTAATATAAAGAAAAAATAAATTCCAGCATGCTCATCTCGCCAGATCGAGAACGCTACCTGTGACCAAGACACAGGGCACATCTAACTCAGATTGAAGCCATTTTGGGAAATGTGATTTTTTTTTAACACGTGTGTTTTGTAATAGAATATTTTCATCAGCCTTTCAGTAAACATGAAGAATTATAATGAGGTTTCTCTATTGTTGTTATAATTGGCTGGTACGATTTGAACAGCTTGTCATGTGGAAGATAAAACAGTTTCGTTGTACTTTATTTCTCAGAGCAGGTTCATGCAGATGTGCTGTCAAAAGCTAATGGGAAATATAATTGTTGAATTTTACAGTACTATTATAAAGAAAATGTTGCTGTTACTTGATATTTACAACATCATTGTGAACAAAGACAAACAAGAGAACAGGTTTTGATGCACCATGCCAACAGTTGCTGTATAAGCACAGCATACCTAATGTCAGTAAATTCAGAGTTGTGACACCCATATTCTTCACTTGTTTTTTATGATCTTTTGTTTTACGAGCAAATTTCCAAACCTGCAATTGGAATTCCAGATTAAACCTATAATTACAGCTTAAATACAAATGGGTGATCTCCAATCAACCTGTTAAACAAATACTTACAATACAATACAGGTTGCAATCAACTATTTTGTGTATTAAATGTTCCTCAATTATCAAAATCTATAGATTTGTTTTCATTTATCTGTTATATCTTTTTGCAGCTGACGAAACAGAAAGAACTTCAAATTCATGTGAAACTGAAATACATAATCTAGTTTATTCGTTTTTTAAATTCACTAATACACTTGCGTAAAAAAACAAAAATGAAAGAAGATTCCCAAATATGACTGAAAGTTAGAGCCTTTCAAAATGTTGGTTGCTTCTTCAATGGTGTGGTCTGGATGGTGTCACAGTATGACACTGTATTGATTTTTGTCCTTCAGGCCTGTCATACTCTTCCAGGGAGGTGAAATTTGCCTGTGAAACGTCCATGGTTGCGCAGATCAAAGGGGCTGAGCACCTTCCTGATACCAAGCATGTTGCTGTGCGCTATTTGCTTGAAGGTCCAGGGATTCTGGTTGTTCTCTTCCATATCAGCCTGCTTCTTTTGCAGGGCTTCGAGGGTCTCCCTGGTCATTACCTGAAATAAATAAATAGGAATAACAAAATTCATAGTAATTTCAAATCAATAACGAAGTGATGAAAAGTGTTGCACATAACATTTAAATTCCAACAAGAACAAATGTTAAAAGCTTCAGTTGGATTTTTATTTTATAAACTGCAACAAAGGTTATGCGCAGATGGAAATGAGCCAAACTTTTAGGTATTTTGTACAGAGAAATAGCTATAATTGATTAGCAAAATTCAATGCACAGCATATATTTACAAGTGTTATATTGTTGTTACATGATTATGTATATTCATCAAGATAAAGTATTCAGTTATACATATATATATATATATATATATAAAATCAGCTGTCATATTATGCAGTATAACTAGCTAAAACTAATGCAGTCTAATACAACAGCCCTGCAATAGATCCTACCTTCACCAAGGTTAAATTGTAAAATGTTTGCTTAAACTGGTTAAAAGAGGTGTTAGACCTCAAATGACAATAATTGAAACTCTTGAAAGACTGCAACTGGAAAGTATATACAGTATCTGTCATCTCACCTTGGCAGGGAAGGGTAGCTTCTTTGCCACTTCAGTCAAGATATGCTGAACCTCTCCCAGCTCCACCTTTCCTCCCACCTCCACGATTAAACGGCCATAGCGGACAGGTGTCACGTAGTGGTCGATGGCTCCCTTGCCCCCACCCATGCGCTGGCCCAGACCTTTACGTGTGATGGGCTTATATGGGCCATTGATGCGCCAGCGGGCAAATGTAGTCCGGGAATCCATCTTGCGGTTGATGGTTAGACGAATCATCTCTATGTGACCCCAATGAAGGTAGCCTCCTCCCATGGCCTGAGCATCAGAGAGACATAGAAAGAGGAAAGTTACTTTAAATGACTTGGCCATTTTGTTTTTTTGGAGTTAGAAAATGTGTGTGAGGGGAAAAGTTAGTTGGAAAGATAATGTTGATAATTTATTGTTTTAACTTACAAGACTGGATAATATTTTAAGTTATATAAGCTGTTGAATCACAGGTTTCGTACAGCTAGAGTCATCACCTATTCTGCATAAATGTAAGTGCAATTCTGTACTGGAATGTAAAAGCTGGCATTACAAGTCCGGTAACATGCAGTTACATATACAGAAAATATAATCTTCATAGACTTCAATGCTTCAAGCAGCTGTCAGAGTTCACTAAACAGCAGTGTTTACAGAAAATAAATGCACTCACCACAATAGCATACTGTCCTGTAGAGAAGGTATTGGCTGCCTGAGCTGGGCCTTGGATATCTCGAAGCTTCTTCATCTCTTTCTTGACCTTTTTGAGGTTAGGTACCTTGTTCATAAACTTCAGTTTGGGCTTCTCTGGCAAAACCACATCTTCAGGAGGTAAAAACAAGAGTGAGGAATCATGAAAAACAACATACAGCATCAGGCAAAAATTCCAAAGATTGTATCATTTAGAACTCTATGATCTGTATTTCCCCTCTATTATATGCACACATATCAAAATTATATGTGCTCAATCAAATAATATATAAAAATGTAAAACAAATCATAACAAATAAATGAGAAGAAGATGAATGATTACCACTGTAGTCTGGAGGGATTTCATAGGTCTTCAGCCCAGCAGCTAGGACTTTCAAGTGGCTGTGTAAAAGACCTGTGGAACAAACAGAAGTTTACACATCTTGGCAGGATGATATGTTACTGCTAATATAGGTTCAGTTTAAAATTGATTTTGAAACAATCTTTGAGTTATTCTCTAATTTTATATAACTCAGAACCCTACGTTGAAGTCTTAATTGATTTAAAGAATTTAAGCCATACTTTAACTTTTCCCTGTTTTGGTCTGTCTTCATAGCTTTGTCAGCATTAATTGTCCATTGCTCCTTGCTATCTTCAGTCTCTCTGTGCTATTGTCCCGCTGTCATCTTGTAATCTTTGGTGTGTCTCTATGCACTGTATCTGCTTTAACCTACAGATCTTGCATGTCATTCATTTTGACTTTACAATTATTGTGCCACACTGATTTATGATTTCACTGTATCTGTGTGTTGCTTGCTCTTTGCTGCATGTGAGTAGCTGGCACCTGACATGATGTTCTATATAGCACGTTATCTTAGCCACTGTTCTGCATAATTAACTTCCACTATATATTTTAATTGTACGTTGTTTTTGGGGTAACTATGTAACACCTAAGTGTTAAAATGACCCTTTATCTATATTACAGTGTGCAGTCCCTGTTAAACAATCCAATAAATAAATATACACATCCCACACACAATAAAAACAGTTCAAAAAGAGGCTACGTGTTATCTCTTGCTACAGTAAATGCTAACTTTAGCTAGCTTCTGTTACCTTGCTGGACTCTACAGACACTCGTCAGTCCACCGACAGCCGCCTTGATGAAGGAGAACATGATGTTAACCTTGAAACAGACACTACAAATACCAAACTGTCGCTTTATGTGGTCGATTTATTAGCATTTTAGGTGGTTAACTCATTAAACTGTTATGAACGACATGCCCCGTACAAGGTCGCCGCCATTGCTGTGACGCTTCATTGACTTCCGCCAGAAAAAGCACACTTCCTGTTTTTCACAATAAAAGCGTAAACAATACAAATGATGCCACAGAAAACTCTTCTACTAACTAAATGATTGCAGTGTCAGGCCATATGTAAGATAGAAAGATTCACTGACTGATGTGTCTATGAGACAGTTTGGGGGTTTATATTATTTGTTTTTGTTAATAAAGGTTTTTCCTATGTGCTCTTATGATGCATGATGTTTACATAATTCTTTTCATTGTAAACAAACAGTTTTGTTTGTATTAAGAGCTGAATTATAATTTCTCAGAAGTGGCACCTGCACTTGTCAGTCAAACATTATTTTCCACAAAGGGTTTTTTAATTGGTATTTCTAAAAAGCATAGAAGATAGAAGTTAAATAGTCTTAGCTATACAAGTGCTATAAAAATCTTGTATTTGTAAGTCTTTTTTATTATTATATTATGAACGGTTATTCAGTTGTACTTTTCTTCTGCTCTTTTATTGGCACATTTATATTTCCATCCAAAAATGTCTATATCTAGAGATCTCACGAAAAATAAGGGACATCAGGTGCTCTTTCACATTTCATCTGATAGACATACCCAGATTTTAAGAGAGATAAGATGTTTCCTGTCCTGCTGTACTGCACCACAAGTGATCAATAAGTCTATAGGGTACATCCAACATCCAAACACACACACATATACACACACAGAGAATGAGAGCGAGAGAGAGAATACTGACCAAAACACATTAATTTTTGATTAACTGAATAAAACAGTAGATATAATAGAATGAGTGTGAAAATCTTTGATCAGTCCAGTGATGCAACAGACAGTGTTATGTAAAAGACAGTGCGGATCACTTGTTCAAATATTGCAGCATGAATATCAAAGTACAGGATTCTTACGTCATTTCGGTCCTTTAAAAGGGAGCTGCCAATAACGAGCCGGTGAGTTTCCTGTTTCCTCCTGCTGTTTCATGAGAGTGCAGTGACCTGTCTCCACCATGCCCCTGTCATTCCAGTGGTTTTGGCTAGGCCTTCTGTTATATCTGAAGAGCTTCAGAGGGGTAGAGTCTCAGTTTCCAAGTCCCTGTACAACATCAGAGGCTCTGCAGACCCGGACGTGTTGTCCCCTCTGGAACGGCTCTCCTTGTGGGTTTAGCTCAGGGAGAGGAGTCTGTGCACCACATCCTGCAAGGGACCTCCCAAAACCAGTGGACTACAGGGTGAACTGGCCTCGTGCCTTCTATGATTCAGTGTGCACGTGCTGGGGAAACTATGATGGATTTGACTGTAGTCAGTGCCTCCCAGGCTGGAGAGGACCCCAATGTCTGCAACGGCATCGTGTGGAGAGGAAAGAGATAACAGATCTGACTGATTCTGAGAGGGAGACCTTCCTCTCAAACCTGCACCAAGCAAAACAGAGCCCCAGCAGCCGCTACATGATCCTTACAAGCCATGACACAACAGTGGACAGCAACTATGCATTTAACACCACAAGTGTCTATGATCTGTATGTATGGATGCACTACTACTCTGCTAAGAGCTACGCCAGGTCTGAAAATAATGCTGCACACCGGGGCCCTGCATTTATCTTCTGGCACCGAGTGTTTCTACTCTTTATTGAGAGAGAGATCAGGGAGCTTACTGGGAACCAAGATTTCTACATCCCATACTGGGACTGGACCAGAACTGATCACTGCAACATCTGCACCAACCAGTACTTTGGGGGAGTCGGCCAAGATGGTCGTATAGACAGCGCTTCCCGTTTCTCAAAGTGGAAGGTGAGATATCATTCTCATTATTTTCCTGATGCTTTGTCTTCTTCCAACTCAAGTGCTTCTTTTTCTTTTCTCTATAGACCATATGCCCGTTTGAGGAAAGTCTTGATATAATCTGCATTCACTTTAACGACTCTGATCCTGCACACCTGATCCGCAATCCTGGAAAGGATCCAAAGTACAAAACACTTCCGACTGCTGAGGATGTTGAAGCCACAATGGCAAGAACACTTTTTGACACTCCTCCATTTGACAAAACATCCAAGAACAGCTTCAGGAACGCCCTAGAAGGTAGGTTAAATTACCTAATACATCATTTCTAAACATCTAATTCAAGCCTCTGCCACCAGAATTAAGCAAAATGAATTCCAGGTTTTGAGATTCCTGACGATTCCCGACACCTGAAGGCCTCGATGCACAACCTGGTCCACAGATACCTCAATGGCACTATGTCTCTGGTTCCCACTGCAGCCAATGATCCCATATTCATGGTGCATCACAGCTTCATTGACAAGTACGCCATGTGATTTTTATTCAGAATAAATTCCCATTAATGGGGCTTGTATTGTTTTAAGACAAATTTGAAAAAAGGGACCCCATCATTTAATATTTGGAAACAATAACATAATCTCAGTGCATTTGAGTTCCCTGCATTGACGTTAATATTAACAACAAAGGATTTTTATGGTATTCTCTGTGGGTGTCAGGCTGCTCGAGAGGTGGCTGCAGGGCCACAATGAAGCCACCTACCCCAACAGTGACCTGGTCCATCCATCCCAGAGAGCGCAGGCCTACATGGCCCCCTTCTTCCCCCTACGCACCAACAACTACTACTGGGGCAGGGACACCCAGAGCCTGGGTTACAGCTACAAGGAACACAGCCTCCGTCGCTCTGGAGCCGGGAGCAGCAGAGCAGGACAGGCTGCAGGTAGAGATGATTATAAAAACATAGGTAAGAACAACTCACGCCTGTATGTATCATGGTGCTGGACATGAAAACCACATCCTTTATTATTAGGGCTTCCAAAGGAATCTACAGCCAGTGGGGTCCCGTGGCAGTGGCCTGTTCTGGGTGTATTCAGTGTTGTATTGCTCTGTGCTAGTGTTGGAGCTGCCATTAAATGCAAAGGTAAGAATTATTGATAACAAACTCATTTGAGAAAGATTGTGAAGACTATATCCATTATGGAGAGGTTTATATTTGTCTCATCACATTATCTCTACTCAGGCAAAATGCGGCAAACCCAAAACACTGAGAGTGAGGACAAACAGACAGAGGTGAGCCATCACTTCTTAACATTATACCCTTTGTCATTATTCACAGAGATGGAGACTCAACCAAAGTGGAAAAACTTATTTCATCACATAACCTCTGACTTCCTCCCATGTCTTTGTCTTTGAATGCAGTTTGATCACAGGTCCAACCCTTTGTATGCAGCCTGGATTAGAGACAGGAATGAGAACATTGACAAATCATCTGCGGCTGATGTTGCCTCCAGTGGGGCTTGTTCCCAAGATGCAGAACGCAGGCCTCCATCAGAGAGGAGAAGAGAAAGTGTGGAGTCAGCTGTAAATGTGGAAATACCCCTTTAGATTCAAAAAGATGGAGAAGAAATCAGATGCAGAAATTAAAATCAGTTGCCAGTTTATTAGATCCTAACAGTCCTGCAGTAAATCATGAAAGTCATAATGTTCAGATTGTTTAAACTGTTTAGAGAGGTGTTGAATCAACTTTGTCGGCACCACGTTTCAAAAAAGTTGGGACAGGAGCAACAAAAGACTGTGAAAGTTGTGGACTGATCCAAAAACACCTGTTTGGATCATTCCACAGGTAAACAGCTTCATTGGTAACAGGTGATAGTATCATGATTGGGTATGAAAGGGGCATCCTGGAAAGACTCAGTCGTTGAAGAAGAAAGGATGGAGTGAGGTTCAACACTATGTCAAACACAATTGTATAAAGGAGATTACTACATGGACGTCGAAACACACTTTGTTTGCAAATGACTGCATTCTGCTTTTATTGACATTTTACGCAGCGTTCCACCTTTTTTGGAATCAGGGTTGTATTCTGTTATACCACAATGTGTTTCTAATATTTACTGTGATTCCTCAAGAGTCAGTGAACTACATATTGCTACAAGCTTGTATGACAAGTTGATAACTGTAAAAACAATCAAGACATTTCCTGCTACTCTGTACATAAAGAAAGTGTCAGTTTACATTAACTCCAAAATGGAAAAAACTAATAAAAAGCATAAATAAAGGCTACAGGGAGATGGGGGGGAATAATTTGTGCCACAAGATAAAATATAAAAGTTTATTATAAAAACAGAGCATGTACATAAATTAAGACTATCTCTCTGCTGATATGCAGCTCTTTTCCATGGGAAACACCAAGAGGACACTGCACTTTCACAACAAATGAATAAAATCACAATAGTTGCAGAAACCCCATTAACCTGCTCTTAATACATTTGATAATGGGAACATTAATAAAGCCCAATACAGTGTGTGTATTTGTTGGTTTGCAGGAGAGCTAGCACAACAGAAACCCACACATAAAAACATTGCTCCATAGCGTTAACAGTGGTAAAAAAAAAAAAAACTGCACAGAGAACCTATGAACATAGCAAGAAGACGAGAAGTAAAGGACAATGTGCTGCCTTGTTTGTAATTTGCCTTCTATAGTGAAATGAACATGGTTACAAAACTCTTCAAATCTGAGACACTTTCTATCAAAACTTCTTCGGACAGCTGCTTGTTGGCTGAAAGTCAAAGTTATTTTTGCCAGCAGCCACTCAGTGGTTGATGCCAATCTGCAAGAAAGGTGTGGATCCTAAATTCCATGGTAGAGGAGGTCATATTTTGGAATATTTTGAGGATCAATGGGACTCTGGACAATCATCTTCCCTCGCATGGCTCCTCTGTATATGACCTCAATCAGATCCATGAAATCTTGCTTGGTCTTGAAGCTGCCGACAAACTTGGTGTGATCTGGGGAGCTGAAAGAGAAAAAAGTCAAACAAATATCAAACAAATCAGGTCAACAAAAATGCCAAAAGAAATTCCTGGTTTCAGCTTCTCTGCAGTAGTAAATTTAATGTTTGAGGGGAATGAGCTACTGGGCTGGCAAAAAAAAGTGTTCTGCAAACAGTGATGATCATTTTCTCCACTCGTCCATATTTTATAAACCAACAGAACAAAACTCCTCGGTAACCTTGTTCACTCACCCATAATCTACTTTCATGTGCTGTCCGTTGAAAAAGAAAACAGTGGAGGGGATGTAGCTGATGTCAAAGTATCTTGTGTAGATGGGAGCTTTATCCACATCAACGATGTAGATGGATGCCATGTTACTCAGGTCATGGGCAGTTTTTGACAGCTACAACAGACAGAAATGACAAATTAAGAAAAGCTAACGAGTCTTGACATTAACATTGAGCATCCATTTGGTTATTTACGTTCCTGCTTACAATCTCATCCAGCTGGAGACAAACCGAGTCTTCGTCTCTCCCAAACCTCAAAACTACGACCTTTTCTGCTACACCTTTAATAACTTCATCTATATCTTTTTTGCAAGTTAATTTAGGCAAAAACAAACTCATTTTGGAGGCTAAGAAATTAGCTTCCGCTGTTTGGCTAGCCGGAGGAAGTTACGTCATTATTATGTACGACGCTGTGAAAAAATCCGCCTGGAAACTGCAACCATGAAACCAACATTATTAAAACTAACTATTATAGTTTATATCCACTCGTCCTACAGAATCAAAATTTTATTTATATTATTTGAAATATTTCATTTGATATAATCAGATAAACATCCACGACCAGACAGGCTGTGTTATGTATGTAGTAACATTTCACTACGACACGTTATAGTGTGACACCGTGTAACAACGTGACCTTTCCCCGGTTTTTGACAAGCATGCGACAAGACAACAACAAAAGTTGGATATAACGCCGCGATAAATGGATGGACATTATTTAGGACTTTTAACAAGATGGAAGAAAACCGAGCTGATAATTTTAGATCCGTCTGTGTTTTCTAGTAAGTAATTTATCACGATGTTGCGGCTCTTCTCCACTCAGGGTTTTCATGAAATCTGGAAATGCAGTTATCTTGTGGCTTCCTGTGTCACCAAGAGGAAAGTCAGAAGCTTTCCTCCGGACAGCAGCGCCTGTCATCACAGACTACACATCCTTAGTCGCCATTTCAATACTGGGGTCTCAGTGTGGAAAGATGCCCTCCAGCCAAAAAAAGATGCATCCGAGGAGCCCCAGACAATAGATCTAGACAAATGGAAATCTGTCATGAGATCCCAAGCTGCATCAGAAGACAAACAACAAGTCATTAATGAAGAAGAAGCAAGTGATGATGATGAAAACCTCAAAAAACCAGGAGGTGATTTAAAGGAAAGTTCTTCGCTGGAAGCAACTCGGGATATGGTGTCAATGTGGCGGCAAGCTGGGAAGTTTGTGCCTCAAGAGATGACTGATGAAGAGGTTCAGGAGCTGGCAAAGCTCACCACCAAATCCTCCATGAAGAAGTACCTGAAGTACCTGGCTATCAGGGAGGGCCACAAAAGGGCCCAGAAAGCGAAGCAGCAGGAGAAGAAGCAAAAAAGGGAAATCTCAATGCAGCAAAATAGAGGACAGGACAACGATGCAGAGGAAGGGGTTGATCAGAGAGGACCAGAACTTAAAAACTCATACCTCCTCCAGTTCTGGGGCCGCTCCTTGGACAGGGTGCTGGCCTGGAAGAGTGCCCAGGCTATGATGTTCGGTCAGCCACTGGTGTTTGACATGAGTTATGAGTCCAACATGTCCAGGCGGGAGATAGAGAACACAGTGTCCCAGCTGATGGCAGTGGAAGGGTGGAACCGGCGTGCCACTGACCCCTACCACCTCCACTTCTGCAACCTGCAGCCAGACGGGGCCTACAAGCAGGAGCTGCTCAAACGATACGGTGCAGAGTCCTGGGACCGCCTGCTCATCACCAGCACTGACCGCCAGCATGTCGACATGTTCCCCAGAGAACAGCTTGTATACCTCACTGCTGACTCCCCTAATGTTCTCCGCAAGTTTGACCACTCCAAGGTCTACATCATCGGAGCTCTAGTGGACCGGTCAATCCAGTCGTGCTTGTCGTTGGCCAATGCCAAGCGTCTGAAGCTGGCCACAGCCCGTTTACCGCTGGATGAGTACCTCCAATGGGACACTGGAGCCAAAAATCTGACTCTGGACCAAATGATCTGCATCATGATCACTCTCAAGGAGACGGGAAACTGGGAGGAGGCGTTGAAGTTTGTTCCTCAGAGGAAGCATGATGGCTTCCACCAACACCAGAGACAGAAAGAGATGACCAATAACAGAGTCGGGCGACTCACAAATCATCGACCAAGGGAGGATGGTGGCAGGTGGTTAAGACATGATGAAAGGACATTTAAAAATGAGAGCCAAAGTCTTTACATGTCTCATAAACAATCTAAGTTCACTGCTAGAGACAGAATGGATGGACTGCCCAGTGACAGAGAAAATAAACCAACCAGAGTACGGACATCATTTAAGAACAGCATGGAGGGAAGAAAAGGTCCAGGCAAAAGCAAGATGGGATGGTGGGATGACAAGTGAAGTTAAAAGTTGAAACTTAAGTTAATAAGGACATGTTTACAAAAACGGCCTGAGGAAATGTCAAAAACAAAGACAAATTGTGAATAAATGTTGTAACAGGTTGACAGTGTTGCTTACTTGTTGTTTTGGTTCAATGCAGGGTTATAAACAAGACAAGAACAAGACATTTTAAAAAGATAGAAACTACTTTGGTCTTTATTTTGACATGGAAAACACAAGATGTATAAATATTTTTATGGTGTACTGTCACTGTAAATTTTACCGTAACCATCACAGCAAAAAGCAACATTTCCATACAGATGAAATAAATCAAAATATTATACAGCTTGGTTTTGGAAAATTGCAAAAAGGCATGTGCAATAATTTACTAATCATTCCATAGTGGTGTATTCTGAGGCAGAAAAACGTAAAATAAATATGATGCAATGAAAACAAATACAACATAACTACTAATTAAAATCTTTTTGAAAAAATTTAGAAAAATGTCATTTTTCTTTAAAACACCACAAAAGTCACACTGTTTGCAAATAACTGGATGTGTGTGTGGTCAATAGATATCAGGGCTTACTTTGAAGAACACTGCTGCACAGTAATAGTCTATTGTAGTACCACCACATCCAAAATATTGAATGTATATTATAATGCCTTAGCATTGCATTAGCATGCAATATACAAAATACATGAATACAATATTTTTAAAATATGGTAGCACCATCATACCAAGAAGTCGGGAAACTCCTACAGTATAAGAGGCATCCTCACTTATTTTTTGGATATGTGTACATGAGACTGTGCAGTTTGCTCATTATCTGTATTCTCTTCACTTCCTGGAGGGACTTTCCACAACAGGCTGCTCAGTCAAGCCTGTTGCTTTACAGTTTGCACATTGACTTGGGAATATAGGAATATATAAATAAAACACTCTTAACTGTTCAAGTTTGAATAAGCTGACACCCTAACAGTGTCTTTTCACCATGTAACACCGACAACCAGCAATAAATAGCTCTTTTCTGTGATTGAAACCAGGCCGCAGTGGCTCTCACATGCATTCTGTTTTCATCACTTTTACATCATGATTCCTGAACAAACAACTCTATTTTCATATTTTTTTCAAGTTAAAGAGAGCATAATAAACAGCAGGTTGATAAAAATTATAAACCACAATCTGAAATTGTGGAGATCCAACAATCAGGGCTGCTACGTACCAGAACTAGCAGCAAAAGACTTGAACAGCTAAGCTTTGGTGTTGGCTTAGGAAGTCACTTAACACAGCTGTAATATCCTCCAGAGCGCAATCCTGTTCAAACCTCAGTCATTTGAAATAAGCTCTGATGCTGCATCGGTTCCACTCTTTGACCTCTACAGCACCAAGATGTCTCCAGTGCAGCGCTCGCAGCAGTTAAAAGTAATGTTCTCGTAGCGGGTGTATGGGTGAAACCTGCCGATGCTCTTCTTATTGCTGAGGAAATTTGAGGGGGTGGAGTCACTGAGTGGAGGATCTGCTTCGTTTTCTGAACAGGAAATTGGATCTAAAATCTTCAGTACCTGAAATGGAAAACAGAGAAGATTTTTGACCCTCTTTTTTTTTTTTACAAATATCAGACAATGGTCAGATGAGAATATAGAGTTCTTACCTTCTCAGCCATCTTCTCAGCCGGTGTGCTGCAGAGCTGCTCAGCTGTTGCACTGCTGCTCTTCACCACACTGCTGCTGCTGCTGGTGTTGCCCAGCAGGTGGGAGTTGATGGCGTCTGCTAGCTTGTGATTGGCTGCTGCCAGCTCTCCGGTGCTGAGCGGCTGTGCACTGGGATAGTAGGTCTGCTGTCTGCCCCACTGCAGAGACACCAGGAGCTGCTCCAGAGATCTGGCGACAGAAATGTACATACTCTGTCATCATCCTCAATGCTAACAAAGGGCCTTTACCTTTGGGTCTTTAATTGTACCCAATTTGAAACTCATTAAAAATATAAAGTTCTGGAATTCTAGGTTGTGAGCTATTAACAACTTAATTTAGTAACTACGGATCAGTGGTTATGTTACCTGTGAGTGAGCACCATGTCCCTGGAGAACTCCTCTCTCTCTAACAGCAGGTCCTGAATTGCTCCTTGAGCCTCTCTGGTCTGTCTCTGCAAAGCTGCTCTGGCATTCGTCAGCTCCTCTGCCATGACTCTGAAGAGACAATATTGATCCAAGTGTTTATTCAGCATGATAACAGTAATTACATCATTTCCTATTCATTCTTGTGTGCTTAAATGTTCTTGACAGATGCTTGCCCCATAAAGCTTCTTTCAAAAATGTGGATGAGGGGACAGCAGCTGTTGGTGCCCTGAAATAAAATGATCATTTACAATTTCATACCTGCTGGCCAGGAACTTGCTCCTCCAAACGTCACATTGGATACTCATTCGCTCCAGCTGCTCAGCTGTGTGTGCCAGACTCCTTCCAAGAGCCTCATTCTCCAGAATCAGCTGGTTCTTCTCCCGTGCCAGACGCTCAAAGTGGTACTGAAGGTCGTCGCCAACAGACGCAACCAGGAGTTTCTTTAGCTCACGGTTAACCTGGCACATAGAACAAATGAAAGTTACCAGTTTCTTTCTACAGCTGAAGTCTTGCATGAGGAAATGAATGGATTCCTTTATATTCACTGATAAAGACTTCATCATTGAAAGGATTACATTACTGATTATGTCATATTAGCTATTTGGATCCAGACAGACGGATAAGAAGAATAACAATAGCCGAGTTTGTCAAATATCTTACCTCTGTCTGCACACGGAGCTGATTGGAAAGACCTTCTTTGTCCTGCAACAGCCTGCGTTCAGAGTTCTGCAGCTTCTCCAGCTGTCCTCTCCAGTCCTCCACCAGAGGCAGTGGGGGAGAGCCCTGCTCCTCGGCCTGTTGCCCAGCCTCTCCTTTCCCCTCAACAGGTCCTGCACGGCTGGTCCGGCTAATAGCAGCACGTGGCACAACGATTCTCACAGCCTCCAGCTCTGTGCAGGCCTCGCGATTCACCTTGCCCAGGTGGAGCACCCCGAGAGGTTGTGGGGCAGCAGGGGGAGCAGAATGTGTACATTTGGGGCTATGTTTTGGACTAGCCACCTTCAGGAGGGGCAATGGGGGCGGTCCTGGTGGCAAGGCATCTGTGTTTACCTCAAGGGCAGCCTGCGGTTTTTTAGTTTCCATGCCATCGCCAGCACCTCGGATAGGCACACTGCTAGAATCTGTCAGAAATAAGAAAACAACCAAGTTTAAACTTTACACTGAAATGTGTCCTGAGTGAGTTGTTGGACCGCTCTAAATGCAGGTGTAAACATTCCAATAATTCATGAGGATACATGTGTCATATTTGTTTATCCTGATGTGTCTGAATTACACTGAATGAGCACCTAGTCAACTTTGTTTCAACTGCACAATAGAACAGTTGGTTTGCTAATGCCTAACTACACAGACCAAGACTTTATGGTATAGCCACCACAATCCCTCTCTGGCAGCACACAGGGCTGGGTATTAAACCTCAGTAAACTAGTCAGACTTCATGTTTACTCTTTCTTTAATCATTTTGATAACTCATTTTGTCCAGGTAAGGAGGGGACATTGACAAGTATATAAAAACACTGATTTTTCAGACACAGGTGCTTTATGTCCAAGGTAGGATTTGAAGTTGAATGAAACACAATCTGGATCTGATTCTAAACAGGTTAACTATGTAAGTTGGACAAGAAATCTGCTCCCTGCTTTTAGATGGTCAAGTCAAATTGTAGTAGCAGTACAGGAAGACGTAACATGTTTTACTAAGGGTATTAAAGGAGTGATCTTAATCCAATCGACTGTTCATCACGTTGTTTGAACTGGTTCAACAGGTATGAAAATATAAACTGTTGGGAATTCAATAAAAACAACACATACCTCTCACAGCCGCAGTCATTGTGGAGATGATCTTTTAATTGAGCCTGTTTTGGGTGAAACAAGAGAGAAAGCACTTGGTTGTAAACATTTGTAGCATTCAGTGTTTGTGAGAGAGATAAAACAAGGCCGATAGTTAAAGGTCCACGAGTTCACAGCTACTGATAACGTTACACGATAACGGTAGCTAGCCGGTAAGCTAGCATGCTAACGTTAGCCAGAAAGTTAAAAGGGAAGTTTACAGCCCACGTTACAGTCACCTTAACGCAATCATGATAACTGTTAGCTATTATTAGATATTTCCCAGTAAATCTGAGATTTATAGGTTTGGCATTCATACAAACTGTTAGATAACATACCAGTGAAACAATGGATCCAACCTTCCCGTGTAATTCGCAACCACAAGCTGTTTATTTTGTCCCCGGACACAGTTGGCGTCTGACGAAAGGCTGAGGGCGAGTTTTGCCCTGTGCAGTGTCTCAGGCACAACTTCCGGTCACGAAAATGCTCCTGTTTTACAGACTAAAGCCGCAGAGAGTTCACTGTTCAAGACTGTGCATAGATAAACATTCCACAATGGTGATAATTTCTCATTTTAGCTATAACATGACCATTTTGTCGAAGCAGTAGTTATGCAAGAGAGCCTGAAAGACGAGACCGGTGGTATAAAAACCCTTGAAGAATAACCGTCCGTGCCGCCTGCTCCCCGTAAAACTGATCTCCAATCGGTTCTTCTGTTATTATGGCGGAATTCTTACAACAGCAGCTAACATGAAACTGATTAGAGATCAGAAATGGCTGCTGCCGGAAGCCGGTGGTGTAACAACTGAATACGACCGGGCGTAAATAAGGCGGAACCTTCATGCGTTGTGCTCGACGGACAAAAATAATGTTACAATAACTGTTAGAAACTGCCGGTATGAGGTTCCACTCCTGTAGTTTTGGAGTTTATAAGAACAATTCTCAGATTAGTCAAACACAGTTAACCTGTTGTCGGGTGTTTTTGATATCCACAACACTTGAGGTGAGTTTTGGACAGAGATCATGGGGGTCCACGGATTGTGGCGGCTGCTGGAGAGCACAGGGAAACCCATCAACCCTGAGACTCTGGAGGGGAAGATCCTGGCTGTCGGTATCCTGACTTAGTGGTGATCTATTTATCTATCATAGTTTGAATGGGGTCCCTTCATTTATCCTTCATCTTTCTGTCAGATGTATTAATGCACCTGCTGATGAATGTGCCTTCTGTTAGCTATTTGATCAACCTTAACCAGACACTTCCAGACATCAGTATATGGCTGAACCAGGCAGTGAAGGGGGTCAGGGACCGAGAAGGCAACAGTGTCCAGAACGCCCACCTCCTCACTCTCTTCCACCGCATCTGCAAGCTGCTCTTCTTCCGGATCAGGCCAGTGTTTGTGTTTGATGGAGATGCACCACTGCTGAAGAAACAGACTCTGGTATGCTTGGTGCTTCCTGAAGAACCGCTTAACCAGTCTGTGTAAATGTTTTCAAATATTTCCTCCAGATGGATGTGATTCCCACCTATTCTGTCATCTAACATGGCTTTGTTTCTCCTGCAGGCTCTGAGGAGGCAGAGGAAAGAGGAGCTGAGCAGAGAGTCCAAACAGACCAATGAGAAGCTCCTCAAGACGTTCCTGAAGAGACAAGCCATCAAAGCTGCACTTGGAGACCGCAGGTAAAGGACAGGGGCGGTGTGCAGGTGGAGGGATGGCAAAGAAAACAACACCCATCCCCGTTCTCTTCAATCACAATACTTCCCAACAGGAGCTATAGAAACAAATTCTGCTTAAACGTTCTCCCATATTTCTTCTCTCTCTGCCTCATCTCTTTTATCTGATGTATCCCTTTTTTTTCTTGCCGCAGTAAGGATCCTCTACCCAGCCTCTCCAATGTGAGGAGAGATGAAGTGGACGACATGTATGTCCTTCCAGCCCTGCCAGCTGCAGAGGAGAAGGATGAAAGCAGGTCAGAGGCCTGGGAAAGGTTACTATTCACTAGTTACTGTGGATCAAGTGGCGAGTAGAACCCTGATTCCAAAAAAGCTGGGACAGTTGAAAACAGTACATATATTTAATGTTTGACCTCATCAACTTCATTGATTTTTGTAAATATACGTTGAATTTGATGGCGGCAACACTTTTCAAACAAGTTGGGACAGGAGCAATTAAAGACTGTGAGAGTTGTGGACTCATCCAAAAACACCTGTTTGGATCATTCCAAAGGTAAACAGGTTCATTGGTAACAGGTGATAGTATCATGAATGGGTATGAAAGGTTCATCCTGGAAAGACTCAGTCATTCACAAACAAGGATGGAGAGAGATTCACCACTTTGTCAAACACATGACTGTATAAAGACTTTGTAAAACCATTGTCGGTAAAAACAGTTTGTTTGCAAATGATTGCATTCTGTTTTTATTTGTGTTTCACACAATATCCCAACTGTTTTGGACTGTTGTGAACTGTTTTTGTTAACATTAACTGTTCCTTATTTTATATAGTTAGTTCACCTAACATACTTGTACTGCAATCATTTTAATGTGCTTTGTACTTGCAGTTCAGAAGAGGAGGATGAGAACGAGTCAGAGGAGATGGTTGACAATTATCACATGTATCAGGTGAAATTATCACATGCAAAAGAGCATCAGATTATATACTGATATTATCTGATATCACTTGGTCAAAGTGATAACATGTTCTTCTACACTTCAGGGAGAATTTTTTGAAAACCCCAACTCAGTGGACATCAACTCTGAGGAGTTTGCCTCCCTGCCACCTGAGATGAAGCATGAGATACTCAAGGACATGAAAGAATTTTCCAAAAGACGCCGCACCATGTACCACAAACCTCCAGAGGTACTGTTCACTCTCATTCACACTCACACACTCACCCATCTGCTCCTCTTCAACACGGACTGCTCTTCACTCCCTCTCAGCGTTCAGGAGACTTTTCCCAGTACCAGTTGGCTGGCCTGCTGCAGAGGAACCAGCTGAACCAGCGTCTGGAGAGCGTGGAGACAGAGATGAGCCAGCGGAGCGCCGGCAGTGCTCCGCAGCTGTACGAACAGGACAGCGAGCAGCAGAGTCACAGCGTAGAGTCACAGCGATTGGTTTCAGAAGACCATTCCCATTATATCCTCATTAAAGGTGAGGGCAGCTATGACAGTGTGTTTACAGTTTTTCAGTCTTTTACAGAAAAAAATGTCAATTATTAGTTATCGGATTTCTTACACACATCAAAAAAAAAAACGCACTCACATCATGCATCACACATATTGTTACACACTTGTTACTTTGATATAAAATGAAGCACACTAATTGTTCAGTGTGATGGATTATTCATCTTAATCATATTTTAAATGTTTAAAAAGATTTGGTGCCATATTGAAATCTGTAGAAACCACTGGTTACCTGGAAGGCAGGAATTCTTTAATTTCATGGTGTGTTTTTGACAGTGTAAAATAAAGATTGCATAATTTGTGGAATGGTTCTGTGACCCCACTCCACTTTTCCTACATAGGCTCCAAAAAGGTGAGACTGCCCCAGAGAGCCAACCTGCAGCTGCACCCTGGTCTGGGAGCTGCCTGTCAGACAGCAAAAGACGAGCAGCGGGCAGACCTGAGCCCCTGTGGCGTCCTGTTAGTGAGGAAGAGGAGAAAGTGCGGGGTCCCTCCTCAGAAGACTCCAAACCCTCTGTCTCAAAGCCATCTCAGGGAGACACGTCACCACCTTCACCGCGTACGCTGGAGGCAATCCAGGCTGCAATGAACGACAGCTCTGATGAGGAGAAGGTGGACCGGGATAAGAAGGGTGGTAGCATGTCCCCACGTACCCTGGTGGCAATCCAACAAGCTCTTGCTGAGGAGGAAAACAGTGCTGTTGAACAGGGGAGTCTAATCAGCATCTCACCCCCCAAACCACAGGTGAATATTCGTCATCCTGTACCACAAGTTGTCATCAGCAGCTCAGAGGAAGAGCCAGAATCTGATCATGTGATCTCTCTACCTCATGAAAAATCTGATTTAAAGGAGAACCCGACAGGCCAAAGTTTACATGTGAAAGACAGTTTGCTTGTTAGCAGTTCTGACGATGAAATGGAAGAAATGATTGGGCAGAGAAATAAAGCACTTCGCTCTGCGGCCCTGCAAACACCTCACGAGAGAGAGAGGAAGTCAGAAGGAGAGCTGACAGAGAATATAAGGACAGGAAGTAAAGGATCGTCAGAGAAACAAGAGGAGCTGGAGAGAAGAGAATCAGAACAAGGACTGATCACAAAGAACAGAGATCCGGTTCAATCACATGGTGCTGCTGCTTCCATTCAAAACACATTATCCATCAATGTCCCTGCTCAGATATGTGGAAAACCTGTCAGTGCAGAGACTGAAATTCATCCTGTGCTGTTAGAGCAAAAGAGTAACAAGTCCATCGAAGCTCCAGAAGAGAGGAATGGAGGTTATGTGAAGCTGAAAGGCAGTGAGGAGAGCGAGTCAGAAGGTACAGTAATAGTCAGTTCAAGATCATACTTGCTAATTTCTTAAAGCAGCAGATATTAACAAAAGTGCTTTTTTGTGTTTTCCCAGAGAGCTTCATCGAGGTGTCAGAGGAAGAAGAGGAGGATAAAGATGATTCACTTGAAATGATCACAGAGAAAGGATCTCCAGATGAGGTCCATGAAGAAGGGACCAAGGAAGAAGAAACGCCAGAGGAAAGTTCGTCAGAGGCTCCCAGCAGTCCGGCACCTGCTGGTTTGAAATTCGAGGAAGACGAGGACAAAAAGAGACAGATTGAAGAGAACGAGCCGAAGGAGGGACCAGAGACAGAATCCAGCTCCACTCCAGTAATCAATGAATGGGAGCGCTTTGATGTGGTAAGTATTGTTTAGACATACAAGATTTGGACTTCAATGCTAATAATTTTAGGATTTTAAAATATCTAATAACATATGGGTCTATTACATTTTTTTATTTTGGTGAGGATCCCTTGAATTAAATTTTTTTGATATTTGTAACCCCAATGTTTTACGGGTGAAAATAAATTTCTCAGTGCTTTCTGCCATCTTTAATCATTACCACTGCATGGGGCTACAACGTGGCAAAGCAGAAATGAAGATGTGTTTTTTTTTTGAATGACATGTTTAATCAGGTCAGCTGTGCTTTAGGCTGAGCAATTTAATGTGTATGAGACAGACCTGATGCAGTGGCTTTGTATGTGTGTGCAGGATGAGCTAGAGGCCCTGGAGAGCTCTCTGCAGGTGGAGCAGAGCAACCTGAGGGAGCTCAAACAGCAGCAGGAGAGGATGGCGAACACCGTCACTGGACAGATGTACCTGGAGAGCCAGGTGAAGGAACAAGACAAATATACACCACGAAGGAATTCCACCCTCAAACCAAAATAGTTGACTTATGAGCTTCTATCAAAGAATTATGATTGTAAAAATCAAATAAAAATGTAAATACTCTTGCATACAAACTGTCACTGGACTGAGATATGACAACCCAGAGAACATGTAAGACTGACAGGGGTAGACATTTCTTTGTGGTGCCTTTGCCAAACATTTCTGGAGCCATGCAGTCAGTATCAACTCACACACATTCTTAAATGTCAGGCTGTCAGCATTTTCCTCCTTTATAAAATCAACACTAAATTTATAACCTCAGAAGTGCCTGATCTTAATTAATCCCCTTGGCTGTATGGTTAATGCTGCTAAAGAGCGAAGGTATTTTTCAGATGACTGCAGAATCATGCAGTGATGCCTGCTGAGATAAAAAGGTTGCAGTTATAAGATCACATTTAAAATCCTGGCAAATAGTGTCCGTGTCATTAGAAGCTCAAATGATGTGACAAAACGACTCTGGTAACCCTGATATGTGCAGATAGTATGTCTTGTTTTAATGACTGTTTTCCTCTTTGATACAAGGAGCTGCTGCGGCTGTTTGGCGTGCCGTTCCTGGTGGCACCGATGGAAGCTGAGGCTCAGTGTGCGGCACTCGATCGCGCCGACCAAACAAACGGGACCATCACAGACGACTCGGATGTGTGGCTGTTTGGAGGGAGACACGTCTACAAGAACTTCTTCAGCCAGAACAAATATGTCGAACACTTCCAGTACAGTGACCTGCAGAACCAGCTTGGTCAGTGCCTGCCGTTGTCTGTGTGTCTGTGGTTATGTGTGTTTATATAACGCAGATTTCTTCAGGCGCTCTTATCATTTGCAGCTGCCAAGTTCCATATTTATTCGGTTTCATTCTCATTCTCACCGAGTTACAACTGTAGGTGATGTTATCTGCTATTTTGTGACCTGCTGAAATAGAGTGAGGTGTTGAAATGTTACTAGGATAACACACTACCGTGCTAATCTGATGAGTTCATATTGCACATATCAGAGACAGGCGTTTGTTTTGGTGGTGACTGATGGGCTGTTAGCAAACTGACCAGGCAGACTGCACAAGGCTCTACTTCTCTCTCTCTTTCCATTTCCTCAGGTCTGGACAGGACCAAACTGATAAACCTGGCTTACCTGCTCGGGAGCGACTACACAGAGGGCGTGCCGGGGGTCGGATATGTGACTGGGATGGAGATACTGAATGAGTTCCCAGGGCCAGGCTTGGAGCCACTCCAACAGTTCAGGTGTGTGTCCAACTACATGTTTATCTTGCAGCTTGTACTGTAGTTGCTCGTGCTTTTTTTCTTCTTTTCACAAATTATTAAAACCTCCACATCTTTCATGCATAATCCCTCCAATTCCTCTCCACTGTGACTGTCAAATCAGGACAAATGTGTAAACTGTATTTATTGTCAAACCCTTAATTAAGGGTTTATATTTGCCTGTGTTTTAACTAATTAAATTTCAACTCAGTATACTACTCAGGCACTTTCCAGTATTCAAATGTTCTAAAGTCATGATCCTGTCCAAAATCCTTACTTAATACCATATCATCTTTACTATTTCCTTATTTTAAAAAAATAAACAGTACTTCCACAGCTTAAACATTCACAATAAATGTATTATATCCCAAAATATACGTGTTTTGAAATTTCAATAACTAGTCTTAACAAAATATTGCACTTCTTCAAATCTTTTTTTGACAATTTCTCTTTCTAAAGGATCATTATTGTTTGCCTGTTTATTGTTTTGTTCCCTCTAGTAAATGGTGGTCAGAGGCTCAGGAGAAAAAGCGTCTGGTGGCTGATCCTCGTGACACAAAGGTCAAGAAGAAACTGAGGGATTTAAAACTGCACCCTGGGTTCCCCAGCCCTGCAGTGGCTCAGGCTTACCTGCAACCCGCTGTGGACCAGTCAGACAACTCCTTCAGCTGGGGACGCCCGCAGCTCGACATGATCAAAGAATATCCTTTCTCTCTGTGAGCCAGTGGGTTTTTGTGTTTTCATGAATGTATGAAGTTTCCTTAACCGATCTTTTACATTCTGTCTCAATCGTTTTGGTTGGAGCAGTCGACGGACAGAGGAGACTCTTCAGCCTGTCATCAAGCAGCTCAACACCCAACAGGTAACAAATCTGTTGAAACAACAAACACCATACGGACACATTAACAAGGTTAAAAACTTGATTTTCATCAGAACAGGTCTGGAAATCATGAGAAAGTTTCACAGCATCAGAGACACCGAGCATCCCCATGACCATCAATGAGAGGAGAGGGAGAGACAATAATGCCAGAAAAGCCACTGACTGAGTTCATAGCATGCATGGAAATAAATTACAATATAATACATTTATGTATATTTCTAATTTTCTTCAGAGTTACCTTTGCTCATCTGATAGGGTTGTGTGGATTATGTCAGAAGTTACAGTGGATGGCTGCAACACTTCAGTGTTCTGGAAGCACACTTAGTAGCATCCCTGCCTCTTAATCTTTCATCATTTATACCTTGTCTCCCACTGTCTTGGTTTAGACTCAGCTGCGGATCGACTCGTTCTTCCGTATGGAGCAACAGGACAAGCAGGCGATCCGCAGCCAGCGACTTCGCCGAGCTGTCACCTGCATGAAAAGAAAGGAGAGAGAAGGAGGAGAGGATGAAGAGGATGACAGCGAGGAGGAAACGCCATCCCCATCCAAAGCTAAGAAAGGGAAGGCGACAAGCAAAAGTCCAAAGAAAGGAGGAGACGGGGAAGAGGCGAGGTCTGCAGCAGGAGGAGGGTTTCTGGGCTCGGAGCTACTTGTTGAACCTCCTCTTACACCTATGAAGGATGTGAGCAGCAGCCAGGAGTCGCTCTCAGTGAAGCTCCCTCAATCCACTAAGACTCTACCTCAGAGGTCCAGGAAGAGCAGCAGCAGCAGCTCTGGCGAGGACAGCGATGGTGGCGGTGAAGTCACTATGATTACAGCCCGATCTGTGTTCGAAGGCAGCCGACGAGGCCGAGGGAAAAGCGCAAGAGGGAGAGGAAGCGTGAGAGGAAGGGGAAGAGGGAAGAAGAAGCTGTGAGGAAAAAAAACTGAACTTCAAACATAACATAAATTATCCAAGCAATTGTAATATGAAGCGTGAAACAGGTCACACACAAATATTGTCAGCAATATTATGTTTGATATTTAAAAGTGAAATGTGTAAATGAATCATGAACATTAACAGCGATGAATTGAGCTTTTCCTGTATTATAGAATATGCATTTTGTACTATTGATGTAACTGAAAATATTTGTACCTTAGCATTTTGGCATTAAATTTGGGAAGTACATCTTTGTTGAATTATTTCCACAGTTTGCCTCAGATGTCATTTGTCGTGCTGATGCGTTGACAGTGAGACTGAGACAGGTGCAACTCTTCGGCTCCACATGCCACTTAAATTTCCTTCCTTGCAATTCAGCCGCCTTCTGCTTCTGCATGCACTCCCCCTCCTCCTCCCTCTGTCCCAAACACAAACTAACATAGAGCTTTCACACGTGAAAAATGGTGTTTCTGAATAGATACCTGATGGTTTACCCCAAGTTCTATTTTACTTGGTAGTTAAATTACAATTTTTTTCTCTATATGAAAGACTAGTCCTCCTCTTCACACCCCGACTCCAGTTCAGCAGTCAGTCAGAGCAGCTGTTGCTGTCCGTCAGTTTTACTGCATTAGAGAGGGGTTCGAGCCAAGCACGCCCAGAGAGCGGTGGAAATGTGTGCTGGAGTCGAGGGTCGGGGAAGGGTGGTTGGACAACAAGCTGGGAAACACTGTATTTGTGTGTAACTTAAAACCATAGAGGGTGACAGCCTGGCCTGCTAGAGATCTGGATCCAGATTGACCCAAATCCAAAGGACTTTATCTGGGACCACACACACCAAGAACAGCAGTTGGCTGACTTGAACTTATGCTTGGAGACTCAGCAGTCTAAGGCCATGGACGACTCAAACAGCAAAGAAGAAGGTGAGAATTTGGACTAATACTCATCAGAAAAATTTAGATTTTTCTTTCTAATTTTAGTGGCAAGAATTAAGTGCTTGCAGTATGACAAGGTTTTCAGGGGTTTTTGGAACAAGCACTCATGTCTTAAAAACTTGAGAGGTAGTGTGCATGCATAGTTAAATTTAAATCCCCTGAAACCAGCTTAGTTTGAATCTAATGTGAGAGCTTGCAAGACATGCGGCTGTGTTGAGATTAATTCCCTGCAAACAAATGCATCTCTGTTAAAGACAACACAGATATTTATACACACACAGAAGCTATAAACCGAGCTCTTCCCCGACCCCATCCAACGTTTGCATTGTGGCTCTGAGGGCTCCCCTGACCTTTTCTCTAAACCAGGGTGACATAACTGAAGTTGTGTGTCAGATGCTCTCAGTAACGATTAGCACTGACACATAGCTGGACTCACTGACACACTGGCGCGATGTTACAAACAAACAGAGCTGGATCTGAGGGGGGCATTATGAGCCTAGATGTGATTCATTTATAGATCAGAGAATCAAACGTTACCTGATATGAAAGAAAAGCAATACGATTACTCATCTGCTTGATAATAGAAACGCTCACCAATACTGTTAGCCCTGCAGTCTTATCAGGATGTTCATTAGTTTGAATGATCGGTTCACTAGAATCACAAAAATCATGATTTCTTACTTACTTTCTTACTTGGTGGTATCTAGCCTTTCATATAATTTCATTTGAATAAGTTTTAAAGATCCGTCTCTGAGATTTCTTGTTCCGCTCCTCTACAATGGAGGAGAAGTCACTTTTGCTTCACGCTCACATTCCATTCAAAAACCCACATCCTTCCAGATTCAACATCCCTGTTCATTAGGGTAATCCACAGCTTATTGCAGTTCTTTATTAAATTCATAAGGAATTAAGTGTATTTCAGTTTGTCTCTGTTGGACTTGGTCTGTTCGGGTCTACAGTTTTAATGTGTTTGTCCTGGTGCATGTCTGCATGACTCAGTAGCCTTTTCCCATTGTCATGTCACATAATGTTGATGCGCATCAAATTCAGGCAAGTATCAAAGCAGGTGTCAACACAGGTCAGTCATATTAAGTTAATAGCAGTGTCTGAAGTCTATTTGTCCATCTTGTGTTATTCTAGTGACTCCAGGTTCTGCATTGTCCTCACTCACTATAAAGTCACACTTTGTAAGCTCTATTTAAACGTGTCATTTTTCATCACAATACCTGTCGAAGCAGGTGCTGCTGTGGATGCAGAACTGGCCAAAGCCATAATGGCTCGGCAGTTCCGCCCTTCTCTCATCGGCACGGAGGCCTGGGAGGGATACGTCTTCTCTGGTCTGGAGATCCGGATCAAAGAGTCCACAGACCTCTACGGAGCCGTACTCTGGCCCTCGGTAAACCCAAACCTTTACGTTATCCTAGTATTTACACATTTTGAGCTGTGCCAGTGAACTATAAACCTGTTTCCGCCCCAACAGGCGATGGTGTTGTGTCATTTCTTAGAGACCAACCGAGACAAATACAACCTGACAGACAAGAATGTGATTGAACTGGGTGCTGGAACCGGGCTCGTCACCATCGTATCCAGCCTGTTAGGTACAGAAAACAAAACAATCCATTGATGACCTTTGACTTAATCCGGCTTAATCTTTCATTTTTCCCTCTCTCTGTTGCTGTTTATATCTGATTCTCTCGGCTGCACTGCCTCTCTTCAGGTGCTAAGGTGACCTCCACTGACCTACCCGATGTGTTGGCAAACCTCCAGTACAATGTTACGCGTAACACCAAGGACCGATGCAAGTACATCCCTCTGGTAGGCTTTTATATTTATATCTTATATTGTGTTTTCATGTTTTTCTTTGTGGATATTTGTTCATGCACCAAATGTAGAATCTACTGTGTCATCCCATGTTTGTAGTGCAGTTAACAGCAAAGATTGATAAAAAATCCTAAATCATGTCTGCTGCTAGGTCACAGAGCTCATCTGGGGTCAGGACGTGGAGCAGCGTTTCCCACGTGCCACACATTGTTTCGACTACATCCTGGCCGCCGACGTGGTTTACGCCCATCCTTACCTCGACGAGCTGATGGACACCTTTGACTACCTGTGCCAGGAAAACACACAGATCCTGTGGGCCATGCGCTTTCGCCTGGACCCGGAGAACAGCTTTGTGGATCGCTTTCGGCAGCGCTTCCACCTGGAGCAGCTGTACGACCTCCCCAGTCTGAGTATCAAACTGTACCGAGCCTGGAGGAAGGACAGGGGGACCAGGGATCGAGGAGAGGCTGCTGCCTGAAGTGTTGGACAGAAACACACAATGAATATGGAAATGTTTTATTTATTCTGTGTTTTTATGGATCTCATGTATAAGATGCCAACATTTCTGCAAGTTGTGATCCATGGTTTTACACATTTTCTTAAATTATTAACAGTATTTACTGGTGCAATCTTTGTCTACTTTAGACAATTCAATATAATGCATTGATATTTAACAGCACCACAACTTTCAAAATCCAACCTTTATTTTAACTCATTTACAATACAGCTGAGTAAAAAAACATCACAACAAGATCCTAGACACCGAGAAACACAAATAGAAGCTTAGTTAAAAAATGGTAAAAAGGAAAATTAATAAAAAGCCAAATCAGTAAAATAATAAAACCTTTGCAATAAATAAATTAATTACATTTTTTGGCAGAGGAATCAACTAAAACAAGAACAGCTGGAAGTGTAATAAGAGAAGATTAAGATTAGACCATTGAATTCAATCTTTGACAACAGCTGAACAGTCTGATTTATTGCACAACTGTTGCTTTGCACTTCATTTCGGTGGACTTTAATAAACTGGAAACTGGTTATCATCCATCAGCAGCACATTCTCACACTGGAGGTCTTGGCTGACGGTGTTGTTTTGGTCCAGTCGGCTCACAGCACTAAAGATGTGGGCAAACATGGCTCAGGATTGTTCCAGTGGATTTCTGATGACCTTATGGATTTATTTAGGTCTGTTGCTGTGTGACTTCACATGGACAATACGATCAGGTTTTATCGCCTTTTCCAGTGTCAGTTTCAACAAGAACAGGAGATGTATTTATTTTAGTATCTCAATAACTATTGAATGGATTGTCTGTAGTATTTGGAACCGTCAATGATGGTTGTCTTAAGATGAGAGTTGAGGAACTAAAACGTCCAGATGTCTATAAAATGGATGCTTGTGATTAACTCACAGAGAATTATCACCCAAATCTGCTGCTCCCCTCAGCTTGTCTGAGTTTTATAGTGGGTTTTAGCTCATTGTTATGTTGTTGAACATATAGTTGAGCATTGAGCAGCTAATGAGCCAGATATTTCCCTCAGCAGATGGTGGAGACCAAAAACAGAGCTAAAGGAGAATGAATATTGGACTTAACCAGGCGGCCAGAAACACAACTCCAAATGAATGATAATGTTGTTTTGGATGTGTTGGATGTGTAAATGAGCAACTGTTGACTAAAAAGACTTTTGCTTTTCTTGTTTTAGTCTCTAGAAATTGTTTGGTTTGATGAACTCTAAGCATATTGTCTTATTATAATGGCATCAAAGTAAAACTGACATGCTTTTTAATCTGCATTACTGATGATTATACTTTATAGTCAGGACAGTGATATATAAAATCACAACAATGTTATTGAAAAAAATATTTTAGCTTTTTTTTTTTTGACTGCTGTTGAATGTTTGTCACCTCTGCAGGATGCTGCATGCATGAAAAGCCCAAGAATGTTGATAGTATGAGGTCTTCCCTTTTCATAAGTCATATTGGCCAACAGCAGGAAATCAATAGTCATAATCGAGTTAACCTCGGTATGAACATAATAACCTCAGTGCACATTTAAAAATCATCATAAGAAGGCTTGGTTGTCAAAAAGTTAGAGCACATGCCAGTGCATGGTGGCAACCATCGCTGGTTTGATTCCAGCCGCTGATCTTTGTTGCACGTCATAACCCTTCTCTCTCCCCATCTGCGGCTTCATCTTTCACTATCCAATAAAGGTAAAAATGCCCAAAAAATAATCTAAAAAAAAGCCATATGAACTTCTTGCATTAACCAAACGCAATTGAAACGTTTCATGTTTACACCAAGATGAGACTTCCTTGGGTGAGATTTCACCAGCAACACATTTTAAGGAGGTCTAATTAAAGATTACATCCATATTGGGCAGTATGATCTGCTTCAGTAACATGAACACCAGTGCGTTCCACACAAATTTTGCATGATTTGGAAACTCACCAGTTATTTTGATTATCTTGGAAAGAATAAGTTAGAACGACATGTTATTAATGTGACCTATTAAATTTGATATCTAATTTTTGGTTCCAAATAAGTCCGACATTTTCTGTCCAGGTCATTCCTTGTCTTTTTGCCTGTGTGATGGATATGTGTTGTTTGGGAGCTGGAAGAGCTGGATTAAAGATTTACAGAGAGGTTATCTAAGATGGTGTGTATCATTGTCAAAACAAAGAAATACATAACAGCTGAAAACTGTGTGCAGCCTTGTAGACGTAACTTTATCACTCTTTCAACAGTCTCTTGATAACAAACAACCTTTCACTAAGAGACAGATGCCGTCTGTCATCGAGCTTAAAAACTCCACAACAAGGCTCCACATCAATGACCTAACCACTGTGCACTCCCCATTAATATGTCAAACCACCCCGAGGTCCTGGATGGATTTCAAGTTTTGGGATGTGAGTGGATTTAGAGTTGACTTGGACGCTTGGCGGTGAAAGGCTGTTCAAGTTCAACCAAGGGATGTCTGATTGAGGTTTATGTTACAGAAGCCCCCTTCTTTTCTTGGGAGGTTGATGCATGGGTATTGCGTGCCAGCCTGATCCTGTTACCTCCCATTTCTGGTGAAGCAATCGAGGCCATTGCAGGAATAACAAGCAAGTAGGACACAACATGGACACATTTCATACTTTTGCAACTTTCATCTTCAATTATCTTTATTGTCTGATATAAGTAAGGCAGAAAAAGAGACAGCAACTTAACAGTAATTAAAATGAGGCTTTTAGGTTTTTAATATTTGGTGACAACACACACATTCAAGGGGTTTGTGCAAAAATGCTTTCAAGCCAAACACAAATCATGTATTGGCCTGGTTTTCAGCAGACTTATCCCTCTGTATCTCTCTGTTTCTATTCAGACTATAAATAAAACTGATACATTACCAGTGCGACAGGCAATATCTGTACTGTGTTGAACCCACAATCAGAATCATAAAAAGTCATTTGATCATTGCAGCTGGAAAGTAGAGTTAGTAGTAAAGTGAGTTCTTATAGGTTTAATGTTCATTCATATTATATCCAGTATGAGGTTACAGACCTTGAAGACTTCCAGAATAAACAGCAGGAAAGACCATAAGTGAGACTGGAATCAAAGATGTGTGGTTGTTGGTATCATGACATTCCTGTCGTTCTCCGCTCCTTTTGGCTCTCTCACCAAGCTGTCTTCAGTGGTGTGTGTGTGTGGGTTTATATCTATGTGCGCTCTGATCTCGTATCTTGCCTGTGTTTATTTCTCCTGGGCACGGTTCTAAAAATACTTTCATGCCCTTGTGATGGTGATGGGTGGGTCCAGCAGGATGCTGAGTCTCTATAACCTTGCAGTCCGAGGTCTCAAGATGCAGTCCGATCGCTCCCGAGATCTTTCACTGGGAAATAAAGCAGCAGCAGGTAGGTCAAAGGTCACAGGTAGAATAAGTTTTCACTGCATTGCTTGTACTTGTAGAGAGAACTTTGGCTATTTTGTTAGGGTTTAGAAAAAAGTCTCATGTACTCTGACACAAAATAATCTTTAAAAATGTCAAAGTGAGTTTTTACATGTTTATTGGGCTCTGTTTATGTGATGGTCACATGTGTTGGGGTGTGTTTTCTGCAGTTTAAGTTCCAAATATCAAAATATATGAATTGAATTTTTTTGTAAATTTTCATTTTGTCAATCCCCTCAACAAAAATATGTAAGACACAGAAAAAAGAGAACTAAGTTAAGGGGGGGATCATAACAGAACCATATTTCAAGAATCATAAAAGGCAGATTTAAGAAGAAAAAGAAAGTTATTACATGAAAACATAAGAGAAAAAGGTTAAAATAAAGCTCAATCTCTGATGCATTTTCTGTGTTTTCTCATGTGTAAAATCTGTCCAACAGTGCAGAGGATTTTACATGGATACTTTGACCTCGTACTTTGTGGAGGAAACCAATTATATGAGAAGAGGAGAGGAGGAAGAGGAGGGAGAGGAAGATGGGGATGAAGAAGACAGAGAAGAGCAAAAAGGTAAGATGGCCTCTGCAATATAGAAGCAGGAAGCAACATTTCCAAAGTCACACTAAGCAGAGTTTCATGTTGATTCAGACCACAGAGACCTGAGCGAATGACTTTTGTACCATTCAGATGAATCAGCCGTCCAGATGCAACAGAGACCAGCCTGGGCTCCGTGTTTCTTCTACAGAGGAGAAAAAGAGGTGTACTACTATGTCGGGAAGGAGATCATCATAGAAGAGGGACTTGACTCCTTTGCGGGCATGATATGGCCGGCAGTGAGTAGCACCTTATTGGAGATTTGCAACCTCATTTGCCACAATATGACATAAAGTAGTTGTGTGCAGCATTAAAAGTGCAAATACTGTGTTATGTAGAATGTCTCTGTTTAATGATGCATTTAATGGTCAATTCATTTTGGATTGTAGGGATGTCATATATCAACACACTGTTGTCTCCTTTCCATAAAGATCAATGTTGTATCTCATCTTTGCTGCTATGACTCATACTGAACCTGCTCCAGTGACACTTCAGGAGCCTCAAACCTCAAAATACTTTTCTCTCTGTAACTCAAACTCATCTCGATCGTCCCCAGGCTCTGGCTCTCTGTCACTACCTGGACACCCACCGTGAACAGTGGAGTCTCGTAGACAAGACGGTCCTGGAGATCGGGGCAGGAACTGGTCTTGTGTCTATTGTGGCAGCGCTCCTTGGTGAGAGTTTAACTTTATTTTCCATTTGTACAGATACAGAGTACAAGTCAGTCAAAGAACAAGAAACAAGGAAGAGGTTTGTGGGGAACAAGATAACACATTTGGGTTAAAAAAAAAAAGAGCTAAAAGAAATAAAAAGTACATAAAAAGAAATAAAAACAGGTAGAACACATGTACTAGCTTCTACCAATATGTGTGTATATTGTGTGTATTAGGGGGTCAAGTAAAGTGCTATGAGTTCAGATGTGCTTGAAGTATCTTTCCCCAGCCTTAAAGAGTTGTTTTTCTTAAAAAGTGTAAGATGATGATTTTTCTAAATGTCCTCAGGTGCCTGGGTGACAGCCACAGACCTTCCAGTGGTCCTGAGCAACCTGCGAGTCAACCTGTCCAGAAACACCAAGGGCCACTGCAGATACACGCCCCAGCTGGCAGCTCTGTCCTGGGGCTACGACCTGGAGGACACCTACCCTGCATCTGTGTACCACTACGACTACGTGCTGGCAGCTGATGTGGTCTACCATCACGAATTCCTGGATGAGCTCCTGGCCACCATGAAGCATTTCTGCAAACCAGGAACGACTCTGATCTGGGCCAACAAGGTCAGGTTTGAGACTGATCTGACTTTCACTGAGAACTTCAAAAAGGCCTTTCACACAAGCCTGCTGGCTGAAGACGGAGAGATGAAGATCTTCATGGCAACATGTAGAGAAGAGGAGGGAGAAGGTGGCGTAGGGATGGAAATCCAAGGTTTGGTGACAGAGGAGGTGGAAGGAAAGAAGGAGGAAACGCACGGTGAAGTTGAGCTTCACCAAGTCAGTAAAAGAAATGATAATGATGTAAGAGAGGAACCTCATGTGTCAGAGCCCAAAAGAGATGATGAGGAAGAAAAGGAGAGCAATGAATCTGATGTAAAGGAGGAGATGGAGGAGATAATGGTCCTCAAAGATGACAGTAACGTGGATGAGAAGGATAAACCAGCCAGTGGAGAAGACATTACAGGTGAGTCAAATGATCACATGATCTGTGAAAATACACATGTATTAAAAGTTTTACAGGAGTTTAGATATAAATTGCAAAGTGGTGGAGCTGGTAGGGATGAACACAGGAGAAACAGGGAGCACTGGAAAAGCAGGAAAAACACTAGAAACGCTGGAGAACAGAGGCAAAGACAGGGAAACACAGGAAGCACAAGAACCACAAAGCTCTAGAAAACAGGGGACATGGAAAGGGAGCATGGAAAGTGATGATCTGGCAGCTTGCAGGTGGAATGGAAAGTCTTTTAAAGCTGCCAGTGACGAGGTGAGATGAGAAACATGTGTGAGAATGGAGAGGGCCCCAGCACCTGAGACCACACCTCCAGCCACCGAAGCAATGCCTGAACAAAAGACTAAACAATCCTAAACCAAAAACACTGGAGTATAAAACTTAAAATACACTGAAAATAAACTAGTAAAAACACAAGAGTCCAAAACCATGACAGCTCACATGAGGCTGCAGACTCTTTGTCTTGTTTTAGATGTAAATGTAATTAAATGTAATGTTACGGTAATCCATCCATAAGCTTTATCTATGGAGGTGAGAAAATGCATTTATGGGAACTAACCTTTTAGCATTATTGTTTATTATTATTATTTTATTCACTTATGATAAATAATAGTTTCCATAAATACAGATACAAATTACAACTTCTTGTGCTGTCCTGTGGTTCAGCAACTTTCTCTTAAGTGATAAAAACAGCTATGGGGCTTTTAATGTAAATGGTAAGATTAGTGACCAGAGTTAAATCTGAGATGTCAAACACATGATGTAAAACCAAATGGTGGTGAAGCTAAAATGTGGTGAGGCCAAAACTTACCAACAGTCTCTCTGATGTAGTCGCCCACTGGTGTAGAGTGTCTGAACTTATAAAAAGAGAAGCTCGCTTTTATGATTGCGTTTAAGTTTTGATCCGTCCTCTCTTCACAGGTCAGGCACATATCGAACCACCAGCTGTGCAGCAGGACAGAGCACCGGCCTGGATTCCCAGCATCAACACCAGCTTTGGTAAAGACATCTACCATTACGTCGGCCAGGACATCGTCATTTACGAGTCCATAGACTCTTTTGGAGCGGTGATGTGGCCGGCAGTGAGTACCTCTGAAAACATTACATAAATACAACATAAGATAAGAACTTTATTGATCCCAAAGGAAATTCTTTATAGGGAATAGTTGGGGACAGCCACAATGTAAACAAGCCACCAAGAGGTCTGTATGTGTTCGTCCTGCAGGCGTTGGCTCTGTGCTCCTTCCTGGACAACAACAGGCAGAGGGTGAACCTGCAGGGGAAGGAGGTGCTGGAGCTGGGAGCAGGAACAGGACTGGTAACCATCGTGGCCAGTCTGCTGGGTGAGTCATCTCCAGTTCAGTTCAGACAACATATACATAAGCACAAATGCAAAAATCAGTCAAAATGTGGGAAACATGAAAGAAAAAGTCGCCAAAGAACATTACAGTAACAGCAGAGTAAAAAGCTGTGGTGATCTGGTTTTATTAGGCAGAATATAATTTTAGCAAACTGCATTTGAACTATTGCTGAATATTGCTACATCAGTACAACAAATGAATGTACATCACAAAAAATCTACAAAATCAAAGCACTCTTATGGAAAAATACTAAAGTTTATTGGAAGGAGGGTGATGAATGGCGGGTCGAATGGGAATCAACGATGGGTCTCAGGAAGAGGAACTCGTGGTGGGGGGGGGTCACGCCTCAAAGAGGAAAGGTTGCATCATCCCCCTGTGGTTCCTATGTTGAGAGAGAAGGAGAAACAGGGTTTTGGGGGGGAGGGATGTGAAAGAGAGGTGTTAGACATGCCTATATATAGCCTACAGTATATAGGGTGCAGGGTATGATTCTGTTCCTGAATGTCACTTATAATAACTTCATAATAAATTTTTTAGACGATCAAATTAATCTAGCAAACATGAAACTTGCTTAAGAAAAGTATTATATCACAGTAATCTTTTTTTTGAAGTCTCTTTCTCATTGGTCTCTTTCTCCAGGATTTCATATATTGGTTGCCAAAAACCATTCAGTTTGTGCATTTAAATAAATTAACATGATCATAATGAAAAGGGTAATATGAGCTGGGTTGTTTCATACATTGAGAGGGGTTCAGCATACTTAAGATGACTTTTTCACCACAACCTAAAACTCTGAAAATTAAAACTGAATTACCCCACAAACTGTTCATGTCATGTTCATGTCATGTTCTGCATCCTCAGGAGCTTCAGTCACAGCTACAGACTTACCCGAGGTGCTGAGTAACCTCCGGGCCAATGTGATGAGGAACACCAGGGGGCGCTGCAGGGACACGCCCAAGGTGGCAGCTCTGTCCTGGGGCTACGACCTGGAGGACACCTACCCTACATCTGTGTACCACTACGACTACGTGCTGGCAGCTGATGTGGTCTATCATCACGACTTCCTGAGCGAGCTCCTGGCCACCATGAAACATTTCTGCAAACCAGGAACGACTCTGATCTGGGCCAACAAGGTCAGGTTTGAGACTGATCTGACTTTCACTGAGAACTTCAAAAAGGCCTTTCACACAAGCCTACTGGCTGAAGACGGAGAGATGAAGATCTTCATGGCAAAATGTAGAGAGTGAGAGACAGAAAAGATATGGATGGATCACTCAACGGCCGTGTACTTCCACTTTTTAGTTTTATCATATTGTGTTGTGTTTTCTTTCCCAATATATGTTACAACCCTGATTCCAAAAAAATGTGATGCTGTGTAGAACATGAATAAACAGAATGTGATAATTTGCTAATTTTTTTTGATATATACACAATTGAAAACAATATATCTAATGTCTGATCTCATCAGCTCCATTGATTTTTATGTATGTTTTTGTAAATATCTGCTCATTCTGTTTATGGCAAATATTTCAAACAAGTTGGGACAAACAAAAGGTTCATTGGTCATTCCACAGGTGATAGTATCATCATGATTGGGTATGAAAGGTTCATCCTGGAAAGACTCAGTCGTTCACAAGCAAGGATGAAGAGAGGTTCAACACTTTGTCAAACACATGATTGTATAAAGGAGATTAATACATGGGCTCAGGAAGACTTTGTAAAACCATGGTTGGTAAACATGGTTGCATTAATTTATTAATGTTTTACACAGTGTCCAGACTTTTTTGGAATCAGGTTTTTAATACAGCAGCACAGTTTTAAGATGATTTAAACTGAATCTCAAGCTTCCTTTGAATTACTGTAATATTTTGTATATATAACTGTGAAATATCAGTGGAGAGGACTGTCAGTTTGGACTGGCGTTGTGAACGTTTACCTCAACCTCATGTTCTGCAGCATGAACAAAATACTGATTTTCAAGTGCAATTCTTAAGATTTGAACCATCATCATAGAGTTACGATTAACCTGGATGATGTCGTTTTTAAAGATGCCAGACAACCACATTTCTCTGTCCTCTGTCTAGAGGGGGAGGCTGCTGCTATTATGTAGAAAATAGGTCCTTTTACCTGCGTGTGATTGCCCATAAAAATGTCCATGAGAAGAATGTATGGTTCAACTTCATAAAGATTTAAAGCATAATATGGTGATATGTCCTACACTTTCACTGGAGGCTGTCATGATCTTTTTTTACTCCATGTCATCCAGGTCTGATAACATAATTACAACCTTATGAGCCTGAAAAGGTAAAATATGTGCTGCACAAGGTTCAAGAGAAGTTCATTAGAATCACATCAATTGTGTCTCAGTATAGAAGTGAAACAATTAGTTGATTAATTAGTGGAAACAATCTGAAGGGGCAACTAACATATTATTTTCTTTATAAATTATTCTACAGTTGGTTTGCATCAGCTATGAAATGTCCTGTTTTGGGGTTTTTTGCTGGCGCATGAATTGTATATTTTTTTGTGTATTTTTACATTTCTATTGTTTGATATAGTAAATGAAGTTTAAAAAATGAAGGAAAACCTTTTATCTCATTGCTTCTTCTTGCACTTTGTCATTTCTGGACAAACTCTTGCCGAGCAATGAAAAAAATGTTGAAGATAATCAAATGAGTAAAACTGCTCACTTGCAAGGTATCAGACAATGTGGAATTCATATCATAAAACACAAGAAAAGTGCTATTTGTACAAGTGATGACCAGGCGACACTGTAATTCTTCCAAATCATTTTTATTCAGTGTTCTTTTCCTTGTTTGTGACTTAACTCCATGTGACCACAAAATAGTGTGACAGTAGCTCGGGTCTTTGCCACGTCATCGAGGAAGAATGGGTATAAAATAATACTAACAAGAGAGCATACAACCTTATCTCATAACATTCTGTAAAATATTGGCATTTACTAGATTTTTATGACTATAAATATAAACACTCAACATCCAGAAGAAGCATTTCTGAAGTGTTTCCTGACACCAGCAGAGTGAGAGCGACAGAGGTGCCAGAAATGGACGGTACAGTCCTGTGGTGAAAGTTAAGGCCATTTTCGGAGAGACTGTCATTGGCAACGTGTACTGAAGACAAACACAGGAAAGAGGAGAGCAGATGCAAAAAGTAAAGATGAAAACAAAAGAAACCAAACCCAACTGACTTCATAAACCTCCTCACACTCAGAGGCCTGTGGTGCAGAAAGTACATACAAGCCACAGCTAAAAACAAACACACAAGATGTTATTACCTCTGGGTAAACCTCTGATTTCCTGTGTATGTACGGTCGCCCCAGAAAAGATTATTAACTCCCAAGAGGACGAAAGGCTTCAGCTTGAAAGGAGCTGCTTTCACATTCTTAAGCTTGTACTTTCCACTCAGAGGACTTCAAACAGCATCAGGGAAAGATGATCATATGTGGGCGAATCTATTTCCTTCTTCTATTCAATATTTATATCTCCAATTTTTTCTTTTTTTCATCCTTCATACGTCCTTTGACAATTAAACCAACTCAACATGGGAACATCTTTCTTTGGTTGAACTGATAACAGACTGTGACAGGATCACATTTACTTTACAGATCTATAAGGGATAAAGGTTGAGAATCACAAATATAAAAAGTGAATATGTAGTTCATGGTCCTCTTCTGCACTGACACTCTGAAAACAAACAGTCACGTGTTCTCATTTGTTACACGAGTCAGGTGAAAGATTTTAAAGGACCATACCAGTGTTTTTGCAACTAAAAATAATGCACGCCAGATTTTTTTTGCTGACTGTTTACAAATGCATTTTATATTTCCACATGCATTTTTCCTACCATTCAGTACAGTCATTGTTTCCTATTAATTTCCATTTGATATAAAAACAAATGGTGGACTCTTCAAACTTGCTCAAAGATGATTGTAGCCTTTTCTGGCTGAAGACGGAGCTGCACAAAATCTGATAAACCGACTTGAGTGATGCCACTTGAGTAAGTATTGGTTGGGGCCCTAAATCTGTATATTTAAAAATGACAGAAAGGAAAGTTTTATAATTCATCAAAATGAACATCAAGTCTGCATTCATCTTTGTCAAAGTTGCATTACCTTTGCAGAGTAAAGCACTGCAATAACTTTAATCAAAGAAATCCCCTGAAAATATGGTTTTAAATCTGAGTAGCATTGGATATTCATGACTAAACAAGCACCAATCAAAGTTAAAAGTTTGGGGGGAAAAAAACATTGTTCATTCAAAAATTCAGCTAATCTGCTTCATCAGGACTGTGTCAGTGTGGTTTAATCATATTATTGTCATAATATTGAAAAATCTGGTTTTCAGGGCCTCTATTGCAGACTTGGGTGTTCACACTGGTTTTATACAACTAAAGCCCACGATTTCCTGGCATAAAACAACCTATTAAGCAAAATGGGTAGCTGTGATGTGAAGTACATGTGATTTGTAGTAAATCAGATGAAACATAAAACCAGTGGCATGGTCCTTTAATGTAAATAAGGTATCTGGAGAAAAAAAAAAAAACCCTCATGCTTGATCCCCTCTAAATGGCTATAATTTCAGCTCTGTTGGGAGAAAATGTCCGTGTACACAAAATATGCTCACAACTACATGTAAAGTCATTCACAAACACACACTCATGAAAACAACAACAGTGGATATCGTCAGAATCTGGTTTGGGATTAAAAATCTTTCAAATTGAAACAAACTAAAATCTGATTCCAAATAAAACTATTTGTTTTCCTTACATCCTAGAAGACATGCATATATGCAAAATACATCAATCAGAATAATATTTGTATTATATACCTATTGCATCTTAATATCTTTTATGTTATGTGTGTATGTACATTATTTTATGACACTGTGTACAAATGCAACATTTTGAATGCGGCACAGAAATGTCTAACACTGTGTGAACATTTTACAATGAAATCTGATCTGAACATCCTACTGCTGCCCTACTGCTGGCCATAACTGCATCTGTTTTGTTAGTGAGGTCTGTTAGATGGTTGTCAAATGTGCCGCTCAGGTAACAGCAGTATGAAGTGGGTGGCCAACACCTCTGGAGGTAAGGAGAAGCCCACAAAGTGTGTTTGTGGCTTCCTATTACCTGCGAGTCACTGACGGCCTGCATACAGTGCACGGACACATCATACTGCTGACAGGAGCTTTGAAACCACATCTGTCACCAAAGGCTGATGGGTGAAATGACTGCAAGCGGCTGAGTGTTGACTGACGCTACTCATTCCTCAGCTTCCTGTGGTCACAACCCAAGCACCGTCTTTCAGCCCATCAGAAAGGTAAGGTACATGTAGGAAGGCACCTCAACACTGTTTTGTGTTCTGAAACTGTGTACATGAGTCAGAGCCTTGAAGAGACAAACGAGACTAAACGTCAACTTTATCAACCCAGCCTGGCTGGAACAATCAAAAAACAGAGAAAAAAGAAAGTTCTGTCCAAGCCTCCCTTTTAAATCAGGGTTCAGGCAGACTCTGCGTGCCCTCGTATGTCCGAACATTACGCAGCAGCAAGTCCTCCTGTCTTCTCACTGAAGTGTCATAATAGCCAGTTAATTTCTGATGTCGCGTTTTTGAAAGTGAGTAGATGAGATAACAGTTTTGTTTTTTTTAAAGACTTGGGATGCATCCCTGGAGTCCACACTGGCCCTTTACTTTGTATTTACACGAGAGAATGAGGTTATTCATATGATATGGAGTCCGGACAGCTGAGGATGAGCGCATGTGAAAGCCTCCAAATATGTAGATGACACCAAAATAAAGAAGATCACCCAACTAAGAAAGCACCAAGCTACAGTATCAACAAGCCTTGGCAAGAGTTTTGAGCATTAAATGTGATGTTCAACGAGACATTTAAAGGCAGGATGACTTTGCCTCATAAGATGTCGAGTGCATCAAACCTTCTACACTCAGTGTTATCCTTCATTTTGGTGTTCACCTACATCTAAGTTTGAAAAAGCAGATGCATAGACCATGTGACCCTGAGGGACATGATATTGAAGTTACCATGTAATGGAACATGTATGGCCATGCTGCTCATGCATGTATGTGTGTGTCTGTGCCTAGAATGGTGTGTAGTCTGTGGGGTACATGACAGGGAGCCAGTTCTCGCTGAAGGTGGCGCAGTGTGTCCATCGGAGGTGTCGCATAAGCTGGAAAACAAACACACATAGAAAGAAAAAGATGTGTTTTTTTATTATTCAGCTCAGTTTTTGAAGACTAAGCAGTCAAAAATATCGATCTAGTAAATATCTCTATTGATCAGTCGTCGCTGCTCTCTTACCTGGATGCAGTTCTTCATGTTCTCTTTGCTGGGCTTCTCTTCCACCATCTTTGAGGCGTATTTTAAGGCTCGGCCGTACATCTTGTTCACAAGAGCGTGTTTGTATGAAAACATCAGCACCTGAGCAGTGGAAAAGACAGAAGACAAACAAAATATATCAAATTAAAATTCAGTTAATTATTACTAAGTGGCTAGCTTTACGGTGGGACTTGTTGACAATAAGAAAAATATATAAAAATATGGCCAGCATTATCCTTTCATTTCACATGGCAGATATATTCACATCAGAAGCATTACTAACTTTACTGTTCTGAATGGAACAACTTTAGCCTTTCCTTTACATTCTGCAAATATTTTCACCTTAGAGTCAGTTAGCTCCGCCCACTTCTGCACCTCCCAGAACGTATCCATCAGGGCTTTAGCCACATTGTGCACGGTGTCGTCAGAGCTGCTGGCTTCAACAACTTCTGACTCTGCTACCGTCTGACCCGTGCCGACAGCACTGGCGCCATCCTGCGGCGCAGGGGGCAGCAGGAGCTGATCAGCCAGAGTGCAGCCCTTCCTACACAGAGCGTCCAGCAGTGACGACTTCTGCTTCTCCATGTCACTGAAACACAGACGTTAACACAGCTCAGACATAAAGCCTTGAGGTTCAGCAGGCCAGCAGTTTTTGTTGGGGTCAGTTACTCAAGGGTGACAAAAAAAGGGCAGCTTACCACCTTGACTCAACAGTGTCCTGGGGGAAACCCTGCTACTGCATCAATAAGCTCATTTTCTATGCCTGATCAGTTTTAAGGAAAATCTAACTGTATATAATAACATCACAAGTCTGTCATGTTCAAGTTGAACAGTCTAGTCTAGTATAATGATGTTCATATTTCTACTATTACTACTCTTATTCTGTGTGACATACGTCTTGATAGAGGCGGCGTCAGGCCGAGGGTCTGTCTTCATGGTAAGGTAGACAGCCAGAGCTGTCTGGTCAATTTGGGAGATGACGATGTCAGCTGCTGACTGCAACTCCCTGAGACGTTTTACACGCTCCTGAACAGAATAAGGAGAAATGACTGTTAGAGGAGATAGTTGCATAGTTTACACTCCAGCATCGAGAACCAAATTAAATGTTGTTAGAGCCTTCTCCTTTTCCCTTTTATCTTGCTGGTGTGTGCCATTACCTTTTCAGAGTCCAGCTGGTGAAGTCTTTGCACATGCAGTGGAAGGTAATCTGAGTAGTTTTCCTTCAGTTCATCATAGATGCAGCTGGAGTCCAACCTGAACACCAAAGACATAAACATGACGAATGGTTGAGTCACAATGAAAATTATCAAAAAAAGCAAGCAATGTGTTGCTGAGCAAAACAGACGAGCTACTGTGCGCACTTTGTCATCCACTGAATCTTCAAGTCTCTCATTGCTTCTGCGAACTCCTCCTTCACGTCTTTCTCTTTGTCTCCCTCCTTGTCCTTCTCCTTCCCTCCGTTCTTTGTTTTGTTGGGAGCAGGAATTAAGTGGTAGACGACTGGAACAATATCCTGCATGAACACACAAAGAAATAGTCAAAAAACAGCGACCAATACATTCAACAAAATCCATGACCCATTTTACTACTCTGAACCAGCATCGCAAATTCTCACCCTCTTCCTACCATTGTCATGTCCTTTGACTCCTAACTCTCTCATTAACTCTCTTTAAATCACTTAATAAAATTGCTTTTTAATACCCAGTTATAAAAATTTCACCCATTATCAATGCATGTTGATATTCATAGATATATTAGTATTTACTGACCACCAGAAAACTTTAACTACTCTACATGGAAACAAAGACCTATCATGACTGTCTGTTGCATATTTCAGTACAGCAGTATTGACATGCTTTGACATAAGTAATGAAGATATAACAAATCCCATCTTAAGGTAAGGAATAAGCCATTTCCTGATGGTAGGAGAGCAGTGGACGCTCTGTTGTACAGTGTTTCTAGCTCATCCAGTACCTTCTTTAACTTTCCTTGTCGTTTTGCAGAGGCCTGCCCCTGGTGGTCAGAATAACACACAGTAAGGAAGAGACAACACAAGCACACCAAAAAAAGGATTCTCTCTTTCTTCATTTTATCTTTCATCCTCACTCAGCGACTCTAATCCACCTACCTGTCACACTTAAATCAATGGTACAGTGGAAAAACAGTGTTGTAATCCTTGTTGATGACAAGCTCAGGTTTCTATCTTGCGTTCTCATCTAACAAATCTGATCAACCTTTTCTGCTCTCTGCCACAAGAGTTAAGCACTGCATCGTCTCTCAGTACTGAAAACTACAGTAAAATTTAAGAAGTAGGCTCACATTAAATCTTTGACTTGAAGATGGTAAAATTCTCGTGTGTTTGAGACTCAAACAAAACGCAGCATTGCAATATGAAACAATATGAAAAAGTACAAAATATTGATTTATAAATGGTGCTCAAGTTTCTACTGAAAGTCTTGGCATTGGAGCCACAGTGTCAACCACGTTTGGCCAAAAACACATGAAGGCTGTTAAAAGAAGAGAAGCACCTGCAGCCCGCAGAGAGAGTGAGAATAAGCTTCAGAAATAAAACATTTGCCATTGTATTGTAGAAATGTTGTATATTTCACTCAAATCAAGTTCTGTTTGTTTGCACAGACGCCTCTGAGTGGGCTTAATAGAGACTAGCACATACTAGTTGTGATAATTATGTTTTCACTTCCCTCTGAACACAACAGTGAGCATTAGAAGTGGGTATGAAACCTAATACTTTTTTGGTACCAACCAAAATGTGTCTGTAGCACACAAATATGGAAAACTGTCAAGTACAGAAAAGCTGTTGAGACTCATAATATCGTTTATTCTTTGATCAAATAGTCTCACCTTACACCTTTTGGGGCAAAGTTCTTGTACAGCTTCTTGTTTTTAGATATTTGGCTTATTTTGTTAAATGGAAAAAAGATTTAAAAAGGTGTTCAGATTTCTCAAGTCAGGTCTAAAAGAAGCATCATCTTTATAACGGTGCCAAAATACAGGCATCAGATCTGCACTAATATTGAAAAAGTCGTTCAACACCCAGCTCTCATGAACATTTAGTACATATGCTGAATAAAAGTCATATTAGACAAAATTCCTCTGTTCTTTATCAAACCCAACTAATATTTTCCATAAAGGCAATAGTCCAGAGGTTGCTGACAAATTATGACTTTAGTTGCCATCTAATGAGCCAATAAACAGTCCATTGTGTCAAGATCTGACAGAGGTGGTATGAACAACATCAAATTGTGTTTTTGGACTGACAGCAGATATGTGGACAAAGGCAAATGAATGAGAAAAAAAAAGGGGGGGGGGAGGCATGCAGTAACCAAAAGGACAGCAACCAATTTCAGAAGCAACAGACCAGATGGAGCTCAGGTCTGAAGGTAATGAGAGATAAACTATGCAGAAAACAACAGAAAAGCATTAAGCACATTCAGCCCTGATCCTCAGGACCACATCTCCTTCAGACATCACATATTTAATGAGTGAATTTCACATTTCCATGGAACACTGGCCATGATAACCAGATATATTCTGGAATGGAGTTTGTTATGTATTTACACAACAGTGTTTAAAATTTTGGGATCAGAACAGGAGACTGAAAACTATGATTACTTTAGACCCTGAGGAGCAGGACTGACTGCTCTGGAAGACAAAAGGCAACAACAAATACGGCCACTCACTGCTTTCTTGCCATACTCGCTCTTGGGGACAACCAGAGAGCCAGAGAGATAGCATCCTGGACTCGCCCCCTTTGGGATCCTGAAGAAAAAGGGAGAAACAAAGGGAGAAAGACAGTGATAGACAGAATAAAGACAGCAACATCAGACAAAGTAATATACCGAATATGAAAATATTTATTCAATTGAGGCTTTTGCTAACCGCACATCTATTTATCCTGCAGTGTTCTGAACTCTGAGCACCAACCTTGACTATTTTGACATTTAATGCCTTAGATAAAGGGTTCTCTGCAACATGTTTGATTCTCCAACGTTAAAGATAGCACTGACCCACATTTGATTAATGAAACAAATCTCTTCTGTTTACACGCTGGGCACAGTCTTCATCTCAAAGCAAATTTAATACGTCTCTTGTGGCCTGAAAGAGTCTGAGAGGATCTACAGTTTCACTGAGCATCACAGCTGCTTCTTACTCAGTGTCATCTTATCATTTAGACTGTGAATATGACCTGGGAGTAAATTAAAAATAATTCAATCTTTTCATTTCTGTAAGGCCTCTGCTCTTCTATGACCAAGTTCAGCTGACTGCTTCTTTGGAAAGTAAAGCTTTTCTGCTTTACTTTCTTTAAGTCCTTCTATAAGATACAAGAACAATCCAAAAGAAAACTCCATTGCCAAATTGACTCACTTGTCGTCTGGCAGAGACGTGACGTAGAAGGGCTGTGTGGCACCCGGGCACAAGGTGACAGAGTTTGCCTTCTTCTTGGCCATGAGGGCAGCACGATGTGTCTCGTAGACATCTAGACTGAGTGTGGTGGACAGACGGTGAGAAACCACAAACGGTAGGTCCTTAAGGCGCTCCAGCTCGCTAGACTGCTCGTGGCGGACCTGAAGACGCACAGTGTAGTCCCCCTTTTCCAGCTTCAAAGAATACTGGAGAAGTTGAACAGAACAAGATGTGTTAGCTCATGCAGACAAGGGCTTTATTAAAACTTACAAACAAACAATATTAAAACTTATTCTTCTCCACAATCCTACCTCCTGAAAAATGTATCAACTACAGATGTGATCAACTAAAGAAAAACATGTAGGATCAAGCTCTTCTAAGTGTACCTGGTGTGGGTATGCGTCCCCTGAGCCCAGTAGTCTCTTGTTCTGATCAAACAGCATCCAGAGCTGACTGTCAAACTCAGACTCATATAGCAGCTCACACAGCATGGGACAGCTAGGTGTAACCTCCCCACTCTTAGGCTGAGGACAGAGCAAAAGAAGATTGTACACACGTACATAAAGAAAAAAAGCATTTTCCTTTCATACAAAGTGCTGATGATGTTGGCAGTACCTGGTGGAAACTGTAGGTGAGGACAATCTCGTAGAGTTGTCTGTTATTAGGCAGAACATCCCTCATTCCCAGGGCTTTTATTTTTGAACTTAAGGGCCTAAAACAACAACAGGGATCAAACAATGAACGGCACTGACGTGGAACAACAACAAACATAGGCGTGTGTGTGTGAGTGCGCAGTTACCTGAGTGGCTGAACCCAAGACTTGAGGGTGATAGTGGGGGACACCTCCTCGTACCTCAGAGGCGACGACACATCAAAACTCGTCACTCCCTCTGAGGCATGCTGGGAAGAGACAAATATGTTACAAACTGAAATGATACTGTCTGGGCTATGACTCACTTGTCAGTGTTGATAATCTGTGAATCTGTGCTCTTCTTACTATGTGCAGGGGTGAAGGGGAAGTGTGGAGTCCATGGAACGAGATGCTGTAGTCCACTGTGACATCACCCAAGCTCGCCCACCAGCGTGCAATGCACAACTCTACTACCCTACCTGACTGGAAAGGAGATTTAAAAAGGCAGAAATTAGTCTACTGTGACGTCATTCTTATATGTATGCATCTACGAAACAAAGTTATTTCCATTCTTGGCACTTATGGATGGCATCTGGCAGAGAACTTTAGCCGACTCTGGTACATGTATAGAGAGACTCGTGCAAAATCACAGTCAAATAAACGTATATTATAAACAAAATATACGTACCAGCACAGGGAAAGCCTCAGTTAGTGAGCCTCTTTCCAACAGTGAAGAGAACTTGTAGAATTCATTAGCTCTGTATGCTCTCTGCTTGACTAGGTGCACCGCATGGAGAACAAACTTTGATGACACATCTCCCGAATGAGAGGTCAGTGTGATCTCTGCAGGAGAGGGAGGTGAGAAACAGGAGAACAAAGAGAATAGAGAATGTAGATGATGGAGAAGAAGCAAGAAAGTAGGGGAAGACAAGAGGAACAAAGGAAGTGTTAAAGATTAAAAAGCCACATTTTGATTATGCACATCTATCCCTACAAAAAACATGAAGGTAATTCAAGTCACATCTCTGCTGACCTCTGGACTGATTGATTTAAATTTTTCCCCATGCTATACTGCACTTGTGTAGCCATTTCAAACAATCAATTTGACAACAACAGCCTATGACAACAAGGCAGGACAACACTGGGGGATTCAGCATGTACAGTTTTTTTAAAAACACAGGAAATAAGGTTCCCAACAAAGATAACCAAAGTGTAAAAATGGTCCTAAACAAGTGGAAAGCATTAATGTTGAGCCCGGCCGGGAACCCACTTAACAAATAAGTGAGGAGAAACTTGAAATCGAAACCACTTGTGACACACAGAGACACTGACCTGCCCAGGAGGCTCCCTGAGGAACAGTGATGAAGTGGCGTCTGATCTGGCCTGGTCTGAAGTGGATGTCTGTGAAACAAATCTCCTGATTACGACTATCTGCCACTCTGTTAGAGGAAAGAGAGAGAGAGCTGTCAGACACACACAAAGCACAAAAAGTGACAGAAATAAAATGCCAATATGATGTAAGATAAGAACTTACTTGGCAGGGATAATAACTGTGATTGGAACTCTGAATAGGGGTCCACAGGTAGGTGCTGCCGTATCATACCCACACACCTAAGGAAAAAAAAGCACATTAATACATGGATAGACTCAGAAACAATGTCCATATTTTCCTCTTACTCTCATCAGGTCCCTACCTCTGTGTAGTGCACTCCCTCTCTCAGTCCCACAGGATCGATGCGGACATTGACATGACGACACTGGTTCATCAGCTCCAGATGGGAGGGACACTGGACCCACGGGGCGGCACATGTGAGCGCCAAGTGGAGCTGCAAGGAGATTCGCTCAGAGTTTCCTATGATGGATGATAGAAGAGGACAGACTGTGTTAAAAACAATGAAACACTCAGGTCCACGATATAATAAAATGCTTAAAAGTAAACACAAAAAGCCTGTGATGACTGTGCTACTTCATCTGAACAGCACCTGTGTTCTCTGGGAAGATGGGTTCGATTCCCACTCCATGATCTGAGGGTGCTAGAATTTGGGCTGGGTCCCTGAGGTAGATGCCTTTCTGTGTTCCCACACTTACTGAGAAGCCAAGGTGGCTTGTGGGTAAAGAGGCGTGTTGAGTGAGGTAGTCTAATGCCTTATCCACCTGAGAGGAAAAAGGGAGTAGGTGACTGATATATATATATATATATAAATAGCACGACATATAGCACATAAAAAATGTAAAGAAATAACGAAACACTTCCAGTGAAACTAAAAGAACATGCTCAAAGTGTTACAAAAGACAGAAAAGGAAAGGAAAGCTCTTACAGTAGCGAGAGTCAACTTACCTGGATTATCCCATGGCCCTGTGCAAACACCTCGATGTCATCAACCTTTAGGGCTGTATTTTCCAGCGCTCTCCTCACTGCAGGAACAGAGGGACTGATCCCGTTCTGCTTCAGTCCTTTATCACACAAAATAATACACTAGCATCAGATTTGCATTTATGTATACTTCCATACATGCGATTTCTCCCCATATCTATTATCAGTCCATGAGCCTGGACGCACCTGAGAGGATCAGTGCGATGCCTCCACAGGCATTAGGGGATGACATGGATGTGCCATTCATCAGCTGGGTACCACGCAGAGTCCAGTTCGGTACAGATGCGATGGCACCACCGGGGGCGCTGATGCTGACCCCCAGGGCCCCGTCTGTACTGGGGCCCCTGGACGACCAGGTGTACTGGTTGGGAGGCAGCTTCTCCCTCAGGGAATACTCTGCCACCATCATGTCTGGAGTCACATATGCTCCAACTCCTAAGGAGAGAAGAGAGCAGGAGCACGACAACATGTAGAGAAAGTTAATCATTATACTATAAATTAGGGCTACACAAGATATACATTTTTTTTTACCATCATTGCCATTGAAACTTCCATAATAAAACATACTAATATTTCCTAAAAATTCCTAAAGCTTTCTATCTTTCCTGCTGTGAATCTTCAGTGTGATCATGGCTAAAAACATCAGTTACACGTAGCTTAAACGTGCACAGTTGAACGATAAGGACTTGATTGGAGGTTTAATAAATAAATACATGAATAAATCAGTCATCAGTGTACCTATGACACTGCTGGTGGTTCCCCCTGGGCAGCCGACTGTGGAGAGACAAGGGCCATTGTTTCCTGCACTTGAAACAAACATCACATTGTGCTTCTGCACAGCTTCTGTGATCACCTCACAAATCCTCCTGAAAGACAAAGTGACACTAATCAGTGACAGTGTGACACACAAAATAAACCTACACAGTCAAACCCCCCAGTGCAATACTTACCCTGAATTGGGCCAGTGGGTGGCTTCCCCATAGCTATAGTTAACCAGGTCACACTTGTAGTTGATGACTTCAATCATCTTTTGAGTGACAAGAGAGATGAAAATTAAAGGGTGACAAAAAAAGTATGCAAGCTACTAATTAATATTAGTCAGAGCCTGGGAAATATACCGCTCGTATGAGTCCTGTGCCAGTTTCCATGGTGCTAAGACGAGTGTCTCCAATCTTCAGAGCCAGGATCTGGGCACCAGGGGCCACACCGTTGCGTTCAGGTTCCTCTGGGAAGTAACCTGCTGCAATGCTTGCCACGTGTGTCCCATGAGCCCCTTTAAAAACCACACAAGCAAGTTAGACTGAAGAAAACATTGTGGACTTGTACACATTATGCAGCCTGAACTGGAGTAGCTGCCATCTGCCGCATCTTTTTGTGTTAACTGACTGAGTCATATGAAGGCTTCCTTTGAGATGAGATGGACTGAGTGCTTTGAGATATCTTACCTCCACTGGTGACGATGCAGAGCGTGTTTCCCTCATCATAAATATTTACAGAGTAGTTAAGCATCTCAGCATTTCCTAACGTGGCATACTCTTGCGCCTCTCTGTAAGAGCTCAGCACAGTGCACTGGGACAACTCTCCACACTCTGAAGTGTCGACTACAGCCCTAAAGGGAACAAACAGTCACAGACAAGGTGAAGAATAAATATACTCTTGGTAAACAGTAATAAATGGTGAAAAGGAAGGTTTAAAAAAAAGTTAATATGGCTTACCGCCATGTGACACCATCGTGCCATAGCACACAGTCATATACAGGACCAGGATCACTGTACTTCTTTTCTAGTGATGCCAGCAGCTCTGACTGACATTGCAGCTCTTCTTTCTGCAACTTCTCCATCTGAGGGGGGGAGCAGGGATGAAGGATACATGCAGAAGGGACAGTGGTAGAGATAAATAAGATGAGGAAACACACATTATTGTGACTGGCACCTGCATACACACACTGACAAACACACAATGAACTCAAGTTTGTAGTTCTGACCTGTGAGGGTGTTTGGTGAGAGAGGTCGAACTCTTCTGTCTTGCGAGAGACTTCAGCAAGTGCTGCTCTGTGTGGTGGGTCCCATATTTTCTCCTTTCGCTCTTTCTAGAAGACAAAAATGCCATAATAACAAACATCCCTTAAACACCCACAGAGAATGGTGACCCAAAAGATTTTCAATTATTTTACCTACAAGACTCAGACTTCTGTCTGAAAGAAATCTGTAATAAGTAATAACACTGCAACACACTCCTACCAGCATGGACTGGACATACAAATACATCTAAGCTGTGTACCTAACCACATCGAAGCTTGTGTTAGGGTTATCAGTCCCTGTGCATCTAGCACTGCACATATTTCACCAGAGCACTGAGCTCTGTGCACAACCACAGTGTTGCAATGCCAAGCCCCTGACAGTCCTAGTACAGTAAGAATGTAATATCATCCTACCTGTATTCTTTCTTTAAGAGCCTTAGGGAAGAACTCATAGCCATTTTTAACTCCAATGCGATACTTCCCTGATGGATTGACCCAGGCAGGAGGGATCTGGAAGACATAAAAAGACAGTGAGAGACAAATATGAATAAAAATACATATCGTGCAGGTCCCATGATCTTGTCAAGTATAGTTAGATTTGAAATTGGGTCATATAGAATTGATGAAATAATGCATTATACATGATTTCAGATGTAGGGCAACACCTGTAATGGAACATTTCCTGTGTGACAGCTGTTTTTCCTTTATTTTTATTAGTCTCAAGGTGTCTACTGACCTTAAGTGTTCTTCCAGAGAGGCCACTGATTGTCCCATCTTTAGGTTCAGCCACTGTGGTCATGTTCACATCACCGCTGCCTGTTGTATCGATGATGTCGATGATCTTTGGCTTCCCCTCAGTTGTGACCTAAAGACACAGTAAGGAAGAAATAAACCAGTAAAAAATTCAGAATGAAAAGAAGACAAAGTACATGTTCAGTAACTTGTACCAACTAGGGAGGCCTGTGGACATCATAAAATAAAATAAAAAAACATACTCTGTCATTTTGAATCTGAACTTAATTCTGAGTCATGTAAAAATCATCCCGATGAGTGAATACAACTGTCAGTACTTGTAACAGTAAAGTCCTCCTTAAACATATTTGTTTACACACGCTGAAGGGGTCAGATTCAATTTCTGCCCTTTTAAGCACGACTGAAACATGTGGTTGAAAAGAAATGGTTGACCTCGATTTAGTGTAATAATGTGCCAACTAACCTACTTACACAGACATGCCTGCATGGAAACTGGCAGGTTTATGTTAACTTATTTAGGCTTAATACTGTGTAGCTAAGTTAACCGAGTAGATTCAAGTGTGACTTAGCAGTTAACATTTAACTAGTTAAAGGCTTAGTAACCAACAACTAAGCTGCCACAGGCTAGTTGAACGACTAGCTACTAATTTAATTTGCCAACCCGCATTTCACTAACTGACATGGCAAACTGTAAATATTGAGGAGACTGGAAGAAAACTGAAGCGCATAAATTTAGCCGTTAGCTGCCAGGCTAACATGCTAACAGATAGCTTCTGCCAGCTAGCTAACGTTAAGTAAGTTAAATATAAGTTAGTCCGACATCGAAACACATTTTAGCAGCATGAGAATCTACCTGCTACTAATTACAATGTGCTGATTTGGCTGTCATCAAAACTCTAAAGCTAATTGTCATATTTAGTGTGTGTACATACAAATGCTATCAGGCTAGATAGCTAACTAGCTGTTGCCGTTAGGTGACTGTGTACAAATGAGTGAATGAGTCGGGCCTTTAGCTCGGCTAGCTTACAGCGGCTAGCTCGTAGCTCACGACAGGCAGCCGGTCAGATTTACCTGCATGCCGGGGGCCCCGGGGTCCACGCCGGTGTCGAGGATAGCGATGAGCACTCCTCGGCCATCGTACTCGGGGAACCTGGTGAGATAAGACGTGGCACCGGTTTCTTTTTTGGGGAGCAGCCCGTGAAAGGGGAACGGTTCTTCAGCAGAGTGAGCAGCCATGATCGGAGGAGCGACAATGAAAACAAAGCAGCGAAATGGGGAGAAGAGCGACACAGTGGAGAGAGACGAACAGGAGAAGCTGTTTAAAGGGACAGTGCGGCATTTATCTGTGTTTATCTTTATTCAGCAGCCCTTTTATAACTATGTGTCTCATGTAATGCCCAAGATCACAATATACTAGCTTATTTGTTGCAGTTTGATCAAATGTGTTTGGATATCAAGATAATTTAAACACAACATAAACTGAAACATCAGAGGCCTTATATTGAAAGTTAGGGGCCACTAGTTTTTTAGCCCTGGGGTCAGATATGAGTGTATAACAATTTGCATGGTGTTTATCTATTATTGTTGTTGTTGTTAATTGCATGAGCTGTCTGCTGAACATCAAGATTAAAATCAGTAATGAGCATCTTGGAGAATCAATAGGACTTGTTTGGGTTTGGAAAATCCAATCTTATCATCAAGGGCTGGAGGGACATGTTTGCTAATTTCTTCCTCTTAATAATGCACACACAGTTAAATGTCCTGTGTGCACACATGTGATTCACTTGAATGACTGATTTCATGTCCTCCTCTCAGAAGTGTGTCAGATGTACTAATTGTAGTTGGCAGATATTTCCCTCACTCTAGTGTTTGAGTGGGGAAAGTGATTCATTTGTCATTGTTGGGTTTTACTCTTACAACTTTATGTAATAATACAACAGTCACAAGGACGTTTTACTGTAAATATGAGTGCAGCAATACAAAAGCTTCCAGTAGTATATAATCTGAACATGGTGCAGATCTGTAGCAGAGCTCAGATGCTGTGGCTTCACTGAGGGACCAATGAAGGAATATTTTATCTTATCTTCTTCATGTAGCAGGTCTCAGTATTCCTACAGACTCTGCAGACTGATAAATGAAAAAAAACTGATAGTGCTCTTCACTGCTTTATTTTTCTGGTTCCTGAGCACTCTAAAAACTCTTATTGCACCCTCAACAACATTGTTAGAAAACCACAAATTATGAATCATGTTAACCTCTTTTTTCTTATTTTGTGCCACTGATCAGCAGCTGTCTATGATTTCTACAATGTAAGCATGGGTCTTAGTTCACCTGTTAGTGAGCCTAAAACAAGTCTTTATTTATGTGAAACTGTCAAACTTGCATTAGAACCAATCTAAGGACAAAATGAAGGCCGACATAAAACTACAATCCAGTCTACAATATCTTTGAGAATCTGACCCAGGACTACTACCCCCATCCTTATAGTGGGGTTCACTGCTTCACATGCACACTAGGTGGCGCTACAATACTGATTGTGCGCTAAACACAGTTAGACTTTATGCTCTGTGCTCTGTTGGGCTGATCATATTAGAGTGAACTCATTCATGGAAAAGTTTGGCAGTGCTGCTGCTACAATTCAAAATAGATTTTGTACTATAGTTATGGGCAACATAATGTGAAAGGATTTATCTTTCATAAGTCTTATTGCAAACACCCATCCAATCACAAGCATAAAATGCACTTTATAGTTACACTCTACCTTTGATTCTGTGTAAAATCTTGTATGTTTTTTTTTTTAACTTTTTCATGCATTTAAGTGGTTTGAATGATTACAAATGAAACACTTCTTAACCTCTTAGGCTCAGAAAACCCTCCGAACTATCTGTTTAATAAAGCAGGCAAATATAAACAAGGATGTTTTCTTAGTGTCAAGAAGGTTTACATTTTTGCTATACTGATTTATCACCTGAACAGCAAACTGTAATTTGCTGATGGCCCCAAGCAAATGCTTAGTGCACCTCTGTCTCAGGTCCTGCTTAGTACACATATACTGTATGCTGCTCCATGTTTACTTCCTTCTTTCTGTTATTATCTAAACTACAGATCCCCACTGATGCCAGATCTTAACTAAATCTTAAAATAATCTGATAAAAAGTCCGTTTTTATTATAGAGTTCATAGTTTTCTTTTTCTAATTTACTGAGGCAGATGAACAAAAGACTGTGTTAGGATAAATGTTTGGATCGCTGGTATAACCAAAAGGACAAAGAAAGGATGATCTGCATGTGTTGCTCATTAGTTTTTCTGTGACCCCACTTCTAGCCTAAAGCATGATTTCTGTTTTTTGTATTTTTTATTTTCTGCAGATGCAGTGTTGAAAACAGAGAAGGGTGGAAACAATCAAATCAAAAATAACAAATCTGATCAGCATGGATGTTCTGCTTATGTGAGTTGGGTATATGAAAGATAACAATACACCCTGAGATATTGAATTAAAGTTGTGCTGGTGTTTTGTTTTCCATAGACCAAATCACATGCATTCTTCTAAGATTTGATTCATGCTCTATTCATAGAGACTTTATTTTTTTCCCATAATACCAGGATTAACTTTGCACATGTCAATCGCCATCTGTTCAACTCAGTACTCTCTGTCTCCGTCACATATATTATATCCACATGCCTATGTACAATGTACGTTACGGTGTATGCATGTACGGCAAAAAAAAGAACAAGCCACTGTAGGGAGGGTGAGTTGTAAGTCTACAGTTATTTTAAGTGTGCCAACGCCCTTAAACCCGGCACTGGTGGCTGACTTGTGCGTAATAAAACAACAGTGAGCATCCTTTCACTAATCTGCTTAGAATCAGCATCTGCCTTCTCTTCCTCTTTCTGTCAATGGCTCTGCATTGTCACAAAGACACACATAAACAAATTCACACATTCGCACAGACACTGTTTGATGCCATGCTTACACTTGACACATATCAATATCCTTGTTCACTTATTTTTGCTCAAGACATGTTAGACCTCCAGAACATGAGGGGCTTCTCTGTTTCTTTGTTTTATACCATTAACACACACACACACACACACACACACACATACAGTTACACGCACAGGCTTGTGGTTTACCACAGGGCGTAGCCACTTTAGCTAAACTGAAATAAATGCATGTCATAAACGTCTTTAAAGCATTATTTCCCAATGCAATGCTGTGCATACAGCTACAAAAAAAACTGTATTCTCCTCTTCCTATTTCTGCTTGCAGATACTAATTTGGTTGGTATGTCATGATAATGGCGACCTTTGACTCCTGCATTGTAGTCTTATATTATGAGGATTTGACTGATCGGTGCATGCAAAGCTATAGTCAAGAGGAGAGTTCTCAGTTTACCTGCTGGGCTCAATCAACTGTAAATGAAGTTAGAGCTTCTTTCCCATCCTGCTACTAGTTGCACAAACATGCAGCTGACAGGATGTGGCCAACCTAAAGGACTTACATTATTGTTGTTGTCCCTCGTGCTATCTTCCAAGCAAACATGTCTTGAGAGGTTGTTTATACAACATGGATGATGCCATGGTTATTATCTATGGAAATAGCCACAGAGTTTTAGAGGAGATAGTCAAAGGCACCCCTTTGTTAACTGTGTTGCTGATATGCACCATGGGCACAATATGCACATTCAGTCAGTGGTGGAAAAACTACTCACATATTTTACTAAAATAAAAGACAAGTACAAGTAAAATTCACGCATTTGAAAATTTACTTACATGAAATTAAGGTGTCCAAAGTAAAAATTCTCATTATGCAGAATTACCATTTTCAGAATAATATTATTGGACTACACTGTAATTATATATGCATCAGTGTGTAAGCATAACTTTTTGGTTGCAGCTGGTAAAGGTGGGGTGAAAGAAGTAATCAGTTCCTTTATTTCAGCAAAAGTACCAATACAATGTAAAAAAGGAAAAGTCCTACATTCAAACTCCCACTTAAGTAAAAGTACAGAAGTATTATCAGTAAAATGTACTTAAAGTATCAAAAGTACAAGTACCAAAAATGACCCCTGTAAGAGTTATACTGTCATATATGATATTATATATTTGTTAATACTGATGAAACAATGTGGTAAGCAGCATTTCACTGTTGTAGTTGGTGGATGTGAAAGTAATTTTAAGCCTTTTATATATAGTTACTGTAGGTGGTTTAGTCCAGTGGGTCCCTACCTAGGGCTCAGGCCCCCTCTAAAGGGTCAACAGATAAATCTGAAGGGTTGTGAGATGATTAATGGGAGAGCAAACAGTGTTCATATTTTGTACTCTCTAATCTTTGCTGTTTTTTGTGCAGTTTACATGTGAAATGTCTCTTTGCTGGAACTGCTAACAACTCATAGACATCCGAAACAAGAGAAGAGGCCCTAACTGCTTGCTGGTCACAAGCCAAAAAGATTGGGGAAAACCTGGAATGAACTGAAGTATATGTACTTTGGCAAATGTAGTTAGTTACTTTCCACATCTAAATCTGCAAAGTAACTTGGAACTGAAGCTGTCAAATAATGGAGTAGTGGAGTAAAAAGTACATTTTCCTCTGAAATGTACTGTAGTAGAAGTATAAGTAGCATAAATGGAAAAAACTTAAAACTGTATTTAAGAGCTACAATTGAGTAAATTTAGCTGTAGTGTCTGCAGGGTTGTTGCTGTGTGTAGTGCCTCTTCTTCAGGAGGGTATAACAGGCTAACAGGCTAGTGATGAGACATATAACCTACATAATTAGATTTAGAGCTGTTCTAAAGGAGTCACAGCTAATCCCAACACTTTGGCCGGCAGCAGAAACACTGCAGCTAACTGTCGTTCCTGGTAGAGAGGCTGTGTCCGTCTGCTCTTCAGTCCCACATCTCTGCTGGGTTGGGCTCAGCCAGCTGGGTTTGTAGAGTGTTCCAGACCAGAGTCGGGCTATTTTGAGGAATGTGGTCATAGTGATCTCAGAGGCGCGGCCCAATAGGCTCAAGTGTGGGCTGATGATGACCCTGTGCCTTTCACCTGAATGGATCTTAAATCCCGTCCAGACAACCCTCCCACCAGGCCAGCACCTTGTCTATTCTTCCATCTGTTAAATTTGGCCCGAGATCAGTGTCAACAGGAAAAGAGGGACCATTTATTCTTCCCAGCTTGTTTGTTGTTTCCAGGTTATTCTTTGCATGTTTCCCCTTTGTGTCTGTCACAAAGATAGTTTGGTGGTGATTCAGACAATTTATTGCATTTGTGGAAGTTATTTTATGGCTCAGTAATGCTGATGGACACTGACTGTTTGAGCAGGAGATTTAGGTTGTTTGAAACATAACGCACAACCAAACAAATCCTCATTTAAAGCTATCAACAATGACTCAATAATGACAGGCTGATGTTAAAGTTTAACTGTTGAGCAACTTTGTTTTATCTTTCTTCATTTTGTCCCACTTTTCAGTCACTGTAAAACCACGTTGTGTAAAAAAAAAAAAATTTCACAACACAACCAAAATTTACATTTTTCTGCATGAAACATCAATTCAGTTAAGGCTCCAGAGGCCAAAACTGATAACTGTGGACTCTCCCTGTGAAAGATTTCAGATGCTTGTGACAGATTTTAAAGCACATTATCATAAGTCATGTCCTGAAAGTGTCCATACAGTCGCTGAATTAGGAGCAGGGCTAATCCTCGCTTGTTTACAGCCTGTAAAGCTGACATTGTGGGAATAGCAGTAGATCATTTGCTCCACAGAAATAACAATTTTGTAAATAATTTTATTGCTTTTTTTGCATCTATTTGATGTTCAGGTGGAGAAGAGTCAGGCCCATGTTGCAGCATGTGGGGCCCATAAAGGAGGACTAACACTCAGTGGACAGATGATGCATGCAGTTTTCAGAGAGGGAGGGTACAAATAAAATGCTGATGTATAGGACCATGGTGAGCTAGCTTTGCCAGCAGCTGCAATTACATTTTTGAAATCATTCAACATCCTGAGCCAGTTCTTGTCAATCGAGAGTCCAGCCATTCTCATGACACTGAAGCTGTATGAGGAGTGATTAGTGCCAGGAAGACGAAAAGCAGTATCAACCACAACACTATTGCTGCCACTTTTAAGTGGATTTTGTAAGTCAGATATTTCAACAGGACAACATAGAGACATGGTTTTGGCAGTGGATGGTGTTTTGATGTGTTGGTAGTTTCTGCAAAAGTTACAAAATATGAAGTTGCTTGTAAACATATTGCTCTTGCTATCAAGTGATACAACATGTTTCATCATTATAAATATAGGCACTTGACATGTGATGCTGACCTCAACAGTAGTTTGAGAAAACAAGAATGCAATGTAATTCTCATTTACACCATATAGGTCATATGAAATAAACATTTAAGAAACAAAAAACGTCATACAGACGCTTTATTTTTCCTTTAAAAAAGACTCTGGGTGATCAATGTGTAACATTAGCAAAGTTTATTCTAGCAAAATGACATGTAAAGTACAAGATGCATGGAGTTTTGACATTTATGCAAAGAAAATACTTCGGTTAATTCCGATAAAGCTGGTCTTGCTCTCGAGTTCACTGCCAATGTCCTTGTGCCTAAAAAGGGTTTGTTTGGGAAACATTAAGTATTTTTCATTTGCACAGCAGAAACTTATGAGAAACACATCCAAATCCTTTTAATATTCTAGATAACATTATATCTACATAATGCTTATTTTGTTACTAGTTTCCTCAATGTTGTTACTGGTTGATTCAAATTAAACAGAGTAATGCAGGACTGGGGGGCATGAACTTGATTTGGCTTGCAAAGAAGGCATGAAAATAAAGAACCACTGTACGAGTGGAACAGAGGAGCCATATGAACATATGAATCCAGTGTTTCCCCTCCATTATATCACGGCCTATCACACCCCCCTGCCCTGCTTGCCCAACGAGGAATTGAACACCATCAACCCGGTGCCCGATGCCATGCAGAAATATCAGACTCCAAGAAGAACAGGAGGGCACGATTTGACCCAGACTGACCACCAGTTAGCGAACTGGTGCACTCTCTTCAAGCTCTCGCTCGTGCAAATTAAGCCTTTCGACACTGTTTCTCCAGATAAATCTCTCTGTGTTTTGCAGTATACCAGAGTTTTTAAATCTGGTGTCTGTCATGACGTTCCTGCTCTGGCATGTCGGAAGCATTTTATGTCAAACAGCAATGATTGGTTTCCAGAGCTGAAGGGGAGGCAAACTTACACATGGAGTAGGGTAACTAGGAGTATGGCGGAGCTTATAATGTCGTAAGCAACAGTGTTTGTATAATTACTCTCACTGGAGACAAAGTTTCCACACAGCACTTGGCCTCAGGCAACTCCAACGACTTTAACGACTGTCGTTACAACAGCAATGAGCACTAATGAACCAGATGGTATCAATGGTCCCGATAACAACCCCACAAAGGTGTCAGTTAGTCAGTTAAAACCGAAGAAGCCCTTTGGATGAAAGCTGAAACGTTTTCAGGTATCCACAATTCACTTAGATCAATCTTCACTCAATCACTCAATCTTCACAGACATGTCTGCTATATATCTGAATTAAATTTAACTCATTGCAAGTTACCATATAATAAGAATAAGACTTATTATTAGATTATTATTATTATTATTATTATTATTATTAGAAGAAGAATTATTATAGATAATAAAAATAATTTGCTAAAATAATTCAAGTAATCTTTTCCAGAATAACAGAAGAACAGAAATTGGCATGTCAATACAAGATGATGATGATGATGATTATTATTGTTACAATTATTCTTGTTCTTATTATTATTATTATCCCTCTGTCTGAGCGGCATGATTCACCTTCCATACACACATGTGGGCGGGGCTTGCCGTGGCCCCTCCTCCTCTGGCTCCGCCGCCGCCGCTGCTGCTGCTGCGGGGATCGAGGCAGAGTCTGCTCGCTTGTTCTCCAGCAGGCAGCAGCAGCAGAGGTCGGGCCCGGACTGTGATCGCTGTCGGGGGGCGCATAGATGTGCAAAACCCCTGGAATAACCGAGGCCAGAGCCGAGCAGCGTGGAGGAGGACCGTCTTCATCTAGTGGACCGACAGAAGGGGGGCAGCCATGGCGGTGGAAGAGGAGGGTCTGCGGGTTTTCCAGAGCGTTAAAATAAAGATAGGTAAGAAGAAAAAAATCCCTCCCCCCCAGTCTGGGTCTCAATGCACGGCTCCATATTCACGGGCCAAGCCAGTCTCCTGCTCTTATTCTCATTTACTTTCATCTCTGCTGCAAGTGCAAGACTGAAAAATAGATTCAGGCAGATGCGAAGATTTGTGTGAATTATGAGGATTTGCTTTAGAGAAACCAATGTTGGAGTCTATGGAGCCACATCAAGGCTCCACAGCTGCACAAATCCAGATGCCTTTTCTGGACATTTCAGCTCAAATCAACCTTTATTACACTTCAGCTGCAGCCATTCATGTTAATGCACCCCCTCTTCCTCTCTTTCTACCCCCCTCCCCATCCATCCAGCTTCATGCTTAACTGTCTAGCTATTGATTGTTAGCCCAGATTTTCTATATTTAGATATCTAGCTGGTCTCCAGTGGGCACCCTGGGTTTGTAGGAGGCATGTGGTGCATGCATATCTTGTGAATGGAGCCATGAGGAGGCTGAGTAGTGCAGACTGCAATGGAGGGTTTAGTGGAGAGGAACAGTGTTATTGTGCATTCAGAAAATTGGCCTGTGCAAGAAGTTCATTTCCCTGATCCTGAGTAAAAGTGTAGTAATTGAATAATGGAAGCTGGGCACATGTAAGTCATGGATTATGATAGATAATAAGAGTAATAACATGGGAAATAAATGTGTAATAATAGGAGAGAACCATAAGTCACCATAAGCTTACTTTTGTATGTACATTATTGAAGTTAGGGTTTCAACTAATCATCGTTATGGATTAAACTGAAGATATATATTATTATTAGTCAATTCATTTGGTCTACCAAATGTCAACAATGAAGGTTTTTCAGCTATAGGAATGCAAAAGCTGCAAATATTTTAGAAGCTGGAATCAAGAGGATTAAGGCAATTTTGTCAGTCGACCAATTGTCTGAGCTGTAATTCTAGAAAACATCAAACTGTTTATTTTGTTTGGAGAGGAAGTGTAAAATGCTGCAGTCTGACCTGCTTGATAACATGTTTTTGTTTCCTTTTAACATCAACACTTTCAAAACAAACAATGATTTCCTCCTTGTGCTCTAACTGTTATCTCGGGTCAGTGCGGGACGTTCGGGAGCGTCTCCTCTCCTTTTCGCTGACATCTGGCACCCGATTCTTCCTGGCTGTGCTGTCCGGTTTGTTTTCACTCCAAGCATGCGACAGAAGGGATGAGCAGAGGGAAAAAAAAATGATAACAAACACACCAATAAGCTGTGGGGCCGTGTGACGATGCCAGCCAGCGTTAGACAAAAACACTCTGGTGGGCCTTTTTTCAGTTGAGCTCATGTACAAAGTCTGTGTCTCAGGCTCCTTACCTGCTGTGGGAAACAGCTGGAGAGAGAACCACCCTGACTGGAGCTTATCAGATAGTTCAGCCCCTGTGAGATGATATGCTCAGACCTGTAACTCCAGGGAGAGTCGTAATGTTGAATCACCAGCGCTTCCTTAGATTTCTGCTCTTTCTCAATCGGTGTGCAGTCATCCGGCGACGTTGAATGAAAACTGGATGACTGGACCATCTCTTGCTCACACAAACATCTTTCCATGGCACAAGCCTGCTTACTAATCATGCCATGTCAAAAGCAGGGGTGGGGGAAGTGCTCAGATCTTTTACGTGTTGTAATTTAGTTCAACTAAAGAATTAGTCACTGCTCATTACTTTTCTGCTTTTCTTAGTTTTATGCTATTGTAAATTGAGTTGAATTGATCTTTGCGTTGGTTTTGGATTAATGTTTGGACAAAACTAGACATCTGAGGATGTGACCCACGACTCTGACATTCTATCAACAAAACGAGTGAGTGATTAATCAAGAAATAAGATAAGAACTTTATTCATCCCGAAGGAAATTCTTGTCCCCAACTGGAAGATTCTTGAAAGGCACTGCTGGGATATGAACCCAGGATCTCCTGTTTACTAGACAGGCGCTTTAACCAACTAAGCCACAGCGCTGGATAAATAATTGGTAGAATAATGGATAATGAAAATAATTGTTAGTAACATGTAGTGATGTAAATGTGTGGTATAAAAAATACAATATTCCCGTCTGGAATGTAGTGAAGTGGAAGTATAAAGCAGCATCAAATGGAAATACTTAACGTTTGTGTTTAGGTACATTACTTGACTAAATGTACTGTGCTACATTCCTTCACCGGCAAAATGTCGTCATTACCCACAAAAATGCTTTAAAGGCTTTAGCAATATGTCATGATTCAGTATTTACAGTTTGCTGACGTTCATAACGAACTTTCATGTTGTCGTCACTTCCCAGTCTGGACCCTTGAGTTTCCTCAGTTCCTCTGTAATGTCATACAGTCCAGTTTACACTGTGCTGTTCCCTAGCAGCAGTCATGCTCCATGTCAGTCTGATCCCTGCGGAGCCCTTCTCCCAGTAATGTCTGTGTAACCCTTGCATCACATTGTTTTCATCAAAGTCTTGTCCTTTGGCATGAGACTGCGGTTGGCCGATGACTCAGAGCTGAAAATCTGCCACATATTTCAAGAAGAGAGAGGGAGAGGGGACGTACAGTATTATTGTTATGTGATGACTCTTCTCAGTTTCCTGGAGGAACACATGGATTTCAGAAACCAAACGGGGCTACTGGGCCCGAGTCTGTGCCGTCTGGGGAACACAGGAAACAGGAAACTACCCCCCAATTCACTTCCTGATTGGCTGGAATAGACTACAAAAGAATTGTGTTTTTTCCTGCATGGCAACAAGCTAATGCAAAGCAGATGTAGTGAGACACAGAGCGAGGGACAGAGGTGGTGTTTCACATACAGGAGCAGGCTGTGCTTCATCTGTCAGCGACTGTGTCTGTCAGTGCTGCAAGACAGACGGGAACTCTCAGTGGCACAGCTGGAGTCGGGACTTTGTGCTAATTAACAACAGTATGTGCGTTCGACTGCTCTGTCGCTGCTAGGAACATAGTCGCGAAACAAAACGCGATACACCGGAAAACACATCTTGGTGTAAAGTACCGTTCACCCCTTCAAAGAAATGTGTAAAATGAAACGAGTTTAACATCTTAAACCCACCTGCCAGTAGGTGGGTGATTACAGGCTCATTCTGTGCAGCCAAAATTTGCTCACACTTAAAGGTGCCCTGTGGTGTTTTTGACCACTAGTAGTGCTGTGGAGCAATGTTTTTATGAGCGGGTCCCTGCTTTGTTCCCATCATGCAGACACGCAAGGAGACACATGTATGAGTGTAAACACACAGGCAGCGCATTCACTGATTAGCGGTTGGTGACGTTAATTCACTCATTCTCTTTTAGCTCTGTTTTGGCGTCCACTAATTCCTGAGAGAAATATCTGGTTCTGTATTATATGTTCGCCAGCTGGTGGCCACTATATCTGTGCGCTCTTTGGTGCTTGCTGGATAGCATAGAGGGGGTTATTAGAAGTTTTTTTTAGTTCTATAAAAATGCTAATGAGCCATAACAGTAAAGCTGTGGACAGTGAATCCAAAACAGTTAGCTCAAAGGTGCTAAAAAGCTCCACAGACCCGATAGATCGATACATAGATTTACATTGAACATAGATTCAACGTTTTCTCACGTTCATATATCAAACTGTAACAACATTATAATACACATCATATATAGCGTAACTCTTTTTATTTATTATATCAAATATGATATTATTATTATATGTTATTATTGTAAGACATTGTGTTTCAGTAAAATGTGAAATTTAAGGAAATCCACTGTTAAAAAGACAATTACTTTTCAATAAATACATGATGTCTCCAAAGTCATTGTTTAACAATTGTAGTCGTGATTATGATATTTGCCCTGATCAAACAGCTCTACACTAGATTGCATATGCTTTCTAGAGAAGGTGAAGTGTTGGAGGTCTGGGGAACATAGGGAACAGGAGTGGGTTGAGTTCAGGCAGCTCAGGCTCGATGACTCGGGCTGGGTGAGCCTGGGAGGGAAACGGTTTGTGGTGACAGAGCCCCCCCCCCCATTCTTCCTTTGACAGCTGGCCAACAGAGGTTCCCAAACTTCCTCCTGTCCAGACTGAATAGGAGACATGGAGTGACGGGGAGAGGGAGGGGAGGAATGTTTTAGAAAGGCTCTGTCTGCACAGAGGACTCCCACTCTCGCTTAGGTAAAGAGTTCAGGTCCCATTTAGAAGAATAACAAACTTCATATGAGGCCGTGATTACATTATGCTCATAAGAAGTTCTCCATTTTGTTCCAGAAAAACAGCTTTCTGGGAAGTAGTTTGCTGTAAACATTTGTGTTGACTGTTTAGACGCAGGCCGTGTTTCGGTCCAGGCAGCTTTAGGCTGGTGGAATAATCCGGGTTGGGCACAGCAGCTCTCAGTAATGTGCCCTCCATGAAAACACAGTACGAGGAATAGTGGGGAAGTATCGCCGTAGGCCCAGCATGCAGGGTCAGCAGGGGTAAATAAAGGGCTCACCCAGGGTGCTGCTCCTTCAAGATGTCCTTCAGATGCCCCGTGGGAGAAGTCAACCGGATCCCTCCCTGGGATGACCTCTACCTGCTGACAATGACATGAGCATGAAAACACTCCCCACGCTGCTCAGTAGAGAGAGAAAGTCGAGTGTCAATGAGGTGTCATGAGCAGGCACCATATTGCTTCTGTGTTGTCAGAAAACCTCAACAGAAAGTCGTGCAAACGGCTCCACACACGCTGGTTAAATCAGGTTTTGCAACAGTTACTCTCCTCTGGCAACACAAGCAATGTCATCTTGCCACATACAGGGACTTACATGCATTTGACTCCCCTTTCCTGTGCTTGCAAAAGATATCATATCTTCTCACCATTGTGAATGCCAAGCCTGTTTGTGAGTGTGTGTGTGTGGAGGGTAGAGTTGTCCTCATTTCACATGTTATTCTAGAGGTAACAAAAACAAACTGCCCTGAGAATTACGTAAATGAATAAGGAATCTGGAGGGAGTGTTGAGGTTAAACTGTGTCCTCTCCTTGTGCCTCTAACCAGACTCCAGCATGACACCGCACTGGTTTGAAAGATTACACTCACATCCTGAATGAACATACCAGGTTTCTGACTCTGGTTTCTAACATGTGAGCACATTTGAAAACTGATTCTCTCCACACAGTGTAACTTCACCGCGTTTTAGTTTTTGCGTGCATGTTTGCGATTGTGTATTTTTGTTTTCGCTCAAGTTTCCATTGAGACTAACGAATCAGTTTGAACATTAGCTTTAGATAGAGATTGAGTTTGATCAGTAACTGAACTCTGGTTTATCACAGACTGTTCACCGCAGCCAGACTTTAACTGTAAGCTGCCCTTTTTTGTCTCCACGCTGCTCTTCCTCATGCTGCTCCGATCACTGTTGTGGTCGTGTGGAAACTTCAGTGTGGGTTAATTTAACATGCAGGACAATTTGTGACAAGCAGCATTGCAGTTAGTGGAAGATTCTGCTGCTAATACACCATACTAGCTGTTAAATAAGAGAAATCAGAAGTATTGATAGTGACACTAATGTGGGATGCATAGATTATTATTCCCCAGTTTGTTCCCAATTAGTCGTTGAACTGAAAATGAATTTATTCCAATAATTAAATTCGTTTGATGTTGAAGTTGTTGAGTCGTCAGTGTTACAAATACAGTTTGTGCTGACTGGATTTATTTAAACCAAGACATCATTATTCTGATCGGAGTTTATTCTGATTAAACTCCAATCAATATCCAAATGTTACAAAGCTTCTTAAATACTGTCAGGCTACATTTAGGAGAGATGTTTCTGAATGTTGCACACATATTTAATGTTATGGTGTAGCCATAAAAAATAACGTTCTGGGCTTGAATGTGTTGCACGGAGATGTAAATGAAGCTTCAGTTGAATATGAAAGCCTCTACGATGCGTTTAATAACCACCTAGAAACCACCTAGAAACCTATAACCTGAAAAGATACAAGTGCAGTGGGAGTTTAAGGGTGAAACCAGTTTCAGAAGTTAACCTGCTTTCAGTAATTGTGGTTTCCAGATTGATTAGCGTGAGATGAATGTGGCTACCTGTTGTTTGACTTCAGTTTAATACTCATTTCAGTGGTGTAATATTAATTCTCTGTGCCTCTTGACAAACACTCTCAAACACTTAATGCACAAATGCAAACTTGCATTTGCACACTTTCATATCATAGAACTAATAATTTGGGGGTTTTGTCTGTTGTTAAGCTACTTTTAAAAGGCCACTTCAACAATTTTACACGTAAAGATCAGCTCACTTGTACTGAGATGTACTGTTGTATAATGTTTTGTGAGCCTCTGGGGAGAGCTTTACAGAGTCTGAAGGAATCCCCTGGTGTTGTCATTATCTGGGTTTGGTCTTCAAATTTCAGTGGAAAGCTTGTGTTACCAACTGGGGCTGTGGAGCATTGAGGTATTAAGAGAGCTGGTGTTGCATTCAATTCAATGAAAGTTGCTTAATGGATGCATATGGTGAATATTATTTCTTCCCTCACACATGAATGGCATGAAAATAATTTACTGATTTGGCTTTTCCAGACACGTTTTTATTGGATCTAATAGCTCAGATTCATGTCTCGTGTGCATTCACTGTATTACAGATGTTTTTTTTATTTGTCCTTAAGAATGTCTAAGAAAGACGTGTGTGTTTTCCAGCAGTGGAGGTCTAACAAAAGACACAATCTACTTGCATTATGGGAAGTGTAGGATCCAGGGTTTGGCACATAGTAAGGACTAAAAGTTAGGCTGTCTCTCAGTAGTGCCCCAACCCCAACCCAAAACCCTTTCAGACTTGACTTTGCGATCTGAACACTGCTAATAACTGTTAACTCTATTGTTTGTCATTTGAGTAACTGATAATGAAAATAAATTCAAGTTGAGGCTATAGTTTCAATGATAAAGGAATATTTTATTGTGGGATCAAAGTCACTGCTGTGAATATCCACCGAGTACGTGCCTGTGTGTGTGTGTGTGTGTGTGGGTATGGGTGTAATGTTTTTATGTTTAGTCATTTTCAGAAAGACACTAATGACTTACAGTTTTGTTTCAGTTCTTGTTTTGATTCTGTGCTGATCATCAAAGGAACTGAGTCTTAACTGTGGCGTAATAAATTGTGTTCTTACAAGTTTCAGTCCTTCTTTCCATTCTCACGGTGTGTGTCTCTCTCCGTCTCACACACACACTCACACACACTCACACACACACTCAGGGGTAACTGGGTTGTTCACTGCTTTTAAACTACATCTTGGATCCAGTTGAAATTCCTTTCTCCTCATCTCATTTCCTGTTGTAGCTTTCTCCAAAGCTAACCGCTCTCCACTTTTCTATCTGACTGACTTCTCTCTCTCTCTCTCTCTCTCTCTCTCAGTCTTCCTCCTCTCTCACCCTTGATTGAGTACACTGCTTGTATTTTTCTCAGTAACACCCCCCCCTCCTCCTCCTCCTCCTTCCTCTCCTTAAACCCTGTGTTTCCCAGGCCTGCCGGTCGAGCACGCAGCCACTGAAAGCGTTCACGCCTGTGTATCCTCGAATGTGTTCATGTCAGAGAAGATTAGAATAACGAGTGCAGCGGTACCTCTGTAACTGTACGCACGAGCGTGGCCGACTTCAGCCCGTCAACAGAGGAGGAAGAGGAACAAAGCAACACATTCACCACGTCTGTGACGTTGCCTCAATCACTCGCGCTTCCTCATTTCTTCCATCCTTTGCCTCCTTTTCTTCACTTTCCTCCGCAGGAATGAGGCTCGGAGGTCGACCTTTTGTTGATGCGTCCATCCGCTCACGTTCGCTCTCTCGCTCTCTTCGGCTCTTCTGGGTGTTCCTGTCTTCATTATTTCTCTGCAATTCGGCTCAACGCCCCCGTGTTTTGCGTGCACGCCACACAGCAGCCACACACACGTGCCAAGAGTGTGTCTTTGCACTGTGTGTTTTGCTCAGATACTGGGGCAAGATATTCTCCAAGGGCAGCTGCAGTGGTGCTTGATGAAAGGAGAAGGCTGCCGTTGTTGTTGTTGTGTTTTTATTTTCTGCTCATTTTGAATCTTGAGGAGACAACACACTAAGTAAAAGTAAAAGAGGGAGAGATGGGAAAAAAAAGAGGAAGCAATCAGAAATAGAGGAAAGCGAAATCAGGTTAAAGCTAATTTTGAAAAAGGAAAACGAAAGCGACTGTGCGAGACGAGCCCCGTGCGTAGATGAAAACAGAGGAGGTTGAGACAAAAAGGAGAAGAAACAGCAGCACATGGACCAGGATGAAAAGAAAGTGAGAGAGAATGATAGGCAGACTGAGACAGAGGATTACAGACTCTGGTTTTATAATAAAGTCTTTAATCTAACGCGTTGAATGGCAGGTTACTGGAGAGGCTTATCCTCCTCTTCTTTTGTAACAGACTCGCTCTCCATCAAACATAAACACACAAAACTGAAACGTGTACACTCCACCCTCTCTGTTGTAGTAAACCTCCCTCAAACTGACAAACTCTGCAAGTGGTTGCTGCTTTTTTTTTTTTTTTTTTCTCTCATCCAGAAAGACAACTGTCCTGCACTTTCTTCTGCCCCAAACAGGAAGCTGCGAGACGTCACCCAGTAACAGATGCGACAGATTGCGTATTCCTTATATTACTGATGACATGGCATGGCATTTTAAACTGACAGATGTGCTTTCTGTTGGAAAGAATTTCCTGTTGATACGTTCAGGTGCTCAAACACAATGTTGGCAAACGAGACATTGCTGTGACTGCATTCGAATTAGAAATGACACTATACTGTTACAGATCCCATTACATTGACATTTTGTCGACTTGTTTGCCGTCTTACCAGGAGGGTTAATATCAGTTTATTGTCTGTGCATTCAATGGACAGACTAGTGAGGGACATACCGGCTTGCCACAGGGGCAGGAGGTGGAGGGAGGCGGTTAGCTGACACCCAGAGAGGAGAAACGCGACTCTTGGTAATTCCAAAGTTAGAGTTGGGGGGTGTGTGAACGGCGTGGCTGGGATCAGGATGTCTGGAGAGCTGTGTGCAGTAAAGTAAAATAAACAGTAAAGTAATGTAAATACTTTTTCGAGTAATGAATATTCGATTACGGTTTTTGAGGAACTTGCCCAACAAGCATGAATTTTGTTTAAAGGATGATGTGAAGGATAATGTTGCTTCTCAGAACCTGACTTTAAGCCGAGTTTGACGGATACAGTTAAAGTAACAAAAAAAGTCAAAGTAGTTATTACTTATTAGTTACGTTATTTAGCGAAATCTGATAATATATTGGCCAATGTATTTTTTTAACATTAACGCGTGACCATAAGGAAGCATTTTTAATTAAGGGTTTCTTATATTTGATTATTAAATAATTGTGGGATAAAATTTAAGATATATATACTAAGTGAGATGAGAAATGTGAGAAATTATCCACTGATACTGATCTGTGATGAGGTGAAATTGTCCATTAATATCGGCCCAGACAGATATGGTGTATACTTTATATATTCTGTATATACCCTTCGACATTGGTTGGTCTGTAATCCTCAGATGTTGAGGCTTCACATCTGCACTAAGAACCACCTACGCAGTAAACTTTTAACCTGCATTTCTGCCACACAACAATTTGAAAAGGAAAACTGAAGACTACTAGATGCTCATTGTGATGAATTACTTATCTCAAGCCAGTTTCAAGTCTCTGCAAGTTGATATTTTTTTATGCCATATTGAGTTGAGTTGCTGCTGGAAAACTACAGAAAAGCCATTCAGTCTATGAGAGTTTGTATAAAGGTCAGCAGTAATGTAAAAAATGTGCTGTACATAGATGCGTTAAAATATCTGCAAAAACCTAAAATGACTTGTCACCTCCTTTTTTTGTAGTCATGTTCTGCTCTACGGTAGCTCTGATTTCGACACACAGATTTGTTTTTACGTTGCAAGTTGAGTCATTAAACACACTCACACACAGGGCTGAGAAAGCTGTGGTAATCCCGTGATGTTTTGGTTACTCGGATGACCTGGATGGTGCAGTTCAATCAAAGGAGCGCACAGGTCATGAATAAGAGCAGCAGGAAAACAGAGATAGGAGGGAACTCAGGAGCGCAGGGTAAATGAGGAGGATTAGCAGGAGGGAGATAGAATAAATGTGGGAGAATAAATGAGAGAGAAGCGGAGGAGACAGGAGGGAGATCTAATAACAGTGGGAAGTAAAGGGATAAAGACAGAGATAAGAGAGACTTACGTCATGGCTCGGCTCGCACACATAAACACAGGCAGAGCTGAGGTCTGTAACAACAAGCTGAAGCGGCGGAGTGTGTGTCGTGTTTTACAGCTCAGGTGTCTTTTTAATTTGTGAATGAATGTTGTTATTGTGAATTGTTATGCAATGATCCACACACCGTATGAATCAGCCTCCAGAGGAGCAGTCATAACACTGTGTTGTATTACAAACCCCACAGAGGGCATTTAATCACCTCTGCTTGTCTCAGCATGGTTTTATATTTATCCTCTGTGTTGCATTATGGACCAAAGGTAGGTAGGTAGGTTCTCTTTCATATCTGGATATTTGTCACTGTGATTGCAGATTGAAATGGTGCATTTTGCAAAAAACGACTTTCTAGTAACAACAGCACATTATCTGGCATGTTCTGTATATCTCTCATTTGCAACAAATCCTTTTAAAGGTTTTGTAAACCTCATCTCCGTCACACCTTTCCAACGTTGGATTAGAGCAGACTGTGTCCATCCATTTCTGTAACTTTCCAAAACTGACAATCCGACATTCACACCTGCTTCACGCAGTGATTGGTCAGCAGTGTAGAGGTGAGACAGGAGCCAGGTATTGAGCTTCTCTCTCTCTAGCTCTGTTTCTTCATTCTTGACACAACTATTTCTTTACACTACAAATGCCTTCCTGGTGAGACTTTCTGAAAATTTGTGCCGTACTGAAACAATTATCGCATCTCCCCTCTCTCTATGGCAGCCAGTCTTTCACTCCACCTTCCAGTATCTGCATTCAGAACATATTTGATTTCAAACCTGGACAGATAACACGCAATATGAACTGGAGCATAACCAGCACGTAGTCTGTCCCCAGCCTTTTTCCAAGTTCATTGGTTCCTACTGAAAATGTCAATCTTCTGTGTCACATAATTTCATTTTTAAAACCTGCTAAGAAATTTCCTAAACAGCTTGGCACTGTAGCTTTTAGCTTTCTCAAACATGAGTTAATAGAGCACTTGTTATGGACTATTTCCTGTCGTGGATTAATACACAGCTCTAGTGAGTATTTATGGCAGCGGGATTGACCACATTACCCATGTTCATTGCACTAAAGGAGCAATGGCTCTATGGCACAGGGGAATAAGCTTTAACAGACAAAAGAAAACATCAACTCTTCCTTGGTTTTGGTCTTTTCATGTTGCTTGTAGACAATAAGAAATGTATAGAATAGAGATGTATCCTGTAAATAGTGACATTACTTTGCAGCACATTTGCTTTGCTGTTTGCTCTCATGGCTGCAGAACAAGCCTCCCGGTGTGTAAATAAATCACAGGTCTTCTCCAAACAGTGTAATTGCATGTTAGTGAGTGCTTCATGACTAATGTGATTACTCAGCTCCTTCCAGTGATGGCATACGATACGTTTTCATAGCTGCGACACCAACCCTTCCTTCTCAAGTATAAAACTGGTTTTGATAAGATACAGTTCTGGGGAAACTGTAAACATAAACTGTGAGAGCTGGACGGATGTGGTGTAATGTTTCCCATCCGGAGAGATTATTAGAGGTGGCAAAAAAAAAACCCAGTTTCTTGGAGTTGAGAGTCAATGTGATTTAAAAGTCTAAATGGGATTTCTGCATTCATGTACTTTTTTCAGCTTGTTTATATTCATTTTTACTATTTAACTTGTCTATCTCCTTGCTGCTGTGCAATGCAAATTTCCCCACTGTGGGACAAATAAAGGTTTATCTTATCTGATGTGCAGATATATTAATAGAAAAAGGACATCTTTAATCTGAAAGTAGCTCTTTGTTTTGCTGTTTTACAGTCGGTTATCCAGTGTCAAATGTCAACTCTCTCCTTTCCCCCTCCAGGGTTGGAAACACTGTGGTGTCTATGATAGCATTGTTTGCTCTGCAATAATTTTTAAGTATTTCTACTGCTGAGTTGAAATGTTTCCTTGTGCAGGAAAGGAAATATTTTCTTTGAACAGACTGTAGAAACCATAATCAGTTGTTTATTATTATTATTTAGCATGCCCAACCAAAGAGGCAACAAAGCAGTGACTCCCAAAGCGTGGATTGTGTCCCCAAGATAAATACAAGAGGTCACAAAATGATTTAAAAAATATATATATTGTTATAGATTTTGCTTTGTTGTAATGTTTTTCTCTAATTTTGGCTATTTTTCTTTTGAAATACTGGACGCTTTACCCCTTTAGAGGTCTAAAGACCCTTCAAATGAAACTATCTCAGCAGGAAAAGTCACAAGGATCAGAAGCCAAAAACTGTTGGAACCTCTGATGTAGAGGATCAACTTTTAAAAAAGAAAAGAGTCAGGCTCCAGGCCACAGACACATGCTGTCATCGTGAAGAAGTTACTCTTTTAAAGCCAGAAATAACAGTGCGAGAGCTGCTGCAGCTCAGCTCGTCGGCTGAACGGCAGCATCAGATTCCCGTGCAGATAATGGAGCGTTATTGGAGCAAACAATGACAACGTTGGACTAACACTTGTGTAACTATAGACTGCCGAGTCCTGCAGGTCCCCAGGGATAAGAGAAACACAATAAGGAACAGAGTACTGATGAACATGGATCCATGACTTCATAAAGGAGAATGTATTGCTCCTGAGGGACTGAAGCACCACCACCTGTGTGTGTGTGTGTGTGTGTGTGTTGGTGGGTGGTTGGACCACATTCTTGTGAAAGGGAGTGCTATCTGTCACACATGTTTGATGAACAGATTGAGCTTCAGCAGGATTCAGGAAATGTCCCACGCAGATTCTTTCATTCACAGATCTGACAGCACACAAACACACGCTCACACACATGCACGCGCACACAAACAGTTTTCACATCTTGTTTTGAATGTTAAATTGCTATTTGTGTGTCTGTTTCTGAGAGCATGGCTTAATATTTGTGCGTAAAGTATAAAAGTAGTCACCCCGGCTGAGCTAATCTCATTATACATGCTGTCAGATTATTCAAAGCTAAAACAGGTGTGAACTTATATAATGCTTTTTTCTTTTAAACTTTGCCTGCTTTCAGTGTTCTTAAATAAGTAATCACTCATAGCAGCGTGCCTGAATACACACATTGTTATTGCTTACGACGGTGTTCCTAAATAATGTCTGCTCACTCTCTCCTTCCTGCTCTTTCCTCCTTTTCTTTCTGCAGGAGAAGCAAAAAACATCCCTCCGTACCCGGGGCCAAACAGGATGAGGGACTGTTACTGCACTGTCAACCTGGACCAAGAAGAGGTCTTCAGGACCAAGATCATCGAGAAGTCGCTTTGGTACGTTGAGGGAGATTGTGAAAGTCGAATCACAACCACTTTGTCATTGGTCAAAAGTCAAGGATGAGATGGTTTGAAACATGCAAACATCATTTTTAAATGTAACTTCCTGCGTTTTTAAATTGGAAGATTTAAAATTGAATTCTCCAGGTTGGAGCTGGTGTGATAGTCCACAGTCTCAAAATGTTATTCAAGATGTTGATGTTCAAGTCTTTCACCATCTTTGTTTCTCCTTTAATTTCCTTTCTGTTCTTTAATGTCTTTGATCTAATTAAATGACCCCAAAAAACATTTAATGATTTAAGCATTTCAATATCAAAACATCTTTATTATTGATTCTCTTCCACTGTAATTACCCACATGCTTGAGATTTCACATTTTTTCATTTGGCTCAGCTGATGTGAAAACCAGTGAACTGGCAAAATTGAATTACATTTATTTAAGGATTCTGTATTTGTAGGATTGTTTCTAAATGTAGTCATTCCTCTGCCTGCTGATCCATCCATCTCTCTGTCTGTCTCTAAGTCACAGAGGAAGTCAGTAATTGTTAGCTGCGGCCCTGAGGGCTCAGCTCACGAGATTCTCATTGCCATGATTTCTATGGTCGCCATTTAGGTAAAGGCAGCGTGTGTGTAGTTCATGTCCCTTCTAGCCACTGGTCACAAACAGGCGGATTGTTATATGCAAACAAGCTGGAGAGTCCACATGATTTATGGCAAGATGTAAATACATTTGGTCTTTATTTTATATCTGCCCAGATGTTTGAGCAGCAAAATCAACCATCTATGGACAAGAATGATGAAAGAACTTTGTCCTTGATGTTTGCATGAAGATGGAAATGCGCTTACAGTCAGACTGTTGAGTTTAACCAGCCAAGACACACCGAGCCAGACAACACTGAAGAAAATTAAATATATAAAATCAATTAATTAGTCAGTTAATGGATATTTTAATGAATGAGTGAGAGCATGAGAACAAAAGGGCAATCACACTACTGATTATCACTTTAACTTGCTTGGTGTACAGAGTTTTTATGCATAGACATCATAAAGATAAAAAATCAGGGATCTTATCTCGTAATTTTGACTTCCTTCCATGTCTCATAATTATGACTTACTATTTCATAATTATGAGAAAGGATCTCATCATAATTAGACCCAGATCTCATAATGACGAGAAAAGTATCTCGTCATTAAGAGATTGTTTTCTCCTAATTATGAGATACAGAAGTCGTAATTATGAGCTAAGGTCTCCAATTCCTTTTCTTTGGTGACAGTGTGCTTTTGCAGATTTTTGGCTTTTGATTATATAATTAAGTTGTCGCGACATTTCCGATCTGCATACTGTTGTAATCTCTTTGCATTATAGTTCATATAGAACGTGTTACAGAAATTTGACTGTGACGCAGATAGTGTTTTCCTTACTTAAACTCCTCTTCCCTCACAACATGCCTTCTTCTCATCTTTTGACACCTAAATATGTAAAACTCCTTTCATGTTTATAGTAAAACATGCTCTATCAGATGGGAGGAGCGTCTAATCCCAGTTTTCTTTGTGTCTCATCTGCAGTCCCTTCTATGGGGAGGACTTCTACTGCGAGATCCCGCGTAGCTTCAGACATCTCTCCTTCTACATCTTCGACAGGGACGTCTTCAGGAGGGACTCCAGCATTGGTGAGTTAACAGCTGCTCCATCTGGTGCAAACTCCCCTTATACCCATAGCCCAGCTTGGAAAATGATTCGAGACTTGATTCACGGTGACCGTTTGCAAGGAGAAATAAGCCCCATGTTTCAGGCTTTACTGGGATTTTACCGCAGCTAAAGCAACACATCAGGCAGTATTTCCCCAGCAACTAAACAGCACTGCTAAATATTAAGATGATTCAGCATCTGTGTAATATGCTTAGATAATATTTATATCATACATTGTGATTTAACATTTATATCTCTGGTTTTACGGACTGTACTGGATTGTTTCTTGGTGGGGAACAGTTACAGTTACTTCCTTGAGTTTCTGCCTCACATTGACGACAAATTGTGGTTTTTACATTTTGATTTTTGCATTGATTAAACAAACAAAGGTTTTAATTAGTGAGCTCTTAGAGATGAGGTGAGACATGTGAGTGGTATGAATCTTCTAACTCACAGCAAGAAAATGAAAAGCAAAATGCATATTTCACAAAATGTCTAATTATTCCTTTAAGGGTGTTTTACAGATTAACTTTTCCCTGAATGAAACTAGTCTAAAAGTGGCTACTTTTCAATGAAGGTGCTGTGTGACTTCAGGTCCAATTTGGGTGTGTGAGGTGTGTTGGGTGTGTGTGTCCGGGTGGATGTTTTTGTCAGTTTTATTGGGTGTGTTGTGATGTGCATTGGTTGGTTGGTGTTTGTATGTGCATGACCACCAACCACAAACTGAAAAACCTTTCTCAGGGTGTGATTGGTATCTTCAACACTATCGCTGCTGCTGTTTTGTGTGTGTGAGTGGGTGTGGCTGTTTGTGGGTGTTGTAAACAGAAAGTTAACTAGTTAGTTTCAGGGTGGAAATGATGGGGTAATTTCAGTGCACTTTGGGAGTATTTCTACACCTGGTTCGTACGTGCATTAAAAAGGAGGCGTGTGGATTGACAGTATGTGAAGCAGGCATGTGAGTGTCTGTGTTTTCTGTAGCTCACATCTGAACACGTAGGCTCTTTAGGAAGTGTGAAGTGAGTTATGTTTTGAGCTCATTTGTCTTTGTGTGTTAATGTGTGTGTAGGCAAGGTCGCGGTGAAAAAAGAGGACCTGCAGAAATATCATGGCAAAGACACCTGGTTTCAGCTACAACCTGTCAGCGCTGACTCAGAGGTGCAGGTCAGTACAGAGAAAACACACACACACACACACACTCGAACACTCTCTCTTAACCTTTTCTCACAGAATCTCTAGTCATTTATTTTCTCAGCTTCTCCACCAAACTACGTCTGCTCGATACCAAAAGCTGGCATCAAATGCTCGTGCAGCCGCTTGTGTTTAGACAACATTTAAACCAAGACTACTGTAAATTCTCAGTAGTTAAGTGGTGAAGTGGCAAAGAGAACCAGACCTTTATCTGGGACAGGCTATTTTAAGAGACAGGACTTTTTTCTAATTAATGCAAACTCCAAACTTCCACAGCACTAATTGCGTCAGCACAGCAACAGAGTCACGGCAGGTATTACACAACAATGTTAAGATACTAAGACGCTCAACTCTTCTTAAATTTTCACCTTAAAAGTCTTCCCTTTATAGGCAGGCTTTTAATGTAGGAAAAAACATCAGGATGTGTTCAGTTTTGTTATTTTCACAACTTTAGTGGTTCTACCATAGCTGAGCTGCCATATTAGGCTGCAGGTAATTTCACCTCCCTCAGTGTTTTTACTAGTGACTGACCTTTTTATCAAAACCACCTTTTGTACGAGAATTGACAGGATGTAGAAAAAAACACAAATAAAAAGCACACCCCTCAACTCAATGCATGGGTAATATAATCTTAAGATGGATATTGTTTAATAGATAGATCCTTACTTGTCAGTTTATGATTGTCCTACATTTAGTCTGCAGTTACACTACATTTTAGCATTTACCATTATTTTGTTGATGTCACTTGTGGCTACAGGAGGTGCTGTTCAACAAAATTTAAGTTGCTGTATTATTTGAGAAGTTTGGCTTCTTTTGTTGAAATGAAAAAAAGTATATGGGAGAAAAACATGCTTATATTTCTTAGATAAATAAACAGTAAAAACATATATATATATTGTTGTGGTATTGGTATCGAAACGTATGTATTGTGAATACACTCACTCAATAACAGCCAGTCACTGACACTTAACCTGCATACAGTGTGTGTGATAGTGTGTCTGCATGTTAATGTTTGAATCAGGGCAGAACCCAAACAAACACTGTATGTGTGCACCTGAAACATCTGATCCACGTACTCTGCAGATCTCGTTCGTTCACCTTCATCAGCTCAGTTTGTGATCAGCTGGTCACAAACACAGCTTTTATCAAAATCATTATATTTTGAACATTCTCAATAATAAGCACATCAATGAACGTTGCAGCAATAAGTTCATGCTCGTATGGTGTAAAGCAAATTATTCCCATTGTTGAATATTCAGAGACAGTCCTGACTGTATACTGTATCCATGTGTGAGTCTTTCTGAACAGCGTGTCTGTTTTCCTTGGCTGCACACACTTGTCTCCGCTTCTTGTTAAGCTTGAGGTCAAAGGTGCACAGTTATTCACTCTGTTCATGTTACTGAAACACTGAGAAACAAACCAGATGGCACCAAACATTAGTCCAAACTTCAGGAACACCTCGAATGCTGGAGACACATTTCCAGTCTGCTGCCGTGTGTGGCAACAAGTGGAGGAAAGTCTGCACAATTCATGGATGCATTTAAAAGTGAAACTCTTTTTTTTTTTTTTTTTTTTTTTCTGATTGACAGCTGTTTCGTCTGACATGCAGTTAACACCTCCTGTTGGAGTACTGTTCAACAAGTTATAAACAAGATAAACAGTGAATGTTATTGTGCACACATGTGAATATTTGACTTAAGTTTGGGAAAATACCCTAAAGACAAAGAAAAGTAGCTTTTTGTCACATTCTTGCTGCCATTGATTTATCTTTGACTTCTGTAATTGTCTGTTAACCGACATGCTTATTTGATCCATGTGCAACATTTTCAACTGTTCAGTATTCAGAAGTCTCACTCACCCACATGCATACACACACAGACAAGAACACACACACCCAGCACATAGTACAACACACACACACACACACACACACAGACAGACAGTCCGATGCACAGTGAACAGTAACATCTGCAGACAGATGGGTGTGTGTAGCCCTGGAGCAGGGATCTGAAACAGAGACACATTCATCCGAGGAGCCGGGGAGAGGAAGGATGTGTGAGAGAATGAGAGAAAAGAGAGAAAGCGAGGGAGATGGATCAAATGAAGTAGGAAGATAGAGTGTCTCTCTTCTCTTTTCAATAGAGGACACATTGTTGGGCCTGTGCGCACATGTGTAAGTGCGTGTGTTTGTTCCCTCTGCTTGAATCGGCCAGAAAGAGAAACGCCTGTGAGTTTGCATACTGATGCCGTTAATTAATGGAGCTTTTCTAGACAGCTGCAGCACTACACTGTCATTATGTCATTAATCCAATCACTTCAGAGGGAAAATAACTTCAGGATGACGTTATACAGCATCTCCGATGGTGGAGGAATGCCACTTTTTTCACATTTGTGTGTTTTTGCTTTGTTCAGGGATTTATCAAATATGAGTTAGTGTTTATTAATGTATTATTGGCTCATACTTACTGTCTATCTATCAGGCTTTTTCTGGCAATGCATTTCCAGCTGGACCCTACACCATCTCATGAAACCATGTATCTCCTCGTTTGTTGAATAATACATTTGAAGGATTAAATGTTTTTATGAGTTGAGACCCGTGGTTGAACCTGTTGGATCACTCATTGTCAGAGATAGATTGCCACCAAGCTTAAAACAGGTTTGAAAAGCTGACATTTTTAGATTGGATTAGGTTGCACATTGTCAGATTTATCAGAAACTTATCTTACATCACAAGTCAACTCTTTTTCACACACATGCACACATAAACAAATTATTTTTCACTGGACAGTGACCATCCCACCTGTCATTGGGCACCTGGCTGAGTGTCATCCAGATGCTGAGCTGTTCATAAATACGCTGCAGAACATTTAAATTCAAAAGTGTTTGCATAAAAAGTGTCTATTTGTGTGTTCTGCAGGGAAAAGTGCACCTGGAGCTGCGTCTGAGCGAAGTCATCACAGACAGTGGAGTCATCAACCATAAACTAGCCACACGGTGAGACTGCACAGCCACACACATGCACACACACATGCACACACACACACACACACGCGTGCATGCACGCACGCATGCACACACACAGTCACTTGCTGTTGATTCTATTTTACATACAACATCAACAACAATTGTACACCTAATTCTTTTATTTGACATTTTAAAAAATTATCAGTTAATGTAAATATAAGGGAAAAAATTCACTGGGTGTTTTCTGTAAACAAGGATTTCACAGCTTTATAATACATTAAAAATCTACTCACTTTCGTGTCCTGTCGGCTGCTGTCTTAAAGATTTGTAGCCACAGCGGAAATGAGTCTCTACAGATTAAAATGCTGGTCTGTCCATTACTTTCATCCAAACTGAAATATTTGAAAAAATTATTGGACAAATTGCCATAAAATTTGGTGGATGAATGACCAAATACCTGCAAAAACTGACATTCCCATCAGCCTGGTGTTTAATGTTAATCAGCAAATGTTTTAATATTATATCTCCTGAACATCAGCATAACAGCATTGCCATTCTGCACAAGTTAGCATCCTGACATTAGCCTGAAGCAGTGCTGTGCCTCTCACAGATTCTCAGTCTAGTCAATAGTGAGCACTAATTGAGATTCTTCCTATTATGTCATCATTGTGTGTCATCAACGACAGCTGTTGAGTCTTGTACCTGTAATTTTAACATCTATAAAATATGGGATTGTGAGCAGGAAGTTGGTCACATGCCATGGATACAACTCTGTCCTTCATTGTGGGATTTTTGTGTGCGCTATATACTGGATAAATTTCCCCAATGCAACACATCGTCCTCGGTCCAAGGTTCATGGCTTATTGCCTGACAGCAGCTTTAAACTGGCAGTGAGCTGATGGGAGGTCAGAGCTTTTTGTTGTGAATAAATCAGCTTTTGAATGTGTGAATCAATACATTGTAGATGCAAAAGTCACGAACTCATGAAATCTGCCCTCGCTACATTGTTTCCGTTTGTGTCGTTGTGTTGTTTGTGCACGCATTTGATGTGTGAACTTCAGTGTTTGCAGGGGATCAATGATATGCTTATGGATGGATTATTCTGCGTGTGTGTGCTTGTTTGCTCTCCAGTTCTTCTGTAACATGCAGCGGTAAAGTCTGATGATGAGCCAGCGTGGCTCCGTTCCCAGAGCACATTGTGGGTAAGGAGCTTAGAGCAGGGAGGTCATCTAGTCAGATTTCTCTAGGAAGACACGTGTATGAGGGAGACAGAGCGAGAGCTGCATCCATTCAGCTTTACACGTCCAACTAATCACCCGAAAGAAAACAAGTACTGTTTCCATTTGATGCTTTATGCTGAGACTCCACCACATTTTAGGGCTAAACATTGTGCTTTTTACTCCTCTACATTTACCCGATAGCTATCGATACTAGTTTGAAGATTAAGATTTTACAAAAACCCCCACATAATTTTAGAAAATGTTATGCATTGTTATACCACCCAACAGTACATAAACTGAAAATCAGCTCAACTTCCAACAACTACAGTGCTAAATACTGCTTACACATTAATGCATCAGTAAAAATCACCTAATAATACAATGTATAATGATATAGCACTCTCTGTGGTTTGTTGTACGGGTTAATATTATTATCATTATTACTGGTTAAAAGTTCAATGGCCCTTAAGAACACGAAAACAGAAAAGTTGGTTTAAAAATGCTTTATTATAGTTTCACAAAATATTATGTTCTGACAGACATGAAAGTTATATAAAGATAGAAAGATATAAACTTGATTTTTTAAATAACCAACTACACATGCAGAATTCAATACTGTAGATAAGCAGATACATCAATTTTCATACCAAGGTATACAGCAGCAATCCTACTCAGTGATACGTCTTTACATAACGTTTACTTTAGATCCTTGAAGTACATTTTTCTACCAATACTTCTGTAGTTATACTTAAGTAATCATTTTTACTTAGAAGATATTACTCCACTGATTTAACATTCCTCTCCTATAACACGGCTGGATTCACAATTGACAGTTTATAAAGGACCAAAATCGATGCAGCAGAACCAGTGAAATTGTCTTTTTATTCCACACATTCTTCTTCCTTATCAAAACCTGGTACCTACATTACCCACAATGCAACTCGGTACACTCCTTCCACCACTGGAAAATGCTGACAGACAGAATTATATTTGGTTGAATGACATAAACACCATGACTGACATCCCAGGACATGATGCATCCTATAACAAAATACTTTTGGAACCTACTCATATCCCTCTTCAATTTAATATTTTATTTCACTTCTTTGGAAGAGCACACCTGTCAATGGCACTGACTCATAAGCACATCCGCTTTTTGTGTGTTGTGTTTTTGGCACTGTGATGTAATTTGCTTCCCTCTTATTTGAGTGAAATTGTTTTTGACAGGATACGTGGGAGCAGAAAAGAAGCACATTAACCTAATATGAGTAATGTCGACTAAAACAAATAAGTCTGCTTCGCCGCCGCTGTCTGGCATGTCAGAGCTCACAGCAGTGATGAGAGAGAGAGAGAGAGAGAGAGAGAGAGAGAGAGAGGCTGGATAGTAGGGCAAGCAGGGGTTATATAAACAAGCTTATTGGACAGGAAGCGCTCTGGCATTAGTGATGCTTAACCCAGCCCACTCCTTATTCCTTATTAGGAACCTGTGTGTGTGTGTGTGTGTGTGTGTGTGTGTGTGTGTGTGTGTGTGTGTGTGTGTCAGCAGGATGGTGCAAGCTGTTGCATGTGTGTCAGTTCAATTGTGGCCAGTGCTGCGATTTGCTGTGTAATTCATCATACGGTGTGAGTAGTGGTGCATCACCGTGACACACAGGAAGTGATTCGTCCCGCTGGGTGTCCTGTCCTGTTTGGGTACTAATCCCCTTACAGCATGATGTCATGGGACAGGAAGGGAGTGAGATAGATAGATAGATAGATAGATAGATAGATAGATAGTGATGGAAGCTCTTAGTTACTTAACTTGTCTGTATGTGTATGATGGGTTAAATGTGCAGTGGTCTTGTTTTCAATTATGTTTTTAATCTTTCCAGATATATTCAAAGACAGAAGAGTAACAGAGTAACTAGCAGCTGTAAAATACCACATCGTAGATCTAAATTTGGACAATCAGCTTTCCCCGTGAAGGGCTGTCAACTCTGGAACACATTACCAACTGACATCACATTAATTCCAGATATAAAATCTGGCACAACAAAGGCGAAGTGCTGACTTAAAGCAAACCAGAGCTGTACCCATTTTTAGCTCACTGGTGTATTGTGGTATGTGTATTGTGGTTTTATGATACTGAAAGCTGTATATTTTAATTACGCTGTACATGTAAAAGCCCAACTAATTATTAAATTAAATTAGCTTTCAACTCCTTGTGCAGCACATCAGTCTCATGCTCTGTACTGAATGTCCCTATCAAATATAATTCAATAAAGACATAGTCAGAAGAATCAGCATGAGATAGAAAACCAAATCTGTTAATGAGAATATCAGCATTATCCCAGAAATGTGTGTTTTCTGTATTCACACTTTGCATTTAATACTTTTTTACATGCACAATTTGAAGATGTCAAATTAAAAGCATAAGTATAAAATTGTATGGGCCACAAAGTAGCATAGAGAAAACATTCAGTGTAAACAATTAAGAAGGAAATCTGGTGACGTAATCTGGTGTGTTTTTTTATAACACAGCAGACCCTTAAAATTACCCCTAATAATTGTGTATATTACTTCAGTTATTTATTGTCAACTTTTAAATATTTTTAGAAGGTTACACTTTGTTGGAAATTGAATTGGAGAGAAGTAGACAAATTATATGTTTTACTATATATTGTTTTCTAATAGATTTTCCTATGTGAATCTTCACATGCGTGTATGTATGTGATGGGATTAAGGAAAAGGAATTTTTGCAACTGGGAAGAAAAGTGCTTCACTCTGCCTGTTTTTTGATGATCTGAGATGATCGAGTCTAACTCTGGACCCACATTTGAGGATTAAAACCTACATGAGCTTTGTTTTCTGCGTCACTCTTATACCCTGATCTCTCTGCTATAGAGTCACAGGGTCCATTTTCCTCAACATATGGTCTCTTCTGCTCTTTATTTTGTTTTCCTCTCAAGTGGTCTTTGTGCCGTGTATGTAGTTGCTGGATCACGCCGGATTTAAAATTGGCACAACTCTGCGCCAGCAGCTCAAATGGAATTACTCCCCTCCATCTCTTTTCATCTGTCCGGTCTCTGTTTCTACCCTTCATACAACTGTGCATACAGACACACCTAACAGTGACACCAGGGGCCTTTTGAACACGCTGAGAAAACTCTCTGAGAGCTCTTAACCTGGTCCAAACTTTACTAGCCAGGACTCCCAGCGAGGGAGCTGCAGTGTGAATGGACCAGATGTTTTATGTCTGGATCGCTTCATATTATTTTCTCTTTTTAGATGTAGTTTTTGGTTAATAGTGAATTTTCATGTGCTGATTCACTAGAGGTTTTGAGGAGAAGTTAAAGCTGCATTAAGACGTTTTTTACCAGAAGGGGCAGAAACCCTTCAAAAACAACTAATTAAATCATGATTGCAGAATTGATCCCAATGTAAGTGCCATTCTTGTGGCTCTTGTTGCTGTGTCTTAAGCTGCTAGATGCTATTTCTTACCAGTTGGATCATGTTGGGCAGGTCACATCAACTCAACTAATCTTGTTGTTTACTGGAAATAGCTTCTTGCTGTTTTAGTATAGGAGGGCTGTCGAGAGCAGTGAGACTCCTACTGTCCGTGTGGGCTGATGAAGTTGTGTGAGTTATAGGATTGGGTGTCAGTTCTCGCTGGTCTTGGCTGTGCTGGTGACCTGTTCACATTAGTCAATTGATTAAGTGATAATATGGAGCTTAATATAGCTTGAAGAGTCCTCTGAGACTATGTTCAGATTGTTTTACGGGGCCCCTGACATTTAGCATCTGGAGGCCTTGTTATCCTGTTCCCCCAGCCAGGCGTAACTTCGCATACAAAAGGTACATTGACATGGTAAAAACACCTGAGCATAATAAAGATACTGTAAAATGACCTTGTGAAAAAGCATTTGTCTAAATTAGGGTTTAAAATTTGTTTTTTCACCCTTCAAATTTTAGTAGTAAACCACTGGATGAGATCATGCAGTGTTAATGGTGCATTAAAATTAGCATCATGTTAATGTGTTACAGGTGTGTGAGTGTGTGTGTGTGTACAAGAGCATGCTCGCACAGTAGTGAGCTTATTATCCATTAATGGTTTGTTTGTGTTTCCACAGAGTGTTGGAGTGCCAAGGTCTTCCAATCGTCAACGGCCAATGTGATCCCTACGCTGCTGTCTCCTTACTAGGACCGTCAAGGTCAGATCTTTCACGTGATTGGATGTGATTTCATCAGACACATACACAGCATTGTTTATCGCATGAATTAACTTTGGATAAACATGTGCATTTTTGCCTATCTGCTACTTTCAGGTCGGAAGCCAAGAAGACCAAGGTGAAGCGGAAAACCAACAATCCCCAGTTTGAGGAGGTTTTCTTTTTTGAGGTATGTGTGATTTGTTGTACATTAACTTGTTTGTCATTGTAAAGATGTGTTTTCATGTTTTGTATCAGTCAAAGTCAGAGAGAGAAAGAGGTTTCGTACAATACATGGTCAAAAGTATGTGGACACCTGAACAATACAACCTTATTGTGTGTAATTGGGCATTTATATGCCTCTGTAACAGCCTAAACACTTGTGATTTTAGAGAGAAATATTTTACTCATATTTCTGATCACAGAGAAGTTTGTACATTCTAAAACTGTAGGTTTATTTTGTGTTAGTATCTTACACACCTGTGGTCCACCCACACAGGCCTTTTTTACTTATTTTTAATAAGTCTCCTTCTAATGAGCATGCAGGTGTTCAGACTGTGCATCTCTCTGACCATCATATTATAGTTTTTGTTGCACCTGTTGGGTTGGATGAAGTTATATCTTTATCCTTCTTAATGGTTTCTTAGGTTTGTGATACAGTTCCAGCACAGCTCCACCAGCTTCAACCTGAGCAGAGGTCTAATTAACCAGAATAAGTGGAAACTACTATCTATGTGGATGTACAAGGCCTTTAATTCAAAAACTTGTGAAGAGCCTGATTTCTTCTGAATTTAATCACATCTACTGCTTCCACTTTTTACATATTGAGACCTTGGGATTAAAATTCTGTGTGCAATGGTGGTTGGTGGTATGTGGAGTGGCTTTGACGTATGAAGGCTTCAGCTTTTCACAACCTCTCTGTAAACAAGTTGTAAGCTTTACAGTCACAAACCCTGTGTTCAGCAACTAGCGAAGAAACTGAATTTATCTCTATATTACTCACAATAACTTTCCACTACTAAATTCTTGATAATAAACAAATGTTGCATGCGCTGTGTAAGCATAATAAAGTCAAGCATAATAAAGTTAGATGATAAAACCTCCAAATTCAAACTAGGTTAAAAATGACAGTTTAACTAGTTTGCATATGTTTAGTGAAATCATTAGAGACTGTAGAAATACTTACCACATGTTTTTCTCTGAATGTCCTTTAAAAAACAGTTTACATTCATTTATATTCATGAGTTTACATTTATAGCTAATTTTTCAAACACACACACATTCACACACAGACTCCCCTATCACAGTGCCCCCGTTAACCCTCGATCACCAGCAGCACTGCTCTGACATTTTTGTGTCGCCCCTCCCTCTGCAGCACTAGAAGACAGCAGGACAAGAGTATGATTGATTCGGATAAACCACCAAACAATCTGGCCCATTGAGTTCTATCCGACAAGACCGTCTCATTAATCCCCCACCACCACATGATCGGGAACCTGCAGACCCTGTTGTGATTTCTGTCTGCAGGCCTCCTCTGAGTCACACACAGAGCTCCACATGCAAACACAGGCCCATCTATCATGTTTCTGTCATGGGGTCCTCTTTTTTTTCCCGTTTTGAATTTTATCTTCTTAATTCTCCAAACCTACATGGACGCTGCCACATTCTGGTGTCTGATGATTCCCATCTGGATCAAGCTCTGCCAGATAGTGAGCTTAGAGTCTGATGTGGGTCAAGGCTCATTTTGGTCAAGTTAAAAACAAATTAGCTATTAATTTCAGCAAAATAATGTGAAGAAAATCAGGTTTTCCACTCATAACGGTATCATGTTCTTTATAATGTAATAGTGAAAAATAAAGGCCTGCAACTTACAATTATTTTCTTTATTTCTTAATCTGCCCATTATTTTCTTCATAAACTGTTTTGTCCATAAAATGTTGATAAAACATCCATTATAATTTCTTGAGGCTATGATAACATATTCAAATTGTTTGTTTTATTTAGTCAAAAAAAAAAAAGATATTAAATTTACGACCATAAATGACAAAGAAAGACATAAAATCCTCACAGTCTCAATGTTCTCTGTTTGCTTTCATCAGCCCAGTTTTCAGGATGTAGATGAAGCTGCAGCTTTCCAGGAGGACGTACTGACTTCTACTTTATTTTTGCTAAATGTTTACTCTGCCTCCATTTCTAGGTGACGCGGCCATTAAGCTACACGAAGCGGCAGTTTGATGTTGAAGAAGAGGATGTCGACAAGCTGGCGCTGAGGTGAGCCGGTAGTGTCAGTATCAGTGCTGAACGTGGTGTCGTTTAAAGCTTCTCCTGTGTTTGAACTGGACCCCGTGGTTTGTGTTCAGGGTGGACCTGTGGAACGCCAGCAACCTGAAGTTCGGGGATGAGTTCCTGGGAGGCGTGCGTGTTCCTCTCCGGGTCTTGGGTCAGGCTGGGGTCCACGACGCATGGTGAGAGGAGCATCACTCACACATCACACCATCTCTTTTCACACACCCCACTCTGACCCCATACTGTGCTGCACCCCTGCTATGGATATATGTGTTTGGTCTGATCCCAGATTTCATCTACGTTTTCTTCTTCAGGTACTTTCTCCAGCCCAGGGAGAACGGAGGGAAGTCAGTGAAGGTAGAAGAGCTCGGCTCTCTGCGTCTGAACATTGTTTACACTGAGGACCACGTCTTCCCCTCCGAACATTACACTCCCCTCAGAGATCTACTGCTGCACTCCGCTAACGTGGGGGTATGTGTGTGTGAATGTGTCTCTGCTCTCAGACATATTTTGGTGTCCTGCAGCATCTTGCACTGTTAACAACTTGACACTTGACAGTTTGATCGTTACTCCTCTCTGCTCAGCCCGTGTCGGCGTCCACTGCTCATATTCTGGGGGAGGTGTGTCGTGAGAAACAGGAAGCTGCCATTCCCCTCGTGCGTCTGTTTCTTCACTACGGCAAGATTGTGCCTTTCATCAGCGCCATCGCTCACGCTGAAGTCAACCGCACACAGTGAGTGTCTCTTTGCATCCCTTCCCTTTGAATAACACCAGAAACCACAGCTCGACAACTAATACTTGTCACCATTCAGTTAAACAGTTGTACCAGCTGTGTATTTATCACTGCAGAGGAAGACGCTCCAGATGTTGGACATTTTCTAGGGATGCATCATATTGGATTTTTGCTGATATGTTTCAACTCATTTTGGCTGATTGTCGATGCCAATATCGACATATGCACATATTTTTTTCACCTGATTGCAGAGATCAAGTCTCTCCTTTCGTGGAATTAAATATTATTATACTCTTATCATGATGGCCCACTGGTAGATGAAATGAACATATTCACTCGGCAAAATAAGAAAACTACCGCTGACAATTTTTTTCCCTGGTGCCTGTTTCTCTTTGTTCTTCACAAATTCGTAGTAACGATCGGATACCAGCTCTTAAGATTAAATTTGTAGTGTTGAAGGAAGGCGATTTGGCTCCTCCTCACATGACCGATGCTGAGCAATCTGTGCTAAAAGCAACTTTGCTATCTGTTCTTGACATACTCACTTTGCGTGCGCATAATTAAAGTGTCATCTAATAAGCCTGTCATACAAGGAGAAACGTTCATTTCAACCAATTACTGATGACGTGCCAATATTGTCGTGCATCCCTAAGATTTTCCACACTGATCTATATGAATTTCACTCTTAAATCAGGTGCAGATCTGGAAACACTATAGTGAGTCTATTAGAGATTATTAATTAAAGTGAACTTAGAAAGGAGGTCATCAGGTTGTCAACCAGCTCAGCATTTTGATTTGACTGTGAAAAATATAGGAAGCCGCAGTTATGTAATTCATTAAATTACTTTCAGGAAATTGTGTTGTTTATTAAGCTGCATTTTTGTTTTTTACTCAAAAACAACAAACACACTCTGCCTCTGTGTGCAGGGATCCTAACACCATTTTCCGGGGAAACTCGCTGACTTCCAAGTGCATTGATGAGACCATGAAGCTGGCAGGGATGCACTATCTGCAAGTCACACTCAAACCCATCATAGATGAGGTACAGCACTGTGATACCTCCATGTTTTTTTTTCCTCATTTGTCATACTTTTATTACTTGATTGAAATGGTGTCAATTGTCTTGTCTGCCTTTGTTATGATTCAGTTATGAATGGATATGTCAATACTTTCTTAAATCTTGACAGATCTGCACAGAACATAAACCATGTGAAATCGACCCGGTCAAGCTCAAAGAGTCTGAGAACCTGGAGACGAACAGGGTAAGAAGATGAGTTTGTTTGGTTGTTTGTGTGTTTGTTTATGTGTGATCACTGTGTTATCTGACATATCTGCCCCGCCTCCCCTCCTCAGGAAAACCTTCGTCATTACGTCGACCGCATCTTCAACGTTATCACCACCTCTGGCGTCCGCTGTCCCACCGTCATGTGTGATATCTTCTTCTCTTTGAGGGAGTCTGCAGCCACACGTTTCCAAGGTGACTCACCTCCTGAATGACTTACAAGAAAGAGAGAGAGAAAGGAAGCTGCTAATAAGAAACAGGAAATAGACAATGAAGAACAGGATGTACACGATGTCCAAGGACACTTTTTATGCTCTGCTATTTGTGTCAAACCTGAAAACAATTAAGCCTCCTACACACTTATTATGGTTATCTGTGGCATGTTAAGTTTGTACTGCCAGTGTCATATACTGTGCTGCCCTCTCTTGGCAGTCGCATGACACTGCAGTCACAGCAGGACCAAGCTGTTGTCATGATAAACATTTAACTGTAAACCAAAAATAACTGCTACAAGCCGACAGTTTATCCCGATTAAGAGTTATTTTTCTCATCTCCCAGGCTTTCTTTAAGTTCCTGACTAATCTAAATGTTTTATATGTAAACAGCCAACTAAGTCTTGTGCATCATCCATATTTACAAGGAATTGTTTTTCTATATTATTCAGGAAGCAACTTGAACAAATCTGCTTTTCTTCTACCAGACTGACTGTAACCGCAAGTATAATTTGTGTGATAAATCTGTGGGGGTTTTTTTTCCTCCTGTCTAGTCGACCAAGATGTGCGATACACAGCAGTGAGCAGTTTCATTTTCCTGCGTTTCTTCGCACCAGCCATCCTCTCCCCCAACTTGTTCCATCTACGGCCGCATCATCCAGTGAGTCTGATTATTAACACACATGTAACCAACATCTAAATATATACACATATGCCTGATAAGTAATGCTGAAAGTATTTAGGTATAGATGCTTTGGATTACATAATCTGATTTTCCTTACTAGATGTCATTAACAGAGTTGTATGTGAAAATGTGAAAATTTCTTCTTTTTTTTTAAAGATTTAAGACTGTATTATGTGTTATTCATACAAGGCTTCAATGATGTGATAAAGTGGGATAGCTGGTTTTACAAGATTTAGTTAATTTCATGTCTTTTCGCCTCCTTAGGATCCCGCCACCTCTCGCACCCTCACCCTCATCTCCAAGACGATCCAGACCCTGGGAAGTCTCGCCAAGTCTAAATCTGTGAGTTTCTCTCATCATTTTCATTCCTGTAACTAAACCAGACCTCATGTGTATCTGAGTCTAAAAAGCTGAACACGACTTGCTAATCTTTCTCTCTCTGCCACTCTTTCTTCCCACACTTTTATTCCTTTCAAGGCCAATTTCAAAGAGTCTTACATGGCTGCATTTTACGACTACTTCAATGAGCAGAAATATGCGGACGCTGTGAAGAATGTGAGTGTTGGGCTCTTTTTTGCACACAGTAAATCTCTGCCACATGATCAAATATTCTTTTTTTCTTGTACGTCAGATGAAGATAAACCCAGAACAATGTGTTGGAGACATGTGGAGACATTTGAAAAGAACTGAAAAAGTGGAATGGATAGAGGGATGATGAAGTGTGGTTTTGACAATAAATATGTTGATATATGACATCCTTTACTTCCCTCCACAGTTCCTGGACCTGATCTCCACCTCTGGAAAATGGGATCAGAAGAGTATTGAAACACCAATCATGCTCAAAGAAGGGTAAGGATCCAACTTATTGTTCAACTGATATTCATGGAAAGAAACCTCCCAAAAAATGTTTGCCCATAAACAGCTCTCTTGATATGACTGCTAAGAAGTCCTACATATGTGATATCAAGAAGTTTAGAGAATTAATTGAAGAGTAATTTGAGCTTTGTTGTATCGTTGCTCTTCCCTCACCTTTTCACTGATAATGAAGCAGCTTCAATGTTTGTCTTTTTTTCACCACCTTATTAAGCTTGTTTCTTGTGTTTGACAGAACATTTGGTTTCACAATTAAGGTTGAACTGAATGGACTCAGCGAATTCATTTAACAATAGTTTGACATTTTGGAAAATATCTGCTTTCTGGCAGAGAGTTAGAGTAGAAGGTTGATACCACACGTGTCTGTATGATAAATATGATGCTACAGCGAGCAGCTTGTTTAGATAACTGGAAACAAGGGGGACAAAGGTAACATGGCACCTCAAAGGCTCAATAATTAACACGTTATGTATCATTTGTTTAATCTGTACAAAAACTGAAAACATTTATTCTCCATTTTATGAAAACAGGCACATAACGTCCTGTAAACATACAATAAAGATATTACATGTTAATTAGTGAACTTTAGAGGTTAATGCTGCTGGCTTATAGTTTCATATCAATCATACAGACGTGAGAGTGACAGTAAAGATACACCTGAGACTGTAAACTGAGGGCTATCTAACAACACATGGGCCATTGTTTTGATGATATTTCTAATGAGGCTGCAAAGGGGAGAAGAATGTCCAGTTGACAGTAGTTGTGCCGGCGTCTCGCTCATTTGCACCCCCACCCTCTTTTGTTTCTGCTACCGGGCGTAGGAGTGTAAAACTCACTATAAAGAGGGTTGATGGGAAGGGGTCAAAAGGCACGAAGGGCAGGTAAGAGCTTCTCTATATAAAGGCTTTGCCCTTGTGACCCCCTGTGTGTGCACTGTAATCCCCCCCAAAACCAAGCCGGCCATTTTCTCTCCCACCAACATCATGCGCTACTATAGATGCTGCTGCACTTTACTTTATATCTGGCCTATAGAAGCAACCTATCAAGCGACTGTTACACCGGCACTGATTTTTCTGCATTCACATGGCAGTAGACTGATGCATACCCTGACCATAACGGTATAAAGTAAAGTGTTAACCTTTAAGCCTGCATACTTAGGAGGTGTCACTTAGTGCTGGTAGCCCTTACTTGTTCCTCGCCATGCCAGACATGCTTGGTGTGATAGTGACAGCAGGGGTTGGTTACTGTACAAACATTTCTGGGATCTCATATCTGCCCGCATCCCGACCCTTTATACCCTTTTCTCCAGACTGTGACCATATCGCTGCCATGCACAGCAGAGTTCCCAGCACAGCTCCAGACGTTATGGCAGATGTGAAACCAGCACGTTCTTGGCTCAGTAGTGTAAAAAGAGTGCAAGGCTTCCTGTGGGAGAAGAGCAACTTTGGTGTTTATAACCCTGGTGCTTCATATTTCATGTATCCTGTGGCCCTCAAACTCTAAAACACAGACATCCTGGTGTTTACTCTCCAGTAAAGGAGCATACTGGTGTTTTTACATGTTTTAGCCCATCAACAAGAAATGCTGTCAAACATTTTCCAAAGCATCATTTTTTGAGAGTGATTTCAAGTTACAAGCGCCCACTGGTTCCATTTGTTTTATAATAGTGTGAAAATTGATTTAGAGGTTGGAAACTTCCTTGAAGTAGCTAATCCATCACAGTGGCATGTATTTATTTATTTCTGGTAAATCAGTTGTAAGCTGAGAAGTGCTGCATTCATGAGCTTTTAATTTAAAATGCATTACTGCTTAATCTGATGGTTGATTCAATGAATCAGTAAATCCTTTGATCTTGTTTAAAAGAGTGACACATGCATCCAGTCCAATGTGATGCCTTCAAAAGTACTGTTTTGTACTTTGTTCATAACATCATATGAACAACATGAATTCTTTAGTGTTGTGGATGGGCTATCTTAAGTCTCTGCTAGTTGAATTTCATACTGAAAATGATGGAAACCAGTGGCTGATTGGAAGGAAATCAGTCTAAAATGTGGTGTTATGATTTATCAGAAAGTCAGTTGTGACTTATATACAATTTGGAGGCAATGGGGTAAAATATGCACAAACACTGGTCTGATTTGCTGACCCATCTCCTTTTTGACTCATAGACTGTTAAATCTATGAGTGCTGTACTGAAGGTTTTTACATGTACAGCAGCGATGAATACAAGGCAAGCATGTAAATGGAATGATAACTGTAGACCCCTGACTGCACAGGAGTCATTTAACCAGAATGAAATAGTGGTTAAGAATAGTTTCAAGTCATTAATTTACACTCATACATTTAGGTAGACACATATAAAGGATGCATTGTGCCAGACAAGAAAAATATTGTGATATATTTAAACGTTTCCGTGGAACATGATCTCATCTCTCAAGGTTTTTAAGAGGTATTTCTGTCACCCATTTTTCCTCAGATTTATGATAAAGAGAGCACAAGGGAGAAACCGGTTTGGAATGAAGAACTTCAAGAAGAGATGGTTTCGCCTCACCAACCACGAGTTTACCTATCACAAAACCAAAGGTGAGGTCAAAGGTTCCTCCGGATCTACTTACAGCTGCATTGTTCCCTCGTCTGTTTATGACATCGTGAGCGCTTATGTAAGAATCAGCAGGAGGAGGGAGAGAATCTGCTGAATGTACGTTTAGTCTAAACGTGATGCGCATTAACACATGTGGTGCACATTAAGTTACTGAGCAGGCAATATGTTTGGGCTGCATCCAGTCAAGCTCGGGCCAAAACGTACACATAAGCTGTTTCTAAATTCTATGATACATAACAGCTGAGACAACATCACGTGTGCTCAAATGAGTTCATATGTAGACTAAAACATGTTTTAATTTCTTAGCTTTAACACTGTTTTAACACATTTTTAACTCAAGTGTATAATATACATATTGCATTTTTCAGATTCCTTTTTTTCTATGTTTATACAACCCCGATTCCAAAAACTTGGGATGCTGTGTAAAACATAAATAAAACTGAAGTGAGAATTTGCTAATCCCTTTTGACATATACTCAATTGAAAACAGTATAATATATTTAATGTTTGACCTCATCAACTTCATTGATTTTTGTAAATATCTGCTTATTGTGAATTTGATGGCACCAACATGTTTCAAACAAGTTGGGACAGGAGCAACAAAAGACTGTGAAAGTTGTGGACTGATCCAAAACCACCTGTTTGGATCATTCCACAGGTAAACAGGTTCATTGGTAACAGGTGATAGTATCATGATTGGGTATGAAAGGTTCATCCCGGAAAGACTCAGTCATTCACAAGCAAGGATGGAGAGAGGTTCACAACTTTGTCAAACACATGATTGTATAAAGGAGATTACTACATGGGCTCATGAACAGTGTGTTTGCAAATGATTGCATTGTGTTTTTATTTATGCTTTACAAAGTGTTCCACCTTTTTTGTGACCAAGCTTGTCATTTCTCACTTCTGATGTGTTTCCTTTTACCTCCAGGTGAGGGAGCTCTTTGCAGCATTCCCATAGAGAACATTCTGGCTGTAGAGAGGCTGGAGGAGGAGTCTTTCAAGATGAAAAATGTAAGGACCCCATACAACAACCCCTATGAAATCTTTGGAGCTTCTAGCATTTGGCCCAAATTACTTCTACAAATATTAAGATCTTCCCTTCTTCCCTCCTCCAGATGTTCCAGGTTATTCAGCCAGAGCGAGCACTCTACATCCAGGCCAACAACTGTGTCGAGGCACGCGACTGGATCGACATCCTGACCAAAGTCAGCCAGTGCAACCGCAAGCGCTTAAGCACCTACCATCCTTCAGCCTACCTCAATGGCCACTGGCTCTGCTGCAAGCTCTCAGCAGACACAGCCCCGGGGTGTACACCCTGCACTGGGTACGTAAAGTTCAAGTAAAATCTGTCCCGCGTCAGCTTCCTGTTTCCACTCTCTCATTCTCCTCCACGCATCTGTTTTCAGCGGCCTGCCAGCAAACATCCAGCTGGACGTAGATGGAGACAGAGAGACTGAGAGGATTTATTCCCTCTTCAGCACATACATGACCAAACTGATCAAGATGCAAGGTCAGACACAGACGAGAGTGTTTGTGAGCCAGCATGTGTATGATTGCATATTTCCAGTGTTTATCTTCATTGTCCCCTTTGTCCTGTCTCTCACTCTCCTGCCTGTCGTCCCCTGCAGAGGCCTGTGGCAGCAAGTCTGTGTACGACGGGCCTGAGCAGGAGGAGTATTCCAGCTTTGTCATCGATGACCCCCAGGAGACCTACAAAACCCTGAAACAGATTGTTTCATCCGTGCAGACCTTGGAGCAGCAGCACACCAAGTACAAACGTGACAAGTTCAAGAAGACAAAGATAGGCAGCCAGTATGTGGTTTGTTGTTTACTTATGCTTGTAGTTCAGACTGTGTTTTGTTATAAACTACAGTTATTGTATTTATAATGCAATGGAGGCTGAGAACTGCTGGAAAACCGCTAAATGTTTGCATCAAGTTCATGGAGCAACTGCCTGTTTGGGCCAGCAGGTGGTGCAGTTTTACAGTTCACAATTGCCAGTTCAACATGTGCTATACACACGTTACAGATAACTTCAACATCATAACTTTAACCTTTACTCTAAGCTGTTTCCTGGGGTTTTCCTTCAGCCCAGCCATTTTGGTTCAGACCTTTGTAAATATTTTTGCCTCCATTTCTGCTCATCACCTTCAATCTTGACAGAAAATGTTGTTATTTATGTTCTATTATTTTCTCCGTGACCCCCTGCCCTCAAATAAACACCATCCTTCTCTTTGTTTCCTCAGGGAGCACCCGATTGGAGACAAGAGTTTTCAGTGCTATATCCGCCAGCAGTCTGAGAGCTCCACCTACTCCATCTAGCCCTGTGTCCTGTTTCTACGATGCCCAGAACCAGCATATTTTTCTTTTACTGCACAGAAATCCATCTTAACAATGCTCTGTGTCTAGTTTTGAGGTTTAAATCTTTATATTTCCTTAAAACAATACGAAAAGTCAGTATGAGACAATTTTACTTATTTCCAATGCAGTTGAAGTTGAAGATATTCAAAAGGAGCAGTTCACATTTTTAAAGACATTTCTGAAAGCAAGTAATCCTATTTTGGAAAGTTTCACCTGACGGGCTTATTTGTTCAGTTTTAAGGAAAATAAGAGTTTTAAGAGTCAATACCAGACTGAAAGAGCTATGTAGATGGACTGTTTTTTTTCGCAGTGTCTCAAGGTGCATCACTCCAATTTTTGGAGAACAGACCTCAGATCAGCAACATAAAAAGAGGAACAATTGTGGAGGAAAGGAGGGATATGAATGAAGAGATAATCAAACCATGCATCTATTTTGGTCTCCTTTCTGTGATGTGACAAGAGAACAAACAAACATTTTCACTGGACAGTTTTGACAGTGACCAACACGCACTTTAATCGCCTCCAAATCTATGGATGAACAAGCCTCGCAGCACACTTACAAAAAGCTTATTTTATCTGTTTGATTTGTATTTGGTTATTTTAACGGTTGTTGAAATTATCCGTTGTATTTCACTTGAGAAGGAAGGAAGGACTGTCACTTTTCCTTCTTTGGGCGGTGTTGTCCCCATATGATTTTTTTAGTTTTATTCCCAACCTCCTCAGGAAGGCTGTGAAGGTTGAGGTCATACAAGAAGGGATTGTCGGGACCAAGCACAGCCGAGAGCAGCTTGATGTTAGCTATCAAAACTCACTCCACTGACAATTTTATCCCTCATTTTCATTATCCTTTATCATCAATGTGCTAACGGATGGTTCAAGTTTTCACGTTTCATTTGAAGCCTTGTTCTGTTGTGGTTGGATATCGTGCCCCTGTGTAATCAGTACCTCGGTTAAAGGAATAGCTTGATTTTGGATAGTTTTTCTTTTTTCTTCTTAACACTGAGTCAGACAAATTTTTGTATGCTGTTTGAATGTATGTTGAACAGTTTGCTGAGCATGGCTGAGTTTGTAGGAGTCAAGTTGCAGCTTCTCTTTTAAGTAACACAAAATTGACTGGATGGTTGATTAGTTGAACTCCATTTTCATATCCATCTATGAGCAAAGAAATTAGATTATGTTCAACTTCAGAACCAGTTTCTGTTGATATCAGGGCCAGATTAACCCACAAGGGCCTCGGGACCATGTTGACTCCCACAATCAAAACAACATATTCAGTAAAATGCATTTTGTAATCACAATAACAACAAACAATAATGTGCTGAGAATATACAGTCAGTGGCCACTTTATTAGGTGCACCTGTACAATTTATTGAAATTCTATACAATAGTTCTGCTGTAAATTCAAAAAGAACTGAACTGATTATAATAACCATAAAAGTGGACTTTATAGCAGAACAGTTGTATTGAATTGCAATAGATTGTAAAGGTGTATCTAATAAAGTGCCCCCTCAATGTATATGATATATAGTATGCACACAGAATTCATACATTTGGAATGAATTAAATTACCACAAACTAATTGCCTTTGGGGCTCCTGTAGGTCTGGGGCCCTTGGATAGTAGCACGTTTTGCGCAATTGGTAGTCCAACATTGGTTCACATACATACCATTCCGGAAAAGTAGGTTCATCCATGATGTAACTGCTGTAGAGAAAAAGTATATTTTGCCACTATCAAGATGTGTCGATACTACCTAACTTGCCATCCAGTAATTGAGCTCAGCCTGGCTAAGATCACCTTCAACATACACTCAAACTGCATGCAAACATAATAAGAGCATACGTTTGCTTCACTCTGTGTAAGAAAAAAATAATTCAAGTCAAATTATCTTTTCAACCATCACAAAGCAGAAACTATGTGTTAGCACAGCTCATTAACAAAGATGGTTTTTAACTTCAAATTAATCGATATATTTACATTTTAACCAGTCTTGTCTCACGTTACGATTGTGAAATGGATAGTGTGTTACTGGTTGTGTTGCCTTGTTGGCTGCCTAATAATTTAGTTCTTCTGTTTTGTGAGTTTAGCTTCGTCTTACTTTGGCAAAGCTGCACCCTGTAGTTTAAAACCTATTTATGTGCACTCCTCTGAGAAACTGCCTGCTGTGAATCTTACCCGTCAGCACCCCAGAATCTGTTGAAGGTACAGGATTTATTGTTGTGTTGTTCTATGCTTCCCAAAGGCAATCACTTTCATGAGCATTCATATTCATCAGCACTCACTCTCGCCAAACCAGTGCATGTGAAGTATAGTTGTAGTCACAGCGATGGTAGCCTCCACCGTCACTTCTGTGCAACCAGGTGACTACAAACCACAACTTTTTTGTATTTTCCAAAACTAAGTACCTGGTTATGTAGCCTCATGGGTGTTCCCGTGATCACAGGATCCCCAACAGTGCCAGTCATCACTTTTATAAAATTCTGTTTTTGAAAAACAAAAAAAAATAAATCATTGTTTGGATATGTTTTTTTATATCTCAAAACCTATACTGTTTTAAAAACAGATGAGCGATTATTCCAATGACATCTTTTTCTTTGTCGAATATGTTGATTTACGAACTGTAAGGAAGGTTTTCAACAGTTTGACTCTGTTTTCTATCGTTGTCTTGTCATACAGAAATCTCGCTGTGTATCTGAATTGAATGACTGAGTTGTGCGTGTGTGTGTTCTGTGTGTATGTGCGTGTTTGACTTACATGACGGGTTGTATTGGCAATTGAATTAACCCAGTGTTACAGGTCAGGAAAGGCAGAGTCCCACTTGTTAAAAAAGAGAAAATCACTGCCTGTAATTATCTAATCTAGTGTATCTCCTCTTTCCTCTTGTATAGAACCACTGTTCCATTTCAAGGAACCTTTGCCAATATATTCTCCCAAAACATTTTATGTATGTAACACAGTAATAACATTGAACAAACATTAAGAGAGCAATGTCGCTTTTAACCTCTGAACTTTGGTGAGTGTTTGTTTCCACCAGTTACTAACTCTCCTCAGGTTTATGAAACTCAGCCAAGACAGAGGAGACTCAGACTGAATTATAAACCACCAAACAGCTCTGTCTCTCATCCCTAACTTGGTAATCACGTATATTATCATTTTCAAAACCTTCCCAGAAACATTGGCTCAGCTGGTGGGGTATTGGCAGTTACAGGAACAGCGACTCCTCCACCTTGAAGCCCACAAAGGAATGACTTATGCAATAATAGTGTTTCAGCATGCAATAATATTAACACCCCCCTCAATAAGCCCATCAAATGATCACAAATTACCACGCACATTTGTTGACCTTTTGCAGTAAAATGCCTCTTCAGATAAACACATATTATAAAGGGAGAACAGTGTATTTTGTACAAATATTTTAAAAGTGTTAAAATAAGCCTGTTATATGTGTACATAAAACAGTTGAATGAATGGTGAAAATGTGATGTGTTTTTTTCCCTGAATAACTAAATGAAACCAATATTAATGCAAATGCAGGTGTCTGTGTCATTTGTTAAACAGTTAAGTCTGCCTCTAAACTACACTTTACAGACTCACCTCGAGAGCTTCATTTTGGTTCAATTAGGAAAGACATTTGGTTAAAATCAGTCAGATGATGGACTCAGAAAGATGTTTTGAGGTTTGTGTGTATAGTTGTGAAAAAAAAGTCACAATCACTTTCAGACAAATGCCTTTTAACTGACGTCAAGCTTTTTCCCTGTGTGGTCCATCAATTTTTCTTGTTTGTCTCCTATCATGTAGAGTGAATCATCAGCTTTTTGCCCTAACAACTTAAAATGCATGTCGTGTTGAATCAAACTGCCAGAAAACTGTTTGCAAGTGTCTCTTCAAGTCCGCATCTGTCTTGCATTTACTGTATGTCATGCATATGCCATTCTGTGTGAATGGTGAAGGAAAAAGATCCCAGTGGTTTCAGTCTTTCATCAGAACAGCTGTGAACAGATGTGGAGAAAAGTTGAGTAATTTTACCCTGGTGCGTTCTGAATATTAACAGCAGAATCTCTAACGTGGCACATGGGATTCAAATTGCAGCGCCATTAAAGTCAACCATAACATGAAGCCAGGTTTTTGTGCCAAAAGCAATATGTTTGATATTAATAACAAATGAGGTGATTCACTGTACATTATAGTAGAGCTGATCCCGCTGAGGATGAACATGCAGCAGCTTCTTTTATTGTTTTGTGGAATTAAACTGCATGGTTCACTCTATGCTCTTATCCCTTTATGTAAACTCAATGGGGGAGATAAATAAGTTTGAGACCAACATACTTTGGAGTAAAAAAAACACACACACACAAAAAAAATCTGTTCATTACTTTAATATTATAGTAATAATAATATTATAATATTAATATTGCAGCTGGTAAATGTGAGGCTAATTCTGATTCATTTATATATATTTTACGTATATGACTTCAGATACACCTGCTTATGAATCTCCCCTTTAGGGACCGACAAAGTCTTACTAATATAAAATCATAATTTATTTGTTAATTTTAAATCTGAATCTTGAAAGTAGCTAAAGTTATGAAATTAATGTAGTGGAGTAAAAAGTATAATATTTGACAAGAGAAGAAGAAACTTTTTCCTACTTGTAGTTACCAATAAAGTTACATTAAATAATAGAAGTATTGCGAAATAGTGTTTTTAATATATGCATGTATTTTTGTTATGACTTTGAAATATGAGTAACTTTAAATTTGACAACAGAAGAAGAAACGTTGTCCTCCTTTTAGTTACCAATAAAGTTATACATTGAACGTAATGGAGTAAAATGTACAGTAAGTATTAAAAAATAAATATAAAAAGTAGAAAGTAGCAGAAATAAGAAATATGATAGTATTTTTAATACGCGTGTGTATTTTTGTTAGGATTTGAAATATGAGTGACTTTAAATTTTACAAGAGAAGAAGAAGTGTTGTCCTCCTTCTATTTACCAATAAAGTTATCAATCAACTGAAATGGAATAAAAAGTACAGTAAGTATTTAAAAAATAAGTCTGAAAAGTATAAAGTAGCAGAAAATACGATAATATTTTAATGTATGTTTGTATTTTTGTTATGGTTTTGAAATATGAGTAACTTTAAATTTGACAAGAGAAGAAGAAGCATTTCGGTTGCATGTTAAATCCGTATGTTTGTAGTTTATTGTGAAATCGTTTATGTAGTTATAAATGCTGCTACAAATCTTGAGTTCTTTGCTGAAGCTTTGTAAACCTGTTTTGTCTTGCAGACGTATTGTCATGTACGGTAAGTGAAGTAAACAATAGCGGTGTTAGCAGCGCTCCCTCCCCGCCGTCACCCCCCGGCTGCCTCCCCGCCGCCTCCCCGCTCCCCCCCGGCCCTCTGCCGGTCATCTGCTCTCTCCACTCCCCCTCTCTCTACGAAAACACTTTCGGGAAGAATAAGTTTTTTTTCCCTTGAGCTGAGCCAGTGTGAACTCAGAGCCAAACCGTGGCCTAGCAGGAAGAACGGCTCGACTATGTGGAGAAAGAAACGGGCTCTTGGTGAATCTTTGGCTGCTCTCGTTTTTCTTGTGACCCTCGTCGATGCTTATCGCTGTAAGTTTACTGTGTGTTTGGTTTTGTGTGTTTAAACTCTGTGTTGCCACGGTATATGTTTGCCTGTTAGTCTGTTTTAGAGGCTCAGATTGGAGGCAGCTTTCAGCCTGTTTGGGATCAGTTTCAGGACTTTGTCAAACTTTTGCCATGAGAGCACAAAGTGAGAGGGGTCCTGACTCCTTTCTGCACCATGAAACAATCCTTCATCAACATGAGCTCCTTGTTACAGCTAGAGGTCATTTCTGGGAAATAACTGTTTCGCAATGACCCTTTTTTTTCAGGCCAATTCACAGAAGAGTAATCAGGTTGTCCACTTTGTCCATGCGGGGATCAGACACATCAGCCATCTGTCATGAGGAAAAACACAGGACTGAAATTCCTACTGGGATCAGTCATGTGTTATTATAATGTAGCTGCATATGCCTGGTTGCATTAATACACAGTAATAGGCTTGTCCAGTTCTGATTGCTGCAAAAGCACACATGCATTTGCACATTATATTTGAATGACTGTTTGTTTATGTGTCTGTCTTAGTCCTGAGCCAGAGCACAGCCTCCCAGTTCCTGAGCAGGCACAAGAGAGCCAACTCTCTGTTTGAGGAGAGCAAGAAGGGCAACCTGGAGAGGGAGTGCATTGAGGAGCTGTGCAACAAGGAGGAGGCCAGGGAGATCTTTGAGAACCAGCCAGAGACGGTAAGAAGAGCAGCAGGAGCCCCCCCAATCTCACTGGTTAGCTGTGTCCTGAAAGCATAATCTGGTTCCGCATCTCTGATTTCAATGGCAGTCCAAATAGTGGATGAAGTGAAACTCAGTGGGTATTCTGATTATCAGGTTAAGGGAAGGAAGAAGAAGATTAAAATTGATGGATTTAGCCGTGAAAGTGAAATAAAATGCAATAAATCAGACTAGGGCTGCAAGTAATGATAATTTTCGTTATTGATGGATCTAACGATTATTTTCTTGATTAATCAATTATTTGTTTGATATCAGAAAATAACTAAAATACCATGCTTAATTTCCCAGAGTTTTGTCTTCAGATGTCTTATTTTATTTTAAAATCCATATATATTCCATTTACTATCTCAGAGCACAAAGAAAACCACTTCAGAATTTTTGGTACTTTTGCTGACACATAACTATTTGCATTGCTATAGAAGTTTCTTTTGATTGACAAGCAGATTTGCCAACTAAACATTTCAGCTATAGATTAGCTGAAATTAAACATGCAAAGTTAAAGGATCTGGGTGTTATACTACTTCAAGCAGAGCATTTATTCAGAGCACAGCTGGCTGCAGCCTCACTTGCTTCATACGCCTTTATTTGGCTTCCTTTCACTATTTTCTATTGTAAATTTAAAAAATCTTGCTAAAACTCCAGCATGTTGTGTTTTTTTTTCAGGAATATTTCTACCCCAAATATGTTGGTAAGTTTGCAGAATTTATTATATCTCTTAACATGTTGTGATACCAGTGTTCTTTCACCTTTATGAGCCTGTTCTGATAAAGAACCCTCTTTGTGGCAGCGTGTCTGGGTTCACACCGTGTCGGCATCAACAACCAGAACTCAGACTCTGCCATTCCATCGGACCTTCGCACCTGTGTGAACGGTGAGGGGATTGCATTTTTGTGTCAGTTAGTCTCTAAGGTTAATACAGGTTGGTCTCACCTGTGAAATGCTTTTGTCTAAGCTTTCCTCAACGTCCTGTATGTGTGTTTAAAACTGTCTGTTACATGGCAGAGATCAGTAACCAGTGCACACCGTTTCCCTGCTATAAGGAGGGTTCAGAGCGCTGTGTGGACGGCCAGGCGTCCTTCACATGTGTGTGTAAATCTGGCTGGAAGGGGCCGCGCTGTGAGGATGGTGAGTTCTGATCCTTCATTTGGGATTTTACATGTTTTAGTTCAGCTTTTGAATGGGCGCACACATTCTGTTTAATGTCCTGTATCAATGTTTTTGACCTAAAATTAGACTTAATTCAACTGAAAACTGACACATTTATCCTTTGAAATGATAAACTGGCTGCTGATAAATGTTATAAATGTTGTGTGTATTGTGTTTGCAGACATTGATGAGTGTTCAGATCCTGAATTTCTGGCAGGATGTAACCAAAAGTGCCACAACTTCCCCGGTAGTTTCCAGTGCCTGTGTGAAGATGGCTACTTCATCAATAACAAAATCCACTGCGTGGGTAAGCCTTCATTCAGTTCAGTTGCAGTTTGTGGAGCTAAACTGCAATAATGTTATGAATTCTATAAACTTATTTCTAGTTACACCAAAGGACAGAAAGGTACAGTTATATGTACTTTCTCTGTGTGTGTATGAGTGGCTTATGTCACATATACGAAGACATCCAGCTGTATTACAGTCCATATGGAAGAACATATAGTTCTATTAAGCAGCTGAGCAAACACACATGGCATAATATCCTTTTTGAGAACTTCCTTTTTATTTATTCATATGGACAGTGGAACCCTATGCACTTCATAACAAAAACTCTGTTGTCCAGCTGTTGTCCTTGGGGCCCTACCATTTGTTATTTCTAAAGCTGACCTGAGGTGACCTCTTATGTAACAGAATGTGAAAAGCTTTTAAAATATGAAAAAATGGTCCATCCTTTTAAGCTCTTAACAGGCCACCAGTCTCATATCTGTGAGCTTTTACACCCTCTGTATGGTTTGTAGATGCTTGTTGTCTCATTTCCACTTGTTTCTCTATGTCCTATTTTGTGTGGACATTTCACTTAGTGTTTGTCTTTGAGTAGGTTGAATGCTTGTTGAGTACAAAGTCTTTACAAACATAGACAGGGTCAATTTGGTAAATTTGCTTTTTTTTTTATGATGGGCCATGGAGATTTAGAGGACCATTCAGATTGTTTTGCACAAAGCCCTTCCATACATACCCCAAATAAATTAATGTTGAGAAATTGGTGTTTTTCTAAAGATAGAATAAACATAGAGATAGAAAATATTGTAGTTGTATTCATTTCTATCATATTTATTTATTCATCCATGCACCAAAATTACACTTCTCGTCCACCCCATATGGTTGATTTCCATTTTTTAATACCAGGATTCAGACAGTTCATATTGCAGTTTCTCACAAGACTATTTTCCCATTGTCAATCTTGATTTACTGTTTTCCAGATATCGATGAATGCCTGATGTTCCCCAGTATCTGCAAAGAACCGGCTAAATGCATCAACACGCCCGGCATGTATGAGTGCCAATGTCCCAAGGGTTTCAAATATAACTTCACTTCCAAGACCTGCAATGGTGAGACTTCAATGTATTGTTCTTGTCTTACCACCAAGAGTCAAAACTGATTGTGCACATTTGTAATCACACACCTGTCATTAAAAAGCCACCATAGACATTGAGGGCCACTGCCTGTACATTTTTATTTTCCTGTTGTTGCAGATGTGGATGAGTGTGAGTTCAATGTTTGCCATGGGACTTGTATAAACACGGTGGGCAGCTATATGTGCAACTGTGATGGTCGCGAGGGTCTTCGTTTGGCAGAGGACGAGCGATACTGTGAACCAATTCCTGTTTGTGTGGATCTGTATGACTACAAACACCCTGAGATGCTTTACCTCGGGGAGCAGTTTGCAGGCCTTCCTGTCATCTATCTGCGCTTCCGTCTGCCGGAGAACACAAAGTGAGGGTCCATCACAAACACACACACATACAAATGTTGTGTGCTTTTCTTAAAGGATCATAAAAGTGGACTTTTAGCACAAATAACACCTGCACTGCATTATACCATATGAGTAAGTGCATGAAAGTTTATCCTTGACCCTGGAAACAATAGTTTGACTCTAACTGCTTAGATGGTGTAGATGAGTATCAGTCATCTGCAGACCTTAAGATGCAGCTTAAAGCTCCATCTCAGGGAATGTTGAACAAAAACGTAATTTTGACATAAATAAAAGTAATCACAAGAAAGTTGAAAATTGTAAAATGGGTTTTCATGAATGTTAATGGATGTGAATTTTGCATGATTTTTAGTGATTGAGCTAAAACAATGTATTTACATTTAAGCATAGGTACAGTTAGATTTCTATGTAAACTCATATTTCTGTCTTTCTGTTTCTGGTCTTTAGGTTTGCAGCAGAGTTTGACTTCCGTACATTTGACCCAGAGGGAGTTGTGCTGTATGCAGAGTCCTCCCAGGACTCGTGGTTTATGTTGGGGCTCAGAGGCGGCCGCATTGAAGTCCAGTTCAAAAACCAGCACACATTCAAGGTTACCAGTGGAGGAAAAGCCATCAATGATGGACAGTGGCATGTGGTAAGGAAGAGCTGTAGTCCAGTAATTCCCTACATATACTGAACTTGTTCCCATACGGCTTCCTCCCATATGGAGGAAGTGCTAATCAATAAACTTAATTGAAGTGTTAGAAACTGTGGTCTTGTGCTAAACTGCGTTGAGTTATAGTGCATTGAGAAAGACTTATGACGCGTAACCTGCAGATCTCTGTGGATGAACTGGAGAGCAGCATCAGTGTGAAGATCAGCAAGGAGGCTGTGATGAGCATCAACAGCCCAGAGAGTCTCTTTACTTCTGTTAACGGCAAACTGGAGACCAAGGTCTACATCGCTGGTCTGCCCAACCGCACTGACAACATCATCAAACCTGTAAGCAGGTCATCTGAAAGCATATACACATAATGAATCACCCAGCAAGCATTGATTTTTTCCCTGTTACCACATCTAATAACTTTATCAGAACCAGCGTCATAACAGTAAAATGATTGTATAGGGATTTATATTGGACCACCTCCAATTCAGTGTTGTACTCACTGTGTGTCCATCCATCTATTAGATCAACCCTCGACTTGACGGCTGCATCCGGGGCTGGAACTTGATGAACCAGGGAGCATCTGGAGTAAAGGAGGTCATCCAGGAGAAGAAGAGTAAACATTGCTTTGTGTATGTGGAACAAGGATCTTTCTTCACTGGAGCAGGACTGGCACACTTCAACATTGACTACAGTGAGTAAGTTAAGTTATACTTTATTCATCCCTGTGGGAAAATTTGGCCTCTGCACTTGATCCATCCTAAATATTTAAGAGGTCTGAGAAAGGCCAGAAAAACCCCAGTTGGCCCTGCTGGGTTTCAAGCAAGCACTTATTTTATGTAGTAACATAGAGTAGGAGAGGTACAAAGCAGACATATACTGTATCGTCCATTCCACTGTAGCTTTTACACCTCTATATGTCTCATATGTTCCATATCATGACAGAACTTGAACTTGTGTTTCCCTTTGTCTATGGGTGTGTGTAACTAGGTGATTCTGGGAGCTGGAATGTAGATTTAAAAATGAATATACGCCCGTCCAGCAGCACAGGTGTCCTCTTTGCTCTGGTCTACAACAACACAGTACCCCTGTCGGTCGCTGTGGTCACACAGGGAGAAGAAGATGCTGTGAGTTCATTCAGACTCTGCATGTTTTCACACATACAACCTTGATTCCAAAAGAGTTAGGATGTTGTGTAAAACATAAATAAAACAGAATGTGAAAATTTTCTAATCCTTTTTGAAATATACTCAGTTGAAAACAGTACAATTTTTTCAATGTCATCAACTTCATAGATTTTTGTAAATATTTACTTATTCTGAATTTGATGACAGAAACATGTTTCAAACAAGTTGGGACAGGAGCAACAAAAGACTGTGAAAGTTGTGGACTGATCCAAAAACACCTGTTTGGATCATTCCACAGGTAAACAGCTTCATTAGTAACAGGTGATAGTATCATGATTGGGTATGAAAGGTTCATCCTGGAAAGGCTCAGTCGTTCACAAGCAAGGATGGAGAGAGGTTCACCACTTTGTCAAACACATGACTGTATAAAGGAGATTACTACATGGGCTCAGGAACACTTTGTAAAACTGTAAACACAGTGTGTTTGCAAATGATTGCATTCTGCTTTTAATTACGTTTTACACAGTGTCCCAACTTTTTGGGGAAATTGTTTGTACATATAAACACAAACACACATGGTTAAAGTTTGTGATGTTATTGCCTTTCATGCTCCAGAACCTGCAAGTGTTCTTGGACGGCGTCTCTGTAGCAATGCTGGACTCGCTCATGCTGTGTTACCCCGACCGGCTGACAGTGCAGCTGAACGTGACTCCCACAGAGATCCAAATCTCAGCCAACTCGTCTACTGTTACCTACATGAAGTCTGATGCCCTGCGGGAGGCGCTGGAGCGCCTCAACACCACCATGCAGAACCCCATCAGTACATATATTGGTGGGATACCAGGTCAGTCAAAGCAGCAAGTAAAAGTACAAAAGTTACTCTTTTAAAGATAACTATGAATATAATTTGTTAACTGTCATACTGACATCCCAGCATACAGCCTTTATATATTTGTATTTATTTGAGTCACAGATCAAAGTGATATGTCTCTTTGGTTTGTGAGACGAGGAGTGGGGAAGGACTCAAGCGCAAAACACCCGGATTGACGATAAATACGTCTTTTAATGGAATGGCAAACAAAATCTCAAACAACAAAAATCACTGACAAAGATAGTGTCCAGAAATGTCCAACAGGTCTCATAAAAGAAAATCAGAAAAACAGGTACAAATCCAAAAACTGACGAGGGTAATCACAGGCATGAGGGAACAACAGACAGGGAGAAGAAAAGAACAGAGGAGAAGAAGAACAATCTGGCAAGGGCTGACAGAAATGAAGTGGCTTATATAATGTCCTGATTAGTAGTTGGCTGCAGCTGGGAACACAGGTGACAAAATGAGGTGGGAGTGGCTGACAGGTAAGGTGAGGCAGAGGCGGGGTGAGTAGAGAAGTACCGGGACCTGAGGTGAGAATCTATGGCAGGTGAATAGTGACAGACTGACGGAACTTAGACAGGTAAACAATGACAGGTAACTACTACATGACAGCAGAGACAAGAAACTAAGACCAAGACAATGAACTAAGACAATACTACAACATGACAAGACTACTATGACGAGACCAACAGAACTGAAAGAATTATAACAGCGACTAAGGCTGAACAGAAACTAAGATGGAACTATGACAGGACACTGACCGAAAACTATGACATGAAAACTAAGGCAGGTCAACTAAGACAGAACTAAGGCAGGAGAAAATCTAAGGCTAAACAAAAACTAAACAGAGGCCTAGCAGGCAGAACTGTGACAGGTTTGCATGTAATATTTATGTTCACCATGAAAGGACCATTATGAGTTCTGGCTATAATAATTTCAATATGAATACCAGCCGGTCTTATTATAAGAAAGCTTCACAGAGATTTCCATATACTGGAAAAGAAATTCAAAGCAAACCTAAATGTAATATCTTCTCCATTGTGCTGTAACAGCATCTGCTCTCCAGCTCTGTGAGGCTCTACTTAGGAACAGTGGTGCTTTGAGATAAATGCTAATGTCAACATGCTGTAATACTCACAGAGACAATGCTAACATGCTGATGTTCAGCAGGTATGATGTTTACTGTTGTCACATCCTAGTTTAGCGTGTTAGCGTTTGCTAATCAGCAATAAACACAAAAGTACAGCTGAGGATGATGGGAAAGTCTTTTTAGTTTTGCAGGATTTTAGACACGAACCAAAATATTGCAGAGTTTAAATTTGTGACCAGATGATGGCGCTAGATTAAAAGTTAAGACATCACTAAAGTTATTACACTGAGGGAAACATGAATGTCTGCATCAAATTTCATGGCGATCCACCCAATAGTTGTTTAGATATTTCACTTAAACCCAAATGTCAAAGCCAGAGCCAGAGGAAAGTCATTTTTGAATGTCATTTTTAGTCTGGACCAAAGTGAAGGACCAACTGAGAGACTGACACTATAATACCTGGAGCAATGCCACTAGAAGAGATAAAAACTTTTCCTCCCTCTGAAAAAGCAACACTGACAAATTCATTGTTAAATGTAGGACTAAATAAATGAATTTGTTGAATGAATAACATTCATAACTTCAGTCAAGAAGTTGTGACATGTCTCTATTAACTTTTCTTCATCAATGTCTCTCATTGTTGTCATTCTCACTGACTGTCTCTCTCTTTCAGACGATGTCCCGTTACCTGCCACCCCTGTGTCGGCCTTTTACCACGGCTGCATGGACATCACTGTCAACAGCCAGCAGCTGGACTTCGACGAGGCTCTCAGCAAACATAACAGTATTAAGTCCCATTCCTGTCCTCCTGTGTCTGCCCCTGAGAGCCACCCTGATGCACCGCACCCGCACAGAGAGTGACCTTAATTAAAATGTGGATCACGTTAAAAAGCCCTTACATTAGTCAGCATCCCACAGCGGCCACTTCTTGGGATATTTTGGAAAGAGAGATAGAGGAGAGGAGATGGGAGGGAGGAGGGAGATGAGAAAGAAGTGACAAGAAGAGGAGATAGAGGTTAGACGGTTATAGTCATTTTTGTCGACTTTCTCTGATGGGTTAATTTGAAGCTTTTTTTTTCTGCTTACAGTATTAAAGTTCCTGTCCTGGGAACATCCTGTTTTCCGGGGTTTTTATTTTTTTTAGTGAGGCACAACGAAAGCTGACTTGCCAGTGAGCTCGTCAGAAGCTGGATGTCTGGATGACTTGTAGCAGTATGTTGCAATGAATTAAATACTTTCCAAGAAATGTTTGAAAAGAGCTGAGCTCTGTAGAACGCATACCATGTTTGGAGCAAGAGATGCTTATATTTGTGTAGAGACATAAACAAATGGTCACTGTTGACCAGGCTTTGAGACCACCTGCACCCCTGTCCCTGTTCTTGAATCATGGTACTATCTCTAAATTCTCTTCACTTCTGGTCTCGTGGATGCAAACATCTGGAGACAAGTAGTGAAATTGTGGTTGTTGGTTGTGAAGGTTAAAACCACAGACAAGGAAGCTGAGCCTCCAGGCTTTCGATCCAGTTCTGTTTGAATTTTCTTGTTTGAATCACCATCCACCATCCTGTAGCAGAGAGGCAGCTCTCTGAGGTGTTGGCGTTCTTTTAGCAACATTTAGAAACATGGTTAACAATTTTATTGTTCTCAGAACCCACCATGGTTGTCACCACATGTATTCACCTCTCATTAGGACTGGTTTTCCAAGACTACAACTTCTGTTTTTGTCTTCATTTTCAGGTTTCTCCTGTGTTCAGAATTCAACTTGTATATAAAACAAGTCATCTTTAATATATAACTTAAATGTAGTTGTTCGGTGTTGTTTGTTTTATGTTTGTTTTAATAAAATTGGTCAAAGCAACCTTACCTGATAAGACAACATTTTCATTCATCTACCCTCTAGAAAAAGAAAAAGACCACACAGGAAACTTCTTCTTAGAGTTATCAAAAATTAATTTCTGTCTGTCTTTGAACTGACATCCTGACTCTTTCCTGTTTCCGACACAGCTTGTGTCATAAGTCCTTAATGACAGAACAAACTCGTAAAGCAGCTATTTCCAAAACACAGTTTGACCCAGGTGTGTTTTCCTTTAACATCAAGTGATTCCTCCTTCATTTAGAGGTTTCTGCAGGGACAGATGGAAGCAGAGCTCTGCACCATCACGCTCCACTGTGACACCATCAGCCCACTTTTAAGTAGGTCGTCAAACTATATTTTCATTCATAACTTATATACTACACATGATGGTAAAAAAATATTATTGTTGGCATCATCACACCCATGCATATTGTGAGAGCACAGCAATACATTGATGTGTGTGTAATACCACTCAATTTAGTGAATAATGCTTTTCATTAATTAGGTCAATCTTAGACTTGGGGTCCATATTTAAAAAGACAACATAGAACAAAATAAATATATATATATAACTTATAACTAACCGTTATTTACTTTTTAATAGTTACAGTTACATGAGAAAAGTATTTTTAAAAAATGATAATGCAGCAACCTCAGGCACATATAACATCTCCTATGAATTCTATTTAAGATTAAAATTTAACCTTGATGTTTCACTGTACGATGACGAGCACTTGAACGAAACTGTCACGTCCGTTTTTACTAAACAGAACATGTGACACGCTGTGACTTTGTGGCCTTGATAGAGAAATGGGAATAACGAGAAAAAGCAAGTCACACACAAAGCAAAGAAGACTGACGCGGGCTTCAGGGAAAACAAAACAGAAAGAAAAGCAACTGCAAAAGGAATGTCTAAAATAAACTGCCCTGGAATTCTTTTTTTTTTTTTTTTTTTTTTTTTTTTTTTAGCTTTGATGACTGATCTAATTCCACCACTGAAGTGAAGGAAGAGATCTAACTCAGATCTAACTTGCTGATCAAGACTTACATACTGTGGAAAAAATGAACATATGAAGCATTGTTGACAAAACCTCTGTACTTTTACTTTAATAAGTTTAAAATGCAAGGCACTTGCAATGATATTTGCATCCTCTTATTAAGCAAAGGATCTGAATATTTCTTCCTAATAAAATAGGAAATACTCAAAATTGTGCAGCACTTGAGTAAAAGCAATTACTCTTGCATTGGAAAACCTTACCTAAGCAGAAGTAAGTATTGTCAGTAAAATGTATTTGAATCATCAAAAGTTCCTCATTCTCATTAATACTACTGCTGCATTTTACAGCTGTGGTTGTTTAAAGCTGAGCTCATTTTAACTACTTTATATACTGTTTAGTTTAATGAGTAGTTTAACTTACAACAATACATCATATTTTTAAGATGTCCTGTGAGAACCGTATCCCTAAAAAGTCAACAATTCATGAGGTCAGAAAAACAGCTGACAGTGCACTTTCCAGCTGATCCAAGAGGGTTTTAAACTACTTTAACTTTCTCAACCCATAAAGGAACTTAATCCTTCAGTTTAGCAGAAAAATCCACATGCAAAATCACAAAATTTGGAAATATGTGTTTTCTTCAGAGGACAGGAAGAGTATGAAAACTGTAATCTGAAAAGTAACTAGAGTTGTCAGACAAGTGTAGTGGAGTAAAAAGTACAGTGTTTCTGAGATGGAGTGAAGAAGAAGTAGAAAGAAGCACATAATGGAAATACTCAAGTAAGGTACAAATACCTCAAAATTCAGAAAAAGTCACATTCAAAATCACAACATTTGGACAGGAAGGGCATGAATAATATGATATGTAACTAAAGCTGTCAGACAAATGTAGTGAAGTAAAAGCATAAAGTAGAATAAAATACTCAAACACAAATACCTCAAAATTGCACTGTACTTGAGTAAAAATACTTATAGTATATATAACATATAACATATACTTACTCTACAGAAAGAGATCTCAAAAAAACCCAACTTAATTCTTCAGAAAAATTCACATTCAAAATCACAACATTTGGACAGAAAGGGTATGAAAATTAATATGTAATATGATAAGTAACTAAAGCTCTGGGATGTAGTGAAGTAGAAGTATAAAGTAGCACAAAATGGAAATGATCAAATAAAGTATTTAAGTAAAAGTACTAGTCCAAGAGCCCTAAAGAGACTTAATTCTTCAGAAAAAAAAATCACATTCAAAATCACAACATTTGGACATGAAGGGTATGACAATCTGAAAAGTAACTAAAGCTGTCAGCAGTATAAAGTAACATAACATAGAAATACTCAAGTAAAGGCTGAAAGCATTACAACTATGATGATTAATGATCTTTAATTTGTATTTTCATGTCTAACTTCAGTGTGTTAATGTCTGCACACACACACACACACACACACACGGTGCAGCAGCAGCAGCAGCAGGAGGAGGAGGAGGAGGGATGAGGAAGAGGAGCGTCTTCATCGCTACAAACTCTCAGATCCGCTCCCCCTCCTGAAGCGGCAGAAGCGTCCAGTGTTCCTCCGCAGAGCGGGGACTCGGTCCGGCCACAGAGGGGCTCAGCAGCCGGGAGAGAGAGCGAAAGAGAGAGAGAGAGAGAGAGACGACACCGAGAGCAGCCGGCAATGGAGACGAGCTGAACCGGAGAGGAAACCAGGACGGGGGCTTCAAATTAGTTTGTTATGAACGAGGAGGAAGACAGTTTATCATCCTAAAAAAAAAAAAAAAAGAAAGAACGGCGACTACCTGAATACCTGCAGCGTTTAGCCTCGTTGACATTGAGAGACAGAGACGACGAGACGGGACAGGAGAAAGTTTCCCCCAGGCTTGGAGCTCACACAGCGGCTTGAACAATGAGGTTGACCCCGACAAAGTCCCTTTCATCGGCAGCAGTGCTGTTCATAATGCTGCTCGTCCGCTGGTCCGACAGCAGTGAGTAAACAGTGACATGCTAACAGGCTAAGCTAACTGGCTAAGTCCCCTTTGACATTTGTGCTTTGGTGATGATATTAACGGGGTTTTAGCGGCAGATGTGTCGCAATATCTCTGCAGTGTTTTCGTCCAAAATGTTGCTCAACTCCTCTGTTATTTGACCTTCTCTTGTTCTTGTTGTAATATATTTTTTTTGTGTGTGTGGGGGGGTTGTAGTTTCCCTGTCCCCTCAAGAGGCGAACCAGTTTCTGAGCAGACACCGGAGGGCGAACCAAGTTTTCGAGGAGACGAAGCAGGGACACTTGGAGAGGGAGTGTGTGGAGGAGAGGTGCACCAAAGAGGAGGCCAGAGAGGTGTTTGAAAACGACCCCGAGACGGTGAGTGTGTGTTACAGGTTGTGGCACCAAACCGAGCTTTAAAGTTGTGCGTTTGAGTCAAGGTTGCATGAAGGGTTTTCCTCTGCAAAACACAAGCCACGACACCACACCTTCATCTGGCTTCTCCTCCATTCAGATCCTGCAGGACTAAACACTCTGTTAAGTCTGTTAACTAATCAAAACACAAACCACGACGCCACACCTTCATTTGGCCTCTCCTCCTCCATTGAGACTAAAAACTCTCTTAACTAATCCAAACACTATCACCAGTTCGCACGAGCCTCAAAACTGCAGCTTGCATCTGTCAGAAAACATACATCTGCAAGGTCTGTTGTTTACATCATGTTCGTATCGACTGATAATTGACGACTGAAATGCAACACCAGACTAATGATTCATTGTCTGGGCTGCTGGTGTTCACGCTCCAATAAGTCCAGAGCGCCAATAGCTGTCAGTGTACATAATATTCCCCATGTCAAAGACAAAGGCATGTTTTCTTTCTCCTTTTGTTTGTTTCTGTGACAGGCATTGAGTCAGCATGACTAATCTGAAGTTTATGAAATACAGAGAAGACGCTGCTATCCCGACACCCACCCCCCCTCCTTCATATTTATATGCACACAGAAACACGCGCAGCCACTCATGTGTCGTCTTTTTGGCTTAAATGTAGTCTGTTTGCTGAAATTTGTCTGTGTCTACTGGAGATCTGCTCGGCTTAGGTCCCTGCCAAATATGGGAAACACCTGGATATCTTTTCTCCTCTCAACATCTGTATTACTGTATGTCTGCACATGCTTACTTTTACATGTCCCTTACACACAAATGCATGTGAATGATGCAGACTGCTGAGCTGATTAGCTGTTTCCTCTTGGTGTGTTTCATTCAACACAGTAATGCACATTGCCTCACTAATCTTTATACAAGCTCCCACAACTTTTTCCATTTGATGTGTACCAACAAACAAAATCCATCACGATACACTGCAGATTAGTTTCCATTCTGCCTTCATGAATGCACAGATTAGCCTTTGCGTCCATGTGAATACGTAAGCCTGTTGAATATGTACGATAACAAACTATAGCGAACTAGCTCCAGCGATGTAAACAACGGAATGTGTCAGTAAACGTGGCGAGTGAGATTGCATTCATTCACTCATTGGCCGAGAGTGCAGACTTTTAAATCTTTTAACAGACATCTGTGCGTGGTGAGTTGCATGTGTCACTGTGTGTGATTGTTAGTCAGTAAAATAGTGTTGGCCATTTGTAGTGCAGACTCTTGTGTAAGCCCCTTTAAAATGTTTGCAAGAAAAATCAGAAGCAAGGATGTACATCCTGATATTGTTGAACCTTTTTGTTTTTATGTTGTCAGTTTGGTTGCTCAATTTGTAGGTCAGAGGTTAATGGAGGGCATGCTTGTTAGCATTGTACCGGTGATGCTATGCTTTTTAACGGCCGCTCTTACTCTTGAAGTTTTGCCGTTGCGAATTGTAGCGGAGAGGGAGCGAATAAGGCAATCGATGACTCAGAGATTATACGTAAGATTAGTGATGAGACATGGAAGCTGACGGAGGACTGAGGAAGGATTAAAGTGAAGTTGAGCTGGGTTCAGAGGAAAAGGTGAGGCCAGGTGATGTTCCCTCCACTTGAGTTGGAATCAGCCGGACGCACATCACCAGGAGAATACCGTTTGCGTGCCTGTAGTTTTCTACCATGTCGTTCCACAAAGCTGCAGCCTCATTCATAGCTGCATTATTTATTCTGAAAGTGCCGGTCTCTGACTCTGCATTTTCTTCTGCTGCAGTTCTCTGGCACTGCAGAGTGAGGGAGAGTGGGTGTTACTTATGATCATCCTTCGTAGCACATGTGGCAACACCAAGTTGATGAAGCTGATAAGAAAGGCGTCATAACCATCTAACTAACTCAACTAACCAACCAATTGTGGCTGACCTTTGCAAACCAGTTGTCGCATCAAATCAGGGGTATAATCAGACTTTACAGCGTATAATATATTCCTAGCTGTTGCAGACATTTCTCACCAGAGACCTTTTTCACCTCAGCCTGCTGCATCTGGCTCCTACTGCAGCAGGAGCTCTGTAAAGTCTCTGTGCCTTTAGAGTCTTTCCATTTGATAGATCTTCCCAAATTCTGACCTACATGTGGAGGAGTACTGCAGCCAGGAGGCGGGAGGGATGCTACTACTATCAGGAATGCAGAGAATTCTCAGGAAGCCTTTGGCAATGGGCCGCACCCATTAGAGAGAGCACACATGCACACACACACACACACACACACACAGATTACAGAGTAATCATATTGTAATCTCTGGATACTAAACACACAGGCACACACAGACAAATGTGGTAGGTGAAATTAATTGTTTGAGTTGCTTTTTACTCCCATGAGTATAAACACAGAGGCCATGAATGAAACGAAACCAAATCCTAGATTATGTTGAGTATTAACAGGACCCCCTTCCCCCCTAATTGTAAGTATTTATTTAGATTACCTTGTTCTGTTTATATGTCTGTGTAACTTTATCTCTCTCTCTCTCCATCTCTCCTCCCTGATGTAGGACTACTTTTATCCCAAGTATTTAGGTAAGTTATCATTCTGACTAAAACTCTTCATCTCTGCTCATGATAGCCGGCTTGACCGATTATATGTTTGTAATCTCTTTTTTGTTTCTCTCTAGCCTGTGTGGATAGGTTTGGAGATGCTGAAAAGAAGAAACAGGATCTGGTTACATGTGTCCACAGTAAGTTTTATGTCCTCTTATCTGTCTGCAGACTTAATTTTAGAGCTTGATAGCGCATCTGTGGTCAGGTTGATAGATACCTGAACAAACTGTCCTCCTTTTCACTGTGTAAGTACTCTTACATCCACAGACAGCAGTTGTACTGTGGGGTTGGGCTGCACTGCAGTATATCTGCTCTGCATCACACGCAGACATACATGCACTCTCTCTAAGTAGAAAAGGAAAAGAAGGATAGGTGATGAAAAGATGCTGATTATCAACTCCAGGTCAGCTTTTGCAGTCTGACACACCTAATTGATTCTGTGTGTGCTGTGTGTGCTGTGTGTGCGTGAGCTCAGGTATCTATGAGTAATATTGCAGCACTTTGCTACGGTGATGCTGCACATTGGTGAATGAGCAACACACCCCTTCACTCGTCACATACTCACTCACTCTCTCACTGGGCGACTGCACCAGCTTCTTCGTGAGCTGGCTCCGCGGAGGAGTGACGTGAAATAAAAGTCTGACGTGAGTGGAGCGCAGGATTTCTGCTGCATCAGGATACAGGGACCGACCCGGCTTTGCTGCTATTGGCTGAGCAACCTCAGGGGGGGGTTTCCATGACTCAGCTGCAGCATCGTGGCACGGCAGCTCTTTTTTTCTTTTTATCTATCTGTCAGCACACCAGCTATCTCTCTCGCTGCAAATCTCAGCCCATCTGTCTCGGTGCAGACTAGTGGTGGGTGGTACACCAGTAGCAAAGCAGATCATGACATTCCACTAATGTCGTTTATGAAATATTACGGACATGCACTGTTACAAACATGGCACGTAATGGAACGATATAGTTTGGGCTTCATTCTATAAGCTGATTGATTTCATTGTAAGCACAGCAGTCAGTGTTTATTGTCCCACTCCTGCCTGTTTCTGTTCCCTTAGACTGCAGTTTGTTCTGCTGAAAAATAGATTCATTAAAAACACATTTTCCCATTCTCTAGCATATACTGTATGTGACATGGTTTGTTGTTGCTCTGTAAACTTTGGAGGGCTTACCCAAATCATTGTGGTGTCCCCACAGTGTGTTCTTTATTAAATGAAATTACATTTCGCCGTGCTGTTAAGGGACCTGCGGTTACTCCGGCTAGCTCACAGACCCTGACGTATTACTAACCAAGAGCCTTGGTCAATTTACGCTGATTTATTTAAGGACTGCCTGCATGCAATAAATAAAGAAGCATATATTGATACTTGTACAGATATTCGTATGGTGTTTATCTGCCAATGGCGTGGACTCATTAACACTGTGATTTACTGATTTATTTATTTTTTAACTCCTCCGTAACACCGGTTGCAAATGTCTGCAATCACCAAAAGAAACAAGCACAGGTTACCTTTACTCATGTAAACATGTTTAGCTTCTCTGTAACTAAAGGTTTTTGCTCATATAAGCTCTAAAATCGGCTTCACTTAATTATGGTAATATTATATAAAATTATATAATATCTTAATCAGTTAATGCTAGAAACTGACAGTTCACAGACTGTTAGCTAAAAAAAATAAAATGCATTAATATATGTAAAATGAATCATCCACATACTTTATATCAATGCGCTATTACAGGCATTATTTTGATACTGGTTCTGATATTGATAACATCTTTGCAACAATTATTGATCCTATACCATAAGCTATGTATTTTGGAGACTATTTAACCTGGTGATGCACCTTTGTGTTGTTGTTGTTGAATCCAGTTGTCTTTAGATTACAGGTAACATTTTTGTTCATTTTGTTGTTTTGTTTGATGAAAATCTGGGATCATCACTTTGCTGGAAGCCCCTCTTTTGTTTTATGTTTTTTATGCTTTATTTATTCTCACAGTTGATGTTGTACATCTTGTTTGTGTGAATATTCACTGACAGTCAGAGTTTGTCTTTAAAACTTAAGCTTCTCGCAGCTGGAGCATGTAACTGATACTAATTTAATTCTGCCATTATATGTAGCACCCATGAGTAGATTTAAAGGTGATGTTAACATAAGCTTCAGTCACTTAAAACACCAAATGTTTCACTCATGAAATTAAGATATTTAAATGCACAGTTTTGTACATTAGTGAAAAACAGCCTGATTTGAAAGTTGTGTTTCACATGTGAGCTTATCTCTCTCATGCTCCCCTCATTGTCTCCAAACAATGTCCTTTGCTCGCTCTAACTGCTCGACAAGTCCGGGCATGTTAGCTGGAGTTCAAACTCCACTGCTAGGAAAAGGAAACTGGATGGGAAGAGAAAAGATTTGCACATGTGCGCAGTTACACAAGCCTGGAGTGAAAGAGAGGGCTTAAGTGAAATTATCTAATAGAAAAATGGGACAAACAAAAATGAGCTGTCGGTAGAATTTCTGTTTGATCTTGTTTTTTGTGAGCTGGAGGACAGGTATGCTGGCAAGGATGGAATTAGGGCATCTCCGGTAGAGGAGCTTAGCCAGCATTAGGCTATTTATATTGAACTCCTGATATGCAGAACATAAGAGATGCCCTTCCTCTGTCTGGTGTATCAGTATACAGTTACACTCATGGTATGAATCCTGTTTGTACAAGCTCAGATTTAAAGCAACACTCACACTTCTTTCTCTGTATCTGTCTGTCTCTGTTTTCTCACATTTTAAGATATTCCAGACCAGTGCTCTCCGTCTCCCTGTAACGCCAGAGGTACGGTGCGGTGCGAGGACAAAAAGGGCGACTTCCTCTGCCACTGTTTTACAGGCTGGGCCGGAGCCAGATGTGAGACAGGTACAGTCATCACTATGGAAAGAGAGAGAGGGTATATAGTTGGACACTGTGCTGGAGCTCAGCAGAGGTTGAACTTTTTGCATTGTCATTCAGTGTCATATCCAGCATCTGTGGATAGACATCATAGTCACTGTAACCTTGATTCTGACAGACAACTCCCATCCACTGATAGACAAATATATGACTAATGAATATGATGGGAAGCCAGATCTTTCTAATAATTTCATTGTTTCTCATTGTGTTAATGTGAATGATGTTTTTATTTGGTCCTCGCAAAACTCTATTTCTTGTGTTTCACTTTTATCTTACAGTTGCAACTGTTATTGTCATCATGTACCTTTAATATCTAAGTGTTGTTGCTGCTGCTGCTGCTACTGTTATTAATGATGTGAGAATGGTGTGTCAGGTCAATATGAACTCCATGTACGGGAACTCCCAATGGGAATCTGCGTGTCTGTTTGGAGGTCAAAGCTAGTTACTGTATAGATATGAGAGCAAGCTTGCATCTCTTCTGACAAACGTGAAAGTGAGACCAAGGATTTCAGTTTTTGACAGGAAATGAAACAAATATAAAGTGTATAAACAGGAACTGGAAAGCACACATAATTTACACAGGCACACTGTGAGGGAGAGGGGAAACATGTTTCTCTGATTTATGGCACGGCCACCGTTCCACACATTTCCACTGTGACTCATCCTGCCACCTTACTGTGAGAGGAAACCAAAACAGATTCAGTTTGACTCGGTCTCAGTCTTTTCCACTTGACGACCGCACTCCTCCTAAACACTCAGCTGCAACACTCAGCCACAATGACATAGTGTGTCAGTTATTTGTGAGGCGTCTAACAAATGCACAGGACATTTGAGTGAGCTTTTCAAACTGTATCAAACTTCATGTTGTGTGCTTCTATTCAGAAATTCAAAATCTAACTCACTTATGCTAAATAACTGATCCTGAATTACTGTGGGAAGTCTCAACACCAGCCAAACGACCCATTGCTGTAAACAGTCCATGATGATATTTTTCCTGCGTTCGTGTTGACTGTACCTCCATCCTATTTGCAGATGTTGACGAGTGCAGCAAGAGAAATGGAGGGTGTGACCACGAGTGCAACAACACTATGGGCAGTTACCGCTGCTCCTGTCACCAAGGCTACATGTTGGTAGGACGCCACATGTGTAATGGTAAGCCACAAACCATAGATGGATGTTATTCTAACAACTGGAAACATGTCAATATAACACAATAAACACTTTGTTTGACTCAGTCTACCTTTAAACAAATTTGATTCCACTTCAAACTATGAATGTTTATATTATTTCTGCATAGAATAAAGAATTGCAGTGGTATTCTGTCTTTTGAAATTATTGTGAAAAAATGGTTTAGTTAATAAATTACTTCACACTTCAACCTCAGACTCTTTACCAGGTCCAAAATGAGCATTGTGCAATTGTGCAAACAATCATTATTTAAACCCACCAATGTTTATTTAATGTTGTAGTTTTCCCACACATGAGAGAAGTGTGCATAAAACCATGTTAAATACATCTTGAAATTTCTATTTCATTTATTGGTGCAGCCTCTAAAAGTGGTGTCTTCTGGGTAAATATTTATTTCAAGTGTGATGTAGTTAGTTGCTAGTAGTATGAAAGACTCACATTGGTCTAATTTTAAAGCTGCTTTGGGGTAAATTTAATATTGGTGTCATTTTGATTCAGGTGTTTAACCAATTAGGATGAGAATTTACTGTCATCCATCTTGTGGTTGGTTTTAATTTCCCACTTCTCAAATGAATCCAGTTTTGGTGCCTGGTGTCTTTTTCGGACACATTTTTTTTTTTCTTTCACTAATGAGCAAAGATACAAATAACGTCCTCATGTCATGTCCTTCCAGCTGAGGAGTTGACTTTATAGTCTTCTCGGTACTGTTCTTGGTGCCTGTCCAGCTGAGTACATTTTGTGTCTTTCAGATGTGAATGAGTGTGAGGACCCAGGTGTGTGTGGAACAGCACAGTGTGAGAACAAGGAGGGCAGCTATGATTGCTTGTGTGATGTCGGCTACGCCTATGACAATGAAACCAAGACCTGTGTTGGTAAGTGTGCATATGTGCAAAACAAAAGAGACACACGCACACACACAAAGACACACAAACACACATTTTCATGAGAACTGAGTGAGGAGCAGGACACACAGCAGGACTTGATGCAGCTGTGTTGTGGGGGTCAGGAAAGGAATGCAAAGACATTTGGAGAAATTCTGTACAAGTAGGTAACAGGTCACTGTCTCCATGCCTGCAGAAAAAAACTAACTAACAGCTAAAATACACAACTGATTTTGTGATTCACATTTGCTTGGTCCATAATGTTAATGCTAGAGGGTCTTTGTGATTTAAAATTTCATCAGGACTGAAATGGTTAAAAAAAATCAAACAAGAGATGGGCTCAAATGCAAACAAACACAATGGCCATGCCAGAGGTTTACAGCACAGAGAAGTGTTTGTTACTGTTCAGAGTGTTCTCAAGCACACCAGATCATGCTTTAAACATGCAATGATTTGAAAACAGCCCCCTCTGTAATCACAGCAGCAGCATCAAACCAAATCTTTAAGTTGCCTTGGACCTTAATGAATCCAACTGAAAGTACAGATGTACAAATATGACCATATATATTATATGTCAAATAAGAGTTATCTCAAGTTTCCCCTAAATTCATAGCAAAAGGCATTAGTTGACTGCTCAACGTACACTTTTATGCTAAAGAAACGGAAGGATGTCCAAGGCCAAAAAAAACACTGCCTTGGTATTTAATAACATAATAAGATAAATATCCACAACCAGCAGGTCTGTCAGTAAAAGCAATGAATAAGAAGTAAATCAAAGTCATTAATCACTCATGTGCCCTGTTTTGCTATGTAGTGGAAACCAGACTTTTCATAACCTCAGTATCTCTCCTCTGAGAATGAACGTTTATTATAGCCAAAATTCTCATGGCCATGTAAGGTTGTATATGGAGCGGGGAGATACCACCCAGTCAACGTCAAAGACCACTTGACTCAAGTGTTGTTTTCATTCCCTCATATGTTGACAGGAAAGACATGGGACATTTTTTTCTTGCCTGTGGAACTGATGTTTTTTTTAGATTCTTGGACGTTAATGTTTTGACTAATTCCTACTCTGATGACACTCTGATAACTTCTTGAACTCTCTGATTCTCTGTAACTCATGACTGCCATCTCTCATTCTCTTTGATCCATTCGACCTCTGTCACGTGTCAGATGTGGATGAGTGTGAGGCAGGTGTGTGTGCAGAGGAGTGTCTGAACACTCCAGGGAGTTTCCGTTGCTTCTGTGATGGTCGTCAGGGCATGAAGCTGGCCCAGGACCTCAGGAGCTGTAAGGTGAAATACATGAACTGTGGCAAATATTAACCAGCAATTTCATAGTTCAGCTTTCGCCTTTGTTGTTAAGTGTGAAATTTAAACCACATTCTTGAATCTTAAAACCATTTTGAGTCATACTTGTACTTGCACATTCATGAAGTAGCAGCATGCGATCTCTCCAGCTTGGTTTCTGTCTGTGTTTTTACAGCCTTTAACTCCCTGTATGTTGCCGTCTCTGAAGAGGAACTCTCGTTCCCTCTACCTGGGCCGCATGTTCAGTGGTGTGCCAGTGGTGAGGCTGCGTTTCCGCAGGAAGATTCATACTGGGTGAGAAAGTTATGCTTTGTTTTTTCTCATTTGTCTCTTAACAACAACATTATGCCCTCTCTACATTAAGTACAAAGAGATAATTTATTAAATGTTGAGACTGTTTTAGTTTCTCTTACAGATGAGCCAAAAAAGTAAATATAAATGTTTTTTGTATTCCAAGAACAATATTAAATCTTTTGCCAGATTTGTTTAAGGAAGTGTCAAGCATAATTTAAGATTTAGACTTTAATCCTGTGTTAAATTCTTGCCCATATTTTTGTATTTAGTGGACATGTTTGTATTGAAGTGATAGAGCAGGCAGAATGGCCCCTCAAAGTGTAAATTCAAGCCTGAGAATGAACTCGTTTGAAAGGGAAAAGTGTTTTTTTACCAAACATAGTCAGTCATTGAAGTTGTACCAGCTATTTCTAAAAAAAATTCTATTATTAGCTGGGAAAATGCCACTCACTCTGTTTGAGTGCCAAGTGAATAGCAAATACAAAAATTATTTAGGTCACCAAAAGGACTTGTTTTCTCTCCTACTATCTCTTCATGCCCCTTCCTCCTTCCCTTTTTTTAAAGTTATCTTTGTCATACCAACTTACTCACTGCTCCCCTTTTCCCAGCTTTTCAGCAGAGTTTGACTTCCGCACCTACGATCCTGAGGGGGTGATCTTCTTTGCCGGAGGTCACCTCAACAGCTCGTGGATTGTGCTGGCAATGCACCATGGGAAGCTGGAGCTGCAGCTCAAGTATGGCACAGTCAGCAGGGTCACCAGCAGCGGACCCATCGTCAATGACGGCCAGTGGAGAAAGGTTGGAGGGGTTTTTTGTCTTGAGCTGTAATGCACCGTCTACATGAGCTTGATTGAAAGTTCCTTAAATGTCTTGTTTTCATCTCAGATCTCTGTGGAGGAGCAGGGGCGGAGTCTAGTGATTAAGATTGACAGGGAGGCCGTCATGAAGATTGCAGTCAACGGTGATTTGTTTACGCTAAAGAAGGGCATGCATGAGCTCAACCTCACTGTGGGAGGAGTCCCTTTCAGAGAGGATGGCCTCGTCAATCAGGTAGTTAGATGCTTTACAGGCTGTAGATGTAGATGCTTGTATATTTTCTTTAATATGTACCAAAAAGAGATGTTCTTTTAATTTTTTTCTCAACTGCTGTGATTATGACGTAGGTGAACCCCCGACTGGATGGCTGTATGAAGGAGTGGAGGTGGTTGACGGGTGAAGACACGTCCATACAAGAAACCATTCGGTCCAACGACAACATGCAGTGCTTCAGCACCGAGGATCCTGGAGCCTATTACCCCGGCACAGGCTTCGCTCTCTTCAACATCAGCTATGGTACAGTGTGTGCACGTGTGCGTGCGTGTTGTGTGAGTGTGTTTAACGCATAGCATGACTGCGGTTTCCATAACTGAGCATAATTGCTTCTTCCTGAAATAGTTAGTCAATGTTTAATTTGTTTGGGTGCATGCCTTCATCGCCTACTCTGTTGTCAACAGCTTGTCTTGTATTTTGTTTGTCCATAGTCCAAGTTCATGACCTGCTGTTCTCTTACTTCCTGTTCTCATCACTTCAGATTCACAGAACCTGAGTGTCAAGTTGACCCTGCGTCCCACGTCCGCAATTGGAGTACTGTTTGCACTCATTCACCAGGACAGAGTCCCTCTCTCCATCGCTCTGGCTGACTATCATCCTGGCACAGATGAATGGCGAGATGTGAGCACTTTAAAGCTCAACTTTGTAACATTTTGTTGGTTAAAATAGTTAGTTTGTTCGCAAAACTGACTTTTTCTTTGTCTTCAGTTTGTTCTCGTATCTGTAGGTGATGTCATCATCGCCAGTTCTCCTGCCCCCCTGTGTGATGGTGAGAGTCATGAAATTCAGGTGACAATCTCAGGCAACCAAACCCTGCTGCTGGTCGATGGCCAGTCTGGACGTAGTGAAGATGCAGAAGTTCCCATGGACATCCTGTCACAGTCCAGCACCTTTATAGGAGGCCTTCCTGGTGAGGACACACTCAAGACAGGATCTTATTCATACAGTATATTATAGTTTTATTTGCACAATATGCAGGAAAAGTATTAGTGGTGATGCTGAGATCCTTGGAGGGAGGAGAAGTTTTTTTTTTAACTTCTCAGTAGTTAAAATTCCTAATGATTAAAACAGCAGAGACATCTAAAGCTGGCAGACATGATTTTATACTCAAGTGGAAATGAAGGATTCATAATTGGCATATTGAGGAATCAAAATGAAAGGCAGACACGTTCTCTTTTCAATTTATGAGAAGCTTCTAATTTAACACACACACACACACACACAGAGATCACAGTATTTTTGGTTATTCATGCATTTTCCTTCAGTAAAGAAAAATGTGTAATCTACAACATGTACAGAGACAAAACATCTCCAACATAAACTACAAAGAAAAGATAATAAGGAAGGATAAGTTTTTAGTCAACAGCTTGATGAGAATTGGTCGTGTATAGTTGATAAAAGGTCGAAGTGTTGGTTAATGTGTTTGCTGACTGTCATGGTTAACTCACAGTTAAGTCTCCTACACAGTCCGTCTTGTCCTCTGCTGGGTCACATGTTGTCATTTCATCCCCACAGATGTTTCTCTGGTGTCCACGCTGGTGTCTGCGCCCTACAGCGGCTGTATGGAGGTCAGTGTTAATGGACGGCCTGTGGACTTGGACCAGGCCATCCACAAACACAATGACATCCGCTCACACTCCTGCCCCCTGCTGGACTCTCTCCAGTGACCAGAGCATCAGTCTGCCAAAACGGATCCATAAGCAGTTCATTCAGGCAATGGAGATGATTTCCAATATATTTATAAAAGCTTTGACCAGTGGGGAGATGTTTTAGATTGGAATGTAAAAAAAACAAACAAAACTGGACCAGGTATCATGGTGCTGCTTGGAGCCTTAGCCCAGGATCACCCTGTCCTTTTACTGTGATGACACTGCTGCCTAGAGGCATTTGCAGGGAATTTCACAGTATTCTCAGTATAATGACTCAGTAAGGTGGTTAGTCAGCCAATAAGCAACATCTGTACTCCGCAGAAGGTATGGGAATACATGCTGCACAACATTGCCTCAAAAACTGCCTATGTATCACAGCCTTGGAAGCCCACAAGAACACACAGGGCCTTATCTAGATCAATGTCAAATGGTTGATCCTGGGTCAGCCGACTACGCCTGGCATCCTGTGCTTAAATGTAGATCTAACTGGAACTTTGTAGGCAGAGTGACACTTAGCTGATAGAGCTGTCGTCATGTTGCTTACATCCAGTTCACCTGAGGCCCATGCTCACTAAGCTTGAAATAATCAAGTGCTAATGCAGAATCCGATGAAATGAGAAAAAAATGGGACCAGATAAATAGTCCTACATCAGCTACCCTACTCATAAAATGTGTGAATAGGTGATGAGTGTTTGGTGCATAGTGAATTAGGGGGTTGATTGGGGACTAAATGAATCTTATTTGCCCCTGAGAAGCTGAATCTCCTCCTTCCCCTGAGCAGGAAGGCGCGCTATTAGGCACAACTTTGTGTTCTATAGAAAAACCTTGCACATTGTTGCAGGTAGAAATGGACTGCATGCGAAGCCATTTTCTTGAATTCTTCTTGAGTAAAGTAGCACTCCATGTCTGCCTGCAACCTTAAAAATCAACCATGTGCCTCCAAAGAACAACAACCCAAACTTCATGACAGCTTCCCTCCAAACAGGCGAATCATTTCACAAAGGTGCAATACTGTAACACACTAACAGAGCCAACGCTTCTCCTAATGAAATGTTCTACTCATTGCAGTTAATACATTATGCATTTCCACCTGTGCATTTTGGAGTATTGCAATCTTTCAAAGAACTGACTCACGCCCCGATTCTCAATAATCTTCAATCTCTAACTTCGTCACAAAGACCCCTTCTTTCCCTCAGAATCACCCAGTCACAGTTAATACCTGCCATATACCAATCTGAGGACGATAGATTACTCACAGAAGCACAGGGAGACAGGAAGGGGCCCTCTCCACCAAGGAGAGCGAGTGAGCACTGCATCGAACGCACCACACAAGCTACTGAGAGTAAAAAGAGTGCGCTGTAATATACTGAATATGTAAATAACGTGACTGTACAATGCTTTATAGAAGACAGAAAACAAACACTACCTTATGCTCAATGAGGTTTTCTGCACATTTAAGTTGATCCAAAGTCAAACGGAGATCTGAGTTTCTCAAATTCATCTGCTTCCGTAAAAAAAGTCAGATACACAATTCATTTCTTGAAATAGGTATTGGGAGTCTGTGAAAGCAATAGCCAGGGATCCAAGTATCGTAAATCTCTAGTTTTTAATTTGAAATTTTCTAGGTGCTGAGCAAATGAAAACAATAAAAACAAAGAATGTCAGAGGAGCATTGTGATTGAGAATGCCAAAAGGGCTCCAGTGTTATTTTACTTCCCTCTGTAATGTATCATTTTTTTAGTTTTCTGATGAATGAATGCCAGAATATAGAGCTTGACGAGTTATTGTTTATTTTTATCATGTGTTGTATATTGAACTTGTCTTTAGTTTTTATTTTTCACTTTTAACTGCCAGTATGTGTACAATGCTGAGAGAAGTCTGCCTTTTGAGTTTTAACTTCCCTCAACAGTGAAAATCCTATTTAAAAACAAAAAATAAAAGCAGTTGTATGAACATCATAGAGTAAAATTGTATTTTCAAAAAACACATTTGTATGCTGTGTGATTTTGTTAAAGACAAACCTTTGAGGTTTGATATACTAATTTTTTACTAACTTTTTCCTAATACAGCTTTCAACTGTATCTCATGTGCTTCTTCAGCCAGTAGACCATGACTTGTAGACATCATTTTGATTAATCATAGTGACAAATACATTTCTTGTGACTGCCACACAAGTTGTGTTGTGTTTTGCCAGTTGAATGCTTTTAATTTGAACTAGCAGCATTAGGAAATGTTAGGTTTGCATTAGCATTAATTAATATACAGCTCTGACGTGTGCAAACTAAGGCTGATATTAATTATAATAATTAAGATAATATCTTTAAAAAATAATAGTGCATTTCTTGCGTATATCATTTTCCTGTTAGCTGAAAAAGGTGGTTCGAGCAAAAGCACTCATAAAAGTGATCCTTGACTTTACAATGTTTTATCATCAAGGTCAAGAGTGAACCTCCATGCTCAGCTGCTAATGATTTACATAATTGAAGAACATGTTTGTTTTATTAAGACGAGCCATTGTAGGTTTTGCAAAAGTGGTCACAAGTGGCAATTAGGGGATAAAGGAAAATGCTAAATTGTAGTTTAACTAGCACAAATAGATAAGAGTCATAAAGTCAGTGACTGAGTCAGTAATGTGCATTATACAACTTTAACCACTTGACTAAACGTTGCTAATCTGCTAACAATTGCCCCCATCTGTTACCGATTAAAGCAGACAGAGTAAGACTGTAGTAGTGAGTGTATTGAGTTGAGCAAAAGCAGTTTATTGCTCATGAATTCAACTTTTTATTTGCAAGACGAACAGTGGGATTTCTTCTTTAAAAAGTTACATACACAATCTCACTTTGAGGTGAAAGAATACAGCGAAAACAGGTAGTACTGGTGGTAAAATGAGAGAATTTAAAGGAAAAGTTCGATAATTTGGGAAACACACAAATGAGCGCATTAAATCAAATGAGCACATTTCCCAAAATGTCAAACTCTTCCTTCATTGTAAGATTTTGATGAAGCCCTTACTCCACATGTATTTGTATACATCAGTTAACGTATGCATTTCGTTTAGGTGTCTCTTTAATACACACTGTATTTCATAGCAGCAGCAGCTACAGAATCCTACCCCACAGCATTTAACATGCAGCATCAATAATATATACAGCATATTGACTTTAAAGTGCGTCTTAAATGATTCACACAAACATTAAACATTAAACATCATTTACTCCCCAGTTCACATTTCGAGAAAGCCCTTTTAATTACTGGTACAGGAGTCAGTGTAGTGAGACAATAAACAGAAGGACCTGTACTCCAATCTACAGCTATAGCAGAAACATCAGATCACAGTCAAGTGTACGACAATACACTTACTCATATTCATCATTAATATTTAAGCATCTGAAGTCCAGCTTTAGGCTTAAAGAAAAAGTAACATTTTTGGAAATTTGCTTATTTGCTTTCTTGCTGGGAGAGAGATGAGGTGTAGCTTCTGGAGTTTTACTTTTTTGTATTTAAGTTCCGGTACATCTTGAACAAATGAGATATAATGTGTTAAAGATGCTCATAGGCTTCCTCCTGTTTTCAGTCTTGTGCTAAGTTATCCCATGCTGCCAGTGTATTTACCAATAGATATGAAAGTGGTATCATCTAACTCTCCGCGAGAAAGCATTTAAGCATATTTCCCAAAACTCCTCAATGAATACACGTGAAATAACATGTCTGTCTAGTCACAACACATAGCTATAAATCTGTCTCTCCTCGGTGTGACCACATGAAACATTTCCGTCAGTACAGAGTAGCTGTGAAGTGTTTTCCATCAACAAGGTCACCTATGAAATGTCTTGTCTGACCAGATCAAGATATTTCTTCTCCAACGTGCCCCCTCATGTGGGTCTCAGGGCTCAGCAGGCATAAGGTGGGGGCTTCTCAAAGGGGCTGTAGGTGGATCCGTAGAGGACTGGAGCGTTGGGGGTCAGCATGTAGCCCCCTGGTTCCTGGGCAGCCCCCTGAGGCTGAGGCTGAGCGGGAGCCTGAGAGGGCTGCTGGTTCTGGTTCTCCTCAGACAGGCAGGAGTTGGAGGTGGGGCCTCCGTCAGGGATCATCTGGGGTGTGGCAGGTGGCTGATAGCTGCTGTTATGCTGTGAGAGAGACAGAGCCAAAGATACCTGAAATCATTTCTGACATTTTTATGCGAGGTGTGGTTTTTTATTTTATGGATTGTGTAGTTTGGTTCTCTGGTTGCAGCCTCAGAAATATCAGATTATCATCAATAATAAATCTGCAACATAAAGCACACATTTCATGGTATAAACAATGCACCTGTGATTTAAGAATTACAGCTCCTGTTGCAGTTTACTTCGTGGCACCGATTCATAAAGCATCAATCAGGCATTCCTTTTTTCACCAGGTGCTTGGACTAGCACCATCACAAAAAATGATCCCTGTCTTCTATAAAACAAGACCAATAGAGGCCGTGATAGCAGCTCTGTGAAACTGCAGACATAGCCGTGCCAAAGGTAATGACATGCTCACAATACTAACAAGCTGATGATTAGCAGCAACACCTGAGAATCTGAATGATGGCGCTAGATGAAAAGTTAAGGGATCAAGAAAGCAATAAGAATTCATCCTGAGGCGACCATGACTCTTTGTACCAAAGTTTATGACAATAAACAAACATCAACCTCATGGTGGCACTAGAGGAAAAGTCAGGGGCTCACCGAACTCAGTGCCATTCGTCTTTTTGACACAGGAATGTTTGCACCAAATTGAATAGTAATCCATCTAATAATTGTTGCGATAATTCAGTTTGAACCAAAGCGGTGAAGCAGTGCCACTACTGTGTCTCAAAAATGATTGTGTTATATGAAATAAAACAGGGTTTATCCCTCAGTAGACGTTAGTATACCTGCTTTTAGTTTTGCAGGTATCCACTCAGCAATGTGAGGCGGCAGCTGCAGTGCAGATTAATAGTTTTCTTTCTGGTCAAGTGCTTTGATGTTAAGAGTGAAACAGCTGTGCTACTGCAGCAGGAATACATTTGATCCTGTGACGGGGAGTGGGGAAGGACTCAAGCGGTAGATAAGGGCCTTTATTAAAGGCAGAAGAAATCTTAACAAACTAAAACTCACTGAAGGGAAGTGTCCTAGATAGTCCAAAAAAACCTAATCACACCAAGAGCAGATCCAAACAATCAAAGATGAACAAATAATGATGAATGCACTGACAGGCATGAGGAAACAACAAAAGAGAAGAAAAACAATCTGGCAAGGGCTGACAGAAATGGAGTGGCTTATATAATGTCCTGATTAGTTGTTGGCTGCAGCTGGGAACACAGGTGACAAGATGAGGTGGGAGTGGCTGACAGGTAAGGTGAGGCAGAGGCGGGGTGAGCAGAAAAGTACCGGGACCTGAGGTGAGAATCTATGGCAGGTGAATAGTGACAGACTGACAGAACTTAGACAGGTAAACAATGACAGGTAAACGAAGACAGGACTATAACTGACAGAACTCTGACAGAACACGGACAGAAAGCCAAGACATAGAACTAAGACAAAATTACAATGCAGCACTAAGAAACAGAACTAGGACAAGACTACGACATGACAAGACCGACAGAACTGAAAGAACTATGACATGAACAGAACTATAACAGACTAAGGTCAAACAGAAATTAAGACTGAACTAAGACAGAACATGGCAGGACAAATAAAAGACATGAACACAGACAGGGACTGGAACAGATAAGGCAGGGAAAGACTAAGGCTGAACCAAAACACAACAGGCAGAACTGTGGCAGAACAAAAATCTAAGGCTGAACAAAAACTAAGGTAAACAGAGGCCCGGCTGGCAGAACTGTGACAGATCCAGTGCTGCTCTTCTGGTTTCCAAACTGAAGATCGGCCTTTTCACATCAGACATTTTGACTTGTCTTCATAGCAAAAGCAAGTGTCTCAGTAAACCCTGACAGGACCCTGGAACTGAAGCAGCTTAATTGAACCATCGCTAATTTTGTTTTCTTATAGTGTAACAGGCATTTGTTTTCCATGAAAAGGTGCCTATTAATGGTTCTTTGTATTTCATCCTGGGCCCCTCACCTGCATGGGTATTGGATAGTTGGGGTATGCGGGCAGAGTCTGTCCTGAAGGGCAGAAGCCGGCGTAGGTGAGCATGTGCTGGGTGGGGTTGTACAGGATGTGGGGCGGCGGCGTGGGGCTGGGAGCCATCTGCGGAGTCGGCTTCTGCTGCGGGGAAACAGTAAAAATACTTCGGATGAGATGGGAAGTCATCAAAGGAAGGTGGGAGGCAAATGTGAGTGCACCGGTTATACATGAAACACACACTTCATTATATTAGAGGAAGTATGACTGCTGCTTAATGCACTGCAGCAACAATAATCGTAAAGTCAGGACCATTAAGACTAACAGAATAAGAGCAGAGATTTTCATGTCTTTGAAACAGATTACCAGGCAACCAAATGAGTTCTCCAGATATGTTTTAGTTTCATGTGTATTTTTAATGTCATGTTTCAAACAAAGCTTTTGTAAAGTATAAAAAAAAAGAAAATAAAGAGAGAAAATTTTTATCACGAGTTATCATTAAAATAATGGTTTCTAATGGCACATCTGGAGATCAGGATCCTATAGTTTACACACAGGCAAGAAACAGATGTTGGGGATTTTACGTTGTTCAGTGTTTGATACTGTATGTGGCCTTTAATCTATAAGGAAAAGTAACTAGTTTGAAGTCATGAGTGTAATAAAAACCTTCATCAAGACGCTGAAGCTTTTATCTCCCTCAGGACTCAGACTGCGTTTAAATCTTTTTTTCTGTGGCCCTTCACTCCAAACTTGTGTGAACATGCACTTTTCAGTTTCTTTTTTTTTGTTTCGTGGCCTCCTGCTCACCATATCCTTGTACGCTCCGAGGATGGCAGCGGTGATGATTCCCAGGAACAGGCCAATCACGTTGAGCACCACTGAGGCCCACAGCAGCCGGTGCAGGTGGACCACATCCCAGCAGCTGCTGACCCCGGTGAACTCATAGTACTGTGTGTGGTACTCTGTGCTGGAGGAGGAGTCGAGCAGGGGGTCAGTGCCGTCGTGAGCTGGTGAGGATGACTTGAACCATACCTCTGTTTTTTTTATTATTATTATTGCCATAAATCAAAGCATGTGTACGCATTTTATTACTTTATTAAAACATCCAGGCAGCCTTTTAATTCCTGCAAAAACTCCAGGACTTGAAAGTTGGCTGTAGAATAGGAAACTCTCTCATGCAACTAAGTGCCAAAATCACATGATCCACTTTAGCCTGTGTCTCTTCTGAGAGACATTTTCCAACAGCAGAGCCTGTAAATGCATTTTTTGGCAGCCAGCTCTGAAATCTAGGATACAGTTCTTACACTTGGCCTTTCTCTATACTGTATCATAACACAATTATAATTGACAAATAACAAATGTTCACTGCGATGGACTGTGTTAATGTTGTCTGGAGGATAGAAAGTTAATGAAAAAAAGTGAAAACACTTTTTCACATGCACATTGAAGTTAATGTGTTAGAAAGTGCAAACCCAGCTGTATGAGTTTAAGATGCACACACACACACACACACACACACGGCTTGTGTTGTGTCTCACCTCTCACAGTTGTACAGGTAGCAGCAGTAGCAGGTGTTGCTCCTCAGTTTCAGCTTACAGGCTTTGTCGAATGAACGACACGTCACCTGCAGCCAGAGAACAGGTTTAATCATTTATAATAATGGAAAAAAAAAAACAGCCAGATAAGCAGAAGCCAGTCAAACAGTTTGGACAAACACATGTCATTTCCAGAATTTCTATTGGTTTGTAATGTAACGTGAACTACATGCAGTGGTTGATTTCAGTGCAATAACATGATTTGACCACTAGATGTCACAACATGCTGATTTTTTTTTTTCAATTAAGCACTGGTAGGCTGCAAGAACACTGAATATATAATCTCATTAATTCCTATATTAACTGAAAAGCATCATTTACAACATTTAAAACACAAATACTGAGACACAAATGCAAAGCAGCTTGTAGGAGAAGGAAGATTAGAGCTAAAGGTCTGTAAGTGAATGGAAACCAGGCTGCGTTTTAGATTATTATTGTAATTTTAAAAATATATTTGCTCAGCAAGAAATGACTTGGTTTGTTTATAGAATACAGATAATGGCAGGTGATGTATTTAGTGTGTACACCACGTATGAGACTCACCTCAGTGTAGTAGCTGTCGTAGATGTAGCCTGATCCACTGGCATAGAAGTCACACATGTCCTCCAGCAGGGGCCTTGTGTCCTGTGTGTTAGAAAGAGAGAGAGAAGAGAATGACTTGTTACATCTGTTAAATAGATGAGTCACAGTTATATGGAAATAGACAAATACAACCTGCATAAGTTATTCGATTTGTCATACACCACAACCATGATCTAAATGTTTCCTCGTGCATTCATGTCTTTCTTTAGAGTAAATTCTCCATCTTTTAAGGGTTTCGATGACACACTTTTCGTTCTTGTGTATCACCCAAACGTGTGTGAATCCGAACCCTGGCTTGTGTGATTCTCTGTGTGTTCCTGCCCACAACCATCCACTGCAGCAGACCGCACTGGACTTTACACAATGTGGAATGTAAATGTGATTGTCCAAAGCTTGAAGGTGCAATAAATACATGACTGTAAATATATGACTTTTACAGTCCCACGAGCACAAAATTAATATATCTGCAGACGTTTGATAGCGCTGATGATCAATATCAGTGAGTCGGTGCAGCTTTTTAAACCCTCTCTGGTCCCCACTCATTAAGATGCTCATTAAAATTCATTCTGCCGATGTGACAAACTCAGAATGAGAATCAGAACAGGTTTACTGGCACACAGGTTTTCACCCATGAGGAATTTGCCTTGTGTTTTGGTGCATGACGATAATAAGTAATACGTAGTCTAAAAGCATGAATGCAGAATGTAATTTAAATGAAATAGCTGCACAGTTTTGAGCAGGAACGTGCAAAGTGTTCACCAGAGAATGTGCAATAGTTCACCTTATGCAGTATAAAGAATATTTGAAATGTTCAAGATAGTAATCGGTCAGGGTCAGTGGGGTCTGGCCTTGTGGATGAGACCAGCTGCAGTCAATCTGTTCTGATGGAGGTTTTGGTCCTGGTGGACAGGAGGGGAGTGGTTCAGAAAGTTTGTATCCAGGGTGGGAGGCGTCGGGGCCACAATCTCTCCTGTTGCATATTTTGTGCTGTTATTTGTTTGCATCGTATTACAACAGCTTTCAGTGTCTTAGTACGTTTGGACACATTTAATCAGCCCTGTTATGCTGAATGTTTCCCCGTCTCTTCAGGTGGCCCAGCAGCTCTCTGCAGGTCAGGCACTGAGATTAGTTGGTGTGATCTACCTGTCTGGTGTCTGATGGTACCTACAGTTCTGTCTGATTGAATCTACAAAGTTCCTGATCTTAATATTGTGTCTGCGCCGGTCTTGACCTGCATTTCTGTAAACCTCCTGTTTCTGTTGACCTGTGTGAATCAATTAGGAGTAAATATGTTTTGGAGGTTTGTTCGCACAGAAAAGGGTGAATTAGTTTGTATTTCTGGGTTTTTTTCAACTCAGGCATGTAAATGAATATGATACTTACAATGAACTCTGAAGCGATGATCCCGTCCACAATGGCACAGAAGAAAGATGCAATGACTCCAATGCTGATGAATATGATTGCTGCCATGAGCTTAAAGAGATGAAGGGAGTGTAGAGGATGAAAAAAATAGGTTTAAACAAAGAAGCAAGTACCAGTAATTATCATCAGGGTAACAATTTATGAGATCATTGGCTTTTGTTTTTCATTATTTAAAAGCACACCTATATGGATTAGAAACACATCTCTGACATATTTCTAAATAAAACAATCACATTTTTAAATAAGTAAATGCACAGATGTTGAAAATATATTTCTACTCACAGTATCATAATTTCATTTTTTCATTTGCTTCTTATTCATTTGTATTTATTAATTTGCACACACCCGTGTATTTAGGCTTGGTGTTTCTGCTGGTGTGTGTTCTGATTGGGTGTCTGCAGCATCTGGTCTGCAGGACGATAAAGGAAATGTACGACTTCTTGCTCTGCCAACGCAGAGGTGCTTTGTGGGTAATTTATGAGCAAAGAGGCAACGTACACGACATTTTGTACCAGCAAGGTCAATCTAATTCTCCCAATCTGATACACACACACACACACACACACACACACACACACACACACACACACACACTGAGCCTGGACAGAACAAATCTCACACATTCGCACAATCCTGTAAATTAAGGCCAAGAATCCAATCACTGATCAATAACCTCTTTACTTTTAAAACAACAGTTCAAAGTTAAGTTTTCTGATATCACATACACACATGCAGATGTACTTTTATACCCTGATTCCAAAAAAGTTGGGACGCTATGTAAAAAATAGAATGTGACAATTTGCTGATCCTTTTTTATCATATACTCAATTGAAAACAGTTCAAAGACAACACATTTAATGTTTGACCTCACTGATCCTCCAAAAACACCTGCATTTATCTCAGGTTATATATCATCATTCCACAGGTAAACAGGTTCATTGGTAACAGGTGATAGTATCATGATTGGGTATGAAAGGTTCATCCTGGAAAGACTCAGTCGTTCACAAGCAAGGATGGAGAGAGGTTCAACACTTTGTCAAACACATGATTGTATAAAGGAGATTACTACATGGGCTCAAGAAGACTTTGTAAAACCGTAACACAGTTTGGTTGCAAATGATTACATTCTACTTTTATTTATGTTTTACTGTGTCACAACTTTTTTTGGAATCAGGCTTGTACCTTAACCAAAATCTAATTCTAATCTAACCCTTAACATGAGCTCTGAACCCTCAGACCTTTGAAGGTCTGTCTGAAAGAGAGGACAAAATGTCCTCAGTTCCCAAAAATGTCCTCACTCCCAAGGTCTAAAACCCAAATTGGTTCTCTCAAAGATAGATTTACAAGAACACACACACACATACATACACACGCAGACCCAGCTGGCTGATCACAGATGTCTGATCATGAACTTTATCACTGAGCATCGTTTACTGTCTGTTCAATCGCTCCTCCAGGACCAAACCTGCTGTACTGAAGCAGGAGATTAAACACAGTTTTTTCTATCTACTGTATCTATCAAACTAAAGTGGTGGGTGTGATACAGCAGTTGGTCCCAAAAATTAAGAAAATTAATTAAAAAGGTAGTGCAGATTTTTATAATCTACAATATATCTGATCTTGCACTGACAGGAGTGACTAATTTAATTCATGGTAGATTTAGATCGAAATTGATTTCATCTTGAAGAACTAATAATTCAAACTGAAGTAACACAAGTGATGGCTTGTGAGACTTCTCCAACATTGCTTATGATCCTAATTGTCTGTTCTTTATTGTCTAAGTTCCACTGATGACAGGAGAGTTTGTGAAAGTAAGAAAACTAAAATTACATGAGACCAAAGCTAAAAGAATTTAAGGTTCGGAAGTCAATGAAAGACATGCTGACATGTCACAGTGAGAAAATCGCAGGTGTAAATAATAAAATTAACGATGGCTGAATTCCATTTAGCTGCATCGTTAATGTTATTAGTAACAGCTGTTCTTTTCCTGCTATGACAAGTCAAAATGTCTGCTGTGAAAAAGACCTATTACATTACAGGATAAAAAAACTATTGTCCTTATTATGAAAAATGTAATTTTTAATGATAAAATAACATTCATTTGTTTTAAATATGTTTTAACTTGCTGTGAGATCAGGCTGACCAGTGAATATTTTGGCTGAGGTTGAAGTTAGGTGACACTGGAAATGATGTGATGTCGTCAATTAACCACAGGCTGCCCTGAAATCGGCCATGTGGTGACCACCAGCGGTGACCACATGGCCACTTGTACTATTTGTTTTGTAGCAATGAGGGCAGGAAGGCGGTGTATGAGGCAGCAGGTATGATGTTAAAAACCTCCATCAGCTAATAATCAAGATGATGTAGTTATTAACATCATTTCTTAATAATCTTTTTAAAGCTTTTTGCCAGATTCAGTCCAGTTTAATTTGGATTCAGACTTTTTAAATATGTAAGCATGACCTGGGTCAACCTGTTTGGGGACCCCGGGGTAAAAATCTGCTGTTGGACTCTGTACTGACCCCCCCAACTAACATCCACTGTGCATTGTGATGTAACCCATCAAGTACCAATTGTGTGTACAGTAGTGCACACGGCAGCTTCATTACATCACCTAGAGATGAACCAATGGTATGAAAATGATCTTTACAATAATACATCATCGGACAACATTTATGCATGAATAAAATAAAAATAAGTTAGCTTGCTACATACATGTTTTCAGAATTTCAGGAAAGCGGAATTTGAAGAAACCCAACTTTACTCACAAATGTGCACACAACATAAACCAACTGCAGGACCTGTGTTAGTCGATACTGTACATTACTGCTGTAAATTTTCATATTTGATTGCAATAAAACAATTGACACACAGCGAAAATAGGTCTTGAAAATCAGTCTTGGGTTTTGCAGTATAACCAGTGATAAAACACAGGTAAAACAAAGCTAAAATGTATGAGGCAAATATCAGTCAAACTCAATCTGGACACAAATGTAGTGAAGACATCTGTGCAGGTGAACTACTGGTATGTAGGATCTGGATATTTCCCCATTGTGGGACAAATATCTTAAGTGGTATGTTTTATTTGCTTTTTGGTTCCACAGGTTGTGGTAAATAAACATGCTTTTTCAAAATAGTGTTAAAAATGTCCAAAACATAAATTGATCAGCCTTATTAGACAGGTCAATTTTATTCTGCCTCAGTTAATGTTATATATATGAAATGTCTCCTGTCCCTGTGAGAATAACACAAGATGTGTTGAAAATGGATATTAAAGGTGGATATTAAAATGAACTTCTCTCAACAAAGTGAAATAAGAGCCTGGCTGAGAAAATAAACGTTTTCTGGGTGGCTTTTATCTGCCACTGGCCCAGACTCTCCACTTCATTAGCGGTTTAAATGACTCTGCTTTTATGGGCTGAAAGTGGGAGATGAGGCCAGCAGCCGAGACAATAGAGGCTGACAACTGCATTACTTCACATTACCTTAGCGCCAGCTGCCAGCACATAAAACACCTCAACACACACTCTGTCGTCCAAAACCCCCGAATCTCTCCTGATGCAAGTGAAGCAGAGAGAAAAATCAAATATTGTAAACGATTTTATTTTTATTTCATTTCTAGGATTTTGAATGAAAGACTTTTACTTGTAAATAAGAATTTTTACGTTGAGATATTTGTACTTTTACTTAAACCTGCAATGGATTTTTTTGGGCAACATTCACACATCATCAGCTTTAAAGTTGCTCTACCTGATGAATATAAGTACAGTATTAACTTTAGCTTAACTTTAGGAGACTGGGGGCCTTTGTAGTGTGCAGGAAACTGTTCAGAACATTTTATGACACTGTGGTGGCATCTGCAATCTTCTGCCACAGAGAAAATGACTCATTAAACTGGTTGAGCTCTGTCCTGGACTGCCCTCTCCACAGAGGAGGTGGGTGAGAGGAGGAATCTCAGCCCAGCCGACGTCAGTCGTGGACAACACCTCTCACCCCCTGAATGAGACTGTCGGGGCCTGAAGCAGCTCCTTCAGTAACAGACTGCAACACCCAGCACCAACGAAGGAAGCGCTACCACAGGTCCTTCTTTTTAACTCGAGCATCACATAATGTAACACTGTCACCATCACCCACCACTTACAACATCTACTTTGCACTATTTATCTGAAGTTATATATCATATTTATACATATTATACATATCCACATATGTATAACATATCCATATCATACACATGCACACACATACAGATAATGCATACATTTTATATTATTTATACATATACATTATACATACTTATACTGTGCAGCTAACCTGTGCATTCTGTGAAATCCAATTACTGTGCAGTTGTTTTTATATACAGTATATTTTTTTAGACTTCTTTGCTTTTTAGTATATTTTCAGTATAATTATGGGTGCAATTATCCATCATGGTTATATCTGTCTAAATGAATGGTGTATATAGTGCATACAGTCTTTATTTTTATTCTTATTTTGTCTTGTTTTTATCTTGCTTCATTTTTTTTTTACTCATCACTCAATCACTTTTTTGATTACTTTTTGACTATTGAACTGCTGTAACAAGTGAATTTCCTTGATGTGGGATGAATAACATTTATCTTATCTTATCTTATCTTCTCATTTCATCTCATTTCATCTTAAATTGAGAGCGGTGAGAGTGTGACCAAAAACAGTAAAGTTGTGATCCAAAACTGGCTATAAAGCTCTGAAGCCAAGGGGAGCTGCAGATTCAAGTGATATTTCTCTGCAGGCTCATCACTACGAGCATCGTCTCACTCTTGTCACATTGTAATTTGCTATGTTATTATTCTAAAAATATTGATTGCAGCCACTTTAAGTAGTGAAAAACAGAGAGAAATACCAATAAAAGACAGAGACACACAGGATGAAAATTTTAGAGAAGATGTTACATCAGTGACCATGAGATAAAGACACAAAGAGGAATTTTACAGGAGTCAGTAAAGATCAGATTATGTAACTAAAGTCGCTGACTGCTGCAAGGTCTCTTTCTCCTGCTCAGTGGTCCAGTGACCAATCGTGACCACAGCTGGACACACTGGTAATAAGAACTTGTTGGGTAAAATACGGCCCTTTAAAAGGTTCACCGTTCTGCTCTCCGAGCCGCAAGGTGACCTGAAGGACGACAGTCTGTGAGATACAGGCGGTAACTACAGACGAGGCTGCTGGAGCTCCATGAAGCATTTAGTCATAAAGAAATCTCACAGTGTATCAGGGCAGTGAAGCCTGTCTGAGGAGCGGCAGGGTAAGTGCAGATAGGAAGGGAGTTTTACAGACAGAATTTCATGCTCCACAATCCTTTTCAACATTTTGGAGGACAAGATAAGACAAAATGAAAGGGGCACTATATGAGTCATTAAGTTCTTTTTTTTTTTAAAGCTTTATCCAAGAAATGCCAGGGGAGCACAATTGTGTGTTTTACCTGCAACCAGCTCACATTCATAAAGAGGGCTGGTCTCTCAGGAACATGTGTGATAGAAGCCTTAAAACACCCAAATCTAGAGATGTAAAGTGTCCCACCAAGCAAAGAGGAACAGCTAGACGGTGGTATAACGCTGATCTGTGGGGTGGAAAATGGTTCGATTGATTGTGTATAGATTTCTCTGCCTCTCTAATGAAATGGGATCAATTCCCACTCTTTGCCACCAGGGTTCCTACTGTGGGGGACATTTTTTTGTTATATAGAGCTCGTGATATGTAGGCTGTTGCCTATATTGATTATAATTGTTTTTTATTATCATATATTAATCATATATCTGTTTTTTTATTTTTGCTCTGCATTACTTTATCTTTATTTTCTCTTTGTCTTTCTACTGTATTATCAGTCTTCTCAGTATGTCTGTGATGCTGTGAAGCAGCTTCAACTGAAACCTGTATAAAAGGTGCTATATAAATACTTTACAATTGCCTGATTGATGTAGATTAAAGTTATTTATTTCTGCAATAGATTTCTCCAATCAGGAGTCAAACCGGAAACATCTCTGTTTGACAGCAGCAGATACATTTATTGTCTTGTTCTCTGACTGTTCACGGTTCAAACAGCATCAAACCCTCCACCTGCTGCTCTGAGCCCAGAGGAGAAAGGACTGTCAGGAAGTAAGAGAAGCGTCACAGCTCTCAGGTTGGTCTCATTGTGTCATGGTTAGTTCTTCTTTAATGAGCGACCTCGCTTCTGCTCTCGTGTTACAGCAGGAGCCTCGGACACAGGAGGGAAGAAGACACCTGTGTGAAGGGAACATTCTGCCTCGTGAGAGACACTGTAGACCAGCGTCAGTGTGGCAGCGATCACACCATTAAAGTTTAAAGCACAGAACTGGGAGCGATGCTGGCAGATGCAGGGAGCCTATTTTACACATTCACACAAGGATCAGCAGCAAGGGACTCAAAAGGAGCGAGAGCCCACAGAAAACACTGAACTTCTTGAACATAACACCTGTCTTTACCTTTGTTAAATGATTTTGAACTATGTCCACACACACACACTGCATCTCTCCACGTGGGAACAGTTATAGGATGGGTATATATGTGTAGACTGGATTAGATATGGTACACTGTGGTGTAACGTAAGACAGTGACACCCTGGTTGGTGCATGAAAAATTCACAAGGTACACTGATGTACTACAGTCATGATGAAACAGCATCTATCACACCAAGACAAATTTCTATTTCTATGTATTGTATCAAGTCTGTGTTGCCAGATTGGGCGGTTTTGGGTTGCACTGTCCGGTATAACATGGGCTTGGGTGTGTGGATTAGGTTTGTGCTGGTTTACTATGAGCTGGACTGTTTTTTAAATGTATTCAAAATTACAGTTTCTATATTGAATAACAACCCTGATATGACATAAATTGTATTCATTCTGTTGAGGGGAGATATGAGTTGCCATCTTCACCAACTACCCAATGCTTCTTTTCAAATTCAGAGGTGAAAATCAAGAATTCACAATCTACCAAAGTGGTGTCCTCTTCAGTCCTTGCAGGGACTAACAGTTTATCTCATGCTGGGTTTCACGTACTGCGAATGTGATACTGGTTACGTTACTTAAATGACACGGAGGAACAGTTTCAGCTTCTGTTGCCACCGGCCCTCATTTCAGTTGGTCTGCAATATCCACTATCAATGCTATTCTTTTATTATGTTTTATATCCTTTAGAGGAGTCTGAAACTGGGGTTTACTAAATTACTAAATTCAGTCAACCTGTTAAGCGTCTACTCTGGAGTCATTGTGGTGATCATTTCTTGAACCCCCTGTTACAGAGAGGCACCCTGATGATATTATACCTGTGTCCCTGTCTGAAATAAAGGAGCCCTTTCAACAACTGACCAATACTAATGCAATTTCCTCTCTTGTCATTGAAATCCACAGCCAATCACATTCACTTCCCCCGACTCCAGTCACGTACACTGACCCGGGAACAAGGACCAAGAACACATTACGCTGCCATCGAGTAATCGGATTTGCTTCTTGCTCATAATGGAGCAGATTCCCACAAAATGGTTTAGTGAATTTGGAAACTCTGTAACATGATGCTCTGCTTTATGGCGTACATATGTCCAGCTTTCCAGGAACAATGCCTCATTTTTGGAAGATGAATATCATGAAACTCAAAAGCTGACAGAAGTCACCTTGAGAGAGAGAAGAAAAGGCTAAAACGTGAATGTGATGTTCCACAATTTGTCGCCGTAAAACAAAAAAAAGGGCCAACAATCAAGTCTTATCTAATCAAATCTAAATCAGAACAAGCTGGAAACACATCATGTACACACTGTAGACTAGTTAGCAAATAGTTACACATCCTTTGGGCTTTTTATATGCAGGGATAATTACTGACAAAATGTTTAGAGTCCAAGAATACCCTCAGGAAAATCTACCAGCTGTCATTTTAAAGGCAATGTTTTTCTCATTATTTTTCCTTATTGCTCTTTAGCAAAATAAATTTACCTACAGCTGCTAAAATACCAACCATGCAAGAAGATGGAATAAAATAAATGATCTGATTTTAAATGTGTTACAACGATGACATGAGAGTCAGAGGAACAGACTCACCATGGGTCTGCGGTTCTCCACCAGGTGGATGCCGACAATACCCAGGAATGCTCCAAAACTCAGCTGGAAGCACAAAGAGATCAAAGTAGAAGAGACAAGAAGACGCATTAGAGTTCAGAGGACGGAGCAGACAACACACCGATCATGTTTGAGGGGTCAATGACTGGAGGTGTCGCTCACAGTGATGCCGGGGTAATATCCAGCAACAGGCACGTTGTCTGTGCGAGTGGCAGAGATCAGACCTATAGTCAGAACCACCAGAGCCAGAGCCAGCAGAGACACGGTCACCCACAGAGCCGACTTCCTCCGACGCAGGTACTGAACTGAGGATGATAGGAGGAAGAAACTGGGTGACAGGATGGACCTCATTACATCCACAACCACTAATTCTCCTCTGAAGTACATATAAACAGACTGACCATAAAATCCTAAAGAATCTAAAGAAGAAAATACTTTATACTTTATACTTTAATACTCTTGAATTTCTCTCTGACAGATGAGCAGTGGTGAAAGACGTTTTCACATCATTTACTTAAGTACTGTAACTAAAAGCACCAATGCAACAGTGTAGAAACACTGCAATACAAGTCCTGCATTCAAAAATATATTAACATTATTATATATCATACTCATATGTGTACCTGTGGTTTGATTTACTGTATGACAGAGCATCATATTTTCTTTTCTTATTACAGGTTTTGTCAACAACAGTGTGCAGGATTTATGTTTTCTCACAACCATAGTTTTTGTCTTGAAGCACCAATCAATAAAGTTTTCTAGCGTGCAAGAACTTGTGGTAATTTGACATCTTTAAAGCATCAATAAGTAACGACATCAGGTGAATGAGTCTAATTTCCCTCTGGAAGGTATAAAGTAGAAATCAGCATGAAAGGCAAATACTCCAGTAAAGTACAATTACTCAGGAATACGTTTAAGTACAGTGCTTGAGTAAATGTAGCCTGTAACCTGTGATGAATGTGAAAGAAGCATTTTAAGTATTTCTAAAGGAAGAGAATGAAATTATCCACATTTGATTGTACACATAGAATTGTTTCTTGCATTAAGTTTACATAGAGCAAAAGCACACTGAAACCCAAAACTTACATAATGTATTTATTCTCATGCAGGTTCTAAGATGTGAGGATGAAACTTAACTGTACCTTCAGGATCAAGTATTTCTGTGGCTGTTTGCTGAGTTGCCTGCTGTGTTTCAGGCTGCTGCATTTTGTCTCAATCCAGATGAACCAGCTCTAAAAAAAAAATGAAAAAGCTGATGATCAGGCTGAGGAACCGAAGCTTCTGAGTGTTTTGATGCAGGCTGGTTTTTGTCCCTGTTGATTCAGATCAGAGTCTTCATCACCTGCAGGGAGGCAACAAGCTGAGAGGAAGATGGTTTTTCTGTCTTATAATTCAGTAATTTTCTTTTCTTTTCATAAATAAGAGAGTGGTTTCAAATCAATGTGACCACAGCTGATCTGAGCTCAGACAGCTTCAACTTTTCTTCAAGCCTGAAAGAGAGAGAGAGAGAGAGAGAGAGAGAGAGAGAGAGAGAGCAAGAGAGAGAGAGAGATGAGTTCCCACCTTAGAGGTAAATTATAAAATTATTTATCTTACATAAGTTTATCACAGCTCAGGCCTTGAATTCATGTTAAATACACTCACATTATGTGGAAGTTGATACTATATAATAATTAGATGGGTAAAGTGAGTTTTTGTTGGTTTTAATTATTTACAGGCTGCATCTCTGACTGGTCATGATGCTGCAGCTTTAATGAGGGGGACAAACTGTAACATGAGTTTACAGCGCCCCCAATCGGCCAATACTTGAAACTTACGCTAAGCTTTATGAAAGCAGCTGTGATGTTATGGAAAAAGTACTCAGATATTGAAGTAAAAATAAAAAAAACTACCACAGTGTAAAAATACTTTGTTCACGTGTTGCACAGAAAACATAGTGATTTTAATGGCAAAAATATTTATTTCAATTCATAAACATCTCTGCAGCAATGGATACAAGCGTATTTACACTTCTGAAGCTGCAAAATGATTATAACACATCAGAGAAGCAAAAAGTGCAAACAGACAGAGACAGGTGAAGCACATGTGTTTGTGATATAAAACACATCTGAGAGAGTTAGAAGATGTTGGAGAAGAAGTTAGAGAAGGAAGAGAACAACTCACTCACATGGCAACCAAAAGCATGAATGGTAGGAAAGACAGACATTAAATAAATAAATGTAATAATGAAATTGAATAAATGGTGTGTAAAATATTGCATTGTAGTAAAGAAACAAACAATCAAAGTGCAGGTAATACTGTGAGTATCCATCATCTATTAAAGCTGTACTGTTCGTAAAAAGAATTTATCAACATCATTCCCCTTCAAATACACCACTGACCTATAGTGAAATCTTGTATAAAAAGTGCTTAAAAAGTGAAGTTGGATTGACTGATGAGCAAACAGTTCATATAAAATCATACATGCATCACAGCCTCTTACGACAGCGTGCAGGTGGAGGACTTGGGCGGCTGCTCCAGGATGGATTCTCGTCTCAGGTCGTTGGGCAAAGAGCCGTCGGCCCCCCAGACTGTGAGCTCGCTGTAGATCCCCATCTCGATCATCTCCTCCTGCCAGGGGATGGAGATGTTCCCCGAGGCAAACTCGTCAAAAAACTCCTTGTCCTTGTCTTCCAGCTGCACGCCCTTAACCGTGGAGAAGGCCCCGACGTCGTCGATGTTCTTGGCATAAACTGTCTTGGAGTCTGGCACGAAAGGAGGTGGAAGGATTCCTGAGGAGATACAGGAAGATGCAGACGTTAAGCACTGTGTTCTTATTTTCCTTTGTATTTTTGCCTTTCATAATCTATCACAACAAAATGAATGAAAGTTAAACTTCAGAAAACTGTTTTTAAAAGGAGCCACTTCAAACTGGTATCCTATCCTGCTCATGTTTTTCTTTGCTTCATGTTGTTCAGTCATTTTTTCCTGTTTTATTTTGATGCTCTCCTCTTGTTTCAGGTGCTTTACTTTCTGCCTTTGTGTGTTTCCTGCCAGGTTGATTGTCTGACACACCTTGATTGGTTTCATCTGTGATAATCCTCTCCTGGTGTATTTGGTCTGTGTGTTCCCCTCTTTTTTTTTTTTTAGCATATTCATAGTGTTTGTGGGTCTTTTCTTTGCCTGCTCCCCGTCAGATTCATTTGCCTATTTGCCTCCCTGTACTTTTACTCTCAATAAATCTGTGAACTGTGACAACTGTGACAGGTTAGTTGAGCAAAAACAAAACAAAAGAATTTGAAAAATATCTTGCGAAAATGCCAAAACTGTCCAAACATTGGTGGAATCTGTTGTGTTCGTGTAGGTCCTCACTGCTAAAAGTACAAAGCTGATTCAGAAAATAGGTTTTCAGGGCATTTAATACCTACAATCAGTACCTAAATAATCTAGGTACAGATATGTGTATTGGTACAATATGATGCAAACAGATCAAACAATGATTAGTAACTTCTGGTAAACTATGACTCCACATTTGTTTGTGTCAGAAACAGACCTGCGTTCAGTTTCCTCCAGTTGATCTCGCTGAAGAAGGGGTGAGCCCTGAGCTCGTCACAGGATCCGTCCTTGAAGCCGAGCCTCTTGTCGACTTCTTTGACCAGCAGACCCTCACAGATGGACCGAGCGTTCTCGCTGAACTTCTCTGGATATATTACTGGATCATTCAGGATCCGTTTCTTTACCACCTTATTCTCCACCTTGAAACAGCACAAATTGATGAGATGAATTTGTACGTTCATTTAAAACCTGCACACATCATGAGTCCAAACTAGTTTAAAGTCTGTGAATGAACTGAGGTACTTTTACTTGATTTGGGTATTTCAACTTTATGCTACTTTATAATTCTGCTCCACCATATTTCTCAGGCAAATATTGTACTTCAGGGGTCAGTGTTTCATATTTAACAGCAGTATCACCATCAGGCCACAAGTGGGCAAAGTTGAGCCATTAAAACTGATCTAAAAATCTGAAGTCTAAAGAGGGTTTAAATGTTACATGACAGAAAGAGATAAGAGCTTAGAGGACTGGAAGAGGCAGAGAAAATAGAGCCAAAAGAAAAACCAAAACATGTTTAAAGTACACAATAAATTAAAAAAGAAGTTCAACTCATAGCTTGAGAACAGCAGAAACAAGGTCATACACAGTATGTTTACCTTCTCTCCTCGGGTCCTGAAGGGTCCTTTGGCAGCCATGAACTCAAACAGAGTGACCCCCAGAGTGAAGTAATCCACTGAGTAGTCGTACTCTTCTCCTTTCAGCAGCTCTGGAGCCATGAAACCTGCAGGGGACAGAACAGAGGTCATGACCTTTCAGACAGAGTGGACGCTGGGTACGATGAAAACTCTCAGAAAAATTCTGAGTCATAGCTGTTAGTTAGTTATTGTATTAATAACTGAACACTGTGAAAGAATGGATTCTGCACAATGAGTACATTTGCTCAAGTACTGTACTTACCATTTCCAATATTTCCATTTTCTGCTACTTTACACTTTTACTCAACTACATTTCAGAGGCAAATATTGTACTTTTCTCATGTATTTGATACCTTAATAATACAAAATATAATCAACATATAAATTATGGTGTATAGATTAAGTAAAATTGAAATTACAAGCTGCACAGCAGATAAATGATTGTGCACATTAATGCATAAATAATTATTATCAAACTTTATAATATACATTATTCTGAGATGAGCCATTCTGAATAATGAGTACTTTTACTTTTGGTACATTATGTATCTTTTTATGCTTTTATGTAAGTAAAGATTTGAATGAATGACTTTTGACAGAATATTTGTCATTGTGGTATTTCTACTTTTACTTAAGTACAAGATCTGAGTACTTCTCCCACTACTGGTTTCAGTCCTGTCATTCAGGTAACACTGGTTGGAGAGACAGTCGAAACTGAACAGTCTGTATACACTGTAGTTTGTGGTATTACATGGGACAAGGACATACTGTATACTCATGACAGAGTAAAAGATAAATACTGTAGAGCTGTGAATGTTGTTATTGTGGGTCTTGTGCACAGATCGTGCAATTTAGTGATTATTATGTGGAGTGTACCTGGAGTCCCAGCGTAGCCCTTGATTTTGAACTGATCATCAGCCAGCTCCACAGCCAGACCAAGGTCAGAGATACGGACGTTACCTGTGAGAACAAACACCGGGGTAAAGAGCTGTGCACGTCACAGATACGAATGTTGACCTGCACACTGCGTCTCTGACTCGCTAACCTGTGGTACCACGATAACTGAAAGATGTCCTTGTGTTAGGCGTGAGATACAGTGTGTACTGCTGGGGTGAAGTGTATGTGAGTGGTTCTGTGTGTTTATACAGACCAGCGTGTGTGTGTGTGTGTGTGTGTGTGTGTTCAGGCCCCAGGAGGCCAAGACTAGGACATCTGTTTAAATTCAAGGTGAGGGGCTATACTGTATATTTGATAACAGTAAAAGCACAGATTAGTATATCTTTTGGGTTGGGGGTTTAATTTAAAGAAATAGTTTGACATTTTTATTATTAGAATATTGTCAGTTCTCTCAGCAAAGAAAGAGCTGGTCTAAAAAATCCCCATAATTCACTGAACATTCAGACGAACCAATACGTCTCTTGAACGTATAAATGACCTTTAAATGGTTAAATGAAGAGACTACTTCTGTCTTCATTGTGCATGAATGTCTGACCTTGATTATCCAGCAGCACGTTCTCTGGTTTGAGGTCTCTGTAGATGATCCTCTTCTGGTGGAGGTGCTCCAGGCCCTGGATGATCTGAGCAGCGTAGTAACAGGCCCGCGACTCCTCCAACCCTGGGTTGTTCTCATCCACGTTATAAATGTGATACCTAGTGGCATAAGAGAGAGGGTGTGGGGTGTAGACATTTATGGACACATTGAGGTCCAAAATGGTAACACAATACATGGATATTCAGGAGATTCACACATGACATTTAAAACAATCTGTGAAAAGAGAATGGGATTGTGGAGAATCATCAGATACAGGCATCATGAAGCCCTGATCCCAAAAAGCCAAATAAGTACTGGATTTAAATGCATAATCCCTATATTAAAATATAAATTCTTAATACTGGGATGCAAAGTGTCTAAATTAGATCCCTTTGGCAGAGCATGAGAGGATTAAAGGGCGAGACTGAAATATGTTGATGTTGTGGTGAGCGACTGAGAGCGAATGAGATCTAACCTCAGGTCTCCTCCGTTCATGATGGTCATGACCAGACACAACTCTGTTTTGGACTGGAAGGCGTAAGCCAAAGAGACAATGAACCTGCTGTGAACCCGAGCCAGGATCCTCTTCTCCACCATCGCCCCTAGAGGACAGGAAGGGACAGCAGATATGAGTATTTACACTATACAAAGTTGTTATCTTCATCCACCACTGACACTGATAGTGTGTGTTGATGTATTGTGGATGTGTCATGTCACGCTAAAGGCCAGCGTTTCTTTGGTTGTGCTTCACCTGGGTCGCACTAATTAAAATAGATTAGAAGTCATGTCATGCAAAAGAAAGAAAAAGAAACACAGCTAAGCAAGTGTAAGTAGTTCAGCTGTACTACATGGCAGTTTGATTTCCTCATAATTAATTATTTGTTTTTATTTCCTCTCTAATGAAGGTCAATGAGTCTTTGTCTTGTGCATTAAAACAGGTGTAGAATAAGATGGTGGAACACTTGAGAGACACTTGTATTCATGAGTTATCATCCAATCAAGGAAGTCATTTTCCTATATCCACTGTATGATTGCATTTGAATGTAGAGCATCTTTCAATCACTCAAACCTGGAAAGATGAGGTGAATATTAAAAACACCTCTTGTGGCAAATCTTTTTCCAGTGAGAAACAACACTGCATTCAAACAAGTCCTGTTTTTCTTATAGTCAGTAAGTAGGCCTTTACAGATAACTTTGATCAGACTGTATTGACTTTGATCAAAGCTGGTGTGCCAGCGTCAAAACATATAGTACAGCGAGTCACAGAGCATATTTTTAACATTTTGTTTAATCTGTCACAGCAGAGTAAAGACATTAAAACTGGGTAATTTTAGCAACATTTTGAGAAGTGTGACAACAACTTCTTGTTTCTGTTTTGGGGACTAAGCAGAAGATTAGGAAATCCACTCCAGAGCTGCTCCATTTATAAACATGGCAGGATTGGCACTTTATAAGGAGATCAAAATGTTCTAATGCTGAGGGCACTAATCATATAAGCCAAAGGTGCCGGGCATCGTCTGCAAGGCTCCATCTAGTTACTGACTTCTTTAGAGGGGAGGATTACACAGATACATAAAAGACCTGGAGACAAAGTTGACCACAACTCATGTTTCCAAAATTCAACCACTGCAAAACTGCATAGTATTGTGCAGTTAGATCCATAAGCTAGAAAACTTCTGTTGCATCTACAAAATTTTTACTCTCTCCAGTGAGAAAGGACTGATCATGAGCTGATACCTCATTGCCTTTTCTCTTCTTCAGCCTCTTCTTGTTGAGCTTTTTGCAGGCGTACAGTTTCCCCGTGGCCTTCATCTGACAGGCAGACACTTCCCCAAAACCCCCTTTCCCCAGTACACGAAAATCCAAAAACCAGTCCTCTCCCATGGGTTGCATCTCCAACCACTTCCACTGCAGGAACCTTTTCAGATACATACTCTCAAGGAAGAACGTGTAGGGCACTTCCTTCAGAAAGTCCGTTATGCTGTCCATGGTGTCATTGAAAAGATCATCCCCAGCGTCTTGGTGTTTCTCTTTCACCTTTGTGATACCGTTTTCTGGTAGGAAGGGGCAGAAATACTTGGCGCCAGGCTCCATGTACCTGGACAAGATCTTGCTCGCTTTCTTGACTCGATCTTCGTCCTCAGCCCTGTTGTACTCCTCAATATCCTTCCACAGGCGGCAAGGGCCTTTATACTCACTGTTGGAGTCGAGGAACTCCTGGAAGAGGCGTTTGCCGATGGGCTGCTCCACACACACCGCCTGGAAGCCGAGGTCTAAAGTCTCCCGCAGGCCTTCACACACCGTGATGTGAGGCAGCTTGAGGCGGGAGTGATACTTCTTGTCTCGGTTGGATGCAGGGTTGGCGGTGCCATCCAGGCTCCCGCGGGCCGAGATGTAGGCAGAGTTGGCCACCACCGTTGTCAGACCACCGATATCCATCATGACGCAGGTGTAGAGTGAGGAGGAGGGATGGAGAAATGTGTGAGATGCTGTCCGGAAGTGACAGCAGAGGAGACCAGATAGCAAAAAGAATAGGAGAGTAGCAGAGAGAGAAGCAGATGATGTTTGATGAATTTCTTCTTCGTCCAGAGCTTCAGAAGCAGAGAATATCATCCACCTGACTGCCTGCTCAGTGTTCCCCTCACTAAATCTTCCCTTCCCCTCACACACATGCACACACACATGCGGATCTACCTGACTCATCACCTTTCCCCAGAGGGATTTATCCACTCTGTAACTCTGCAAAGCTTTATCCTGAGCTAACCCGTGTGCATGCCATAGAAGAAGGGAAAGCAAGGAGCGAAACAAAAAAACTCAGGGAACATGATGGAGAGGAGGGACAGAAAATGAAAATGTGAACGAAGAGGGAGAGGAGGGATACATGTGGTTTGCCTGTAGTGGGCTGGTAATGACAGGAATGTGGTGATGTTGAGAGAGACAGTGGCACAACAGCGACTGTCAGAGAGGAATGAGAGAAAAGACAGAGGTGTTCACAGTAATAACATCACGCTGCTGCAGAGTCCTGGTCTTTCAACTTTACAGATTTTAAACCTTAAGTCTCTCTATAACCCTCGACAAGACATAAACACTCATTCAGTCTCAAATGGTGGCTTGAGAATTTTACTTTACTTGTGTTTTCCTTTGATGATATTAAAACTGTGAGGTAAATGACTCGTGCATGACTCTTTAACTATTAAATTTCCATGATGTGCTATCATCAGATCAAAATTTCAATCTGTCCAAATCTGCCTCAGGCAAACATCCTAACACACATCAACAATTCATCATTTAGGTTATTAAAATGTGTTGATGATAATAAATGTGTTGCAGTTCATCAATAGTTGTTGAGATATTTCAGTGTGGACCAAAGTAATGGACCAACGGACTGACTGTCATCAGACCAATATGTGAATACAAACGAGCCAAACATGAACCAGCCCTGGTTTATTAAGTTTGAGGATCTGCTGCTTTTCTCCTTTCTAATCACTGTAAATTGAATACATTTTGGTTTCGAGTGTTGGTTGGACAAAAAAAATGCAATTTCAAGATTTCAACCTCAGCTCTCAGAATTTTCTTTCATGGGTTAAATTATTAACGTCGATCGAATCTGTGATGACATTGTATCTGCTCCCTTTAAAAATTACATTACACTGGCTCTTTGGCAGGTAAAGAGTCAAAAATACACAAGCATTGGTTTTTATGTTTCAGTGTGCCAATCATTCAAATATGAGCAAATCATATACAGTCTTTCACCTTGACTGCTGTTGTCAGTAACCGGCCTGCCTGGCTCTTCAAGGTGATCCTGAGGTTTCTCCAAGGAGCGTAGGAGGAAGAAAGTTTACCTGTTTCTACATTGGCCCACCTCGGCCGTCCTACCCGCAGCATGCCCACCTTATCTTCACCTTATAAATAGTGAATGTGAGATAACCCATACATCACTCTGTGGATCGAGAGGAGTGACTTTTAGCTTTTACTGTAAAAGAGAATGAGACATTAGCACAAAGCTGAAAGTGCCTCACAGTCTTTGAGGAGGGACGGGAGAGTAAAAGTCCAAGTTGAGTAAAAGAAGGAACAGGTCTGCTGTGGATCCTGGTCAGCTCAGAGCTTCATCATGGCTGCCTTGAAGGAAAAGAGGACTTGTGGGCAGCGATGTGAAGACTTTGGCCATTTTGTCTGGAACTCTGAAAATGGGACGTTTATGGGAAGAACACCAGAGAAATGGGGTAGGAATGTCATGGTGGTGGTTTCTGAAACTTTTCTCTTTGCCATATTGTATCATTAGAAAATGTCTATCTCACCAGCAATGACTGAGAAATACTTTACTAGTACTTTTGTTTGACAGCCAGAAATCAAATATTGCCAACTTCCATCTATCTGGTTTATATTATTTTGTCCAACTGGAACAACTGCGGCTGACCTTTAAAATATCCAATGTTTTAACAGAAGAATTGCAAAGATTTTTAATGTACATACATAATATTGTTATGTATTATATAAGTGGACTATTAAAACTTGTAAGCAGAATTTTAATGTAGTCACTGGTTGAGGTAAAGGTATTTTGAACCACTTTTGGGTTTTCACAAATAAGGAATTTGCCTGACTTTGGTGCATCACAATAAACACAGCAAGAAAACAGTCAAGAATCATAAATAGAAAAAAGTAAAACATTACAGTATAAAGTATAAATAATATGTGCAATGTGCAGAGATAATAATCTAAAAAATGTGCGTTAACACATTGATCATCATCATCAGATGTGGAGACGTTAATACAGCATGTAGTGTGCAGCAGGATAATATTTGGTCTATGAAATATAAGCCTATAAAGTAAACACATCATGTACTGTATGTGTGTACTGTACCTTTCTGTGTGACTTTTCCTGCCCTTTCAATATCACTATAGTGAGATTCACGTTGGCAGCATGTGGACAAAGTGAGATAAAGCCGCTGTTGTGATAAGCTTTGGGTTCCTCACCTTCTGTTTGATCTTACAATCAGATTAAACTGAGCTCATATCGACAGAGGACACCTTCACCTCTGCAAATGTAAACACCTCTGAAACCACACCCTCCTCTGCATCATAAGTGTTTTCATATTAAGCATGACTGCCTTGCTGGTGTATACTGTAAATACATTAAGGATTATTTTGCTTGCTCAGAGGGGCAATAGGACAAAAATAAATAATAAAAAAACTCTGTGTCAATCTCTCTCCTTCACAGTGTACATCAGTCTGTACTATGTGGCCTTCTACGTGGTGATGACGGCCCTCTTTTCTCTGGCCATCTGGACACTCATGTACACCTTGAATCCGTACACCCCGGACTACCAAGACCGGCTATCGTCTCCGGGTAACACAACAACAACGAGGACAATGACGACTTAAATGAATCCTCAGCGGTTCTTAACCAGCTCTCTGTTTGTGTTCAGGGGTGATGGTGTGGCCGGACACTTACGGAGAGGAAGATGTTGACATCTCCTACAACACATCAGACAAGGCCAACTGGATGCGGATGTCCAACATCCTTAAAGAGTTCCTGGAACGTTAGTATTTACTCACTTGAGCCAGTTGGACAGTCACCTAATATTCAAGGTCAAATTTCAAAATAATACATCTGAACCTTTTGTTCTGTCTCTCTCCTTCAGCCTACAATGAAACCACACAGCATGAATGTAACAGCCACAACTGCACTGCGGGAAAGTACTTCATCCAGCACAAATTCTCTGCCCCTAACCACACCAAGTTTGCATGTCCCTTCACCCAAAGCATGCTGGGAGCCTGCTCAGGACTTGAGGACCCGACCTTTGGCTACAACTGCACGATGCCTTGTGTCATTATTAAGATGAACCGGGTATGTTCAATTCATAGATATGTTTGAATTAATAAAAAAAATCACATGAAATAACCAATATTCTGTTTTGCCTCTGCAGATCATTAACTTTTTGCCGACTAACAACACTGACCATCCTCCATATGTCAACTGCACTGTACTGGTGAGCAAGAAGTGCTTATACTGACTTTAACAGCATGCATGAAAGGAAATGAGTCTGAGAGACAATTTAAAGAAAGAATGATCGTAATCGATGCAGCAGAGGCCAAGATATGACTTGGATCTTACATTTCCCATAATGCAACTCTTCTCATTAGACACACCTTGCCTTGTCTTTCAAACTCACCAATAGCAGTTTATATCACAGACTTTCTGTGTCTGTGCCAAAGGTTATTTTCTCACACTTGACCAAATTGAGACATTACACAACTGTTTTTTGAGTCGTACGTATGATGAGTAAAGATAAGATAAGATAAACCTTTATTCGTCCCACAGTGGGGAAATTTGCAACTGATCTTTATGAGTAAAATTGGTGGAGTGCCGCTTTAAATATATCATGAAATTCTGTGTATGTTTAGGAAGGACAAGCCAATGTGGCCGAAATTGAGTATTTCCCTGAGGGGGGAATTATCGATCTCTCTTACTTCCCTTACTATGGAAAACTGGCACAGGTGAGCAAGGAAATCACACAAGCACTGAGCAACACTCTGTATTTGTCAACTTCAGTTTATGTCATTAAAGTAAAGGTTGGAATATCAACCATTGCAAAGTAAGCAAAAGAAATCCAACACATGACAGTAACCAACACTCTGCACTGCCTCCTTGTCTCCAGCCCACTTACGTCAACCCGTTGGTGGCCGTTCGGTTCAACCTGGTCGGACAGAAGCAGGCCAAGGTGCAGTGCAGAGTGGTGTCCGACGTGATCAGCTACCAAAACATTCACGACCCCTACGAGGGAAAAGTCATCTTCTACCTAAAAGCAGTGAAATGAGACGCAGAATCGGGGGGGCGTCCTCAGATATCCCATAATCAAGTAACAACTCACCTGTCGACATAGAGCAGGTGTCTTCAGATCAGCAGTGACTATCATTTAACAACCACTTGTGTTCAACCCAACAGTATGGACCCACTTGTACATCTCTATGCTGTGTGGTGATTTTATAAGCGTGATTTTGTCATCTGATTTTTAGACTCTACCACAACATAGAAATAAAAATCTATACATTTATTTATTGTTATGTAACCTGATGCATGCCAACAGACTTCTGTCTGTCAGCATGTCTCAGAGGGAAACCACTGGATTATTGAGGTGGATTTGGGATTTGAAAAGCACTGCAGAACATGTTCTTACACGACAAATGTAGCTAAGGCATCATAAAAAAAGTCTTGCTAAATAAAAATTCATTCCACTTTTAGTTTGTTCTCGAGAGTGTTTGACACAAGGCTGCAGCCATGTAACATTGAGGAGGGGCAAACCTGCAGGAGGGTCCCAATCTCTTCTACTCTCCTTTTCCACTCCATGCAATTTATTTATCTTATAATATTTATTTCTACAACTACAGTTCCAGCGTAAAATGAAGTATTGACATTATCTTTTCATGCATGTCCCGGCTGAAGCGTTATTACTGGTTTGGTGTTACAATAATAAGTGTCCCTCCCTTATATATTATAAATTTTAATTTTAGGGATGATTTATTTTATATCAACAAAACCAACACTATAAACTATTATAAAGCTGTTGCAAAAGCAGTGAACCTCTAAAAATCTACTCAGGTACAGTGTGCAGAGTATTTGTAACTGGCTTCGCCGGCTAATAGGATGATGATAGTGATGAGGTTTCTCACAAATCTGCTGACTACAGAGTTTGTGGGTTATCAGCTTACTCAGTACAGGTGTGTTTGCATGCACGCGCGCACACACACACACACACACACAAACACAGACACGTGTTAGCCAGACACTTCCTAGAAAAAGATGATTCTTCTGCGTGATGACTAATATGTTGATCACAGGGATGCACCCGTATGAATCTGTCCACTCATCAGCTTTTCTATTTTGGTTTCAGTGCAGAAGGTATGAAGAGGGAAGCATGCAAATATATCATCAGAGACTAGATGCTTAGTAGCAGAATAGTGTGTAGGTAAAATAGAAACATACATTTGATAAACTTACATTTGTCTTTTCCCTAATTATACTATAATACTTAAACATCTCTGGGACTTCTAAAATCCTTCAAATAAAACAATCTAAAAAAGAAATGTCACTTTTTGCTTGTACAACTCCTGTCCACGCTGAAATCATGACCTGTGATGAGGGGTCACAAGTAAAAAAAAGTTGAGAACTTCTGACATTTCTACCTTAAAATACCATATATTTGACTCAGAAATGTCTCTCTCTGATGTAGTTTCTTGTGTTGACAGAGCCTGTAGATCTTTATCATGCAACTGAGCTCCTCAGTTTTAATAACTAATATTAATAACTTTATTTATATCGCACTTTTCTAAACCGAGTTACATAGTGCTTAACAGTGACGAGGCAGGAGAGGTGACGTGAGAGCTTTATAGTCAGATGGAGGGAAGTCTAGAAACTCCAGACATATATCACATATTAAACTCACCAGGGATTAAAAGTTCATCATATTGTGGTACCAAAAGAGGTAAAAGTTCTGAAAATTTTTGAACAAAATCATTACATAGGGGTCTTGTGAAGCAAAAGCTCAGAATCTCAAAAGTGGTAAAATTGTTTAGAAAATACTGCTGAACTTTTATATATTTGCTTTACTGTTCCCCAGAGAAATTCTTGAGTAAGAGTAAATATAGAATAAAACCAAGTCGGGAGTTCTAATTTTTAATAAATAAATGGATTAAACAACTTAAAAAACACATGAACATTTTGATGAAAATAGCATTTCTTTGTGCCTGGGAGCTTCAGTCATGTCCACCAACAAGTATGTAAACTCAATCCACTTCACAAAGTCACACTGCAGCTAAAAAAAAACAAGAGAACAAAACACATACATGGCTACAAACAAGACAAGGACATTTACAGCATGAGATGCCACAGAGGTGCTCTCTCACAGTGAGATTACACTCCTCAAAGTCTTGCTTTTAGTGCAGAGCAGTGTTGAGCAGGCACATAAGTTCGACATTCAACGGTAACTAGTGCAGGATTTTTCTTTAAATGGAACATCAGTACGAGAATTTTTTGTTCTTGTAAGCTGCTATCTAACACTTCAACATTTCCATTTCTTACTTTTTAACTGTGTATTATACCAGAGATTACATTCGACAAGAATGGAGAGCCTGAAAAATGAATGAACAGAGTTATAGTCCTTGAAAAAGGAGTTACTGTAGCTTTTAGGTAACACTATGTGTCATCACACCTGAATTCACAATAGTACAACGATTGGACTAAACTACAATTACCATCCATTAAATACAGCAGATAGAAGGTAAGAATCCAAATCTGCTATTTGCAATATCCTAAATTTGAGGGCAGAAGGCAGAAAAAGTAATGTGAGATGGTAAAACATAGGAAAGACTGAGGCAATTTTAAATGACACAAAAGGCTTATCTCATCTTAAATAATGCAAACATTTCACACAAAAAAATATGAAGCGAAACCCTCAGATTTGGTCCCTGTGATTGTTACAAGGAATAAAGAAACTTGTGGTTGAAAGTGCAAACAGAACTGGTGAAGATTAAAAAAAAGAACAATTCTACTAACTATCAATGGAAAACAAAATCATTCATAAAGACCGTCGCAGATAGAATCTAATTTTCTTCATAATGCATGAGAAAGTGCATTAAAAGCATCAGAACTGGAAGGATATCAAGTACTTGTGCTTCCCCAATGAACTGTCAAGCAGGTGTGCTTCCCATCAAGGATTGTTTGTTCAAAGTGATATTACCTCAAATGATTGTGTTATCAGATAAGACCTTCTACAGTATCAGTACCTATATGTAAACACTGGTGAAGAACATGGGGCATGGAGGACATGGAGAAAAATGCAACAGATGATAGATAACAGAAGACCTTTATGAAAGAGGAAACATTTCTCAAGTCAAAATGAGGCTGCTGATGACTTTCTCTCCTCTCCTAAAGCAGTGAGAGAGACTAAATATCGATCCAACAGGCCATGTCAATATCATGTGCATCAACATGAGAAACTTTCTGAATGGCTGTATAAGACTTTACTTCTACTTCTTGTGATGCCACTGCTGGTTTTGCAAGAGTTTTATTGAGAAACCTTTTGGCCCTGAAGTCGATCCGGTCATGTGACTGTTTTGCGTTCGGCCCGGGGAACCCATTTGTGTGTGGTGACTCTCCACAGCACGGGTGCCAGTAACAAACTGAGGGTGGTGACACTGAGAACAAGCAGATACACCTGTGCAGAGAGAAAGACATAAAAATAAGAGACTGAGAAAATGTAATTATCAGCTATTATTATTTCATGAAGTCTATTTTCAAGTGTTTATGTATGTGTGTCTTTGACAAGAACCTGTTTAAAATAAGTGCAATCACTGACACATACACTGTATTAATACATGGCAATATTGTTTAAGTGGACTAATTTTTTGTATATATTTCAGTGGTCATAATATATTTTTAAATCTTGTGTTTTATATAAAATTATAATTATAATTCAGACTTTATTCCATGCTTCACCGACCTCTCTGGAGATGATGCCAGCACGACGCGCACGGCTGCTCAAGACGAAGGAGAATTCGCTGACCTGAGCCAGACCAGCTGAGACCACCCACCGTATGTGTCGAGAGCCCGGAGGCAAGATGGCCGACAGCACGAGCACAGCCATTACGAACTGGAAGGAAATGAGGAGAAAAGTGGAGAAAGGAGGGAGTGAGATTGTGTTGAAGGTGAAGAAGGAAAAAAGCAAAGGATGGAAGAATTCTGTACCTTCATGATGACAAGTGTGAGCGTTAGCACCAGCAGAATGGTGAGTTCATACAGCACAAAGGTCGGAAACACGTGAAGACCTGCAGCGTCACACAAACACATAAGATCAGTAAAGTCTCAAATGGTACAAATGTGCAACCTGATTAACATAGCTGAGATCTGTCACAAATTGTCATGCTGCATCTGACCAATAGAGGCAAAGAAGATGATGGCGAGGAAATCTCTGATTGGTTCGATGCATCCCATGACCTCTGTGGTGACCATGTGACCCTGCGTGGACAGCAAGGCTCCAGCCAGGAAACAACCTAGCTCCATCGAAACATCCAAGAACTCTGTCACCTACAGTGTCGGTCAGAAAAAAAATAAATTAACTGCTTCTTCACAGGAGATTAAATAACATGACAATTTCAGAGAAAGGTAGGAAAGCTAGTGCGTACCGTCAACATGAAAAAGACAAAAGCTGCCATCCCCAGCACCAGGATCTCCTTGTTGCCTTTGCTCTCAGTATGCAGTTTCTTGTAATAGGGGCCAATCAGGAATGATTTGAGCAACAAGCACAGCAGTAGCACAGCAGCCAGAGAGACCAGGACCTGGGCCAGGAGGTATAAGATGCGGAGACTTCCAAACAGGAAGCTGTGTTTCACAAAGGGAACAACAGATTTAAATATGCTGTGTTGTTTGTGTTTGTGTGTCTTTGGTTAGAGGACACGCAAAGAACAAATGGACGAACTGACCTGTCCAAGTCTCCACTCTGTGCCTGGATCAGAGTGGGCATAACAGCAATGAAGAGACCGAGCTGAACGTCTTGCATCACTAACATCCCAAGGAGAACACTGCTGTAGTCCAGATCACCTGTCTCACAAACAAACACACACAGAGAATAAAGCTTGACTATTAATTATCACTAAGTCTGAATACAAGCGAAATAAAGGCAGTGTTCAATGTCAATCTGCTTTGAGAATCAGGAAAAACATACATGCCACTTCATTACTAACACAGCATTCAAAACATTTGTTCCCTTCTGTTCTCTTATTCTGACAACTTGTTTCAGTGGTCACCTTAACATGCTCCGCCACAGCCTTGACTAAGCTGACACTATGATGCACATCGACGTTCATTTATGTGCACAGACGTACCTACATACCTTCTTTGTCCCCTCTGCTCCCCCCTGCGAGGAAGCGGGACACTAGTGGAGTGCTGGACAGGGAGAGACAAGTGGAAATGAAGACTGTCTGGGTGGGTCGAATACGTAGGACTTGTCCCCACAACAAGCCGGCCCCAACCATCAGTAGACTCAGGTAGAATGAGCCCTGGACTGATGTCTTCCATACCTGCACACACACAAACAATGTGTATATAGTTAGCAACCCACTATATGGAAGTAATTAACTACTAAGAGGGAGTAGCTACTGAGGAAAAGCAATGACAGGTAGCAGGAATAAAAATTCAAAGTCAAAATATTCTACGTTTAAAAGACAAATTTGAGCCAAATGCCAAACTATCTATTCAAATCAAAAGAAGTTGAAATTACAATAAAATTGTTTAGAATTACCAACCAATTGGTGGTTACTTAGTCTGAGTCAAGTCTGAGGTAATTTAAATTAGTATGTCCATATCACATGTCATTAGTGTGAGTTGCTCAGGTGTTATGTACAGTCTTGAACTGTTTTCAAAACAAACATGAAGATGGACAATATCGTGCAATTTTGATTTGGATCCCTATTGCTCACCTTTCGAAGACGCTCAGGTGAGAACTCCAATCCCACCACAAAGAGAGTGAAGAACACACCCAACTCCCCCAGAGTCTCCACCTGAACCATTGACTGCAAGACACAGAGACAGACACTAACATGAGCCAGCACAAAAAGTCAATTAAGACCAGGTTCTTTAAGTCTGACCTAATATACTGACACTGCAAACACACCTTGATGCTGTTGAGGCCAGAGGGACCAAGCAGGACCCCACAGATGATATATCCAAACATGGGAGGAAGTCCTACCAGTGTGCAAATCCAACCGCAGGGCAGGGACAACATCACCACCGACACCAAGTCCTTGGGGGTCAAATCAAATATTGGAAACTGTGCTGCTCTATACATTATTAAGGATTCAAAACAAATGAATAAAGTTTCAACTTTTTTAATGTTGCCTGGATAAAACAGGATCAGACCTTGATGAAGTGATGGTCCGCTCTCGGCATTGTGGAATCTCGTGGTTTGGTCAGGACATACTGGTTGTTCTGTGAGTCAATGAGCATGCTCAGTCCCAAGTCATCCTCCACTTCCTTCTGCCGGGACTTGTTCTTCCTCTTCCCTCCATTCTCCTCGTCATCCTCCACTCTCAACACTGCCTCCACATTTACTCCTTTCATCTACACAACAAGGACAGAAGTGAGGCACAATTTGATGCTTTGTTTTGTATTTGCAACCACTGGATCGTCTTCATGTGCTACCTGTTTGTTATTGTCAAAGGCATGCTCCTCAATCTCCTCCTCTAGCCGGTCCGCTGCCTTCCTGACGTCCTCCAGGATCTCATCCAACATAGACAGAGTCTTATTTTGGGCTAAAGCACTCTTAACAGCTTCCTGCTGGTGCTTCTCAGCAGCTACCAGTTCCACATACTCCTGTTCTTCCTGAAAGGTGAGAACAAAACCCAACAGACAGGTGTGTGTCGGACCAAACAAGAAATTTTTTAAGACATCGCTTTCAAAAACTGAACTTGTAATAGGCATTTTGCTGTTTTTTGACATTTTATAGGGTCAAGGGTTTTTTAATTCATCACTCAATAATGTAAATTTCTGTTAGATGCAGCTCTATTCACTTCATCACAAAACATTTGAACACTGAGTAGTCTTCATGAAACACTGCTGACCACTGCTCACCTTTATGGCTGCCTCCCTTAGGGCCTCTAGCCTCTGTCTGCTGCTCTCCTTCATGTTGACCACATCCCTGTAGTCTCCCTGCAGCGCCCTCTGGAGGCTGTGCACCGCCTGGAACACAAGGTGTTCGCTCTCATTCAGCTCCTTCTGGAAAACCTCCAGAGTGTGAACCTGAGCGCAGACAGGGAGACATCAGTCAGTCATTAAAAGGTACAATATCTGACATCCCCTTCTACTGAAGCTCATTTTTATGGTCTTTCTTTTGAAACAGCCTAATAGACTAAATGAATAGACTAGAGCACTTAACATGTCTTCATCAGAGACTGGACATGATAAATAGGACAAAACAGATCCAGATAACACAAGTTAAAATGGGATACAGGGTCATTATTCTGAAAAAGTAATCCACTTGATTTGGCTTGAAATGTTTTATAGTGATTTAACAAGAAGCCAAATTATCTGCCAAGTGTCTGGCCATTATCTAATCAAGAGCTGAAACAATTAGTCAAGTGACAGAAATTGATTAGCAACAATTTTGCCTATCCATTAATCATTTAAGTCACTAACTGAGAAAAATGCCAAATAATCTCTTATTCCAGCTTTTCCAATGTGAGTACTTGCTGCTTTTGTCTGTTTTCTAACTTTGTAAATTGAGTGTCTTTTGGTTTTGTTGATTAATCCAAAAAATAACTGACTGATTAATGCATAATGAAAATAATTGTTAGTTGCTGCTCTTATATAATCTGGTCATCTCCTTTCAAATATGAAATATGAACATGTACTATTGTGCTATGAGCTATTGTGCCTACAGGTATGTGTCAACACACAGAGAAACAGACAAAGACACCACACTGAAGAGTTGCAGACATTATGTCTCACACTTATATGTACTGTGCCAGAGCGATAGCCACAAAAATACAGCTAAACAGTCACTAACAAATCACAGCATTATGGTCCATATAGAGGACTTGTGCTCCATCTGGTATTTATTCTCAGCCTGGTACCTGAAAGTGCCTCTCGGGTTCGGAAAGGGCCCGGTCTCGTCCAACGGCATCAGCAGCGGCTGCCAGCTTCTTGACAACCACATTCTTCTGATGCAGGAGACCCACCAGCCGCTTGCAGTTGCTGGCCACCCAGCTGTGGCCTTGTGTGGCCCCCTTGCTCCGATAAAGCTTGATGGCATGCTGGGCCACCTGGTCCTTCGGTAGCACAGCGAGTGCCCCCGCCGTGCCAAGGCACAGCAGCCAACACACAGCCTGCATCCAAATCTCTACTTCTGTCTTCACCCGAGGGTGGAGATCAATAAAGAGAAAGAGACCTGCAAAAGGGCAGAAGGGGATGGTAGTTACAAAGGTCAAAAGAAAAAACAATAAGGAGGAGACAACTATGATATAGATGAACTCAAAAAGTGTGTCAATGTCAGGAAAGTTTATATTACGATTAAGTCAGGTGATATTTTATGCTTCCTTATTGTCAACAAATGCAATGAAAAAACTAAAATCAACAATGAACTGATGCTGCTAACAACTATTGTTGTATTGTATCCAAAACCTGATAGTTCCCTTTGTATCTCAGATGTCTATTGTTGTCCAAAAACTATTTAAAAACCCACACTTTTCCACAGGGGATACACTGTCCTGCTACATTACCAAGCTGCTTTAGGAATTTATTTTGCTTTTTTTTTTTTAAATCAAAGTATCTATTAGTTGCATAACATCTATGTCTTCAGTAGGAACAAATGGGTTTGGTGCTGAGAGCCAAAGACAGGCTGGGGAAGAGGGAGTATCGAGAGATGGACTAACACATTGTTTGTTTTGGTCTTTACAAGGGATTTGTTGATAATTGCAAAATTATAGGAATAAAAGAACTGGCATACGTACCCTTTAAAGCACAGACAGTGACAATATTTATCCTAAAATTTGATACAGATAATCCCTTTTTAAGTGGGCTACTCTGTGCATTTGTGCACTTTGTGCTTCTGACAAAAGTCTTCTCAAGAGACATTTTAATCTTTAGCTGAAAGGCTTAAGAAACAGCTGTGAGTACACACCTGTGGCCTGTGCTACTGGCTGCTTTGAGTAGCTAATAACACCTTGTCATGCTGTGTTAAGAGCACTTAAATGCAGTATAAATTCCAGTAGTACTAGTAGTGCACGCTGTTCTTCCTATATCTTATGTGATGTTGCATTTCTATCCATGTTTGGTATACAAACTATGACAAATTAGGAAGCCGCTTTACTGTCCACAGCATGCCCTCTCCTGCCTGAACATTATGTGCTTGATTACACATAAATATTTTAGTTCAACAGTGCAATGGCTCAATGCATTCAGCTCACACCCAAGCTGGACCGCACCTTTGTGAGCATGAGTCAGGCTGAGGGATGTTTACTTTCCAAAGTGTTCCTCTGTCCTTCTTCCAACGACCGGACTGCAGACACTCTGCTGCTCTTGCTGGGAAATCAATAGCACAACAGCGTTCATATATTGTTATTAATTTAAAACAATGCATCATATTTTATAAACTGATCAAAACACTGGTTTGTATGTTAGAACTTAATCTGAAACATAAGTAATAACCGTAGCTGTCAAAGAAGTGTAGTGGTGTAAAACATGAAATGTGAACACTCAAAACAAAGAACTCAAACAAAACAAGTAAGTCAAGTAACTCAAAATTTGTAATTAAGTACAGATACTTAATTACAGATGTAATTAAGTACAGATACTTGGATATATATACTTTCCTCCACTAAGTTTTGATTGGTTATGAAAAACCTGAAGGTCATTCTATACTGATGGATGCATGTACATATTTAAATTGCAAATACAAACAGCTGAGCACCAATTATGTAAATTGGAAAAAACCATGCATCATGCAAAGCTGAACACACACACACATACACACACACACCATGAGGTTTCACACAAACCAGGAAACACCATGGGACAGTGACATACAAACATAGATTACTAATATCCTTTTCATCAATCAATGGAAACAGATGAATGCAACTACCTGTGAAATATGTCCACTGTCCTGGATCTCAGCTCCACTCGACGACTGAAGGAGAAGCTGAAGAAGAAGAAGGGAACAATCATGCTGTTGTACCGACACCACCACCACCACCCCTCCTCCTCCTTCTCCTTCTCCTCCTCCTCCTCTGCCACATAGCTGAAGCCAGCCTCGATGCAGGCGTTCACCAATTTTACTTGAAGCCAAACTTCATATTTACCTCCAGCCGCCGCTAACACTATTCATGCTAGCAATGGGATGCTAACGATACTTCATCCAGGTAGGTGAGCTGCTATCGAAGAAATCCCCCGTAGAAGTAGGAACGGTTTTAGTGTGTATAAAGTTCAACCTGTTTTCTATTCAGAGGCTGTAAGTGAAGCTAAGTTAGCCCTCAGATTCCTCGGAGCTGTCAGACCAGCTCCAGCCAGCTGAGTCCACACACACACACACACCCCATAACACAACGTTAAAGCTAACACAAGTTTGCTAACATTAGCTAAAAAGCTGTCCGGTACATTAATAACACCAACTTTTTCTGGAAACAGCTCATCAAGACAAGTCAAAATATAACGTTAATACAAAGTGCAGCTAAAATTGAACAAGTGCCGCATTGTTTTCTGAATATAGTCGCGTCGATGTAACTTTGATCCATTTTTAGATTAGCTACTTCCGAAACATCTTTATCGGTTTTGATATGGGAGTTGTAGTTTTTAGATGTTGTGTTTTTGCGCTCGAGTTGTGACAGTTTGTTTCCTCGTTAAATCTATTTTGACTATTTTAACATTATTACATTTCGTCTTAAAAGACGCCAATGCCGCTTTAACAAATTCAAAGCTGATTTTCTTGCTTAAAACCTAAATTTAATATGCGGTGGCAACACAGACAGTTAAAGTTATAATATGACATTTTCCTTTAAAGGTACTTCAATGGAAGCATTTTGAGAACAAATGCATATATTTAGTCTATTAACACAGAAAGTTATAAAGGTAAAGGTACTGAAAACTCAGGCCCTGTGGGATTACAGCGCTACACAACTACATTTCCCATGAACCCAGCGCCCCAACAGTAGCGCAGTTCTTGCCGCGCATGCGCATCACATGTAATTGGATATCAAGTGGGCCAAAACAGCGTGTGATAAAATGGTAGGTACGATTAAAAAAAAGAGAAACCGGGGCGATTCTTTTAGCTCCGGTAAACAAGTGCAAACCCCGGTAACGGCTGTCAGTGACGTTAAGGGAACACACCGGTGTGGGGGATCGGGGTGTCCTCGGCCAAGTGTCGCATTGTCAGGGGTGATGTGTGTCGGGAATATGAGGCAGATGGAAGGTCAGTTGTTGGTATTTTGAGATCGGACGCCCGCACTTGCAGCAACGCACCTTTCCGTTTTTGGTAACCCGCCTGTGGTGCTGCTGCCCCGGGTCAGGAGGGAGCCTGCAGGAGCACAGGGGAAGTGGCTCCGCAAACACTGGCCTGTCAGGGTGAATTTGCTGTTTGATCATCGGGTGGGTCTGCAGATCTGCAAAGACAACCTGCAAACCTCCTGATGACCGTGTGGATCAAATGAGTGCATTTAGATGTGACACTGTTTCTTTCCCCTTCATGCACTTGTACTAATATATAGACTTTTGCATGCATGCTATGAGTCTTACTTTTTTAATCTTATAGTCATGTTAAGTACAAACCACATCAAACTATTTTTGGATGCAGATGAAGTGCAGGAAATAGTTTCCAGACAGGAGGTTTTAATGGAAATCACATCCACACACTCTTGCTCAAATGTTCAGAAAGTTGAGGCTGTGTAAATATTTATGTGCAGCCTCAACTCCGCATGCATGTCTCTGCATCTCATTTATTTAAAGGTGGGTTAACAACAGGGCAAAGCAGACACCTGTCCCAGGGCCTCAGACTGTCAGGGGTCCTGAGGGTCCCAGGTTGTATGTGGAGCAGTTTGTGATTGTGTTTGCTGATTTGTTTGACCATATGCACCAATGCACAATAAACACTGAAATTATGAGAGCCTCTGCCAACAGCAGTAAGAGGTTACTCCAGCCCTGCATTTACCTGTCTGTCTGCCTGTCTTACAGCACAAGTTGAAGTCATCGCAGAAGGACAAGGTTCGGCAGTTCATGTCCTTCACACAAGCCGGGGAGAGGACAGCCGTGTACTGCCTGACGCAGAATGACTGGAAACTAGAAGTCGCCACAGACAACTACTTCCAGAATCCAGACCTCTACTACAAAGAATCCATGAAAACCTCAGTGGACCGCAAGAAGCTGGAGCAGCTCTACAACAGATACAAAGGCAGGTGTCAGACAGTGAACTACTGGTAATATCAGTACAGTCTGCTTGTCTTGTCTGGATTGTTTTGCTTACCCTCAGCTGTCTTTGCAGACCCCCAGGATGAGAATAAGATAGGCATCGATGGGATCCAGCAGTTCTGTGATGACCTGACCCTGGACCCAGCTAGTATGAGCATACTTGTGGTGGCATGGAAGTTCAGAGCAGCCACACAGTGCGAGTTCAGCAGGAAAGAGTTCCTGGATGGCATGGCTGAGCTCGGGTGAGCAACACTGAAATCTACAGCATGTGATCAGAGATGCGACTGCACTCTTGATTCATTAATGATATGTTTATTAAAAGCTTGTATGAGCACAAATATTGAACTGTATATTGTTAAATGTCACTCCTCCACATACAAAATCTACATTATCAGAAACCTCAGACTTCACATCCTGCCAGTTTGTGTGTGCAGCTCACCACAACTCATAATGATACTGTGTGTTTGTTAATGTCTCTTCCAGCTGTGACAGTCCTGAGAAACTCAAGGCGATCCTTCCCAGACTAGAGCAGGAGCTGAAAGATACAGGGAAGTTCAAAGACTTCTACCAGTTTACCTTCAATTTTGCCAAGAACCCCGGCCAGAAAGGTTTAGGTAATAACAAGCACATGACATTTAGAACATATGACCATGTAGAAAAAGCAAAGCTTGTCACTTTTCACCAAAAAGATCCTGATGTTTTCAAAGGTACAGATTCGATCAGTTTAAAGTGATTTTTTTTCATGTGGATTAATTTTTAACTTCCTCTACTTTGTGTCCTAGACCTAGAGATGGCTGTTGCTTACTGGAATCTAGTTCTCACAGGTCGCTTCAAGTTTTTGGATCTCTGGAACCGCTTCCTGCTGGTGAGAGAGGACATTTTTGTCACACCTGTCCTTCTCATTTACATAGTCACATGGAGAACCCAAACTAGTACATTCAACACATTTTTGGCACATTGTCAACAGCAACTTAAGTTTCACAAAGTATGTATTTATTTCCAGACTGTTGATTTCCAGTGCACAGGGACTACTAATATTATAATCACACCGTAATGTTTAACTCCCACTCTTGTCCTGTTGCATTCAGGAGCATCACAAGCGCTCAATTCCCAAGGACACATGGAACCTTCTTCTGGACTTTGGCAACATGATTGCAGACGACATGTCAAACTATGATGAAGAAGGTGAGATTATCACAGCTTTTGGGATACATTCTATCATGACACAGTCTATGCATATACAGTTCAATGGCTAATTCCACAATGAAAGACAAACACTCCACGTCATGTCCTCGTCTGTGTACTTACTGTGATATGCTGGTGTTTTTTTGTTGCCTTGGGCCAAAGGTAGAGGTTGAACACAGCTTTAAAAGCTTCCCACACTCTGCAGAATGAAAGAGAAGTAGGTTAGAACCCAGTCTCGCTTAATTTCAGGATGCCCCTTTCATACCCACTCATGATACTATCACCTGTTAACAATGAACCTGTTTATCTGTGGAATGATCCAAACAGGTGTTTTTGGATCAGTCCACAACTTTCACAGTCTTTTGTTGCTCCTGTCCCAACTTGTTTGAAATGTGTTACTGGAATCAAATTCAGAATAAACATATATTTACAAAAATCAATGAAGTTGATGAGGTCAAACATTAAATTTTTCTCCTGTTTTCAACTGAGTATATGTCAAAAAGGATTTGAAAATGATCACATTCTGTTTTAACTTTTTAAAATTGAGGTTGGAACTAATATTCAGTGTTTGTCTCTCTCCTCAGGGGCATGGCCTGTCCTCATAGATGACTTTGTGGAGTTTGCTCGGCCGATTGTGACGGGGAGTAAGCGCAACGTGACATAGTGTTTTGTCCTGGCATCATGCAGCGGATGGAGTTTGAGTTTCTCCCAGTTTTCTTTTTTTGAATGAGGATTTTTATACAAATGAGCCAAAAAGAGACTACTTCTCAATAAGCTTGTCTGCAGCTTGTCGTTAAGATTGTTCTTCCAACTGCATAAAGATGCCTTGGCTGGGGAGTGATCTGGAACAACGGATCAGAGATGAAAGCAGGAGAGGAATCAACAGGAGAGAGAGAGATGATGTTTTTTTGTTTATTGCTGGGAAGGACAGACTTTGTAACTGCAATATGGAAATGAGAGGTACCCTAAAAAACTTGTAACTCGTGGGCAAATCACCAGTGGGTGTGGCTTCGAACTGCTGCTGTGGACTCGGCTCACTAACCTGCACCCTTGGCACAATGAGGAGGGACAGTAACGGTGAACCTTCAGCACACGCAGAGGATTAAGTTATAGATGCAGTAGGATGTGGCCAATTGTGAATGGAGCAGGATGTGAAACTCTGCATGTTTTTGTCAGCTGGTGTGAAGCGGTGCCATGGATGTTGAGGAGGGGAAAAAAGTAATCTGCATTATTTTCACATAGATTTGCGATTGTGTAGCTCTCTTACAATCACACTGAGAGCAGAGAGAAAATGTTCATCATTGTGTGTGTGTGTGTGTGTGAGTGTGTGTTGGGGCGAGGGGGGTAAACATATTGCCTCTTTTACAAAACGATGCTAAATATTTTCATTTGGTTTTATTATAATTAAGAGTTAAGAAATTGTGATCGACCTTAACTGAGTGACAGTGAGAAAGATCCTTGTTTTGCGTTCACAATGAGAATTGGACAGAGCAGCATGAGCTCAGCACCAGCAGAATCTCTATTGTTACAGTTGTAAAATACTGTACCCATAGGAATAAGAATAGATTCAGCTTTAGAGAAATGAAAATGTATATCTGAGAAAACAGGTAATGACATTTTTAATCATGATTACTGCATAAGAAGCATTTATGATCCTCATTTTTAAAATGCTACTGCATTACACATATGGTTGACTTTAGTTTTACAGTGTGTAAACTGCTGTACACAAAGAGAAACTGACTGGCACAGTGACTGTTTTCTATTATCCAGGTGAAGATGACTTGCCAACTCTACAAACTGCACTGATTTAACACTTTTTCTGTTGTTGTAGGTTTTCTTTATCAGGCAGCACTGTATCTACAGATCTACTCAGTTTACATGGCAGTAGGTTCACTTACATACTAGACTTTTTAACATGACCATCTTCATCCCAGCCAGGAGTATTTTAACTGTCTGTTTACACTGTAGGAGTTTTTTAGTCTGTTGCTTTTCATGGATCGACAACTGCAGGGTGAGGGTGGCATAGAACTAATACAGAGAAAACTTTTATGAGCACTGCTTGTGATGCCATCTAGAGGTGGCTGTAAAGTATAGCATTTCTTAATGTACTGTAGTCCAAAGCTCATCACAGCTGGATGTGGTCACAAGTACAACCCTGATTGTAAATATCTGCTTATTCTGAATTTGATGGCAGCAACATGTTTGAAACAAGTTGGGACAGGAGCAACAAAAGACTGTGAAATTTGTGGAGTGATCCAAAAACACCTGTTTGGATCATTCCACAGGTAAACAGGTTCATTGGTAACAGGTGATAGTATCATGATTGGGCATGCATCCTGGAAAGACTCAGAAGCAAGGATGGAGCGAGGTTCAATACTTTGTCAAAAACATGATTATATAAAGAATAGCTTGCAAATTATTTGTTTGTAAATGATTACATTCTGTTTTATTTATTTTTACACAGTTCCCAACTTTTTTGGAATCAGGGTTGTATATGAGATCTGACCAGCTGTGATGTGGTCAAAAGACTTGGGCCTTCTAACCTTTAGAGGGGCCAGTGCAGCAATGCTTTTCCTACGTGTACGATTTAGCGTTACTCTTTATGTGTACTTATAAACAACTCATCCCTTTTCTCGGCTAAAGACGGTGACAGAAGGTGGAGCTCAGGTACCAGTCATCCTCTCCCAGTCACAGTGAGCAGCAGGTGGCTTCCTGTACTTACATCAGAATTCGCTTTCTGTCCAACCAACTATGCCATCTTGTCACCATGATAAGCCCATTGTGTTGAAATAAGGATGGATTATTTCCCCGCATCAAATTTCTCTGTCCTGTCAGCATCTTACTACATGGGGAATAGTTGCCTTTTGTTTTCCTTAAGTTGATAAATTTGTGCTCAAGTTCTCATATCTATGTAGACAGAAGTCATAATTTATGGTGCCGTGCATGAAGTTGAGTTTAAGAAGTTGAGGCAGAACAGATTTATTATGATTTCAGTACCAGATTGAATGCAGATGAGTGGCAAAGAAACCGGCTTCATCATGACTGTTAAACAGTCACTAAAGGAGCCGGTAAATGTGTCATATTGTTTGTCTTTGTAACTAAGCAAGTTCGATACGTGTTGGTGCAATGAAATATCCCATATAAAATGTTTCTGACTGTTGCAACAGCGAGAAGGTGTGAAAGCTTCTCCCAGCTGATTGTCACTGACTTTGTGATCTGACGTCGTCCATGGTTCAGGAGCCAGAAAATGTGACATCTTTCAGTATTCATTTTGATAATATGGTACATTTGGTACATTTTTATTTGTCAAATGTGTGGTCCACTGTTTCTAGTCATGCAGATCATTCTTATCAAAACAGTATTATTTTGGCTGGCAAGAAAACAGGTATTTACAGAGTATTATGTTTTGTCACAGAAGCATTACGTACATTGTTTTCTTTAAGAAGGTTGTCAATAAAGCTTGTAAAAGATGTCCTTCTGTCTTCCAAACACAGCAGTTTGTTGTTTGTTGTTGTCAGAAACTAAGTGACCTGTCAGTTTATTGCATCTAAAGTGTACAATTTGATCTTTGGTTTTATAGTTTTATATTTGATCGACCCAAACTCTTCACTCATGTAAAAGAAGAACCTCAGCAACTAATTTTGTTTATTTTATGGTTAATTAATTTGGATTGGATAACAGCTTTTTGTAAAAAATAATCAACTAATTATTATATGACTAAAAGTTCAAAATTATAAGTCACCCATTTGCCTTACTATGCTATGCTCTATGCAGAAGTTGTTTATGTCCGGTGGAGGCAGGTTTTTATCCATAAGTCAAACACTGGCTGATTTCAGAGATATGCAAACTAAATGGTAGTAAATGGAACAAAAAAAATCTCCATATTGCTGCTGAGAACAACTGACCTCCAGCGTGTGTTTGAGAGAGTAAAATGTCAGCTTGGTAACAGTTGTCTCTTATCAGGTTGCATTCCTGCTGCATATCATCATCATCATTGGCTCTTCTGGTAATACTCTTTGTCTACTGTTACTCTGAGTATGTTTAGGGTCACATTCACTAACAGATACATGAAAAAAATGAAAGATGTGAAGGCTTGGGAATAAGAGATTTGTGTAATTAGCACAACTCAAAAGTGGTAAAATGGAAGCATGAGGTGAAGATGAGGATTAAAGGAGGAGGATGGTTAATAAAGCAGTTTAAAATAGGGAGGTGAGGATTAGAGAGTTGAGCTTCAGTAAAGGAGGTGGGAGGCTCATTGAGTGGGATGATGCTCCATTCTTACCCTCCTCCCATGGGACGGCTGGGTTGTCAACAAGGTCCAGCACCAGCTGACGAGCTTGCCCTCCAGCCCAGCAGCACATTAGCATCTCCTCCAGTGGGTCCAGCCCCCATTACCAGTCCACTCCCAGCCATCCAGCTTTGAGACTTCGGGGCCATGGGGATTGCCTTTTTAGGAGACACCTGATCACAGCTGAACTTGCCGCCGCCCAACACAAAGAAACTGATAACATGATGCTTTTGTGTGTTTATGTGTGTGTGCCCCCCGACTCTTGGTAGTGAGAGACAACGGATGAGAAAGTGTCAGAGCTCTTAGGGTGGGATGGTGGTACAGATATTGTATAGCAGAGACAGAGGTCTGTGGTAGCTCCACGTCAGGCGGAAATCTTACCACGACTGTGAGAGGCAGAGAGACAGAAGTTCTTCAGGATGTTTTTGGGCAAAAGAGTTTCCATTGTTCTGTGACCACGAGCCTTATTGATGTGAAAAAGGAGGTCAGATTGTGGCCCTTTTTTTTTTGCCAGGAGCCATCTAAATCCCAGGAGAGGTGTGACGGCTTTGGTCAAGAGAAGATCTTATTTCCTGTGATTAGCAGGGTGAGCAGAGCCCCGTATCATGGAGAAATTCAAGGCAGCCATGGTTCTGGGTGCTGTCGGCGATGCCTTGGGCTACAGAAAGGGCCGCTGGGAAAGCTGCACCTCAGGCAAGAAGATCCAAGAGGAACTGGCCTCTTTGGGGGGACTGGGGGCCCTGAAACTGGACCCTGATAACTGGCCCCTGAGTGATGCGACACTGATGCATATGACCACAGTGGAAGCACTTGTAACAGGTATGTTCAGGGTGGATGTCAAGAAGAATGACAGATGATTTATGATTGTCTAAGAGGCAGATGAAAGCAGAAATCATCACAAGATTACACACTAATTTGCTTCTTTCTCCTATTTTAAAATGTCGAATATCAAATCAAGATTTCACATATCTAAGTTCACATAAAACCAAAACCTTTCGCTTTATTTGTTCAATGATTTATAGACCCAACAGCAGACGTGTCCAGCTGGGCTTTTGGTCTTTCTACATTTAGAAGGACCAGAATAGCTCCTTCTATACAGTCAATGGAAGCTGCTAATCACTTACTGGCAGATCATCTCTGAATGACAAAACATACTGCTGAGATAATCCATCCTTGTAACCTGTCATCAAAGACAAAATCTGAGTAGAAACCTCATCACAAATACTGTCACTCAGATGTCATGTCAAGCCCCCCACATGAGTTGCCAGGACAGAAAAGTCCAATATAGAATACTTTGGAAGGGCTGATCCTCTCAGCTCTCCTTTACTGAACAATAGCAGGTCAGACGTAATCTGCCGGTATCATGTTTGGCTGCAGATGCGATTCAAAGCCAATGACAGAGGTCCTGTGAAATGGTGATGACATCTTTTGAGATTAGGAAGCCCTATTTAGCCACAATGTCTGCACACATAAACACATGTACAAACTGCTGCTCTGTAGCCCATTTATTATTCAACATTTTATACAACCCTGATTCCAAAAAAAGGTTGGATGCTGTGTAAGACATAAATAAAAACAGTTTTCCAAAGCATTCCTGAGCCCATGTAGTAATATCCTTTTCAAGATTGTGAATTTGACAAAGTGGTGAACCTCTCTCCATCCTTGCTTGTGAACAACTGAGCCTTTCCAGGATGAACCTTTCATACCGAATCATGATACTATCACCTGTTACCAATGAACCTGTTTACCTGTGGAATGATCCAAACAGGTGTTTTTGGATCAGTCCACAACTTTCACAGTCTTTTTTTGCTCCTGTCCCAACTTGTTTGAAATGTGTTGCTGCCATCAAATTCAGAATAAGCAGATATTTACAAAAATCACACTAGATTAAATATATTGTCTTTGTACTGTTTTCAATTGAGTATGTGGCAAAAAAGATCAGCAAATGATCACATTCTGTTTTATTTATGTTCTACACAGCATCTCAACTTTTCTGGAGTCACAGTTGTACATTCTTATGTGAAGCAGGGGTTAAATGATTTAAATTAAATGAGAAAAACAAGAAGCACTATTTTCTCAAACCCTTTTTACACACATTCATTGAAAGTGCATAGACTGACAAATTCAGGTCTATCCTCCCTCATCCTCTATAACAGAATCTAAACCACAGCCCAGTCAAGAGACTCCCAGTCTTTCATCAAAGTCCTAGAACACTAAATTAGAGGTGATGCTTCTTTGTCAACGCAGCCTCTCTCCCTCACACACACAGCGCGCACATAAACAAATTCTAGCAGGATGGCTTTGGGCTCAGCTCGAGGGTCCCAGTTGACCTCGTGGTGTGTGGAAGTGACTCCACTCGCTCCGCAGGCATGCTGGTCCTAATCTGTGGTGTGGCAGGCTGAGGCTAAACTTAGCCCACCGCAGTACCACTCGTCTCGCCTTGCATGCCAATCATGAATGACTCCCTGTAGTCACTGTATGTGTGTGTGTCCAGATTACTGGTGTCTGGAGGACCTGTACCGGGAGCTGGTGCGTCTCTATGTTGAAGCCATGGTGTCTCTTCAGGGTAGAGCCCCCGATCCCGCCACAGTGGAGGGCTGTGTTCACCTCAAACCTCACAACTTCCTGCTCGCCTGGCACACACCCTTCAATGAAAAAGGCCTGTGGAGACATTAGATATTGTTTTTGTTTTTTCAAGTTTTATCCAACAAAACTGCAGTACATGAAAACATGTGTCTGAATATGTCTATGTCCAGGGTCTGGGTTTGGGGCAGCTGCCAAGGCCATGTGTGTGGGTATGAGATACTGGCAACCTGACAGACTAGACAGCCTGGTGGAGGTCAGCATTGAGATTGGCAGAATGACTCACAACCACCCCACAGGTGACTATATATGCAGTTTGCAACCAATCCAAACAAATTTGGCAACTACAGGCTGATTATTATGCTGCTGATAAACTGTTAATTGCACAGTAGTGACTTGTGGGATCACTCTTGGCTGCAGGCTTCCTCGGCTCCCTGACAACAGCACTATTTGCATCCTATGCGATCCAGGGGAAGCCTCTTGTGACTTGGGGCCGCGAACTCATGAAGGTCATCCCTCGGGCTGAGGAGTACTGCAGGAAAACCATACGACACATGTCAGGTTAGATTCTGTTTCTGTGTGCAAGATTCACATCATTTTGGTTGATTAATCCAGCTTCTATGTAAAAAAGATTAATATCAATACGTGTCAGTATATATAGTGATTTTCTGTGTTTGGTATGTACGCACATGTGTCTGAGAGAGCACAAATATCAGCTGTTACCAATAATGTGTGTATTCCTGTGCAGAGTATCAGGAAAACTGGTTCTACTTTGAGGCCAAGTGGCAGTTTTACCTCGAAGAGAGAGAGATAGAGAAGGAAGGACAGAACAAACCATCGTTCCTTGATCGCTACGATGCTGAGGAGACGGACAAGGTAAATCCTCCAAAAAAGAAATGAACACATAAAGAAAAATGTGCCTCCAGGTTTTTTACATCCACAGAACGTCTAACAGGAACAGCGTGCTGCTTTTACTCTGTCCTCATCCATACAGATGTATAAGCGCTGGAGCTCAGAGGGCCGTGCAGGTCGGAGAGGTCACGACGCCCCCATGATAGCCTACGACGCTCTTCTAGCAGCAGGGAGTGACTGGGCTGAGCTGTGTAAACGAGCCATGTTCCACGGAGGTGAGCACCACGGCCTGCAAGACATTTTAAAACACAGACAGATGAAACAAGCAGCCTGCTCACTGTGACTTCTGTGAAAATGCTCTGATTTTTTTTAGGTGAGAGTGAAGCCACAGGCCTGATTGCAGGTTGTCTCTATGGCCTCATGAATGGCCTGAGCCAGGTTCCCTCAGGCCTGTACCAGGATTTGGACAAAAGAGAGCGCCTGGAGGAGCTGGGAGAAGCACTTCATAAAGCAGCATCTGCAGAGAAGTGCATAGACAAGTAATCCTGCTCTTCACTGGTCTGAACCCTACTGGCTATCAGGGAACTGCACGTGACTGTAAAACTGCTTCCCTTTATCCCACAGTAGCCTCTAGTCCTCCTTGGTAGTATCTCAGTAGTCTTGAGTGGCATCCATCCTCACCTCTCCTGCCTTCCTCTCCTTCATTGTGCTTTACATTGATCTGTCATGAATTGAAAAAGCACCCGTCACTGTAGATGTGAGGCGGAGGAACATCAAAAAGGAGAAAATTCAGGGTATTCATTTCCAGCCTTCGTCTGATGTTAATGCTTTTGTGGAACTACATGTGCTATCAGTTTAAACAAATTTCATGTTCAGGAGGAGTAACTTGTCTCTGTTACTCCACCTAATATTAAATGACACATCTGTGGGAAAAAGAAAACTCTTAGGCCTTTATAATTTTGATTTTAACTCAGACTAGTAAGCTTGTTAACCTATTAAAAAGACCTTTTCCTTTTCTCAAGCTAACCTGTATTAACATGAAGCACATGCTTATGTTATGCCAAGGGATATTGAATTCATGAAAATCAGTATAAAACTTTTTATAAAGCCTGACTGATTTTAAGAAAAGTCTCTCTCCACAGTAAGCTTTTAATCTACCTTTTTAATGCATGTAACGTGGTTGAAATTGTGAGATGAAGAGATGAACTTTTATTATTGAGTTTTAGAATAGAAACCATTTTATCTTATACTGTGATCAATTATTACTTGCACTGCAATGCTCTTATCAGGAATAGTGTACTCTATTGTAAATGCGCAATTACATGGTGACTATTAATATGATATGAACATTAAAATGGACTCATATGACGCATGAAATGCTTGTCTCTCTTTATCTTAACTACAACTTTTATTTTGATGGACAGCTTGTCTCATATCTTAATTTCCTCTTCTTGCTACACAACCCTCCTCTACAATCCTCTGAACTAATCACCTGTAACAAGTTCACACTACGAGGAAACTTCACTTTGAGTCTGAACATTTTATCTCCACTTTGCTGCAGGGGTGGGACGACTACTATGGTTGTAGTATAGAAGTAATGTTTATTGACTCAAATATCACTTAGGTAGAAGATTAATAAGTGAAAGAGGAAAAAGAAGGACTTTTTGGGAGATCACTCTGAGTAACTAGTAACTAACTAGAGTGACTACTCCAAAACCGAATCTCAAAAAAAAGCTACCCCAGGATTTGGGTATAATTTTACTTGCTTGGCTAATCCAAATATTATTTCAACAAAATATGATCCAATTATGGACAATTATTTCCTTCTGTTAAAAATCTGAGTGGGAATGTAGTTTCAGTTGCAGGACAAACAATATTGAGTACTACAAATACTGCAAATTGTCTACCTGTGGGCAACAGTTACAATAATGACAGCATTTGTAATTAGTGACCTTCCATTCTGACATATAATTATTATTATCATTCTTCAGCTCTGCTGTCAATATCCGTAACTATTCAGGTATGCTTGGCTGCAGATGGCTACAAGGATTAAGTTTTGCATGTCCTCTATTCTCCATAGACCAGATTCTTGGAAAAGCAGTATCAGCCCTGATGCCGGTATGTTGAGGAAGTTGGTTAGAGACCGCAACTGCCGCCCTGTCCTCCGAGGGATTCTGGAGAGTCTCCTGCATTATCTAACACAGGAACTGCCCAAATGGACGACCAGAAACAGAAACACAGAGAAGCCAGGGTCACATGTTGTAGTTGCAAGAAACACAGATTGTCCTGATCAGAGAATTGAAGCTTCAATGAAGCAGACTCAACTTCAGGCAAGTTGCACTATTGCTCAGCATGAAGAGCATAAAACGACCCAGGAAAAAACAGCTGAGACTAGTTCCAAGATCCCGGATAAGTGCTGGTCAGGTCCACAGAAAGACAGCAGGCGTGGAGGAGATCAAAGAGCAGGAGGCTTAATACCCCGGCGCCTTACCACATTCCAGCTCCTCCAATCCAGATTCATAAGGTCCACACCCAAAACTCCCATCACCCACCAGAGGGAGGTAGGAACTCTGTCCTCCAGCAGAGGAGTGGCAGGTGATGTGAAGCAAGACAGTGAGCGTAACATGCACAAGACGGACCAGACCAAAAGAGGAGTGAAGAGGGGAGGCAGTGTGAAAGATATTGTAGCCAAGTTTTCCATGGCTGAGCAAAAGGAAAAGGGAGAGAACATGCTGAAGAAAGAGCCAATCAAACCACGACTCATCGGAAGAGGGATTCTTCTATCATCCTTGATGGAGAGGTTTGAGACCATGGCCACTGTTTGTAAGGGAAGTGACTTGAAAAGTTCACATGAAAGGCCGTCCGGAGGAGTCACGGTGACAAGAAATATAAAACAGAGCGTATTTTGTCATGAAAGGCAGCACCAACAGGCGGTGGATCAAACTGTTCTTAAACAAAACCAACACAGACAAATGAAAGGTAAATCTGTTGGACAGCAGCTGAAAGGAAATCAAACAACAAATGGGCAAGAACATAGATCAGAGCAGGCTGTAGACATTTTAACTAAAGTAAACTCAAACCTGGCAGAAGAAAATCATTTGAGAGCAGAAGCCGTAGATGTTTTAACAAAAGCAAATTCAAACCTGGAAGAAATAAATCATGTGAAAGCAGAAGCTGTAGATGTTTTAACAAAAGCAAACTCAAACCTGGAAGAAAAAAATCACTTGAAAGCAGAGCAAATGAGGCAAATGAGGGATGAGCACTCAGATCAAAAGGCTGACGATCAGTGTTCATTAAACCATGAAAAAGCTCAGGATTATGATGTTCAACACTGGAGGTCAGGGGAAAATGGTGAAATTCAGACTAAGGGAGAAGAAATTAGTATCACCAATAAGTTAAAATATGGACATCAGGGGCTGCTCTGTTTAACATCAGTCACAGAGACTTTGCTCCCGGAACCTTGCAGGCTTTTTCCACAGGTTGAAACCCAGGTGAACTGGCATGTGGCAACCATCATGACCTGCTCTCCTGTTTGGTCCACATGTGTAGACTCCTCTCCTAAACAATATTCACAAGAGCCATCAGAAAGCTCACACACAAACTTGAAGACAGAAGTTTCTCAGAGTGCCCGACAGTACAGGGGTGAACCTGCCATTACAGTTAGTGACAAAAGACGTCCTTTAAAGCACAAAACTGAGGGACTTTTGACACACACCAGCTGCGACCCTACAGAGAACGGAGCAGCAGAAGATCTGAATCTAACCAAAGCTGTGACTATTCAAAGAAGGTTGCCCATGTACGTCATCCCATGCCTTTACAGATGTGATTATCAACAAGATGCTGATGACCAGACTAATTCCTCACCTCAATCACCACCACACCCAGAAACTATAACTCCTCTGGTTGCAATGCCACCACCACCCTCAGATTCTTGTAACACAGGATTGGTGACATGTCCTCCTAATGAGACGAAGGTACAAACCCTTCAGATAGTAACAAAAGAGAAAGCAACAGAGGCAAGACCTCGAGAACAAGAAGGGGAGGCAAAAGAAGAAGTAACACAAGTGGACATAAAAGATACTAGTATGTTACGTAGTTTTAGACTTTCTGATGATGCTGCCAATGAGGCTGCATTTGAAGACAGTGAGACCTCTGCTGTGATGTCACCTGAGATTCAACCTGAGAGAGACAATCCAAAACAGAGACCAAAGTACACAACAATCAACTACGGGGATCCTTCTGTCAAACAAACATATAAACCCAGAATCATACGATTTACTGACACCTTTACTTTCTAAGGTGGCACTACACAGACTTGAACAGACGGTGATGCACAATCTCAGAACTAGAATCAGCATTTACTGGTTTCATTGATACTGGAAAAGGAATTTGAATCAAGATTTCAGTTCATACATCTGCAACAATACAGTTACTACAAAGTTACAGCAACAGAAATGCAGTGGCTGTACCAAGTAATCATTCAAGTACAAATATAGCAAATGCACATGTGATCACCCAACAATTCAATGTATTTCCATATTCATAAAAGAGCTCTACAATATAAGAATAAGAAAAAAATTATATGAATTATAATTTGTTTCAGTATAAATCCATTTTCTGCTGCCTATCTGGAGCCAGGTTGCAGTGGCAGCAGGCCAAGCAAGGATGTGACGTCTCTCTCCCAGCAGAGTTTTCCAGCTCCCAGGCCAGATGATTTCATTGTCAGATGCAGGCTGCTCAAGTTTAACTGTCTGTTGTCTCATTTCCAACAATGTTGCATGCAAAACTCCCTTCTCTTTCTGTTTAACTTTCAAAATACAGCACAGTATTATAGTTTAATGAATGTAGCTTGTTCATGTTTTTTTAAATAAACTTCTCAAAGCCATAATAGCACACTATTCATGCTGCTAAATTTATTCATTACTGCCACAGTGGAATATGGTCATTTTAGTAGATTTGCAAACCATGGATTGAGCTCAAATGTATGAGTACGATTTTTAATAAGATTTTGATACAAGCTGGCTGCTGTGTGTACAAATCACTTTGTGGGTAACAGGCCAAATACATGGTGATAAAGGTGACGAGGCTGTTCATGAGGAAGCACACGAACCACATGAATGAAGACATGAACACTGGAAGGATTATTTGAGTTGGACACAACATTATGACATTATCCATCTGTGGAAATGTGCACGGTGCCGAGTGCACACATAAGCCTACAGAGAATTTAAGTGTTTCTCCAAAGGATACAGTGACGACTGCCCAGAACAGATGAATGGTTGCATACAGCAGTGCCAAACATGTCAGGGGCTGGAGGCTCATCCTATTCGCAGATCCAACCCCGCCCACCAACAGGATTACACTGCTGCTCAAACATGAGTCTGCATTTGGACTTACTCTGGTATTTTCACAAGAGGATAAGAGATCAAGGCCTACATGATCCATCATCTGTCCATCCCGAGGCTTATACTGGTAAAGAGTATGGTGTTCTTATTAAGCGTCTATGAGAGTATGTAGGGCGGTTTGAGTTTAAGTAATATGATTTGGGTCATGCTCACAAGGCTAATAGAGCCTCTGCAAATAGGTGAATTTCTGTTTATTTGCATTCTGTTAACAGTGATTAAAGCAACATGCCATAAACACACACCCACAATCTGAATTATATGGGATATTGTGGTGATCACCAAATAATTGAGTTTATTGTCACCTAACTTCATATCATTGTATTTTTTATATTTATAACTTCCTCTATATACTGTATACAAAATGGAAAAAAACAGTAGCTCAAAAAAGTCCCACATAATTTTTGAGCTTAAGTGTCTTTAAGTGTACAAGTTACACTAACCACATTTTCATCCCCACATAATTTCCTTTTTTACAGCTCTGGAAAATAAGAAACCACAATAGATGGGCAGGAAAAAGCCATCAGAACAACCTTAATGTCATTTTGTGCCAGTCCTGCCTGGAAATGAGTGACAGCACTGGGACACGGTGTCTGAGGCTCTGCTCCAGATTCTCTCATTAGCACATAATCAAATTGAAATCTGGTGACTTGCTGTAAGTTTTGCGTCATTTTGACACTCATCAGCTTTTCCTGTAAGAGCAAAGATTTCCACTCTTACTTGTGCAAGACTTGCAAGTCATTTCAATATAGTTTTTTTTTTAAATGTGAATGTGAGCGTTGTGTTTTTTGAGTTCATCCATTTTTTTTTTGTAAACTCTTGTTTTCTTTTTATCTGTCATATCTCCAAACATCCAGTGGTCTGATGATTGATTTTAAAGGACTGTGTGAGCCCTGAATCACCTGTGCAACAGACATGTGTGGATCCAGGTATATCGTTTAGTGGACCACTGCTGCCCTGCAGAGCCTCAGGTGTACAGATAGCTGTATTCACCTGTGCTACGTGGCTGTGCTGCAGAGGGCGTGGCCACTGACCTTGTTGCTGCATTCTAGTGTAATCGGACATACTAACACCATGAGGCTCAAAAGAGGGACCCTGATAATTTTGTGATCTGGGAGTTACAGTTATGTTGCAGGCTGTGTCAGCACTTGATATTAATGTGACAAGTAAATGTTTAGATATGATGGCTTTTACGAAGTGTTCTGAAATGCCTATTTTTAAAATTTTAAAGTGCAAAGCAAGGGTTGCTATATGCTCATAGATATAGAAATACATGACTAAAAGTAGAAAATATTTGTATTACATTAAAACAAAGGTCAGAGCGGAACTGTAATGTCAGTATTTCTGAACGTTTTACCCATTTTAATAGTTAATATAAAGGACATTAAATTGTAAGGCTGGTCATCAGTTGCTAATACAAATTGGAGGATGTATAAATGCAAAAAAATATATTATGGGCAATGCCAGAATTCAATTATTTAAAACCTCAATCTGATTCTACGACTACCTGCAGCTCCACTTTTCTTTTCTAACCAAAGTCCCTGAATGCAGCACAGGTCACATTAACGTCCCATGAGAGCTCTGAAGTGGGATGTTACTGGAATCCCTCGAAGGCAGCATTAGCTCTGATTGACGTGTGTGTCCCGGGACCGAAATCCTCAATGGAGTCGACCGGAGAAGAAGATTTAAAGTGATTTCTGTTTGGACTAATATCGGGGATCATTCATGTTGTCGTTAAGTCTGGACGTTTTTATCAGAGCTCCGGGACAGATGGTTGAACTCAGAGGAGACTGGGACCAGCAGCAGGTGCATGTGGATGGCGATCAAACTCCAGACCAACTTTACGGTTTGAACATCGGCGGATCGAGAGTTAAAATACTTGAATAGTCGATCTAAATCTTACGTGGAAAATCGTACCAGTGTTTTTCAAGACTTTTCCCTTGTCGAAAATAGCATGTTAATCCCAGGAAAAGCAGCGTCTTGTCCCGTCGCTCCGCACGCAAACATGGAGAAAGTTAACAGTTAAGCTAACTTACCTCAACTTCGACGTTCATGTTTGTTGGAACTTTTGCGTCGTTTTTTGCCTTTTTTGGAGAAACACAACACGGTGGATACATGGTGAGACTCTAGCAGAGATATTCAGGGTATCACAGGAGCAGAAGAGAGGGAATGGAGAAGAAGAAGAAGGCAGACAGCCGGACTCACTCACCAGCCGGCGGCACAGCCAAAGACCGGGTGGACAGGTAATGTTAGCTAACTTAACGCTGGTTATCTGTCGGTTATCTCAGCCTGACAAACAATTAAAAACACATCTTATCTATGTTTGGAGGACAAGGGTAGTTGAGTAACTTACCTGAGAAGCAAATCCAGAAGAAGCTAGTAACGTTTTCCTCAATTAGTAGAAATTAGAAGCAGTAACGTTCGCTAACTAACTACTTTAAACCGTTACTCGAGTAGTTAGCTTTCGGCTAACGGCTACCTGTACAAAACTCCATTTGACATTTTCGTGTTTTAACAAACCGAGGGTTTTCTCTCTTAAAAGATCATTTGCAAAGTTTAATTTGTTGCTATAACGCACTATTCTTGTACTCTGCACATAGACACTCACTGTGTTTCATATGTCTCATGAATACATGGACTCAGTTGATTAATAATCTGATATACAGAGTAAAACACTTGCTGTTGTTGTGTATTTACCTGCTGATGTTTATGGTTTTGTTTAGCTCATTAGATGTTGGACCATCTCTTGTCATATCACGTGATGGTTCAAATAAGACTTAAGGTTTTTCACAGTGTACAAATATAACTAATATTTGTATATTTAGAAAACTATCAGTGGATCCACACTCAGTTTACCAGGTTATTAGTTACACCAAGGTAAAATTAACTAAAATTAAACCTGAGTCTGATACAAAAATCTTGTAATAAATCCCATTTTCAAGAATATTATAATATTCACTTTTTGATTGAACTATTTTAGAGAGGTGTTGATTCAACTTTATGGTCATATATAGCGTAACTAATAAACTGGCAGCTGACTTTACATTGCAGTTGAGTGGAATTGCACTTGAAATAGTGCAGCTTATAGACTTTATCTACATGTAGACATTAGGGCTGCAACTAAGTATTATTTTCATTGTCGATTCATCTGCTGATTGTTTTCATGATTAATCGTTTAGTCTATAAAATGTCAAACAATTATGGAAAATGCTCATCACAGTTTCCCAGAGCCAAAAGTGACCTATTCAAATTGCTTCTTTTGTCCAACCAACAGTCCAAAACATTCATTTACTATCACAGATGACAAAGAAAAGCAGCAAATCCTTTCATTTAAGAATCTAGAACCAGCTAATATTTTACAACTTTTCTTGAAAAATGCTTGAAAATTTGCAGCATATGTTAAATTATTTTTTAACTGAGACAGGGAGCTGTTGCGCACCTGAAACCAGGTGCCATATTCACACACACACACACACACACACACACACACACAAACACATGTAATGTGTGCCTTGCTTTTGTTTTGGCAACAGAGCTAGTCTCAGATGAGGAACATAACGTTTGCATAATGATACCTGTATTTTCCCCCAGTATTTGCAGAGCCATACTAAATAATACTTGGTCTGTGTGTAGTGTACTGTATACAGTGGTTAAGTGGTTTCATGGTATAAAGTCTGTTGTACTTGGAACATGTTGAAAACGGATGTAGTGATCTGGCACATATCTGATCTGTAGGTGTGTTTCGTCTTCAGGGGTGACTTTGCTTTTGTGGAACGGTTAAGCTGCAGGGAGATTATCTTGTTACCTAAGGCATTAGTTTGAGCCACCAACACTCGCAACTTTTTCATCTATAGCCAGTAATGTAGATACACATGCTATATATTAAAGATTACATTGACAAAATAGAACCATTAGTCTTTCTATTGTGCTGTAATGGCTTTATTCAGTTGTATCTAATTTATCCTAATTATACTTGAACACAGCGGGGGGGGATGAGGGGGATGACCAAGCATAAATGCTACCACTAATGAATGACAATAACAGTTTTATGTACTTGGTAAATTTGATGATGGTTGTGATATACTGACTGAAAACAATCCCATGATGTGTTTCATTAAAGCTGTTAACAGTTTCTAACTCTGTGCTTTTTGATCCAGTGTGGATCCCTATGGCTTTGAACGCTCGGTGGACTTTGATTATGAGTCTTATGAGGAGCTCATGTCTGAGTATCTAGTTGTGCTCACCCGGCGATCCATCAAGTGGTCCAAACTACTGAAGGGAAAAGGCAAGGTTCAGAAGAATGTCAAACGTGAGTGTGAAAACTGAACACAGCAGTGTCCTCAGAGAGTGAGTGCACGCAGTAAATCTGAACAAAACTTAAATGTTTCTCCTCTCCTTCAGTAAAACGATATGTACGCAAGGGAATTCCCAATGAGCACCGGGCTCTGATCTGGATGGCAGCCAGTGGAGCTCAAGACCAGCTAGAGAAGAACCCAGGACACTACCAGTCCCTGCTCGGAGCCCAGCACGACCCCAAACTGGTGGAGACCATCTGCACAGGTCAGGTTTCTTCTTCACCCATATGCTCATTCAGATGATCTTAAAAAGCCCCGACATACAACAAGTCAGGTTCAAAGAAGGGGGAAATCCAAAGATTATCATTAGCATACAAAACAAATTAGTGATTTTGAATACAAAATAAGAATATTTGTCATTAACAAATTAGTTCTGTGAAGTTTCACACACTGGCATTCATCATGGCATCTTTTACTTGCGAAAAAGAAGCATCAAAGATGAAAAAGAAGGGGAAACTGCACTGACAGATTTTGTTTGAACACAGAGTCAGAGAATTCTTTCTCACTGACCGCCTCTGAGGCTGATGCAGTATGCTGATTCGGCTGAACAGTTGCTGATTAATGCTGACTACAGCCGACTGTGCTAGACACACTGAAAACCTGCAGGCAACAGTCAGCCACGCAGGGCACAGTGATGCCCAACAGATTGATGTGTCAGAGCCCTTACACTCAGCATTACAGAGTATTAGAACATTATAGAAGTTAGTGTTCAGCGTGACATATTGGTGCTGTGTGAGTCAGTGAAATTGATCTTCAGCCAGGCCAGATATCCTGTTGAGGTTTCGTCGTGTGAGACTGAGCATTGAGACGGAAAACAGCACTGCATTAAAAAACAAACTGTGTTGGTGGGGTTGTGGTGTTTCATATACCAGCGAGGAGATAAAAAACAATCCCAAAAGGCCAGTTTGAGTAATAGATCCATTAGTGTGAAGGTGTATCAGATGCTAAAACACTGCAAAGCGTTTTATAATAATATGACAAAGGATTTTACGACTCTGGAAAGTTATAACGGCGGCAGAAATGTGTGCTGGCATGTATTTGATTAGCCCAGGCAGTACGTTTCTGGATGCTGCTGCATTGTATTATTGTAGTGGTGCACAAGTTCGTTTACCTATGCACCACCCGTGAGCCCTCAATTTAGTAAAAGCAGACTCTGTGGTTCTTGCTCTCGCGTGCCCATTAACACACAACCAAACAGCACTAAATATGAGTGTCTGTGCGCTCTTTTCCTTTCAGACTTGAACAGAACATTTCCAGACAACGTCCAGTTCCGCAAGACGTCCAACCCATGTCTACAGAAAGCTCTGTACAATGTGCTGCTGGCTTATGGTCACCACAACCCAGCTGTGGGCTACTGTCAGGTAATTTTACTGAAGGTTCAGAATCTTCTTATACGTGAGACAGATTTCAAAGAACAGTGTGAGAATATTGTCAAGGACCAGGATTGGTAATATTAGTTAAAAAATGTTTCATTATTGTTTGTAGTCTTTTGTAACTAAAATTGTCAGTGAATGATTTGGTCTATTATTGGTGTGGATTATGGGACAAAAATGTAAACAACAGATCTAAATATGTTGAAAATGTAGATTTCAGTGAAAGCATATACAGTATATCCAAAATCATCATTCTGTGTTTTATTAAACCATTATGAAACACATAGTGTCCTATAAAAGGCTGTTTGTCAGTGTGGCCCTACGTTAATCATTTACATTTGAAAGGCAAATTTCACTCACCAAACCATATGTAGCTTGATTTGCAATTCAAACAGGCAGCAGGGCTTTGTTGATGATCACATCTCTCATAAATACAAGTAGAACACATCCGTCTGTATTTATACTCCAGTGGCCTGTTTTAGTTTGAATGTTATTTGCCTTGTTTTCTTCCTTCACGTCCAGTGTACACTTAGTGATCTTTCCCCCGGATGCTTTATGAAAGAGCCGTACACTCTAATAAAACCTGTTCAGGCAGGATCGCAAGATTCATGTGTAACCTGAGTGTGTCTCTCTTTTGTCTTCAGGGGATGAACTTCATAGCTGGGTATCTGCTTATCATCACAAAAGATGAAGAGAAGTCCTTCTGGTTGATGGATGCACTCCTTGGTAGAATTTTACCAGGTGTGTGTGTGTGTGTGTGTGTGTGTGTGTGTGTGTATGTATACTGTAATTTGCTATTGTGGTCTCATGACAGGTTTGTGTGTGTCTGGGGTAAGAATAATCAGTCGGAGTGTAGTCACATGATCTTTATCTGTCTAAAGATAACGTAGGCAATTTAATTGGATTAAATTTAAACTGGTTTCTGTTTGCAGGTAATTAAGAGCAATGTATTACTCACAAAAATGTATGTGTGTGTGTGGTTACAGACTACTACAGTCCAGCCATGCTGGGGCTGAAGATGGACCAGGAGGTGTTAGGGGAACTAGTGAAAGTTAAAATCCCCAGAGTCTGGCAGACCATGGTGGATCATAATGTCATGTGGACCCTGGTGGTCTCCCGGTGGTTCATCTGTCTCTTCATAGACGTCTTACCAGTAGAGGTGAGTATATCTGTGTGTGTTTCATAGTGTGGCCAGGAGGGAAGTCTGGCCATTGCAATTTATTTGTACTACCTTGCATCCAGTCAAAATTATTTTATTCAGAAGTTCAGGAAAGCTTGATAACAGACAGTCCGAGAATGAATTCTGGTCAATGGCATTCAGGACTTCAGGACAATACATATACGAGACAGCAAAGTTAATCTAAACTTTAATGTTTTGTTGTTAAAATGTGCTTCTAATCTCTCAAACAATAAAAGCTCTGTCAACATTCCATTCACTGCACCACACAACCACTGTTTACTTTATGCCAGCGGTGCTTTTAGTAGTTTCACACCAAAATTTCCATTTCATTCCTCCTTTTCTTCCAATTTGTAATGGCAATCACATCACACACAGCAGTCCTTGTTGTTGCTAACTCCCTCTCTTGGCCTGGGAGGAGTGTGGACTGCTGTGTTTGTTCTCCAAATACATGGAGCTTTGGGGCGTAACACTTGTAGTTGTTCATGTTATTCCCTTTGAGATTTCACACCAGCCAGTAGGATTTGCTACTGTAGCAACAAGGACATGATTTCTCACTAATTTCCCATCCCAAGATTGATTCAGAGTGACTGCTGCTCCACTTGCGAACAGCACCTGAGTTACCAGTTTTCAATTTTTTTTTAAGGTTAGGTCAGGTGCAACACAGGGAAAGGAAGAATATATGGACATAACATGTTAACTGTTTTTGAATTTCAGAGCATGTATGCATTTTCAGTAGTTTACTTACACTAGCTGGTGGTGCTTGGATGACTGTCCGTGGAACATACTACAACTGACTTTCAAATGTTGCTGATCACTGACATCTTTTCGTACTTGCCTGCCGTTTAGATATTTGTTCAAACCGCCACTTAAACTTCATATTGTGCGTCACTACATGTGTTCACTGATGGGATTTACTTCTTTGTTGTTACTTCTCTGCAGACAGTTCTGCGGATTTGGGATTGCTTGTTCTATGAGGGCTCTAAAATCCTGTTCCGTGTAGCTCTTACTCTGATCCACCACAACAAGGCTCTGATTCAACAGGCCCAGTCACTGCCAGATGTCTGCCAGAACTTCAAGCAAATCACTCACGGACCATTTGTTGATGAATGTCACGCTTTCATGCAGGTAAAAGAAGAGAGAGATATCCCATCACTGCTTGTCATTCAGAGTCATTGCACTGTAGGATGTATAAAACAAACATCCCTTGTAATTTGCTGTCTTTAGTCCTATAATCCTGGTGTTTCTTGCCTCTCCTAGAAAATCTTCACTGAACCAGGAAGTCTCTCCACAGCAACCTTGACTAAGCTACGGGCGACGTGTCGATCTCGCATCATTGCCGAAGAGTCCTGAACTCCACTTCCTGTTTTTAATACACATTCCACTGGGATGATCACCCAACAGCTCGTTTGCACCATTTTTTTTACTGACTTACTGTCACAGTGACTACATATTGTATAGTCTTAAACATATTTTGAGATGATCATACAGCCTAAGTGCAAGTTTATGGTTAAATGAGATTATTCTTAGCAATATGCTGTATGAGCTAGATGACGATTCCATTTAAAATGAACATGTAGATTTTCTTGTTAAATGTGGAATTCTGCACTTTAATCCAGAAAGTTAGAGACACTGTAGAGAAAGAAGCTTGGCAGCAAATGGCCAGGTCAGACACATTATGTTGCACACTGTAAGCACATCCAAGAGGAGCCTGCCTACTGTATTTCACATTGAATGGTAAATGACTGACAAACTCCATGCTGGAACTACCTGCTGTGATAATCGAATGTGAATCTAAAACTAATCTTATGACATTTTTTCAAACATTTCAATCTGATTCATGTATTTATTGGTTGTTCTCAGGTTTTGTATGTTCCTGACCTCAATCATTAATTCAAGTGCACTCTTTTGAAGGGATGTAAACAATTGAAAGGGCTGCTCTCTTCTAACAAAGACGTATCCACTTTGTTCTGTTTGGATTTTGTGGCCCTTTAAACTCTCATAGTACTGATATCAGATTTTGTTGCACTGGACAAAAATAACCTTGGCGTTGATCCCAGCTCTGAGTATTCTGCGTAATGTAAACCTGTTTGAACAGGTCAGAGTAAACAGCTGTGTTTATTTCACACAAAATAAGATGAAACAAATTGTAAAGCTTCTGTTGCATGAATTACACGGATGAAAAACAAAATCAGTGCTGGAATTTAAAGATTTTTATTAACTTTCAGTAAGATGCATAATAGAAAACGAGATCAAACCATTTTCTATAAAAATAAAAGATCAAATCACTACAATTCATATGAACATTCTTTAAGGAGAGGATGGGGGAAAGCACAAATAGAAAATGAACTCATGCACCTTTTCACTTGTCATATAAAATAATTTTTAGCAATGCAGAGTCACACTGTGTGTGGCCAGAAAGCTACACACTGTTTACAAAGCAGCAAATCCCTGTTTTTATCATCACAATTACCAGACTGTGTTTAATTATTAGTTGGATTAAACTGTGCCTTAGTGAACTACTTGGTCAGCTCTGGCTTTTTGTCAGTCTCCACTGCGGAGGAATATAATGAGGAAAGACGCACATTGAGAGCTTTCCCTTTTCTTAGAGTCACTGGGATTATCTAATGCTAATGAAGTTAAAAAAAATGCTGTTGAACATGTGTTGGCATGACTTTAAATGCATTTACCTGCACAGACATCTTTCTTTTTCAAACTTAACCAACAGTGGACAACCAATTGGAACTTTAAAAAGTCTTTGTCCTCCATTTTAGTTGATTCTCCCTCTGCCTTTTCATTGCATGGGATATTAAATAATTACAAAGCTAAAAACAACAAACAGCAAGTTCAAGCAAATTCAACCAATTCCTAGAACATGATGAAACAATAAACAGCTGACGGTGAACTTGTGACAGCAAATTCAAATTGCCTCCATCCTTGATTATGTGAGGACTCTCTGGCTTCAGCAAGATGCACGCCATAGTTAAAGTTAGCAGGTCTTTGGCTTCTCATCATCATCTCACAGAGAAAGTGAAAGGAAAATATCCAGGAGGTCGTATATGCAAAAACATGCACTCCCCACAGAGAAACAACTGCTTTCATTCACTCACGCTCGTGTCCACGCACTCAGGTTCATCTTTCTACCATTCGGTCTGTCAGGTTTAAGTTAAATGAAGGGTCTGTTCAGATAGTCTGGTATCCAGCGTGGCTCCTCTTCCTGCCTATTAGATATGCAATGAGGACGATCAGCACCAGGCCGGCAAGAGCTGCTCCAACAATGATGGGGATGAGCATCTGGTCTTGGTCCATCTGACACTCCTCCGCTGGAGACAGGAAGAAAAGCAAAAATAGAGAAGATGAGAAGGTAAAATTATACTTGGACCTGAGCCAGAACCACAAAATTGCGAGTGTGGATTAGCTTAATGCAGCTAAACAAGTTGTTTTAAGTCGACTCACAGAAAGAGCATTAAAGAATAGCTTGACATTTTGGGAAATGTGCTTATTCACTTTCTAGAAGACTGATGCCACTCTCACGTCTGCCCCCCTACAGCCAGCAGGTGATGTGCATAAAGACTTAAAGCAGGGGGAAACAGCTAACCTAGCTCTCTCTAAAGTCAACAAATATGCCAACCAGCCTCTCTAAAGCTCTACTAGTAAACACACTGTATCTTGTTTAATGCACACACACATAAACAAGTGAAACGAAAAAGACAACTTGTGGTTTCATAGGGAGTTACATGCTCTACTTCTGTTGTTTACACAGACATAAGAGCAATATCATTCATCTCTTCTGACTCTGCACAAAAGTCTATTTCAATAAATGTTAGACTATCCTTTAACTGCATATTTTTTTGACCAACATAAAAAACAGTTAACTGTGGCAGTCTACTACATGTTCTGTGAAATTGAAATTAAGTCTTATTGTCTTTCCTGGGCTGCAGAGTTCTACCTACTCCTACATTATCGCTATCAACATTAAGGTCTGAGGACAAAGATGAAGAATGTACCTGTAGCAAACTGGTTGGTGGTTACGTCAAAGGGTTGGACCTGCAGTCTGAATGTGTTGAGGGAGAAGGCTGGCACCACAGCCAGAGTTTGCTCTGCGTTGCACATGTATGAACGGCCTAGCGTACTCCGCAGGTAGTTGAGACTGGTGTTACTTGCTGAGAGTGGAGCTGTGGAGAGAGAGAGAGACAAGTTGTTAATTCTTTGACTGAAGTAAATCAGAGCCAAGAATAAAGTATGCTGCTTGTGACAAATGACATACCAGTCATATCAGACCAATTGGCAAACAGAGATAGGGCACTCAGGTGGTACTTGTTGCTCGTGGAGTTCTGTGGACGGGAGGAGACGAGTTGAATAAACACACGAACAAAAACCAAACTGGCCATGTAGCTAAATTCACAAAAGAGGAGGGATGATCTTACCAAAGTGAAGGTGAAGTTGAGCGTGGTGGTTTGCTCCTGTGTCAAACTCAAGATGGCACTGCTGGCCTCACATGATCCTGATGAACTTGTCAGATTGGGAGTCAGGTTTACTAATTGTTGGATAGTCTGTAGACAAAGATACATTTAGTTTATTGGACATTTGTTGCACAGAATGGACAGAAATGGATTTTACCATGAGTTCTCCATTCTTTTAAAGCTCTCTTTTACCTTATTCTGAGATCGAGAAAAATAAGAGACATTGAGCTGCAGTCCCATTTGGGCCAGGAGACACACAGTGCTGTTGCTGTTGTTGACAGAGTAGGTGCCCCGCTCAGGTGTTCCTGGAGGGGTTGGTGCTGGAGCTACAGTTGTTGTAGTCCTGGCAGTGGTGGGTGGAGCTGTAGTACTGGTCTGATCTGCTATACATACACTTTCTGTGACAGGAGAAATGAAGAAATATGTAATCAGTTTGAGCAACCTAGAAACCCACCAGCTTGGGAACAAAAACACAATCAGATTTGTACCATTTGGACTCAGGTCATTTCCTGGCATGTACGCCTCCAGCCTCATATTAGAGAAAGTGACAGTTTCACCACCAACTCCAAAAGTGGCAGGGCTCACACAGCGGTAGGTGGTGTTGATGGTTGCCCAGATCCCAACCGAAGACGACACCACAGTGACCACATCTAGGACAAAATCAATCACACAACAAATTAATTATGACTCTATAATATAGTGTCAATGAAACATAAGCCCATGCATTCTTTATTTTATATTTACTGGTGAGTTTGAAATGTGTTTTAGTAACTGATTTGATTATGTTCTTTATTGATATCAGACTTAAATGCTATGATGAAATGTTTTCCATTTTCTTTACTTTCTTTATGTATTTAGATCTGGTGTGAATGTTATTGTCTTTACAAGCATCACATGCATTTAGCCACACTTGACAACAAACTGAATCTACACTGTGTCAGACAGTTTGTTGTTATTTGTTCTCACCGGAGCTGTTGGCCTCTGGGAAGATTGTACTGTCGCTGAGGTTGTACTGCAGCGTCAGGTTAGCGACACTGTACAGACTTCCATTGGTTGAAAAGCTCAGTCCCAGTGCGTGGCCGGGTCCAAACACTGCCACCAGCCACGGTGAGCTGCCGTCTGTGCCGCACGAGCTGCTGCCTGTGTCGACTGTGGCGGAGTCAGGCAGAGAGACCTGCTCTGTTCTCTGAGGAGAGAAAAAAGACACGACCGGTGTTCACAAGAAGATTCAATCAATATCAATACTTTCAGAGATGGAAAGCAGAATAAGATTTTCACTGTACAAACCGTGCTGTTAGAGGTGTTGTATGTGATGGAGAATGATGCAGAAAGCTCAGCCTTAATGCAGGTGGAGTTCCCCTCTTTCACCTCCAGAGTAACAGCTTGAATGACACCTGAAGAGCAGAACATAATGAGCAGGGAGGCGCAATACTGAATTACAAAACATTCCAATAAAAGCAAACATTTCTCTCATATTCTGGACACATAGTAAAAACACCAGTGTTAAAAACACTCCACAATGATTAATAAATTATTAATGCACAATGTGACCTGATGATGACTTAGAATACTAATACAGTTCAGTTTGCTTATACATACATTTGGATGCTGTGTGTAACCAACTTTACTGTATTAATATTAGAATACACACTCGTATATTGAGTATTGTGTAATACTCATAGACTGTATAAAGCATAGTCACATGACGATTCGTTATCTGGGACTCCTGGTTTTGATATGACTTTCCTGGTTAGATAAAGGCTCCAAAATGAGGCAAAATGATAACAGTGATGACTACTACAACATAACCAGTGTTACATGACACACACGTCACATGTCCTACATACAGGATAAAGCAGTTCAGAGAAGTCACCACCAGAGGTCTGCAGACAGCTAGAAGTGACAGACCAAGACCACAAGCCACTTTGACTCAGCTAAAACTAACAGAGGAGGACCACAAGGCCCCCTTCGACTATTGACTGACAGAAATGTAGAGCTTATTAGAGCTGCTGCTGCTGCTTCAGTTCAGACTTGTAACAGGTGTAACTGAACGTCTCCTGTCTCCTGAGCCATGGAGTCAGCAGCCATACTTGATTGTTATACTGTATGGCTCCTATGAACAGAAATACCGAGTAGCATTTACAAGCTAAGCCAACCTGGCAACATTCGCACTAACACTGTAGGCTATTAATACGTTTATGCCCTGGAAACTGCAAACTCACCGTTGTGTATCTATGCATGAGTGATAGTGGCTGTAAATCTCAAACATACTGTTTGGAGGCTGCAGAGGCTATTCAAGACTCATGTACTTATCAACCTGGCAATTCACATCCAAACCTTCTCGCCCATTTATAAAACAGTAACGCAATACAGGAGTTTCACCACTTGCTTCACACTTCCTGGAATGTCTGCAAAGAAGTTGAGGCAGTTTGGCTCAAATGTGACCCTTGTATGACTGCGGCTATTCCTCTTTGGTTAACTTTTCAACAGCAGAGACACAGATTCTTATTTACTGTACTGTACAGTACAGATTGTGTTTTATTTCTTTATTATGTTTAGTCAGATTTTATGAATGACCAATCAACCATGTGGGCCCAATAAACTAAAAACTACCAGGTCACCACTGCAGGCAGGTTTCAAATTCACTTCCCACTGTTAATACTTCATTGCCAAGAAGGATTTTTGAAAAGATGGGTTAAAGGCCATCATTGCTGAGATACAGATTTATTTATCATTTGGCTTGTGGACTAATGAATACTAACTCACTCACTTATTACACAGCTAACCGACTAAGTTCTTCTCTCTTTCATTTTCTTCTCACTTCCCTCCCGTCTCTTTCCTTCATCTTGAACTTTCTTCATTATTATAATCTATTGATCCTAATGCTTCAGTCCTGTGTCAATCACACACTCCCTTCTCTGCGGCCTGGCTGAAACTTGACCCCAATGTCACCTCTCCATTCGCCCTGTAAATACCCAGCAGACGGTTTACACAACACTGCAATCTGATCATGAGGTAAAAGCAGCAGTGTGTACAAAGTATCAAGCTGCAGATAGCAGCGTTGGACAGTCGCTGTGGAGAATAACAAAACAGAAAGGTGTTATGAGGAAATGCTGGTGCTTAAGGACTTAAACCCTGAGGTCACCAGGGGTCTTCAGCAGAAGTCCTGCACATGTTGCAGAGTGGAAGTTAGTGTTTCCTCAAAAAGAACTGCAATACTCCAATAACATATTTTAGGATGATCATTAAGAGGATAAAAAAACTATACTGCAACTACTTGAGCTACAGCTGCATTGACCTGTTTTCCAGTCAGTAGCCAGGTGTGTCTCTGTGTGTTCAGTGTGATTAAACTGGCCATAAACTAACAGTGTCAGTAGGCCCCTGATGGTCTGCGAGCAACACAAAGCCATCACAGTGGTCATGTGAAGCTCTCAAATGACACAACAATGAGGCCAATCTGCTGTTCCACAACATTAACAAAACCTGGGCATCACCTCTGAATAGAACAGATTAAGAATAGAATAGAATAAAGTCTGGTCTGTTTTGACAGCTGACCTTTGGATTTTCATAGATTTCAAAGTCCACGTGACACTTTGAAATTATGTTGGTCAAACAGCACTGGAGGAAATATATTGAAGTTACACCGGGAAGTTCCCTTATTCTTTGTTAATTTCATATATTCAGTCAAACCATTATTAAATATAAAAGTAATTTCTACATCCTGAGCAGGTGGTTCAACAATAACCTACCTAGCTACCTGTAATTAATATGTACATATACATAACACACGACTTTTATAGCTAAATGTAAACAACACTTGGCTGCACCTAACAAACATTTTCATTTTCAATTAATCTGCTGGTTATTTTCTTGATGAATATATGACGTTAAAAAAGTCAGAAAATGTGTCCAGTTTTGTTCGACCAACAGTTCACACCCAAATATAAAATTAGTTATATGAAAGACAAAGACAAAACTTAACATTTTGACAAACGTTAGCTTCATGTTTCATGCTAACTAGGAAACATTTAAGCTAACAGCGACTCCACAACTAACGTTCACCGACCGTCAATTAGCGACATGAGCAGCTTTAACCCGCAAAAACACTCACCTACAACCGCAAACCAGGCGATGATCAGCGTGGACAAAGCTGGAGAGAGTTTCATCCTTCAGGTCAGATCAAAACACGGAGCAGATTTTATTTATTTTGCCGCTGTAGAGGAAATAAAAAAGGAGCCTTAAGATGTTGTGAAGCCGCTTCAGGCGCAGGTGGGTCCGCAAACTGCACCTGACTTCACGGCCCGTTAGCTAAATGTGAAGCGACACCGTTGTTCGTCCCGCTGTTGTTTACCTTCTCGTCACGGAAAGTGTTATTTCCTAAAGCTCGTCCCGCTGGTTGAAACGATCAGTAAACGCAGTTATTTGTCGGTCACAGCCTCACAGACTGAATAAAGCCGTCATGTCATGTGAACTGGTAGCATTTAGAGCTCCCCAGTCACGTGAGCCCGCCCCCTCTTTCTTTTTCCTGATCACCATGAACGCAACACTTCACAACTGTTCTCTGCTGCAGAAATAAAAAACTAAATATCACAAATATGCACAGCAGAGTCAAAGATAACAATTTTATCCTGTGCATCTGCATGAGAAAATGTTAAATATGACTAATTGCATACTTACATAATGACTAATTGCATACTTACATAATGTACATGATATAGGGTAGGTGATACCATCAAGGTGTAAAGAGGCACTAATGAGAAAAATAGTGCACTTCCAGGAATATTCTTTCAGGGAACTCACACCAGAGACATATGTCAAAGCTAAGTGATTAAAAGTAATTAAAATGTAATAAGCAGGGGAGGAAAAACCAAACCAAATGCAGGAAAATATTTTCTTCAGTTGGTTGGTTTACTTTCTCTTCAAATTCATATTAAATGTCAAGAAGTTGATTCTAAATAGTTAGTTGGTAGAATAGTGAGCATGAATGGGTGAATTTTGGAGCTACACACTCAAAGACAACATTCCTAAGATGATTTAAATACATGGGCATGTAAGGAGATTTATATGGTAGGCCTACATGAAATGTATGATCTGTAGCACAGCTTGTAGTTTGCTATATGGGAAGGTAGCATGTGAGAACACACACACACACGCCCTGTGCTGAGCAGGCTGCAAAGCGGAGGCCCATGTGTTGTGGGTAGTCAGCTGACACCTTCATCAATTCACGAGGGTGTGCAAAACCCTAGAAGGAACACGAAGGCTGACTTAATGCTGCTGTCCAAGACTTTATCAGGACCTTGCCACATTCCCCCTGCATATATACTTCAAACACGCTTTGCTGTTTTCTTGTCTTATAATGAGACGATAATGTCAGACAACTTGCTCTTGTTGAAACATATCTATTTTCAAATTATAAAAAAGCTGTAAATTCCCTGCTGTGATAGTGAAAGTTTCAAGAAACAGCCTTTCATTTTCAGTTCCAACTTCTATTAACTTGCGACATTAAACTCCTAAATGGCTTTTTTCTATCAAAGTGATGACTATTACTGATGGGAAATAAGTGCTTTGAAGCTTGAGTGTGGCAAGAGAACAGACAACAATCCACTTCCTGATAGAATCATTTAGGGCTGAGAGATACAAACCGGAAAAGAACATGATATTGTGATGGGACTTTCTGGTTGATGCTTAAACTGCAGCTACATACAAGACAAAAATCGTCAATACTCACTTGCTCAAGCTGCCCTCATTCCACTAATATGAATTTGTTTGAGTTTGGATTTCATTAAGATTCATTCAATGAAATCAGATTAGACCGAAAGAGCTGCACAGTCAGCATGAAGTATGGAGCAAGCTCAAGCCGAGAGTGACAACAGGGCATAAAAACTACCACTGGTTGGTTATCTACAAATCAATTCAATCATTAAATATCCATTTATTCAGGTTCACTTTTCTCACTCTTACATAGAATACAATCTGATCTACAAAAACGTCAGCACATAACATTGGACATTTGAACATTTTGGTCAAAACATACAAGGTACCCAAACAAATACCCATGTGGCTTGCCTGCATGTCATTTAGCGTCTGTGTTACAAGCAATGAACCCTCCCTCTGACCCAACCCCTCTGGAACCATTTTGTTCTTCTCAAGTCTCTTTCTCAAGTCTCTTCTTTTCCTCTGCAGCTGTTTCTCTGCCAAATCAAGCAACCAACCAATTAGGTTTACACTCAGCAGTTTATGCAGCCATTCATAAAGAAAACGCCTCAAACGAAAAGATGAAATAAAACAAAACTCAAGACAAACCAACTATAGTAGAAAATAAGTGATTTTAGAATGAAGTGATGGAGAAAAAAAAAAGATCCCACTCCAGACGAGGGAGAAAAAAAAAATCAAAACAAAAACAGAGGAAAGTGCTAGTTATTTTTCAGTTGAGTTTTGCATTAGCAGATTTGTAAGTCACATAAACCAACCATCAACAACCCAGGTCACTCCTCCAGCCCCATCCCACTAAAGATTACGCAGAGTGGGAACAGTACAGCCAAGTCTCTCTCGTCTCTCTGGAGCTCTGTGTGATCTGGACGCTGCGCCCAGGATCGTGGATGGAAGGAAAGATGGGCACCAGAGGAGAGTCGGGCAGCTGAAGGGCTGTGATGCTGTTTTGGGGAGGCCAGCTGTACGCTTGCTGTGAGGAAAGCATGGCAGTAACAGTGGTACCCCTTCAGGCAACATAGTGGTACTGGTTAGGAGTCTCCTTGTCACGTTCCATGTAATCTCTATCTATGAGTGACTCGATCCGCTTCTTCAGATCGCCCGGCTGTGGAGAGGAAACCAAGTAAGATGCTGATGAGCCTTTGTGTACGCGCGTATGCGATGGAATAAAAATTGAAATACTGAAAATGTGAAGCTTAAGATATGTCACCTTGACAGGGAACTTCAGCTGGTTGTAGAGCTCTGATACAAGTAGGTTGTGACTGAGGGTCTTCCTCATCTTCATGATGCGTACCACAGCTGCATCAATCTGATACTGCCTGTCTTGAAACACACGCTCTGTGGTGCTGACCTGCTCCTCTACCTGTAAGGAAAATGTGTTTAAAATATGAGTGAGAACCATCCTTTTTCTCAGGAAAACTGAAGGAAGAGTGTGAGAGAAATGTGCTACTATTTTACCGTTTCCTTCATTTGGATCTGGTTGATCTTGATACGGAACAGTTTGTGTTTGAAATCATTGTTGAAATTGAAACGGTCTCCATCCTCCACGTCCTTCCCTCGTGGGTTCTTGTTGAGGACGCGTGCTTTTCCGCAGGCCAGGGACTGCAGTGTACGCCTGAGCTCCCCCTCCTCTGTGCAGGACAAGAGAGAAACATATTGGGATACAGCAGGTGCCTCTGCCACAATAGACAGTTGTAGTACATATTTAAAAACATGTGTAACCTATGCCAGTGGCTGTGCGAATCTCCTCCACGCTGAATTCCTCTCCCTCATTAAACATCAGCAGCACCAATGTCTGGAACAGAGAGACCTGCAGTTCCTTCTTACCCTGCAGAACAAAGCAGTCATTGTAAGTCATTGCAGTTCAGATGATTTGCCTCTCTTCTCTACGCCCAGTTAAGATGTACCATGACTTCACCTCTTTAAATTCTGCCTTTAGTACAGCGTGGCCCAGTGTGGGCTGCCACTGCAGCTTCCTCCCACTGTGCTTCCCCAGGTAGAACAGCTTGAACACCTCCTGGAGCTTTACCATCTACCAAAACATAAAGAGATTGAAGTTGTGCCAAGATTGTTCTGAACACAGTTGGTTAAGGAACAGTTCATGATGTTCAGAGACCAAGTTCAGAGATCAGTAGGATGACAATGTCGGTAGAATACAGTGAATCCAGGAAATGTAGAAATAAATATTAGTCTGATGCTCAAGTGCAACTCAACCCATGAAATAAATATTGAAATTTAGCATTATACAGCTTCCAGATGCATAAACTGCTACTTCTACTACTACTCTATGAGTCCAATGTGCTGGTCAAGTGTATTTGTCTCTTACCTCTGGGGGCAAGTGGACCTCCATGGGTGTGTATGAAGGCCAGTAGCCCATAGTGAGGATGTTGACAGTAAGTTCTATGTTGCTTGGCTCACTCTGGTTCTGTATATACTGAGTAGAAACATCACAAATTTTACAATTATGCATGAAAAATGCATTAAATGACACAGTACAGTGGAATGCATACACATACTGTAAACATCAGAAAACAGCTACACATGCGTGCTTTTAAGTGTGTCTGTGTGCACATAGACTGCAAGTACCTGTTTGAACTGGATCATGATGTCTTTGGACAGTTCCATGTCCTTGAACATCCCCTCTAGCTTACTGGTAAATGCTGCTCCACATTCTAGAGGAAGTCAAAACCACAACATATCACAAACTACTTGTTCTCACGCCTCAGACCACCACATACGCATCTGTGACTATGTCTGATTGACTTTCTACTCAAGTAGATGTGCAGATGCAAAGATCTTGTCTATACTGTGCTGTGAAAAGGAAGCTCAACGAGGAAACTTCTTCAAAAGTCTTCAACTGGACAATTTCCAAATGTACTCACAATGTACAGGGCAGTATTGGGCAACAGAATTGTATACCTCTTAAAAACCTACATATTGCTGGTGAGCCTCTTATCAAATCACAAACATATTTTTGTAAAAATTCTCAAAACCTTTTAACATATTCTGTGGGCCCTGCATGGTAGCTCACTGCCAACAGTGCGTGAGCATGTGTGTGAATGAGGGGCAAATTGTAAAGCCCTTTGGATGAAAGTGCGATTTAAATGCAGCCATTTACTATATATTCATTAGCCAGATGAGGATTCCGATTACAGTCATCTTGCTAATTGAAGATATAAGACACTGCGCTTACCATGTTTGAGCTTGGAGAGCATGGACTTTTCAGCATCCACAGAAGCACTCTTGCCGACCAGCAGGCGCTTGGCCAAGTCCTTCTTATAAAAAGCTTCAAACACATCTTTTCCTTGGGGGAGAAAAACAGATGTAAAGGTCTCATCAGTTTGTAACAAGCTTCATAGTGGTAACACTCTCTGACTGAGAAAGCAAACATATTTTCATTACTTCCCTGTTAAAGGGTTTTTACTTATCCGAGGATCTAAGGACAAAGGGTGCTATATACTGTAAACTATCCAGATTGTAAAGCACCGTGAGGCAGATTTGTGATGTTGAGCTATATAAATAAAAACTGACTTGACATATGCATTCACCACACACACACACACACACACACAGAGAAGCGTAACTGACCATGTATGAAACGGAAGATTATCATTATCTTGTCCAGGATTCTCTCCAGCTCCTCTTCTGTAGCCTCCTTGTTTCCTGCTCTTAACTTTGAATCCACATATTTAGCTGGATGGGAAGTGGTAACCAAGAAAGCTGTTGTTACATGCTAAAACTAATAAAATGTGCTGTGTAGAATTAATAATGAGCACAAAGATTGTGTTTTGTACTTTTTCAAAGTTGTAAAAAAAATATCCAAGTCACAGCTGCCATGACATGTCATTTATTTGCCTCACCCACCAATTAGTTCAGCAGGTTTATTGGGCCTCTTGTTGATAAAGGTCTCAAAGGCCTCCTTCATCGCGTTGATGAATCCCTCATTCCGTGAAAAGCAGCTCTGTGCCACGTTGTCCATCTTGTCCTTGAAGTCCAGCAGGTCTTGCACCATGTCCTTGTCTTTCTCTGGAGTACATACAATCTCTCCACCGAAGGACTAAGAGCAGAGAAAGTTTCAACAATGTGTATGAACATTTCTCAAGGACATGCACAGGTTTTCTTGAAGGTGATGCTTTGTGCTCTATGTGGCTTGAGCTGTGTGTATACCTTAATGTAATCCCTCCAGAACTGCAGCAGTGTGGGAAGGCCTCCCTTCACCTTGCTGAAGAGCTGGTAGAGGAGGGACAGCTCAGTCACACGATTCTCATCCAGCAGGGTGCTCAGACCTGCCACAAAATTATTACACTATTATTTTAATTATTAAAAAATATCAGTTCAACTGCATTTTACAATTTCGTGTTTATGACTAAATCAAATTGAAATTGAAAAATTACTGTATTAATACAGCTGCACAAAGAGGAGAGTCATGAACTGTGCTCTGCTTTGTGGCTGCAAGTCATAAAGCAGATAAAGCAAACAGGCTTGATTAAGATTTAAAGCAGTGAATGAAAAAGTATGTGATTTATTGATTGCAAATCCAATGAAGACAAACAAACAAACAAACAAACAAACTGCAGCCTCAAGATAACAGAGTGGAATCAATCATGTGGCAGAGTTCAACGAACATTTTACACAATAAACTTAACAAATGACATCTATATTGACACACATAAGCTAATGTAAAGGTCTCATTAAAGACTTTCACCTATACTTACCCTTTTGTAGTATTGCAGTCATATGTTCTCCTAAAAGTTGTTTCTCAACACAGCTAATAAGTGGTTTTCTATGAAATAACAAGAAGAAAATAAGAGAAAAATGTGAGAAAAGATACAAATTCAGTCTCTGTGTCCAGTCTCACCCTCTGACCTTTCTGCACAGCAAATCTTTCAGTTAAAATGTTGTTGTTCATCAATTATTTGTATGGGGTCATGTCTTTAAAATGACCACAGAGAGACCCGTGTTAGATTAAGCTGGATGATTTGATCTTGCATGTTAACCCTAGAACAGTTTAGATTTTTACATGACTAAGAAGATGTTGAGGGAGCTTAATGGGAAGGCATTTCAAATCAAGATACTTTTGTGAATATAATCCTTTGTAGCGGAAATATCACAAAATGTCAGTTGATTATAATTCATCCTTTGTCTGCTTGTCTTTTATGTTCTTTTATGAAGGTTGTTATCCTCATTTTTTTTGTTTTATCTGAAGATACTAATTATGGAATAAGGCTTATTTTGTGTATGTGACCTGCTTTTTGTCTCAGTAATATGAAAAAGTAAAAGAAAATTACTGAGTGCTCTGGTCGAGGTAGCTCACGATACGATCATTCTCCTCCTCCAACCGACGAGCCACGTGGTGCAGGTACTCAGGCACCTGGACACACACAAACACATATTCTTGACATTATGTCTATATCAGGTTACTGATGAATAACTGTGACCATATGACACACTAAAATCATAGATCCATTAACAGTCTCACTCACATCTCTCTCCTGCATCAGCCGCTGTCCCTCTGCCGCATACAGGCGATTGGTCTCGATCAAAAATCTCTCCTCAAAGGAATCTTTGTAAACCTTAAAAGTTAGACAGTCAAGAGGTAAAAACACTGACATAAATTCAATCCATCTACTGATTCGTTATGGTAAACAAGCAAACAGGTACCTGCAGGTCTGAAAGCATGCCCAGTAGACTCCTGAGCAAACTGCGGTCTATCGTCTCTCCATTACGCTCAAGTTCTATCTGCTCCAAAATGCCATCTACTGTGCGCTTCTGAACTGCACTGTCACTCACAATGTGGGTACGAAACAGTTCCAGCCCAGTGTCCCTGCAACATATACAGAACATCAGCCTCCTACACAAACAGTGCACCTTAACAAACAGAATATCTGAATAAACTGTAATTTACCAGATGGAGGGGAGTAAGGAGTTCTGAAGCACATAGGTACGATCCAGGAAGAGAAAGATACTTCTGATCATTATCTATAAAAAGAAAATCAAAAACATGAGATTTACACTTTCCTATTAGCAGAACAGTATTAATATGCATATCTGTCAAACATCAAACTCACAGTTTGCCTGCAGTGGTCCTGCCAACAGCGATTCATTCGCTTCAGGAAGGAAAGGTTGTCCAAAGACTCTGTGAGCTTCATGTTAAGGAAAAAAATCTTCCATTCACTCATATCATTAAACCAAATTTGTGAATGACGATACTTCACAGTGTCCTATGGTTAGGCAGCATGTGTAAACACACTGATTTCACTTGTTGGCTGGAAAAATTTGGTATTCAAGCTGGTTGACACAAACAGCTTTTATTCCTATCTGCTCTGAACATGCAAGGCTTGTATTAGAAAGAAAAAAAAATCTGAAAGTCCATAAAGCATATACTGCCTGAAAACAAAGTCTAAAAATAGATATAAAGCAACTGGAAGATATTAAATATGACTAATTAAAATAAAGGTCCTATAATTGGATTGCTTATAATTTGTGACAATTTTGTTAATCAGTGACTTCGTGTCACGTTATAAAGCAGTTGTTTTATTGCACAATATGTCAAGTATCTTTACACCATCTCCCAGTCACAGCACATTAAAGCCCCACTATGTTCGGAAACATTACAAATAACTGTCAAACTTTATATGTTATATATTGACCCCTTGTGAGAAAAGAATGCAACAACACCTGAAATATGCCAGCAGAGGCCAGACTTCCATAAGTTGAGTCTAAAGCTGCCAATGGTGATGAACATACCAGTAGCATGTTGTTGTTGTGTTCACCAGCAGACTGAGAACAAATGCAGTTTGTCTAGAACCAGTAAAAACAGAGGTATTTACGAGGTAAGGTACTTACTGTCAAGGAAGTCTCTCTCTAAATATGTGTCCTATTTATACCAACCTCAGTAAATATTTCACCACATTTGACACATCGCCTGATGTGCACAAAAAAGGATATTCTCTAAACTGGTGGATCTGGGCCTGTACATGATCTTCACACACCTGCCGTAGTTGCTTGTACAGTGTCGGGGAGACTTTATAGGAACAGAGATTCTCTACCGCCTTCAAGAAAGACAGAGGGCCAGAGACAAGGAGGAGAAACAAGAGCACAAGAGATCGTTTTACAATTATGTACAATGGCACCCAGCAGAGAGAACACTTGCAACATTATTTCTTGATTCAAAAAAGGACCAGACAGGTGTTTTTGATAACTTATTACAAATTACGAGTATTATATGTAAATCCACTACTGTTATGATGAAATGCAGTCTGTAAAGACTCAAATCAAGTGTCACAAATCCATCAGTTTATTTTAACCCTGAGTTGAAATGAACAATGAATGATGTGCTGACAAATCATGAGTATATAACTATACTATTGCTTGTCATGATGAATTTTGCGCTGGCATATTTTTACAATCCAACACTGCTACACACTTAATAGAGCCTGGGAGAAAAAAGAATCGAACTGTAGGTGTTTAAACAGATGGACAACAAACCTGATAGAGCTCTTCCAGATTGTACTTGATAGAGGTACTGTTCTGGATGGCACCCACTGCATCTCGTAGCTTCAGCCACGTGTCCTCAGTGTAGTTCTCAGATAGTTTTGGCCTGTCTGTTTCAAAAAAGCCAGCAACAATGTTACTTTATAAGTCAAACACATAAGGATCTGCCAAACAAGCTAACATAAACTCAGTCATTTGTAATCAGTAGTTTGGAAATTTCCCCATTGTGGGACTAGTGAAGGACTATCTTATCTTAATGCAAATGAAACAATATTAGCATTTCAAGAGAATATATTGTGACATGTTTAACAAAAACATTATTAAGTTGCACATTTGGTATCCATCAGTCCATTAAATGCCATTTTTCAAAGGCCTCTGTCAAATTTTAAAAGTAATCTGTAATAGGCAGTATTGTATATTTCTTGGTTGAAATTCAATTTGATACAAAGTAATTAGTTTTCAAGGTCATTATTGGGATAACAGACAGTAAAGTAAGGAGCGCCTCTTACACCACACACTTTGGACCCACAGGTAAGAAAGGTAACACAGGTAAATACACATTTTGTCATGGAATAAGGTGTAGAAAGTTTCTTTGGTTACAGAACTTGCTTGAGTCTTTTTATTGGAATATTTAATTTCTAGTTTCTTAAATTGGTAAATAAGTTCAGACATCGTTTGTTGTGATTTTGAATTTTTCATTTAAAAAAAATTTCAATGTCTTCTTGTAGCCAATAAAATGCGCTTTATTCTTAGATGAAGATTTCAATCCTATATTATTAATTATGAAAATAATACAAAGATAGTAATATGAATATGCATATCAACACATGCCTGCTAAGCCGCCTATATGAAAAAGTTACTGCATGTTACAATTCCAGCTCTTGACATCAATTACTTTCATCGCCTATTAAACTAATGAAGATTTTTATTTTTTGAACATTTACACTATGAAATGTCAAAAATAATTAAAGCCTATCACAAGTTGTCAAGCGATGGTATAATCACTAATTTAATCTACCTAAGAGCCAAAGAATGCACAGTAATTATATATTTGTTTAAGATAGGTAGATTAAGCAACTTTTTTCCAATTAATGCAGTATCTGTTTGTTTTATGAACTTGTGGAGTGAATCAAACGACTGACAGAATAATTATCTCTTCTAACAGATTACTTAAAATGACTCATGGGCTGACTGTGTCAACACACATACACTGTCATACGTTTATTTAGACCTAAGTAGGCTAAACCCAGTGTGTGCAATCCTCTGATGGGACAACCAGAAGTTGTGAGAGGCTTTGAAAAATGAGTGCACCAAGCAAAATAGGTAAATAACAGGGAGATGCATGCATGTGTGATGACAGAAAACAAGTCCTTATCAAATCAAGGAAAGCAGTGACTAATCAGAGCATATTGTACTTTGTATTTAGTCAGAAGCCAGTATGATGTAAAAGTCAGGTCCTCTGTCGTGTTGAGATAAACAGATGTGACTGTCAGATAAGGGTGGAAAGTGACAGTACCTTTGAAATTTTTGATCACTAATTTCTTTGAAGCGCCACTTTTGCCTGAGGCCACAGCGGAGGTCCTGGCCATCCCGTTGGTGTTGTGCTCGGTTATAGCAGAGAAACTGGCTCTCTTGTCCTGTCGGGTGTCCTCTGCCATTATCAGATTAGCGCTTTGGCTTAACGCTGTATGGTTCAAGTGTTTTGCTAAGTTAGTGTAGGATTGTTCAGTAGCCTGTTTATTTACTGTCAGCAACACGGCCTCTTGGTTGAACCAGGTGTCTTTGGTTGACAGCGCAGACAGTCGAAATGTATTTAAAACACATTTACAAAGAAAAAAAAACTAAGACTAACGCTGGATGAATTAATCAGAAAACATAACTACCGTCTGCTAAGTAAACAGATAGCTAGCTAGCAGCACACTTTAACCACCAGTTTTCACTTTAGCTTTAGCTGCACAGGCTAATTCGAGCCATTCTTCACTACTTACAGATTTTAACAAGTTCAATTATTGTATTTTGCCACAGTAAACCATAACGTTGAAGAGACATAGTTAGCGTTGATATAACAGACCCATATTGGTGTCTTTCTTTACCCACACAGCTAAGCTAACACAACAAAATGGCTTTTCTCACTCAGTTCACTTGAACAGGTGCATCTTGGGTGAAAAGGTTGCGTTCAGAGACAGTTTGGACTTTTTCAGTTAACAGTTTATTTTTATACATAAGTTTTGAAACAACAACAAGATCTCAGTGGACGGATATTTTATTTCTGTATTTTATTACTTATTTAGACTTACAAAACGTAGTCACAGTGACAGCAATAAGGTAGCTAATACATTTTTTGAAAATAGTTGTTTGCATTAATGTTATGATGGCTGTAAAGTAAAGGTGCCATAACAGGACAGAAGATCCCTGTCAGCTATAATAATAACAATAATAGCAATAATAACAATAAATTATTACTTTTATTTAGTATTTGTTTTTGTAATAATCTTTTATTTATAGTGACAAGAAAGAACAAAACAATATCCAAGCAAAACACACGAAACAGTAACGTATCCATATGTGTCAGAACATATAAGATATAAACTTAATTGACTTATTTAACTTATAAGACATTAACTAACACTGAGCTGAGTCATATGTCTGGTATGTAAACAAGTAGCTACTGTGATCTGCAGCCATCTGTCATGTCATACTTATTTTCAGGAAACAGGAAACAAAAGCACACGTGGAATTAATAATATTAGTAATGGCTCAATAACATCTTTAATGTTAGTGAATACAAGTGTGCTTTTCCTGCTGTGAAATGTAATATTGTCTGGCGTGAAAAAGGTCTTGAGCAAAAGGAATTTGCTCTTGCAATATACAAAAATCTTTTGGACATTCAATGCTCTGATGCATGCATGCTGTAGTACATGAGCTGCATCAGTGAACAAACTTGGGATCACTTGCACAAAAATTGATGCAGGTTACAAAAATGCTGACAAAAAGCAATAAAGGCAATAAAAAAATCCATAATGTTCTTCACAATGTTTTGCAAATCATGATGAACAAATATGTTGTATGAAAGCTTATAAAACTCTCCACAGTTGGTGCAGAACTAGTGCACTAACACATTGGGAAGCCAGTTTGAAATGTGTTGATAAACGGTCTCTCTCTTTGTTGACGGTCTTGAACGCACCCCTGCGTCACCTGCAGCCGCCCGGAGTTCAGTGCCGATGGGCGGCGTTTCGTACTGGACAAGGAAGCTCTAACGCAGCCATTCAAGCCATATTTTCCGCTGCTCTGTGAGGCAGCAACCTGAGCACCATGGCCATATTAATGTTTGACTGTAAATACATGTGGTGGCCGCTGTTTTTGGAGTAGGGGCTCGCCTGCTGGTGGAGATCCGGCCTGCCGTCCTGAGTGCTGCCTGCAGCGGTAAGTCAGCCCTGCTCGCTAGCGGCAGCAGCTCCGGGAGAAAGTAGGGAGAGAGAGAGAGAGAGAGAGCATCTTCTCCAGGGAGGCGAGGCCGGGAGGAAACTAGGTGCTTTTTACTCAGACAGACATCCTGTTGTTGCTGAACAGTTTATTCGAAAACATTATAAATAAGCTCTTATGTAGCCATGTTGAAAACGTAGCTTAGCGTTTGTTAGCTTGCTAGCATGTGCATCACTGGAGTCTATTTAAGCCAAATTAGCTTGGCTAGCTGGCCCAGAAGCTCCACAGTCAATTATATATCAACCACGACTTCCTGGAATGATTAATCTACACCAGTCTACGAAGGAAATATTCCACCTCCAAGCAGTCAGTGTTAACCAGTGAACTTTGTTTTGCTATCGCCGTTAGCTTTAATGGATTTTGCAAGCTAGCTGCAGCTAATGTCATTAGCTATTACCACTTGAGCAACGCTGCATGACAGACTATGTTAGCTAATGTTTTCCAAAATTGTTGAAAAGTAACTCAAGCTAGACTTGACATGAATACTTACTTAGAAAGAGCACTAACGTACATTCAAGATATTACACACGAGACTTTGGTAAAAATGTACATTATACAGAATTTACATGGTAAGAAAGATGCTAATGTTAAGGTGCCATAACAGGACAGAAGATCTGTAACAGTTATTGATCAGAGAAGAAACACAACTTGAGTTCATCGATGATCAATTATGTGTATAACCATGGGTAATAAGCTATAAGTAGTACTTTAATTCAATATGGGTCACACACCCATATGTGTCCAACCTATATATGGTTGCAAATGACCAAACTTGCGTTACATACAGTGACAAGATAGAACAAAATGAAAGCAAAACACATGATACAGTAATGTTCTGATAAAAGATATAAACTTATTAAACATGCAACACTTTCATATGTTGACTGTAAGTCATTAACTAACCCTGAGCTGAGTCATATGACTGATATGTAAGCATGTACTGTAATCTGCAGCCATCTATCATATCATATCAGACAGACTGTGAAGTCTGGCAGATATTTCCATATATAAGGCTGCTAACAAGTCTATTGTAATATGCCAGAAAATTGCGAGAAATGTTTCTCACCATTTGTCAGTGCACAAGGTTTGCAATGTTTTGCCTAACCAACACTCCAAAACACTAAAATATTGTTTGCCTTGTAAAGGCTCACACTCATGTGTCAATATTCGGAGGGAATCAGATATGAGCAAAAGTCTGAACTGCCTAAAAGCAGAACAGACTCAGGACACACCCATGACTCAGTATATCTGATTATTGAATAGTTAAATTACCAGTGGATAAATAATGTATCACAAGAAAATGTTCTGCAGTGTACTGTCAGTAATTATAATTTGTTTATGTTGATACTTGTCTGTTTTGTATCCTCTAGTGTAGATGCCTTGGCCAAGATGAGTGTGAAGGCTTTTGAGCTAGTCCCCGCTGTGGAGCGAGACCTCCTCATGGGCGACAAGGCTCGCATCAACATCGAATGCATTGAATGTTGTGGAAAGCACTTGTATTTAGGTACCAATGACTGCTTCATCCACCACTTCCTGCTGGATGAGGTCACTTCCTCCAAAGGGAAACTGAGTTACTCGGCTCAGAAGCTGCTGCACAAATATCTGGGCCTCAAGAAACCGGTCGCTGAGCTGCGCGCTGCCTCTGCTTTGGAGCGTCTGATCGTGCTTTGTGATGGAATAGTGTTCTTAGTTGACATGGTGACACTGGAGACTGTGCCATCAGCAGCAGGAGGTGGAGCCAAGATCCGAGGTGTGACGGCGTTCTGTATTAATGAGAACCCAGTGAACGGTGATCCGTTCTGTGTGGAAATGGGTGTGCTCTCCTCCAAGCGGCGGACAGTGCAGATTTACATGGTGTATGAGGACAGAGTGCAGCTGGTCAAAGAGGTGACCACTCCCGAGCAGCCCTGTGCTGTCAGTCTGGACGGTTACTTCTTGTGCCTGGCCCTTGCTACACAGTACATGATTCTTAACTACAACACAGGAGCCTCCCAAGATCTCTTCCCTTACAACAGCGAGGAGAGGAGACCCATTGTGAAGAGGATTGGCAGGGAGGAGTTCCTCTTAGCAGCACCTGGTGGTCTGGGTAAGTAAGGACTGAGAAGTGCTAATAAAAAATTGCATTCTCTGGAATTAATATGGTGTTTAAAATCTTTATTTTAGTGAACACAGCAGTAAATCTTTTAAAAAAGGCAGTTTTTCTTTTTTTAGCATCTGTATTCAATTTGTTATTAGTCTTTAATTTATTGTTTTTTAGATTAAGGTACAGCATTTATCATGAAGTCTATAAATTGTCAAGACCTCCATAATTTTCACAGCCTGTTTGTATCTTCTCCTTTTTTCTACTCGTCCCTCTTGACTAAAAGATAATTCCTGTCTCTCCTCAAATTGTCTCTCCACATCCCCCCACCAGGAATGTTCGCCAATGCAGAAGGGGTATCCCAGCGGGCTCCAGTCAACTGGTCAGAGAGTGTGATTGGTGCCGCTGTGTGTTTTCCATATGTGGTGGCTTTAGATGAGAGCTTCATCACCATCCACAGCATGCTGGACCAACAGCTGAAACAGACCCTTTCATTCAGGGATGGACACGTTCTGCAAGACTTTGAAGGTATCCTCACTTTTTGCTTTCGTTAGCCTAAGAAAATCAGAGAAAGTGATTATCTAATTGATTCTAATTGAGTCACAGAAAGCTTCATAAATGATTTTTTTCTTACTTACTTAGTGCTTGTGCTTGCTTGGTGCATACACTTCCCTGAAAAGTGAAACAGAATACAGGCCGTGGTTATTAAATAGTTCAGAGATGGAAAGAGTCAGTGCTTTGGCCTGCTGGGCTGAGAAACCAAAACCTATTAGCAGAGAGGTGCTGAGAGGTTTGTAGAACTGAACACTGGGGTCTTGATTCTTAATGGGGATTTAAGCACTAGCAGCCTTTTTGTATTACAGGGAATCTTTCAGTTCAGTGATAGAATAAAAATATAACATAACAGAGCTTTAAAAAATAACCTAAGCAAAAAAACTCAAGGTTGTGATTATTGAATATTATCAACTATTTGTTATCTCTGTTTTGCCTGCAATCGTTGAAAATAATGCAAAATACGCATGAAATGTACATGAAGCTGTCTTTGTCCAGAGCTAAGTACTGTTTGTATAATAAACAGGATTAAAATTCAGCAGAGCCTGTTGGTTGGATATAAACAAGTCACTTACAATATCACGATGGGTATTTGTGGTTGTTTGAGAGTTTTGATGTTCTGACCTGTGACTGTTGTGTGTTTCAGGAAAGGTCATGCTGGCTTCCACTAAGGCAGTGTATGTCCTGGTACCCCTGCCTCTGGAGAGACAGATCCAGGACTTACTGGCCAGTCACAGAGTAGAGGAGGCCCTCATCCTCACAGAGGGAGCACAGAGAAATATTCCCAAAGACAAGTTCCAGGTAACAAACAGTATGTTTTTCAAGGGCCATACAATCATATCACCAATAATCAATAATATGATAACTTTGTATTTCTCTAAACTAAACACAATTGTCTCTTATATTGTCACGTTCATCACATACAGATTTTGCACAAAAGAATCCTCCAGCAGGCAGGTTTCATACAGTTTGGCCAACTTCAGTTTCTAGAAGCAAAAGAACACTTCAGGTAAGAGTCTGGGTCATGTTTTTGATGATTTTCCAGCTTTTAATAAACTGCTCTGCTTTGTCATGGGATTAAACTGTGGCTTTAGTTTAGCAAGTGCCATTCAGGCCCCAGGTTCTCCTAGAAAAGCCTTTCATTACTTCATCTAAGAATATTTTGTAGAGGTTTAATATTATCTATTTTCCCATTTAAGACCCTCACATACATATTGAGTTGTTGTCATTTGAGAACTGAAATCAAATCACCGTTGGAATAAATTGTTACACCTTGACCAGCATTTTATTGAATAGCATATTTTTAATTATTCATATTTTTCTGTGATACTAATGCAAATTGAAAAGACTGAAAAAAATTCTGTTATTTAAATTATAACAAATATCGAAGATGTCACGTGCGTTCCATGACTTCCTTCTAGCAACTCCACTCTTGATTGCCTCACTCGTTAGAGGTTTTATTGACCCCACCTTTGTATTTGCAGGAGGGGTCAGCTGGATGTGAGGGAGCTGATATCTCTCTACCCGTTGCTGCTGCCAGCTTCCTCTTCATTCACACGCTGCCACCCTCCCCTCCACGAGTTCGCAGATCTCAACCACCTGGCACAGGGGGACCAGGAAAAAGTGCTGCGATGCAAGAAATTCCTTATCAGTTATTTGGGAGAGGTAAATGGAGTTAAAACTGATTTATTGACACAAATTTTTGCATTGGGTTTACTTGTATTACTGTATACTACATGTATTACATAGTGTTTCTCTTCATCTTCACACGCAGGTACGAAGCACAGAGGTGGCCAATGGCTGTAGAGAGGATGTGGACACTGCACTGTTAAAACTGTATGCTGAGCAGGATCATGACAGCCTTCTAGACCTGCTAGCTTCAGACAATGCCTGCCTGCTGGCAGACAGCATCCCATGGCTGGAGAAATACCACAAGTGTGTATAATTTCATTTTTGTTTTGCATTTTAACACACACAGACATTTTATAGTTTCAATAGTCTTCACATCTGTAGAAGCGCTATTTCTGGAATGGACACACAAATACAGTTAATCCAAAAAGTAGCACACACACATTTTGAAATTGTGGCTGAACTCTGGGCTTGTTAAATGTCAGCTTTTAACATGTGTGTGGTTTAACTGTTTGATAAAGAGTAATTATGGTAAATTAGTAGTCTCAATTCGATCATGTCTCATCATGCTTAAAACTGTCGTAATTAGCAGAAAAAATTAACAGTCTTGTGGACACTGTGGGAATCAGTGTGATTTTCATTAATTATAGCTGTCACAAAATGTTATAATTCCTGCAGGGACTGTCTGAGACTGGGCTTTGTTGGATAAATACTTTCCCTCGACCCTCACTGTTAATTACCACCCTTGTAAAGCTTGCATACAGTGTCCAGTTTAGTCAAGCCAATTTAATTACTTTGTGCAAAAAATATAATCTTGACAGAGAGACTTTGTTTCATTCAGTCCTTTTTTTCTCATCTCCTAGATATTTTGCACTTGGGCTGCTCTATCATTACAATGGACAGGATTCAGCAGCACTTCAGGTATGTATTAGTCTGTTATTGGTTGTCACAGAAAAATCAACACCAACATAATGTATAGGAATGTAACGTATTTCCCTTATTTTTCTGACAGTTGTGGATTCGCGTGGTAGATGGGGATCTGCAGGACTCCACCAGATCCGACCTGTATGAGTACATTGTGGACTTTCTCTGCTCGTGCTCCAATCTGGACCTTGTATGGAAGTATGCAGACTGGGCCCTGCGGAAGGATCCCACTGTAGGTTACCAGGACCTTAAATGACCTCAACAATGCAACTGTGCTGTCAGGCACAAGATTGTTGGTGCTGGTCAACTTGGCATGAAGTTTTATTTCTAAACTGGTTTAACAATGGGAACTAGTTGCATTTATTTCATCTAAACTTTAATTAAAGTAGAATGCCCATTGAGTAACCAAAAAAACAAACAAACTGTAAATAGGCCAGAATTAGCCAAGAGGGCTCGTTAAACATTAGACGATTCACAAAAACATACAAAATAAGACAGAAAGTATGGCTGAGAGTTTGCAGTGGCCAAAAAGTGACTTCTTCAGTTCCCTATTAAATGTAAAGGAAGTACTGAGTTTTTATTGAGCTCTCTTATATATACCAGACTCCATTCATGTGTGGCTTGAATACAAAAAGCAGATAGATTACATCTGCTTTTTGTATTCAAGCCATGTCTTTTCTTGTGATACTGTCTGTTGTCAAGTTTCTTATTTCCTCTTCATGGCAAATTATTTGTATATCTTTTGCTTCATTGTAACCTAGCCTTTCTTTTTTGCTCATAGATAGGTGTCCACATCTTCACTAAGAGGCCCGGCAGTAAAGATCGGCCGGACTTGAACCCCGATGATGTCATTACTTATCTGGGAAAGCACAGCAAGGCACTGCTTCTCTACCTGGAACACCTGGTCCTGGAGAGAAAGACTCAGGTACAATAGAAGGATAAAATGATCAGCTGTCACTGACACATGTGAGAACTGGAAAACCCTGGTTCAGGTCTTAATGTGAACAAGTTGTGAGCAATACACAAAATCTGTGCAGGCCCCAGAGATGCTGTGTTGTAGCTGAACACCAGCCTTCCTGCAAGTGTCATCAGAGGAATTTCCCTGCAGTATCAGTTCTTTAAAGTACTGAATTGCACATGGTCACTGGTCACATGAGACACAGTGGATCAGCGGTTACCATAGTCCCTTGACTTCGTCATACAGTCCTGAGCTAGGTGACTTACTTTTAAAGTGGTTGTCCACCCTCAATGCATTTCTTCTAAAAATTTGATATAACCAAGAAATGTTCACTTCGAACAGTGCTCTTCAGGAGTGTCCTGCTCCACACTTAGAAGCTGCCCAGTACAACCACAGTCTGATCTGTTACTGAGATGTTCCACTGTAGTAGCTGGGGGAATAAGAGCCTTTCTCACGGTCATGCCAATAGGACCAAAGATGTCTCCTGTACATTAGGTTACAATGACGGTTTCCTTTTGGTATCAGCCTCAAACACTGTATTTCTTTTTTATGTTCTCTTGTGGTGTCATTTTGAGGCTTTAATAACCTGATTAATGTAATTACAAAAATGCTGCTTACAATTCTTATAGTAAGTACTGAATCAAGTACAATTTGCAATCAGTTTAAACATATTGTTTTTTAAAAATAGAATTATTTAATTTAGATTGTTTTCTTCCATCTTTGTGTACACACAGAAAGAGAAGTTCCACACACACCTGGCTGTGTTGTACCTGGAGAGGGTCTTAGCGTTGCTGTCAGAGTCGGCAGCAGATGAAGAGCAGCTCAGCAGAGCCAGAGAGCGGCTCCAAGCCCTGCTCAGGGAGTCCAACCTGTACCGTGTACAGTATCTTTTAGGTGAGACACAAGGCTGAAGATGCCGTTACACCTGAATGTTTTATTTTTAGTTGGACCTTTCTGATTTAGTGTGAACTTTGATGAATACTGTTTTGCAGCATTTTAAACAGCCCTTTGAACATATTAAGGAAAGAGTTATTTAACTGTAATGACATTTTAGCTTGGCATAGTACAATTAATTACTGTGTCATCTTAGACTTAGACTCTGGATGTAAAGTTGACTGGTAGAAACTGAAAAGTGTGATTCTCAAAGATTTTGTGACGTTTTAAAATGGCTGAAGAGAACATTATGCAGGTTTTAACCCTAAAGTTTAACATCCTTCTGCTCTATTTAGATAAGACAGAGAACTGTGAACAACTACTGCTAGAGCGTGCAACACTACATGGAAAACTGGAGGAGCATGATAAGGCACTGCACATATTGGTGCACAAGCTCAGAGACTTCCAATCTGCCGAGGCCTTCTGTACTTGGGCCTCGTCTTGTCGGGATTCTGCTTACCAACAGCAGCTATTTCACCTGCTCTTGGGAGTGTATCTAGATGGGAGCCAGGCAGCAGGAGCAGCAGGAGGCAGCAGTGGAGACCTGGAGATGGCAGCAGTGGACCTTCTAAATCGACACGGCGAGGTGTTCGATGCAGTCCGCGTCCTGCGCATGCTCCCCGAGGGCTGGTCTCTGCAGCTGCTGCGGCCCTTTCTGGGTCGAGCTGTCAGGGCCAGCATGCACGCGTGCCGCACCTCCCAGATCGCTCTGGGGTTATCCCGCTCTGAAAACCTTCAGCTGCTGCACGACAGGGTGAGAAACACATAACATAATAGAAAAAACGTGCAAATAAGAAAATACCTCCTCTGACTGCTGTACTTGTTGAATGTGTTGGTTTACAGCCTTGGGTGTGACACCATCACTTATTAGATTATGACCTTCTTTGTTTTGTGACCAAGTTTGTTATTTAAAGCACAAGAGCACAACATAGGGTGAAAGGCAACAGGAATAACAGGAATTAAAATGCCAAACATTTGCTGCTTCCTGCCTCTCAAATGTACAAATCTGATGCTTTTCATTGTCATAAATCATAGTAAACTGAATGTATTTAGATTTTGGACAGTTTAATTGATAACAATAATTGGTGATTGCAGCCCTCAACTGGATCTTAATGAACTTCTCTGAAATTTTAAACTTAAATTTTTCAAAATTTTGAGTAAACTAATCAACTTAAGTCTTGGAGCTTTCATTCTCTCTATGAACGAGATATAAAACAATCAAGTACGTCCCAATAATTAGGTGCAGAATTGTTTCATAATTAAATTCAAATTAATTCTTAGTAGGGTATTCATCTTTCTGGTTAAACTTTTACCAGGCATTTATATTGCAAATTTATACTGCAAATTTCCCCACTGTGGGACGAATAAAGGTTTATCTTATCTTATCTTATCTTATCTTATCTTATATTGCCAGATTACTCCAATGAGTGAGATCTGATTGTATAATTTATAATTACAAATTTTCAATTTTCAATCTTAAATTGATTTTATAGCTAAAGTAAATTTAATTGTTGGGTCAGTGGCTCTAAGGACAAAATAAATAACAATGGAGATGCAATTATAAAGATGCAAATCTGCAATTATAAAATCTGTAGTGTGTTATCTTTGTGCTCATTACCACTATGTACTGTCATTTTAACTCTTAATTGACTCTATTTTCTCCACAGTTGAAAGAACGGAAGAAACCAATCTTTGTGTCTGAAAAGAAGGGATGCCACCTGTGCCACAACACCTTCAGTGAGCCTGACGTGGTGTGTCTGCCAGGTGGAGTGCCTGTCCACACTCACTGTGTCGCCCAGAGAGTAAGAGACTCTCCCACAAAGAGACAGTTAACTAATAGCAGCAACCATACGTGACACTTGACCCTTCAAATCATGTGATCTGTGATCAAATGCACCAAACTAAAGCAGGACGTGTTTTTGGATGGCTGAGGACTGTGGGGATTACAATAAGCACAGAACACCCATTGCCATAGTAGAATCTGCTATGGAGCTGATGAGAAACGTAAAGAAAGCTGTGAGAGTGTGTATGTGTGTGAGAGTGCAAGGGAGAAACAGATGATTTCATCTATTTATTCCTGTGCTGCAATTATACCACACTTTCAGACTGTAAGTTTTCATAGGAGTAAAAAAGCAACAGCTAAGTCACCCGGCCCTTTAATCCATTTAAACACTCGATTAATTGAAGACAGGCTCCTGTGCTTCTCTGTGGGTTCAGTGCTGTACCGGTCATTGTCTTTGCTTGAACAGTTTTAAACTGGAGTTTGAGAAACTGCTTGAACTACAGAACACACGATATTTGAAACCTGTTGCAAATATTTCCGAAGCATGCATAGTATTACCACTCTTACGGTTCTGGTCTAATCACCTCATATGGGTATTGTATTAATATTGTCCTAACTTGCACATTGCAGTGTTAGGTTTTAATGTGAAATGCTACAATGACTCATCAGTACTGATGGAAACAGAGTCTTTTATGTCTGTCTTTTACTCTCTGAGATGTCGCCTCACTGCTGCTTTATTTTCCCTTCAGCCATAAGGATGGATGTTACAGTCACAGTGTTTTGGTTAGTGACAACAATTTGATCCAAACACAATTAGATTTTGATTTTCTTTTTCCTTTTTCCTCAGAGTATCATCTGTGGAGCAACAACAATGTAAAACACTACATGAAATCTAACATTTTTCCACTAATCATCTAGGGATTCAATACAGAAATTTTAAAACATGCACGGATCAAACAATCTTTAATGAGAATATGCCTGTAGACACATTGTGAAACATGGCAGCAAATGTTGTGGCTCAGATTTAAGTATGTATCATCAAATCATGTGAAATCAAGCTTCATAAATTTTGTCTGGTTTTGATTAAGAAAATAAATCGAGAGGGCCTCACTGCCCGACTGCTGTCAAAGATCCATTTTGTTTGTCTGGCCATGGTACATACCATGATTATAGGTATCGTTCCTTTGAATCCTGCTTCACAAAACAAATGTCTGACGTCAAAATGTGCTGGTGGCAAACCAGAGTAGTAGAGCTATGTAATGTTTTTTCATTTCTTCAGGAGGGGCAAGGAGGTAGTTTGTTCCAAGCATATGAATAAACATATTCAATTTTCATACGTTTGTTACAAGAAGAGATCACTGTAATCTATCTGTTATTACTATCCGTGGTTCAACTTATGTAAAATATGTATTGTCAATTTTTATTTAGGCTGTCAAAAAAGATTTGACCACAAGATGGCACTAATGTGTAAACTATTTAAAACAAGTGGAACAAGCCACAAGTGGAACATTATGAAATTTACTTAATGGTATATTCTACTACTAAATGCCCTGATATATGATTTTTAAATAATGGGAAAACTGTGTGAAGCTGTTTGGAACGAATCCTCCAAACCTGCTCCATGTTTATTACTTTCTTTATTGCCACACCTCAATCCATTAACACGTACACTGGTCTTAGTTAAAAGAAAACATCATTGGAACTGTGCTATTACAGTGTTTACCTAGAAATGATGAAAAATTACAAACTCATTGCTCCTACTTGTTGCATTAGACATACTGAGACCACATATTAAGTGGTTAATGTGGACATGGATGACTTCCATATTCTTTTTTAATTAATGACTGCCAAACAAAATGGTCATCTGATAATGCAACCACATAAACCCCTAAATCAGAATGCTAGAAAACAAAGCTTTTATCACCCATGGCTTTGATGGCCCAAGAACAACATGTGGTTTGATACATCCCAGCTTTCATAACTGCCTCCCTCAGAGTACTAAGTTATAGCTTTAACCTTTTCATCATGACACCCATCTCAAAAAGGAAAAGAAACTGAAGTTGGCCGTATTAATCATAATGAACCCCTGAAATTCTTTACAGGCCTGTCATCACAGAACACTGCTCCGTCCTTTTAGTGCTTTCCGAATGTCATATACATGTCAGATAACAATAAAGTGTAGCTTGGACCTCATAAATGTTTCTGCCAGATGGACATAACTAATTGCAGGAGCATAAAGTGTTTGTGTAGCTAAATTGTACGTGTCAATCAAAATCGGGGACGTATTCCTAAATGTCTGCTGGAGGTGACACTTTGCTGAAAAAGTGGTTTATGTCTAACTATTTCACTTTGAAAAATTGTGTTATTCAAGGGGGCAGAAGATGCACGAATTTGATAATGAAGGAATGAGGGAAACCCTGACGATAACTAAACATGGTTTAGCAAAGCTGCTGTACACAGAATACACTCTATAAAGTTAAATCCATGTGTACCTCCATGTTTTCTTCGTCATATTTAACATTTACACATCCTAGAGATGTGTCTCTCTTTGATGATGGTCATTTAGATTTAAAGTTATATTAAAAAAAGCAATTTTGATTATTGTAACTTCTCTAAGATCAGGAGGTGTCAAAATGAATCCTTAGCCTTTACACGCACACAAACTCTGTAAAAGACGTTCATCCAGACTAGTTCTGAAAAAGAGACTGTCGACTACAATTTTTTGAAGTGTTGCCAGTTTCTGAGTAAAATCACAGAAGCAAACACCAAAACAACAGAAGTGTGTCTCCACAGTTGTTTATTTTTAATTCTCTGTTTTATTTTTATCTCGTTTACAACTGTCCAACTTTCTTAAACACATCACTGTGGTGGGTTTTTGCTTGTTTCTCTGGTGCCTGTGCTGTTGATGCTCGCCTTATGTAATTGCAACCCATTTCTGTAGGGAACTCTGTGCAAACATGGGACTATTTTTCTAACATGGAGATCTGAATATTGTAGATACTGTAGGCTTGACTCACTTTCCATGACAGAAATTCACAGCTTATGCACAGCATCTTTCTGTCTGAACAGTTTAAGTGTAGCTTGCTTAAAAGGCCTCTTAACCATGACTTCAATTAATTTAAAAAATACAGTACAGTTGTGTGGGAAAAAAATGCTATTGTATTTTATAAATATATGTATACTGGTATGTATATACTGCATTTGTACTTGTTTGTTGCTTTCTAAATCAATGCCAATATGGATGGGGTGTACAAACTGTAAATCCGTCCCACTTTAATAAACATGAAACTGTATATCAACTCACAGAGTCTCAATTTCACATTTCATACCTGAAAGTAATTCCCATGTGTATTTTGACACGATTATTGTTAGACATAGTGTTGTGTTTTCTTCTCTTGTAATAGCTTTTTGACTTCCTGTGGGCTAAATTGTGATGACAAAAACAATAATTAAAGTGGGAATGACGAAGAAGGTTGTTTAATTGGCTTTGGTATTTCATCATTATAGTGTTGAGGTGACTCTGAACCCATCCCTGCAAATAAAAATCATGCAAAAAGGACAACAACAAAAAAAGCATGCAACTATAATCTCTAAAAATGTCTTTGTCTTTAGATAGCACTAAGCTGACATTTCTCTTTTAATGCTGCAATGCTGAAGCTTCATTGATCACTATAAATTTTCCAATTGATTTCAAATGGATAAATTAGATTCTCCCAAACAGGGCTAATTTCCAGGGGTTGAGGAGGTAAAAGCACTGAAACCAGACTGTAAAAATACTCCATTACAATTAAAAGTTTGCAAGTTTGCATAAAAAAAATCACCTCAGTAAAGTAGTATTATAAAGTATAAGAAAAAAAGCTCTTCAAGTATCAAAGTAGCTACTCATAATTCAGAAAATGGCCCCTGAGTGTCATGCTATTATATTGTGTAGTTGTTTTTTTTTACTGTTGTAGATGGTGTAGCTATTAATGAGTAGTTTAATCTACAACATCATTTCATAAACTCATATGTTTTGTATGTAAAATCTGAATCTGTTAAATAGTAAAGCTGTCATATATAGTTATAATATCAATACAATATTTTCCACATAATTGGAATGGAAAAGTATAAAGTAGTGTAAAGTGAAATTAAAATACTCAAGTACATGTAACGTTACTTCGCTACAGTTACTTTGCAGCGCTGCTAATTTCTTGCTAGCTTGACAAACAAGACACAGACAGGAAATACCTACAAAAAGTTTCATCTTCAGTGAAAGAGAAACTAATGTAGAAGATCAGAGATGGTCTCCTCTGACTATCCATGTCTGCTTTCATTTTCTAACTTTCACTAAAACCGAAAAAGAAAGAAATAAAGGAAACTGAGCAGCTAACAGTTCATTTAGGTGATTAACGTCAAGTCTCGCGTTAACTTAAGCAACGTGATCTCGTCGCTTTGATCCTAACGTGCAGGCGGTTGTTTTGACAACTTGGAGCAAAAATCATCGTTTTTTATGTCAAACGTTTAATAATTGTAAAAGTAGACATGCAAGGACCAGATTGTGATCAGTACTGGAGGAAAAACAGAAAATTCAAAGGAAAAACACTGAAACAGAGAAGACATGACTGACATAGACGATTTTCAAGTGAGGTAATGAAATGAAGTGTTTGAACAATTAATTATTTTTTGAGTCAATCGTGTATTTTACAAGATAATCAAAGTAGATAATCAACTATTTGAGTATTTGATGAAAGTTAGTGAAGATCTGAGAGGGAAGGAAAACTTCCAAAAATCTGACAATGAATTGCTGTTCAGTCAAAATATAATATGAAAACATTGTGGGAGATGGGAACGTACATTTTATATAAAACTATATATTGTTTTATATATTGTGACTTATGAAACTATTATAATGGACATGTGTACCATGCAGGTGAGGAAGGTGTCACAGGTGGCTAATAAGAATCTAATAATGTTGAAAGCATATTGAAAATGCATGTTGAAATTTTGAAAGCATACAATTATTTTTGGAATTCATAAAGATCAACTTGTAATTAAAATGTGGTATTTACCCGACAGTATGCTTTTAAAAACTCTTTTTTTTACAGTAACATCTTTTGATCCCCTTTCTTTTTTTCTTCTTAGTTTTCCATGTGAAAGCTTTGATGAGGAATCAAAAACAATTGCCACCGAAGATGAAACAGGCGAAGGAGAGACTCAGAACAACCTCATGAAGAGCCTGCAATCCAGCTGGCAAACTATTTTGATTGGGATTTTACTGGTGCTTCTCTGTGGTGTGACCAGCGACCTCTTTGGTCAGATAGATAAACAGCAAAGTCTGACAGCAGAATTAGAGCACATGACAAAGGAGATATTCATTGTGCGAAACAGCACCAAGCAGTTTCAAATTGAAAATGATCTGCTGAAGCGGCTTCTGAACTCCACTTATCAAAACTCAATGCTTCTGGGAAATGAGTACGGCCAGCTGGAGCTGCTCATAAATGCAACACTGTACAACTTCACCTTGTTGTCTGCTGAAAAAACAGAGCTGAGCCTGCTCCTGAAGAACACAATGCAAGAAAAGGCACAACTGGAAGTGGAGAACAAAGAGCGGAACATGTTTCTGAATTCAACCCTGGAAGACTGTAACCTTGTGCAAGAGCAGAACAGACAACTGATCCTGCGTCTGAACAAATCCCTGCACATCATCAGCCAGGCGTCTGCAGAAAGCAAACGGCTGCGCCTGCTGTTAGACAATGAACGGCAAACTTCCATGCAGCTGGAAGCAGAAAATCAACACCAGCGTTCAATCCTGTTCTCCGACAAACTGTCCTTCCTCTGGTGGTTCTGCAACAAGAGCACACTGCAGTGTTCACGCTGCCTGCCCGGCTGGGTTGAATATGCTTCACGCTGCTTCTTCCTGTCCCAAGACACAGAGAAATGGGAGGATGCTCGCAGGAAGTGCATTGGCATGGGGGCTGACCTGGCTGTTGTTTTGAATGCTGAAGACCAGGCATTCTTGACCAACATGACTTTTCAGTTTGTACAGCAGCACCCAGAAGAAAACTTTCACTCAGCCTGGATCGGGTTGCAGGACATGGTGAAGGAGGGCACCTACATCTGGGTCAACGGCAACCGAGTCCAGTCAGATGTCAAGTACTTTAGGCTTCTGGAGCCAAACAATGCCATGGCCTCCTGGGACAAAAGCAAAGCAGGACAAGACTGCGTTGCCATTGTCGCACCGAGTGACATTGGACAGGAGGACTGGTTAAACTCCTGGGATGACATTGTTTGTGGTGGCAAACGGCACTACCTATGTGAGACCACAGCCCTCAGTTTGTCCTGACTGACAGACCTGGGATGATATTGGCTGTAGACAAAAATCTGATGTACAGCTGTATTTTGTTTTACAAATGTGAAGGCTGCTGCTAAAATGCTATAAGGCATGATGTCACAGAGGCTCTGGACCCCTCAGATCCACCTCAGAAATGCCACTATGACAGTATACAACACCCTCCTATACATACACACATGACAAATTCCAACAAGTTATTAGAACAACTCCAATATGAGCTGATGTTTGTCATTTTTTAAACTTGGCATAAGAATAAAATGGTCCCTACTACTACTTGTTAAGATGTGGAGGGAAGTAAAATCAAACTTGCTGTCCCGAATATTTAAGAAAATTAAAGGCCAAAGCACATTTTGGGTCACATTGATGTAATTCATAACAAGAATGTGTGATGTGGTAATTGTTTATTATGTGTGGTCTGGTCATCTTTGTTTCCTTCTTTATTGTAGCAAAATATTTTTCATCTGAAATGAGACTATTTTGTCATGTTAACCTTTCATAGTATCTCTTGTAGTAAATGTATTTTTGAGTGTGCTGTATACATAAGTAATCTGTTCTTTTTATATTAACCATTAAAAGTTTTATGTAAGCATGTTTCTTTAATGTAAAATTTTGATTCATTACATTCTTCTTCCTGAAACAATATTGAAACCTGAGCTGAGATTTAAAAGCTGGGTAAAACAACTCCCCCTATCGACGGTTCGTTGTAACTGCAGGCCGTCTAGCCCTCTGCCTCGGCTCGACGCAGCGACACAAACGCCATCTTTAACTGACGGACAAACTGCTGAAGCGGAGTTGTGGGGAGAAACTAGGTCAGGGGCTCGGAAAACGACAACGCGGCTGAAAAACTTGCTCTATAAGCGTGTGGTCGGTGTTTGCTAACCCTCCGGACACACCGCGCTGTCCTATGGTCCAATGAGTTTGATCGGTCCGCCGCCACCAACGCAGTTTTCTTCTGTCGGTCCCGGTTGACTGATCGTATTTTCTCACAAACAACAGACGGAGGTGGAAGACAGGTAAGAAGAGGACGGTGTCGATACATGCTGAGAACCGAAACTATCTGTTTAACTGAGCTGTTTTAACTTTAAATCCACTCCAACTTGTTAGCTAAGTAGTGAGTTAGCAAGATTCGGCTAAGCTAACTCTTGTGTTTGTGTGTAAACTAAACATCCGTGTTGTGGTTAAATGTCGCCAACATCGCGTTATTTATGTTAAAAAAAAGTGCAACTAAATCGAGTGTTTGCTAGGGAAAGCTAACTTTCAGCTTTATGGACTTTACATGAGACGGTGTTGTTGGTGCAGACAGAAGGAGGCGTGTCCTCCTTTACAATGTTTTCATTCTCAGGTGAACAAGAGACAGTGCAAACACAAGCTGAGGTTTCACTCAATAGTTTATTATTGCATGAGTCAAAAGGACATCACTTAGAATAGGCTGAATGTGTAGGATTTGGTTAAAGAGATTTTAGGGAATTTTACTGTCCCACTTGAGTCAGAAACTAATTTTTTTTTTAAATCACAGACCTTTTTATGTATTTGGGGTAGCCTGAAGTCAAACAGCAGTATTAGGCTATATTAATTGTTGTCTGTGGGATCAAATAACAATCATGACCCCATAGGCATCCAGGAGTTGAGGGAAATTAAGCAGGTAAACTGTGGGTCTTTTTTCAAGTTTGTCTGAGGAGACTTTGAAAACTCTTCTCTGTTACATTTCTAACCGGAATGACTTTTGTAAAGCTTTGCAGATTAAGTTGGTAGTATGTCAGGTAGGCTGGACAATACAAAAAGAATAAATCATCAAAGGACCATCTTCCAAATTATATCACATTTTTTCAATCATTTTTTACATGCATGAAAATGGGGAATCGACAAGAAACCATTTTCAGGACTTCATCGTATTAGTATGACTATTACTAATATGATAAAAGATCAGAAAACTGTCATACTCACAAAGAGGCAAATTGTTAGACATACTGAATCAGTACTGATGCTGCTTTTCAGAAGTTGGTAGAAGGAGTGGACGATATGACTAATCCTGCGGCTAATCCAGTAAATTAAATAACCAAAGCCTAATAAAGCCACAGATAAATATGGGAATCAATCTCCTCATATGTCATCATATTGCCCAACCCTAGTCGTCAGATACTTTCAGTATTTTACTGATCTCATGTCTACTGCAGATATTTGGCCACTGGCTGATTTATTTTCATTGTCTTTCTTTTTAGGAGTACAAAACCATCACATATACAACAAAGTATTGCAACAGTTAATTGATTACTCTTAAGAAAATTAAGGAGTGACAATCTGAAAAGTCTGGTAACTGTCATTTATCCATTAAAAATATTTAACATTTCTTGGTTACAGCCTCACAAATGTCAGGATTTGCCACTTTACTCTGTTTCATGTCATTGTGACTTGAATTTCTTCTATTAATTTAAATATTTCATGGGTGAAAAAATGAATCGAGAAATGATTAATAGATTAACTTATATTGAAAATAGGTGCAACTCCACAACCGTGTATCATATCACAGATATATATTCAATATGTGTCAGCATGCATCAACCTACCAGACACTGACTGCAAGCTCATTAGTAACAGGATAAATGGGATAACATTGAGTCTGCCAAACATGTCAGGTCTGGTGATGAAGAGGCCCTGCATTATAAATACTGCTAATCAAGAGTTCCTTTCCTCATAAAGTTAACACGGCCCAACCATCTGGATTTTGTTAACTCCTCCTCTATTTGCCCAGGATGAAACGAGTTCTGCAAGGGAATGAGCAGGAGGACGGAGGTGGCACCAGCAGTGGATCTCGGACGACTCTTAAGCGGTCACGCAAGCAGAGGAGGGAGAAAGACTTGGAGGGGAATGGAGCCCACTGGGAGTGTCTGCCACAGGAGATCCTGCTCCACATCTTCCAGTACCTGCCTCTACTGGACAGGGCTTACGCTTCTCAGGTACCCATGTGATATTGAGGCATCGGTCACCGTACCGGAAGCAATATTGTTGTGGTTAAACCAGCGACTTTTACCATATTCTAAATGGTCAGAACTTACTAATTATAACTGTTAGATAGCGTGGCTCCCAGCTTTGATAAAGGACTGTTATATGGCATGTTCTTTTAATTGATCTTATTTAAGACTGCAGTATTTATCCTGGTCTGCATGATTCAACTAGGCAGGCTGCAGATTACAGATTAGACATTATTGTTTTTCCTTGTTGTTGCAATATAGCTTTTGTCTGCAGTCAGTTGGGCTATTAACAATGGACCAGGGAGGGATAAACACACAAACATGCACTCACACCTGATGATTTTCTGTTTCAACAAGTCTTATACTCTTGACATTTGTGCCTGGCTGAAGGCCTCTTGCCTGAGGGTAAATTGATGGTAATTTCTCACCCGTGAGTCACATTTTGTCAATTTGGGTAAGGAATTCAAAAAGCATTTCTTGGCCACAAAATAATGCTCATTGGAAATAATAATAATAATCACAATAATAATAATCATCATCATCATAATAATAATCATAATAATACTCATCTTTTTGCTAAGCAGTGAGTCCTCAAAGTTTTTGAGGATTTGCTACCAGTAGTTTAGTTAATCTTAATCAAATGAGGATTATTTCTGAGAAAGACTGAACACTTGAATCATATTTTCACAATATATGTGTCACCACAGGTGTGCCGGGGCTGGAACCAAGCTTTTCACATGCCAGAGCTGTGGCGGTGCTTTGAGTTCGAGTTGAACCAGCCAGCCAGCTCCTACCTGAAGGCCACACACCCAGACCTCATCAAACAGATAATCAAGAGACACTCCAACCACCTGCAGTATGTCAGCTTCAAGGTATGAACTGAGTTTGTGGCCAGGCTATTTAACGCGATGAAGAGAAGTGTGTAGTGGAGTCAGTTCTTCTGTTCAAGTTAAAGTGTCACTGGATTTTCACTTTCTCTCACTGTGATGCTCAGGTGGACAGCAGCAGAGAGTCTGCCGAGGCAGCGTGCGACATCCTCTCTCAGCTCGTCAATTGCTCTTTGAAAACTCTGGGTCTCATCTCCACAGCCAGGCCCAGCTTCATGGAGCTGCCCAAGGTAAGCCTCAGCAGACTCATTATTACTCTGTGTCTCCATCTGCAGGCAAAGCTCAGACACTGTATTGACATGAGGGTCACCTCTTGCCACAAGTTTTCCATTACTGTTACAGTTGTATTATTACAAAATGTACTATATTATCATGGTTACAGATCAATGAACTGTAACACACTGTAGGGATGCAACAATTCACCAGTTTAAAACTATGATCTCTGAATAATGCCAAGTACCTGCCTGAAAGTCTATAATTTAAGATCTCTAAATTGTCAGTTAAAGACATTGCTCTCACCCTATTTTCTGGGAGAGGTCATCTTGGACTAATCATAAACTGCTGCACTGGCTACACTTTTGCATGTTTTAAATTCGTGCATGTAATCTAAAGGTAAACTGGATTTTTTTTTTAACAGTAGTGGTGCTGTGGAGTAATGGTTTGATTTTTTTTTGCTTTCCAAGAACATACACAAAGATGCACATTCATCCAGACCAGGGTGTGATCACATTCTGCCACCTGCAGAGGGCAGTACTGCAAATGTGCAGTGAAACTAGATTGCAGTTGCCCTACTGCATCTGCATGTCAATTTTTTTTATGCCTTGGTAAATAAAACTAGCATTCTGTTTGCTAAATAAAAAGAATGACTACATGTTTCTTTCTTTTGCTCTGTTCGACAGTCTCACTTCATCTCAGCTCTTACGGTGGTTTTTGTCAACTCCAAATCCCTGTCCTCCCTGAAGATCGATGACACCCCTGTGGACGACCCCTCCCTCAAAGTTCTGGTGGCCAATAACAGTGACACTCTCAAACTTCTGAAAATGAGCAGTTGCCCTCATGTTTCACCTGCAGGTACTGACACATAGGAGGATCTTAATGTTTAATAATGATAGACAAATTATTGTTAAGTTGATGCAAACCTTTTGTTTGTCTTTAATTTACTTCTCTCTCCATCCTAGGTATCCTGTGTGTGGCTGATCAGTGTCATGGCCTGAGAGAACTGGCTCTCAACTACCATTTGCTGAGTGATGAACTTCTCATCGCCCTCTCCTCAGAGAAGCACGTTCACCTTGAGCACCTTCGCATTGACGTGATTAGTGAGAATCCTGGCCAACAGTTCCACACCATCAAGAAGAGCAGCTGGGATGCCATGGTGCGCCACTCTCCCAAATTTAATCTGGTCATGTACTTCTTCCTCTATGAGGACGAGTTTGGTCCTTTCTTCCGAGATGAAATCCCTGTCACGCATCTGTACTTCGGCCGCTCTGTCAGCAAAGACGTGCTGGGCCGTGTTGGGCTCACCTGCCCACGTCTGGTCGAGCTGGTGGTGTGCGCCAACGGGCTGCGGCCACTGGATGAAGAGCTGATCCGCATCGCCCAACGCTGCACGCAGCTGTCTGCCATCGGCTTGGGAGAGTGCGAAGTGTCCTGCAGCGCCTTCGTGGAGTTTGTCAAGATGTGTGGAGACAGGCTGACACAGCTATCCATCATGGAGGAGGTACTGGTTCCAGATCATCGCTACGGGCTGGATGATATCCACTGGGAGGTGTCAAAGCATTTGGGTCGCGTCTGGTTCCCAGACATGATGCCTACCTGGTAGAGCGCCGCGAGAAGATCTAAATTTTGTCCAGGTTTTTGTGAGTGTGTGTGTCACTTGGAGAACTATTTTTTTTTTGGAGGACACTACACACTGTAAGTATGTGTATGTTTTTCTGTGTATGTGAAGAAATTACTTCACTTTGGGTTTTGATGTGATGGAATGTGTAAAATTGATTCCGAAATCTGCCATGATGTTCTATGTATACAATTTTTATATTTATATGTATATTTATATCTAAATTTATTTGTCTTGTTGTCACACATAACATTTAGCACCTTGTTCTCTGACTCCCTGATTTTGATTGGTTAGGTGCAGCGTTTCAGGGTTGACACTACCATGGGAATTAACAGGAATGTCTGGGGATTATTGGGAATGAATGGGAAATTATAAGATAAGATAAACCTTTATTCATCCCACAGTGGGGAAATTTGCAAGGGGTATTTTGTTTGCAAGGGGATTTGTAGGGGTTGTTTTATGTACTGTCACAAGCTGGCTCAAGGCTGGACAAAGAAGGGGAGAACACACGAGTTGGAACTAAAAATAAATTTTGTTTTCATAATTAAAAGGAAATTAAGATAGAGACAAACAAAGCCAGGGGAGCAAGCAGCCAGTCACTGAGTTCGACGAGGGTTTTTAGAGAGCACTGACACACAGCACCCAGGTGTTGCCAGTTGCTGATAATCCTCTACCACACCCACCTCACCTCAACAGGCAGACAGGGTGGAGCAGATTATCACCCCCCTCTGAAGAACAGCTGGCAGCTGAAAACACAATACAAAGTTCAAATAGCAAAATCTAAATAAAATGCAATAAGGTGATATAGAAATTCGACAGTTTTTGCATTGCTTTACAGAAGCATCTCCCATAAACTACTGTGTTATCACACAAACATACTACGTTGATCACAGTCACCATTTTACCAGCTGCAGTTGCCTACTCCTCAAATATGAGGAACAAATGGTGAATTGCAAATAACTAGTCACATGACATAAACATTTTGCCATATTATGAGTGGGCATAATATAGTACAAATCCTTCTAATAGAAATCAGAAATTTCACAGTGGCAGAGTTCATTTCAGTAAAGTAGCTTTACATACAGATGCATTCAGCAGATCATCATCAACACGCTGAAAGCAAAATGAGGTCAGACAGTGTGCACCATTATAAGCTAATGTGTTTTGTTGATATTGAGTTAAAATCACCTCAGTTCTGAGTATCAACTATCATGGAAGGCTTCTCTCTTATTGTTATTCTTTGGTGTCTGACACTTGATGACACATGGTGACTGTACAAAAATCAAAAACATTTCATTATGAAGGGACACTCACCCTCAGTGTGGAGCTCACTGCAGACTGGGTGGTTGATGACATAGCACACAAGCACATTACATGTTGAATAGAAAAGTACACTTTGTTCGGCTTTGGTCTCCACGTGTCAGCTGCTCCTGCCTCCTGTCACTGTGTTTCTGTCTGATGTCTTTGAATGTGTTTCTCAGTCCCTACATCTCATTTAGAAACATAAAACTGTCTCTTTCTCTGTCCTCTGATTTGATATGGACTACGCTAAAGACAGTTCCATCTCCCTTTTTTTTTTTTCTAAGGACAGCTATATGTGACGCGATGATTTACTTTGGCCATAATCATCTTAGTCTGTATATACTGTGTATATAGATATATACACACCAGAGTGATGTTTGAACATATTTTTCGTGTACTGTACAGTAGCTCTATTTCTGCAATGCCTGACCCATAACCTGTTGTAATTGTAAATATCAAAGTGTTATATTGTTAAACAAATGGGAGGGAGAAATTTTAATCGTGGATGTCATATATCTATACGTTTATCCCACTGATGCACTTTTATTCCAGTGAAGGAACCAAGTTTGGCAAGTTTTTGGCAAACTTGCCGTTAGGGCATGAAATTAACAGATTTTGCAGCCAAATGATGGTAAATTTCAGCAGTGGTCAGTAAATCAGTCAATTCCATGAGTCACCCTTGGTAGTTAACTTGCTTTTTATGGGGTTATGTTCTATTCTTACCAACATTTTAGGGTCTAAGAAATTAAATTGGCCAATGGAATTGTTTGATTATCAACCACTGACCCACAAAAGTAATTCTGGGAAGCTTTTGGGACAAACCAAACCTGCTTGTCCGGACAACTATAGTCTATACAGTCAATAGTTTACCTATGAAAGATATATTCTGGCTTAACATTTGTAAAATAAATTTTAAAGGTAAATGTACTTAAACCTGTAAACAAAAGGTTCACCCCCACGAGGAAATCACAAATTGAGTGACAGGTCTTTTTATACAAGGATAAAATGTATTAATGTTTACTGATGTTGTTAAAAGACTGGTAACATCAGCAGAGAAAAAGGTGATTGTAATTTTCAATTATGATCAGTTGACAAACAATTTTTTTTCTGTTTGTGAATTTAGCTCAAATTCTATCTAGTAACATAAGTAAGTATTGATGATTTAAATGTTAGTACAGGGCTGCACAATAATGACTAATGTACTTTTTGTACTAAATTTCTCAGGCTATCGTGCAGAAATAATTGGCCGGCCACATCAAGGACAAATTTTACAACTTTAATCAATGGTGGTCCTTTTTATGTTAGCCCTAGATCATATTTATCTGTTGTATAAAAACATGAAGTGCCACATCATCCAGAAACTCCAGTGCTTATTTGGATGTGGAGGCAGCTCTAATGTAAACGATAAAAACATAAAAATCTTGATCTCAGTGAATTCATTGTGCAGCCCTGAAAACAGGACAGTGTGGCAGCTGAATGTCAATGTAAATGAATGTCTGAATGTTTAAGAATGAAATATTTATGTCTTGGTATTGTTTTGTCGCAATAGAGTGAAAGAATGATTGGTGGAAGATGTGTTAAGGTGGACTTATCAAGGATGTTATTTCCTGTGGATTTGTTGAATGATAACACCCTTGGACTGTGCAATGAAAGAGACCTGTAAATCATTATGTTCAGTTGAAAAGGTTATTGATTCACAGGGTTTATATTCATCCTTTTTTGTGTAATATTGTCTGCAAATGTTAATTGAAAAAAAAAAAATCACTACTTTACGTTAATATTTCTTCAGTTGTTGCCCTCTAATAGGGACCCATCATGTCTTAATTTTATGTTTTCTGTTTCTGAGGATCAGCACAACCTGGCAATGGACTTTATCCTTTACTGACTGACAGTACCTTGTATTGTGTATTTATAAAACCAAGCCATCCGCTGGTTAATATTAACTGCATTTGTATTCAATGCTTATAGATGATTATTGAAATATTCAAGGATAGGCCAAGTAAGGGCTGCAGTTTTTTATGTAGACTTTACAGTGACAGTGTGTTGTTTGTATTGTAGTTCAACAAGGCTGCATTGTACCAAGAAGATTAATTGGAAAGTAACCTCTTGTACTTTTCCCAAAGACATGTAATATTTGAGTAAAGTTCATAGCCACATTAAAAATGCCTGTTTGTATTCCATGTCTGAATTATAAAGAAGAGTTGCTTTAATTAGCTCGTTGGTCTGTTTGTTTTTTTAGCTTTTGTTGCACCGTTTTCTTGTTTAAAGACAATACAAGTCTGAAGAGAGTTTGACTGTTCAAAGATGATCTAAGTTTAATAATGCATTTAGTAAACCTGTCACCCAAACTATTCTGGGGAGTGGAAAGCATCATATTAGTGATCAGAAAGTAATTATATTTACACACCCTCAGTAATTTGGTCCACAGTAAACCTTAATGACTTTAGATCAGTGTGTTTATACAAGAGGACAATGCCTCAACAAAAGACATGATCATAACAGTATCCAGGTCTCTTATTATCTTCCTGCAGGTGTGTCTTAAAATCTCAACATATCAAGACACTAATTTCTGTAGTTGAGGAACACAGTTTGTTGTTGCCTGGACTAATATAAAACAAGATTAGCAATACAATTTAACATCTATGTTACTGAGGTCAGACTTTAGCTTGATCTTCAGTTTTTAAATCATCATCACTTCATCATTTATTCACCATCATATCTTGGATTTTACTGACTGACCACAGTATGTCACACTCAATTTAGCATGTTTCACATTTCTATAATAAAAAAATAGAATTAGACAAGGATTAGGATTAGAAGGTAGTCAACTAGACTAAAATCTTAAATCAAGGCAGCATCTCACAGTCTTCACATGAACTACGTACACCTATGGCATTTTTATAATGTGGAAAAAAGGTGTTACCTTTGATTAGGATTTTTTTTTTTTCAAAGGTCAAGATCGATCTTCCTCTTTCAATTATGGGAGTCTTTTCTATATACTGTATATATAAAAAGCTCTCTGTCAGATGTGGTGAAGTGGATTCGAGTTTTTACCTTTAAATCATTTCATTGTGCAAATTACACTCTGATGAAATTAGAAACCTATAGAACCTTGACAATTTAATTATTTTCATATGTTCATCATCAATTACTGTCAAAGGGCAGTTTCTTTTTTATGACAGGATGTTAAGCCTATTCACGATCTATGAGTTTTTCAAAGACATTTTGGGGGTGATGTTACTTGCTGGATCCAACAAAAATGTCAGATATGTAATGTGTTTTCTTACATTCTTTATTTTTCTGCTTTCACAGGCCTCTATAACACTTCTTTTTGTGCTACTTGCAGAGCTCTTATCATCTGTTCTCAAAATCTGAATGGACCACAGAGAACATTTTATTAGTCAAACACAGTGCAAACTGTGGTGTGAATTTCCCCACTGTGGGATGAATAAAGGTTTATCTTATCTTATCTTATCTTAAACTATTTTGTGTCAAATGATTTTATATGTTTACAGTGAAAAACAGGCTAAATAAAACTCATGTTCCTCAGCGGAAAAATACACCCTGTATCCTAAATACAAGACTCATTTCAATATTACATGGAGAGGTTGGATTATTAGGTTCAGTTTCAAACATCTCTGTGAGGAAATTGTATTATTACAGGGGAAATGAATAAGAGTGTAATACAATACACGCAAATGCTATTTATACTGCACTTACTGTCCGAGCAGAGCTTTCAAAGCAGGTATATAAACAACAGTAAACATAAGGACATAAAAGTAGCGCATGCGAGACAGAATACATTCAAATAATAGCTCCATTAAGTGAAATCAGATAAAAGTTATAACTTGAGTGCCGTCTCCTGTTCCATCCACAGCTCATTAAAATTTTAAGTCTCAGGATTTAAAAGGACAATAAGTGATATTTCTTGAACAGGAAGCATGCGAGTAGCATTTCAGGTATGGACCAAGAGCTGATGAAGTCAGATTGCTGGCGATACTCCAATCCTCATTATTCCAAACACAGTTCACTAAGTTTTATGATTTATATTTGTTTTAAAAACTCTATATGCGTGTGTGTGTGTTGATTTGGTGTCAGCTGTCAAACAGAAAGGAAATCATAAGCTGCGTTGTGAGAACATCACACCTGAAAGGCAGGAAATTAATCATCATGGACATTTTAAAGGAGATAATGTGAGTCTGGTACATTTGTCAGTAAAGTGGTTGAGATGTTATGTGGAAAACAGGCATGAATTTGGTTCTTCTGTGCTGTAGATTTAGTCGTAACAAAATTCAAATTATATTCCCTACACATCCTCCCAAAGGTCAGGGATAATAGAGCATAACAGGGAATTGTTTGCTTGTTTTGCAGAATATTTGAAACATCATTATCTAAAATATGTATATGTATAATGAACAATTTATTTAATCCAAAATATAGAGACAATAAAATACAGCTTTAAATGCTCATATTATAAAACTCAATATGCTGGGATGTTTATCCTCTCATAATAAAGAAGGTCTGGCTTTTAATCCATCAGTGTGAATGGATGTCTAGTTAATATAAAGAACAACCAACCAATATCACATATACAGTATTTTAAATATACAGTATGAGTTGCTTATATGTGAGTAAATGAGCCTTTGGATCTTGAGCAGAAACACACAGCACATTGACATATGCACTGTCTACATATTTTCCCTACGTGCTCATACTGTATATCAGGTCTGTTTTATGGCCAGTAATCCGGCCTGATGCGTATATGTGAGCCCACATTAATCTTCCTGGACCCTCCTCCTGTGGGAGGCCTGAGGCGGCTGCAGCTCCGAGCCGGTCCGCCTCTGCTGGGAGGAGACGACCCGGAGCAGGACGAGTCCGCTCTCCTCTGAAAACTTTTCCAACTCACCGACAGGATTTAACACCGGTTTATGTGAGTTTATCATCCAGGTGTGTGAACCTGTGGTGTCCGGAGGGGATGCTGGGAGTCGCCGGAATGACGGGCAGGTGAGACTTTTCATTAGCAAACACACACACACAGCCGCTAACTTTAGCTAGCATGCTAAAGCTAACGTCATATTAAATGGCCAACGTAGCCACTGCAGCTAAGCTAGAACAGATGCACCCTTTTAAATCATTAATGAATAATTTGGCCAAAGACAACAGTTTAAAGGTTGGTTCATATACATTGTAGTTATAATATGAATTATATAATATAATATAAACATTATAGTTAGTTAACTTACATTAGCCAAATAACGTCAGATGTAGGTAGGTTAACTTACTCGAAGGTTAGCATGCTAGTTAGCTGTTAGCGGTAAGTCTAATTAACTCGCCAAACTCCATTTTTGTTTCTCAGCATTATGCGAATTATTGTCACTCATCGTTTCTGAACTTTGATGTCTTTTATGGGCGTTAAGGTGTGATCAGGATTAATATGAATGAATGTAATGATAAAGACTGCAACTAATGCATGGCATACCATTATTATTAGTAGTAGTAGTATTATTAAAGATGATAAAATAAACTTGATGTAGTTTATCATCACTTTATTAACGTTGGTTTGTTTAGCTGTTGAGCCAGTTTTAACATCTGTTTGCTTCACATGAAGCCTCAGTCATCTTTGGTTTTGGACTGTTGGCAGAAACCTTTGGGTTGTGGCAGTATTGACCTTCATATTGATAAGTGGATAAAATCTAAGTAGTAGTTTATTAGTAATTGTGTGTCTCTCTGTGTGAATGAGAGACTGCACATCATCTCAGCTGGCTTTCACTACCTCTTTTTCTTTACCAAATTAGGTGATGACTGTGCTGTGAGTCTGTTAGTGAGTCCCCCAACTGATTCACATATTATTTCCATTCTCCACGTTGACAGCTGCTGTAACAAGCACAGCAGTTAATGTCGGAGTTATGTGAGAAATGATAAACACGGGTCCAGCCTTGCATCCCAGTCATTTGTCAGCCTGACATTTTACAGGAACTTGAGATGTAATGTACTAATATGTATTTTCTTGTCTCATGCTACAGCATTGCTAATGCCCTGGCCAACGCGGCCTGTGAGAGATGTAAGAGCGGGTTTGCTGCCACTGAGAAGATTGTCAACAGTAATGGAGAGCTGTACCACGAGCAGTGCTTCGTCTGTGCCCAGTGTTTCCAGCAGTTTCCAGAGGGACTCTTCTATGAGGTTGTCACTGTAATTCAATTCACAAATATACACGATGAGTCATACTTTGTGCATCAATTTTCCTTGTTGTCCTTTATAGAGAGAATGTTTCTCTTGAGTTAATGAATGCTAATGTTCTCTTCACAGTTTGAAGGAAGAAAATATTGTGAACATGACTTCCAGATGCTCTTTGCTCCGTGTTGTCACCAATGTGGTGAGTGTTAAAGAGTCTTATTCATTAAGAGCCCATCCAGATTTGGTATTGTGTGGTGGTGTTACGTGGAGCCCAGAAAGACTAGTGATTACTTTGTGGAAGGTAATGGGGACCCAAAAAAAGAATGAAGTATCTTGTATTCAGATATATTCAGATCACTTTTTAAGCCTAGGACCAGAATGCATCTCAGGTGCGCCTCAAGTGATTATTTGTGATTAGACTTTGCTTCCCTGCTCACATTAAATTTATTTGTGGGGACTGAGGCTAGACAGAAATTCAGCATTTGTAATTAGACATACGGCTAGACAAGGAGATTGTTTTGGCTTGCTTGGGCATGAACTTGCCTTGCCTATTTGTTTGGTATTGGCAAATCAGCTGTGTGTGGGAGGATTGACATGATATAAATTCAATAAAATGTTTACAAAGCATTGATTTCATGCTGTCACTGACACCTCTGTGCTCAGGCTGCACCAGAGGTTCTCAAACCTTTTCTGTTGGTTTCCCTTTTTCTGCTTCAAGACACTTCTGGATTATTGTCTGCTTGTTTATTTGGCAGACTTTGGCAAACTTTTCCATGCTTTGCAAACAGTGCAGTGTATACCAAAGAATTCGGCCTTCACCAGACCGCCACTTTTCCAATCACCCCAGTTTGGGAGCCACTGTACTATGGTATATATATATAATATGTATATTGTTTGAGAGATGTGTCCCCACTGATCATGTTTAGATCACCTAAGATGCATTTTAGTGCAACATAAGCTTAATTTAAGTACTGCTCGACTGTGTCCAGGGAGAGACAGACATGCTCCAATTAAATTAAATTGATGATTAAAATGCATTCAACATTAAAGTGTCACTTTGAGAACACTATAGAAAGCACTGTAGTGCATTGCAGTAACAGGAGAACTCCAAGATGAAGTGCTCATTAGGAACCACTGTACAATACCCAAAAAATAGCATCTAGTCCCGAGACATATTGGAAAAGTCAAGCTTCGACTTGCCTCAAGCTGATCTCTCACTTATGGTTTCCCTCAGGGGAGTTCATCATCGGTCGTGTCATTAAGGCCATGAACAATAGTTGGCACCCTGACTGCTTCTGCTGTGACATTTGCCAGGCTGTGCTTGCAGACGTGGGGTTCGTCAAAAATGCTGGCAGGTAAGTATCTCATTTTATTACAGCCTTAATATAACACTGTGACAGTCTGTAAAGCAGGTAGATACTCACTCGTCAAACTGGTTGACTTGTTCTAACAAATAATGGAATTTTGAGCAACTCTGACAATGCCGAAACATTATTTTAGGCTGCAGACTCTTTCTTTACTCCCCTAAATTTTGTACTCCTTTCTCCGTTTACCTCAGGCACCTGTGTCGTCCGTGTCATAACCGTGAGAAAGCCCGTGGCCTGGGCAAGTATATCTGCCAGAAGTGCCATGCCATCATTGAAGAGCAGCCACTGATCTTTAAGAATGACCCCTATCACCCAGACCACTTCAACTGCAACAACTGTGGGTCAGTCTTACCACTCTACCCAACTGTTTAATGCAGAAAGCAGAACACTCAGCATCTTCAGAAGAATGATCTATAACACTGGGTTAAAGCCTGTGTTGCTCTCTCTTTTATGTGTTTGAATATTTCCCTGTTCACAGGAAGGAACTGACAGCTGACGCCAGAGAATTAAAAGGAGAACTCTACTGTTTGCCCTGCCATGACAAGATGGGTGTACCGATTTGCGGTGCCTGCAGGAGACCCATCGAGGGGCGTGTTGTCAATGCCATGGGCAAGCAGTGGCATGTGGAGGTTTGTGAACAAGATTGAAACTATTTATCAGTGCACTAGATACAATATGACATTCCTGTATTTTCAGAGTAATGTATAACATGTTACTGTTGTTTTGAGACCTAGTTTGATTACTTACTAGCTCCTCCTAGAGAAAACAAGGCCTTTAGAAGTTTACTTTAGGAATATTAACCATGGTTACTGCATTCATGATTTGGTATTTGTTTGGAGAGAAGTAAGGATAGGGATAGGATGTTAAAGTTTTTTCCATAGTTAGATTGCACAGAAAACTCTAGTATAACTGATTTGGACATTATCATTGCCAACTCCCAACTTTCCCAATTCCCAGAGAGGTTCACAAAATGGGCCATTAAACACAAAAAATGATCAATTAAGAGTAAGATTAACTACATCATGTGGCATTAATTCATGCAAAACTTTCTATTTCTGTTAAAAATCCTTGTTGCATTGGACGTTTGATTACTGTAAGTAGGCTTCAGATAAGACCACTGACAGGTTTATAATAGTGGACAAATGTCACACTGATCACCTTTTACAGTTGATGTCATATGTAATGTCGCCTTCACACGGAAGCAGAATAGAAGTCTATAATGAATTTCACATTTAGTCACCATCATTTATGCACAGGAAAATGAACTTCATTAAATCAACCACTTTAGAACCAAAACACTGTTAATGAGCTAATTTGAGGCTGTATGAGAGATGTGAGCACTTTTAAAAAGAATATTTCTCCTGAGGCAGAGCGGAGCAGATCAAGTTGTGTGTTCGTCCGTCTGGAGGCTGCTGAATTTTATACTGTTTAAAAAGCTTAAGACTATCAACAGCGTTTCGCAGTCAGTTTAAAACTAAAGATAGTTGTTAGCTGAAATTAATGTTGTATCTATCCTCTTCAGGAACTTTATCTGGCAGGCACGAGAGAAAAGGAGAACTATTTTAAAAATGCTGTGGGATTATTATAGAAATACAATTCCATTACACAATTGAGATAAAAGTGATTAAAAACAAAACAACACTAAAGGATTATTATAGAAATATTATCTGTAGGTCAAGTCTATCATTAAAAACATTTCTAGGTGAGCAAACATTCATATAATTTGCATGTAATCATGCTTCAGGCAACTATAAAGAAAGCTGCACCCTCTCAATGCAGGTTGCCACTTGCTCCTCTTGTCAGTTGTACATGCCTTCTTCAGCAGTTTCATCAGCAACATTTGTTTTTGTTTACAGCATTTTGTGTGTGCCAAATGTGAGAAGCCTTTCCTTGGTCATCGGCATTACGAGAGGAAGGGGTTGGCTTACTGTGAGACTCACTATAACCAGGTAAGAAAAAAAGAGCTCAGTAAAGTAATGGCTTTGGATGATATGACAGATAGCATGATGTTGGTAAAGTGTCCAAAAAACCTGAAACAACACTGACAACCCATCAGTGCTTCACCAAATAAAATTTGCAGTTGCTGTGCAAACAACCAATCTCCTTGTTTCTCTGTTCTCAAGCTCTTCGGTGATGTGTGCTATCACTGCAACCGTGTGATTGAAGGTGATGGTGAGTATCATTAGAATTAAGCTCATAGTCAGTGTAGTGTTTTTAGTAATTTCCAAAATGTTCCTTAAATTACAACAATTGAATGTTCATAATTTCCTTTTTTTTTTTCTTGTGTGACCCCCTCAGTGGTGTCTGCTCTCAACAAGGCCTGGTGTGTCAGTTGTTTCTCATGCTCCACCTGCAACACAAAACTCACTCTCAAGTAAGTGATGTTGCTCATTAATAGCTTATTTTACTAATTATTTAAATACTACCAGCTGATTGTTTTTCTCTCAGTTTTCTATAACACTTCTACTTAAGCCCTACAAGTCTTGGCTTTAACACTTGTCTTTGTGTATTGTCACTCTCCTGCTACAACTTTTCCTTTTCTTCCATTTTCTCTTCTTACATGCTGCACTTGATGTGTCTGTGGTAACTCAGAGATAAGTTTGTTGAAATTGACCTGAGGCCAGTGTGCAAACACTGCTACGAGCGCATGCCTGAGGAACTGAAACGCCGCCTGGCCCGACGTGAGCGCGATGCCAAAGATCGCAAGAAAAAACCTGCTGTCTGTCTGTAGAGTTATTATTCTTTACAAGTTGGCACTCCATCTGTTGGTTGGTGCTATCTCTGCCTTGTCTTTTTCTCTGGTGTTCCTTGTTAACTCACTAACTTTACAGTGTGGCATGTTGTCATTATTTCTCATTTTTAAAGTAAAACCCTGCAGTTGTTCTGTGTTAATGGTGATTGTGCAAAACATGTTTGATATACATGTTTGTAAAACATGAGTTGGGCTCAGCTGATGCTTATGAGTAGGGTTGCAACTAACGATTATTTTCATTGTCAATTAATCTACAGATTACAGATTATTTGATTAGTCAATTAGTTGTTTGGTCTATAAAATGTCAGAAAATAGTAAAAAGGTGATGTCTTCAAATGTCTTGTTGTTTTCAATCAGCAGACTAAAGCCCAAAGATCAGATTCAGGTCAAATGATAAAGAACAAAGAAAAACAGAAAATCCTCACATTGAAAGAGCAGAAACACTACAGCAACACTTTGGAACTTCAGAAAAAGGACAAAACATTAATTTGACAACACATAGCATAGCAATAAAAAAACCACTGCAAAAGCAGAAAACACAACCAAACACAGAAAGGCTGCTTTTTTGTATTAAACATTCTGACTGTCTGATTCAGATTTTAATTAGTATGCTAGTAATCAGTAAAATGCAAATGATAGATTAACAGCAAGTATCTGAAGCAATGTGTGAATCATGCACTCAGAATGTTAAAAGCTTCAGTAACTTCATGAGCCACAAAACTTGGCAACAAATAGTGTGTCCCAGGTGTGTCAGGACATCACTTTTTAATGTCCCCTGGAAAATTGTTTTTCATTCTGTTCTGTTCGATTTGTCTGTGAAGGTTCTCAGTCATCCAAGTCATTGCATTCAAATAAGAGTTGAATGGATGGCAACTGGACTTAGTTGTAGACTCAAAACTTCTCTTCGGTTGTGCTTTCTAACTTAGCAGCACTTTTAAAATAAAATAAATGCTTCAATAATTAATTGATGATCAAAACATTTGCTGGTTAATTTTCAGTTGTCAACGAACAAACAATCAACAACTTGTTGCAGCTCTGCTTATGAGAAACTGCAGCTTTTATTGAGATTACATTTTTGGTTTGAATGAGTAATTGCTACCTTTCACTAAAGGGCAGGATAATGTCAGTGACTTCCGTGATAATTCCAGATAAGAAGATGTGTGTTACCTCCTAAATGTATGGCCCTAATGCTAATGTAATCCAAAGTGAGGAGACTGAGACCTGAGATGAATTTGAACCTGCAGTTATAATAATATTAAGATATAAATTATGCATGTGGGAGGAAAATCCGAAAGGTTAATGTAGATTAGAGACAAATCATTGGATTACATATTTAGTATTGACATTGTCTGTGTTTCCTTCTTTGCAGGAACAAGTTTGTTGAGTTTGACATGAAGCCTGTTTGTAAAAAGTGTTATGAAAAGTTTCCTCTGGAGCTGAAGAAAAGGCTCAAGAAGCTGGCTGAGTCCTTGGGACGCAAGTAAGCTACCTCCAGACAAACAACCTGGAAGTATTCCTGCTCTGTCTGTGGTGGTAAAATATCCTGGAGAACTGCTGCAGTAACATAAGGACCCGCATTAACCTAGAACATCGGTATTAGTAATTTAAAGGCAGAATGAGTAGGATTTGTTGCAGTTCGTAAACACAATATTCAAATGACTCATTCTAGTGAGTCATAAGTGATGATTGAGGGGGATTATTTCAGTCTATACATCGTTTTTAAGAAAAATCCTACTCATTCTGCCTTAGAACCTGGGATCCATTTAAAAATATAAACATATATCACTGTGGTGTTGTCATAAAGGTGCCTGTTAGCAGATGTCTTTCTTGATGCATTTGTTCTTACTTTTCTTTTAAATATGCAAATGTTTTTTTTATACATTCCTAAATTGTCCAAATTTGTTATTCTTCCCTCGACAAGATATGTGGCGTCCCAGTTTATTATGACTGAGTATATTTCTAACTGCTATGCCTGAAACTGTTGAATTTGAAAAAATTGTTGTTTGGAATTATTTTGAATTACATGTGTGCCTTGAATATATGAACTCTGTGTCTTAAAATGCAAATAATGGTTAAAGTGTAACTTAGTTATTATACAGTTATGCCTTAGTAAATCTTAATTAGACAAAATGTCTGTTAAAAAAAAAGCAGATTTTAACTAGACTTCTCACCTTTTGAGATTTTATACCTCAGTATGAGTAATTACAAAGCAACCACTGTGTTCTTTAAGATATTGTAATGATGTCTCTCCTTGCTAATAGGAATAAATAAATAACATGCTTGAAGAAAAACAAAGAGCTTTTACTGGGAGCAAGGCTCATGTACAAACCACTAAGTGTTAATGAATCCACCACTGGATATGTTTACTCAGAAACATATGAACTGGTGATGTTAAATGTATGTTAGAAGTTGGTAGGTAATGTTTCACTTTATTTTTATCAGCCTGGCTCAACAGGTAAATAGCTTAATCAAAGAATACCTCCATTATTAATACTTAAATTTAATCCTTAATCCCCATGTTCTTGGTTTTGAAACATTCACAATGAGTTGCGAAAAAAAATGAAATCAGAGGATGCTATTATGATGCTTTTTAAAGTAAGCTTTTGGTGTTAAGACCTTCAGTATGTACTGTATGCTTTCAGTATGTATGGCAGTGTAATGCTTTTGCTTGTACTGTATATGCCAGAGGTTTGTTTGATAAATCTGATATTTTTAGCCAACTTAACGTTTGCAAGTTTCTGAGGGAAAAAGTTCAAAGGAATCCATATTAAATTAACCTTCAACATGAGAACACTTTGATGTTATTAGTGAGTCAGCACATTGCTTGAGCCATGAGAAGTGCTACACAACAAAAAACGATATTTGCCTGGATGAACATTTTTATTATGAAACACTTGCATATACAATTATTTGCCAGGGTTTACATTTGATTGATTAGCAAGAAATGGAGAATTATAGCAGCTCATATACTGTATTTGATTTTCTGCTTAATGATCAATAAAGTATTCCTAAACCCATCAAATGGATTTTCACAGCTTAAATGTCCACTTATTATTCTTTGACTTTATTAGAGTTAAACTTTTTGAAACTTGCAGCATGCATTCATGATGTCTTGCATAGATTCGTCACACAACTCATAAATATTCACTGATTCCACAACAAACTCACAAAAAAAGTTACAGTACTTATAAAATCTAAAAGATGCAATCACCAAAACCTCAACAACAAAGAAACTTCAATTTATAAAACCTACAATCAAGCTGCAACTTTGTGCATGAGGGAGCCTCCTGTCAACCCTTTACAGCTTAGCCCTTACAACTGGAACCGAAAACCCCTCAACTTGAATACATATCTTCACATGCATGTCAGAGTTTTGTGTGACAGAGGGTTAAAGGCAGAGTGAATGACTAAAAAGACTGGACACCCTGGAGCTTAAAATGCCTATTATAGGAAAGTGTGACCCATGAAAAAGACTCATTGTCCCATATAAATTTACAAACATGTACAAGAGTTATTTGACATAGTTCCAGAGATAAACAGTTTTTCTAAGCAGTATTTTTGCTATGAGGAGTTTATCACAAGTTCCTGTAACTAAATCAAGTGAATGTAATTACTTCGCTTAAATAAACTCATACATTAATTAAAACATTCTGAAATTAACTGTAAACCACTCACATTGACAAAACCTGAGAAGTGCATTTGGTTGGCCTCTGCAAAAGCAAAACAGCACCAGATTTTTCTCTTCATGCAAGTATGAAGCTTGTTGCAGAGTTTCCATCATCATGTCTTAAACTTAATGTAATTAATGTTCGTAAAATCAAAAAATATAAATGACTGAACCAGAAAGCCTTGAAAAAAAAAACCTCAGAATGTTTCTTGGCTAAATTGGAGTCTTGGGGGCTGATGTGATAAACCAAAACCGTTCGGTCCAGTCAGGCAACTCATTACAAATAATAATGTTTGAGACCAGACAGAATGCAATTCAATTCGGTATCAAGTGTCAGTGTCTCATCACCCCCTCAGATGAGAACGAGGGGAGTGATCAATTGAAATGCCTCAAAGGGAATGTGGAGAAGAGAGCAAAGGAGAAAGCAGTCAGACATTTGAACAGCAGTTTTGCACTTTATGAGAAAGGTCAGAGAAGAATTTTCAGATGTGTTGATACTAAAAGAAATGCCACAAATGTTAGTCAAGAGAAGCTCTTGACAACAGTGATGAGCAGGAATCTTATTCCAACTGAACTGAATATGAAGACAAATTATAATGATTAATGTTTGATTATAATGATTGATACCACTCTCATGTCTGTGTGCTAAATATGAAACTGGAGTCAGGAGGGGATAAGACAAAGTGTTTTTTAGCTGTCCAAAGTTAGAAAACATGCTAAAGATGACTGATTAACATGTTGTATCTTGCTTGTTTAATCCATACAAAAACAGAATTGTAAAACTGTTAATGTTTTACTAGGAATTACTTGTTGGCCAGACATGGTGATACACTTAAATAATTAGTGAACTTTAGATATGTTGGTAGGTATATTTCTAAACTTTGGATAGAGGCAGGTTAGCTATTTTTTCCTGCTCATATTTTTTTATACTAAACTAAGATAAGTACCTGCTGACTGTAGCTTCATATTAAACATACATACATGAGGGTGGTAATGATCTTCTCATCTAACTCTTGGCAAGAAAGCAATAAGCAAATTTCCCAAAATGTTAAACTATTCTTTAAGTCTTCAGTGTATTAATATTGTTGATAAATGTTGTAGGTGCAGATCATAGTTTCAGGGATATCAGATTTACTGCAAATGGATTGAATTCCTACTTGTAGCTGTTAACCTGAGTGGGATTAGACGAGTAGTGATGGGCAACATGTAGGGGAAATCTAGGCAGCTGGTTCTGAGAGGGTGTCGGTAACATGTTCTTGTATTGTGCTCGGAGATGTGATGGCAAACCCAGGAAGTGCAGTCTGAAAGTTGCCCATTCACCAAAGGTCATATCGAGGAGGTCTTTAAGGTCGTCCGCATCACCAAAGACCAGTGCTGATCCACTGAGGTCATTGCTTCTCACAATGTCAACATACTTACTCGGATATTTCATCCTCTCCAACTAGAAAAAATAAGAAATTATGCATCATAAACAGAGTAAATGCAATGTATTTTGTCAAGTAAGTGGCTCTACAAAACATTTATTCTCTGCATTTTTGACAGTGAATCAGTTTTAAATATTACAGGGAGTAATGGAACAAGAAGGAGCTCCTAAGCTGGGTAAATTATCTGTTATAACTTAAATGTCTTACCTCTTTACATACATCCTCTGTATCCATATGGATGATAGTCGTAATTGGCAGAGGAGCTAGGTTCCTCATCCAACCTGAATCTTTCAGCCTGGATGTCCCTCTGATCTGAGCCAGCTCCTTCCTAATTGTATGATCCAGGTTCACTGTCGACACTTCAAACGTCTTCAAGTCCTTTACGGTGAATTGGAAATCTACCGTGAGGAATCTTTCAAACATCTCAGGATCTCCGTCCTGCTCGAGGAGTTCCTCAATCTGTGCGCTCATCACATACAGCTCTGCCATGGACTCACTGAAAACCTTCCACAACATCTTTGAATCATCGATGTTGGTCACATTCTTACGATCAATATCTGCCCTCTGCTGAGCATCTTCCACGCACTGGATGATCCAGCTGAGGCGACAGGGCCACTGATTGGCTAAGACCACCCATGCTGCGACGCGTTCTGGTTGAGGAAGCTCCTTCTTTAAGGCCTTCATGATTATCACGGTCACTCGAATGGAGTTGATCACTCTTCTCATAGACATGACATCATCTGACATGTACTTGTTTAGATTCTTTTCATTGCTGGTGAGGATGCTCCTGACCAATCTCTCTACCTCCTCCTCCTTTACATCCAGTGCTGCTGTAGTTTTATCGATCAGTGCATCTGACTCTTTCGTTTCTAATGCAATCTCCTCTAAAGCTCCATCTGAGAAAGATACTGTTTCGAGGGCCCCAGTTCTCTGTTTATCTTCTCTTACGCTTGTGTCCTCAGGGACTTTTGAACTGCTAGTGAGGCTGTAAAATAAACTGCTCTTTGAATCATCGGACAGTGGTGGGACTGTGAAGGCAAGAGTCACGATGCTGTTCAACAGTGCATACGCTCTGTCCTCTTTGCTGAAACAGCCATCTGCAAAGTTCACTTTCTGCACAAGAACATCTGGGTTGACGGCCAGAATGGAAATAAAAGGACTTTCTTCATCTGAAAGCAGAATATTAATGGCATCCAGAACTGCAACAATTTTCTTGGGGGAGCACCGGTCCAGATTGGTGATCTTCAGTACCACTCGGATTCTTCTCTTCTCAAACACCTCCAAAAACTGGATGAAGCGAGACAGTAACCACATTTCCTTCCTCACTTCGTTCATGAAGCCCAGTTGGCTGCTGACCCGCTCATTGTCCATGCCCCTCTTAATGTTCAGATCCTGGTTGAAGATCAGGTTCTTACCCATCAGAAAGGCAAACCTCAATGCGCTTGCTGCTGGCACTCCTAATGCAGCGATGACCAGGCCTTCCAGCACACCCACCTGGCCTTCTGTTCCATTCGCTGCCCCCTGGTTCCATCTCAGGTTGGGGAAGGCCAAAAGCCAGAAAGAATACCAGGATCAAAACTGGTACCACAATAATGGACAGGACGAGAAACCACAGAGGGCAGCAGCAAACCTTTTTAGACCTCCAATGGTTTGGACCATCCTCCACTATCTGAAATTTTTTTAAAAAACAAAACACAGAACAAACATGAAGCAGTTTAGATGCAGTTGACATGTTTTTAGTGAGAAGTATGGTTTTAGACATGGCAGTGTTGGTCCTCTGTTTGTTGGTTAGTTCAACACTTTGGTCCAGACTAAAATATTTTAACAATCCTAATAACTTTGGTGATCCCCTGACTTTTCATGTAGCACCATAAGCAGGTCAAATTTCTCACTTACCCATCTGCTGGATGGATTGACACCACATTTTGTACAGACATTCATAGTAGTCAGGGGATCACCAGAGTTATCAGATTACATTGTCTACCTTTTCATCTAAAAATCACATTTGTGCAACTCAACAGTGACGTGGCCCTTGCAGAAACACAACACACCTTGCTGTCATCAGTTTTGATTGGGAACAATTTTTTACCAAAGGTAAAAACAAAGACTGGATACAATAATTAAGTCATTGTGAACATGTTAAGATGCATTTAGCTCAAAGCACAGCTCTACCTGAGTACAGCCACACAGAGCCACGAGCACGGCTATAGACTTTCCATTTAGTAAATGAGAAAAGGGAAGACAATTCACAAACCTTTTTCTTGACTTCCTCTTCTTCATCATGTTGAGCCACACGGTAGAGTACAAGCTGTAATTTCCCAATGCTCATCTGCATGGCCTGAAACAGCCGTATGGCTATCCCTGCCCAGAGCAGGTCACTGCCTGCAAAATGCCAGGCACTAAAATGCACATAAATGAACCTGATGTTATGGTGCTGCTGGTTCTCTGTTGTCCAAATGGGCCTGTAGAAGAGCAGTCGCCAGATGAGGCTTAGAAAGTCAGAAAATGAAGGGTTTACTGAGCGAGGCCTGGATTTTCCTTTGTATTCCTCTTCAATCCTTAAAGCCTCCTGCTTCATTTTCACTGAGGAGACACAAAACATAATATTACATTTAGGATAAATCATTGAGCTGGCTTAGATACATGTAAGAACAGAAATCATGGCAGGCAGGTATCATGTGTGAAGTTAGCTCAGGCGTAAAGAGGAAAATGAATAGAAGATTTTTAGAATAAGCTGGTGACTTTTAGTTGTTTGGCTCTTACCAACTCTGATTAAATGCCCTGGACATGGCACTTAATCTGTTCTATGGAAAATAATCAGACCTTTTTTTTGGGCAGAAATACTTGATTATATATATAATATATATTATATAAATATAGAGTTAGTGAATAACAGTATTTATCAGTTGTCTTGCAATATTTCAAAGTTTGAATATTGTGTGGACATTAATGTGTGAACATCAAGCCGTATAAATGTGTATACCAAGATGATCATGACAACTCGAAACTGCAAGACCTTCTGGATCCCACAAAAAACAACCTTAAACTTGTCTTTTCTATTGGAGCCCTCCACTGAATGCAGCACATGCTCCATTCAGTCTGTTCAATGCCACTTGTCTATAAAATGAAAATCTGTGTTTTTATGTTTAAGTCTTGAGTCACATATTTCCTGTGCAATAACACAGTGTACTCATTTGTGGAATTCTGATGTCTCTTAATATGCAATTTTCAATTTCTCATTCTTGGATTTTTCAAAAAAGCGCCTCTTTAAAGTTCAAGGCGGTCCTGTTTTTTGTGTGGCAAAAATATGCTAAGACGTTAAACTCTAATTTGATGCTGTACGTTTTACTTGCTGTGTTAAAATCAATACTGAGGGGATTGTTATATACAGCCTCTGAGAAGGCATGCTGTCTTTTAAAGGCGTTATTTCCTGTGCATCCAATATGACATAAATGTTTTGGGGTGTGTGATGGGAGAAAACCTTGAGCTGGGATATACAGTATGTGCAACTTTGTTTGCTGGTGCACAGTGTTTAGGAGAATTATGGTTTGTGTACTGGATGACACAGCCATCCCCTGGAGGCAGAGCAGAAATACAATGTCCACTTTTCAATCAGTCAGTTGTGAAGAAGTCGTTAAAGCAGCTCTAAGGCTACAGGTGCAGTTTCTACAGTATATAATCATGTTCACACTGAACATTGTGGATTGAACACTGAAAACAAACATAAACACTGCTTGCATGCAAATCATTTAAAGTTTAGTTTTTACATTTGATGCCAACATTCAACTTTTCAAGACTTCCCACAGTTCCTACCCACATACTGTCACCGGGCTTCGAGTGGTTGATTAAAGCAAGAGCCATCCAGCAGACAAAAGAGACAACATGCTGGGCTGCAGATAGTGTTAACGTACCTTCCATTTGTCTGAGGATCATGTTAATTCGATTCTGACATGCGGAGTAGAGTCCTACAGTCGCAGGTGATGAAACTTTTGTCAGGGTCTTGGACAGTGCATATGCATAAATTTCATCTGAAAGTGGAAAAAAAACCCAGCATGGATAAATTTTATAAACATTTTTCATTTCACTTTTCATTTTGTATTCACACAAATTTAGCTGATACAAAAAAAAACTTAGGAGTAACCTAAGTTGAAAGATTATTTGACACACCTGTTCAAATAATTTCTCACGTTAAAACTGAGAGAACTGGATCTCTCTATGCTTGCAGGGCTAATTATTACCGACAACGTTCTTCCAGCTCAATTATGCTGAACTAAACTGAAATGACAGTGCAGGTACATGACAGTTGTTAATTTATGCATTAATAAGGTGAGCATTCATACTCAGGGAAACAGGAAGTGAATATGGAGCTTTGAACAGGAGTGGAGAAGCCACTATTTACTGAATATTCTATTGTACAGTTTATACTGTATAAGATATAATGTAGGTTATTTTATGCTTAAACCTTGAATTGTAATCTTTGTACATATGTAAGCCTGTCACTTTAGCAACAACAATTGTCACTGATGTTACTGTCAGTCAAGTATTTAAAAGATAAGCAGACGAAGACTCACTGGTCCTTACTGGAAACATGTTTGTTTGGCCTGCGTGGATCAACAATTTAGACAATATAAGCATTCGCAATCATTCCTGATAATGTTCACAGATAAACATCTATGGTCTTGATAAAATGAAAGTGAAAGTGAAAATTGAGCCTTTCTGAGCAGGTGTGTCATCAATCTGCAGATTACGTTACCTTTTGTTGGCTTATACATGACGATTGTGTGGTGGGACGTGGAGTTTTCACAGAAAATCCCTCTGATCTGCGAGGAGTAAGAAACAGCAGACTTCAGTGCGAGCAGTGGTGGTGGTGGTGGTGGTGGTGTGTGTGTGTGTGTGTGTGTGTGTGTGAGCCTTTTCATTTATCTGCAGCTCCCTCCTCGCTTTCCTCCTTCACATCGCTGCTTGCCACTAACCCTGAGTAACACCCGATATATTCATTCAAAATAGACAAATGACCACTGCATACCTGTCAAGTTATAGTGAAAAGCAGCAGCTCCAGATCTTGTATCAGGTGCACAGTTGTGGCAGGGATCAAAACAAACAGAACACTGGCGTTCGCAGATAAATAGTCCCGTCAACCTAATACCTGTCAACTACTTTTTTAAATTAGTATTTTAACTCTAGTATTTTAACTTATCTGTCAAGTTAATATGACTGAAATCTGTGGTCAGTGATTGAAATCCATGAGTCAACCCAGTGGTGGAAGTACATTTACTTAAGTACTGTGCTGAAGTACAATTTTGAGGTACTTATAGTTCACTTAAGTCTTTTCTTGCTTTTATTTCTACTCCACTACATCTCAGAAGGAAATGTACTTTTAACTTCACTATATTTATCTGACAGCTTTAATAGTTACTTTACAAATTAAATTGTAAATTTCCCGGTTGTGGGACGGATAAAGGAGTATCTTATCTTAAATTAAAACTTTTACCCACAACCATATAAAGAGCTTTTAAGATATGTTTTATTATAAATCAAACTACCCATCAGTTTATACACAGCTGAAAACATCAGTTAATTAGTCAATTAAAGAAAATTCACTGGCAACTATTCTGATGCAATGATACATATTTTGATCATTTGACTGGTCCAGTTTCTCAAATGTAAAGAATTGCTGCTTTATAATATTTTATGAGATCTGAGGTTTGAAGTGTTGGTGGGACAAAACAAGCACTGTTGTGATGACATGTCTCAATGTTTTGATTATTGGAGGAAATAGTCAGCAGATGAATCCAGAATAAAAATAATAATTATTTGCAGTCATACACAAAGTGAGCTCTACCTCAACCAACTACAAGAGTAAAATCCTGCTTTTACATTAATGCATGAGTAACAATAATATAATGATATAATATATAATAGTACAATAATCACATTGGACAGTTTCCTTTTACTTTACATACATTTTCCTGATTATACTTACATACAACTAAACATACATATAGAACTTAAGTAACATTTTTAATGCAGGACTTTTACCTGTAACAGAGTATTTATAGAGTTTGGTATTAGTACTTTTACTTAAGTAAAGAGTCTGAATACTTCAGACTCCACCACACACACACACACACACATAGATGTTAAGTTGTTCAGTGATGAAGTTTCTTACCTGCTGATCACTAAACCATTGTTAACTGACATTTGTATAAGTGTAACACAGAATGAACAACAACACCTCAGTCTCTCCAGTTTTGATCTCATGTCAGTTTCTCCACCACAAAATAGTCGTTATGATTTGTTGTCGCACGTTTTCAGTTCATACAGGTAACGACCGGTGCGTTCAGGGACAATCTGTAAAAAGTGCCGCCTCACTTTGATAAACGCTTCATCCCGTCTGGACTTAAAAAACAGGTTAGATTAGCACAAAACATTTTCCTTTTGATTTAATGGACTCAGTCGCTAGTTTCAAGGCTCCTTCAGTACAGAATGATGTTCATTTTGTAAATTATGGTCCAATTTAGAGTAAAATAGACATTGAACAAGGTGTGCTTGCAATGCAACTCTATGACACCGTTTACATTTAAATAGTCGTGAACTTGTTTTAGCATTAACTGTGTATTCATTAAAGCCTGAAAATGTCTTGTTCACAATTCAGTTGTACTAAAAGGAAAAAAAAAAACCCTCTAAGGACTTTAAGGCTGTTAATTTTCATGTAAGTACATTTTGTTTGAAGCTTGTTTCCTGCTAGCCAAACTTAGCATGCCAATTAAATATCAGTTAACCTGAATAACGGACGCGCCTTGCTAACCAAGCTAACTAGCTAGCATTGGCTGATAGCTTAGTGCTTGCTATGCTAACGGCACCTTGTCTGTGGGGAAGCTAACAGTGTAGCCAGGAGCTAGGTGCAGTCAGGTTGTAGGTGGGTGTGCATAGTGTGCTCAGCTCCACCTTCTCATCCGTAAATAGTACGTTCTGGCTCCAAAAACAAACAAACAAACAAAACAAAAAACAAGATGGCGACAGGCAAAATGCCAAACTAGAGGCCGGTCATCCACAAACCAATGGGTAAACCTCCACTTCTTTTAAATGGTGTATGAAGGCTAAACAGAAAGCGCATGTGGGATGAACGTCCTTGAGAGTTCTTACACAGCAAAAAGTGAATCTCACAACACACATGGTGACTGACTTTCTCAATGTTGACTGACAGGCCTTTAAGTGACTTGTTTTAAGATGATTTCCTGACATTCATGCACGGGTATGCACGCTCCCAAAGGTGAGGCTTTTTTATGAGAGCAGAAATGTCAACAGTTTTGCTGTGTCAATGATTACCTCGCACTACCTTGTCCCTTTCCCTGCCGGAAACATATTTTCTCTTTGTGCTCTTGCCTGCACATGCCAAATAGCTTCAATGACAGTCTGACAGATGTACAAAACAGACGAACAGACTGTTTTTTGGGAGGGATAAAGTTTATATTTAACTTTGGTGGTACAACCTCTGATCAGTGTGAATAAAAAGATACTAAACAACAACTGTAAAACTTCTGTAATGATGCCATAAAATAATGACTGATATGTTATTCCTGGGTTGAAACGTGTTACTGATGAAACAAGCTTACCTGGTTATGTTCCAAATGTCAGTCCTGATTTTCATTTTGACTCATTCTGAACTGTTAATTTTAATGTATCCAGAAAACAGTGGACCACGCAGCAGCAGCTAAGGTGTGGTGAAACTCATGCCCCCAGGACCTCAGTGCTGTAAAACTTTACAACACTGATAAGAGAGGGAAAAAAAGGGACCTGATAATCACAAGCTTTGTCAGTAGGCTGGACACTTTTCAGGAAGTGAAGTCACATTCAACGTGAAATTATTTCTGAGATGGAGCTGTACATTTCTTATACTCTCCTTTTCCAATCCGTCACCCCCATACTCCTACTCCCAATCTTCTCTCTATTCATAGAATCGGAGGGAAGTGGGTAGTTCCTGAAAGCATTATGGGGTAGAAAAATCCCCATTCTTGCAATAGCTTCTGGCATTCACTGTCCAACTTTTTCAGTCCATGGAAAAATGTAACAAATGAGCGATTTCATGCCGGAGCCTGGGGTCTGCATGATTCATGAACTGAATTCCTAGTTTGGAGTCCCTCAGGTTGAGAATGGCTGGATTGCTCTGCCTGGCCTGAACTGACATGCATAGCAGTTAAGATGCCAAAGCAGCAGCACCAAAGTCTTTTTGCCCAGAGCAGGATTTGTTATGACATAACTGGTTAGTCAAGCTTTGAAAAACAAGCTAGGAGCCTAATTTCCCTTGGCATATTAACTTGTTTTTGCATTAGCCTACTTTTACCAACTGGTGTCGCAGTGTACCTTCACAAACTACTACATATAAACTTTGTCAAGTAAATAATGTCAGGAGGGCTTTTTTAATATGGGAATTTTTGATCTTGCATTTAAAACATGTTCACAGCTCATTTTTCATGTGAATCGTGATCATCTTTTGTACCCAGATGTCAACTCAGTGGCTCCTATTGCACATAAATATAGATCTAAAAAAAAGCACATGCTGGTTTAAACATAGATGTATATATATTAACACAAAGTTTGTTTTTTTTTTTGTTTGTTTTGTCTCCACTTCCTCCCTGTGTACAAAAAACCAACCAAACAAACAAACAAAAAAAAAGTTTAGAAAAATAAACACATGAACATATATCAACATCATTTGACAGGTACCTTCATTTTTTTTAGTTTTTTGGTCCATGTCCCATCCGCTAACATGGAGGGGGTGGGGTTTATGACCAATACTGCAGCCAGCCAACAGGGGGCAATGGAAATATTTTGACTACACGTTTAAGGGTTATCATGTTGTATTATTTGCATGACACAAATAATAACAACCTCTGTAACTAACTATACTGTCTGCAAACAAGCACAAACACACATTGTAACTGTCAAAACTTCACAACCATCTGAGAGCAAAACACTGCATTTTTAGACTCGTTGTGGAAATGAACTTTAATTAGCGTATGTCTGATTAAGATTTAAAGTGCTTGGCCCGAGGGTGACTAATTCTGTCTTTACTCTGAGTACCTGATTGTTCAACTGCTTTAATTAACTTGACTGTCATAGAGAGAGTGAGGGTGTGTGTGCACATGTGTGTGTGAGAGAGAGGTTCTCAGTTATCGCTTGGCCAGAAGTCTTTTGCAAACGAACATTGAATGAATTGGATTGTATCTCCCCTTCCATGAACCCTTCACCACACCTCGCCCTTTCACCACATAAACCTTGCAATTAAGGTTAATGAATGCACCTTCGTGATTAATCCAAGATAGGTATCAGACACAGATAAATTATATTTCAGGATTGGGCAGGTTTGGAGTGATTTTTTGCTAAAGGCAAGGGGAAATTAAACTAATATTGTAATATGTTGGGTTCAGGGGATGACAATTATTTTATGTCAGGAGCTGGTTGAAAATGCACGCTTTAGATCATTTACATCAGCCATGATGCATGAACAAGTCAGATAAGGTGAGATTCATTTTTTTCAATCATGTTGTAATCTCACATACCAACAGAGGGCGCTATAGTATTGTGCATGAAAGCAGGACAATGACATTTGATCAGCTGCCCTTCATCACACTTCTCTGCTCTATTTGGTATGTAGGAGCAGACCCAACAGTGAAGGAGGCATTTACTGAAAATGGGGTGCGGTCAAGAGCTTAAGATGTGCTAGAACTTCTCTTGGATGAGCTGATGATCATTTAATGTAAATCAGTAGCTGCAGCACACACACACACACACACACACACAGTACAGTAATATCTCTCTGCCTTTATTCTTTATCCATTGTTCCTAAGGGCAGACAAGCTTCAGTATCGACATGAAGCCTGACACCAGCTTGCTTGGCCTAATTGGCCTCAAGACCTCTTGTTGGTTTGATCTATTGATCAGTCTCAAGGCAGATGCTGCTAAGTCACAGGGAGAGGACAGCGAAATAGCCAGATATACTGAAAGTAAGCACTGCCAAATCTGGGCATGATGTCTTAAGCTTTGCTGCTCCCTCGGCTGAGCTACAGAGCAAGCAAAGACCATGATAGGGTCTTCACCCTGAGGTGCAGGGGTCCAGATCCCTGCCACAAGCTGATTCACACACACTGATTGTCCTTTATTGTCACCAGGGGGATGATGGCACCAACAAATGGAGGTTTCTGAATGTGGTGACCCCCAAAGATCTACAGAGACTGTCTGCATTAACAATCCCACCTGAGACTGCGAGATGAAAACTCCTCCACACTCCCAAGTTCCACTTTTTGTTTGATACCTCTGCGGCAAATATTAGGAGAAAAAAAAGGGAGCTATGAGATTGCCACCGAAGAGCTCTTCTGGGCCAGGGGTGAGTGAGATGGTATGCATGCTGATCTTGTATCTATCAGCACAAACATCCTATACATGATTATTTTTGCCTGCACCTTCAACCCCCTTTCCATTCACATTCAGATCCCAGATTACATCATCTCATTCTCATCTATTTCCATTTTTCCTCTCTCTTCTCAAGCAGTACAGCCATTTCAATGTAAATAGTGTCTATGCTTATCTGCCTCTTAATCCTCCTCCCTCATTCTGTACAGCCTTCCCTCAAATCCCAGAAAAACTCATAAGAGAAACATGCATATGTTTATGAAGCCTGCCACACAATATGTCCTTCGCTGCCTCGTAAAAGGCAATACATTCTTCTTTATGGGGCACACAAATTTCCTATTCTCTCGTGTGTGAGAGCTACATTCCCATATGGTATTACATTTATGATGCATGACAAGGCTTACAATTCTCCATCTCCTCTGCAGCACACTGCGAGTAACCAGAGCTGTCCAAAAGTCATGGCTGTGACAACGGGGATCATTATACATTTTTCTTTCTGTGCGGTTGCCTCTCTGTATTCCTCTCCACGCGTCCATGAAATCTGTCTTTATCCCGCCGCGTGAGAGTGGAGCTACCAGGTGCAGACCGAGCTCTTCTCTGGGTGGTGGTGCTGCAATGAGTGTCCACTCTTGGACCTTTTCACCAACACACAAACTTACACGCATGTGTGCACACATTCACGTCAACCCGCTGATCCTACCTCCTGTTTTATTGTCAATATCGGTCGGCTCAAGGGTTGTAGGGGTTGACGGCTGTTGACAGGGCCTGGATTGTTGAGGTACTGATGATGGCAGCTCTTGCAGAGATAGAATAGCTGTATCTTGAGACCCCTTGGAGGGTGTTATTAGGCTGTTATGAAATCTGCTCCCTATCAGACCTTCACCGAAGCAAAGGGGAGGATATAGCCAGATGCAGTGCAAAGTATAAGTGTTGAGTCTCTCCCTTCCTTCCTATAGCTTCCTCTTATCTACCCCTCTAGTTCCTTCTCTCACACAAACACGCACATTTCTCTTTAGTATCGTACCAATCGCACCTCTATACCCGTTTTTCAATCATCACAGCCTGCAGTCTCTCTGCCTATTTGCACGAAAGCATTGCTTTATCATAAAAGAAAGGGCACTAATCTTGTTTGTTCTATATTTCATGTACATATACACCGCAAGGCACACAGCATGCACCAGAACCTGCTGTCAGGTTGCTCCTGACAAGATACCTAAACACATTGTTCATTCCAGTACATCAGTGAACTGCATGGTAATGTATCGGCCATTAGTACAAACAAATACACAAAGAAAGTGAATGTGCACACATGTACTGTGCACAATGTGTCAGAAAAGCATGAACGTGTGCATGACAGTTCAGTTTGAGCAATTCACACGTGTGTATCCAACTGTCTTGTATCCAAGTCAGCGAGATCAAACAAAGAAAAATCCGTTATGTAGGGAAAAATTGATCTTTCGAGTGTATCCATAGCACAGAGGAACCAAAGTCAACATTCAGGCTATTTCACTTTTGCCTGTATGCCTTTGTTTGATGGTGTTTAACTTTACAACACAGGTGTGATTTGTGTATTTCAATCTTTTTGCTTTGGTCGTTATCTTGTATTGCTGGAGTTTTTTTGTGGCCATGCTAGTGGTGAGAGTCTGGAGATTGCAATGTTGGTCTGTCGGTTGGTTCACCACTTTGGTCCAGACTTCGACACAGAAATTCATGGTCCTCAGAGGATGAATCCTAATAAGTTATAAATAAGGCATATTAAATAAGTGATCCTCTGACCGCCACTATGACAAAGTGCAGCCTCACATAGCTGTTCATATGGCTGTAGACTTTTAGTCGTTTTAATCTATAAAGAACTGCAGCACACTGAAGTCAAAGTGTAAATGCCTCTGATGTGCAGAGAGAATGTGGAAAGACCTAGCCTCAAGAGGTGGCCAAAGTGCAAATGCAAAATCAATGTACACACAGCAACAACGCAACCTGAATAACTGTTGACACATTACGAATATTCTATTGTAGTGATGTTGATGACATTGATGTATTGTCTGCTTTATTCTGTATTTGTCCATATTGCAACAAAACATATACAACAATGCCCATGTGTGATTAGAAACGTGATTGAAATTGACCATCTGGGGCCTGCGGTGCGTTCCTGACAAAGACACATTCTGAAATAAAAGAATAAGTGCTGCGGATGTTATGGCCTCTGCAGAGCCTGAATTTTTATAACAAAGAATAATGGTTTCGCATTTGCTGTGAAAAAGGCTGTCAGGCTGGTAGTTATAGCGACCTGACAGTTTGAGTTTTGCAGAGGAAAGAGTAATCAGATTTCACGTGGATAGGTAAAATGGAGCCTTAATGCATGTTGTTAGAGAAATATGGATCATTCAGCTACTCAAATGCTATCAAGGTGTCATACACAAAATAAGGTGTAAATGAGATGTGAAATAGTAGTGGCATTGGGGAGTGGCACAGGTACGGTATATTTGTTTTTCTTTTGACAGGAGAAAAACCGGTTGCATCCACTCATCAAAACATAATTTGTCACACCTTCACACACACACACCAGACAGACACACTTATAAACATGCATATGGAGATTTCTCCTTTGCAGATGTGTCACAATATAATAATAATGTCTTCTTATTCAGTGCAAAGGTTCCGTCTGCCTTCTTTTAACTGTTGCATCTATTATAAAGTATTCAGATGTCAGGTCTGTTTTCATGGTACACAGATGCAGCAGCTATTCAAACATCCAGGCTGGAGAAAGGCAATAGGTGGACACAGAAATCTTAGCGTGAATGTGAATCTGATTTGTGAGACAAGAATCATTTAAAGTGACTCTCAGAGCTCATTCTAAACCCCTTCTGTCAGCTGTGAGAGAGCCCGCTCTAATCCATTGTCACTGGGTGGATTAATTTGCATAATTCCACTATTGTGCAGTCCCGGATCTTTTTCTGTCTCCTCCTTCACACGCAAAAAGAAGAAGGAGAAGAAAAAAAGGAGAAGACTCTCACACCTCTGCTACTTGTTGCTTTGGAAACAGGGGTGGAAATGCGAAGAGAAGTACAGTAGGCCAAGAATGAGAGAAGAGCAGAAGAGAAAAGACCCAGTGGTGCAAAGGTGTAGAGATGAAGAGGGTGTGAGGATGGAGATATGATGAGCGGGGAGCAGAGAAAGGGGAGGACGAATGAGTGGAGGACAAGGGAGAGAAAGAGGGAAGACTGATAGAGAGAAGAGAGGAAACTACTGTTCAGTGAATGGAATACAGAGCAATTTTCTGTTACTTAAAAAGTCATTTATCTATGTCGACAGTCTATTAGTCATGTATTCGAGTGTGACCCCCCCCACCCCACCCTCCGCACACTCACACACTTCCCTCTATCACACCCACAGTATGTTTGTGTGTTGTTGTGTGTCGGTGTGTATGTTGAGGCTGTATTGCTTTTTCCTCCAGGGAGGGAGCTGGCAGGAAGAGAGGCAATGCTAAATTGCACAGATAAGATCAATACGTAGTTAAAGGGTGGGGCTGCTCCTTTCAGAGCGAACATTGTGTAATATTGCATTAGCTCCACGAGGTATTAAACGGATTATTCTTAAAATGTGATGTGGAGAGCTTACCTGTCAAAGAATAACATTTTAGTACAATCACTCACAGCTCAGTGATTACTTTTCACTCCTTTTCCTTCAGGATGCAGGACTGTCCTCTCAGGGAAAACAACCGTATCAGTCATTGCAAATGCTCTAAAACATTATATGTTCAAGAATGAAAGACCTCTAGCTATAGTAATTATGACTCTTGACCATTGGGAGGAAAGGAGGAAGTAGTGGGATGTTGTTACAGCGAGTCCACAGAGAGAGGAAGTCATGTCGGTCAACAATAATAAACATAGTACTATGTTTATTATTTTTATTGTTAGTTGTTATGTGTCACACTAAAGCACATTCCTTGTATGTAAAAGCATACATACAAGTAGTGACAGCAGTTTTTAATGATTTAACTTAGTCTTTAAATTTCTCTTTGTCTTGCGCTGTTTTGTGCACAGTTGACCACATGAACTTTGTTTGTTCTTGTTGTGTAGACCTTTGTATTGTTCTGTGTAGCACCATAATCTTGGAGGAAGGTTGTTTTGTTTTCACTGTGCACAAGCTGTCTGTGGTTGAAAATGACAATAAAGATACAGTCTACAGTCATACTTGGCAATGAAAAGCGATTCTGATTCTGAGTCTGAATAAGCATCTCTTGCCCTCCGCTGAGAGACTGCACACTGTTAACCCTGCTGGCATGGGATGAAAACCCTGCAGAGCCGCGTCCTCTGTCTCCCCTGCTGCCCGTCTCTCTCTCTCAGCTCTCCCACTGTCTTAATAAGCAAAACAGCATGTTCTGCTATAATCACCATGATACATTAAACATAATCAGATGTGCTAATGAGGTCATAATTAAGATAATTCATGCATTAAGTAGCAAATACTTCTCTGTCAACTTATACTTCGAAATAGTCAAACCAATATGATCTACAACTGTGGACATCTGTGGACAGTGACAAATGAATACCTGTGTAATTTAGTCCAAAAAGAGTTGTTTATCTGCATTTTGAGGGCTTTATTTGCGTTGTATTTGCAAAAGTTTGCTTTACTTCCTGTAATCACCATCACTTTGTAACCATAGTTGATTTGAACTGTTGAATTAACTGTGCCACATCTCAACAAAGCTTGACGAGAGTTATTGTGTGATATTGTGCTGAATAATATTACAAGGTATATGCGATCATAGTGTTGTGTCCCCTCCTGTGTATGTCTTATCATTTTATGGTGTCATGTTATGGTTGTCCCAAGGACATACTTTAGAAATATATTGTATTGGCAACACCCCCCAATTATGTCACACGATCCTTTAGATCAGACATTCATATTAAGGAATTGACAATTTATAGCAAATGGTTATAGGGTCAGATTTAGTGGAAAAAGCTTTTTTTTAGGGAAATAATCTGAGCAGCAACGATTATTCTGCTGGGAGGACAAATCACCCCTTAATAATCACATAAATGAACATTAAATCTGACTTAAATCAACAATACCACATTGGCAGGAGGTAATGGTTTGGACAGCGTGGCGTGACTACATCAGTGATAAGTGTCAGGTTATAATGGTTGTCCTGTGCAGCTGGATGTTAGTGGTCAGGTAGTAGCCACACAGCTGGTAAATGAGCCAGTGATGGGAAACATGAATTAAGCAGCTGATTCCAATCAGTTGCAAAGTGGAGATTCTTTCCTTGCAAACGATCTTTGACATGTACACACAGGCTTGCAGAGAGCACACAAACCCGACAATGAAGTTTAAGCTTAATTTTGGTCTGTATTTCATCAAAGAATTAACCCTAATTAGCAACAGCTGACGTGACCAGTGACGTTTGTCATTTTAACCAGTGAAAGTGAAAGTCCTCGCTGGCTAAAAATAAGGAGCTGCTAGTTCGATGTTTTGCACACTGCTCTTTACTAATGACAAAAAGAGACAATTAGAGTCACAGCTCAGTGAATCCACATGCTGTTGTTTTGCCAGGTATCAGATCTCAGAGTCACTCACACCAGTCCGCACAAATACATTCATATTTAGACACTAATTTTCACTGGCATGTGAATGAAATGCTGCACTGCTGTCCTACAGGAGAGCAGGCTGAGGTGGATTAAACACAGTAGAGTTCAGTAAAGAAAGATTGGATTTTGATCAGCTTAATTTCAGTCATTGCCGTTTCTTTCCGATATGCCTGGATCTGCCCTTATAGCAGTTTTTAAGATTGGCTTGTTTTTAACTTGCAAATGAAAAGGGCTCATAGTGAAGAAACCCCTGAGAATTATCACCAGACTCTGCACTTCCCCTCAGCTCTGTGGAGCATTTCAGCATCTTTTTCTTTATTTGGTGGGTTTGGTTTCATAGCCTGTTAAAACCCAGTGTTTTAGTTCACTCTCATCAAGACTGTTGGATGCTGTTTGCTACCTGCCAAGCACCAGAGAGCTGACAGAAAAAGTTAGTGACTAGCTTGCAAACGAGTTGGAGCTTTTAGTTGCCCTGGAGTTAGTGAAGACCAAAACAGAGTTAAAAGGAAAGTAAATATTACACTTGGCATTCATCTAGCTCGCCTGAAACACAACTCCTAATTAGTGATATTACATAACACTGCAGTTTTAGGATTATATCAATGTGGTCTCTTGAGAGAAGTTTTGAATAAAGTTTGCAATAGTCTTGCATTTGTTTTAGGACAACTAGGAAAGTCATTTGTACATTGTTGTCTCAGAAGAAAGTTTATTCATCCCAAAACATGACCGTGCATACTTGCTCATTTTTCAGCAATACTTCATATTCAAACACTAATCCTCGCAAGCTGTCCCGTACCGACAGCCTTGAACTGTCGGCCAATACTGGAACAAGATTGGGTTTCAGTGTGGGCCTTGCCTGGGGAGACAGAGAGAAGCTAAACCAGAAAATCTATTCCTCATAATTATAAATGAAAATTAATGTCCATAATTCACTGAGCAGAGCTGTAAGACATTGGAAAAAGGTCGGAGAAGGTTCTGCAGGGACGTCGATTGAAACTATTGATTAGGTGATTACCTACATTTCATACCCACTCTGTCTTGTATAAGGTGCAAAACATAAGGTTGACAATGAAAATCTATGCTTTAAGAAAGGGAAGAAAGTGTAGTGACATATGGTGTTCAATTTTGGAGGGGGGTAAAAATATGCTGCAGCCAAGACTCTATTTTGACTTATTTTGAGCCTTAGCTTTACTTTTAATATTCAGACATTTCTAGATTATTGTTATTAATATATTATTTATTATTTTTCTAAAGCATCTTATTATGTTCTTGTTAAATATCACTTTTAACTGGTGCTCTAACTGATTTTTTTGAGGTGTACAACTGGGGGGCTCGCACTTATGTTTTCCTTAACAAACGGAGATAAATTGAAAATGAACAGGAAATATCAAGTGACAGATCAGCTGACAGGCTTCATAAGAGGAGGTGTGGTTAGCCCCTGTTGTCTGTGATTCAAAATTGTACCCTTCAAAACATCGCATTAAAAATGCAGCTATAACTGAAGCAGTAGCCATAATCAGATTACATGTTTTTCAATTAATTTTTAAAATCTCATCTCAATACATAGTAAAACCTTTGCATTTGGAGCGTCTGCAGCGGACACCAGCCCTGTACGTTTATTCATGTGAGCTCTGAGCCAAACTGAGCAGACCATCCATCAACACACTCCAGATAGAAGTGACTCTCCCCCCCTCTTTTCTTTTCTAACGCCGTTCAACACCTCCTCCCTCCACCAGAGAGCGGAGGGTGTTTGCTGATGCGTGAACGCAGTAGCCACGACGGAGCACCGCAGAAAACAAATGCCGTCCCCAGTCCCTGGTCGTCTCTGTCATGGATCATCAAAAGGAGTTCATTGTTATTACTTCCACTGTTACACTCAATGATGGAACAACTGACAGGGGGCTAGTTGTGTTTGGTAGTTAAGACACATCACGCTAAGAACACCTGCTGGTTGATAATTGTCACAACACGGCAAAGGCATACAGTCAAGCGGCGAGATGTGCTGCATACATATACTGACACACGTACGTTCACTTGCAATTATGCAGGCACAGAGACACACACACATGCACTGTAAGCACACTGTAATGGGCCAGTGTGTGGTTTAAATTCTCTTTGATGCTTTGGATACCCCCCGCTGTTCACCATATTACTCTGTACACATCAAACAGGTTGTTCTGGGAAGAAAAAGGGACATGAGACTGTGGCGCAGCTCATCCTGACACCAGGTTTTTTTATTCAAATAAAAAATAGGTTTCTTTACTCTTTTCTCCTCTCTTGGTCTCTCCTTTTCTCTCTGTTGCTCTGCCACGCTCTCTCTTTTTTGTGCTTTTCCCTCACAATATCAAACCCTTCCTCTTCCTGCCTTTCTCCTTTTTGTATCTCTTGCATCTGTTTTCCTCATCCTTCCTTGCAAAAACAGGCTTTCTATAAATCTTTGCAACATCCTGTTATTGCGCTGTCCATGCCTGTGTTTTTCTCGTCCTTATTTCTCTTGTAAACTGCCATCGCATAACGTTCTCTTTTTGGAGCCACCGGGAGCTTGTTGCAGCATGGCATCCCATCATACAGTAGCTGACCATCCACACAATGTCAGTGTGAGTCACAGTTCACAGATGATAATGACCCTGCCCAGCTGCTGTGTAACCAGGGACACAGTGGGCTCCTCTATCCTACGATCCGGCTGGCGCGCGCACGTATGTGTGTGTGTGTGTGTGTGTGTGTGTGATCCCATGTCTATTTGAATGCATGTGTAAGTGTGCTTGGACAAATTCATTCTATGCAGAAAGGAAGTGGGGGAAAAAATTCTCCCCTTGTGTTGATTTGTGTTATGTGTGCAAATGCATCCATGTGTGCACTGAATTTACTGAACTGGAGATTTGTATGGCGATGTGTGTGCATGAGCCCATTGGTATGGATAGCGCGGTGTGATCTCGAGTGTGATCTGTGCTCGCCGCCTCCCAACCACCTCTCTCCCATCCCATAATTCCACCGCTACCTCCAAAGCCCCTCTAACCTTTCTCCTGCACACCCATCTGTCAATCATGTTCATTGCAGCATAGCAACATAGGGACACTTGGTTCAGTGTTAATTGAACCCTCGCAGTTTACATTGGAATAAACCAACATCCCTTATCTTTTATTCCTGAGGTAACCCTTCGTGGAGCCATTATTAATCACAGCAAGAACATCTATTGGCTGATAAAGCATTTGGAAAAATGAGGTTGGAGCCAGTGGTAGTTACAGATGTATTGGCTAAAAATGTACATGCATTTATTAGTTTAAATCTTAAATGTAATGCTGTTTTGTAAAAACGAAATATATCTTGTCTCCTCATTCTCAGATGATTCAGTGCAATGAGCTTCCTTTAAAGTGGTGTGAAGCATAAAAAACATATTATAGCATATATAAAGCTAGTGTAGGTAATGCATTTCTTTGCTTTGTTGAAATTCTCTTTACATCCCAACAATAATCAAAAAAGTTTCTTTTGGCCCAAATGAAATGCCTGGGTGGCCTACCTGCCTGTCTACCTATGTACCTGCCCACCCTTGCACTGACAGCTCTCATTATTAACAATAGCCATGTTCATTGTTTATTATGATCATATTTGATGTTTTCTTACATGTGAATGAGACATGAGGTATTTGGATACGTTTAGCGATGAGCAGCACAGCACACACCTCCTGAGCCGAAGAACGAGTGAGCCACCGCAGCAGAAAGTTTATTTATGTATTTATTAACAGAACTAGTTTTCTCATCACTCCTCCTCTCCCCACTGCTCTCTCATGAGGAGTCAGGCAGTGCATGTTCATGTGTTTTGTGGAAGTGGCTTTGGAGGGAGGCCTGTCAGAGGAGGATGGGATTTTTCACTTGGATACTTTCAAAATCTAGTTTACTCTTTCCTACTTGTTTCTCAAATGTTACCAACCACGGCTTTAAAGGTCACACCTATTTATGTCAGTTGTAGGTGGCACATTTTGCGTCAGAACACAAATTACATAACATAAATGTTTCTTACACAGATGGTCACTGAGCAGCTTGATTTGTGTGCACTTCTAAGCACAGGGAAATGGGTTTCAGTGCAGAGCTCCCAGGATATTTAGGGAATCAGTCTCATGATGTTAAGCTTAAAAGCTTGTTCCTCTGGTCATCACGTTGAACATGTCCTCTGTCACTCAAAGAGTGTCAGTATGCTTCAGAAGAAGTGCTTGTTGGACCATCTAACGGCATCTGAAACCCCATTCCCAACACCTTTTCAACATTAGGGAACTTTAGGGAATTTGGGAAGCTGTGTTTTACAATTTCTATAAATTCCGAGCCTGATAATCTGACAAGCACATGCGCTCAGTACATGGATTAATCATGTGTGCAGAGGTGAGAAAGTTCTTTTTTTCACCCTTCAGACAACTACGTCAGTTTTTGGGCACAATCGACTGAACACCTTCGAGGAGAGAAAGTCGCCGTTATGCCTATTTGTATGATTCATTTTGTCAAGAAATGACACACAAATGAAAGTAGTAGGAAGCAGGAGGAGGAGGCTATGATAGCTGACTTTCAGGCCCCTCGAGCGTGCCCTTTCAGAACAGACGCTAACACTTTGCCCTTAGACATGTTCAGACACATCGTATGACCCAGTGCATTTCAAGCATAATGAACCCTTAAATGTAATAGGGTTTCTTTTAGCAGTCTAAAAGAAAGTCTGTTTGGAAACACACTTTGATCCCCAATTGTACTTTCTGCTCGAGTTTATAAATGTGTAAAACATCATTAAAATCAATTCTGCTCAAATCAGTTTTTGATTGAATGCTTATTGGACCCATGTAGTCTCATGTTCTTGTGCTTATCAAATTAGTCCTGACATCTTTATTTCTGCTCTTATCAAATATTCAATTGCTTAAATTTTGAATTTTTGAACAGTGCTCTTGCAAATTGAGTCTTTGCTTGATAGATGATGCTCCCTCTGTCAAGCTGGATCCCTTCAGGGTGAGCCCACTCGGTTCAGTGGGAGAAATTCTTTTCAGTGATCCACGTTATCAAAGAAATTTGTTGATGTCAAATCGGTACATAGCTTGGTTTTGAGAAGAGGAATAAGGTTTATTACTTTGAAAGCAGAGCGTTGCACGGTCTTGCATCATGCGTGCTGCCACGTGGAACTGAAAATGAATGTAAAACAGAGATCATTAAGGATCCGTCTGATTGTTCTGTGACAGGAGTGTGTTTCTTGGAACATCTCTGCCTCGCTCCGTGTTCACTAAACGAAATGAAGGTACAACAGCGCAACGTCTCTGACAAAATGTCATGTCAGTAATTGTCTCCAGCTGCTTATCAGCTCCGGAGCGAGGATGGACTTACAGTATTTCCTGCTCTGTCCCACTCTTAATCAATTCACTGAGAGAAGGTTAAATTCTCTTCTCGCAAGCCACCATTTCCACCTTGCGGGAGAGCCTTGGATAGAGATCAGACTGCAATCAATTGACCGTCTGTGTCATTACAGGATTAGCTCTACCTACAGCATGGTCACATACATCTGGAAGCTTGCCCAATAATGAGCAGGTAATAGAGCAAGTGACTACATGTCCCCCGGGGAAGATTAGTGCTCCATGTCCCATATTAAGTACAAGACTGGGGAGTAACAAATGGCAGGTAACAGAAATAGAGTTCACCGGAAAACTCTGTTACCGTTGCACCGTTTTTAGATACATTTCATTAAAAGTCATGGCTTGTTGGATTACTGATACGCTTGACAGGACTGGAAAATAATTCAGTTTAGGAGATAAAGGCTACAAATTCCAGTCTTTATATTTATGCACATCGCCAAAGAATATGTGATGATGTACATCAGAGCATGATGAGTCAAAGTCATCCTGTCCAATGAATTCTTTGGCATTGTGTGAAATATATAGTGGTTTATGTTACCATCTTTAGGTAGTTAGGTCCATCACTTTGATCCAGACTGAAAAAATATATTTTATACAGACATTAAAAAATATATTTTATACAGACATTAATGGTCCGTGAATGATGAAGCATAATGACTTTGGTGACCCCCAGACTTTTTCTCTACTGCCAACCACGAATTTGACATTTTTGGTTTTCAGTGAAATGTCTCGACAAATATTGGCTGAATTGCAATTACATTTGGTACCAGACATCCATGGAGCTCAGAGAGTGAATTCTAATCATTTTCATGTGATTTTTTTTATCTAGTGCCAGCAGCAAATCAAAAGTTTCACCTATCTAGTGAAATATTTTAACTATCTACGTGATGTTAATATAATTCGTACAAATATTTCTGTTTTCCAGAGGATGAATCCTACTTAATTTGGTGATCCTCTTACCTTTATTCTTGCACCACAGCAAGGTTTGTGAAATATCTTGACAACTATTAGGTGCACACATTCATGTTCCCCTCAGGATGGGTAGGGGATAGTAATTACTTGGGTGATCCTCTGACTTTCCATCTATCTCCACCAGCAGAATCAAATTTTAATTCATCTGTTTATGACTGCATTGCTGCAAAACCAATGACATTCAAAACAATGTCACACATCATAGTATACTGCGGGTTTTTAAATGCTGTGACAGATACACACGCACACACACACACACACAGACAGATGGAGACAAACACACACTTTCACAGCGACTACTATGCCATGTTCAAGGTAGTGTTTGTCCTACTCTATGTCTGAACTTGAATAGGCCTCATTCCTCTCAATAGTTCCTCATTATCCAGCCTGCTGGTGTTTGAGTTTGATTGATGGTTCATAAAACATGCATGACCCTCATGAATTATTGTGCAAGAACATCCAATAAATTGTTTTAGATGGCTTATTACAACAATGTTACTGGCCTGGCATATTAAATTATTTGCAATCCTGTAAATCACAGAGGCCATTTGAAAATAAGCCATTAAAGGCATCATGGTGACATTTCTCCATTCAACAACATAACCATCTCTGTCACAGCTCTTTTTAATCACAGACGATTTTGTCATCAATCACATTCCATTAGGTCTTTAATAAGATACAGACAGAATCTGAGGAGATGAATCTGGAGGAATCTTCGGGGTTGGGAGGGGAGTTTTATGAATATTATCAGGTTAACAGTGATTAATGTTACTCGGTTATAAAGACATGACTATAAACCTCTTAACTTTCAATCGCCTTTTTCCAAAATACAATCATATGTTTTAGTGTAGCAGGTACGTTTACTGAAAATAAGCAAAGTCGATAAAAATTATATAAAAAAGCAATTAAGTCCAGTGCTAGAATCATATTTTTACACAATATTGCATTTTGAAAGATGCAAGTACACATTTGTAGTGAAGACACACTGTGAGTTATTAAATTTACTCTGTGAACTGACCAAAAAATCAAAAAGAAAACATCTCTTGTTAAGAGATTCATTTTGGCCAATTTCAGAATTATTGCTTTCATTCATCATTCAGCTTGTAGATACCTGTTGAAAAAGTTGAACTCAGCCTGAGTATAGATTTTGATATGAACACACCATCGGTCTTTGCCAATGGACACAGAGTTGGCCATGCGTTTGAGTTGTGTGACCCTCTTTCACCTTCCCTGCGTCCCATGGGTGAAGTGAGGAGACAGGAGGGGGAAGAGAGGATGAGGTGGGGGGGAAAGACAAGAAGGAAAGCAGAGGGGACGCTCACCCCGCCGCCTCCGACCTTCAGGTCCCAAGGGGACACGAGTCAAACTTCAAGAATAAACTTGAAGGACTGTGTGACTTGAGCACCAGAGCAGCCACCGGGATTTCTAGCAACAGACTTAAATGGGAGTTTATAAGAGGCCACTTCATGCAGGTTCTTAGGGAGCACTTCAACATGCTGCCTCAGATTTGGCTTCAACTAATGTAAATTTGATGGCTGAGGACCAGATGTGGATACTTTCCTGCTAAACAAGAGTTGTGTGTGCCATTAGCTTTTCCTTTTCAGAGTTTAAAGTCACGTTTTCTCTTCAGGTTTACTACAAATCTCTAATAATCCTTGAAAAAGAGGTTGTCTTGTGTTGTGAAGCAAACTAATCACTGTAGCCTCCACAAATCACATTCTGTTGTTGTTGTTGTTGTATGAAACACTATTTTTGAGGGGCTGTCAACTTTGAAGGTCTGCATAGTTTTTACTCACTTTGTCCAGCTCAGTCCTTGATATCAAATGAATTTTGTGACCATAGGCACAGGGTCAAGTATCGCTTTGCACTCTGGTTCCAACATCTGATTTATTTGAAGGCTGACTTCATTTGATTCTGGCTCATTTATTCACATTAAGATTCAAGTGTTGCAGTGAATGTAGCTCCTGCAAGCAAAGACATGAAAAGCACCATAGATGAAGGGAGCGGAGCCATGGAGAGAGTTGTGTACATTCACCACCTACCTGCACCCACTGCGTTTGATCCAAACCCCACGCCTTTGAAGTGTGTATGCCTTTGTGCCGGGCCAAATAGGGATGTGTGAATAACCTTGCATGCAAGTGATGTCATCATTTACACACAGGCACACACACAAATGCACCACATGCATTTTTGTGTGCACATGTATCGACACACAGTCGCACCCACACAGACGGGAAACTAAATGAGAAAATGTTTCTATCACCCACAGATATGTATACCTTCAAAACTCTACCTCAGACCTTTTTCTTTTCTGACTGTGGACTATCTCAAACGGCAATGCAAATGTTCATTTTATCAGATGGCACTTCTCATGCAGGGGAGAGAAGAAAAAGTCTCAAAATAGACTTTGCTCTCATTTTTCTTAAAGCAGCTAAAATCTATATTTTAATATTAACAGTGGATCACAGGAGCACTTATATGTGAAAGCAGTCAGTGATAGTGATTAACACACAGAGAATTATCACCAGACTCTGTAGCTTCCCTCAGTTCTACAGCACATTTTAGTTTCTTTCAAGTCAGTGTTACATTTCCGACCCAGAGCTACTGTTTTGTTTCAGTCTCACCTATCTCATAGTTTTGTTTTCGGCAGCAGCTGTTTTCAGTTAAAAAGCTCTGAAAACCACCTGCACACCGCCTGTCCATACCAAACTACAGACAGACAAAGGTAGTGACTTCCTTGTGAACATAGCAGAGCATTTAGCTGCTGAAGATTAAGATCTATCTATCTATCTATCTATCTATCTAGTAGAGCTACACTCAATGGCCAAAAGTGAGTGGACACCTGATCATCACATCTATACAAGCTTGTTGGACATCCCACTCTAAAACCAGAGGCATTCATCTGAATTTGGATCCCCTTTGGAGTGTGTCTGTGGGAATTTGTGCCCATTCAGCCAAAATAGCATTTGTAAGGTCAGATCACTGATGTTGGATAAGTGAGGTTGAGGTGTCAGTGGTTCCTCCACACCAAACCTAAGGTGGCTTTGTGCACAGGCACACAAGTCGTTCATGGTGGAACAACCAAGGACCTCCCCCGAACCAAGGTGCTGAGCCCAAACCCTGAGAAGTAGCCCCAGACCAATACCAATCCTGTCACAGTTCTGCCTGCTAGGCCTCTGTTTAGTTTTTGTTTAGCCTTAGATTTTCTCCTGCCTTAGTTCTGTCTTAGTTGACCTGCCTTAGTTTTCATGTCATAGTTTTCGATCAGTGTCCTGTCATAGTTCCATCTTAGTTTCTGTTCAGCCTTAGTCCCTGTTATAGTTCTTTCAGTTCTGTCGTTCTTTTCATAGTCATGTCGTAGTCCATTCTGGTCTTAGTTCATTGTCTTGGTCTTAGTTCCTTGTCTCTGCTGTCATGTCTTGTCCAAATTCTGTTTCTTAGTTCTGTGTTGTAGTTTTGTCTTAGTTCTGTTTTGGCTTTCTGTCTGTGCTCTGTCATAGCTCTGTCAGTTTTAGTCATGTCTTAGTTACCTGTCATTGTTTACCTGTCTAAGTTCTGTCAGTCTGTCACTATTCACCTGCCATAGATTCTCACCTCAGGTCCCGGTACTTCTCTACTCACCCCGCCTCTGCCTCACCTTACCTGTCAGCCACTCCCACCTCATCTAGTCACCTGTGTTCCCAGCTGCAGCCAACTACTAATCAGGAAATTATATAAGCCACTTCATTTCTGTCAGCCCTTGCCGGATTGTTTTTCTTTTCCTCTTTGTTCTTCGTCGATGCCCGTCAGTTTGTGTGCCACTATCTGGATCAACTCTCCATTTCATGTTTGGGTTTTTGTCTGCCTGTCCCTGTGCTGTTTTTTTCCACTATCCTGGATACTACCCCGCTGAGGGTTTTTATGTTAGTTAAGATTTCTTTTGTCTTCATTAAAGACTTCATTAATCATCTTTTCCAGTGTGTTGCATTTGAGTCCTTCCCCACTCCTCGTCTCAAATCCAGCATCACAAATCACACACATTGAGTAGGTGACTTGATTGATTAATCACAATGAAATCAGGCAAATTACTTATTTATTTAAAACACAATGGTCCCTGTTCATTTTATGTAGTCAACATGTACACGAGGCATCAGCAGTATGTTCATACACACAACCTCAGCAGCCATTTACAGTGGACGAAGAGAGAGAGGGAGAGAGAGAGAGAGAGAGAGAGAGAGAGAGAGAGAGAGAGCGAGCGAGCTTGACTTAACCTATTTGAAGTGGAAGACCTTTTGTCCTTCACAGCAGAGAAAATGGTCAATAACCAAGTCATATAATTTCCCAGTGGACTTCCAGCACACAGGACTAATATTTTGGCTAAGTGGCCGTGTCTTTGCTGTGCACACATGTTCAGACTGGATCCCTCTCTTCTATTTGGGTGTAGTTCCAGTTTCACCTCCTTTGATTTTCTATTTTCAGTTAATGGCATTTTTGGTCTTTGTCTTACAAAAGCATGATAGCCGATATCATCAGCATCGCAATACTGTATACAAAATATTTACCCCAGAAACCGACTGACAGGCTGTTTATAGGCTACATTATAAGCCGTTGTAGTTCAGATTATTTCACTGATTAGAAAAACTTAAAAATGGGGAAGAGATGGCCATGACTGTGCTACACAAATACACAGTTGTGTGGCAAAGAAAATATAAAATCTTTCAAACAGACTGACAACAATAGCTTTAACAATAGGTGAAATCTGGCAGCTGGCAGGTGGATTAGTAATGATGTTCTTCAGCAGCTTTAGGTTCCTCTAATGGAAAAAGTGTTTTATAAAGTCTTTGTTTCATAATTGACACTTTTAAACTGACTGATCTTTGCTATAAATTAAGAAACTACAAATACACTTGGTGGGTTATAAAGAAATTAAAAAGATTTAAGGGGTTTTATTCCCCACTACATTGCTGTCTGTGCCCAGCTGTTACTGAATAAATCAATATGAAGCCGGCTGAATTCCAATTAGCAGATCTACATTTCCAAAATAAGACGCTATTTGTTCTGCAGACTACAGAAAGTTTCACTCAGACAGAGCAAATGACAAAAGAAGACACCAGCACAATTTGACTTAACTCCTCATAAAACGTTGACATTCAGAGACTCCCTGGTTTTGATGTCTTTCGAGCCAAAGCCCCCATTCGTCCGAATCGTCTGAAATGTGTTTTGCATGCATGATCGCTTGTGTAAACACATACGTATGTTTTATGTAACTGTACGCAGGAGCACTTGACTGTAAAAAAAAAGCAATTAAATCGTAACCCCCTCGATGGAAAGCTTCCTGTTGTGCAGTTAACTGTCAGATGACAGAGTGAGAAAAGGAAAAACAACAAGGGAGGAGATGAGCTATGAAGAAGAACAGGAAACAAGAGGAGTGGAGGAGCTGTCAGTCGCACTCTGGGTTCTTAGGGTTTAATATCTCTTTCTCATGCACACATCTAAACCTCCTCCTCATCTGCTGTCAGTGAATGCCAGCTAGATGTCACTTCAACTCTGGATTTCCAGCTCATGACAGAGATACTGAAGGTCAAATCACTAACAGTGAGCTCACTTTAATGGGACTGAACATAAACCCCAGATAGTCTTAAAATACACTCAACAGCAGAGTCGTTTCAGAGGATTGATCACGTTTATCAGTGTCTGCTGCACATCCTGCAGACCCCCTTTTATTCATTATGTATAATATAGTGGAAGATAAGCTTTATGAAAATTTACTCCTGGTTGACATTGTAGTATAAATAGGCAGTGTAGGTGAGATATGACAGGAGTGCAGCACTACACTTTATCAAGTTATGAATAATACAGGAAAGTGGAAATCAAACCGGTGGAGACCAGAAGTATGTTTAAATATTTGGTAAGTTTTTCTGCTGCTGTGTGTTCTGGGCTTCTTTGGTGTAAGAATCTTGAGATAAATTATCCTTTACATTTATTACAACTTGGGTTTAATTTTCTTGTCTCCTCGAAATTATTTTTATATTAGTGAATTAGTTTGACAAAAACATTTTGAAGGAAACATAATTGCTGTCTGGATTATGTTCAGTTTGTACCACTTAAAAACTGCTCAGAAACAGGGAGGCAGTCAGGATGAATGGTAGCTGTCCAAAACTTTAACACTGGAGATCAGGGTTGGCATCTTGTGTGGTTAAATTTAGGCATCAGAAGATTCAGGTTAGGGAAAGATTTTGGTTTTGATTACATTGTCACAAATTAAACTCATGCGTCAAACGTAACCACACGACATTAATCATGTTTAAATTGCTACGAGTGAATATTGTATCGCAAAAGTGGATGATGGAAGGAAACACATTAAAATTGAGTTTTTATTGAATGTTTTGCAGATATGCTCTGAAAGAACATTTTGCAACTTTGCAGATGCATTCATTAAAAAAACATTTCCTCAATATGCTGATAAAAGATGTATATTTGGTGTTGCAAATTAATATTACATAAACATAATTTCTAAGAGGCAGGACTGCATTTTCATAGTTTTGGCCATCATTTCTATTGGTAATAAGATGGCATTCACCAAATTAATTGAAATCTGAAAAGGCAAAAAATGTGAGACATGGCAACAAACACGGACACTTGGACCATCGTACAGGATTTATACAAACTACCACATTAGACAGACCTTTTTAGAATAAAAAAAAAGAAGATGAAGAAGAAAATTATCACCCAAATTGCTCATTGTAAACATCCATCACAGTGTACAGACTGACTTCGTTGTTCAACTTTGACCTACCTTTATTACCATAGAAACTCTTCTGTAAAATGAAGGATAATTGCTGCTATTTTGGGCCTTCAGTTCTACTCCCAGTTTAGAAAATCTGGCTAAACTATTGTCTTATTTACAACCTATGTTATGTTTTTTTTTTTGTCTGTCAGACTTTCTCAGTAATGGCTTTGGTGATAACGATGCTATCATATGTGACAGTACAAAACAAGACTTGAGTTGTAATAAACCAGAACGATCCTTTAAAGACAGCAGTAAGATCTGTCTTGTTACTTAATGGAGGATCCATCTCCTCGCTCCCATCTTTCCCCATTATCTAGCTTTCCTCTATTTCCGCTATGACCATCAAATACAGCAGCAGCAATAAAGATCTTTAGTTGCTGCATCAACTTCAATACTTTCATTTTCAGCAGTTTCATTCCAGCTTTGTCTTTTAGTTTGATCAAAGAACGCCGACTGAGACCGTGTCATAAAAGTGATTCTTGTTGAGTGAGAATATTACATAATCATGATCATACCCATAAGCCAATTTTTATTGCACCAGTCATTTATTAACTCACCATGATGCATTGATCTCTGATTTGGGCCCATTATGACCAATGACAAAATGAAACTAATAATGGATTATTTGATTTAGACTAGAAGCTCACCGAGGACAAGCAGTATATCTGACATGACAGGGAGATATCTGTATTCATCTGGGATAGTGTGTGTGTGTGTGTGTGTGTGTGTATGTGTGTCCCATTTCTGGTTTGGAGTGGGTGAGTGAGTGTGTTTGCAAGTAAGGTCACACTTTGTGAGATATCAGAAAAGCAATATTCCTTCAAGTTCAGTGGTATGTGCTGGAGAGAGGAAGACCACAGCAGGAAGAAAGGGATTGTGGGATGTGGCACTGATAGTCATCTATTGTTCACTTGCACTGCATGTATTGCTGCTGGCCTGTGTGTGTGAGTGTATTTGAATTTTTGCACTACAGCGTGTCCATACTGTAGTGCCTGAGCTCAATGTCATACATCTTAAGCATTTAACTGACAGTCTTTAACATGGCGATGCACATTATATGAATATCAAAGCATCTGTAGAGGGCTATAACAGACTACTTCTCCAGTTATAATAATCAACTAGATTTTATTTGATATGTATGATTTGTGTGATGTACGATCACTGCACATTTTTTCTTGACACAAATTCCAGTCTGACATTATACATCTACAGTATCAAGTATCTGTACTCTCAAGATCTTTCACGAGAAAAAGACATTGATAATGGAAAATTCAGCAAAATTACATTCAATACATTTCAAGGTCAGCACATGACACCTATTTTATCATTAAAGACACAGAGAGTGAAAAACACATTTTCCAAGATCCTGTGCTTCTTTTTAAATTGTTCAGCGTCACTTTTTTTTATGCTAAATCTGTCATTTTTTGTATTTTAAATCAATATACCTCTTTTTCACTTCCTGTAAAACATTTATATATTGTTGCTGAACATGAGGGTGTATACATACATTTTATCAATCAATAATGGTTTTGGTTGGCGAGCTGACTCGACTCTTCATATAAAACTGCTCTTGACTGTTGCCTCGTGGTGTTGTAGCAGAACAATGCCATAGTAGGAGGTGTAAGTTGGATTTCAGTTGGCAAAAACTTACATTCTCAAAGGATGTGGTCTGGGTCTTCTCTTCTCCCTCATCCTCCACCTCCTGATTGAACAGCTCGGTGAGGAAGGTGTGGGTGGAGGCCAACAGTCCTCTAGTTCCTCTGTCATTACAGCTCTGTATTGCCGTGTATTCATTCAGACTTACTCACTTTAGAGCAATCACATGTTAAAGCGGAGCCACAATCTCCAAGCATATTTAAAAGTGCAACAGAGGGGTGAGGGATATGGAGTTTCTGGATTGTACTTTATCGTCTCACTGGTACCTTAAACAACACGCCCCCACCAACGCGGCTGCTTTCGATCTGAATCCCTGCTAATTCTCCAGTCTCCCACACAAAATATGGATCTGCTTTGCTACAAAAAAATGCACACTACTTCTACTGACACTGAAAGTTGGACATATATCATGTGCTGCAGAGTTGTCCAACATTAACATATTTTTCGGGGATACTGGGCTGGTACTCTCACAATACCAGTTTCAAGAAACATGACATCAAACACAGCTTGAAGTGCAAATCAAAGCATGAATTGTAGTTCTGAAGAAAAAGCTGATATGGGAGTTACATGCAGTGAGTATGTGGCATGCATTGTGTATTTTGCGTATTGTGTATGCCTAACTTCGAAAAATGATTACATGTTATTTGTGGAGACGACCCCAAAAGGAGTGATTAAAAATAATTCCAGTCAGATGTCATCACCACACATGTTGTAGCTCACAGCAATATCCGGGACTCGTTTGAAAAAAGATAACATATTAATCTATTGTAAGGATGAACTAGCACAACTTGTAAAGGCTACACTCTATCTTGGAAACGAGACCCCAGAGCAACTTCTCTGGCTTGCTCCGAGATGTCAATCAAACTATTATGCCCCTGACTGCCTCCATCCAGTAATTCACTAGAAGGCTGTGTTGAGTGCAAATGTCTGTTAAGTATATATTTTCCCCTGTATCATTTCCTGAACGCACCTGATAGTTACATTCATCACCTAAAGGATAATTCCAGTTATTTCCTGCCTGTGTCTTATTTTCCAACATTTTGTCATTGTAATGATTGATTGCATTCGGAATGGACTCACGTCACTGTACAGGTTTTCAAACCTCTCAGCTGCAGGCTGTGCTGCCTTTCAACACACACAAATAACACAGTCCAACCAGCTGACAGGCAAAAGGCAAAAACAAGAGAAGAGAATTCGACAAGTTTTTAAAGGCCCTGAAAACCTATTTTCTCAATCAGCTTCTTTCTATGAAGGAAAGGCTCCTCAATGAATTTTCTGCTGGAAGAGTTTTGGTTATTTCACATGAGAGATTTCTGTATTTATTTTTTGGTCTGTGTTCCTCTCACTGGTTTGAAGTGGGCAGGGCTGTGTTGGAAAAGATAGGTGCGCTCCAAAACCCGACTGGCACAGTGCCGATTTGTGACCGCCACTCCACTTCAGTTCAGCACACAAAACGTCACCTGCCTTTAAGCTGGCTTGAATAGGTAGCTCTGTGGCAAGTAACCAAAATATCATGGGTACCAACAGCATTGTGAACCATAAATACAATACTCCATATTGCTCAGAGTTCACTTAGAGTTTTAATTATCAGAGATTTCACATCATATCTGCTGCCTCATGTGCTGCCTGTATGTTGATTTGAGTTTCCGCGCCCTTACTGCTACGTAACAAGCATCACTGTGGCCAAATGGAGCACACCCAATCTGATGTTCGTTTTATTATTACTTATTAGACATGACTGTGTAACGTTAAAGAAAAATACCTAGAACTTGAAAACAAGTTTTAATCTCTAAAAACATAAAATCACTTTTGATTGTCTTTTTAGTCCATATAGGTTGTTGTTTCTTAATGTGTTGATGAAAAGAAGTGACCACTGATGACACGTCTTCACTTGTGCATAAAAAGACTTCATTAAGAGAACAATGTCAAGAACCCACCGAATCTGAGAGTCTCTGGTGCCAATTGTGAGATCTCTCTCTTTCAGCCCAAACTACTATCCTTATATGTGGTTTCTTGTCTTTCCAAAACCTCACCTTTACACACAGATAGTTGGTCAAACATCTGTTAAAGCTGTAAAAAGGATACTTAACCTATGAACTCAATTCATCTTTTAACCTCTAAACTGGCTGTTTTAAGAAAGAACACAGGTTCAAATTTCACATGACAACTGTAAATCACATAACAAGGGATGGAGAGGACAATACACTACAAGGTCTTAAGACAAAATGCTCACTTTGCACAATTTACATTTTAATTTTGTTGATGAATTGTGTCAAAACCAAATTTTCTGTTTACTCAGATCATGACAACTCAGGCATGTTAATGATAAAAATAAAATCTTGTACGACTTTGGTGTGAACTACAACAGCTTTATCCATGTTAAGTGGGTTTAAAATAAAAAATTACCTTCAATGGACAGATGATAAGTTAAAAGTGACCTTTATTTTGGATGAATTTCATGTTAAAATGAATTTTCCTTTTAGATTTTTGAAAAATGTTACTAGCTTTCAAATACTTTGTTGGGACAGAATTAGTGTTTAAAAGGTCAAATCTTAATATTTTCATGTTGCAGCTCTTATAACGGCGACTGTTCCTTCTTCAATACAGCCTTACGATGATCGGCCCTGCCGCTGTGCCACCTGAGCTGCAGCCGCCCTGTTTGAACTGCTTTGCATTTGTTGGCTCCTTTTGCGTCTGTGTTCCCCCTTTAAAATGTTACACAAAAGTGATCATTCTTTTAGTGTTATTTTCAAATGTTATTCGAGCCTCGTTTTTCAGCTGTGCCTTTGAAATTTTCTGGTGCTGCTTAGCAACAGGCACACACCTGCTGCTTCCTTCAGCTTTCCAACTGATGAGCCGATGCTTTTTACAGCCCAAATACTGCAGGCCTTCCCACACATGCTAAATGCCACACATCTAATCATAACAGCTTTGGTAGCTCCTTTCGTGCTGATAAAAAACATTTAACCACGGTAAAGATGTATTAGCTGCGGTTATGAGGTTTTTTTTGCATAAAACACGAGCTTGAAATTGTGTAGTCTTTCGAGTCTATGAGCTAAAACTGTTGAATTTTATACTAAGATGAATGTTCCTTTTAGATTTTTTGGAAAGTGTTACTATCCAGTTTTAAAACATCTTGCTGGGAGAGAGTTGGTCTTTAAAAAAGACAAACCTTGATATTTCCATGTTTTAGTAGCAGCAAGTCCTCAAACGGCAACCATTCCCTCTTTAATGCATACCAATCACTTTTGCAGAAACTATAAAGGCACTGAGGGTAATTCTGGTTGGCCAGTTGAATTGGGATGAACCTTTCTCCTCGAGTCTAACTGCTGGCCCCACTGCCAGCTCACCATTATGGACAAAACATTGGCAGAGTGAGAGGCCTTCAAAGAGTGGGATGTCTCTACAAAGCAACGATCGGAGCTTCAGAAGCAGCTACAAACGGGGACACTCATGGCCACCAGCCACAGTGTGCCTTTCGACGGGATGTGAATGTGTGATAGGATGGGGTCATTCACTCCGAGCAAAATGAGGGTTGTAATGTTGGATGAAGGCGCACTCTCAAAAATTAGATTTCAAAAAGGGTTCATCTGAGAGCGGCGAGGACAAACCAGCTATTTGTCTGACAGTCGTTCTGCTGCTTTGGCCACAAAATAAATGACATTATTTGGTGATTTAAAAACTCAGACACTGAATTGTGCTGGGATATTTGCATACAATTGCACATACTATGAATTTTTACTTTTAACTTGAAAATGTAAAAACCAAAATAGTTTGACCTGCAGTAGTGCTGAATGCTGAACCTTAAAAAGTCTGGCTGAAAAGAAGTATTTTTCTGGTTGAAAGTTTCAACTGTGTTGCACCTCTGACAGGCTGCGGTCAGAGGTGACCAGAAAAGAACATTGATATTGGACAATTTTGCAAAATCCTGAATTATGTTGACAGTCTGCACATGGCAACTATGGTATGGTTAAGGTTAGACAATAACCTGGTTTCAGACAAGTACATTAAATCAGCAATCACATCTCTGATTTGACTGATATTTCACTGTCTTCTTAAACTCTATGGAAGTCAGTAATGTGCTTTTTCACATCTGTAACACACCTGGTAGTGATGTCACAGGGTCCTGAAGTACATCTGTACAGTTAAACCACTGGAAGTCAGCAAAACAAGATTTCGTGTGTGTTTTAGATGACGTGACTTCAACAACAACAAACAACATCACATAAGCCAAAAATGTTTCCAAAGACATGCGGGAAGTTATTAAATGCATTTTCCTTAAGAGTGTGAAACAAGATGAGATATACATTTTTTTTTCAATCAAGCAAAACACATACTTCTGTAGTTTCAGATCAGACTCCTGCCATATGCTGCAATACACATGCTTCATCATCTTGTTTGACTTGAAAAATGTAAAACATTAGCTGCTTAGGATTCCACAGCAGATATCTACTGTGCGAGGAAAATACTTTATCGTCACAATATGCGAGTGGTTTGCTTTTTGCTATGGATCAAAGTACTGTGGCTTTGCTATTACACAAAATAATCGATTTTATGTTATTTAAGAGTAGCATTTCAGCAGCATTACGTTGTCCATGAAGTATATATAGCATGTCGCCAAATTCAATTAGTGCTGTCAGTTTGTCATTGTAAACTGACCTTCAAAAAAAGAATGTATTGCGGTGCTTGTTTTTCTAAAGAAATGACTGACATGATCTTCCAAAAGTCTACCGTAAAAACAACAAATATGAAAATTGTATTTCTTGATTCTTGTGCAATTTAAATTAAACTTGCAAAAATGAAAAACAAATAAAAACAAAACAAATATAACAGTAAATTAGATAAACAATAAACCTTCAAAACAACTCAATAAACAAATGATCATAAACAACACAAATGAAATCTCACATGTTCAAAAAGGAGTTGGAAGTAGTATACACTTATTCATTCCTACCCCTTTCTCAACTACTCATCCTTAAGCTTATATGCAATTCATGAAAAACTTATTCTCTGTACAACCCAAATATCCACCTGGTGTCAATAAAATAAAAAGTAAACAATTATATTTTAATGTTGTTTATATATAGTAGAGGGTTGGATATCTTCATCTGGTGTCCTACGTTGACCTTGTTATGGAGCTATGAACTCACATTTCCTCTCCTTGTCTGCTGCGCCTCCACTGCAGGAGACAACTTCCAGCCTGTAGATGAGAATGTGGTTTTATTTTCTTCTTTGATTGATTGCTGATTAATTAGATGTACACAGGCTCTTTGTAAAGTCCTTAGAGACACGCTTTATGATGATATTCTAGCAGGCTATCATCATTATCTCCCTGTCAGACGCTGTCAGACGTTTCCTAATTGTCATACACCTTCTCTCTTCTTTCTAACGCAGTACTGAAAAGGCAGGTCTATCCAAAATTTTGACGGATCAATCAGGGTCATTCTCATTTCAGAAGTGGGTGACTTGAGCAAGTTACAATTACTGAACCAGAGTTGTACACACAGTTGGACCAGTCAGTGTCTTTGGAGGCAACATAATTAACCTGCAACTCAGCAAGACAGGGAAATAATAGCTCTTTCCTGTTATAATATTAACAAATTAGTATTTTTTGCTGGTGATGCTGATAGTTTTACTCACACCAGAGGACTCAAACAATGCATCTTAGACTGCATTTTAGCTGTAAAAGATTGTTTGATGCACTGGAAAGTCCACTTCTTAACATCATCAATGAGTCACTGAATCCTACTGTTGTTCCAACATCTTGCAGAACAACTGTAGTCACACCTGTACTCTGAAGTCCAAACCTTGATCTACCTACAGTAAGCAATTATAGACCAATTTCTAATCGTCCTTTCAAGTCTAAACTGTTGGAAAAATTGGTTTGCTACCCAATTCACAGCCCATCTGTCCACTCCTTTTGAGCAGTTTCAGTCTGAGTTCAGATGTAAACACTCTACTGAAATTGCACTCACCAGGGTAGTAAATGATTTGTTAATTGCTTTGGATTTTCATCTAACATCTGTCCCGTATTTGACATTGAGGACCACAAGGTCCCTTTTGATCTTCTTGAGAACTCTGTTGGTCTCAGGGGGCTGGTACTTGTTCTGTCTGGCAGAACTCAGCATGATGCGTACAATAGTTCTGTATTGGAGTATCTGAGACTTAAATCTTCAATCAGTCATCAATAAACAGGACATAAATTTTTTGTTACGTAGATGAGATTTATCTCCCTGTCAAGACGTTCTTCAGCTTTTGTTTTTGGAAAATGTTTTACTGAAAAATAGTCCTTGGTGCTTAAATGCTTCCAGCATTTTATTGCAATAATACTGTTTGTTGGTCCAGACAAACAATGTTTGATTGCTACCATTAATTTTGATGGGAGCACTATTTCAAACAGTCAGACGGTAAGACATTTGGATATAATGTCTGACCCTGAGAGCAAGCAACATTCCCAACTATTATTATTTACAGATTCTGATATTGCAGTTCATATGCTTATAATATATTGAATCCACTATTGTGTGCGTGTATCTATGTATTTTTCTCCAACCAATAACAAATACATCATGCGTTGTATGTCTTTGCCTAGGCTATCAATACAAGTGAATGAATCCTACTGGCTTTGGTCATCCCCTGACTTTTCTCCCAGTGTCACTAGCAGGTAAAATTTTTCACATATCCTGTGAAATATCTGACTGTCTACTGGAAAGATTGGCACAAGTACAGATATTCATGGTTCCCAGGTGATGAATCCTAATGACTTTCTTGATCATCTGACGGTTCCTCTAGAACCACCATGAGGTTGACATTAGTGGTTTAGAGTGAAATGTCAAGCTCCCCGAAAAGCACAATGCTGCTATCATGGCTGTAGACATGGCTTAGTCTTGAGTACATGGAAAGTAATCCTTTGCAATTGACAGGAGAACAAGTCAAAGATGCCTGTGACTGCAGTTTGAAAGTTTCTCTTTGAGAGTAAGGGAATCAGGGAGAAACACGTGACAGGGATGGAGTGTATTTTTCTGCATTATTTTCAATCAAAGTTATATTGACCCTCAGAGAAGTTCAATAAAGAACTTATGAGTTACTGTAAGCTGAACCAGGCCTCTGAGAGTCTAAAGAGTTGCACATAAAGTAGATTTATCACAGCATCTTTCTGGTTCCCACAGGTTTTGACTTACCTCTGAGAAACATTTTTCTAAAAATAGAAACTTAATTAAGGATATCATTAAAGCTCCAAATTACCCATACAAAATACTTAAGTCAATTACACAGCATTCATTTGGCAGACGCCGTGGTCCAAAGCGACTTGCAATAAGTGCATTCAACCTATAAGCAAAAGAGTATTTACTACAATAAATCAAATATAAGAAATCCATCTTCTTAGAAACAAGCAAGGTGATATTAAAAAACACACAGGTTCTGGTGCGAGTAAATTAATGTGCTGTCTTTTACGAGCCTCATTCTCTGGTGCAGAACTGCAGCTGAATCATTATTGCAGGGTTATAACTACTGGATTTTAACAGGTGATTCATAATCACCATAGTTAACACTCCACCTCACCTGTAGGTGTCAATTACGAAACAGCACGTGACATGGAGGAACTTTTACAATCCACCACCCCAGTAGTGTCCACTAACTTAAGACAGTCACAAATAGAACTTAATCTGCAAATTAACAAGCAACAAACACAGGCAGCACATAATTTTCATCCCTTGAAATAATAACTAAATAAACAGTACAGCTGTTTTTCAATGACAAAAGGAGGTTAATGTCTGCACTAAAATTGTTACTAAAATTTGTTACAGAAAGAATGTTGAAAATACAAATCTCAAAAGATAGTTGTAAATCTTCTTAGCAAATTATTAGTTGGGAAAAAGATGTCAGTTAAATGCAGTGTAATGAAAGAAACATTTTTTTCTGACCAACAAAGGTTCATGAAAGTCACTAGAAACCATGAAAAGATGGTGCAGGATGTCTTTGTTCAGCAGCAGTGAGCTGTCCAGAAGATATTTAAGATATTTATACTGTTGCTGCAGTACAGCTCTCTTCTGGTAAAGCATTAAAATATTTTTAATGACTCATCCTGCACTCGGGTGTGTACATACATTTATCCAAGTAAATGTGTTCAGAGGTGACTAGCCAACTGCTCCCATCATATAAAACCACACTTGACCTCGTTAGCTCATGGGTCATCGTAGCTAAGATTATCGCGGTTTGTTACATTACTAAGAGCACGATGGTTCTCTGTCCTCTACAGCTGCCAGATTTTTTAATGGAGAGGCTTTTTCGTAACCTAATTTCATATTTATGTGTGTATGCAGGTTGGTATGTACAGTGTATGTATGACATACACACTGTATGTAATGTATGTTTTTCTCTTTACAGTTCACCTTTCTCACATTGTGTGTTTTGAAAGTGTGGTTTTTTGGTTTTTTTTACTCTTTCCTTTTTTCCATGTTAGGCACTTTGCAATCTCTGGCATTGATTAAACCCCTAAAAACTAAACTGTTCATTAAAATCACATTTTTAAAAGTTTTTTTCCATCAAAAATCCCATCATGCCTTAAAATAGCTTAGAAGTAACTCTACACCTTTGCCTTCATTTAGTATGTGCAGCTCTAAATAGTCCCCACCTCCATCTCCACCCACCCCTCACTGTGTCCTTAGTCAATCAATGGAACAGCGTTGGACTTCGATATAAGTTATGTGGTAAAACACAGCTCTGAAAAAAAGGCCACTACAAACCTGAGTTTTCTCTGAAAGTTTGACTCTTGTATATTCAGATCCTTTGTTAATACATGAGGGCTCAACATTTCTTCTTTTGCAACTTTGCAACCAAAAACAGAACATGTCTCCACCATTGTTTTAAAAAAACTTAGCTTGCAAAATACTGATATGTATGGTAGCTACACCTGGCTTCTCCTCTGATACTGGGTCGTTTCACTGTAGCCCCACCCTGCAAGTTGGTTCCTTAAGTATGTTACATATGAAACAGGCTGTCTGAATCTGTGTTTCTGAGACTGTCATTGGTACACTGCAGTTCCAAGGCAGGAAGACTCCATGGCCATGGTGCTGACTGCTTATTTTGCCTGCGATAATGTGTGTCTTTTAGCATGCACCATATGAACATGTTCACAAGGATCAAGAACTCGATTGTCATTGGGGTCTTGAAAGCATAAACAGAGACAGACAAAGAGTTTAATCAACAGCTTTATGACACACTTTACATTATAGCCTGCTTATTGCTGAAACATTGCCCTGAATACCATTACAGGTATCATGTGTAAAGAATGACATTCATATTTCAATCTTAAAATAACCTGAAAGGTAAACCTCATAGTATTTGGTCTTGGCGCTGTGTAGACAAGCAGTGCATCAGTGAGGGGAACCGTAGACTGTTCTGTTTACAGAAGGCATTCCCGTTCACTTCCTTCATTTTAATGCATAAGGTGTTTGTGAAATATGACAGGGATGTGTGTGTGTGTGTGGGTGTACTTGTGTATGTGTGTGTTTCTGTGTGTGTTATAACTGAGGGGAAGCAAGAGGAGAGGCAGAAGATGAACATGCTTTATGGCAGTAGTAAAATTCTCCATGGTCCGTCTGCTAGGGAAGAGCCAAGGGCAGAATGTTTATGGCTCCCAAACATTATAAACTACCTCTGTGCATTTACCTCAAGCTGCTGTGTTTGGCCAGCCATGTCCCGCCGCAGCAGAACGGGCGTCGGAGTGGCGTGTCTCTTCATGAATACTAACTATACGTCTGTTTCACTATCATTAAATGTATCTTTACTATTTTCAGCCTCACTTCGTCTGCTGGTAAAGTCAGGAGCACCGAGGTCTGATTTCATGCGGTGAATATCAACTGGTACACGGTCCACACAGCAGTGTTGGTTGAATGCATGCATGTCCTCCTCTGATACTGCAGTGAATGCAATACAAGCAGAAAAACAACCAATATCTCAGTGAGGTTGAACCCTCTGGAGTGAAATTGCAAAATACACAGACGCCATTTCAAAACATCACAAAATGTCTGAGACGTATAGCTATGCCCTGCAAGGCAAATGTCACGTAACCAATGGGGTTAGCCAAAGTAGCATTATTAACTGCAGGTGTGATGATATTTGTGACTCTATTTTTTTGTGACTCTATTGTTTCTTTTGGGGAAAAACACACATTTCAGTAGGAATTGATAATTGAAAAAAGTATTGATTATAATAGTATTGAGCCCTGCCCATTACATTATCTGATTTTTCTCTAAACAGTCTGAACAGAGCGGCTGGAAGTCTTTCGTCGGGTGACACATATAAAGAGCTGAAAGGAAAGTTCTACGACAAAGGCGTAGTTGCTATATAATTTCTGCCACTAGGGGTCTCACAATCAAAACATGAACAAAAAATGTAGTTTAGAGACATTTTGAAGTGGCGTTGGATCATGAGAGTTGTTGTCTTTATTGTTAAACAACCACCATTGCTGATGAAAATATATCTGATGTTACCCAGGCAGAAGTCGTGTTCACAGATGAGGTAATGAATTTGTAATGGAAGCAACTAGAGGGAGTGAAGGGGATACATCAGCACTGACAGGCAACCAAATGAAACGCACCATTACCTAGAACACAATTATGTATTTCTCTGGGTTTGAACATTGTTGGAAACATTTGGGATAATGTAAGTACACAACTGAACAAAATATATAACATAGGTCTAGTTGTTTGTAGACATTTTAATGCAGAAATGTTGCATATTATGCCTTTAATAGAGCAGTGACAGAGAAAATTATGAAAATTATCTTATGTTGAAGGGATCCTTAAATTTGACTAGAGGTAATGTTTGTGTGAATATTCATAATGGATGTAATGTAATACAGTGTCACAGCTCTTGTCAATCAGATTTACTTGTCTTTTTAGTATTTCTGAGAGACTGTCTTGCTGCAAGTTATTTCTCATGATCATCATTAAAATTTCCCGTTGTTCAAATTTTGTCAGGACTAAACAGAAGTGATGAGAATTTGACTGTTTCCAAAGACTGTTGTGTAATGCACTTTTTTACTCTTAACCTTCATCTCCAGTACAGCTTGATGTGTTATTGAGGCTGACGAAAACTAGCCTTCTCCTTGGCTGTCTTTGTTGGTCATGTAACACTTGCCAATTTACTCAGTTCAGCTATTTAGCTTCATTAGGATATGATTGATAAATTAGATATTAAGAAACTAGTGAGCCATTGATTTTTAATTTACTTCTTGGTTCATCATATTATTGCACAATGCCCCCAGAGCTACAATCTGCGAAAACAGACAACACATTTTTATTTCCACATGTACACCCAGCAGTCACAACACAAAAATCTGCAAAATCATACCCCAGAATGAACTCTTCTGTGGCCATGGATTATATTAAGCTGCCATATGTTTCCCATACACAAACTATGTTATGTTTTTTTGGTCTGTGGCACGGAGAATTAGCAGCACCAGCTCCTAGGAACAAGAATAGGACCTTTCTTCATAGTGTATAGAGTACATCATGCAAGCCTAAGTCCCGGTGTACAGAGGCACTCCATCTGAATCCTAACACCATTTTACACTCAGACTTTGAAAGCTGCTGTCAAGGGATACAAGATTTATTTGCCTGTAATTGCCTAATTTTGCCTTTCCTGCAGGCTCAGAGGGAGCCGCAGCCCACCGATAGACAGCCTAACCTTGCCTACTGAGGAACAGTCCAAGGATGTAATACTGTCAGCTTCACATAGTCCTCGCTGGTGATTTATCATCACTGCCTCCCTCCTTCCCTCCCGTCCTCCCTGCCGTACTTCTCCCCACCTTCTGCTTGAACAAACACTTAGTGAGTTGTTATGGTTCCGCTCATTGAAGGTAAACTCTGAGTGTTTGCGCTGCAACGCAAAGGAGGGATCTGTTGATAGAGGTAACTTAGAACTGAGACAAGAGGAGAGTTGTTTTGAATGACTGCAACACACCCCGGATGGGTTGTTTGTCAGGATCAATAGCCCAATCTGAACAAGCAAGCAATGGAGGTGTCTTTTGTTACGCCGGGGCGGACAAAGGTTCACTGATCATGAGTGTTTACGCTGGCGAGGCGCTGAGAGTGGCAGCTCTGGTGTGAAGATCAAGAGGACACTTCTGAAAACACGATGGCCTTATTTTTACAGTATCATTTTGAAATCCATAGTTGTGTGATTACTTGCTTTTGCTTGTGCAGAATTTTAAAAAGTACTGATATACAGTAGTTCAGACTTTCAGCAACACACAAATACCTTGGTTCAAACAAGGTAAGATGAAGAAGTCAGTCTCTTCATAAGCCTCTTTTAATGGAATTTGTAGCTGGGACATGTTAAAATAACATATCGACCAGACAGTAGACTTCCACGTGATCACACAGAGATGATGTATAAGCTGAGGTTCATGATGCGTGAAGCCTATAGCCTATTTTCCACAGTACATGTGGCAGAGTATGCTCAATTTTACTGCTTATCTACAGTCACTCTGTGGCTTTAGGTGGGATAAGACTGGGCTTACTCCGTACACTGCTTATGCAGTTTTAAGATGTTCTGAGGCTTCTGGCTCAAGTGCAAAATTATTACAAACAATTCAGTTTTATATCCAGCCTATAAATAATATTTTCTTTAAAGCTAGAGAGAAAAAATATTCCTTTTGTTTACAAATCTGGAATACAAAAAGAAAACTAAAAACATTAAAAAACAGTAAAGAGGGATTGACTTAAAATGATGATCAATTATTTTGATTACAATGGATACAGATAAAGAAATGTATTCAAAGTTTCAGTGTACTGTGTTTGTAAGAATAACCCAAGTTCAGACAAGTTTAATCCAGTTGATATAGTTGTGTATTATCTCTGCTGTCATATGGCAAGACTTTGCATTTAGTGGCACAACCGGTACCCCACAGTGTTTGGCTTACAGCATGCATAAATACAGAAACTCATTCCACATAACAAATAACCGACACTACAAACTGTGTTAGGAAGCCATGGCAGGAGCAAAGTCATTAGTCACATAACGTACAGCAAGCCGGTTATTATCGCAAAATAAATCCTGACAGGCTGAATCTGAATCTGATTGCATAAAGAGAAACACCTGGTCTTCCAGTCATATTATCCCTCTTAAAACACACTCACAAAACAAATAAATCTTCTGAACCAAGCTTGCAGTTTGAATTGTTTATATTGCAAGCTAAAGTAACTTACAAGCATCCATGACAGGATTGAAGTTCTTGATGTCAGAATGATACAACAGATTTTGCACACAATGTACATTTTGATTGGTCACGGCAGGAAATGTAACTATCTCTGTTCCATGTACAATATGTGTATCAGTGAGTAAACATGTACGATGTCCGCTATCTGGAACTGGCATACCAAAATTGGATGCAGCAATTATCAGTGTTACTAATAACACCTGCGTTTGACCGGTCCAATTGTCCACTGTGAGAAAAGCCACATTTGGAGAAGATAAGATAAGATAAGATAAACCTTTATTTGTCCCACAGTGGGGAAATTTGCAACCAGAACTGGTGATTTCAATATTACATGTGCTGATCAGGGATTCTAAGGCCTCCTCACACCCATGACACACACACAGGTGTTTCTACTTCTCTTGCCTGATTAGATGTCTTCTAAGGACTGTGTAGGAGTATACAGACAGCTTGACTGACATCTCCCTCACTCTAATGTTAATTTTATTGAACCTGTTACTGCAGGGTAACATACAGCTTTATCATTCTCATGTTTGGAACAGAATCAATTCATTTCAATACAGTCACCACCATCAGATGTTTTCCTCTTGTGGATGTGTGGTAAATCTGTGCCGAGCTTCGCCGTTCAAATGTGACTAACTTTGATGTGCATTTGACAACTGTCATGACAGTTGTGACATTTGACTGAATTGAGAGAATGCGACAGTCCAAATTTAAGGAGGTGATCACATTAGCTTTGCTGTGCCGTCCAATTCTGTATAACCCTGCTCTGTTTAATGAGAAGCAACATTTAAATTTTCCACCTGATATCCATGTTGCCATGAATTAAACTCGTCACTAATTAGTCACTATGCTGCCTATACTTGTTATATGCAACATGTGTGTTTGCATATGAATTGTAGAGCTGCAACTAATGATTATTTTAATTATCATTCAATCCTTAATCTTCAGAAAATAGTTAGAAGTGCCCATTATACTCTCTCTATAGATCTAAAACCCAAAGAAATTTAGTTTACTATCACAAAACTCAAATTAGGGAGTTTTTGGTGTTTTTGCTTGAAAAATGACTGAAATGATGCTGATTAATTTTGTGTTGATCCAGAGTCGAGACTAATTGTTTCAGCTCTACTGAACTGATTAAAATTTTCTATAGTTTACTATTCTCATTTTGTGTGTATTTGACCTTGTGTATTTTTTTTATTCTTTTCTTTTTTCCTCTTAAAACATTTTGTAATCTCTGGTTTCGTGAATTCTCTTCCTCCTTCTTCTAAAGGCTCCAGCACCACCTGTTTCATGCAGACATGCAAATGAATTTCACAGTGCCAGTTCTCTTTTGTAACTGGATACTTATTAGCTCATAAGCTTTGGTCACCTCATGTAATTTGCAGCGTACAGTAGGTCGGCCAACTTTAACCAGAACAGAAGTCTCATTAGCTGGAATATCTGGAGAACACCTGTATGGGTCTGCAAGGTCTTTAATCCAGTCTGTATATACAGAATGTGTGGGATTTCTTTCCCTGTTAGATGCAAATACCTCCAGTTTTTCCTCTGGTCCTACCATAATTTAAATAATTCTGTAATGTAGCAGTAGCTAAATGCCATCAGGCTGCCACTGAGGAACACTACAAATACTTTCTACCTCCCCCTGGAATATTAATTCAGCAGGGCTTTGCATATGAAACACTTTGCTTTCTGAAACAATGCTCTACCCGACCTTTATTAATAAATTGTGCTCTTATTAATACCTGCTGATGGAGGTGAGAGATCATGTTCACCTTAATTTGACCTCTCAATTTACACGTTACATTGATAATGGGTTCATTCATCAGTGTGAATTGGCTTGGTTAATTTTTTTCCTCACAGAACTAAATGGGAAGATTAGCTTAGCAAATTACGACTGATGAATGACCCATTAGGAAAATCAAGCATCTAGGGCAATGATGGTCTGACACCAGCATTAACCTTAAAACAGTAGCTGCATTTCACTTATTGGATGTTTGCATGTGTAAAGAACAATTTTGTCATTTCAACATTTTTTCCTTAAAAACATTTTTAAAAAAGCAAATTGATCAATTTGATTATTTTTTAATTTTGTATTCAGTTAGTTTGTATATTTTTCCTACAAATGTATATTTTATATTATTATAACTGTGTTTTACTATATTGTTTTTTGTTATCTCTTCACACACAAACCTCCACCTGCACCAGTTTATTTACCAGCAATAAACACATATCGTTAGTTATGTATCGTAGTTCCAGATTAATAAGTATCTGTGTCCTCTGAGAGCTGTCGCTTGAATTCATCCCTGTGTGTGTGCACAGTCGTGAAGATTTTCTTTCCAGCCCTCGTGCCCTGCACAGGTCCGCTTCTGCATTATAAATCAACTGTCTGACCTGGGCTCTACTCGCAAAACTCAGCATTTTCTTCAGCTAAAGCAGGTAGAGCATTGGGCCTGGGTCTTGGAGGACAAAGCTTATATGAAATACAATGTTAGTTACATATTGTAACTATATTCTGTGAGTATAGGCTTTGCCCTCTAAGAGCTGTGGCTATTGGGTTAAGAATGAAGCTGATGTAGTCAATGCCCACTGTGACACCAAGGTCCACAAGCATATAACATACAGGAGATCCTCGTAATGTGAAGCTTAATAAGGCAGGAGGCACCAGCTGTGCCATGGTTAGCACCATATCAGCTCTGTGTGTGGGGGCTGAGTCATATTACACACCTCCACACAGCACTGCCACTGCAGAGGGGTGGGACGTTGATTATCTACCTTAATGGTCCCCCATGCAGCCCACTAATCTGTGATGATGGGATTAGAGGCTCACCGTTTGGGATGTGAGTAAAAGCACCACATTCTGACAATGTGTCATCTGCTGTCTATCATGTTTAAAACCTAATGAGTCAGGGAGGACTGCGACACAGAAACGGATGACAGGGAACAGAGAAACCCAAGATGCTGCTACACAGACGTCTGCCACTGTGATCCCTCTGAGGAGAGCTGTGGATAAGACTCTTGTTGAGTTCACCCGGACACCCTGCGGAGTCTCCAGTCCTGTTGCACTGCCTGCTTGTGTAATGGTATCACACAGTCAGTGGCCGGTGAGAGAAGGCGTCCTCTCACAGTGGTTGCTCGTCTCATTCGTTCATGATGAACCATTGCGTGTGCATTGCGTGTTCTCTCGTGAGCTGAACAGATCCACCTTGGCCTTCCCGAACCTGTCCCACAACATATGAACAAGACAGGTTCTGGAGGTGTGGGTGAGCGAGGGATGGTCAGCATTCGCCCCTTGTGCTGAAGTGGGTCGAGCTCTTGGATGTCACTGTGGTGAGAGTCAGGCAGCTGTCATAGACCTCCCAATGTTTGTTGGTTTCTCTGGGGAAACACCCCTGACTTAGTGGCCATAGCAGAGACAGTTGAGGGCAGCAGTGCTAAGTCGCTCTGAGCTGTAGAAATCTGAGCAGCACACTGGTGAGAACGGTCAGAGAGGTGGGGCGTAAACTTGATACCTTGATACCGTGGAGTCGCAGCCATGGCTCGCTCTTGCTGAAGAAGGTCGCCTTGGGAAGACGGATGGTAGTGAGTCTCTGTTCCAGCAGTTGGACAGAGGAAAACCTTTGTGGACCCTGTACTGGCTCCCCTTCCGGGATGTCTGGGAAATATATTCATGAGTGATGTCACACTCTTGCATCCATTCTCACCACTGCTTTGTAATGATGATTTAGCACATTTTGTTTTACACTAAAAGTTTATTGTTTTGTTGAAGCCTTATTCCTTTACAACTTCACTTTACCTCTGTAATGCATCCAATTAAAATGCCTATATGTTAATATCTATATTGGCACAGGCACAAGTCTTGTATTTCAGAGGACAAAGGCAGAAATGACCTTGCTTTAAATGGATGCTATGTATGTATTAACTCCACCTGCTGTGTTCACAGCATCACTGCCAGCGCCACTTTTGTTAAGAGACATTTAGGCTTGTTTTTTTTTCTTTTTTTTAACTGAATGTTGCTTGGAAATATTGGCAGTCAGAGGGTTTGTTTTTCTGGGCTTGTTTTCAAAATGTGCTTGGTCTTTCACCTGCTTAATACACAGAAAACAAAACGGCCAAACAGTCTCAAATATAACACAAGCTGTCAATCACTACCACCCGCTGCCTGGCTCTGATACCTGCACAAACTGCAGGACCTGTCTACACTGAACTCCATGTCTCCCTGTGTGTTTCTTTGAATTGGTCTGTTGTAACAGCCTCTGCAGTACTTTGCAGTGACCGGCCAGTCTCAGCAAGGAGCAAAAGACCACATCACAGAAAAAAGGTTTGAAAGCTCAGTTTATTGTTTCATATAAAATGTTAAAATCAAAGGGAAATATTTAGGGCTTGTGGCGATAATCTAATCACTGGACTATTTAAAAGGAGGCTGAACAATCATTGCGCCTTGAGCTGACTCTGGTCTGGACTCAGAGAAACACAGAGGTGCCACTCAGACCCTGCCTTCAATCTACCCACTGAATCACAAGCATCGGCTCACAGCAAATGTTAAAAACCATCACTCCACTCACACACACACACCCACACAACCACCCACTCTAAGTGTCAATTAGTGTTCAGGTGATGATACAGGTCTCCGCTGCTACACTGTTTTTCTCTCTTTCCCTACAAAGCTATGGTGCCAAAGAAGACAGAGTGCATCAATTAGAGACGTACTGTAGACATTAAATATAATTAAACAGAATCAGTAGGCATCGGTGTAATAATAATAAAAGAAACATTCAATAACGTTTGAATTCAATTAAACTAAATAGTTTCATTAAACGGTAATAAAATGGTAGGCTAATCAAACTGATTCTTTAATAGGGACAGTTAAAATCAGATCAGGATGCAGCCGTTGCATTTTTATCCCTTGTTTAGCAGCTCAACTTTAACAAGGGCCCCAGAATTGATACCATTGAAGGCTTAAAGACTTGCTCCCATTCACCATATTCGAAGTTGCATTATGTAATTTGTTTTTAAGAATTTTAGGTTAAATCATTCAGTAAAACCATTTTGTACCCCAAGAGGTGATTGGAGTGTGATAGTGTAGCCTCCTCCCTGTAGTTTCAGCTGGGAGTTTGCTTCTTAGCATTTTAGTTCAATGAATAAACAAAAATAAATTCACAAAATATCAAATAAGAAAATACAGCCAAACACCTTCTAGCGCCATACTTGCAAGTACTGGTATAACCTTTGAGAATTTTGGGGCACATGGACACAACAAATCAGTCAATACAAGTATATTTTTGTACCATTAATCTAAACTAAATGTAATGTCACTCAGATTACATGGAGGACTTGCTTTAAGTTGCTTAGCCCTTACTTAACTGAAAAGGACATTCAAACTATTCATCTTAATCTATCAATCTTATTTAGCATCACAGACTCGTCCCCTGTAGACTTGTAAGATGGCGGGTCAAAGATGGTGGATTACTCCTTTAGAGAAGAGAATTCATGTCATGTTACTTACAATGAACCCATCGAAACTTCTCAAACCTCTCCCACATCATAATTCACTTCCCGGTTCCATTCCTATCCTTATTTTCTTTCAAGACACTACAGCTCACCATGAAACACCTCCTGTTGATTACTTACATTAAGACAATTATTTTTTGTATTACAAGTTTTCTGAATTTTTATGTTTTACTGTCCAAATGATGCATTATCTAATTAAATATGTGCTAATTTGCATTCATTTCCAGAACTGACCTAAAATAAACCTGAATGTGTACTTTGAACATTTTCTTTCCACTGGTCTGAAAGAAGACATGTTATTGAAGCAAAATAGCCCAAAATCTCAAAATTGACCAGTGCATAAATAAACTATGTTTTTGCCTGTAGTGTCTGGCCTTAATGCACAGTTCAATACTTCTGTTTGTTGCTCGGAAAGCATAATTTTTATTCTTTGAGATTCTGTGAGATATTCAGTAAAAGCTGCAAGCTGCATGTTGTTTTTGATATCGTCAAGACTAAAGTCAACAGATTTGTGAATCTACACTTTGGTAAACAAGGTCTGGGTTGTCTGTAGTCACAGGAGTATTTGTAACCCTTTGCAATGCCTGTCGGATTGAAAAAGGTTATTAGTTGCCTGTTGTAAGACTAACCTAATTGAGTCCAGTTAACGCTCAAAGTTTGTCTCAGTTTATATACTTTGTTGTCTGTTGTCTTTGAATACCTCTTCTCTTTTTCCCTGTTAGAGCGTTTTAACTACAAACAAATCATGGCGATAAAACCACCCGTAGTTTATTATTCATGTCTGGCTGTTTCTGCCTTCTGTGCGTTCATCTGCTATACAGACATCCCTCCTCAGAGAGCCTGTTCTGTAAAACTGGGTGAATGGTGTCAGAGGGGGCCTGGATTGATGTTGTCAGGAAGTAACCAGCTTTTATGTTAATTCATCAGCTGGCAATCATGGTAGAAAGCAGCAGAAGTTAGATGGAGGTGGAGTGGCTTAGTGACTGTGGGCGTGAAGATCATGAACAGAGATGTGTAAGAGATTATGTATCACAAATTATTATCAGACTCAGCACTGATCATTGTCAGTCTTAAAATACCAAAGAAGTGACATTAGCATAGCTTGACCTGTGCTGAGGAGAGGTGAATCTAAATTTACACACAAGTCTTATTTTCAAAAGACGGGCTAGAGAAAGAGGGAAATTGTGAATTTATGTATTATTTATCTAACAGCTTGTTGGCTTCCAAACGAGGAAAAAATTGACAGTGGAGTGTAGCATGTGCAGCTAGGTGGTCTCAACTATCTATACTATATCTCAACTATCAAGTATTTCTTTAAGGAAAGAATGTGCGATGGCCCCGAGGTGCAAAACACTACAAAACCAGAAAACACAAGGACATTTCAGAAAATTGAAATTTAAAATGAAAAAAAAAAAAAAAAAATCAAAAATGGTCCTTAATGCAGCAGCACATCTGGTCAACCAGCCAAAGACAGCTTATATCACTCTCCGCTGGCTCCCTGTTGCTGCTCACATTAAGTTCAAGTCACTAATCCTTACCTACAGAATGGCCACTAGCACAGCAACCACCTACCTGAAGTCCCTCATTCAGGTTTTTGAGCCTTCTTGTTCATCTGCAAATGAAGTAGTTCCACTGTCGCTGCAAGGCACGAAATCTCTTCCCCTGTGTGGGCCCTCAATGTTTGAATGAGCTACCAAACTCAATTCAGTTACCAGAATCCTTTTCTGTTTTAAAAAAAATCACTTGAAAACCTACCTCTTCTGAGAGTCACTTAATATGCTCTTTCGATCCTTCTAAAGCTCTTTTTCCAAAAAAAAAAGTCATTTGCCAGGCACTTATATTTTACTTCATGCACCTGCAAGCCTGGTGGCACTTGTCTGGTGGAACGTGGAACGAAGGTACTTATTCTGAAAGGCTTCTCTTTGATCTACCGTGGCTTGGATTGTCCCTCATACATCGCTTTTAAATTTTAACCTTTAAATGTATTATTAGTTTAGCTTCAAAATCATGCTCATGACATTTCACTCACATCACAAAATTCTGTGGTTGATTTGTTTTCTTTCAAGGTTGTTTTAACTAAACCAAACAGGTTAAATGTGAAAGCACTCTCAGCCGCTCTGTAGCATCATGCTGAATGCAGGTGTGTCCTCACCACTTAACTTAAAATACACACCATCACCACAAGTGAACTTCATTTGAACTTAATTAACATTAATGCTTGCAATTAGATAAGGTGGTGCCACCGCTGAGCAAACTAATTTACAGGCAAGTACACCTCTGAACAAGCACCAACTGTGATTTGCATTCAAACACGCACTTAGACAAGTATTGACCCCACCCGCCTAGTGTCCTGAATGAGGGAGTAACCACGGCTCACAGCCGACAGCTTACAGTGGAAATCTGCAATGCCACAGGGAAGAAAACCACTGCAGCTGCGTTTCAGTTTTTTACCTTGACCTGCTCAAATTAACAGCTGAAGTTCTTGGTTGAACACATTCCTTTACTCACTTTGCACATTTAATCAACATTTATGTGTAGTTTGAAATTACTGGTCCCCATTTTACAAAAGTCACCATGCCCCTCACAGGTGGGATCTAATTATCACTCAGCCAGATGTAAATCATTAATTTGCCAACATGAGGACCTGAAGAACAGAGTTTTTTGGGACTGGATGTGACTGTAGAAATTGTAAATTTGAAATCTGACTTACAAGTTAACAGCAAAAAATGTATTGCTTTCATTGCTTATTATTTCACCGGTCTTCTATAAACCTTCTTCACAGTAGACATTTTGGCTTGTAACAGCAGGAAAAACAATTGATAACATTAAAAACGATTGTATCCGATTTAGGTGAGCTGGTTCCAGGGTCCTGATGTTGTGCATGTTGGTTCACTGTCATGACTTGGTGGAACTCAGCCATCGTTAATGAAACTTGCTGTGCTTTTCCCACTAGGACAACTCAAAATTCTTGCTGTGAACAAGGTCTATTAGGACAGTTTTCTGTACATACACCTTTACACCAGTACACACATTTATTGCATTAGACACAACTCAAACACTGTCAATGTCAGCTGACCATATCTAAACCAAAGACATTGCCACAACACGTTTGCTGAAGAGGTTAACTGCATCTTTTTTGTCAAAGGTGTGAGACACAGTAAGAACTACACCTCCTACTTTTACATTACAAACACTGAGTTGAGAATTTCTTTATGCTATTTGCCTTCAATATTTGTTTTGCTATAGTATGGTACCATCTAGAAACTTTTCAAATGTTGAAGCTGTACTTATTTATTTTGAGTTTCAGACTGCCAGACATTTTCTTTTGCGTTTAAGAATAAACAAGAAATGCAAAAGCACAAGGTTAGATATTAATATCTTCAGCAGACAATGGCATTTCAAATGTTAATGCCTGTTACTCATCAAACTACTCAGGGAGGCAGACACAGTTAAAATGTACAGACTTTGAGCAGACACTCACTTAAAACTTGTAGTAAATGACCTGTGACTTGCTTATACTTGGAACATAATGATGTGCTGACACCTCTGTTAATTTTAGAGTTAAAATTCAACAATTATTTAACATTGTTTAGGCAGCTGTATTTGTTTTATTGTAGTATTTCTAGGATACTTTTTCACAGTGTTTATATTCGCTTTTGTAATTTCATAATGCGAGACAAGGACTGCACAACAACACAACATGTTCACACTTCATTTCCTTTTGCTTCTGGTCCTCAGTAGCAAATATGGTTTTGCACATATTTCCGTCAGACTGCCTGTTGTTGGTTCAAGTGACGGCAAGTGTTCGGCCATTTGGTCCATGATTCATGAAAACACCTGCTCATATAAATTACTGAGAGGTATCCTGTAACAACCCACAGTTTCTGAAGTACTTAACTAAGCTGCAGGCCCGCTCGCCCTCTTAGCAGGCAGACAAAATAATTGAGCCTTTTGGGTGGAGGAATGTTTCTTGCTCAAAGCCCCCCAAAAGTTGAACACCAGCCCTGTCTGGGAGCGTTTATCATAAAAAAGCCCTCTCTGAGCTACGTTCAGTCACTCCAGGATTTTGGAGTCAAATCCTTCAATACATATTACCTTGCCCAGAATGAAATATGACATGCATCTATTGGACAGGAAGAAAGTGTTGTGTGATTGGGCACAGCATGTCTCTCCTCGTTCGCCATGAAGCTAGGCTATTCAAAGTGGTTATAATGACAGCTCAAACAGGGAGCCTTGTCTGGGAATACAGATAAGGCAGAGCAAGTGCGTGTGAATGTGTGTGAGAGTGTGTGTTGGGGCACAAGGAGGGGTTACAGGGGAACAGGCAGGAAGGCGAGGAGGAAAGACAGATGGACAGAGAGGAGAGAAAGAGACAGATGGAGAGTGAAAGGAAGACACACAGAGAGAGGGAGATATTGCATAATAGCACCGAAATGGCCATGATTGCCCACTGCAGCATAATTTATATGGCACCCATCACAATTTTTCCATTGCCCTCTCTCTCTTTCATTAACGTTTTCTCTCGTTCTCTGTCTGTTCTTCCTGTTTCATAACCAAGAAAATCACATTTATTTTCAGGACACTTTAAAGAAACATGTCACAATATATTTTAATACAAAGCGTGACAGTGGTAACCAAAAAGGTCAAAATTAGAAACTATTAAATGAAACAAATAGGTCTCATAAACAGGAAGAACAGTCATTCAAACAAAACAGGCATCTGACACAACACATGCAGCGCAGACTGTGGTGAGATGAGTCAAAACACTGTGAGCGTGTTGCATTTGCAAATGATCTATTCATCAAAGTCCACATTAGGTATTTTATTTTGTTGGTTTTGTAAAAGTCTGACTAATATATTAAGATCTCACATTGAATGTAAAGGAATACAATGAAAATACAACTGAAAATACAAAATTTTTGTTAGTGGTGAACCTCCCTCCATCCTTGCTTGTGAACGACTGAGTCTTTCCAGGATGAACCTTTCATTACCCAATCATGATACTATCACCTGTTACCAATGAACCTGTTTAGCTGTGGAATGATCCAAACAGGTGTTTTTGGATCAGTCCACAACTTTCACAGTCTTTTGTTGCTCCTGTCCTAACTTGTTTCAAACATGTTGCGGCCATCAAATTCAGAATACATTGTTTTTTTTACAAAAATTAATGAAGCTGATGAGGTGACAATGAATATATTGTCTTTGTACTGTTTTCAATTGTGTATATGTCAAAAAGAATTGGCAAATTATTACATTCTGTTTTATTTGTTTTACAACTTGTCCCAACTTTTTAGGAATTGTGGTTGTACGACAGTATAACACTAACGTTTTCTCCTTGTGTATCTTGACAAGGTGAAGAGGGCAAATAATTATTATGTCTAAAACACTGCAAAACCTACCACACGTCACCTCCTCCACCAAATGTTAGAGATCCCTTAACCTCTGAGTAGAAATACAGCAGGCATCTGTACAAATAAAAAATCTGACAAACAAATCTCCAATGCTTCCTGACAGCGGACTTGCAGTAAATACAAATTTGCAATAATAATATGTCGAAAAATTGCAAACAGCTCTTCTGTGATCCTCGTGCTCGCTTTGTATTCTTGAACAAAGTGTCTTGACAGGCCGGGACTTCATCATTCAGTGAGCAGAGTTATAGTGAAAAGCTCCTGCCGGTCTCAGGCGAGGAGAAGGTGCCCAGTGCTGTTTGGTCAGGGCAGAGGCTGGGGCTGGACCTATAGGTGGATATTATAATTCATGCAGCTTTGCACACTGGTCAGGGATAAGCTCACCTCAAGGTCATGGAGCTGTGAGTGGAATAATCATTGGGAAGTCTGGGCTTATTTTCACATCTCTGCACATCCTTCTCCATCTCCTCACAAATGAGGGAAGATGCTGCGATGTGTGGCAGAGCCAGTGTGTCAGAGCACTTGCCAAGAATGAAAAGTCTGGCAATAGAAGCCCAGTTGCTGTTTTAGTAGTGCCGTTTATCTTTTTACATACTGAAAGTGTGGCCTGAATAAACTACAATAACTCTTCCTATTGAATGCAACCAATTCTTTTGTTAAAGTGCAAGTGAAAGTATAAAGCAGTCATGTATAGAAATATAGTTATAATCCTCTAGCCGTGTGGATTTTAATGCAAATTTCATGTTATTTCAAGGATCCGCTTTCTGCACAAGCAAGTGTGGGAGTCTCACATATAGTTTTTATTCTACATGTAAATTCAAAGGACGGACCATTGTTACATCCCTGTGCAAGTGCTGAGGGGAGTAACAATTAAATTAAACCCAAGGAAAAGGGAAACAGGGAAAACGAGGTATAAGCTCAACTGAGAAATTTATTGGAAAATAAAAACAAAGTTCAGTAACTTAACAAAAACCACAATGCAACAACCGAAATCTAGCTTTCCATAAACAAAGGAGAACAAAAAGTCCTGGTACACACTAGCCTCATGCTAGTCACATACAGACTGAGCTCGCTGGCACCGCATGCATGTTGTCTCCAAGTCTTTGCACTACAGCCCTGATGAGCAAGTGGAAGCAGCCGCGCTCAATCACCCGCTGCAGGCGAAGGGGGTGGGGGTGGGCAGCACCTGGAGGAGCACACGGCTGGTAACAACCATGCATACGTAATGTACATACTGTAAGCCCACCACACCCATGCTTACCCATTTGAACAAAAAAGTCAAAAGAAAATAAATCCTAAATGACTGCACACACACACACAAAACAAAGCAAACGAAAGGAGATCCCAGGGAACTCTGACAAGTGTGCCTACCATAGCCCGAGGTAAAACAGAAAACAGAAACAAACAGAAACAGTCTGCTCTCTAGATTTCCATGACAATAACAAATTGATGGAGTTTACTTCTCATATATTATTTATATTATTTGATAGGGTTGTAGGCGATCTACATGGGAGAGAAATTCTGGAGAGAATACAGAACATCTTGGATGTTTGGATGAAAGCAGCTGCTTCCTCCAAGGCTTGTTGGATGTATGTTTTCATCTGTCACATTGAAATGTGAATAGGAGACACTTGTTCATATCCTCTCCAGTGCTGGAGCACTCAGGCAGACTCACAAACATCATGACACACTAAATCACTGGTGTCAGTCAATGAAATAAGGACTTAAAGCAAAAACATATATACATGTATTTTCTAGTAACTATATGTACCTGTAGTATTTGTATTCCAGTGATTAATTCAGAAAAAAGTCCATTCTTATATTTGTGGAAGTGGGTCTCATTATTTTTTTTCTGTGTGTTTTATATTGTTCTGCAGACCAGAGGCTTGTGACTGGTTCCTTTGAATATTGCCTGCAAAAGAAGTAAAGTCTAGAATGTAAATTTAAAAAAAAAGAAATTAACTATGACACCACTGGAAAAATGGTGGACTCACTGACCAACAATACATGGATAAAAGTCGAGATTAAAGTGTGCAAACCACAAAATGTGAAGTTTTAAGATCAAGAAAAAGCCAAAGAAAACAAGTAACTTTGCATGTGCACTGATCTACATCACTGCAAATTTCCCTAGCCATCACCTATAGACATGATAAGCTACCACAGAGGGAAATATTGAAGTAAATTTTTAATATATTGCATTTCATCAAGAAAACATGAAATAGAAACTGAACAAATAAAGTGCTTCCCTCATTGTTTTGTGTGTTTCTCATTTATCATGTTTGATACAGTAATGCACAATAACTTTTTCAGGCTGGAAAGCGTCATTCTATTTTTGGTTTATGAAGTTTTAGAAGTTTTTCTAAAGTCTTTCTATAGTTTACAATGGCTTTGCAATCGGGAGGCAGGCATGTGTACATCTGCGAGTAGGTTGTGAGCCTCTTAACTCAAGTGAGTCAGGAGTGTTTATGTTCAGGCGTAGGAAAGAGCAGGTCATGTTCTCTTTGCGTCTTAAGCCTGTGTACTTGAAATGTGCCTTATCAGATGAACATATATAATATAATAGCAGATGAACAACCCCCTCTGGCTTTCCATTTACTGTTTGCTCCTGTCGTGCACAATTGCACAAACCCCCCTCACATGTAATGTACAACATGTGAATAAAGACATTTTCTGTGCTCTACATGAGCGTGATACCTAAAATGTGTTCGTCCACTGTGTGCCTGGCAGTTGTTTGTGTAATTATTTGCAGCAGGAAGGTGTTTTTTTTAGAGATTTTTTGGCTTCAGGGAATCAAATCTTGATTACTTGCTGGGTTATCATGTAAGTGTGTGAGTTTTTGTTAGTGTGTTTGTGTTTAAGTGTGTGGGAGACCACCTGCTGTTGTTATAGCTACCTATTTTGTTTAAGGAAGTAATTTGGCTTTAATCCACTGCTTTAATATCTTGCCCCACTGATTGCTTATAATTCCCCTCCTACAGTTTTACTCTAGAGAGAGAGGTGCCTGATGTGTATGAAGCCTGAGCTGGGAGAGTTTGTGTAATTCAGACTGTGTTTCATTATTTGAGTTGGCTTTGTATGGCAAATGTGAAAATAATGTGGCTCCTGGTTTTGCCTTTACAAATATTTAAGTAATTTCATTTTAGGAAATGAATGGGGCAGAATGACATTTTCTTACAACCCCAACTCCAAAAACGACACTGTGTAAAACATAAAAAAATGTAATGTGATAGTTTGCTGATAATTTTTGACATATGCACAATTGAAAAGAGTAATTTTTTTCCAGTTGCATCAACCTCATATATTTGTAGATATGTGCTTATTCTGAATTTGATGCCAGCAGCACATTTCAAACAAGTTGGGACAGGAGCAACAAAGTTGTGGACTGATCCAGAAACACCTGTTTGGATCATTCCACAGGTAAATAGGTTCATTGGTAACAGGTGATAGTATCATGATTGGGTATGAAAGGTTCATCCTGGTAAGGCTCAGTTGTTCACAAGCAAGGATGGAGAGAGGTTCAACACTTTGTCACATAATTGCATAAAGGAGAATACTACATGGGCTCAGAAACACTTTGTAAAACTATTGTCTGTAAACAGTTTCTTTGGACATGATTGCATTCAATTTTTAATTATGGTTTTAAACAGAGTCTCAACTTTTTTGCAATTGGGTTGTATAACAAATAAAATGCACTGCACAGCCTAAGTACAAGACAGCAAAAGGAAAGAGAAAAAACATTAATTATATAGATGGAAAATGAAAAAAATACAGAGCAATCACACACATTCTCCTTAGAAGAGAGCATTTTTTGAAGGGTATGCATGTGATCGCTGAGAGAGCATGAATACTGGGATTAGTGGAGAGTAAAAAGCGAGAGCAGGGAGAGAAGTTTGATAGTGAAAGAGGCAGCAAGCTGGTTTAAGGTGATGTTAATGTATGTATGTGGCTTTATAGGCTGTAAATCCTACTGTAACATCCTCTCTTATCAGATTGTGTCCTCAGTGTGAATGGTGTCCTTGAGTTCTGTGTCTTGTGTGTATATGTAAACATCCCTCTTTCCAGGGCTCGATGGGAAGCTTGAAGTGGTCTGTACTGTAAGTGCAAAAGAACAGATGATGCATCGCAGTGGGATTTGATCTCTGTCTATCTGCGAGGCAGCAGAACTGAGCAACCGCATTGCCGGGAGAAACTGCTTTGAACAAGCTGATAGAAAGAAAACCTACAATCATCCAAACCCCCAAACACCTTTCTCCACTGACTTGAAGCTCACGTAAAGCCAGTTTGTTTCCTACCCCTCAATCAAATTATAAAAATTTTTTCAAAAAAGGAAACTTTCAATTTAAGTTTTGATATGTTTACACTATTTTTAAAAAACAAACAAACAGGAAAACAGCAATTTAAAAAATGTGCATGCAGAGAAAGATTCAAGCCTTCAATTACAATGGCAGTGGATGGGAAAGTGAGAGTGCTTTCCAAATCAATTAAGGGTCAGAGCTGCCAAACTACAGCTCCTGTGGCTTAGATTTTTGCAATTTCAGAGAGGAGGAGGCTAGTGTGAACATTTTGATGTATTATATGTGTGAAGACTACGGCGCTTAGAGCAATTTCAGATGGTTTTTTTTTCATGTCTTAAAAACAGGACTCCTCGTTCTCTTGATTACATCATCCACTAACAGACCACATACGCAACAAATATGAAGCCTGAAAACATCTGAAAAAAAGCGGTAAACTCACACTGTGATCTTTGAAAAAAAGAGATATCAAAGAGCTAAATTAGTGTGATAAAGTACAAAGGACTGTGGTCTCTTGTGCTGTTTGTGGTGAAAGTATGACGTGCACAAATGACACCTAATAACAGGCTGAATCATTAATAGATGAACGACTGAAAGAATCTGGTTTCATGCAAACAATAATGGACAACCACTGTGACACACACAAAAAAATACTGCTTAATCACAAAACAAACAAGGAAAAATATCTCAAAAGCAAAATATGAATGCTTAAAAGATTTGATGTTAAACACAAAACCAACCAACACATCACTCCTGTCTGCTTGTTCCTCCATACAACTACAGCCAAAATATTTGCTTTTATTTTAGTGTTTAAAGATTTACTATTGTATCGCTGCATGATTTGATAACCTGACAGCATAGTCAAAGGTCCAGATCACCTGACTTACACAGACAACCATGAAAATCCAGAGTGGCGGTCCATCAACATCACAGTCTTCAGGCTGTTTTCCAACAGATCATAATCAGACAGACCCAAAAATGATCTCGGACCCAACTCATGTTCTCCAACCTGCCTATCAGCTGGGATGTGTGCAAATGATGGATGAATGTATTTGTTATATTTTCCTGTTGTGATTTGATAGTGTAGATGCTGTGATGTTAAGGCAAATTTCTCATTTCGGTGACAACATTGTGTTAAAATTTTCATTTTGGTGTAAAACAGGAAATGGGACATGTAAGAGGTTGTTTTTGAACAACTTTTATTCTTCTGACTCCATATGACATGAGTCACTCCATTATTTGCACTTGAATGACGGTCCAGATGGCCAAAATGCACAGCACTATGGCTTAATAAAGTCAACAGTGGTCCACAGTGCACTTAGAGAAAAAAAATATTGTGCCATCAAAGTATCATTTTTAGCACAATATCCATCAGATGAGAGAAATATTTAGTGGATACCACTTGACCTCCATAGATTGATGACTTTGTTATGAGAGCTGAGAGAGAGATTAAACAGAATTAGTAGTCAACTGAGCTGCATCAACTCTCACACAGAGAATAATTAGATACAGAGTTCAGATGAGAACATGAGCTGGAACAAAATATTCATCAGAATCATGATAATAAACATCACGTCTGACTCTATACATTATTGCTTATCTTCATTACAGTAGCTACACACCTGATCTTCATGTTTCCTGTAAATTATAGTATTGTACTGTATACAGTATTACAAATAAGCACATACATTACATTATACATTTATTTTGCTGACACTTTTATCCAAAGCCACTTATATAGTCCATATATAAAGTCCATTCAACCATGTGGACAGAACCCAAAAGTTGCAAGAATCATGCATCAGTCTCATCAAATATGCTAAACTGCTTCAAGTGCTCCATTTAGAAACAATGAGAGATAGAGAAAGATGCGTGGGGAGCACAGCTGTGATGTTGTTGAAATTGGCTGGGCCCTCTTTGTAGTAAGGGACTGGCAAGCTGGTTGGCTCGTAGACGGCCTGGGGTGTATGATTTGGCCACGTCCTGTATGTAGGATGGACCTGACCCATTAGCAGGATGAGCCTGGATGAGCTGCAGAGGTCTGATGGCAGGTTCAGGTACACCAGCCAGGAGCGAGTTGCAGTAGGAATGAGATGACCAGAATGTGCACCACCACCTGCATGAGGAATGGACCCATGATGTTGTGGAGCAAGAATTTGCTGGAGCTGGTTGTCGCAACGATGTTGGCAGCAAAGAACAGCTGGTCATCCCGGTCATTGTCACACCCAGGTTCCTACCAGGAACACCACAGTTCACACTGTAATGGAGACAGGAGATGTCTTCCCTGGAAGGAAGGAGCAGCTCACTCTTGTCGAGGTTCAGCTTCAGGTGGTGTTCAGACATCCACCGATGATTCATGCTTCCACCTGTGTTTCAGACTGAGGGAAAGACAGAATTAGTTGAGCTTTACTTGGAATATCTTTCACTCAGAGATACAGTATTTATAGTCATAGTGAGGAAAATAACATCTGAACAGAAATAAAGCAAACAGATTCCATCATCAGATGTGACTCCTGTGACTAGAGCTTTGCATCAACCGTGGACTGTCCACATGGTTCAGTCCATGAATATATGACTTGACCTCACTGAGATCTTACCAACAGTGGTTTCTTTGGCACCATTTACACAGAATATTGACAAGAGACCTCAGGACCCACTGATTAATAGAAAGCAAGTGAGGGGGCATCCATCATAATTATAATTCTTTTGCTGATCTAATATTCAATACTGGGCCATAATGATCTTAAGCAATTAATTATTTAACATGAACACTTAGGGCGTAAAAGATATAGGGATCCTCAAGATCTGAGATGCGGCTACCAGGTACCAGTAAATCTTCAAAGAATGACTCTCCTACATCATATTTATACATAATACATTTTCTCACTGCTTATCCATCATTCATGTTATATTGTTAAGACCATAATTATGAGAGGTGTAGTTGGAAAAGCCATTCTTGTCAGTCTCCTATGTTGAATATATCAGGAATTTCTTAAAGCTTGGCAAAAAGAACTAAAGTGTCAACTGGCAAAATGGCTGCAAAGCTTTGTAGAAGATAACAGCTGCTAAGAACACAATGGACAACAGCCAATTAAAAGATCCAACCACATTTTTATCATGTTGTGATAACATTTTTGGTACTTATACTGTGATATGTGAGCTGCTCCTGCAAAACTCAACATGTTGTCACTCCCAACTTGTCAACTACAGCAGCTTGGTCGGCCCCAGCCCCTCCACAGTCTGTTTTGCACCTGCAGGGCTCCAAGGTCAAGTTAGCAATAATAAATATGCAATGTCTGGTTAGATGTTTAAAATGAAGCTTGCTTGCTTGAACTCCAGTCCCCTGAGTGAAAGGCTTTTCTCACTCGTCACCTGACTTTGACGGTGCATTAAAACAGTACATGGGTGCCTCCAGAAATTACGCTAGAGGGGTACCTACAGCTTCATAGTTTGAAGTTTAGACCCACTGATTAATCTGCTGTATTTGATGCATTGGGAGTGAGAACGCGCTGGCAAAACCACAAAGTATAGCACAGAGAAGAGCCTCGTGTGAGCCGTGAGCGAGATGCTTTGATAACGTGTCCAGTGGATATTGGCGCTCCGGTTACGTTGGCAAAGAATTGTCTCCAGCAGCCGCAGTGGAGCTGTAAGGCGTCACAACTGCATCCAGCAGCCATTGGGGGTAAAAGTTGTTTATTCTGGAAGTCATCTTACAACAAACTGTACAGCTGCGTTGCTCTCATCCACACTTGTTGCCATTTTTGTTTGGAATTGATTCTCGCCCTGGCGCAGGGTGTAATCTCTATTCTTAATCCTGCCTATAAGGCTGTGACTGGTTCAGTTGTTTTTTTCCAACTGTCTGGAAAACAGTCACCAATAAACACCAGACCTATCTGAACCAATTTGCTGAAAATAAAATCACAGCCTATACTCATACCATAGATGAGAGATAACGTTTAACCCTGCTGAACAGAGGAGTTTGTGAAAATTGTTGTTTTGGAGTGCGCCATCAAACACTTCAGTTACATTATTTTTCAGCTTGTCATTATGCATTGCCGTTGAATGAGCAAAAATTGGACACAAACAATTTTTTTTTTTTTTTGGTGTTTTTGCATTTTATAAGCAGGCCTGAAGTGATTTCATTCCCTCCCACTATAGCCATTCCTCTGTTGTCTGATTGCATACTATGTCGGCTTGCCTCAACCTCTAGATTCACTGAGAATAGTATCCCTGGCCTCTTATTCTTTCATCATTCAGTTTTGATTTATACAGCACAGAATGTACCATAAATACATGTCAAGCACTGAATGGATGACAAATTCCACTGCAAAGTGAAATGTCGGATTGTACAGACAGACAACACTCAGATGTAAATGTGTATGCGCTGCAATAAATTATATGTCTTTATGTAGTGCGTGCACAGAGTATGTGCAAAGTTGATATGGCTCAAACCAGCTCTCTCAACGTTCAGCAGATCCCACTGACTAAAGGAGAAAAAATACCTCTGATGTCCACTAGGGGACAGAATGTCTCCTGCACAGGTTTGCTCTGTTGAACTGGAGCTCATCAAGTTTCCTCCTCTCCCTCATGGTCTCTGTCGTCTGACCCTCTCACAGTGAGGACAATCCCTAAAGAGTGGCCATTAAAGAACTCACATTAGATATGCATTACAAATCCATACAGGCTGCGACTTGGTTAAAAAACAGCAACTTTTATCACAGCCATGGTATCAGTTTACAAGGGCAGAGATCCTCTGTATTTGAATCCATAAGAAACAAAGATCCAGACACTTGTTCTTTCTTTCTTTCTGCTCATTTATGCTTGTTAAACGTATCCATAACAATAGAAAATATCTGTATTCCTAAATGTGTGGTACCGCCTGAGTTCAAATTCAATTCAAATTCAAGCACACACATAGATAACACAAAGAGGAGGAGGAGGAGAAATTATGCTTTTTGTTCTCAGTCCTAATGATGACTTCATATCTAGCTCTAATACAGAGAGAAAGACTCCATCCCATCTGTAAGCTCTGGGCTGACTCTCTGACTGCATACTAGATTTTTTTAATGGGGAGCTCTCTCCTCATTATGGGACTATAGGTATGACTGCAGGAAAGTAAAGCACACTGCATATATTTTGGGCAAAGAAATGGTATTGTATATGAATAAGACACACATCTTACTTTGACACATCTGAATATACGTGCACACCGCTCTTTCAGATTATACAATATCTGACTCTGTATGAGTCAGTAACTGTTTTCAGCCTCAATCAATGTCCTGTGTTCGATGAGGTCTCCAGATTAAGTGACAAAATGCGTCATTTGTCCACGACTCCTAGAAGGACACAGAGACGCCCATATTGACAGGATATCATTAATCTGCTCCTTCCAAACACACGCACAAACCCTACACCAGCTGCACCTTTTACCTTGTGTTTAAAATGCCACCACATCTAAGTAAAATATGTATGCACAGTGATTTTAATTCATATTGGTTAAATTTAGGCACAAAAATGACTTGATTAGGGTTAGAGAAAGATCATGTGGAGTCAAAATGAGTACTTATTTGAGGTTAGAGGAACATTGTGGTTTGGGTTAAAATGACTACTTTGTGTTTACAATAATGGAAGTGGCTATGGTTTGAGAATGACTGTGGTCATGCTCCGAAGAAATCAAACCTGACTGAGTAATCGGAAAATGAGCAGCGATCTCCTGCAATGTTTTGTTGACCTAACCCTCCACCCCGACCTCCCTCAGACACAGACTTTGTCACTCTAATGTCGCAAGAGCCATAATCCCAATGACCAGCTTATTGAACAATGAACAATTTTGCAGGTACTTTTGGGGCATTTGCTGAAATGACTGACACTGTTGTTTTCTTTGGGAGGACAGTTTTCCTATATTATATATCTGCTTTCCTGACAGGCCTGTGAATAATGATGGTTGTCTGTCAGGAGCAAAAGCAGAATTTAGCATGATGCCACTTAACTTGTGGCTGTACCCACTTCATCAGCAGCTAAGAGCACCAGAAGATGCAGTACAGTTTGTTAAGTCTGTTAAGAAATTTTGCCATGGTTTTATTTGGTGGAGACACATGGATGTTGCTGAATATACTTTATATAGTGAACAGTAAACTGAGTTTGGATGTTGCCTGTGTTATTTTCATCTGTCCGCCGCAAAATCAGTTTCTCTGCTCTGCAAGCCTGCTGCTAATTCCTTCATCAGGCCTCTCCTGCGTCACCTGTTGCCTGTTGTCTCATTATCCACTGTGTATTTAAACCCCTGTCTTGGCTGTCACTGCAGTTGTTTGGATTTTCTGTTGCCTTGAGTTCCTCACAGTAATTTCCTAGTGAAGCTTTTTGCCTTCAAGCTTCATCCTCAGTCTGTCGCCAGGTGTTTACGTTTGTTGTCAGTGTGACATGAATACACTTCGTAGTGCTGACTCATTTTATTAATTAGGCTGATGTTTTTGAACAACAATGTATTTGATTCAATGAGTCTCCCAGTGAGGAGTAATAGATTTATTAATTGAGTTATACTGAAGGAAACATAATTATCAATGGATTACCTGTTTCCAGTCAAGGCTTTATTATTCAGAAGCAACTGACAAGGATAGAGAATAATTACGTGCTCAAAAACTAATGTGCGCATTCAATTCTGTTTATGTGGCCATTTGTAAACAGCATAAACATTTGTAGTAATCAGGACAAGTATGTGTGAAGACTTTACTATATCTGCTATGTGTGAGGAAGCACATGCTGGAAGTCTATTGTTTGGCTTGGTTTAGCAAATGGTAACAACATGGACTGCAGAGACTTTATATTGACTGTCTCCATGTAAACTGATGAATTAAAGAACATTAGCCAGAAGATTTGGAATATTAATGTGCAATCAACATGTTCTTTGACAGTATGCAAGCTCGAGGGAGAAAATGCTCTGCTGCCTTGAACAATGTGGAATTGAAAATGATCACATCATTCAGCGCCTCACTGCTGTATGAAATCTTTCTGACGGACTACAGTCATAAAGGGATGAAAATTGAATAGTATATTTTGTTTGTGTGCAGAAGCATTTTAATATCGGAAGCCTCAGTTGTGCTACAGCTACATGCAATTGACGAGACAATGAATGATTTATATGTATTTTTTAATTTATTTTGCGACTGTCATTGTTTTCACATGATGCCATTTGTAGTTTCAGGGTTGACCCATCGAACATGCTGCGCGCCATATGTGCAGCGTTGATGTACAGTGTGTTCACTTGATTCATTTTTAGTGTGTGTGTGTGTGTGTGTGTATGTGTGTGTGATGGACACATTTACCAGCTTCTCTCTCTGTCTTCCTGTACATACATCTCATTCTGCATCACTATGCATCACTCTCTCTCTGTAAATTGTGTAGAGCTTGTCAGAGGGGAAGCTGGGATTAGGGAGGCTTTAGCATCAAATCTGACAAAGGTAATACTGGTAATTAGCATTCATTGGAAGAGAGTGAAAAGATGGACATGATCAAAGACTGTGCCAAAGAATTTCATGCAGGTGAATATACTTGAGAGTCAATAAAGCGAATGGTCTTTTGTGATTTCTCTGCAGTGTGAAAGTGTTTAAAAGTACTCACATGCTGTCAAGTGTTCACTTTGACAGCAGATCCACGAACCCAGATGTCATGTAAAATGCCAAAAGCCTTTATGATTACGTCTGATGTTTTTTTTTTTCCACAATGTGAAACTATTTAAGAAGTGTTATAATTCATACTTAACTGAATTTATGCAACAGAGGTGCAGACTTTGATATTTTCATTATTAGGAACATTACAGGCGATGGCTAATTTAGAGAGATTATAAAATCCTTGCAAAGCAGGAGAGTAATCAAAATGAATTTCATATTTAACCAAATGAGGTAAGCCATTAGTCTTCATTATTGTCTCATTTTGTTACATTAACTGAAAACAATTGCAGGAATGGATAGAACTCGATTTTAGCAGTCTGGCACCGCACGCATTTTCATACTCACTAAACTCACTCAGTAAGACAGAAATAAAAAAATGATGATGAGCTTGATAAAGGAACCGTGATTTGTTTGAAACAATAATAAAAAATAGGGAGGAAAGAGGCATGCCTAAAGGGAAGGAATTAGCAAGGTGAATGATAGAATTACAGAACGTGAGCTGCGTTGAGCTGAGTTTCAAAGCATTAGCGGCATAATTACATTGAGCTAAATGTACAGCCAAAACCCTCATTTGTTAATCCTGTGTTTAGAGGTGTGATTCAACAACGCCACTTTGATTTTCAAGGCCACATTTCCAGGGCCATTTATGTTGATTTGTCGCACAAGTGCTGCAATTAAGGGACGCCCTTCATTGGCAGGTTGACTTACATCCACTTAACTGCAGTATCTGCTCTTCTGTCGCCCCTCTGTTGCTTTAGATTTGTCAAAGCAAGGCCATCAGTGCCAGGGAGAAGGAAAGGGATGAGGGAACAAGACCTGTGAATTAAGGGTGTAATCATCAATATCCAGGAGCACCGCCTCACCCCGAGCTGCACAGCTGTAGCGCCTTCTCTCTATTGAATTTTATTTGTACAACGAGCCATTGTTCCCCAGGTGGGCACCATCACGTCTTTCTGACCGCGAATGACATGAAGTCGCACCTCTCTGGTTATACATCGACAAACACGGTCCTTGTTTGTGGAGAGTGGGCGGGTTCAAAATCTCTTCTTTTTCATTTAAAGCCTGGTTTTGCCTGATAAAAGCAGTCTTTCAAACCCAAAGAAGATGTGATCTGTTATCTCCTGGTAGAATGTGTTTGACTAAATGACGAGCTAAAATGAAGAGAAGAGTGATGGTAAAACATCAAACTTTAGTCAAATTCATGCAGAGAAAAACAATTAAACCTGCTGTTTAATTGCAGACATGATATTATTTCCGCTTGCGTAAACAGTGTTAAATACATGAATTTGAGATCACAGTCGAAGTCCTCATGACTAGGTGCTGTCTATGTAAATACCTCTGTACCGCTGTTTAACATTTCCCTTACTAATGCAACCCTGGAAGCCTCGTCAGCCCCAGTTGGGCAGTCTGCTGAGGTCAGCATCCACAACACGACAGGTCCTGCTGCCCATCTCCTTTTGGGGCACGGCATTACCATATAAACTTTGTTAATGACCTTGTCATTTACACAACTTAATTACCAGAGTTGCGTCCCCTGAACATCTTCCCATATGAATTATACATCAGGAACGTGGCCTCAGTCGAGGCACTGGAGGGTTGTTGGTAAAGGTATGCCAGCTCAATTTTTCAATTTGAGAAAGTCTAACATGTCTAAGGTGTAAGCAAATAAACAGCCAGTTTGGAATGACCATTTTTGACACTGTGGGGCAACAATTTATTTGAAATAAAACAGCAGCTTGGTTTTGAATGAAGAAGAAAACCCATCTAATTTATATTTAATGAGGAAAACATCGTCACTTTTGGTCACTTTTTCATCCCTCTCAGAATAGTTAAACTCATCTTTGTGTGGAGTAGGTGGTAGGAATAATGCAAAGTTTGTGGTCGTAGTTACATTATTTTCCTGGCAGACTTGGTTAAACTAATTTTGATTATTAAAGTATTTTTTACTATTCTTTGCTCATCAGGTGGGGTGTAGCATGGATGTATGGAGAAAGCTGGATGTGGTGTGTTGAGTCAAGGCAACAATATGCTTCAAATGAAGTGTGACGTGAAGTGGGGAGGCTGCATCTGGCAATTTTTGTAATTTGACTGACTAACTAACAAGCTGGTCTGTGAAACTGTGAACGCATGAAAGCTTTGAACTTCTCTCTCAAGTTCTTTTCTCAAGCTTTTTTGATTAACACAACTACTTTTGTCACTTTTTGTGCGTACAACCGAGCGCGACAGTGGCCAACCACAGTCCTGCAAAAAAAAAAAACAACAACCAACAAATAAGAAAACCCTGCTGACCAGAAATTATTTTCTACTAACACAGCCATTAAAAGAGACATTTGTAAAAAAACAGGACATATCAAGGATTATATAATGCAACAGTAATGCACATCTGCTGTGGGCTGCACAACACGAAAGCTTAACAGGAACAGCAAATCCTTGACATTTACCTTTACTGAAGAAAAGTGCAATATCTTTTTTACTGTTGTGTGTAATCTAAAAATGACTATCTCTCCATCATTTTTCTTCAAGTCTTTTCTTCCAGCAGCTGCTCTGCAATATGACAAAAACATTGCAACACACGATAAACACAGCAGTATGAACTAAAATTGCCTGCGCGATGCCCCAAAGAGTGAGAGATAGAAGAGGAGGAGGAGGGAAACAACATCACAACATCAAATGAGAAATAATTTATATTTTCTTGATAGGAAAAAGGTCCAAATGTTAATTGTATTTTTGGTATCTGAAAACTTTTTAGGCAGAACAAATTTGACCACTACATGAAAGCCATCATTGCAGAGGATGTTCTCTGCTGTGATGTTGAGCTCTGCTGGGACTCTGACACACAGCAGATATGTACATTATGTGGCCGCATCTCTGTCAAGTATATAAAAATAGTCCTCTCCATTGTGTTTGTCATATGGTATAGTATGGCCATGTGTTTTCAAGTCATTTATGTCGTTTGCACCAAGCAATTCATACCTGGCTCTCAAGAACAAGAACCCTGCAACTGTCACATTCAGTCTAATAATAGTCAGCTATCAATAAAACAGCTGAGCGTAGCGTACAATGCATTTCATGTCCGCGAGTGCTGTCACAGTCTCAAACCCAAGGTCTCGTGTTTGTGTTTGAATAATGAAATGACCTGATTTCATGGTTTAAAGTAATGGTTTCAAAACGCTGGAGCCAATATGTTGTTTTAATGAGCTATAACTTAACAGTAATCCCTGGGAAGAATTAAAAGGTTTTATGTTTTATTCAGTAATCACAAGGGCGGCTAATATGCTGCAGAGATGCCCACTGTCATCCTTCATCTCACACACACACACACACACTTTTGCTGTTCGTCCATTAGATTCATCTACTCCTGTGAACATTTTTCACCGATCATTTTCCTCTGCTCAGAAACTCCTACTCAAACCTCTCAACATGGCCATTGTCCGTCTTCTGCCCCCCGTCTGTGTCTGCATCTCCTGTATTTTGTCTGTTGTTGAGCAGCACTGCTCCTCATGCCTTTGGTCACCTGGAGCTTGCTGCGCTTTTCACAGTAACTGTACTAAAAAATATTACATAACTTGAAGTTAACTTCGAGATACACTGCAAGAAAAGACTTTGTTCATAATGCTGGTCAGTTATTCGGCCCTGCTCAAGCACAGTGGTAAATCTCCTGCAGGAAACCTTCATAGAGTTTCGCCACCAGCAGCTGAGGCGACTCAGTAAACAAGACAGTATGCTTCCTTGTGCATTACATACACTCACAATATGTTCAGTATAGCCTTGAGTTCATAACACAGCGTGGTAATGACATTCAAGCTGCAGCAGAGACTGACTATGCATCCCGTGATGTCTGGTTTTCACTGCTAAAAAAAGGACTGCTATTGTAGACTCGTGTCATAATGTTGAGTGTGACGGCTTTTAAAATGAAACACAATGAAGATGCTAATAATTTTGTTGTGTTGTTGTTGTGGATTTTCCTGTGTGGGAAAAGAAGGAGTGCCAAAAAAAAAGTCTCTCTTGTCTACAGCAGCAGTCAGGAGCCAATGTTCTGTTGGAGGGGTTGTGTTGCAAAGATGTTACTTCTGCAGAAAACACCTCATTATAACAATGTGAATAACAATGTGTGGACTTATGTGACCAGAACTAAGTTATGGGCTCAGGAGTTAATGAAGACAGGAGTCCTCCCAAGAAGACCGGCAGTTTGTTTAGGCAACATCATAAAGCAGATTTTTTTTTTCTTCCAACAGTGATATTTGGAAGGCACAGACAAATGATGTTGTTCTGTCAGAGCAGAAAAAAACATGTGTCGTTCTGGAGGACAAACATTGTATTTTGTCCTTTAATTTGGAGGATGTGTTCGAAGATAGTTAAGTTACTCTGCCTTTCTCTTACTGTAGGCTCACCTTTGCACAAATTAACAATGAATGAGTGAATGAATAAATAATAAGACACATACCCAAACAAACAACCTGCAGGTTAAACATTGTTTGCTTACAATCTCATTTTGCATATCAGTGTTATCTGCAGTAAACTCATCGTAATTCCACGAATGTAAAACCTTTTAAACACGTCTGAGAGAATTTGACAGTGCTCCTGTGGGTTTGAATGAAAGGTTGACTATTCACCAGACGCGCAGACCTTACTGGTGAAAAGGTCATTCCACTCTAAATAGTCAATGTTGCTGGAGCCATTCCCATGATAGAACCGCTGATAACTCTCTAAAATGAAACCTATCTGTGCGTGTGATGCATTGCTGTTTCACTGCCATTGGCGTTAATTCATTACAGAAGAACCAGGCAGAGATTACAGCTTTGTATTCCTTGACAATGTCACACAGGCCTGTGCCATCCAGATAATTATGAGTCGAGAGCTGCGGCCTCAGAATGAGAAAGCTCTCTGAGCTCATCTCATTCTTCTGAATGGGCCTCTGTCAGATACTGACAATGAGTGACCTTGTGCTTGGAAAATCGCACTGAATTAACCATGGAGCAGATATCACTTATACACCCTGGCTGCATTCCTCTTGAGGGGCCTAGAGTCATCTTTCAAAAATGAATCAACTCAACTGCCTATATTACGTCCCCCTCTTCTGCCACACAACAGAGACATGCTAATTTTTTTTTATGCTCCATCCTTTGGCTGTGTCTCTCAGAAGCTAAAATGGTTGCGATTGTCATCATTGTGGATAATTGAATCTTAAACTGTGGCACTTATTAGTTAGACATTAGATGAGAGTTTTTGTTCTAAATTTCTGATAACTGAAATTTGATATGGCTCTACAAGACGGGCCTCATTCCCGCTGCCATCTCCTGCTTCATTTAGTATGCAACATATTTCTAATGTTTTTGTTTGTAGTTTGAGTACTTTCAACTGCAAATCGGGAAAAACAATACTAAAAAAACAACAGTACCCTTCTTGAATATCAATAAGTTGGAGACATAAAACCCTGCCAACAGAGTTCTCATAACTCTAACCTTCCTGTCAAACATCAGCGTGGGTGTAATCAGCACTTATCTTCTGAGATTTAGTTACTCTCTGAAATGATTTTATTTGTCTACAAATCAGCTCTGTAACCATATTAAATAGATAAGCTCACTGACTATTATCAATTTGCGTAATGATGGGCTGCATATATATTCTGCTTAATCTCATCTGGATATTGTTGCAGATTAAAGGTTCACCCAAATAGCAAAATAAGGAAAAATCACATTTAATGCAGATACTTTTATTTGCTGGAGTTTTCAGGTATCCACCACTGAAACTTGAGCTGAATACAAAGAGGGAGAGTGACATTTTGTTTGAGATGTTAAAAGCATCAAAAATGACATTTGTAAGACTCAACAGCGATGTGCCTTTGCAGAAACAATGTCCCGGTGACTCGGGAATAAACTGCAGCGCTTGGTTGTCGATATCTTTAGCATCAGGAACTGTTTTCTACCAAAAGCAAAAGCAGAGGCGAGATACCACCGGGGGTATTTTTGTGATTTGGGTAAATTGACATGAATCTTGCAACACCTGAATTCTACTTATGTTCTCTATAGCTGTCTGTCATGTGTCTGATCCACTTTGCTCTAACTGGTTGCACACAGAGTATTTCTTGTCCAGACACTCAGAGAGAGGAAAAAAAAAAAAAAAGTAACACAAAAACCTCATTGTTTCTTCCACTCCTTGTTGTGCAATTAGCACCATCCGCCTTTCGTTCGCTGGCCATCTCCTTTCCCATTGTAAGTCTGGCCGATTGAAGCTGCTGACTGAAACCTGTGTGCCCTCGCAGTCTTTCATGAAAGAGCAAGTACAAGTACAAATTGAAATGTTATTACTGCTCAATTGAACACTCAATAAGAGCTGTGGTCATTCATTTGTTAGTTCATTTGTTTATTTGCTTGTTCATTTGTGTGTGATAGTTTTAAAGGTCTTTCTCTGCACATCGGCAGATTTATTAACATTTACACAGACGAACTGCATATCATTATTGTGTGCACACCTGATTGTGTAATGCATACTATCTCACACACAAGTATAGGTTAAATTTAAACCAGTATATGTTCACTTTTAATTATGTTTTTAAGATTCATTGTAATTATAATTACGATTCCATTTTGACTCAAACTTAAGAAACCAATCAGAAAGTGCCAAGTGTGACAAAAAGGCACATGACGACACCACAAGTATACGCTGCACAGTTTGGAAATGTAATATGAAGGTTCATTTATTCCAAGTGCACCGCTCCTTATTCTTTCTTTCATCTAGATACACTTGTGTATGCCTAAAGTAGCAGGTGTGTGTGTGTGTGTATGTGCCAATGTGTTTAACACTGATGGAGCAAAATTACAGCGTCTTTATAGCACTGCCAGATTTTTTTTTTTGACTCAAATTTATCAACTTTGAATATGTCATCTTCCTTCTCTGTTATGATGAGACTCAGGTGTACCCAAGTTACTGCTAACTTAGTTTAATTTAGTTGTGTATCCCATTTAAGAACATGCATAAATAAAGACAGAAGATAGGAGACCTGAGATCCGTCCCAAGAGAACAGTGAAACCAGTTGTTAGGTTAACATATGAGGAGCCAGGTAAAGCCAGAGATCTGTCAATCACTATTATACATACAGGCTTTGTTATAAAGTTTGGAAAGGGCTTGAAAGATAGATGCAGTTACCCACATTACTGTTATAGAGTTCAAGTGTCTTAAAGGTACCAGACATTCAGAAGGGGGAGGGCCAGTTAATATGCATAAATAAAGTGTTGTCATTAATAAATAGACAGATAAATAAATAGTTTAAAAGGTCCATGGGTAGGAATGTTAGAAATGTATGTATTTTTTTATTTCTTTTGATAAAAAAAAGTTGCTAATTCAATAAAGTGGTATCATTCTTGAGAAGTGTATCTCGTCACATAGGTTAAAGCAGAGAAGGTGTGGGAGGAGGGGTGTTGTCCAAGTTACTGAAAATTAGTAATTCATTAAAGTTACTGGTCCAGATTTTTCAGTCTAGACATAGCTGACTATTGGCTCAGTATCCAGAGCTGATGAAGAGTTGATTAGAGAGCAAATGAGCCACATCTGCATCTCTTGTGAAGCTTCTCTCACTGTAGTGTGCTTTTTCATCTTGGAAAGGCAGTGCAGATGTTCATTCAAGTTCTGGCTCGGAGGCTCTCTTTGTAGCAGGATTGCCTTCCTTCCAGCCATTAACGTTTCCCCTTTTCTTGGATTTTTTGTTTATTTTTGGTCCTGTTCTTAATTTAACTGTCTGCTGTTCATAGTTTTTTTAATGACACAGACAAACCAAAACTGTCCGTGCTTCCTCTGTAACACATCATTTTCTAATGTGCTAACATGATAAACATCAAAACTTTTTTAAATGTGGGCATATAAAGCTGCTAATGTTATGCTGTTTCATTCCTCTTGTACACTATGGTTATACAGTTATTGTGCCTTCATCAGGAGGACAGAAATTGTAATATTAGAACGCTGACATGCAAAATATTGGGATATAGTCGTTATCTTGCCTGTTGGCTGGCTAATGTTGGCATTCAGATCAAAGCGCAGCTGAGTGTAAGTGCTACTGAAGGTGACAGGGTACGACTTACACTCTGTTAAGCTGAGCCTGACAAACTATAACCCCTTTGATTTTGATGACAACATGGTCTTACCTCAGATGTCACCTTCAAAACAGTGTTTGCATTTTTTGCTTCCCTTGTGGAAAAGGAATGGAGAACAGCAAAGCTCCATTTCTTTCCATTCAGTCAAAAATTCTGTACAGGCATTGTAGCCACATGGGGCCATTAATCAGCCTATGGACATTTAGCTTTATTCCTTTTATACACTTCAAATACAGGTATTGTTGACCTTCCCTTTTTAAATGCACTCCTTCCAAGAGAATTAGATAATAATTCAGTTGACTGCATTGCTGGTTTCAAGTTAATGATCTGAATGTCTGTCCTAAAAGCTGAAAAGCAGATTGCAGCTGTGTGGCCACTTCAGGCCAGATTATTTCATCAGGTACCTTGCATTGAGATTCAACAGGTAAGCAGCAGCCTCACATCGCTCACTTCCTGTCATCTCTGCATCTCTGGCCCATCCACCCCCAGCTCTTCTGTCTGGCATGGTAATACATATCACTGCCAGGAGCACACTCCTACACTTGAGATGAAAACATCTCATCAGATATCATGTATGGTAATCCACATCCAATAGAGAAGCATCCTCACACACATTCAACAAACAATAAACAACTTTGCAATATAGGATTTTGATAAAAGCGCCACTCGCACACTTTGTGCTCTGTGATCAGATTTTACTCACTTTCAACATGCAAAAATTCATCCAATGCTGTCATTGCAGCGACACCGCCCCCACACCTCTCCTCTCACACTCATCTTCCTGAGAGACACAAGTCATGTAACCAGTCGGCATTGGCTGTATTACAGCCTTTTTAATTCAAATTGGATTTACAGAATTGCTAAAATTGACAAGATGCAATGAAGCCTGAGCTTTATGGCAGTTTAGAGCGGTGTTTCTCAGCTCTTTGACGATTCCTGTTTCATTACATTTGACACAAACACACACACACCGAGCAGTCTGCTGATTTCTGCTTAAGAACTCTGACATTCATTACAGGAAAAACACATGTTAGATTACAATACTAAAAATACACTGCTTTGTAATAATCTTCAGGTGTGGTTAAGAGTGTTTCATAGATTTAAAGTATGAAGCAGTGAATTGTAAAACAGTCTATTTACACCAAGGGGACAGACCGATATGATTAATTATTTTGTTTTCATTTTTACTCAGAGAACGATAAAAACTAATTAATTAAAGATTTTTTGAGCGTGTTTGTCCTTTATCTGATAGTGACAGGTACAGAGGCAGACAGGAAACAGGCAGAGAGAGGGGTGTGACGTGCAACAAAGGTCGCCGGTTGGAATTGGAGTCGCGACCACGCGGCATGTGCTGTAATCACTCAGTTACCAAAGCGCGCCACAAGCAAATTAATTAACAGATAAATGAATGACGAGCTTGTGTTCCCTTCTGGAAACAGAAGCAAGCTATATTATTCTGTGTGTGTTCTTCAAAATAACAAGTCAGACTTTCACCCTCTAGAGTCCACTTATGGGTGAATTTAAAGCCCAAAATTTTGAAATAGGCTAGATGTGCATGCTTTTATTACCCAATATGCTCAATGAGCCAAATGTGAATATGTTTTATGTGATTATTCCCACCTGGGCACCACAGCACAGGTGTGAATCACAACATCTGCTCTGTAAAGTTAAAAAATGGTGGCACTCAATGGGATATGACAAGACAAGGCTGCCATCCTCTAGACACCCTCCTCGCTTCTTGACTTTCTGTTTTCATTTGGCAGCTGATGTGCAACCAAGTTGTTTCAAAGCATGGCTGCTAAACAGCTAGACGTGCTTATGTTGAAGGGTAAACACACCTATTCATAAAAATGAAAAAAATCGGATGTTTTTTCAAGATATTAACAGTTAACGCTGAGGGAAAATAGGGTTAGCGTGATAAAGAAGTGAATGCAGCAATCTGGGCCAAATGGCATCAATCTGGAAAGGAGCTTTCTTCTTGGCCTCTGCTCTGTATTTTTTACAGGCATGTGGGTTCCTGTCAGAGCAGCATATATCTCTTGCACATTAATATTCAACATCAATAAGTGAACACACAAGTCTACTAGCTTGTTATCAAAGTCAATTATTAGGTTCAGGGTGTCAGCCTGCTTTCTGTAAACTAAGACGTTGAAGACGCTCAATGCAATTGAGCACTGAGGGGATTTCATAAAGCCAAGGCCAAGCAAAGAATTGTTGTCTGAATGAAAAATGGGATTGCTTTGTGCTTGTCCCTCGGCTTGTGTACCAATAACTTCAAAACATGAGAGATACGGTAAATATAGCTGCTCCCCAAACTGCCTTTTTGGAGGAACCAAAGAGGGAAATCCACAATATAACACAGGAGCAAACATGCCGTGAGATGTTTTATTCATTCATTAAAGCCATCAACAATGTAGTGTTGAGACAGCATCAAAGATGGGTACAAACATGCAATATATGAAACAGAAATAAACAAGCATTGCATTTGGTGCTGGCCTGGTAGACTGCACAAATGTTGTATCTGCCCATCAAGTTATTCTAGTGGAATCTGTGCTGTGAATGACATATTTTTCTTTCTATCTTTCTCTTAAAGCCGTCAGTCACCCCTGGCAAAACTGCAGGCGTGAGCCTCAGTAGCCGTGAACAGAGCGTTGTTGGAATCACACCCCACTGTGGCTGCAAACATTACACCAGGTTTCTCACCCCCAGTTTTGCAACTGCATGCTGCTTTTGCTTTGATGTTTTACATTAACAGCACTTGTTTCCTGAATAAGAAACACTATATGCTTGCACAGGAATACAAATAAACCATTGCACATACTGTACATCCTTTCAGTTTAGTAATCACTGCGTTCTTTCTGCAGAGGCTGATTAAAATTAAAAGCTTACAATTTGCTGTCATGCTGTTGAAGTGAATCTCAGAAATGAAACCATCTTAAAATTCCTGAAATATGAGACTTTGGCAGTGTGTCTTTCTTATTGATTGTTCAGCACACAGGGCCATGGAGAGGGCAAACCTGCCTTGACCTATTCTGATGAGTGTAATATTTACACATCAAGGTACACGACCGTTCAAAAGTTTAGAACTGCCTGCCACAAAAGCTTGATTCAGTACTGTGAGTTGCCTGAGTGGACCACTCTGTATTTTTTTTAAATGGTCTTTCATGCTTTTAGGTTGTAGAAAGTCCTCTTTACAAATAGATGCTATTTTGCATGAAGGGTTTGCAAAAAAGTAATGTTTTGTACACAGGGAACAAAATGTTGTATAATGGTTCAACTTCAACTTACAACTGAAAGGGCAGAGAGAGGCAAAGACCCTCAGAGAAACAGACATTGGCAAAAGAAGCTGGAAGTTTAGCATCAAAATTGTGCCAATTTAAATAGGAACAGGTTCTTGTTTCAGTGTCAAGTGCAAAATAATGTCTCTAATAAGCTGGAACTAGCAGGCTTGTTGCTTCAGCACAGCTATTCTTAAAACGTCTAGAGTTGGCACAATTAGAAATGGATCATAGTTTAAATCAGTGTAACCAACCCAAAGAAACCTAAAAACGAGTAAAACCAGTTCCCAAAATATTTAGATCCCAATTGCACCATTGTGATTCAGTAATGGTTTATGGTCACTTACGCTTTTCTGGACTGGAAAACAAATTCAAAATTTAAGGATATTTGGGGGAAAATTGGTTACAACAGTAAAAATTTAAATAATGTATTTCTTCTTTTTATGGGTCTAAAACTATTTGAAATGTAAATGTTTTATCATTATAGCCATCATAGCCATTATTGAAGGAAAGACGAGAAGCATCAATGTAACAGGTAAATCCAAACTTTTGAATGGTTAGGTAGCTGCTTAGATTAGCTTCATATGCAGTATAATTAATTAAAAGTTTTAAAAAGATACCATTTTCACTTTCTGACCTCTAGCAGCATCTGTGAAGCAACATTTTTTAAGAGTGGGTCCCCTTTTTGTTTGTATCATGCACACACATATGCAGCTGGTTTTGATTTATTCCACCGATGGACGGTCGGTCGCATGAATGTGCAAAGAAATCTAGCAAAGGCAACAAAAGCAAGGATAGCTAATAAATCGTGATGTAAACAACGCATGATTTAAAAATATTAAAATAATCTGCTTTGCAAGTGCATTCATCGTGTTTGTCAGGCCTCAGGGATCCACGCAATGCAGAGTGATGAGAAACATTACACGTAAACATAACTTTGTTTCCAAGAAAGCTCCACAGGGTACCTCTAAATGAGTCCTATGGCTGCTTCATGGCAGGTGACAGAAGGCCATACATCAAACCTGATAAAGCACATTACATAAAACTGAGCCTGGTGGATTTGCTGTAACAATGAGGCAGTGAACAGCAGCCTCTCGACTTTATGCTTAAGGATTAGTGAAGAATTCATTATTCAAACCTGATGAGCAGCGCTATGATACTGTACTGAAGAGAATACCACTTTTGAAATGAGCGTGAACAATTGCATAAGATGTTGCATGTATACAGATACAAGAGGTTAATTGGATAACAGAGACATGTTGTTATGATATGATGCTCGGTCTTATATAGTATATTACATAGCATCAGGAAAGGAAAATCTGAAAAGGAAATTGTTGCCATATTGCTGCACATCTACTCACACTACAGAGTCGAGTAGCCCTAATTTAAGTTATATGGCATTATTCTTAGAAATGATTACTACATAATGTACAGTACATTTATTATGCAAACTGTATGCATACAGTAATATTATATAGCCTCATATAAAAGAGCAGTTGGTGTGTTTGTGTGGGAGGTTTCAAAGCACCTCTGCTCACCATCTGTATCATTGACATTAACATTATGCTTTATGCACTTTTTGGCTTTTAGCGTGAGGTAGAGGAAGAGAGCTTTAGGGTACGTAGGTTCATTTAGTTTCCTTACAAAATGTGAGCGCCTTAGTCTTTAACATTTAATCCAAAGGGAGGTATTTTTCAAGAAGCCAAAAGGGTGTGTGAAGGGTAATAAATCCCCCGCTCGACTCTCCAGAGCCTTGCAGAGGTTTCAACACATGCTAAAAACCTGGGCCCTGGGCTATATTGTGAGAGAAATAGTGGGTATACTGCTCACCTGAATAATGCACAAGGTTAAAAGGTCATGATGGAATTTCCATTTCTATAAAATTTAAGAGAAGCAAGGTGGGAAAGAGGTCCAATGCAATTACTTTCATTCATAACACTACGGAACCATGCTAATTACTTGATGTATTAATAACTGCCCTTGCTGCTGTAACTCTGGGCCTCCATTGCATTTCCATCCTTAAAATTCAACCTATTAAAAATGTGATGAATTACTTGAGTCGTTTTTCCACCTGGACAAACCACCTTGATAGGAATGATGGTATTTAAAACTTGAAAGTTGAATTGATGGCACCTCTTTCAGGCCCGTAGCGATGAGGGTGTTTCCTCCACTTAACTTACTGCTTCTGTTTCATGATTTTACAACCACACCTCGTCTTTTGCAATGGTAACAGTCCCCAGACTCTGGAAAGGCGACAGGGGTCATGGACAAAATTTCGGACCTCATTTAACCTTACTCTTCCTCCTTGCTCTTCCTGAACTAAGCGTTTATAAGAACTGTTAGCACAAGCACACATTCAGATATGTTTCTGTGGCTAAATATTTAAATTAGAAAATAAACAGATAACATTTCAGCAGCTTTCCATTATGAATAATTTATGACAAAGGATTCAAGTCAGATTTTGTGCATAACAATCCATGCAGTCCAAATATAACTTGCAGAGAGATGTAAACACATACAGTATATAAACAACCATTATGCATTGTGTTGCACAGCATTATCACAGTGTTTCAGATGACTAACATCTGTTTAGTATCGTATTACTGTGCTTCAGGTGCATATTAACTTAAATAATCTAAGTGAATACTATCCTACACCTCCGTGCCTGAGTCTCTGTAGGCATTTTAAAGAGCGGGGCAGCCAAGGACACAGAAAACATGGCACAAGGGAGACGTTTTACATGTTCTTTCAAGCTTTGAATCATAGCAGGTTGTGTGACAAGAGCAAAATGAATGTCTGGTAGAAAGACATTTCCACGAGACTTCAGATTCTCCTGAGAGCCCTTCATTGTTGTTATTATGTAAGATGCAATGCCAGGAAAGGTGTTGTATGGATGGGATCAATCATTTTAATGACAGCTTTGCTGTGGATTCATGGCTCTGACTTCCTGTGTAAAACTTGGTGCACAGACAAACACACATTTACTTAATACAGAGATTAAAAGTTCAAGGAGATGCTGCTAATAAAAGATTAATTATTCAAATGATCAATTTTTTCCCCAACATGTTTTCTCACTAAGCCTCCACTGCTTCTTCGAGTGCTTTTCAGAGCATGGAGATGCAAATCATACTTTTTCTGAAGTTTGTTATGTTATTAGGGCACGCGCACTGACCTTGATGTTTCCTTGGAACATTTAACCAACCCCAAGGTGGCTATTATTGTGATGAATATTCGGCACTGCTGACAGCACCATGGCTTATTTATTTACCCAGCGAGAGGTAGCTCGCTACCTCGCCATGACCTCACGCTGTGTCTTCCTCCCTCATTTGTCAACTCGCACCTCCTCTGGTGGCCACGCAGCTCCAACAAAGTGAGGGGCATGAACGCAACATACAACCGAGCAAGGTAGCTGAAATTTAAGCAAACAAACAAACAAACAAAGGGAGAAAGCTGATGCAGCAAATTACTCACACATTTTAATCTTGTTCAGTTTTTATGCTTGTCAGCCTGTGGTGTTGAAAGATTTACGTCCTCATGTTTGGATTTCCCTCCATTTAAATCAACTTAGAAATAGCTGACTGCTGAGCTCGCCACATGGTGTGAAGAATGAAGTTATAATGTAATACTGTATGTTGTTCATGTTCATTCTCATTACTTCACTTATCCAATCTAAAGGCTACTACTGACACAGCTGACTGTCCCCTGAAACTAATCAAGCTTAATGACACGGTGCAATACATCAATCGGAAAAGAAGTGTCAATATTGGTCTATCCATATCAACTGTGATCCTGTGATGTATTTAATGTGTTTGTTAATTAATGAAAAAACAATGGCAATGTCAAGTACGGCAACTCTGAATTTCAAACAAAATCTTCAAAGTAAATATTGCATGCCAGCAATATAGCTTCTCTGCTATCACATATAGAATACACAACTTTAATGAAGCACTGGCACGCTTTGTCAAAAGATCAAAAAGTGTGGCACATCTTCAGAGAACATATCGCTGATGGTTCAACTCTTTTTTTTTCTGCAGACAGCAGTTTTTTGATCCTTTTGATAAAGTCAGCCATTACTTCATTATGCAGAGAAGCTCCTTGTTGGTCTTTTCCTGCTTTTTTTTTTTCTCCAAGCTTTGAAGCTTTTTACTTTCCACATTTTTATTTATATTCAAAGAATTACTAGAAAAATATAGATACATATAGTGCAGAGGAAGAAAGACCAAACAGTCGCTGTAAAGATGTGATACCTCTACATGGTAACACTTAATGTAGCTGTAAGCAGATATAAGTGTTTTTGTCAACGGTCAACAACTATAACTCCTGTGAGCACCCAGAAGTGCCCACTGGTGTATAAACAGATAATGAGTTCTTGACAAATGCTATACGTTAAGAAACACTTCAGATATTCTCATATCCATCTACAACTGTATGATAGTATGTTATGAACCGTATATTGTATGTCTCCTAAAAACTACATTCATATAATTCTTAATTACAACAGCAAATACACCTTGAAAGGAGTCACCCTGTCTGGATTAGATTACTTTCTTTTCAACATCATGGGGAAATGTTGATACTGACCATATCTGCAAAAATGCCATAATATCCACTCTTGTTAAACCATATGAGCATTGAGCAAACTTTGGCTTATGTTGGGCACTCAGAGCACTTGTTTAAGATTAGGAGAAGATCATTGTCTTGGTTAAATATTGAAAAAGTCAACAGTGACTTGAAGCATGAAGCAGGAAGTGTTTACTTTATTAATATTTAATCGAAATGCCAATCTTTTCCTAACCTCAACCAAAGTGCTTTTGTTGCCAAAACCTAGACAGACAGATGCTCTTTCAAAGATGCTTACCATCCACTAAGACCAGCTTTCTGCGATTGAACCCAGATAACCATCAAACTAGAATCGCTAACATTACCATCAACATCACGCCAGAACTTTAAATGAAAAACATTTTGTACAGTTGCAGTGAAGAATAAAAGAAGCAGTTGCTGCTCTCAAAGGACTTGAAGTCAAAGCACACAAAAAATACTGCGATACAGAAACATATAAAGGCCAAACTGCAAATATTTATAGATGCAATATAGAATCCAATCAAGCGGTCGGCTACTAAAACATTGACCCTACTGTGACCCTACTCTTTATGATTAGAGAAAAAACATGTACAGGGCTGTTGTATGCTGTACATCCTAGTTTTATTTTTAAATATAATAATCCAGCTATGGAAATATGCCTTCACATCATGACAGACATTTGAACACAGCTTTTCAACTATTTCTTCACAGTGTACCTTTGAGAGAAAAGAAGTGTGGCGTCTCTATTCTCTGAGAACATATAGCGCTGCATGTGTTAAACTTCTTCAATGGGAGCTCAGACATGCGCTTCATCCCAGATACATTTCTTAAACTGAAGTCCTTTGATGCGGCCCATTCGGTTCATTTTGGCCAATGACCTCTTAAATTTGTGGAGCATTTCCATCACGCACAAAAGAAACCTCGGCCCTGTTCGCCACGTTCGAAGACAACCCTAAATCTTAATGCCGTTCGGAAATGTTAAAGTTGGAGTGTGCATTCACATGAAAGAGAGAAAGATCTGAAGGATGCCATAAGCTGGGCTCTAGGGCCTGAGCGGAGAGACCCTGAAGACATGCTGGGAATATTAGAGAATGATTGATACTCACAGCTGGGGAACAGAAGAGAGCAAAGGAATGTTGAGTAGTTTTTATCTTGCTCAGTTCCTTTGAAATATGGTTTACAATCCTCCGCTGATCCCCCTTTCCACTAAGAACCTATAGATTATAACACAGGACTGCCAAATGTCTCCCCTATATCTCATGAAAAGCCACACGACACACGCTTGTCTGTCTGCTCTGAACTCCAACTCAGCAGACGTGCTGTCTCTTTCATATTCTCTCTCTGTATGTGTGTATCTCTCTAATTAAATCAGTATCTCAACCATGTACAGCTTTAGCTTTAAAATCAAGATTTCAAAGACCATATGCCTCATGATGCTTTCTGTTAAATGGGTCTTTAGAAACTACACCTGCGTGAAAATGAAATAAATGAATATCTGCCATGACTTCAGTGAGGGACAGAGCAGGCCGGCATAAGGAGTCACAGGTGGATTTTAAAAGAAAGGGTTTTTATTTGCCCACACTACAAAAAAATCACTTTACAAATATGGAAAAAAACAAGTTCTGGGCCCACAAAAGAGGTCAACTTAACAGAACTAGACTCAAACCTAGTGAATAAACCACACTTACCTGACAAACTGAACACAAAAGGTACTAAAAAAAATGACCCATCAGCCCTAGAAACAAAGTAGTAAGGCAGTGACAAGTGCTTGAATCCAAACCAACATCATACAGGACAATTTGCCTATTAGCTTACATAATTATACCACTAACCAAAGTAAAACTACCAGAAAAGCTAAAAGCAAAACATGATATTCTATAGAATAAACAAAATGTGCTCATTCCTGTTCCCAAGTTGTGGTGGGCAGTTGGTACAGTCTGACCGGTCACTTTCTTTAATTAACAGCTGCTTCAGGAGCTGCATCTTTTGCTCGGGCCTGACAGCATTAACCAGCACCAAACACTGGTAAATCAGAAGAGAAAGCAATTAGATCAACTTAACTCAACGCTATAGAGAAAGTATTGACTGTACAAACCTTAGCGCAGATAAGGAGAAACATTAGCATTCATTTGGAGGCATCCTTGTGTCCATCTGGCCACTGTAAGTCCAATATTGCCTCTCCTCCTGGCTCTGGTTCGCTCTCCAGAGGAATTTAATTTGCACTTTAGCTGCTAAATGTTCCACTGTGTGCACAAGCTAGTCCCTAACTTTGTCTTTAGGTGCTAGGAAGCTGTCTGCGGTTTCAGAGTTTTTCATTGATTACAGCCACCCGCTGCTGTCCAAAAACAACACTGATGAGAGCAGCGACAGGGAATCAAAATTGAAACGGTAATGCTGCGGGCTGGAAAACCAAAACAATGAGCTGAAAGGTGCTAAAAGCTCTGCAGAGCTGAGAGGAAATGCAGAGTCGGGTGATGATTCTCTGCGAGTTCATCACTACGAGTGACCCCCTTTGTTATTTGAAGTAATAGTGTGGCTGTGTAATGACAGCAATAATAATATTTTAGTAAAAAAAAAAAAAGCTTTCCGATGAATCAATAGCACATCTGTTACTGATGAACACGGTAAAGCATTAATAACAGATTTGTGGCAGGCCAGGCAGGCGGCTTGACTGACCTTTGTAACCTTGAGCGGATCCCCTCTTACTGAGGTACTCATTCATGATCAATAAGCAATCAGGGAACTTGTCTCTGCATGCTTCGGCCATCGAAAGTGTTTACGAAGCAAGCAATCACTTTTGCAAATCACTGTTTCATTTGCCGTCATATAACCTTACCTTCACCCATATCAAACTATCAGGCTGCTGGCATAATATCTGTTTGCTAATGCAGTAATTGACCTTACAGCACATTATGCATTTTCATTTGGCTAAGGGGGGGGGGGGGTTGTTGTGTTCATTATTTTGCTTTAGCACATGCTGCACCTGTAATTCACCAGACAGAGGTGATGTTTGTAGACAGACAGAGGGTTCAGAGCACTATAACAGCGTCACACTTAAAACGTGTCTTTCATGAACACATTTCCAGCGTGTCAGCAGCAGAATCTCAGAGGACAGAGCGCGACAAAGACCCGTCAGGCAGTCTTATAATGATGAACCCCATTGTAGATATTTTAATATTTGGCATTCACATAAAAATTCAGCAGCAGATGACATTCTGCTCTAATCTTGCTGCTGCAGTGTAGGATTCGTGGTTTGCTAAATCAAAAAGTGTCTGAGCTGAAACCAGGCTCAAAATGTCATGTTCTTGCAATGGAGACCTAATAAAGGGATTCGATGTTCTTCTGGGCTTTTCTATAGTTTTTTAAGTACCCCAAACTTCTACGTAGCATTGTACCCCCCATATTCCATGTCAATTACCATGTGGTTTAAAACATCAATAGCAAATTAGGAATAAGTGGAGCGTCCAGTGATTATGCCGGATTTGGCTTTGGACCTCGAAGGCTAAATGACATTAGATGTTAGCATATAAATGTTGTGTGCAACTTATTGTCAGCAGCATGAAGTATCCTTTAAAACCCATTACTTGACTTGAATGATTCTTATCATTAATGTATATCAATGTTTATTTATTTTTACTGGAACTTAATAGTCTTAATTTAGCAGCATACAGTCTCGAAGCAAAATACATATACTATGGGTGTGCAGAAAAAGTTCTCTAGCAAACCAGCCAACCTATTAACTAGACAAAGCACAGACAGCTCCTTATTGAGTCTGCCAATTGATTCTTCTTTATAAGTCTAAACTCCAAAGCCAACAGAGACCAGTGCTTCCTGCTTTAAACCATTTGAAAGCTGGGGGTCGATATGGAGGCACCTTTTCTCTAAATCAGCTCCAACCTGCATCATCATCATCAGGTATATAAACAAACAGACATATGGACAAATAAATAGATAAATAAAGAAATAAATAAAGTGTGTATGTGGACTGTATACCTAAGACATGATAGGTGTTAACTGTGTTGAGGAAACATGTAGACAAACATGAACTGTTCTTTTTGCTTTGCTGAGTTTTACAAAGTGTTCCTGAGCCCATGTAGTAATCTTCCTTTATACAATCATGTGTTTGACAAAGTGTTGAACCTCTCTCCATCCTTGCTTGTGAACAACTGAGTCTTTCCAGGATGAACCTTTCATACCCAATCATGATACTATCACCTGTTACCAATGAACCTGTTTACCTGTGGAATGATCCAAACAGGTGTTTTTGGATCAGTCCACAACTTTCACAGTCTTTTGTTGCTCCTGTCCCAACTTGTTTGAAGCATGTTGCTGCCATCAAATTCAGAATAAGCAGATATTTACAAAAATCTATTAAGTTGATTAGGTCAAACATTAAATACATTGTCTTTTGTACTGTTTTCAATTGAGTATATGTGATAAGATTTAGCGAATTATCACATTCTGTTTTATTCATATTTTACATAGCATCCTCTCTTTTGGAATTGGGGTTTTAAGTTTCAGTTGATGTAACGCTGTTTGTAGAACATTCAAAGATGTTTTGAGGTTCTCAACTGAACTTATTCTGTTTTATGTTTTTGAGTTTGAAGTTTCCTCTCAATCATAATGACCTAAATATTCTGTTTATTTATGTGTATAGCGTCTGATCCAGTGTCTGGGATACCTTCTCCACTTTTCTTTACATTCAGTGAGTTCAGAGAATTATTTTATTTTGACTTATCAATTACGAAAAGCGTTGCTTCTGAGACAGTGAAATCAAGGGTGCCGTCAGACTCCCAATCACACCTGTTTCAAACACAAGATGAAGAGATGATGGTGTCTCACCCCTTCAAAGTCTGCCATCGTTAAATAACAAATTGATTGAGTGACCGGTGACCTGTCCAGGTTGTTCCCCGCCTCTCAGCCAATGCCAGCTGAGATTGGCTCCAGATCCCCCAGCGACCCTCAAGGATGAGCGTGTATAGCTAATGGATGGATGGATGAATAGTTCAGATTTTTGCAATATATTTTCTCAATTGGTGTGACCCCCTTCTCATTTTTTGATAACTGTTCAGCGTGACTTGCTCCATTTATCAGAAACTCTTTACCAAGCTGCAGAAACTCAATAAATTATTCTGTCAGATTGCAGCATTTGAATTGCAGCTCTTTCTTCTTTCCCCTTCAGATTTCTACCCTCACTGCCGAGCGTTCACTCTCTCCACTCGTTCTCCCATCCCCTCTTGCTTACCCTCACTCATTTTCCCTGCTTCACATAAACTCTTATTTCTCACGGTAGGTAGCAGGTAATATCCAAGGGTACTTTTAACACAGTTTGATGGTTTGTGTGGCCAATAGAGAGGGTACGAATGCTCCAAAACAGCATAAAAAAACCTTAGTAATCGTAGGCGGCGGCAGTCAGGATGCCTAATGCCATTCCAGATCGAGCCGGTGTGGCAACTTATTGGCAGACACATTACTTTAAGTTTCTTTTTCTCAATCAATTCACTGGAAAGCTAAAAACCAATCTGGAGCACGGCAGCTCCCACGAGGCCTGATTGATGAGTCTGAGCGGGAATGTGCATATCCAAGCAAGGTTTGGTTTATGTGTCCTCAAATTCCATTGGGTGGAAAATGTGGATTGAGTGAGGCCGTCATGGATTTGGCATCACTAACTTTGGGGCAGATTGCGGAGACTGGATTGATGCTCAGTGGAGGGGATGTGACAGTTCATCTGAAGGAAGAATGGGAGTGAGAGGGGAAAACAAACAGGCAGATCTATATAGAGACTGACAGCGCCATGAGGCTGACAGCGTGCAAGAGTACACAGGGAAGTAGAAATGGAAAATAAAGTAACCCAGACGGAGTAATTGGAAACTGGCACAGTTGCTAAATTAGTAATTAATTTCACTAATAAACATTTCCTGATGTACTCAATAGCTGTCAGCTGAAACAGATATTTCCTGCTGCACTAGAACCTCTGCCTGTTCTCCATCATGTTCCACCATTTTGCAGTGATGCTGCTTGTGTCAGTCCAATCAAACAAGCTCCTAATGAGGTCAAAGCTCAGTTACAGTGATATATTTGCGGACGATGCCCGAGAAGGCAGATGAAGGTGTTCACGAGAAAGACCAGGGGAATAAGATCACAGTTGTTCCCGAAATCAATCCTGCAATTAAACCTTCAAGGGTGGAAAGGTTCAAGGGTTTTTATTGCTCCGGTTTCCTATTTGCCAGAGCTCTGAAGGCCTGTATGTAGATAGCCAGTTAAAAAGTATATATGGCGAGAGTCAGGTTACAAATAACATGAATGCATCAGGGAATTCTTTGTGTTTTAGGCATAAACAGTTGTTATTGCACAAAACATCACAGTGGTACAAACTTGTAGCAGCATTAAAGAAAAGCACAAGTCTGCAGTAATCGTTTATTGAGTCTACAGTACACTGGGTATGTGCGGTATATCTCTCCTCTTGGCTATGATCCCTGCTTGTGTCGGACCCTTACTGCTCTAGAAACCTTGCGGATTACCTGCGTTAAATGGGACCAGCGCCTGTGCTAGTACATCAGTATCTGGCCTTACAGCTGGCCCGTCTCTGAGCATTGTGCTGCCGGTGCCAGTGGTGCTGCTACAGCGCTCACTGTAGCCAGTGAAATCCTGCCAAGTATCACGGGTGGCTGGCAGACTGGCAGATGTGGGCACGGAGAAAAAGGGAACATGTCTTCTAGCGCTAACTACTGTATCTATCCAAGCGGTGGAGGTATAATAGAGGAGCAGAGTAAGGTTTGCTGAGCCACTTACAGAAGACAAATGGAGCTGGACAGGAACATGATTTTATGTGCTAACAATTTTGAACCTGTAGAAAAGGGGGGAAAGGAGTTTCAGGCCCAATGGAACTTAGACAGGTAGCTTAATTGAGACGTTAAATGTTAAACTCACTTTGAATTTCTCCATATCTTGTTCCTGAGGAATATAGGCAAACACACCCATTGCTATGCAAAAGCTTGAATCACACAATTGTAGTTCAAGAGGGGCTTTAAGAGAGTTTATTTATTGATTATGGTGACAGGTTTTCATCCTTTCATCCTGTCTATAGTGTATATAGTGTTTTCATATTTTCACATTCTCTATAATTTTTTAATACTGTCTAGCCTGGTTTTTGCACTGTTAATACTTGTATACTTTTCTATAGTTAAATTTTTCCTCTCATCATACTGTAAATAAGATTGTTGAAGATTACGATTCTTTAAAACATAAAAAAAAATCCTGTTTGAACAGAAGAGAGTTTTGTCAACATTGAACATATTTGAGACATTTTTCTCATTTTGTTAATGGAATAGCTTGTTTTTGGGGGAATACCTATATATTATCTCTCCTTTGTTTAACCCATATGTGTTAAAAAAAAACTTTGTTTCCCCTTGTTTCCGTGTCTTTATGCTAAGCTGGTGGCTGTAGCTTCATATGGTCTGACGGTGGTATTGAAAGCAAATTATCTTATTTCCCAAACAATTAATTTCAATGAAAATGGGGAAGAAACACCAAGATACTTCTCTCTTTGCATTTTGTTTCCATATTTTAAAGCATTTGAATGATGCACAGCCATAACTATAATATTTCCTATGATTTCAATGACCTGATTTACCCGTTTGATATTGTATCGTCGTGCACGCTCTCTTTCTTATTTTCTTTTATAGAGCAGTACATAGTGTGACAATAACCTCAGAACACTAAATAATTTAAATAAGTTAAAAAAAACTACAACTGTGGGCAGGTGAGCTGGGGGTGGAGAGAGAGAGGGGGCGTGAGGGGGGGGAAGATGACTGCACTAATCAGTAGGCTGCCCTGAGGGATCAGTCTGCAGAGGCAAGGACTTCTGAATGAGAGAAAGCCAGAGAAAAAGAGGGCAGACTGGAGGGGGAGGAGGAGGAAAGAAGAAAAAACTAATACACTATATTAAAAAAAAAAAAAAAAAAAAGACCAAAAAAGCCTGCTCGAAAACATAAATAATGAAATGATGGTGCAAGCGAGGGACAGGGACAGGTACAGAGACAGAGGGAGATAGAGGGAAAATAGAAAGACAACGAAGAAGTGTGGAGGCAGAATTCATGTATTGCATCTTAAGTGAGAAGTGAGTGCATGAGGACTGAATAATGAAACAAAGATTAGGTATTAGGTATGCCAGGTAGGTCTTTGTTGGAGAGCTCTTGGAAATATTTAAAAAGGTTAGTGTATGAATAAACATAGCTTATCAAGGTCCTTTTACGCGGGGAAAAGAAAGAGATCCTAATGAATAATAAAGAGCTGATGTGACAGGAGAAGCCAGCCTCGTGCTCTGCAGCTGCACCCCGCCGCCCCCCCTCTGTAACACAGTAATGGAATGTTTCCTACAGGACTTTTTACCACAAAGGACAAAGGCATAATCATTAAAATGGGGGAGCAGGGAGGAGTCAATATTGCAAAGAGCTGTTGTTATTCATTGTGCAGGCTACAGATGGACTGTATATTAGGAGCATGGTGTTCCCATTAGAGAATCCACTGACACATGTTCACACAGCCTTATTCAACCGCTCCCAAGGTCTCTGTTACAGTTCTGTCACACACATGTAGGACACTGTAACAGCGAGAGCAACAGAGATACTGAAATAAAGGAGTCTCTGCTGACACCGGGAAGTGGTTCTTGGATAATTTTTTATGAGCCATAGTTCGTATAATTAAATAGATTGTGACATGCATGTTAATTGTTCGCTGTTGCGCTGTACAGTAAAACAAAAGTAATTTCCTCAGTGGCAATCAGCCTGGAGCGTGTGGGATAATGCATGTGATATAGTGATGTCCTTTAACATTTTATGCACAGTAACCTCTTTTCTGTTGTCTGTTGTTGTGCAGGGTTAAATTCAGTGGTTTGAATTTTGGTGGCTGAGGTTGTTTTGCTTAAATTTGTGAAGCCAGATGAATTGACATTTGTGGCATCTTCTCATTATGCCAGGATTGCTTCTTTAATTTTTCCTCAACCTTTTTCATCCTTGCTTCAAGAAAACAAAACAAAATAATTTATGTCTGTTCCAAATAAAATGACTTTCAAAACACAGTTTAAAAAATCTAGTTTGAATGTAGCTCACCTTGTAGAGCGTGCACCATGCATTAAGGCCAGGGTTCGACATATACGTTTGAGTGTGAATGGCTGTTTGTCTCCATGTCTCAGCCTTGTGATTAACTGGCCACATGTCCAGGGTGCCTCCCCGCCTCTCGCCCAGCTGGGTTTGGCTCCAGCCCCCTGCGACCCTGCGACCCTGCAAAGGATAAGCAGCCATGGATATTGGATGTATAGATATAAATAGTCTATATAGTATATGTAGGACATATATAAATATATAATGGATGTGTATATATAGCCTGAATGGATCCAATTAAAAGGCAGTAGTGGAGGCTAAAAATGACAAAAACAGGCTGACAACATGGTCAAAACACATCCGTAATAAAATGAAAATGCAGCAGTGGCGGCGCTACAGAAGAAACAGAAATTCAAAACACTGCCTGTTAACATACAGCTGTAACACTGAAAATAGATCAGAAGTTGCAAAATTTAACAGAGACAAACAAAAATTCCTTCCACCACTGCTCCCCCTACCACTGCTAACAAACACAAAATTTAAGAGAACTGTCATGTCAATACACGCAGTTTCTGATTTCAAGGGTAATAATCACTCGTGGCTGAAACTGATCTTCTCCTTTCCCATCAGCATTCTTTAACCACCAGCAACAGCAGTTTCCCCTTTTCCGGTTAAAGCAATGTAAAAATGAGACCCTCATTTCCTGTCACCTCCCGCACTCTCCGAAACGACACCGCTCTTGCAGTGAGGGTAAACGTACTCACCCTGCTGTTTGAAATAGGTGTGAACAGCAAGACTGAGAAGACGTCTATAGGACTTTCTTTCCATTCCGTCTTTTTATATCTGTTATTTTTCCACCTGGTTACATTTGGATACGGGCTTGTACCTTTAACGGATTCAGAAGATGCTAAATGTACCATCAAAGCGTTGACATTATGTGGCCTGCCTCTTGAAAGGCAGCAAAGTGCCACAGCCGAAGCCATCTGAAGCAATAGAGGATGTCAAGTTTAAAGCCATGTGTTGGTTCAGTGCGGTGTATGAATCACTCGCAGCCTGCAGGACGATCTCTCTGTATGTGTAATTGTTTATCCATCACAACGCTGAGTGCCTGAGGTGCCCTTGACGGTCTTGAATGTGCGTACAGTATTTCCTCAGCCTCTCACCTGGTTGGAGTGTTAATGTTGCAGCACAGAGAGGGACGGATGAGGGTGTAGTGGATGAAACTGTGATTTCGAAAACACAAAAGCAATGACCTCTAAAATGTGGGTGGATGGATTTCATGATAGTGGAGAATATGATAAATATATTTTTAGATTTACGATATGAGAAAACAGCGAGCCTTCATTAGATACTGATGTAAAATATGGTTCTAATGAATAAGAAATGTTCTGCAGACTACAGCTAAAATTATCCTGGATGACTTGCTGAGGTACAGTGTCAGTTTGGTGGGTGAGCATCCCTCCAAGTCTCTCAGTGTTGTTGTGTGTCTCTGTCACGAATCTCATTCCCTCCTGCACCCACTTGGATTTCATGCAAATTTTTGTTATTCCACGTCAAGAAAGGTGCGTTCTCTAAGCGACTGGGTCAGGCTGAGGGAATCACATTAACTGACTCAGATCTGCCACAGTGGCTTATATAACTCTCACTGTCACCGTTTATCAATTTGCAACGCTCCCGATTTTATTGGAGCTAGCAATTTTTTTTTTTCAGGCTGTGTCACTGCTTCCACTCACTTTTCAGGAGTCAATCCACTTTTTGCATATGTGAGTAGGTAATATTAGGTATTAATATCGCTGTGTTGAGGGACAGCAGATTAAAGCTTTTTGTTTATTCAAGGGCTGTATCACCACTTGAGCACCCATCCATATTGGGTATTCAAGTTCAATTGTAGATCAACATATATTGGCATGTTCCCTTTTCAACCTGGCTGCTGAATGCACTGCAGCCTCTGCTCCACAGGGATAACTGTAAAAAAAAAAAAAAAAAAAAAAATATATATATATATCATGGCTGCTGCAAAAATCCTATAGCACAGCAACAACTTGCTTGAGAAGGTGAAAAGGTCTTTCAATATCTTTGTTGTGCAAAATCTGATGATTGTACTGTAAGCAAAATATGAATTTAATAATATGTTTAAAATGCTTGGCTGCATGTGTTTTTAACATTTGAGAAAAAAGGGCTGCTCTTTGAGTCACTAAGTCAAAAGATAGGTTTGGATTTTTTAACACTCACTTGCTAACACTCATATGTCAAATGTCATTTCATAGTCAGCTGCACTGGACAAAAACCACAGTCCTCATCCTGTTTAAAAATTCGACTGAAGCTGATGTAAGTTAAAGCTTTAAGCTAAATCGGGTGGTCTTTTTAGTGTGAATTTCCTCTTTTCTGTTTCCTCCGACTGTACAAAGTGAACCAAGCTCACCTGGTTTCACCTGCTAAGGCATGCAATCCTTTTTCTTGTTGGTGACAACCAATGCATCAAGCTTATGTTGTGGCCTGCTACATAGTAGAAGGTGCAGCCAGGAGGCTTAGTGGAAATTATTTCACCACCTGTCTGTACTACCTGTGTGGTAACAATAGCATCTGGTGTTATTTTTACTGTCTGCCATTCTCACACAGACACGTGCACAGGGCTGAACATGACACTGATGGTAGTTTTATTAATATATCTTGAGGTGAGATAAAAGGCTGAGTATAAAACTGTCCATCTTGGGAAGAGCGGTGAGAAAAACACATTTAGTCCAGAGCTGATTTAATCACAAATAAAATACCAGATAGATACAATGTTATAATGGAAACAGTTTTATTGTTCGAGATGTGGATATTAAAGATAATGGTCTGTATGTTGAGAAGAGTATTCTGCAGTATGTCTCACAGATCCTGAACGCAGAAACCACAGAGTGATTTGTTGAGCATCCTGAGTCAGTGCATCACTCTGGGGAAGTCAGTGAAGTGCACTGGAGCTGGGTTTTGGTACAGTAGGCGTGCCGGTAATAGTGTCTTTTTAATTGTGCTCCTGTGTGTGAGCAGGTGAGGGGGAGGCTGGTGTGTGTTTGAGTGCGTGCGAGTGCGTTGCACTTTGATGAAGTGTGGGTGTGTGGGCACATGTTTATGTGTTTTCGAGTTGTCAATGCAGATTTACACAAAGTAGTGATGTGATATGTGGAAAGCCCATTTTTATGCCCAGCGCCAAATGAAATGTGTTTGATGTCGCACACAGTTTATGTTCTATGCCAAGATGAGAATGCTCTTCTGAGGGAAGAGGATGAATACCATTTCATGGGTGACCTTGCAGGGAATTCTCAAAAGATGCTACTGTGGTATGATTTTAGGACTCAGTAAACATCTTTAACTGTGTTCAGGGTGTTTTACGACCCCGAGTCTTTCCTCACTCTCCTTATTTACAATCAAAACTCGCTAAATTAATTCTTGAAGACTGAGAGTTCGAGTTTGCCTGGAGCAGAATTTGCAAAGGGACAGAAAATGTATTGCACACAAAAACAGACTTGCACACACAGACATTTCAATCCCTCACTCTAAATAAAGTTTAATACCCGACAGACATATTCATTAGTGTAAAGTACAAATGAAATTAAACCCTGTTTTTAAAAAGAGTTCATCAAAAGAACAAAAACAAATTAATCTATACCTCTTAATCACACTGAATTCACAAATTGTATTGGCAGATCCTTTTACATTTTGACGTTATGCATCAATATCTCAATAAAATGTAAATTACTGCACTTGCAAAATGTCTGGATTGTGCATCACTGGCCATGTTTACCTGTACGGGGTGACCTTGCTATTGGCTAGCCTTCAATTAAACATACCCCACAGAGTTTTTGACCACTAGTAGTGCTGTGGAGCAATGTCTTTAAAAGCTGTTTTGTTTGTATCTTATATTAGGCACTTATACGAGTCTGGTACACGTTCCTACTGTTCTACTGTCTGTCAGTTGGAGGCGCTAACGTGCCAGTAGAAATGTGCCAGCTTTAATGTTCTAAAGTAACTGAAATATTGGCTTTTCAAATGTTCTTTATGCCTCAATGATTTTTTTCGCAAGAAAGTTGACGTAAATATAACTTTAATTTACAAGAAAACTCCTCAAAGTACCTTTAAGTTCTCACTTTGACTAAGATATTAATATTCACTTTCATTATGTGCAACAGAGTCTCAGATACCTGATTAAACCAGCAGGGATAATATTTTTTACTGTGCCCTATACAGAGGCAAGAGTCCACCAACAATTTAATAGAAAAAGATTTATTTCTCACTGCCTCCTTTCCCGTTTGTCTGAGCAGTAATAATAAGTTACATTGAATATGTACCACCAGGCTAGTTTCTGGTATTACTTGCAGGTAATGATGTTCCTAAGCTCTTAATTCACTTCTTTTCTGAGGTGAATTTAGACCACAGGAGACGAGAGAAAGCCTTTTAAGGAACTTCATGCAATGGTCTTTTCAACTTAAACACAGCGGGAAAGCAACGGCAACATAACGCTCTGTTCGTATTCCTCTTTTTCTCTTTTTTTCTCTGCTTATTTATTTCTCTGCATGGGTCTTTATTGCAGAGAAAATGTCTCAGGCTTGTATTTTTACAAATACATAGGTGGTGATAACGTCTTGGCAGTCCTGCAACAACCTAATGGAAATACTTCTATATGTGTTAAACATATGAGAGTGTGTTTTATTTAGGTATTGGACATTCCTTCAAAATGTCTTTTGAGATGTTTTTATGTTGTGCTATTTTAGAAAACACCTTCAACTGAAAATTCAGGTTTGTTTTTTTTTACCCAGTGAACTCAGGTGCATTTCTCATAGAAATACAGAGATAAAAAAGCAGAAAGAAGAAAAAAGCATGACTGGATCTTATGCTTTTTGTTTGCTGTGGGAATTCTGCAGTCTTATTATTGTGTTTACTAATTTAACATTAGCGAGGTCAATTGTTTTGCTTTGTTCCCGTCCCAGTAGGTCCGCTCCGCCACTCGGCTGATGCATTGACTTTGCAAAAAGACCAATTAACTTGTAGAAATTCAAGTACATGCCTATATTCTTCTAGTTGTAATCATATGATATTTGATAGATTTTTTTTTCTAGTCTATAAAAATAGTGTTCTTCAGACAAATAAAAGACAAACAAATTCAGATACAAAACACTTAATGTCTAATGAAATTGCCCTAATGTGACACAAGACAATTAGATACCACACTGTAGCATGGCCAGGAAAAACACTTGAACAAGCCACCTCAAGCATGGAAGCCTGCTTATGTACCATTGAACCCTTGGGCTAAAGTAAATTCAAATGACAATTTAAAAAGCTTCGTGTTTCATGTGTGGAAACAGGTCATAGTGCTCATTTACTTATATAAATAAAGGGGTTCACAAAGCTGGGTGAAGGCAACCCCAGTTCCAAAATAGTTGGGACCCTGTGTGAATAAAACTGAATGCAATCATTTGCAAACAAACTAACAATAGTTTTACAAAGTGATCCTGAACCCATGTAGTAATCTCCTTTATACAATCATGTGTTTGTGAACGACTGAGTCTTTCCAGGATGAACCTTTCATACCCAATCATGATACTATCACCTGTTATCAATGAACCTGTTTACCTGTGGAATGATCCAAACAGGTGTTTTTGGATCAGTCCACAACTTCCATAGTCTTTTGTTGCTCCTGTTCCAACTTGTTTGAAATGTGTTGGTGCCATCAAATTCAAAATAAGCAGATTTTAAAGTTGTTGAGTCGATGAGGTCAAACATTAAATACATTGTCTTTGTACTGTTTTCAATTGAATATATGTCAAAAGGGATTAGTAAATTCTCACATTCAGTTTTACACAGCCTCTTAACTTTTTTGGACTCAGGATTGAAAATGTACCGACTGCTTTTAATATCAAGAACAAAGAACAGAGCTGCTTTCTGCTGCACAACATTATTAAACTTTTCAGTGGCGATAACATTACAGCACTGTCTCTCTCTCACACACACACACACACACAGAAACACACACTCTCAAACACACAGTCTTTATCTCTCTCTTTTTACCTCTCACTCTTATCAATGACATCATCCACATCTTTCTGTTCAGTTTTGGTGGCGTATCATCTCTCCTTCCCCCTCAGACCTGGGGGCAGCTTCACCCTGGCTAATGTTATTGCTGATATCCTCTCTTTCCTTCTCACACTGTTAGTTGATTTGGACGTCCAGATGAGCACAAACATCAAACACATTAGCAATTAAATTTGTGTGGTTCTTACTGGGAAGCTAATTTGCCTGTTTTTTTTCTCCGCTTTGGTTACACCAGCTCAAAGCTCTGCGTCTCACTGTTTCCGTCCTTACCTGCAGTTTAATGCTGCTGCATTAATCTGGAACAGCAATAAACCCTGTGTCAGGGTTGTCCGGTTATACTGTACCCTCCAGCCAATCAGGATCAAGCAGTCTTCATGGTAAATATAATATATATAATAATATATATGATAATTAGTATGGCTAAAAAGTATTGGGGAGGTGGGAAGCTGTTAAGAATTTACTATCATATCACACAGTGAAGAAAATGTGAGGAGAGAGGATGTGTTTATAAAATGATTTAATATAATGTAAAAACATGTTGCATGTTTAAAACAGATTTAGTCCATTAACATGAAAATTGAACAAAATGTCGTTTTTGTATTTTTAGAAACTTTTAATCTTTACTGTTTCAGAACTCACCTGGTGATACCACATAACCTCTTATTGTGTTCAAATATACATAAAATATCTACCTAATATAATTTGTTGAAAAGCTGAAATATCTCCACGTAAACTGTCACAGTGTGCAAACTCCAGTAACTGCATGGCACAATTTGTCTTGTCAATAACACGAAAGTTAGAGATGAACAAAATGCTTTATTCCATTATGTGGCTTTATTCACTCATACATCTCATGCATCTATGCATTATTGTCATATATGATTTCAGTTGTCCGGCATCAATGTGATTTCACACTGATGCTCCTCGCTCCTTGCTTCCTCTTTCTTGGCTGCTTCATCAAATATTCACTGAATGTTTAACTTCTCTTCCCCCTCATGCAGCTTATTTTGACAGGACTCTCTCTCCCTTTGTCTTCTGTGCCTTTTACTGTGAAAACAACCCTTCAATTAAATCCAAGCTTAATCTTATGATGAAAACCTGAAAACATTGTCGGAAGTTTCCAAAATGCATGAGCTCACTGTCTCTGCTAACGGTGTAAAGTCCTCAGAAAATCCAGTCATAGCTTTCATTGCCTTGGATTTAACTTGGTTTATGGAAAATCACATGTTGAAAACACACAAAACAGAAATTGCTATCTTGCCTGTTGCAACATGTGAAACTACATTTAAAAAGGAGACAATTGGGACATAGAGCTCAGACTATATGCAGCACAATAAAACATTAATATATCTTATTTTCAGTCGCATCTACACAGGTTAAATGACTCTTTTAGTGCCAGCAGGTGCATCAGTGGTGAGCTGTGGGAACTGTGACCATATGGCGATGATAGGTCACACTAGACAGAGGTCCAGAGAGAGCGCCTGAACAAACCTATGCTGGCAGGTAAAATTAAAAACACCCTGTCAAAAGCAAACAAAATTAACTGCCTGCTTTAATCCCGAGGGAGGCTACCTTGCAGGTGCATATCTGTCTACGTTTTGGCCTCTGGCCCTGGTCTGGCAGAGGAGCGAAGCATAAGGTAAATGAAGTGGAGAACATGGTCAGGCCTGGTGGGTGGCAGGTGCAGGGCAGAGGGGTGCCAGCCTGCCAGTCCCCTCCTTGGACAGAGAGGGTTAGGGGGCAATGGAGACAGTGTCTGAGCCAGATGAAACAGTCCGAGACATCAAACAGCGTGAGGTCTTACAAGGCTCATTAGGGAAGAGGCTGCGAGTCTTTTAGCCCCCTCTTTATTGTGTTAAATAGACACACACATTTTTTGTTCCCATGGTGAACAATCTCGCTCATCTTCGGGATGTGAGATGTTAGAAATATAAATGGGGCAAAGACAAAAAAGGCAACGCAATCCAGTACAATAATCCTGCCTTTGTGTAGCTCACATTGGTATTTGTGCTTAGACCCAAAGAAGTGTTGAATCACCTCTGTGATCTTTCTTACGGCCGTCATTTTGGTGTATTTGGTTGCATTATTTTATAAGGTGTACCCCATATTTTGCTCTTATCACTGTATGTGCACGAGAATCTCAAAAATAATTACTAATTTTAGATTCCTGTCTGAAACAAAAAATCCCACAGATGTCTGCACTCTATGAAACGTGATAAGGCATCATTAGTTTGCTGCATAACAAAACAGCAGTAATATGTGATATATATAGTCTCATCATGTGCTGGTGGAGAATGAATAATGAAAACACCTCTTCTGCAAAGGTGTGGCATATTAGGTTGAATGCCAATTAGCGGCATTTGTCGTCTATGAAAGAACATTGGTATCAGATTACCTGTGCCGCCAAGACGGGAGAAACTGTCAAAAAATAAACTTGCATATATTAGAGAGAACTCAAGGTTTCACCGCCGAACGGCAAATACAAGCTGCACTTAGAGGAAGAAAGTGAAACTAACCACCATGGATATGATGGACACATAAAAAAGAGTTGACAAATTCAGATAACTGGCATTCAAGCTGATATGACCCACATTTGTAGCTGTGGTGATGTACAGTAAGTACTTCAAAGTTGAAGTTCTTTATTCCTCATGAATAGTTTACACTATTTTGTTGTTCTTCTTTTTCATGAATAGTTTACAGTATTTTGTTGTTCTTCTACTCTGTAAGTCAAAGTGTTTGTGATTCTTTAGACAAGAGACATAAGGGAATTATGGTACACTCACATCAAGGAGGGAACTTTCTTCTTTTTTCTTTTCTTTAAAAAAAAAAAAATTCTTGACAGTTTACTTTTTCAGTCAGGCTTAATTTGGTAAATTAGAACAATGGCAGCTAGTATTTGCTATATAAACACAAAAGATTTCTTCATGATTTTCTACCAAAAACATTTGTTATATTTTTGTGCCTGGGATACAAACCAGAGAAGGTAAATTATAGTAAATGTGCTGACAAAATGCATGGAATTATTTTTGATTAACAGTTTGTCTGTAAACTATATTAACATCGGTTTAGGGTTTCAGATCGGGTTTAAAAACATGAGCTGCATGAGTTAGACTTGATTAAGTTCTGCAGCTAATGGCGAGTAATAGTTAGTATTGTTAATATACTAGATGCATTTTCTTGCTTTTCAGCAATTTCCGCTACAGCTATATAAGCATCTCTAAGACAACAGACTATGTCCACATCTTTTAATTTATACAATCTATGATTTAGGGAGAGCTTCTGTTAAAACTTACAAGCTTACTGGTCACATACAAAATAGGAATCCAGCTTTTTGACACATTTTATCAGTGTTAAGTCTGCGAAAATATAAGGACTCGGATAATGTTTAAGTGCCATTTTGAAGACTTGCTAAAAGACAAAGTGATTTGCTTTTCCTATCTTACGTGACTTTTGCATAACTACTTTGTTAAAAAGGCTCCCTGCCCAAACTTCCATTAGCACCATCTTCCCTGTGGAGAGTATCGTCAGTATGAGAAAACGGCTTCTAATTTTTAGACATATTGGCATTTTCAAACTGCTGATTGCTGATTGCTGTCACACAGAGAGATTGTTTTATAATAACATTCCTTTTGTATCAAAGTTCTGTGGACATTTAAAGTAGAGTTGTGAAATTCTACATTATGCAGTGACTCTGTTAGATAGAGGTGTCAGGCAGATTCTCTGAAACCCTCATTGTTCGCTCGCAAATGGAAAATAACGATTATATTAAGCAATAAAAAAATGATCAAGCTCCTATTATTGTGGGTGTAAACAGGCTGGTGCATTAAATATCAGACAGGGTGCAGCTTTCTATTAAGCCAATCAATTATACTGATCAGCTTCACAAAGGCATGTCATCATGGTTGGGGCTCATATGAATGTGCTGCTACCAGTCAGGAAATCAGAGATCCAACACGTGCAAGTAGCTGCGGGGTGTATCTAAAAAAATTGAACCAGATGCTTTGTGTTTAGCAAACCTGTCAACAAGGGAAACTTGTTTTTAAGGATGGCGATTTCGGTCGGTTGGTCGGTCTATCTCTCCAACAGTCCATCACTTTGGTCCCGTCTGAAATATCTCAACAACTATTAGATTATGCCATTAGCACTATATTTATGTTTAGGGTTCATTGGCAAATATTATTATGCTCATAAGATGATGAACATGGTAAACATGGCTGTAGAATTTCATGAAAATAAAATTTGAAAACTTTGGTGTCAAACTTTGTCCAAACTGCACCAGTCAAAACACTCAATACATCACTTCTCCATTATGTACCATTCTTTATAATAGACATGCAGCCTTTAATATATTTGGCTTCTGGCTGGAAATGACACTATAGCTCTGATAACAAATACTGTACTAAAGTAAAAGACCCCTACTTATCACTATTTGCCACGGCTCAAGATGACAGGTCTCTCTTCCCCCGAAGGTTCTTAATCTCTTTTTCATCATTACCTCTAAATACAGTTCTTTTTGTCTTTTTATGTGGATCATATTCTACTTAAAATCCCACGTCCAACAGATTTAAAACCACATGCCTATACATTTAAAGACTGAAAAAATAATGAATAAATGAATCAAATCCAATAAATCCAAAACCAAAAAGAGTTTAAACAACCCAATTTTCAGCGTCCTTGGTAAATTTAATGACTGTTCAATGGAGCTGAATCATTCTTCTTTCCCCTTTCAAGAGATCCAGCTTTACATCTCATTTACTCATACTGAGCAGAGGATTTATGCTGTTTCTTCCTACAAAGCTGATGATTTATTAGCAAAGATACATCTGTTTGTTTGTTTTCTTTTTACATGACTTCTTCCACTGTACACCTGGCAGGAAAAGGCAATCTAGATAGACAATAGACAGATATATAGAGGTGTTAATTTGTTGTTGAGAAAGGCAGAAACCTAATGTGTTTTCCACACTTAATTATTTTTACCAGCAGAGTATAATCATATTTGGAGTAATGCCCTGGGGACATTATAAATGTGGTCCTGGTATACTGGGAATTAACTAATGCTAGTTAAAATATCAACATTTTGCAGCCTATTAAATTAATTTGCTATTTAATTGAATATCAAAATACTGGCTGCTTTCTCTTGGGTATAATTTCCCATTTGTGAGAATTAAATGGAAATTTGGAACGAAGATATAGGAGATCAGTAAAGGTCAAGTATCTGCTAACAAGCCCTCTTTCCCATGTAAACAAATCTCTCGTATCTTTTCAAATGCCTCTTTTTAAGCTGATAGATGGACCAGAGAAAAAGTGCAAAAACAATTCAATCATGCTTCATTGCACCATGTGACATGTGTTGGCTTCCTCACGTTGTCTCAAATAAGGTTGCCTTTTGAGTTACCAATATTTCAGAGCACAAAGTGACACCCTATTAATACATTTTTGGTAGCGTTTCCTCCAATTTAGCTTTTGGGCTTCTTTTATTAACCGATCATTAACTACCAGTCTCCCCTTGCAAAGAAGTAATGTACTGACATGAACAGCCACCCCCTGCTGGTGCGAATCCCCATGCAGCCCTGGATCACGACAAAATGTGTAATAGACCACTAGATAATCCACTAGAGGATAGTGTGTCAGTGTCGTGCTTTGCCTCGCCACGGGTGTGAAAAGTGTATGAGGGTGCAGTACCAGCAGGAGGCGATAAAGAGGGGAGCAAAGGATGACTGTATTTTAAAGAGCGACAAAAATATGGAGGAAGTCAAGGTGGATGGACGGCACAAACACAGGACTTTGACCCAGCAGACTGAAGTTCGTGTCCTGTGTGAAACCAAAGTTAACCTTGCCTTTTGTGATGTACTTAACTTACATCACAAATGCATCTTGTACAGACATAATGTACTTAACTTATGTAATTAAAGCACCAATTTTAGCCCAAACCAGGATGTTTTCCAAAACCTAACCATGAAGTTTTGGTGCCTAAACCTAACCAAACTGCGACCATCACCTGAAATATTTCTCGGCAAGCTTTATTTTGTGTATAACCGGACATTGCATATTTATTACTGCTAACTTGACCATGAAATGAAAATGTGTTCTTTTCAAGCTGAGGCAAGTCCAAACACTGACACTGTGACACGGTGGACTGGCGGGTCTATTACACGCTTTGACGCAATAGCAGATTGCTTGATGGATGTGCCATCATGTCAATAAAGTGTCATTTCCTCTTTTCCAGTGAATTATTGTCTGTTAATTTCCATTTGAAATCTACAGTCTAATTAACAGGTTTGAAACTACATCAACAGTTGTGATAACCACTGTTTTATTAATAGAACATGCCTTTTCCAGAGTCTGCACACAAAGCCAAGGCAAAGATGGATGTCTTGGCTTTAATTAACCAGAATTATTTACTGACTAGGGCTGGCTTATGGGAGCATCACTCATGTAATGGATATATTAGCAAAGGACTGAAGGGATTAGCTTCTGTGGAATTAACAGACTGTGGGCAGTTCATCATGTAGTGATGGTACTATACAATATTTATACTATATTTATAAACCAACACCATAGTGAATGCTGTTTGTGCATATACAGTATACTCGTGTATGTGAGTGCACATGTGCTTTATGTTTTTCCAGCAAAAATACTTTGCATCCTTGACAAGCTGGATAACAGAATGATGCCATCTGTTGTTCATTATGACGCCCATGCCAAGTGCATTTCCCTAAATCCAAAATCTATTTTATATACTATACTGTTCACTGGAGTCGCACATCTAATGGGACCAAACTGCTGTTACATTAATGTGGCTTTCAAAACTTTCTCACGGTTTGCGTCTTCTTTCCATTATTGTCACATTACAAACTTTGCGATCATGGACCCTGAGCCACAGTTGAGGCCTCGTAATTTCAGGTGGCAGACAGCCTGTCACGGCTGATGTGAGCAGGACAACAGGAGTAGGACCCAAATGCAGACGATGGAGGCAGAGCTGGTGCGGATAAATGATTTATTCACCAAAATCAGATGCAAAGCTTACAGGACCATGAGGCAGGCAGGCAGGCAGGCAGGCAGGCGGGAACACAGGCAGGCAGACAGGCAGGCAGGCAGGTAGACAGGTAGAGCTATCAGAAACTCAAATACAAAAGCATAAAGCAAAAGCCAACCAGCAGATAGGATGAACTGGCAGAGCATGTGTGGGAAAGGGCTGATTAAGCATCTGCAGGGCTGGTGAGAGAAAGTGGAAACAGGTCGGTGGGGAAGGTCACTTGACTGGAACCACGATCCAAATCTCATACTTTTTATTTTTACTTTTAGTGTGTACTGCAGCTGCTCTTACAAAGTACATACTGTTGCATGCAGTATGCATACAACTGGGACATGCTACTTTGTCATAACATTGCGCCTTGAACCTTGACCCTCTTGCTCACACACCTGCTATAGTCCATAGCATGAAATTTAATGTCTTAATTAGACACGGGGTTGGCAAAAGCTATGCACTTTAATACAATGTCATCTGTCATTGCAGCATCTGTTATGAGCTGTCATCTGTCTGGGCTCTCTCTGCGGTTCAGTCCATGTGATGCATCTTCCACTATGCAGAGGACTGTGGGTCAGAATAGCCAGAAAAGCTTCATCCTGGTGTTTGTGGCAGACTGCATTTGACATACGATGTGCTGGGACTGGGACTGCAGGGGAAGAGGTTATTGCAGGGCGGGAGGGAGCGGCTGGATGTGGGAGTGAGATGACTGGGACAGCTGAAAAAGTCAGAGGGCATCTGGTGGACAGGACGAGAACGGCAGTGAGTGTGTTTGAGGAAGTGGGAATGTGGCTGAAGGGATAGAGAGGCAGATTGTGACAGGAGCCCGCCCCCCTTCAAGGGACGGATTCCAGACGTCCCTCCAGGCTGGTCAGGACGCAGGGCAGTTGACACCAAGCAGAGTGGGTGGAGGGAGTCTGGAGGAGGGATTCAGGGGGAGCTGGAGAGCATGCGTGGGAATGGACTGGTTAAGTGAGGGAGACTATAATGAAATAAATTATTTTAAATGTGGGGGGTAAATTAATTATAAAATTATAATGATTGCACAGAGGTGATAAAAAATGAAAATAAGAATGTCTCAGATACCATTAGGGACGTTCGGTGGCTGATATCTGTGGGAAGACTTCCTGTCAGAGCTGTTTGTTGAAGTTATGTAACAACAAAAAAATGGCCAGCGATGTACTGAAATGACGATGAGACACAGCAGCATCTTCTCGTGGACTGTTACAGGAAGTCTGAGATAAACTGAAAGGGTTTGGTGTACATTTATAAATCTGTCATGTATTGCATTACTGAACATAAATTGCCACCTAAACATACAGAACTCTTATAATTATAGGTATTGCGTGTTTAAAATGATGGAAAACATGATGTGCTATGATTATACAGCAGAGTGTAATCGACAGCGACACAGTAATTGAACAGGTACTTGCTGACCTCCGGAGAAGTCTGGACCAATCTCATCACTTTCCTGGACTTATGAACCGACAGAACTTTATACAACATTATACAACTTTATACAACATCACTGGACATCACTGGCGTTTTATGGATATTTTCGACTTTGGCACTAGTTGCACTTTATTGCTCAATATAATGTTTTGTAAATTGTTTTGTGAAATTCAATAAAGATTTTAAAAAACAGAGCAGGTGAGCATGTGGGTGGGAAGGTCAGGTGATCGGAGGGACCGGAGGGCAGGAGGGAGTGGGTGGATGTGGGAGCGAGACGACAGGGACAAGAGAAAAAGTCAGAGGGCGTCTGGTGGACAGGACGAGAACGGCCGCGAATGTGGTTAATGTGGCTGAAGGGAGGGACAGAGAGGCAGATTGTGACACAGCCGAGTCAACAGCTATAAAATGAGTTCCAGCGATGAGTTCTGATCCGCAGCTCCTCCGGGGCTTCTCCTCTTTTGAATGTGCCCCTCAGTATTTCAACAGTTTGGCCTTCAATCCCAGCACTGGATCGGGATAGAAACCCCCTGCTGAGCGTGGTTGCTTCATATTGTATGCGCCTTCATGAAAGACTGCTCAGCATAGTAATATAGAGTACAGTATGAATATTTCCAATGCATTGTTCTTTATATGGAATATACTTTCCCAGCATGACAGTTACTTTCTGAAATAACCTTTTACTTTCAAACTTATCTCCTTGCTTTAGATGCTTTTTCAGTGCCGGATCACATCTTTTGAAAATCCTATCATAAAAGCTTGCAGTCTTTGTGTCAAAGTAACATTATGTACCGAGGCCAAGTTATTGATTACACCGATCCAGGGAGCAAGCAGCACCTTTACCTTTACTTTCAAATGCTGCATGACAGTGAAGAAACATGCTCTGCGATCTATACAGCCACTGTGTGCTGGTTGTTTGGCATGGTTTGTCGTGACACCAAAATTTCATTGTGCTGCTGGATGGCATGTCTCCACTGACTCGAGGTTAATCACCGAAATACCAAACTGCTTCTTTGCTATTTTTTTTTAACTCCAAGGACACTAGCTGGTCCTTGGCATGCTTTCCTATGAGCGCTATTCACCATCATCAGCCAGTGCATGTTTTTCTTTGCTGTATGCCAATCTGGCCCTTTAAGCTACCTTAAACACATGGATACAAACAGAGTCTATACTTAAAGTGGAGGTAATTTTGAGGGACATTAGCCTTGGTTTGGCTTTAACTTAATCTCCCTCTAGTTTTCGTGGTGATAAAAAAAACTCAATACGCCCTGAAGGAATGCAAGAAGGCAGTGCTACATACAGATTTGTCTTGCATAAATGTTTGCATTTATACACTCAGGTCTGCACACACGTACACCCCTGAACGCCTGAAGAAATGTCTTCCTGAATGACCCGTGTTCTTGAATGTCATGATAAATAGAGTCACATTTAAATCAGGATTGAATTCCAATCAATGGTTTTGTTCATCTGAAACAAAAGCAATCTATAATGTCCACAATTCGTGTAAATGCAATCAATGGTCTGACATACAGCAGTGAAAGCTGCAGAGCAGACGTCCTCACTTTATGCTTACTTAGATCAGCCTCTGCCTCCAGTGCTGCTGGCCCACAGTTATGTGGTCTGGTGTGGTCATATTTTAACTTGTGGTAAATGTCAGATGTTGTTGCTATGATTCATGTGAAATGCGAACGGCTAGAAATGGTAAACAGAAAATGGCGAAATCAGCAGGAGATTGGTCTGTGTTTGCAGTTGTGCCGCTGGTCACCACTGGGTCCTGCTTGGCGTTTATTTAACATGACACATTTCAACAGCACCTGGGGAGCAAGGTCACGGCTACACACACACAACACAAAAACACACACTTAGACGCACACCTACATTCGCAGAATCATTCATTTAATATTGGACATCCCTGCTGCTTTCTGAAAAAAAAAAGCCACTTCCTTTCAAATCCTGTAGGGCAACATGTTTTTAATTATTGACATTCAGGTGAGGATTAGCATTTGATGCTGTCTGACCCTGCAGACATGAGTGGCAGTTGGCTGGGTAGGGAGGAGGACAGGAGGCTAGGGGCTGGCGATTTTCAGGGACAAAGAGCCTACTGAGGAGGCAGAGGAATGGGCTGAGGAGGTGGAGGTGCAGTGATTCACATGCAGTGCAGGAGGCCTCTCTGTATCACCCCCACCCCTCCCCCAAATCCCAGGAGGGCAGGGGGGGGAATTGATGAAACGAGCAGGAAGGCCTAATTAAAGGCTCTCAGCTCAAACGCATTGATGTATTACATCTATTATGCCACAGTTCGATAGGTCTGCCAGGCCGGGGCTGCCGCGGCTACTGAGTCCCGCCAAACAAACTGAATAAATAATAGCAGCTGAGAGAGAGAGAGAGACACACACACACACAGAGAAGGAGAGAAAGGGAGATGAGTCCAACAGGCGTAGTTGTGATGAAGCCTGCTATAGCCATAGGCATGTCAAACAGCTTCTGAGATTTATATTATGCATGTAAAGCTCCATTTACAATCTATACAACAGGAGCTGCAAGCAGGGAATGAAAGGAACAAAAAAGCATCATGAGCCAAAGTCAGTGAGTGTTGATTTAGAGATTACATTATTGATATACATATATTATTCAGCATATTATACACTGTCATATCAAAATATATTTCAGCATGTTTTATTTATTAAGAATGGCTTTTGTTTACAAGTAGTGTTGAAAAAAAATGAAATGCCAATTATATATGTATATGTAATTAAAATAAAAATATGTAATTATGGCTAATTAATGGACAAAGCATTAAAATTGATGCATAAAAATATTTAGAATTCAGTACAATAGGACATATGAAGAAAATTAAGGCAAACCCTGCTTAGAAATAAGGTCAATTCATTCACTTCATTCCTTGTTGATTGATGCGTGGCCTTGACTGTTTAAGCTTATGCCATATAATAAATCCACCAACATCTCAACTGCTTATGGATATTAGATATTAGTTAGTCACTTATGGCACATGGAAGGAGGTAATTGGGTTGAATTATGCATTTGTACTTGGGATGAGTGAATGTGTGTTGATCTGGTGTGTGGACGGGTTGTGCGGGAGAAGAATGCGGAATGTGGAGAGAAGTTGGGAGGTGCAGGGACGAGGCGACACTTAATGTTTTTGTATAGGGTGAGACGGAAATGAAATTGGCGTGGGGTAGATAAAAAGAAAAGAAAAGCCTCATGCTTTTACACTCCGCTCTTCACCAAACTCAATATTGTTATCGAATAATTTACCAGATGAACACATTTCTGCATGCATTCAATTTCTGCAAAGCCATTTCTTTTCATACTATGCTATTGTATGTTATGTTACTCACAGTTTAATATCTTAACATGTCACACACGAACCACACACGTCCACACTTTTCTAACTTGATGAAGCACGATTTTAACTTTCAACTTTAACTTTACTCGCCGCCAAGGGAAATCTGTCTTACAGCCAAGTGATGACTTCAATATAAGACACATAAAACATAATAAAATACACATATGCTTAAACTTAGCAGATGAGTTCACATAAAATACAGTGCGCATAAATGTGACACCCATTAACATAAAAGCTGGAGTACATCCACCCGTCACCATCGAACTCAAACATCAATGCTTCTCCTCATTACTGTGTGCACCATCGACTTTTTCCACATGATAGTGACAAGACTGTCATTGCGTCTTTTTTAATTGTCCATGAACAAAGGCGGCGAGTGCAGCATGTGATCTCTCTGTATGAAGGGAGTATTCAAAGATGAAAACTGGAAACATTTAAGCGGAAAAAATCACCAAAAAGAAACAATTAATTCTCGGCTTTATATTATTATTAAACCAAAATCTCCCAAATGGTCCGTGGACAAGTTTCCATCCAGTTGAGTACATGAGGATATGTGGCATGGTGAGCCCTTAATGCTCAGATGAAGACAGTAAGCCCAGGAAACATGGAGGACATGAGGCGGATTCTGTCAGCGTAAATCCAGCAGCCAACTACATAGAGAGAGGGATATAAAAAGCAGGACAGCGACAAATTCAGAAGGAGTGCTTTTTGGTTCTGGCAAAGTGACGAAAGAATCAGTGTGTGTTTGTCTCATGCTCTGTGTGTGTGTGTGTGTGTGTGTGTATTGTTGTGATAGTGTGTAAATATATGTCTTTGCTTGCAGAGCACACGGAGGAGCAGATTTGTGAGACAAGCTCGAGCAGTTGCCTTCACAGCAGTGGTGAGATTGGAAGCGAGTGGTTTCTGAGCCAGTGTGACTGATGGCGTCTGTTAGCAGCGACGGCCACAGAGAGGACGTCTTGTACTGGCGGCGGGGGGAAGCTGAAGCTTCCGGAAACAATGCTGTCCTCAGAGAGTCTGCTGAAATGACAGGACAAGCAGGGCCAGTGTTTCCATTCACAGTCCTCTCAACCTTCTGACACTTTTCTCGCTTCCACCTCTCACTTATTATGATGCCCCTCAACACTCCTCTCCTTCCATGTCTTCCTTCTTCTATCACCTCCTTAACATACTGTATCTCCACCACCGAGGTTGAGCAGCCTCTGTCACAAACAGGCGACCAGTCCTGCCTACATTTTTCTGTCTCCCTCTCAGACAGGGTTTGAAATACCTTTCCTAGGTTCACACAGATGCTCTGACAGAAGCTGCCTCCTTTTGCTAACAGTTCAAGTCACATTTTTGAATTCTCTTTCTGTGATCTTTCTTTGTCAAAGATATGATGCAGTTTTCTTCCTAATTGGTTGGCAGGTACCAATTCTTTGACTTTACATGCAGCTATCACAGCAATACTACTGCAGGTATACATTTTCATGACCTCTTCAGCTTCACAGTATTTAGTTTACTGTGTTTAAGCTGATCAAGGTTAAGACAGACTATGACAGCAAAGTGACAACCCTGTCTCCTAGAAATGGCATTTATATTTGTTTTAGTATCATAAGTACATTTGGGGAAAACATGATTGATAACTGACAACATTTTTTGAAGTGTTATGTTCTTTTATAGCATTCGAGTCATAGGGGGGTGTTCAGGCTGGATGGTGGGTGTACAAAGCACAGGACTTTGATATAGCAGGTTAGATTACCATCACATTTCAAAATATTAAAAAAAAGATTTGAAAGGTTGAAAGTAAGTTTTGAAAATGTAAACTTAACTTTTAAAAATGAAAAATAGGATTCAAACATTTCAAAAAAAAAAAAGATCTGAATGTCTGAAATGATTGCGTCACTCTTACAACGCCTGCCGTGTAACTACGTTTCCAGGTTGCAAAACTTGCTTTGCAGACATTCATCACAGTCCTTTCACAGACTCAATTCAGGGTTTTTTTTCAGAGATTCAACACTTTTTTTCAAACTGTGTTTTTTTGAGACATTCAGATCTGCTCTTTCAGCTTTGCATTCTGGGATCTCTGATAGGGTGACAACTAACAGGGATCCATCTAAATGCATTTCCATTGGTCACACTGGATGTCTATTATCACAACTTGGGTAAAAAGTGTATCAGTGTTTTGAACCATGTTGCTGCCAGGACTAACTAGTGCTGTAGTCAGGTTCAGTATATATATATATATGCAACAGTGGCAAAAGGCCCTGTTGGTAATATAAATTACATTTAAATCTGAAATGATTTAATTAAGAGCTAGTTGACAAAATCTGATTATTTAATTATCAAACATTCTTCTGTTCATGTTAAGGTAAGCTTGCAGTTAAATTCCATCATTTCTGTGAGCTAAAACTGAACTTTGGACATAACAGGGGTTCATAACTCTATTCAGTATGGAGGCAAGAAGCTATTCGACAAGCATTTAAGTCTTAAGATAACGTATGACCGAGTGAAAGTTGTTTTGACATGCATTTGTAGTCTTCCTCATCATAAATCTACATATTATTTATACTACTATACTACATGATACAGCAAGGTCAGTCACCTGACCTCAGTTCAGCTGAGCAGGTTTTTCACTTCACTGAAAACCAGACTGAAAGTAAAGGTTCCAGAGGTGGCTGTAGTGCACATCTGTCAGAGCATCAAAATGGACTATAGTATCTATGTATGTCTATGTGTGGAAGGGAAATGTGTTTAGATGAAGCCCTTTTAGCTGATTGGCTCAGAAGCTGTGACCTCCCATACAGGCTATCTGATCTGTTGCTGGTATCTTTTATTCAGTTTCAGGTAGTTTCCCTTGTTAAAACTCGCAAAAATGCAAAGCTGAAAGAGCAGATTAAATGTCTGAAGAGAGAAGTGTCCCTGAAAAATGAGAGACACAGATTTGGAACATTAAAAAATATCACACTGCAGACATTGTAAGAGTGAAATTTTAAAATCATAGTTTGAACTTTCAAAAGTTACTTACAAACCTTTAGTTTAGACATAATCTGACTTAATATTTTGACACCAGAGACAGGGGTTCGCATCCTGAGTGTGAAAAGGTTTCAGCAACACATGGTGAGAGATTGTGTTTTTGGCTGAATGTTAAAAAAGTAAACACATCATGTCTTATGCTTCAAGTCACTTTTGACTTTCAATATTTAACCAAGATGACATTTTCCTAACCTTAGCCAAGCACTTTGAGTGCATGAACACAGACGTGAAAAAAAGGTTGTGCTGCAACTGGGAAGACATGGACATTGAAATGATTTCTGTTATTTGTTTATCTAATACAAAATAAAGTAAAACTGAAACTAAACTAGTGCATGCACAATAAAGTGTAGCCAGTTCCTCACAGTGTTGAGCCACAGGTGAATTACAGGGTACAACTAATATAAATTTCCCCTTTTTAACTTCATCGCCTTTAGCAATACAGACAACTCTGTCAGTCTTCCTTTAACTTGTGTAATGTCCCTCACTTGAGGTGTGCATCACCATATTTACCTGTCAAAACATGTTTGAGGGATCCTGATGAAGCGGAAGAGTGGCAGTTATGGAAAACATCAAAACTATTTCCCATTGGGAAGCCGGTGCAGCTGGTGTCATAATACAACACATGGCACATCCCCGCCTGCTAAAGATTTGCTTCAGTGGAGTATCTGACATCTCCACAACTATTTCCTTAATTGACGTAGTTAAGTATGCACCCGCCATCACTGAATTGTAAATACCTGCCGTAATGTAGTGTAAAATTATTATTCCGGCATCAAGAAACAGCCATAATTTGCAGCTGTCAGTTTTGCTGCATGTTAATTTCTCAAATGCACTGTTGTTTAGGAGCAGTTACACGGAAACTATTGCACTGTTTTCCCACCATAAACTGTTCATTACCTCACAGGCAACTTGTCTGAATACAGTCTCAGCTCCCAACTTTTAATTGTTAAACTGCCCTTCAGTGTTATGTATTACTATTCTATTTAAACTGAGGTTATCTTGGATGTGTTATAAATCTTTTCACAAGGGCCTTTTTGATTCTTAAACACAAGCGCCCCAGATGTATTTGCTGCGCGTTTAAACCGCTATGGTGTCAAGTCTTAAAATACTATGTGGACTTTATTCAATGTCAGTTTATTGATAGTATGTTAACCTTCAAAACTGCAGCCTTCTGTTACAGAGGACAGGTCTGGGAAGGGAATGATGGAGAGGGAAGGACTATTAAAAATAGGTTAAGCTTGTCTCTGCACTATTTCTAACAGGCTCAGTTTGTTCCCTCCGGGGTCTCAGTGATTTGGAGTGTGACCCTGACCCTTTGCTTCTACACAAAGACGGACACACACGCACCCACACACACACACACAGAGTTCTTCACCATGAAGATTGCTGTGCACTTCACTGGAACTAAATCACAGTGAATGTACTTGTCGGTTCCAGTGGCCCTTAACGAGATCTGTGTAGCTCCTCTCGTCGCACTGTAAAGCTCCGGGCTGAACATGATTTAGTCTCAAAGAAGCATTAAAGGTTCTGAGATTTTGAACATTAATATTGCAGCAAACAAATATTTGCTGTGTAAAGTTATGGTGGATCAATGGCATCCTGAGCAAAGAAAGGAATCACACTCACACACTCTGTTATAGTCCGAGCTTCTCTCGTCTTTGGCCGTGCGTGCGTGTTAGTCTACGTGAGTCCCTCCCTGTGAAACTGTTGGCCTTCCCTGCATTTATACAGAGTTGACTGGAGAATCATTCATTTATTGATTATTTAGTGTTTATTCACTCCAAACAGCCAGAATACCTTAGTGTACATTATCCATAAGCTTGTGAGCAGTGACATGTGTTTGTGTTCGGTTCAGCCTCTGACTGAACCGAGCGCTCACCTGTTATTTCCCTCCAGTCTCTTTTTCTTTTTTTTCCCCTCTCGTCTGTGCACGTTCATGAAGTGGAGGTCGGCGCCTCCACGGCTCATTGCTGCGCATATGTTGAGAACTGAGAGTGGAGATACTGTAAAGCCTCTTTTTAATGCTGTTGATAAACGGCTCCAGATCAGAGCAGAATCCAGATGTTTATTCCTCGAGAAGCTCCGGTTGCAGCGGCTCCATTGGGGAGCAGCACCTCTGTCCCATTGGCCCAGTTCTCCCCACACAACACTTGGCAAAGCCCCAGAGTGTTCTTACATCTAACTTTGTGAATTAAGGGTTTATTTCCACCAGACCATAGTTGGTGATTGTTAGAACAGTGGAAAGATGAACCAAGATGTTTGGGTGAGTTTTGTTTCTGTTGAGTTTGGATGAACTTTGTCTTGTGATGACATGTGAGGTAAAATTTGTGATTTTATAAATGCGATATAACAGCTGTTTCTGATTAGGGGGAGGTGGGTCCCACCGGCTCATTTGTTTTGGACTGAGATGCTGGTGCTCTAGTGGCAGTGGATGTTGTACACAGAAGTTTTAAAGACATTCAAAGGAAGGACAGGTGTCACCTCTCTGATCATGATCACTTAGCTCTGCAGGCCCTCCTCACACACATGATCAAACAACAAACTCAAGATCGAGTTACGTATTTTGGATCATCATTATCATCTTATCTATATAGTAATGCATGAATGAATGACAAAGAGAACGACGTTAAGCTCAACGCACGAGCACCCAAATGTTTTTTCTCTTGTCCTCACATTCCTGCAGGAATAATAAAACACAAAAGCTCAGACTTTAGATTTGTCACATTTTTTGACCTCTCTGACAACTATCTCTACAAGATCTAATAAGAATAACATATTAGGTATTAATCTAACCTTAGTTTCATCACTTACAACAAGAGGGGCATTAAGGATGAAAAGTAGTGTACTTTCTGAAGAACACAGACATGCACCATTACCAATCACATCTAAGTGAATCTTGGCAGAGGAGAACTCTTACTACCATCAGACTCCACTCACCATTGGCAATGTATCAGCATCACTTAAGGTAAAAAAAAGGGAACATTTTGAGAAAATGTCCCCTTTTAAAATGGTCCACTGCACTTTCAGTTGTAAGATCTAAGCACTGGACGTCTGTGTTTGGAGGTACCTTCCTCTTCCACACTTTTTAACACAAAAATAAATAAATATTCAAATGTTGGCAGAGGTGATGACACCAATCATATATGCTTTACAACAAATGACACAAGACAGCAAAATAAAAATCTTGTTTAGTGAAGGAGGAAAACATCATAATAGTTTAAGCCTTGTTCTCCACAATAAGAGTGCTTGATGAAGTGAGCAGTTTCTTTCTTATGAGACAGAGCTAACACCTTTTATTTTATTATTCTTTAGTGCTTTCTTTGGTCCTTCCAGAGAACCAAAGGTTATTTTTAATCTAACACCAGTGCTTAAAGTGTAAAATAACAGTTTACTGTTTTTCTCTTTCTCCTCATTTTTCCACAGTAGGTCAGTTTTATTTTTCACACATTAGTGCCTTGGGAGTTAAAAGACTCTTAAAGCCACACTCAAAACAAACCATATTCAACTAAATGCCAGAACAAGGCTAACAATAAAATGAGCAGTTGCTGTAACAGCACAATTTGTGTGTGAATTGGCAGACTTCAGACGTTTTTCTTCTGAGCCAAACAGAACAAAGCTGCGGTACTAATATTTCTCTTCATATAAATAGAGATTTTAACAATGAGAATGTCCAAATTTCTATGGGTTAAGACAAATACACTGTTTCTAGGCTTTTATTGTGAAGCTGAGATTTGTTCTACTCATGTAGTACACATGATGAAGTATATTGCGTGATGGGAAGTTTTTTTCTTCTGTTGACAGAAACAGCAATATCTCATAATGTGAAAAAATTGGTGTTTGATAAAATTTGACTGTTTTTGATTTCCACCTGTACCATATGTCACCTCATGCTTAATACCAATGAAAAACCCTTGGGAAGTATTGCGGTGGCGAGGCCCTTTTATTTTTGTCTTTTAAAGATTCGACCTTCACACAAAGAGACATTCCACGGTTCTATTTTCATGGAAATACGTCTCATGGCTGCTCAATGAGGGAATATGGAAATTCACATTTCAGCATAATTAGTTTCAATGCAATGACACTGCACACTCTGGTGTTAATCATTACCACGCACTTGAAACAATATTTCTATAACACAAGTCCACTGCACTGAATAGAGGGCAAAACAGTAGCTGACTTGGCATTTGACTACCTGTCCACCTGTTCTCAGCTGGCTCTTGCTCCTCTCCCTGTCTAACTTCCTCTCTCCCTCTTTGCACTGTCAACCAAAAGGCAAACATATTGGGGCTGCTGATTATTTTGACCTTACTGTCTCACCTCGACCTGTCTGGTTTTGTTGAGAAAAAAAAAAAAAAAAAAAATCATATATCCGTCTATGGAAAACAAATGTTTCTTTAGAGTCATGTGAAATTGAAAAAGGGCTTTAACATAGCCAACATCTTTTTGTGTGGGGGCTAAGCTCTGCCCTTGGTGAAACACAGAGAGCAGAAGAGAGAAACTAGTGTGACCATAAATGACAGCAAAACGCAGTAAAGGCTCTCACACTGAGCTGAAATGAAACGAGTGCACATAAATTAGGTAAACAACATAAATAAAATATTTAGTTTCTTTCAGGGGGGCAGGGAAATAAAGTATGCCTGAGCACCCCTAAAAAGAGTCTAAAATCACCATTGGAGTTTATCCTTGAACCCTAATCTATGTTGCACATCTGTTTGCACCGTCATCCACCTCCTGTAGATATATATATGGCATCAGTCCAGGCGTGTCCTCATCTTTCCTCACCGCAGCAGTCTGACATCCAGCAATCTCCTTTGTCTCCCTTGTTTTATAGTGACATATTAACCACATAAACTACAACACTTACATTCATAGTGAATGTGTTTCTAAAAATTGCAAACTCTGAATTATGTCCCTAATAGTCCTTCACAGGCAACCCTTTGATGTACTGAGCATATTAGTGCTGCTATAACATTATCAGTGAGGTTAGAGTATTTATTTCATCTATCAACCCACAATGAACATCTGATGAGACCAAAAATTAGCACTGTAAATTAGTTACACACCAGTAAATTAGCTGCATGCTGACCTTTTCGTGGGCTGGTGCACACAAACCTCCAGATGCATCTGAAATACATCCTCGCTCAGACAGCAGCCTATAACATGGATCTGTGCACGTGGAGGATTTCCAGGACCGGTTGTAATTGGCTTCAACTGGGGTAACAGCCTGGTGACTAATGTACAATTGCAGCAGTGATGGTTTATAGAACACAACAGAATCCAGAGGTTGATGAAATCCCCATCACCGTTCGTCTACAACAAGGAAATAAACAAGAAAGACAGAAAGATGCTGGTTCGCATTTTTGTCACGTCTCTCTCCCAAAGGCTAAACAGAGGATGGAAATGAAATTTGTGAGCTGAACAATGAACATCAGTCATGATCAATAACAATCAATTCATGCAATAGAAGCGGGGCCTAAAAGGGAAAGCTTGACATTTTCATTTTAAATATTATTCTCCTATATAAGGGATTTGCAACTCTGGACAAAATGTTTCTAGTCTTATCCTTTAGCTAGTTGCATGCCTTGAATTGTTAATATGTCCTACACTGCTGGCAAGCAAACCGACAAGCCAGCTTGTGGCTTAAGGTGTCCATTTGTTTAAATAAGAAATACTCAGAGTAAACAAATGACTGAAGAATTGTCCTCATATTGTTCCTGCAGTGACATTATGATAACTTAGTTTAATGGTGTATCTTTTACTAAAAACACAGTTATGGGTGTGATGAGGAGAACCATATGTTATATGGAAGCTAAGCAATAAGACAAATCTTGTATCATTTATCATCATGTTTATTGGCTTCAAGTAAAAATACTATTTAATTCTGACCAACAACATACCAAAAAAATGATTAGAGTCAAATTCAAAAGATCTGGAAGATTGTGGGTTTTGCAAGAGCTTCCAACTGTTTTAATACAGACTCGTCCAAGTATTAAAAGAAAAAAAAGTTGTGTTGCATAAACACATATTTGTGTTTCTGTGCCAGGGTGATCAAAATGGCAAAGGCACAGTTACAAATCAATTAAGACTGAGTGAAATTCCACCAGCAGAAAAGACACAGAACAACTCAGTGGACTGAAAGAGAGAGACAGATGGGAAACAAACAGGCTCTCCGTCAGTGTTGCTCTGCAGAGTGTAACATACTCTTTGTGTGTGTGTCTCTGTGTCGGTATGTGTGTCCAGCACATGGGCATCATAATGTAATTTGCTGCCAAATCTTGTACACCCACTGATAGTCTGCTGAATTTGCGGAGGAAACTGTAGTGTGATTGCTGATGACAAATATGTGGACTGCTATAACCCTGGTTTGGATTCAGTTTCAGGATTATCCCATTTATGTGTTTGTTGCATGTAATCATCATATACTGATAATGGAAGCCCTGCCAATGTTTTATCCTTGATCTGAGAAACTGAATATGCTAGTGGCCAAGACATGTCTGTGGTCTATAAAAGCACAAATGTCACTTACAAAAAAACAACCAGTGTGATGATAAATGATATAATTCTGATCTACATGCTGATATATGCCTGTAATGAGGAAGATAAATCCTTTTTCACTTGTTCTGTTCCTTATTTTCTGGTAATAAGATTCAGCAGGCAGTGTCCAGGCTGCCTTCAGCAATAGAAGATGTAACTTCAGTTCCTGAAACACAAAAATGACAGACTGCTGAATTTCAGTACACACTATCTACTCGATTTGCACTAGTAAGTGCATTACTATAATTGCGCAGTTTAGAAATACAGATTAGAGGTTGTTGCTGGTTTTTTGTCTCAGTCTCAAAATTATATTACGTTTGTTTCTCCTGAGTATCCTCAGGCAGGTGGATAACATATATTCATGTTTGCAAGGATATGACAACCCAGGTCACTATACTGAATGTTCCATATAAGCATCACATCCTACATATGATCAAAAGCAATATGACTTATCCAGATGTGCATGTAAATGTATGTCTATGTAAAATATGACCTGAAACCTTTGGACCTGTCACTAATTTACAGTATTATTCACCAAATACATTGAAATTTAATTGGGTTGACTTTTATTCTCTCAGTTTCATAAAGGCACAGGGTTGATTTCAAGATTCCTTAAAGACTCATATTATATATATATATATATATATATATATATATATATATATATATATATATACATATTACACTGTGTTAAGGCAGTTGACCATGTTCTAAAATGACACTTTATTCCTGTCCACCACTGTGTCTTCCACAGTCAGAAACTACCACACTCCTGCATGTTCCACTGTAGGTTTGCCTTACCTATATTGTGTTGGCTCCCATTGTTTCATAAAATCTATTAAAAACAGTTTAAAGAGACATATTGCTGCATTTACAGTTTTCACAGGTAACGGTAAAAGGTGCAAAACAATTAAAGCCCCTGCTTGCAAAAATATCAGCCTTAATTTATCATTTTCATATTAAGAGCAGAGGGTAAAAAATGTGTGTCTCCCACACATATAGCGCCTGCAGTTACAGTAGAAAAACCTATGGCAGGGTTCTGCAAAGAAACCACAGGATTAAGAGAAGAACACAGATATTTTCCTGGGACTGAAGCATGTTCAGTGATGGACTTAAGATAAGATAAACCTTTATTCGTCTCACAGTGGGGAAATTTACATTCTGACTTCTGACATGCATGGGGAATAAATCAAGACACAGCCGAGGTCTGGAGGGTGTCATGTTTGGTGACGTTATTTACAGACAGTGTGGTCCTTTCGGCTCGACACACTGACTACTTGAGCAGCGTGTGTGTTGTTGAACCTCTTACTTTTCATCTTGGCACCCATGTTAACAGGTTAACACAACCACACAGCCTGCATGAGCTGTGTGCCAACAAGAGATTAGGCATGTTGCCTGTTTTTTATTTTTTCTGAGTGACGCATGCAGTTCTCAGAAAAAGTAATGAAAATGATCTGATAGTCGTATTGACATCATAGCAGCAATAAAACACCTTTCAGTGCAGTTTCAATGTCTATCCTTGCAGATTTGTCACAGACATGGAAAGAAAGGTTTATCTCAACATTTCCTGTATCTGTTTCAAGGGTTATGATGAAACATTCTGTTATCGTTGGCTATTATCTCAGCGTAGAAACATAGGCCTGGCAATAGCGACACTGCCAGGTAGAGGTAGGCAGTGAGTCCCAGGTGTAAGACTTTGACGTCTAATGAGCACTGAAGTGGTTTGTAGCTGACTGTGATGTGGTTTGGATGAATACAAGCGCTCCCAAGTGTGAGACCATGATCCTGTCCCAGAAAAATCAAGTTGCTCCATCAAGGTGAGGAAAGGACCAGCAGCCCCATGCGGAGGAGTTCAGGTCTATTATGGTCTTATTCACAAGTGATGTCAAAAATTAAAAAGGACGACATTTTTAGGAGCAGCGCCTGCAGTAATACAGACTTTGTGTTAGAACACTGTAGTAAAGAAGCAACTAAAGTATAAAGGAAAGTTCTTAATTTATCGGTCAATCTTTGCCACATCCTTCGGGTGCTGACTGAAATAACGTCCTTGGGTACACAAACGGCTGAGATGAGGTTTCTGGTGTCACTACTTGACAGAAGCAGAGGTTCAGCGAGTCAGTGAGAGGGTTAGTTGATGGCAATGACCAACCTGAGGAGGCGCCGAGTAGGGATGCCTCCTAGTCGCTTCCCTGTGGAGGTCTTCTCACCAAACAGAAGGTTAGAAAAAACTCACTAAAGTTCACTAGTTTCATTATTTCAGTGCCAGCCTCTGTAGTTTAAGGCCCAGAATTGCAGGTTTAAAACTGCTGTATTGAGGCTCTACGCTTGGCTGACATTGGAAACAATCACTGGTGGTAGTATCAAGCATGGCCGAGTCTAACAGTCTTACGAGTGGAGAAATGTTTCCAGGGCTTTGTGCTCTCAGACATAACTCCACACTATCTGAGAAAACGCAGTGGAACGCCTTCACATATCATGCTGCCATTCAAACTGAATTAGTTTGCAGACTATAAGCCGCTGCCCACTGTGTGTTTTTATCTGAAAGATCACTGCTGTAGCTGGGGGCTGAATGATCAGTGACCTGCCAGACAGAAATGTGTATTAAGTAGTAAACTTGTTTTTGAAAGTTGTTGTAGCTTAAAATGTTTCTGTTATCACGACCTGTGTGTTGTTCTCCATTTTTTTTGGCAAGCTCCTGCGGCAGGAAGGGAGATCTCCTTTCACAGGATTTACTCAAATAATATGCATACATCAAAAACAATTTCCAGACTGGTTAATAAGTCAAACCAGCTTATACCAAAAATGCCAGTCTATCTTTGAAAGAGACATATGGTCAAATGATAACTGAGAAGTTATGGGCAGGCAGAATGACTTTTTAACACTTCATGTCATCATATATAAAATTTTCATTTGTGAATAGATTAATACTTCTACTTCTTCTGGTGCAGACAACAAATCAAAACGGACTGATAAAAATCTTTTTACAGCACCATGTTATAAAAAGGCTTCATTCAAAGGCTGCATTCACAACATGATTCGCTCCTTCGAAATATAATTTTTTAGGGTCATAATTATGATTTATATTGCGGTGGGATACATTCCTCCAAAATAGCCCCTCAATATATTGATAAAAGAAATATATATTCTGAAAATTGCTATTTTGCTGTGCTATGACAGAAACACACCACAATCCAAACTAATCTTTAGCAAATGGACTCATAACTAAACTAAGCAAATTGCTATTATTATAGCTATCAGTTCAAGTATTACGATGTACTGTGTGATATGTCCAAGTGGTGTTGCCGTACCTCAGCACTTGACTGCTGTGAGTAGGTACGATGAATGTTAGTGATTTAGGTTCGTGAATATATGGATTCCCCTCACTGTTCTGTGGATTTATTACAAATGTTAACCATCACACAGTAAAATACAGCTTTGCTGGCACTGTTACTGTAAACATAATTCCCTAAATCCTGACGCAGAGCTGCAGTGAAAAGAAAAAAGCCTTCTGCGTTTTATTCTAAAGTGCAATGATTAGGTTCGGGAAGAGCAAGCTCCAGCTCAAACTGAAGTGCAAAAAAAAAAAAAAAAAAGGATATTTGCAGTATTTTGATCGACATCAAAACAGTCAAATGTCAAATTTTATAATAGCAGGAAATGAGTTTTCAAATTATGACCCCTGACCCTCCGCCGGGTTCGGTCCCCCCTCAGTGTTGACTCCATGGATGTAGCCTTGCAATATTTACTTGCTTTAACCAAACTGATTCAAACAATTCTGAGCGTGATGAAAAAAGAACAGAAAGGAGATGAGAGGCAAATTATTTCTGAGCTTAACAAGTTTCCTTGAAACAACCTTGCATGCAAAAGTTGTGCTAACTCGAGTTCAGCTGTGGACGGCTGGCTGCTGACTTCCATAAAACACATTTGTGTATTTGATCGGGGATATATTGTCATGTTCTTGGCCAGCAGTATTTATAGCTGGCATTCTGTGTTGTCAGGGAAAGGCTGCTGAGATAGACAATGCGTTGGAGGGTAAGAGTCGAGATATTGACCCCTATTACAAAGCTCTAGTGAAGTACTGTATATGTGCAACATGGAGACACACACGCACACTTACAGCCATGGTGGTATATAATGCTCCTTAATCCAAATTTAGGTGCTCTATTTAGTCTTTGCTGAGGCTTGTCTATTGATGGACACTCTCAGTTTATCCTTTATTGGAAAGTTTTTAAGCAAGTATCCAAGTTCTCATTAAACCGTTTTAACTGTCTCCTCAATACGACATCCTCACAACCTCTTTCCAATAATGGCTGTTCTGGGATGTACATTACAGCTACAGTCTGCCTATCTGTTGTGTAACGGCTCTCTGAGGTATTGAAATGTGTGTCTGAGCCTTGTCCAGGGGCTGCTGATGAAAATGCATGAGGGTGGTTTTGCCCTTCACTTATCAAACTTAGTACATTAGACTGCGCGCTGAATCACAGGGGTGCTAACTCAAGTGTTTATCAACTTCGGATTTAGTGCACCCACAGGAAGACATAGTTTGGCTTTGTCCTTTCTGAAACCACCTATTCTGGTTAAGAGAGTGCTGTGACAACTTTCATTTGGTTAGTCAGGCTCTATTGTTATGCAAATCCTTTTAAACCAACAACCCCAGTACTGCAATTTTAATATATTGAATTTGCAGCAATAACTGTCTGCTCACAAAAAAAAATCATTGTTTAACCTGCAGAACTATGGAAGAGGTGAAGTAAAATACATTTTATTTGTGTGTCAGCTGTTAAGACATCTTTCCCCCTTTTCTCCTAATGCCTCTATAGGTCTTTAAGAGGGCCGACATCATTCTAATACATCATACCATCACGATAATGATCTCCAATTAGCTCGAGTCCATTCAGGGAATTAAATGGTAAAAGGGGACAAAGATCAGCCCGTCCTTACGAGTGTGAAGCTGTCAAACCACAGAACTAAGCACTCTGATGTCTTTGAAGCGAGTTCAAAAGGCAAGGACTGCGATTCAAAACTTTCCAGTCGACTCCTAATGAGTATGGCACCCCCTCTTACGTGAGTTTGACCTTTTGGAGGCAAAAATGCCTTTTCATTTTGTAGGTCCGGTAATGGTATCAGTCGGGACAAGTTGTTCTTCTCATGTAATCCAACGGTTCTTACAAAATTTTGGAGTCTGGCATTGCAGCTTTTCCTCGATTTGCTGGAGAACACAGGCTCACGAAAGGCTACACATCCTGGAAATAAATATTTTATCATTAAAACGCTGTCTAATTAAATTAAAAACCAATTGAATCAAAACCACTTTCAGGTTTATAATCATATAAGTGTTATTAATTGTAAGCGTATGTTTGTACGAGATTATAATGATGTGAGGCTAATCTTTTGTTGCATCAATTTCTGTGGACAAACTGGGAATTGAAACAATTCTATTTAATTTCAGACTAGATAAAACTGTTGTTTACTGTAGCAGTGTACTGTACTAGAGTTGAATAGCTTGTTATTTATGCAGTCTCCTGGGGAAACAGCAACAGCAGCACAAGGAAACAAAAAGATGGAGAGCTTTAGAGAAATGTCAGTTGACTGGAATTAATTTCCCCTGCTGCAGAAATTCAAAGAGCGGGATCACAAACATGCTGATTATCATCACCAATTTAAATCGTCACATTTAAACACAACAGTAATAAAGATAAGTTGCTAATATTTTTCCAGAGGTTGAAGATATAGTAAGGGCAGATAATATGGTTTTTAAGAGAGAGAACAAGTCACCCATTTTTGATGAGGCCCCATCGTCATGATTTTTAAAGTGGCTATAATCAATATTTTTATAATTACAATGGATCCAATGAGTATGTGATAGAGGTCGCACATAGTGACAAACCCACAGAGACTTACCACCCACATCTGCAGTTCCTCTCAGCTTTATACAGTTTTTTTTAACTTAATGTTTCGATTCTCCGGACTGCAACTTCACTGTTTTGGTTCAGTGTCACTGCTTCATGCTGATGATATTGAACTCATTATACCGTACACTACTATACCACACAGCTGACAAACAAAGTTATTGACTATTTGGGTCACAGGGCAACATTTGGCAGCTAAAGAGCCAGACATTTCCCTCAGGAGATAGTGGAGACCAAAAACAGGGCTAAAAAGAAGGAAGACTGGGCTTAGATTTGTTGCCAGCAACACAACTATAAATGAATGCTAAAGTCAGCCTGTATGTAAATTAGCAACTGTATGTTATCATGTTTACTTTATAAGGTAATAAAATGTAATGAATTGATGTTTCTGCTGCCCCCAAGTGGCCAGTTATAGGTTTAAAATAAGTTTCAGTTACAGGTACATATTTATTAAAAGAGAGAGATATTGTTTTTGTGAACACAAGTCTGCCTCCACAAAATCTTAACTAATGTCACTTTATATTTCAATTTTAATTTCATTTGTCTTTCTAGACTTATTCATTTGTTTGTCTGCATGTGTTCCATTTAATTTTAACACTAAGAGTCTTTGCATACAATTGCTTCATTTTTACTGTTTACCTGTCTGCTGTGCACGAGATACAAAATTACTGCGGAGCTCAAACATGATCCTCATGAATAAATAACGATATTTATAGTAGAGCTTGCCTTACTTAACTTCCTCAGAAATTATCATAAGTACAAAGAAATGCTGTTATTATTTAAAAAGGAAGGTTATTAACGAGTAACAATAACAAAAACTTCCCTGTACGTGCCTACCCACTCACACACAAAGGAATCCCTCCAAGGAAAAGACGCTATAAAAACGCATTCATCTTATCTGTGTTATGCTGTATGTGTAACTGGAATTGATGAGAAGGGACAAAAGGATTGTTGAAGACTGGGAAAACCCATCCAAAGCATCACAACCACTTAATGAAGTCCTTGGCTGCTAAACAATTAATATGAGTCTACACTTTATTAAATATGCAATAAAGACTATTATGGCTAAGTGTGGAAATAACAGCCATTCTAGCAAGCATTAAAATGTCTAGCTCCATTTGAGGCTCATTTATGGAACCTCTCCCATTAAGGATACATTAATACTGCAGGCACAGTTGAAGGGCATTGGAAAGTACTCTTCTAAATATTAAAGATGGCTGTCACTGGAAAAATATGTTGTCAGCAGGCTGAAGAATTAGGGCTATGTAAATTTCATCACATCCCCGCACTTAATGACAAAGCAGAGATCAAAATGTCACGAAGGACAAAAAAGCTCTCCATATCTGATTTAAACAAAGTCAGACACAGGATGATTATTTAATGACCACCTGCGCCCCGAGAAAGGACTAACCTCACACACACTTTGGTTGTATATGGCTTTTAACATCAAGGTAGGAGCTTATGTGTGAAACGAAACCTGACAGTTGTACATTTTGATTGATATCTTTACAGAACACATCAGTGACATTGTGTTACTAACTACTCACACTGACTTTTTAGCCATTTCTTAAGCAAACATTCACTCTTTATTTAATGTATTTGGCTGTAATTATAAAATATCCCAAAGGTATAGAAGTAGTTAGTATAATCACAAGCTGTGACCTCAATAATGAATCTTCAGCATTTTACTTTATTCACTAATTTACAGTCAACATAGACAAAAAGTAATTGATGTTGTGGTATTCAAACAAGTGAAAGCAAGCACAGCAGTGTAGGAGTGTAATATATGAATAATGCAGTATTCTTGTCATTAGGTTATGATCAGGTCAGATGGAAAAAAAAAAGATGAAAAGTAAAACATTTTTGTAATCCTCTTTTAAACCAAATTAACATGTTGCCATAAGAAACCAACTAAACCAAGATGCTTTGTTCGCCCATCCACCTACACTTCTCCCTGCTTTAATACTAATCATAAATATACTGTGGGTTGTTTTAAGCTGTTTCACAAAGACCTAAATCTCACTACGATGACAGGCATATGTACCTTCAGAAGGACATTATGTGAGTTCTCGGATGTCAAGTGTGATATGCCTGTGGATGAAAGCATTATTTTCTCTGGAATTTATGGTGATAAACTCATTTGAATAAAGCACATATTTAACTGGCAGGCGTTACTATTTGATGTTAGTGTATAATTGTGAATGTGAGATCAAAATGCTCGCTGCATCTTATATAATCAAGGAATGAGTGTGCCTATATTTTCCCTCTGTATATACACTAATACGTTATGAATACAATTATGAATGTTGGTTTTTGGGTGCCCTATAAATTAAAAAGTTAAGTTCCAAGTGAGGTTTGTTTTTTAGATTGCTGTGGATGTGGACATCAAAAGGATGTGAACATCAAAAGTTTTTTTTTTAATTTGTGGGTGCCAACTCTTTTCAAGCTCACCAATGCTCTTTCCCTTTGGTCTGACATCATCGTTAAAATCTAACATGGACAGTAATCATCATTATCAGAACTTCATGTTCACCACCAGCCCGACTCGTGGAAATATATCACGGGGACTGCCATAAGTAATGACTGCAAAGTGTAATTGAATTTGATCATATTCATCTTCATCACATTAGATTTCGCCCAGAGAAAGAGGAAATGTGGGGCCCATCTTTCAATGTCCAACTAAAATTTTCCAAAAAGAGGGTGTGCAGCTTCAGCTCGCTGACATTTGACGAGTTTAGATGGACTTAAGAATCTCAAAGGAAGTCTGTGGCCTGGAATCATGATGTTTTAAAAAGGGTATCACGCTTGGAACTATTTAATTTTGGTACCTGAAAATCAGGGGATGAAATTAATACTGGATAACAGTGATGTGATTTCACCGGTTTATAACAAAGGTCAGAATGCTCAAAGCATTAGCTATGGTTTGTTGGGGTGTCTTCTTAGATTAGTGCATATGAGTTGAAGGTTAATTCCTTTAACAGTGTGTAAAATGCAGCCTCAGTTACCTGCATTTGAATCCAGGGTTTGACTTTCGTAGCTTGTCCTTATACGCTGCTCACTTTGTAAGAGAAAGGAAAGGGAAGTTTTAAAAGGCATTAGCGTATGGGTTCTTGGCTCCATTTAGAGAAACAATGATCTTTACAAAGGTTAAAAGAACTAACCTTAGATGAGAAACCACGAGTTACAAATACACCATTGACGTCCCTGGAAATAAAACATCAGAGACAGACCAACCCCATTTTGTTTTACAGAAGAGAAGAGAAAACCTTTAGTCTGTTGGACAGTATTTTACAAAGACCTGACTGTCATAGTTTGTCATCAAAGCTACTCTCACCTTGCACTTCTATGAGTAATCTTTATCAAGAACAAGGTCTCATATTCATACTCCGATGTTGAATGCGTTTGATTTTTGAAACTACTGTGGATCCTTCTATAGTGTTAAAATTTACTTGCAGACAGACTTGAGCATTCATGTGGCTAAATTAACAGACACCGCTGAGAACGCAAGTATATCAAGATCCAAGTGAGTTTGGATATGATACAGCAGAACAGGCTGAGCATACACATTTACTAAATCATAGTTTATGTAAAATGCAAAACATGCATAAGATTGTACAGCTTTCAAAGATCCTGTCTAATTTATAAACAGCGAGTCCTGCCAACACAGACAGGTGCGTGAAATGATACAAAAAAAGAAATTTGTCAATGGATGCAACTCAGCAAATTTTATGGTTGTGACCAAACAATATTACAGTGAAATCAGCTATGCCTGGACTGGAATCAGTTTTAAAGTGTACTAAAGTTAGCTTTTTTAATCACAGTGGGAGAGAGGAGGGCAGGAGAAATTAGCCTCTGCCTGAAAATATGTCTGGTCAAGGAAGATGGAGAAATTAGGTTAAACACTTAATGGCTGTAAGGGTATGTAAATCTGAGGTAATCAGTGGGAGATAAAGTGGATTATCAATTTAGCAGTATGCCCTAGTTAGATCATATCAGTGTTAGATCAGAATCCAACAGGCTTCCATCAAAATTGAGTTTCAATAATTTCTCTATGTGCCCAAAAACAGATAAGTTTGTGTTATAACTGAATAGTCTTGTGAAGGTCGTCGAACTCTTGCTTCTTGAAGATCCTCCAGCAAGATAAACAAGTGAAGTCCAGTTGCTGCTCATTGAGTTTCCTTTTGTACTCTCACTATGGTGGTACAGCTGAAAAAAAAGTTGGAAGGCTGAAAAACATTCTGAAAGAATTTTGCATTAATCACTCTTTAGCTATGCAACATAGCACTTTCATTACTCTGCAAGACCATCTACAATTTTGCTGCCCTCAGGAAAGGCCTCAGATTGAAGATTTGTTTATGCACATGCAGGGCTTTTTCAGAGGACTATGGGAGTTTGAACTTCGGCTGGCAAGACAAGCTTCTGTGATGGTGATGAGTTTAGAAAAAACACAATTTTCCTCAATTGCTGATATCAACCTTTTCAATTCTGATATGATACTTCGAGTCATCGTCAGTTTATTTTAAGGACTGGTGGCGCGTGATTTTGACAACAGAACTACAGCTGGATGGTTTGTATGGTCAAGCATTTTCACCTCAGTGGACCAACTTCTCTGAGGTTGAATTTCCTCCATCAAATGTATGTTAATGTAACAAGAGCTGCTTAATTCAAATAAGATGGTAAAATACGCATTGGCACTGTACTCATACTTTGCAGGAGGCATCGGTTCATCAGCTGGCCTTTTGTAACCCTCAGAAAATACGCTTAACCAAATGAGTGTTCAAGAACAAGGTAAAAGCAGGTCATGCTTGAGCCTGTGGATTTTAAGAGTCACACAATTACTTATTACTTACTTATTAATTACACACTAATCAGCGAAATTCGACATACCGCAAATTAACAACATAGTAGGCACCACAATACACTATAGTAGTTACTGCATTAACTGAAAGTAGCCTACAGAGTTTGAAAATAAAAAATGCAATTACACAAGAACTTTAGTGTGTTCGGTTAGTAGTCAAACAGTGATGCCTATGAAAGTATATTTATATATAAACCTCAAGCAAATACAAGTGCTTGAATCATACAGTTTCTCCATTAGGAGCTGAAGGAGTGCTCAGTCCCGTATGAATGAACCACCCAACAGTCAATGCTGGTTTCTAATGCATGATGGTCATCTTTTCCTTACCTAACCTGAACCAAAGTATTTTATTTGCCTAAACCATATTGTATCATAGCCATAGTAGCAGGAAGAGAGGAAACACTCAGTCTTTTCTGAAACATTCATGTGTGTTGATGCAGATGATACCCACCTGTATGTGCCAGTAAAACTTGGAGACGCTACAAAATTTGGTTGCTCTCAAAAAAATGCCTGCATCAACTTTGGATATTCTTCATCCTCATTATAGTTAATTATTCTGTTTATTTTGCATTCCAGCAAAATGTTAAGTGGAAATACAAGTGAACCTGACAGAAAAGTAATTTATACAAAACATTTAGATTGCATCCACATTCAAAGTATTGGTACAAACTTTTTGTGGAATTCTTCTAATAAATTTTCGGATGACATGAAAATATGACATTATTTTACTTATAGCGGAAAAAAGGCAGAATTTGTCAAGAGCATGCAGCATGTCGACTTGAAAAAATACCCAATCTCTCTATTTCACCTAAAGCCGATGTCTCAGCTACGAGGGCAGATGAGGTTGGGAGAGGACTGCAATGCCAGATGATCAGCTCACTTCCTCCAGGGACGAGCGTTTGAGATCGAAAAAGAAATGACATCCCTGAGAAGGATGCTAAATACCTGCTTCACTAGGATGTGAAAAACTTTAAGCGGTCCTGGTGGCATCTGTGCAACCAGCCTGCAAGGCGGAGCGTAGAAAACAGAAGACAGTGTTTCTGTAATGACTGTGTAGTGAAGTGAATTTTATATTACAAAAGTTGCTCTGCTAACCACATTTGCTTCATCATCAAGTATACATCATCAAAACACAAGAGCCTTTTGTAGTAATGCTCCCATATCCCTCATATAATGTATTCCGTTTTGCCTCCCCGTTAAATGTTTCGCTCTTTTTTATATTTTTTGGGGACATTTTATGCCCAATAGTGATAGTGGAGCCGTGACAGGAAACTAGAGAGAGAGAGACGCACCAAAGGTTCCCAGCTGGATTTGAATTGGAGATGTCGTGATTGACGTTTGGTGTCTCAATCTCTAAACTATGGAGACCCCCATGTTTCTCTCTTTTTGTCTTAATCTACCTACTAAATCTTTAATTTTCAGAAGGATACTCTTAGACTTTTGGCAGAAACTTCTAATCATGCAGTCGTTTGTCTTTGTGCACCATTAAACTTTGTTGGATACAATCATTCCAACCACTGACACATATAGATTTGAATACACAATTATATTTCTTTTCCTGCTGGTAGAATTTGTATCAAAAAGATTGAAAATTAAAATAACACAACTAACAAAAGCAGGTGTCAAAAAATGAAAAGCAGCTGCTGATTTGGAGGAGCGGGTGGCACTTTTTCTCCCACTCTGATGCAAGATATACATAAAATACTCAAATCACAAAGGATTTTCACACAAGCCACTGCAGAACCAAAAGTGGAGCACAGGCGTTTGACCTTCTGCAAGATATGCACCATATAAATGGACCTTAACTGTCAAACCCATCTTCAAATACAGCCAATGCAAAACACACGTATATAGCTGGCAATGGCAATAAAACTTAAAAAATATGTAAGAGATGTTTCTGAGTGCACAACAACACAAGTGTAGGAGCCTGCAGGGACAGATTAACAAATAGCAATTTCATGTAACTATTACATATATGGCATGACTATTTGGATTTATTGCAAATTTTATCACATGTAAGCTTCTTGTTGCAGCTTAGTCAGCAAAGACAAAGCTAAAAGGCGTTTCTGGTTTAGATCCTGCGTGTGTCCTAGGTTGGTTACAGCCCCAGCTGTTCTGCATCTCCTTGATTACTACCCAGCTGCTACTCATTGCTCCAGAGTATTTAAGCCACTGACTCCAACCACCTCGTTTCAGTTTGCCAAGCTGTCTTGGTGTCCTGACAGGAAGTGATAGGTTGAACTTCTTACTTCACCATAAGTTGTTTCTGCTGCTCATCTCTGTGTTGTTTACTTCATCTCCAGTTCCCCTGGTTATGTTAGGGTCCTACCACAGTCCACTAGTCTCCAGCCTTGCTCTCCTCAGTCACCCACCAGCTTTCTCCTGTGGTTCACCACCAGCTGGTGTTCAGACTCAAGCTTGCACTCTTCAGTTGCCTGCAGCCTTCCCAAGCAGCATGCCCATTCCTCCTGGTCTTCAGCCTGTCCCCCCTGCTGCCTGCTGACCTGCTCTCGTTTAACTCCAGTTACTCATTTCCTCCAAAGTGACTGTGACGACAACTGAGTCCAGTTTCTTTTAAAGCTATACAATGTCTCAACTAAAATTTTCTCTTTCTTGGAAAATCTAGATCTAGATCTAAATCTACAAAGATTGAAGGACTGATAGTTTAGTTTAATTTATTAGTTGATTTTTATGTTTAAAATCTTTTTATATAATAATCACAAACAAGAACAACTACCCATTAAAACACACAAGCATACAGAAAAACAAAACAAAGCAAAATGCATTTATAGCATGAACTCAAGTACACAATAACATCTAGTGTCAGTGCCTAAATTGGTGTTATGCTGAATCCTGGATGCCATGTTCGTTCACTCAATGTGTTTTGCTGTGCAGCCTGGATCTGATAACGCTCTATAAGCATAGGCTTGAGTTTGACTGCAAGAAAAAAATGCTACAGATAAAACTTTTACTGGAAATAGAAAGATTAGAACATGCCAAAGGTATTGACCATCCTTTGATCAATATGTCTCTACTATCCCATACCAACTTTTTTCCTTTTAATATTTAAGAAAGGGAGAATGCCAATAATTAAATGCATAAATCAGAAAAATAATTTCAACTGTCTTTTATTGGTAGAAGAATTGATTTGTGATGGCCTCTCTGACGGCTCTTCCTGTTGGGTGATCCAAAGTCGCTGGGTCCCCTACATCTGGTGGCATTTGCAGCTGGCATGGTGCTCTTTCTTTTCTAATGGTGGCAACGTTATGGAGCATCACACACGCTGTCACCACCTTACATGCCCGCTCTGCATGCACCCACAGGACTTGCAGGCAAGCAAAGCATGGTTTGATGACCCCAAATGTCATCTCTGACATGACAAAGGATTTCAGGCCATTTTAACATCATACTATGTAACAAAATCACTACTTGGTGTGTCTTTAATTGTCTTGAATATAAGTAGAAGTTTTAAGGACAGAATAATGTCAGCTAGTCTACATGTCAGTTAAAATACAATGTGATCAAATACCTGAACACTGATGCTGTGAAATGACTCTGTTTACATAATCTCCCAGTCAATCACACCAATCACCCTTGGGATTCTTATGGATAAAATGTGTTCTGTACATTGGTCCAGTCCATGCATTTTAAAAATAGACCAAGTAATTTTATACTGGGAATTACCTGCGATTGCATAAAAAGCCTCTTTGATCTTGTGAATGCTTAAATGGCCAGGGAACACTACAAATGGATCCAGCAGTTTAGTGAGAGCAAGTACCACCTTGAGAACTGCACGTCATTCAGTATTATTGTTCAGATGTTCAGCATCATCGATGGAATACATGAAGTGTCCACTGGCAGAATATTGCAAAGCAAGGCACACTGTCTGTTCAACAGTGAGGGCATTGGAGACATCTGGCCCGAGAAGTCGGCAAAGATACTGAAATCCCTACTGATGAGAATCGCCCTCGCCTTGCAAAGTGAGCCTCTCACAATCTGTGGCCCGATGTCAACTGGGTCTTCCAAATGTGCCGACATTTTTCCCGACAAGATTGTTGGCGGAAGGGCAGTGCTTATATAGGGTAACCTCGAGTTAACCACAATGATAACCCGCTCGGATCAGTTTAGAGATGCAATGAGGAAATCTTAGTGGTTCCTTGACCAAAAACATCACATGAACAACTGCATAATATAAATCACATGCTTGTGTTTTTAAATGATGATCTCAAAGGACTCCTACCATGAACTCGGTAACCTCTCTTCCTTTGGTGGGAGGCTTCATAGAATCTGCCAGTTTATCAGTTGTTCCTACAAGACTGTGAAAGTTGTGGACTGATCCAAAAACACCTGTTTGGATCATTCCACAGGTAAACAGGTTCATTGGTAACAGGTGATAGTATCATGATTGGGTATGAAAGGTTCATCCTGGAAAGGCTCAGTCGTTAACAAGGAAGCAATAAAGCTGAAAAAACAACTCAGTTTCAACAAAAACTAAACAGCCATGATGATATTGTTTGTAAATTTCCCCACTGTGGGATGAATAAAGGTTTATCTTATCTTTAATGAAGAGCCGCTGTATGAGACTCCATTAGTTTTAGCTAGGTGTACCTAATAAAGTGGCAACTTGGCAAGTGGGTGTATTTTCGTCACAACTGCAGTTATAATGGTTTATTGTAATAAATGCAATAAACCATCAGGGTCAAATGTTAATATCTCCTTTTTTATTAATGCTAATTAATTAAATTGTAATGTGATTGGCATGAATGAAGCCTTCCCCTAGAGCCGCACGGGGTTAATGTGAAAAAGGTATTTTTATATCAAACCTGGAACTCCATGATCCTGATTTTCATGTTCCATCAGATCATGAACTATTACAGGCCATTCAGTACTTTTAAACCCTTCATAAGTTACCATATTGTAAACTTGGAAGTCACCTAGTGCAAATCTGAGGTTGAGTCGGTTTTTTCTCTCCATTTATCTCAGGTTTCTGATTGGAAAAAAAACACTGAAGTGACAAAATGAATTGACGTCGTTAGTTGAATCATCTGTGATTTGTTCAATAGTTTTAGTTTGAAACCAGTTTACCAACGTGGGGAACACACCATCACCACAGTTTTACCTTTGGAAACTGTCACATAATAGTGTAATCTGTCCAGAGGTGGAGAAAGTAATATGACCACATATCTCAGGAGGTTTCAAAATACTGTTCCTCTGAAATCCCAGAATTGGACTGATTTCATGGCGCGTCACCCCAGATATGCCAATGGAGCGTGAAATTGAGTCACTCAATGTGAAAAACGAAGAGGGGAAAAAAAATCTTTTCTCTTCCCATTTCTCTGCAGGGAAGAGCAGAGACTTTTTGCCTGTCTGCCGGCACCGCTTTGGTCCTTTTTAATTTCCAAAGCAACCAAGAGAAACAAACCTGTACATTCGAGACGAAAACATTCACACATAGAAGTGGATGACATTTGGCAGCTAATCAGCGAATACATGGGAGGGAGAAATGTTAATTATGAAGCACGAGGGAGGAGCGTGTCTCAGTCGATGGATGAATTTGATAGCGTAAGTAAGATTGCAGCAACAGGTGTGATCACAACTACATTTTCTTACTGGATATGTTCTAATGATCGAGGCCTTATAACTTTTCCTGCCAGTATCACAGCCAGGTGTAGCAGAGCGTATATGATACCATTTATATTTTATTCTCTGTGCTGTTCTGCTGCTCCCACTGTTACACCCCCTTCAACTTTTGTGCCCAGTACACGTGGGAGTGAGTCCCATGAGTCCCATTGCCTTCTCCCTGTGTGTGTGTGTGTGTGTGTGTGTGTGTGTTACAAGCCCAGAAAGCGTTGCAGCGCCACCAAAGCTTTGATATCCAGCATATTTTCAACTCTAACACAGGCACAGTGTGTTGAGACATTTTCAGTAAATGGCATCCACAACTCTGTCAGAAAGTTTAAAAGTGAAGTAATTTTTCCACTTTATGGCACAAATATCAAATACAGATTTGAGCAGTGGTGCACTTTTGACTTTTTTTTGGAGCTCAGTTTGAACATTGACATTTCAGTTACTGTTAAAAAATGCTGTCTAGCAGTGCTTGTTCTTGCCTAGTAATTCAAAAAAAACTGTGACGCTGTGCAAAATGTTAAAAAAACAAAACAAAACCCAGTATGCAATCTTTTACATACAAACTTTTGTTTTATTGATCACAGTTTTACAAAGTGTTTCCCATGTAGCCCATGTAGTAATCTTGTTTATACAATCATGTGTTTGACAAAGTGGTGAACCTCGCTCCGTGCTTGCTTGTGGACAACTGAGTCTTTCCAGGATGAACCTTTCATACCCAATCATGATACTATCACCTGTTACCAATGAACCTATTTACCTGTGGAATGATCCAAACAGGTGTTTTTGGATCAGTCCACAACTTTCACAGTCTTTTGTTGCTCCTGTCCCAACTTGTTTGAAATATGTTGCTGGCACCAAATTCAGAATAAGCAGATATATGAAGAGAGACATTAAATATATTGTCTTTGTACTGTTTATATGTCAAAAAGGATTAGCAAATTATCACACTCTGTTTTAATGTTTTAAACAGCGTCCCAACTTTTTTGGAATCAGGGTTTTACTTGTCACTTGCTCCAGTGACACAATTACAGGAACAGGTGACTCATTTGATTTGAATTTGAATTTTCTGCAATTTGATGATGTACAACAACTCCTGTCGTACTCCTCATGGGTTAATTGTTATTTACTCATGTGGGCGGGCTTACAGCTTGCAATCACAACCTCTGTCAACCAGCCACACTTCCTTTACCTTCATCTGTCAAACTACGGGCGTTTGTCCAAGACGATGAGCCGCGGAAGAAAGTACAAATTTGCTTTCATCTCAGCTATACAGAAATCACCATAATTGATCTTGCAACTTTCTATTATCACAGTGTTTTTAATGATGTACAAGGTAAACATGAATTTAAAAAAAAGATATTGTCTAACACGAGCTGGGTTAATTACATGCATGGTGATGTAAATTGTTTCTGAAATAATTGGAGAAAGAAATTAAGTTATTTGTATCTAATTTAAAACGAAAGCATGCCAGAGTTATTGAGATGATATAACGCAGTTCACACAGAGTATAGGGGAGGGGAAAAAAAAAAAAAAAGCTGGCTCTGAGGACCATCTCATCTAAACATCCATTGTCCCTCAGCCTCAGAGAAAACAGATGGTGGTGCTACTCTTGAAGCTGATAAAAAGATGACAAAAAGCAGAAGGACAAATACATTAGCGATCACATAAAGCAATCAAGCACTAATAAATAATTTGTTTTTGTGAGCTTATTTTTGGTAAATTTAAAGGAATATGTGACAAAGTCAGATGCTTTTTTTAATTTATCGGCATGAGACGGTGACTTAATTAACAAAATAAACAAGGCAGCAAGCACAGATCAGGGAGACAGTAAATGTCTCAACAAAGACAAAGAGGCTGGAGAAAATGAGGAATGCTTTCTCTGGTGTAATGTCCTGCTTTGAACCCTGGCCCTGAATTATGAGATTAATTTGTTTGACACAGCAGACTTTTGGGCCGCCGCTACCGTATTGTACAAACAACTCTATCATCAGGCAAAATGGTGATACGGGATGATTATGCAAAACCTTGGATTACATTCAAGAACAACATTTTTGAACACTCAATGTCATGCTTGAATGAAGCCGTCTTCTTCTTTCCGAGACGGGGCACAAACTCAAGTCTCGCCTTTATGTGAAATGAGGACTGACTGCATGTTAGATGCACATGCAGTCATGAAATCTCTACATCTTTACTTTTCACTTTGCTACATAAAAACATCTTCTATAACATGAATGTGATACAGGGCTGAAATGGGAGGATAGGTTTAATGTGCACAAGCTTTTTTTGGGTTTACATTTGTGTGAGTTTGGGCTTTAGTCTTAACGACAGATTTCCGACAATCCTAGTCCAGGACAGTCCCACAGATATCAGTGCAATTTCTCAATTTATCATTCAGACTGCTGTGATCAATCATGTCAAGGGCTGCACTTGGGTCAAGCAGAAACGATGCAGAGCACTCAAAACAATCTGCATTCATCAGACCTAACCTTGACATAACCATTTCTGTTGTGTCACTGTTAAGAAAATGTGAATTTTTCCCTATCGCTTTTTGGACGTAACACATTTATTACAATATTAGAGATGTAACATTAGTTCTGAGAGCGGCCGAGATTGAACAATCAGTTAATGTTGTAATGTTTCTAAAACATTTTTTTCGAAGGGCAGGTTTGAAGAGGTTGTCATCATGAAATAATCAGAATTACACTCGCTGGAGAGAAAGCTATTCAGTATGGTAATCCAAGGGCAAGGGGCTACGGCCTCGACAACCACTTTTGTCAGAGTAATTGTCTGTCTACAACGGGCTGTAAGGAAGTTTAATAGCAAAAAAGGAGAACATGCAGCAATGAGTCTTATATCTGTCACTTATACAATAAAAGTGAAACACTCGCAAGAGCAGCTGCAGAAATGGTGTTTGCATGCTGATCAGCTGCACTTAATAAAAGAAAATTGTGCTGTTAATAATAGAGGATGGTGTAAATCTCTTGCACATTTGGTTTTCTGTAGTTTCCCTTAATTTCTCCACCAGCAACGGATTAAATATTTCCTGCAATTTGTTCCGGGTCGTGTTGTCTCTGATGGGGTTTCTACCCATTAGGATCACAGATTGTGCCTTGAAGACTTGAAGATGCTGCGGTACAAAATGCGTTTGTGTTTTTTTTTTTTTCCCCTCTTGTGACAGCAGCAACAAGTCAGGCCTCACTGATCAGAGAGGCAGAGCGGCGAAGGCACATGACACCGCTGTGGAGAAGGACAATAGGGTGTCATTTGGTTCCTTTTGAGCGGCGTCGAATCGTCTTTGTCATCAGGAAGTGCCCCTGCAGGAACATTTGTCGCCGCTGCCATGTCTCACCTGACAAAGCACGGCTATACAATCTGTGTGCTTGGCCCATAGAGAAGAGCCAGTGAGGATTAACTGTGGTGACCAAGCTGGGGCAGTGCGGCCGGCACTTGATCAGTGTGCCATCAGATAAAAGTGATCCTTGACTGTCATTTTAGCAGCTGAAGAAGAGCGTTTGAGGAGGAGGGTTGCCGCTGCCCTTTTATACTGATCACCATCAGGTTGAATATGCTCATCCTGGTTGACTGAGCACATACAAGCACATGTTAGTCTGTGGAGACACTGAGATGAGTGCACTCGTGTTCCGAATTACAGGACAAATCATGGAAACGAAGAAATTTGGATAAGGCCCCAAAGCTTGGTTTTCCCAGTCTCACAATGAAATATCACACTGTTTATCAATAGAATTTAACAGGCTCTACAATGACCAAGTAATCCAGTGTCTAGGTATAGATAAACATTTTGATGATTTGTGTTGGTCATTTCAACTTTTCACACAGCCTCAACTTTATTCTTGGCATCGCATTCTCCATCTGTTTTCATGGTCGGTCATCGGTGTCTAGTCAACATCAAAATGTTTGGGTGCTAGAATATAGTCGAAATGCCAAAACCACAAACAAATTTTGCCTCCTCACCACCGTCCTATCTCATCGGCTGTGAGCAGTGAAGCTCCTGAACGTCGTAGGAGTGTGGTAACACCACATTTATGTCTGCCACTCTGTAACACGTCCTATCTCGGCGCTCACCGGGGTGACCCTCGGAAAAGATACACACAGATGGTCACACAGACAACTTGGCACCTTCTGGCTGAGAAGGATAAAATAAAAATGGAGAAAGATGAACATTTTCATTACTGTGGCATTTGGCAAACGGATGATGATTAAAAAGATAAATGTCCCTGTGACTGGTTTGGTTTATGGGCCATGGGTAGTTTAGTTCAGGGGTGTTGATTATTGGCAAAACAACATACACATTTCTTCATTAGCATCTGCTAGGACTAAGACGATTACCTATGACTCACTGAACAATGGCAAGTCTGGCTCAGTGATAAATGCAGTTCTTTAATAACATAATGTTGATGTTAGGATGACAAACTGTTACCCATGAGTCTGTTGGGTGAAATGGTTAATGCTACCACTGTTTGATGAGAGGTGTCCAAATTGTTGTGAAAATGTGCCCTCGCACAGCAAAGCAAATGTCATTCTCACGCTGTCAAGAACAAATACTGCATTTACAGCACATGCATATGTGCGTGTGCACCTTATCATTCACATTTTGTTTTCTCTGACAGACAGATGGCGTTAATGGGACATTTAGGCTTACGTAAGCGGAGAGATGAAAAGCACTTGACCATGAACCTTCATCTTTTGCCAGTGTATTAACTCGACTTTAAACATTATACACAGTCTGTCACTATTTCATAAAAAACGATACTGTATAGAAATTGAGATCCAGTGACAAGGTTGAACATAATGAGATTCGCCTTCTGGATTTATTATAGCTGACATGAGTTTCCTCTCTGGGTGGACACAGTTTGGTGACCTCCAGTTATAAAATCCACTTTAAACCACTTTAAACCTCTGAAAGTACTGCACATACATTTTCAGCAGGACCGTACTGCCTCATTCTCAGACATTCACATATAATTGGACACCACCAAAAAAAAAAAAAAACCTGACATGAAACATCTTCTGTACACAGACAAAGGTTTGCCTAAGTTCGTCTTCTGTCTGTCCTCAAGCTCCTTCACGTGAAGCTGAGATGAACAGTTGCCAAATGTTTGCAGACTTCTTTTAACTCCCTTGAGAACATATTCATTATGCATTGATTACAGGAATTTGTAGTAATGGAGTAATTTCTCTGCATCCTTTTAAAAGGCTGTATTGGTTTTTACAAAAAATGAATGAGAGCCCTGTTTAAGTTATGATGGCATCTCTTCTTGTATTGTGGGTTTATTGATTCACGCGGCTTGCAGCTGTGCAGCAATTCGAATTACACGTATTTGTTAGCGACAATGAAGGACTAAATGAAGGCAACGGAGAATAAATAAAGTCGTGTTCCATCACCACTGTCTCTTGGGAAAAGAGAACTGAATCGGACCATTCGACATTTTATCAAAGGTACTTCATCAGTTCCTGGCTGGAAGGGCGTCCCAGACATTTAATGAAGTAAACAACTCATTCACAGGACTGTTTCTGAGTTTGTCGATGCGTAATTGAAAGTTGCTTGTTAAAAACAGGCCTGACGATAACAGTTCAGGTTATTGTGTTGCTCATGTACTTCTCTGTGGAATGACGTTGAGAGGAGATAAGCCCTGATTACAAAAAAGTCATGTAAATACATTAGGATGTATAAAATGTGTATGTGGTCAACAAGTCGTGTCAGTGGATACAGCTTCAAAGATAGATGACTTAAGTTTATTAACCATGCCTGGAGTAAAAGTAATTAAAGGGCCAATTCACCTAAATATCAAAAGGAAGGTGATTTTTTTTTTCTTCTTTTGCTGCTATCTTTTGGGTAAAGTGAGAAAATTTTATATTTTACAATTTTGGTGAACAGACCCTTTAATGCCTGGCCTGTCACATGTATTGAGCGAAGAACAAGCAAAATCTAACAACACGGAATCTTGTGAAACAGCTTTACAAAAATAGACCGGATGATTGATAAGTTGATCTGGATGACTTGCACATTGTCCTATTGACAGTTTATGCTCCCTATAAATTTTGCTTTATCTTATTTTGTGCAAAAGGTTAAATATCTACCAGACCCTTTTTTATGCTAGTGCAATTTAACACAATGACACTTTAGCCATCCTGGGCATAAATTTGGCATTACATATAGTGCCTTTTCTTTTCAGCTGTCAGTAGATGCTAGTTATAATTTTGTCCTAATAATACATTCCTTTTTTGTGTTGGTTAATCTTTGGATTAAAACTTTTTGAGTACTCTTGTGCTGACTCAGGATAAATGATTGATGGCAGATTTCTAAAACGCCAAGGCCGGCACATTTTGTTTTTTATCATGCCTACACCTCTTTTATTCCTTAATTACAGTTTTCTTGCTGAGGAAAAAAGACGTCAATGCATACATAATACTAAAAAAGTACAAGCAAACCAATGCATGGCAACCTCATATTATCTCCTATGTATCTAAAAATGCATTGTGAGTGGCTCTAATCAGTGATTAGCCTTTAGGTAAAAGCCCCTGATTTTTCGAGAGCCTTATCAGATGAGGAGAGCTCTTATCTGCGTGACTTTATTGATCGCTCGGCGCTCTAACAGAGGCGTATATGGAATGACACTCAGGAGCAGGAAAGAGGTGCTTGTATCTACAGTGCCCATACCAATGTGTCATCTGTGAAGTGCCGATGGTTATCAGTTTTCTTCAAACTTTGGTTGTGCACCTTCCTCCCCTTGCACCGCTTAGGTATGGATATCCACCGACTTACAAAAAAAATACACTGAATATGGAAATGGAGATAAAGAAGAGCAAGAAATTCAGCAATATAAGTTTGTGCATTTGCGAATGCTTTGCAGAATGAGTCAACTTTTGTGACTTATATCGTCACGCTTAATAAAGAAAACGTCCATCTCTTTCTGAATTGCAGATGACACATTCATTCTGCGAGTCTTAATCTTATAAGCGTATTACAGAGTATATGCCCGAAGCAATTATGGGTGATGAGAAAAGGATGTCTGTGTTGTGTCTTGTTACATTACCAATGTAATTCTTCACACAAATCATTTACATGTGACCTTACTGCGACCTATGTATCTCTTTAGTGTTGCCATCCAAGATTTGCTGTCACCTCATGCCATGGCACGTTGCTGAACTTATTACATCTTCCATTTTGCAGGCAGAAGTTTAGAAAAGTTAATTTGCAGGTGTTACAGGAGACAGGTGTTTGCTGGGAGACAGGGAATCATGCAAAGTAAAGCATTAAGAATGGGTTTGTTAATGATAACTTTGCTGTTGGCGGCACGTACGGGGGAAAAAAAAAGAAGAAGAATTATAATAGAAACTCTTGGGACTGACATTTCTGGCAATCACTCTCTGTATTCTGAAAATACAGTACATCACATAGTACATCATACATCCCCACAGGGAGCAGGGTGTGTTTTTGAGCTGAAGGGCTAACTCAAAAAGAGTTTAGAGAGTGGTTTATGTCGGGGTAAATAACATTTTAAACTTCTTCTATTGCAGCAAGTCTTTTTCACATCTTCAGTACTCATGCGCTTCGATAAGCTTTCATCCAAAGTAGTTTTAATGATTAGTCACATCAAATTTGCCAAATATTTAAATCAATTTGGAATTCATCAAGATATGTGAAGATTTTTTTTCATTCTTCAAATGAGCTCACTTCACAAGAATTAGTCAAAATGTGATCGCTGAGTAAATCCTTATGACCCGCTTCCACTGCGTTCACTCAATCAATCAAGAAGCAAGTGTAATACACTTGAAGAGAGCATGATCCCAATGTTCACAAAGGCTTCTGCCCCTCTTCTTCTGCCTAAATATTACCAGGATACCTGATATTGACCAAGCGCTATCTTATAGCTCCCACAATCCAACAGAGGCTCACTCAACCTCTTCAGGGATTCAGTGTGGATCAGCCCTTGTCACAGTTGTATAATATAGGCCAGGATTAGGGAGTTAAAATAATGAGCAGGAAAAGCAGATAGTGACGGAAGGGAAACTTTTCTGCTCAATTTAAGAGAGACACTTTTGAGGGAAAACTTTAAGAAGACAATTACAGCATGACGTTTTCTCTGTGAATTGTTTATCTGAATGAATTTAGATTGAGAATGCAGCCGAGCAGATCAAAACAATTATTTCCTCAGTCATGCCACACTTGACATGACAATACAGAAAGCCATAATCATTTCAGTCCATAGCCACCATAATTAATAATAGTCCCTCTAAAACACACGCTTTGGAGTACTCTGCCCCACAGGGGACAGGCATATGTAATTATTCTTCTTAATTAGTGGTCTGAAAGTGTATCTGATTAAGTTGTAAGACAGGTCTTTGACTAATTCAATTTGGATGCAGTCTGCAGCAGTTTGAGTGCATCAGGCCAGTGACTGAACATAACATTTCCTGCTGCGCACCAAAGGATAAAACACTCAGGCCATTAGTCTTACCTGTGAGATGCAAACAAGGTGATCAGACCAGAGGGAACGTGTTTGTGGCACCACGGTTGGTCACTTAAATTGTATTATACTGTTACTCAGATACAGGATCTGGTATTAGCCTGTTTTGTGTCATTGCCCTGATTCAGACCTCCAGTGGCCACCTACAGTCACACAATATGTTGCAGTTTGATTATTTGATTATCATTTAACTGAAATACCCTGTAATTTGGATTAAACCGAGGTGTGCTTAATCAGTTTGAAAGTTTAACATTAATCAGCTTCAGCTACAAACTGCTGTATTTTATTAGATGTTAAGGGGCTCAATACAATAGTAGGAGACCACATAGTATATATTTATTTCTTTGTTCTGTTATGTCTGTCCAGTTGAACAGACACGGTATGCAAAACACAATCACTGAAGAATCACAGAGTTCAGCCTCATGTAGAGTTGGAGCTGTCGCCTGGATCCATATTCAGCGTCATAACACAGCATGGCCCAGGAGATCCTCCAAGAGTACAGGCAGGAAACTGACCCTGGTCGCGGTGGCGAGTGGGGTCGAGCACCAACAAAGAGCGATGGCTACTACAACATGTCGGGTAGGGTGTTGAACACACGAGGCAGTGAAGAAGAAGGTCCACCCCACAGAGGATCATAATCAAAGCGCAGGAATAAGTGGGCAGAGTCACCTGGGCTGATCACCATTACAAAGCTGTGTATGCAGATGCCGGATCACAGGTTTTACTCTAATCTTTACGCTGTATACACCACTGGCGCTCGATTCCTAATGTAAACCACAGTCATCATGAAATCATGCACACATGGAAGGGCTTAATGTCTACATCCTGCCAGCCCCCACAGTTAACCACAGATTGAAATATACAGCCCCATAAATAAACCACAGAGGGCAGATGATGGTGAATTAGTGTGGGAGAGGATTACACATTGGGTCAGCATTTTGTGGTTGTTCTAGGAGACCTGCTGCCCAATGTGAGACTAAAAGTTAAATGATATCAGGTGGAAAGCTAAACAGAGCGCTGCAGAGACGATTTGGGCGGACGATAGCTCCTCCAGCTGCAGCTTTGTTGGATAAATGTATTAAAAGGGATTAATATCGAATTGGCCAGCATGTTAATAAGAGGTTGGTCAGCTTTAGGCTCACATTGGGCAGCAGGTCTCCTATACTTACTGTGTGTGCTCATCATGGGCAGAGCTGTGAAAATCTTTGTTTTGCAACATATCTCTTTGACCTGGTTTGAGCAGGAAGGAGAGGGGAGTATAAATCCTAATAACACTTGCGATGCCTGAAACACCTCCCTCTGCCTTTGACGTGGTGACGATTACGGTAAAAAAGTGTAGGTGAGAATAAAACTCCAAATTAAAATTCCACTTCCTCACTTATGAAGTGTGATACGTAACTAAAAGGGAGCACCATACTGTATGTCAAACACTTCTGTCTTCCGGGTTTAACAGGAAATCTAATAACTGCATCGAATTAATACGGTAGCTATATGCTAGTGTGTGTGTGTGTGTGTGTGTGTGTGTGTGTGTGTGTGTGCATGTTGAGGCGTTATGAAACAAGCCAAACCTCTTTGAGTCAAACTCAATTTCAGTAAGATACCTGCCAATACTTTATTTGTTCAGGTGTGAAAAATGCGGCTTCATTCATGCGGATACAATAGCTTAAGGGGCTTAAACTTGACATGATATCAATATGCTCATAATATCCTCCCGTTCCTTATGGTCAACAGTGTTTATTTGATGAGCAGGCCTCGCTGGTAATCGGCATAAATCTCCGGCTTCTCTTATCATCCTCATATTTCCTAAAGCATTGTTAATTTCAGCATACATAATCTGCAATAAACAGATAACACGCATTATGCATATTATTTGGACGCTGTTCAAACTTAGGCCTCTCTCCTTTTGCTTTTATTTACCTTTGTGAATATCTGTGACCACTGGAGTGTTGAGGCCTCTATTAACAATGAATAAACAAAAATGAAAAGAGACAATAAGGAAAGGCTCTTTCATGAAAGATGATATCAAGAGCGGCAGGGTTCATGAGAGTGCTTGACTGTAATGGAGATAGACTGCAGATAGCTTCAGGGGGATGTGATTTTATTGAAGCCATTGTGACACTCCAATATCACCTCTTCTTAGATATGAATTATTACACATTTGAGAGAAACTCGATGAGAAACATTTAAAATCTAGATGACAGCTTCAGCAACCCAAAACATTTGAGCTCCACATGTTGTCGAAGGAGTTTATTTAAATTGTCTAATTTTTGTTCGTCTCCGGTCCTAACAAATTGCTGGAGCGTGTGCCAGTGTCTTTCGGTGTGTGTTTGCTGTTTTCTCCCGTCATTGTTAATTAATTAGATGGCTGGCAAGGGGCCAGTCATGCTCATTTGCCCTGTGATCTTCCAGACGGACACCATTTAGAGCCAAACGCCCTTCTACCCTCTATTCATTTATGTGCTGAAATTCAACCATACCTCAGCTGGTCTGCGCGGTCACAGAGGTCAAAGGTTATGGACTCAATGATAGGTTAAGCTTGCCATCTTTCAGCGAGGCATGTTCAGATAGGACGGGCAGAAAGGAGGCCGTGGAGTGAATGTTTGAATAGACTATATGATGGTGTGCGAGGCGTCACAAGGTCAAGTGTTGGCTGCCTGTCCTTGTCAACGCCGTCAAGAAAAAAAGGGCTGTTTTTCATGTTGTCATGTTTGTTCTTATTGATCATATTTCTGCTCAGCGAGATGCACACAGGGTGATAAACATATAATTTAGTATTTAGCATGTGTGTTGACAGGTGATGGATATAAGTGTCACTCGTGTGTCAATCAGGCAGTGACCAATACTACAATAACCGAGGTCAACAAACGGGGGCAACCAATATAGTGTATATTTCCACCGCAGTGATGTTGGGGCAATGCTGGGGGCCAAAACAAGAGATTGCAGGATTTTTAAAATTAGTCTCCGTATTTATTATATATTTGATTGAAACCACCATCTGCTGACATACACAGATGGTCCAAAAATAAAAATGATGCATTTTACAGGCGAAGAAAGCATCTAAATTATCTCTTTGCTGTCTGGAGAAACCATGAATTTTGGCATGCTGGGATCAGAGGCCATGAAGATGTCTCGCTGAAGGCATTTATCAAGATATTGGACTATATTTCCGTAGGCTACTTTGAATTTTTGCCAAAGCTATGTCAGTTAACCTTAACTCCTTTTCTTAAGGGTGCAACATGTTCCACAAGACAGAACATTTTTTTCTGTCTATGAATATTTCAGACCATGAACTGCATCTCAACTCTGCCCTGTAAAGAGTTAGAGTAGAACAAGAATTAAAAACACTGAGTTTTAGACAAGTTATTATTATTAAATAGCCTTAGGGATTATGCTAATGTTTTGACAGTCAATATAATTCAATGCTGTACCTTTAGACAGTGATCTAAATCTGCTTCACAAACTGAATTAGATGCTATTCTCTGCAAGTGCTCATATTTTACAGAGAAATCGGGTTTCATGTTTAAAATTAATTGTACATTTTCTGGCGCCCGATTCATCAAACTCGTCTAAACCTGATCTGTTTTTCCTTTTTATGTCACCACTTTATATTTCAGCCTGCCCTGTGATAATCACCACAAAATATGTGCTATTCTTTACAAAGGCTTGACCTCATACTGTACATCTCCAATTAATAATAATGGGCCAGGAGGATAGCTTGCCATTTCCATAAAAGAAATGAAAAAGCGCCGGGATTTTACTGGTCTAGCTTTCAAGATTTAATGTTTGTAATGCTCACTCAGTGTGACCTTGGCTTTTCCTTGCCTTTTCATGGCCAACGTGGACACAGGAAATACAGAGAATAAAGCTGGCGAGATCTGGAGAGGACAGATTCTCTACTATAGAGTCACACTCTTTATCTTTCACTCATCTGTCACTGACTGTTTCTCCTCCACCTCACTGGCAAGGCAAAACACGGCCTGTGGTTCTCCATTCCCTCGACAGGGGCCCTCGCTGACCCCCCAGCAGTAATTTTAGACTTCATGTCGGCTGTGCCAGAGAGGCAGCCCCAGCTAATTCAAGGTCATCCTAGTTTTTATTATTTTATTTTGGAGAATAGAAGCCAACCTGTTCTCAGGCACTGTGCCATGTTAGAGCCAGCTGAACCATTGCATTATATTTCTGTAATCATTTTGCCAGTGTCTGTAGCAGCCTGTTATCCATATGTCCATTTCTCTGTTGTGCTTTAATAGAATATTTGAGTGTTGATTTCACAAGGTGCGCTTGTTTTCCAGCAGAATTAATGGTGCCAAACGTCCCCCTTTGTATTTAAAATTTGTGTAAATGAAATCGTGTGATGGGCGGGAAAAACAGACTGAAGCTGCTCGTGACAAAGGCTGCCTCACGGAGAGATGAGACAGACATGCATGACACGCGAGAAAGGCAGCGTTTGGACACTCCCTGCTCCCATGCTGATGAGAGAAACGCCGGCCACTGTTATTGGATTGAATAATAAAGTAAAAGCAGGTCTGACTGCCAGCAGGGAGTTGGGCTTGGAACAGTAGTGCCAGTTATCTGTCATTTCCTTGTACGCAGTCATGTTCGGCATTTACAGTAAATGTTGAAGAGATGTCAGATGCCTCTCATGGACATGCTATGTCAGAGACGTTGAAGCGTGACCGTGAAATGTATTCGGACAGCTTTGGCGCTGCTAACCATTCCAGGGGACATCCACCCTCTACAGACGGTGCGGTCAGAGAGGTCCTTTGTAAGGACTGACATCTACATAGAACCACATTAGTGGTTTAGAGCGACGGGTCACTTTTTTACACTAACACTTGCCACTGGCCACTGTGAAGCTCCTGGTCTTGATCCAATTGAACAAACCATTAAGTACTTTACAGAACTTTCCTTCATCCATAGAATGCAATGAAAGAATTATACTCCTGTGTTACACCAATCAAAACTAATATTACATTACGCTTTTTACTTAAAGTTATTTTGATATAATTTCTGCTTTATATAGGATTAATCCTGTTTGACATGTTTGTATGATTTGTATATTTTTATCAACACTGCTAGTAAAACATCTTTATTAAGTCATCCTCTTGTGGGACTGTTCAGCAGTCTGCTTTTATTTATCTAAAATAAAAATGTTGTTTCTGAATGACTGATGTGGGCTCGTAGCTCTTGCAAAGCCGTGCACTGTTTTAACTTCACTCACAACTTTCAGAGATCGATTTTCTCCTCCTCACTTCCACAGGATCACATCATTAGATTTGCCTGGTTAGGTGACACCTACACATCTGATGGGTGATGGATGTTTTATATATAGAGACCAAATGAAACCCCCCTCCTCCTCCTCTCCGCCGCCACTTCCACACTCCTCCCTGTCATACGCACACACAGCTCTGACTCTGATGTTCCTCCTATCATCTTCTATCAGAGAGGCAAGATAACCTCAGAGCCAATGACAAACTTTGACAAATGGCTTGTCTCCAAGCACCTGCGAGAAGATGGAGCTGACAGACTCCTTCACCTTTCCTCTTCCTCCAAGCCTTGGGCTGTGCCAAGCAGGCATAAGTGATATACTGTAGGACATGGCTGGGTGTAAGTCATGCTCCTTCCGTTTCCTCCAGATTGTGAGGGTCTCCATCTATCATTGTCAGTCACCTCTTTCTCTCTTTGCCTCTGTCCGTCTCACCCGTTCTGTCTGTCCTATGAGCCTTGTCTCTTTACTCATTCGCCCAAAGGTCACTCTTCCATTCTTCCATCCCCAATGTTTCCTCCCTCCACCACTGGAGCAGTCTGCAGATATCTATAGTGCCGTACAGATGGCTGGTAATCTGGCCTGGGGTCATTATGAATCCTGGCCAGGGCCCTGACCGACGGCTACTCTCCCCGTCTGTCAGTCCATCTCCATAAACGTGGCCTAAAATGAGCCATTCATCTAAATTTCCAGACATTTGGCTTTTCTTGGCAAATAAAGCTCAGCCATTTTGCCTGGAGAATCTGAATCCATACGCTTTATTTAAGCAGACAAAGATGGATATGCGCTGAGTTGTGGATAAACTGCATGCACGCACACCCACTCTCTCTCTCTCTCTCTCTCTCTCTCACACACACACCAGTGATTATCCCACCAGTACCATTTTGCGAGCTAGTTTATCATAAGGTTCTAACTGCGCAGTGTAGTGCAGCACTGAAACACTGAACATTAAAGATTTTACATGCCACCTGGAAAAGCTTTTATGTAGTTTCTGTCTTTTTAATACTATTCCTGATATATGAAGTAATAAGAAGTACCACCAATACTGAAGTAACATTCAAAGTCATGTGAATAATTAAATTTAATTAAAAAAAAAAATCAGATGGGAATCTTATCATTCCAGCTTTTCCATGAGTCCCCCCCTCCTTTGTATTTACAGCGTATCTGCTTTTCATAATCTCACTATCCTCCATGCATCATTCACGCCGTTGCCTCCTGCTTTCCCTCTTCCCCCTCATTATCCTGCCATGTGCCACGTCCCTGCCCCAACCCCCGGTCTCTGGTTAATGTAGTCACCTGTCAGCCTCCCGTTGTCCCCGCCCTCCTTCCTCTCAGTGTTCATCACCGTGTGACATTGCTGACCTTCACCGGACATTGTTTCCATTAGTTTGACAAATCTGGTGCATCAAAGCGGCTTTGTTGACATGCAGGTGTGGAATCACCACTGAATGGAATTCTCATAATGAAAATGCCAGAGGAAGTGATGGTGTCTGTCAGGGGTCGGCAATTAGGCTCAGTCAAAGGCCACTGTTTTCAGCATTATTTAGAAGGACTAACACAATTTTACAGGTGCGATCGCTATATTTAGAATATATTTGCTGGCTGCTTTTACCAACACTCCTACAAGATGCGTTCCTATGAAACTAATTTGCATTGAATAGAGCATCTCTGTAGGGAACATAATGCCCATCAATTGCTGTGTATGCAATAGCAATTTATGTTCACCTCTAACCTCTTTTTCCAATGCAAGAAGTGGTATGATGCAGTTACATAGAAGAGAAACCATTCTACCATGCTTAAAGTCAGCATTTCCTATTTTTGCATTTACATTGCATTGATGTTTTCCAGATACTGCACGTACAACATGAACAATTTGTGTTGGCAGGAAATATTTTTCAGATAATTTCAATATAAAACCCTGATTCAAAAAAAAGAGAATGTGATCATTTGCTAATTCTTTTTGACATATCCTCAATTAAAAACAACACAAAGACAATATATTCAATGACTGACCTCATCAGCCTCATTGATTTTTGTAAATATCTGCTTATCCTGAATTTGATGGCAGCAACATATTTCAAATGTGTTGGAACAGGAGCAACAAAAGACTGTGAAAAATGTGGACTGATCCAAAAACACCTGTTTGGATCATGGTATGAAAGGTTCATCCTGAAAAGACTCAATTGTTCACAAGCAAGGATGGAGCGATGGAGGATGGAGTTCTCCACTTTGTGAACACATGATTGGATAAAGGATGTTGGGAACATTTCATAATCACAGCAAATGATTGCATTCTTTTATACAGCATCCAAATTTTTTTGGAATTGGTGGTAAATGCTTCATCGTTTAGGTTAATAAGGAACATAATCGATGTGGGATTATATTTCCTCTGAAAGGTATTAATGTATTTCTGGAGTAATGTAATTCATATGAGACATAGTTCGGTGTGTGTGTGTGTGTGTGTGTGTTTGTAGGCAGCAGTGGCTCTGTCACTCCCAATGTGGATGAGAGGGAATCCATGACTGCCCAAGGAAATGGTATATCCCCGTGAACAGATGACCCAGTGATAAGACACTTTAATTTGTGTTTCTGTGTGTGTGTGTGTGTGTGTGTGTGAGCAGCTGCATGTTTTAATGGGAATATGAGACCACATTTTATTTAGTGTCTCACGCTTTGCTGCTGTTGCAAAATCACACCTTTAATCCTGCCTCGGCTCTGAGACATTTTCTATTCTATCAGTTTTCTTTCAATGCCCAGAAATTCAGACGCCTTTAAGACCTCAGTGCATTAATGTGCTGTAGCTATGATCTGTGCAGCATACAATGAACAAATACAGATTTTGCTCTATATGTTCCATGCTGTGAGTCCCTGATCTTTGCTAAACCATAGATTCATCCTTACACTAACTCAGCTGAAGTAAAAAGAAACTCTGGGCCTTTTTAAAAAAAGCTGCATGTTTGGCTGTGTATCAAAGATGAAAGAGTGACTAAAACTGTTCTTTTTACAGTTTTTTTTTTCTTTCTTCAGGGCACTGCGATTTCAAGGTTCGTATATCCCAAGTGTCTCACAATATGTCCTTCTTTTTTAAGTAGCTGAAGAAGGCTTTCTCATGATCAGTCCGCAAACCGCAAAGGGCAAGGTTGTGACTTCTGTATCCCATTGCCTATCCTTCCTCCAAGCAGGCACTTGATCTTAACGCAGAAAGACAGTGCAAACAGCTTCCCTCAGATTTGAGCCAGGATGTGCAAGCAAGCCTCTCCTTTCTACGCTGTTAGGAAGCATGGAATTTGATTTTTTTTTTTTTTTTTTGTCAAGTGCGCACTCAGACCATAGCCTCCATAACACGTTCTAAATCTACTCTCGGGTTTCTTGAAGGACAAGGCACATTTGCTCTTTGGCAATAGATATGCTTCTCAAAACAGCAGTCAGTGGAACAACAGTGAAGTATGCCCTTTCCATGACAGAACCCTCATCCATCATGAGGACAAGCATCCCAAGTTTATTTCCACACCACTTCTTAGATTTACGTGAGAAGATTGCACCTTGAAGTGAGTGTATACCCGCCTATAAACCCTATAAAAGCTGCATAGATTTTATATCGTTTCAAATGTTCATTCACTAGCTATCAGCCAGTGATCCATGTCGTTCAAACTGTACAGCTTTATTGACAGATTTGACCATAACAGTGACTTGTCTTTAGAGAGATATCAGGCCTAAATGTTTGTTCATGCAGCGAGGTGTTGAAAATGCCTACATTTAAAAGGAACATATTTTATTTAACCCTTTTGTGATTAATATTCAAGACCACGCTGCTTTTGAAGTGAACGAGTGGGTTATAATCAGGTTATTGATCAGGACGAAACAGCTACACATAGCACCTAAATGTTAATAACAAACCACAACTCCTACAACCCATTTTGGACTATTTGCTGGAGATTCAGTGCCTTTTGTAGCTTTAATCGATAAAAGAAATAATAACTGGCTTGTTTCGCTGAAACAAAACTTGCCGCACAGCCTTTCATTAAGAGTTAAAGATAATTTTGTCTCATTTTTCAGTCCAATGAGGAACTGGAGGGCTGGGTGTACGTGACTCCGGCTGCGTATGTCTGTATTCTCCTCTGCACTGCCCAGATTGCAGGAAAAGACTGAATGATGTTATTTTGCAAAGGTCTGCTCTTCAGGCTGAATCAGTGAAATTGCGTGGCATCTATAGGTGTGCATACACACGCACCATTATCATCACCATCACACCTGATTTTTGTATGCTTTATAGCCTTGCAGCAACCATGTTTACCTACTCAGAGTGTGTGTTGCTGATAGATGACAACAGCCAGCCTGAGCACTGTGATGAGGTTTTGTTCATGGCATAATGCAGAGCCAGGTATCAGCAAATACAAGGGACCTGTCATTATCTAAAACACCACATTTCCCCTGAGGTACTCTGAAAGATACAGCACACTTGCAGACATGTTTCCTCTCTCTCCTCCTCTCACCATCTCTCTCTCTCTATCTCTCTTACTCAAACGCTCCTACATTACACACAATAATTCATTTTGCAGAAACAGTGATGCATTATTTGTTAAGCTGTGCTGTGTTGTGAACTGAGTGAACAGTGCATTTCACATCTCCAGGGACCTTGTTTGTTATCTGTGTACGTTGTTAGAGGTATGCGCTCGTAAGGCTATTATAAACTCAAAGGTTGTGCGAGTGTGTGTTTCGGCAGAAGTGTGCAAGCTCATGTGTACCTAGATTTACATGCCTCCTATAAGGGATTTTTTTCTCGGTGATTTCAACAGCAAGGAAAGCAAACCACTCAATAACGATTAACTGTGTGGAGTTTTGACTAAAATATGGACTCTAGTCTTGAGGTGACAGCGGAAAAACAGCTCCCACTGAGAATATTTAAAAACGAAACCTGACATGTCATATTAGGGGGATTGTTAAAGGTTTACACCGCAGCTACTTTTCTGTGCTGCCTCTATTATGGTTCTATTTAGGATGCTGTTTTTCTCCCCCCCGTATCCCCTTCCCCTCTCTCCCTCTGTGATCCATATCATTGTTCCCCGGAGAGGGAAGAAAGGTGACAAACAAACCTATTCATCATCAGCAGGTTCTCCTGGCTAAACTGTTATTCGAGCTGAACTCTCTAAACTTTTCCCAGTGGCCTATTGTTTACGGCTGCATCCTCCTAAATTTACACCCACCGTTTGTTTTATGAAGTGTCCGTGGAGGGTAAGAAAGGTAGATAGAGGCCTGATGTCAGCATATTTCCCTGTCCTGCATCTATACTGTGATGTATGGTTGAACAGGGCCTCTGTTTGGGCCCTCCTTCTCCATTTTTTACATGGTGCTATTGTTTTATACCACCTAGTTTTAGAAATACAGCATCATCATATTACTAAGCTCTCTGAGGAGGGCTTATTGTAAATGATTGGAGGTTATTCACAGGATCAAAAGGGAGGGAGGGGAATTGTAGGAAGGAGCAGCGGGGAAAGAAGAAATGCAGGAGCCTTACGCTTTTTTGGCTTTGGAGGTAAACAGCAGCTTTATGTGAACACTGCCTCTTTTCCAACTTCTGCATTCACTCTAATGAACTTAAGCTGCTGCATAACAGCTTCGATTTAGGGAGAGTTCATTATCTGTAATTGTTTCTTTTATTTGTCGGGCTTTTGTTTCTTAGACGCACAAATACAAATGCAGATCATTTTGAATAGTTTGTATTCCGCTAACATTCAACTCACAGCGTGACATCAGGAGCCGTAGTTGTTTACCGAAAAGTCATGCAGGGATGTTGCAGAGTCTAAATTTTAGTCAATAAGCCCAGGCGCACTGACAATAAAGCAGACGTGTCTGTTTTTAACTTACACTCAAACAATACACATTAGCACCAAAGTCATTGTCTGTGAGTCCTTTTTAATCAAAGTCCGAATTGTCACTGTGACAAATTGAATTAATTCCAATTTTGCTCCCTCTGAGTGACAAGATTCCATTATGCTCACGGGCAGGCTGTCTGCAAATTGTATTACGACCTGATGTCTCCATGTGTATTTCCAAAGCACCCTTTGAAACATAGGCAATGGTATGACTGAATGATTCATTGCAGCGGAGGACACAATGTGCTGTATTGTTAATATTCTCTCCAACGTTCCAAAAACCTCTTAAATAAAGGGTTAATTATTCTGCGCTTTCTATTTTATCATGCATTGTACCGATTTGCAATGGACTGACACATATACAAGCATTATCACGTATATTTGTGTAGTGGGTTACTATTGAGCCTTTACACTTCAATTCAACAACTCACACGTAAATGACTGAATTGGTCCATTGCCAATTATTCCCAGAATGACATATATGGAGCGTACTAGCGACAGGTGTACCGGACTTTTATTATAACGGGCCTTTGTCATCAGGTGATCAAAATTGTTGCAGTTTGGCTACATTTAGATTCCAAAACTACTTTACATTTTTGTTGCTTGTTCCTAACCAAGTAGTTTCATTGGGTAGGTTTAGGAAAGGATCATGGTTTGCATTAAAATACCTATGTTAATTATATAACATATGTGATGCAAATACGTTACGCAAATTAAAATCAGTCTTGTTGACTTTTTTTTTTTATGGGACATGAACAGCAGCCTCCTTGGAGAAAGTCTGTGTGTGTTTGACCCATCCACACACACTGTCCTCCTCCACATGTTTCTCGCTCTTATATATTACATCACCTGACTTCCTCCTTTGCTCCCATCATGATTACTATGGCCACAAGAGGTTATATGGGTCATAATATGTCTGTCTGTCTGTTGTGGACGAGCTGCTGTAATTACTTATTGCATGACTACAGGCTTGAAAATCAGAACATGGTATGAAACGTTTTGCTGTGCACACTTAAAAGTGAAACAATCATCTAAAAAAACATAAAGGCAAGCACGTCGACTCAGTTTCCTGAATTGACCTTTGTGTACGAAGCTGGATAAAGGTGGGTGTATCATAGAACTGTGCTGTACTTGCCAAAGATTTGTATCAACTTTTTTGTTCCTCGTGCTTTTCTTCTCACCATTACCCAGCTGCCTTTTTATACATGTAGTGCTGGATCAATGAATGACCTTATCCAGCAGAAAATTGCCTGGCAAAGATATCTAAAGCCTGTTCTTTCTTTGTGTCTGTCTTTCTTTCCTCCAAACCTACGAGGCACTTCATACCTCTGGAGTATCAGGCCAGATGAGCTCGCCTATCTAAAATGATCCATCATTGTAAATCTGCCAGATGCTGTTACAATAAGTGCTCTTGGTACCTGTTTACGATGTCTCTCCAGATGTCTGTCAGACACAGCAGGCATGCAGCGCATGCACAAATCTTCAACATCTTAATTATTTAATTTGTTGTAACTATTTGTTAAGTATGCACCTTTCAATTTATTTGAACCATAAAAGATAAAAAAGCACCATATTCACAAATCACAAATGCCTTAAATCTCTATAAATGCTAATGTTCTTTCACTTACAAACCCCTAAAACATGTTTGCATAGGCAACATGCTGGGTTGTCATCCCTCCCCCTCGTTCACTTCTGTGAGGCTGTTAACTGTGGTGATGCAGTGCCTGTCTTTGAAAAGGCTGTTCTGCATACACAATTGCTTTGCTGGACATATACCTTGTGGCAAGCATTCTGCTGATGTAGTAGTATTGCAGACAGATGCAGGGGTTAGTCTGCTCAAACAGGGTCAACATCTCCCCTGTGGTGCTTTGGTGTCCAGCTACCAACTGGGAAGAGAGAGAGAGAGAGAGAGAGAGAGAGAGAGAGAACACAATGGTGTGTGTGTGTATACAACAGATCAGGGGAACATATTGTTAAGATGCCTTGTTGCCATGGCTCTGTTGCAATTGGTACTCAAAACACAAGGGTTAACTGCTCATACTGTATTTGCAGCCAATAAGTGCACAACAGTACAACATTTTATATACAGCAGGAAATGGCTGAAAAGATGTGTGTGCATGTCCCTCGAGTGTGAGTGGGTGAGTGTCAGTCGGTGTTGTGGGACCCTGACCTTCTGCTGACAGGGTAGGAGAAAAAACATGTGTAGTCCCCAGCTGCTACGACACAGTGATGTCCAAAGGCCTACGCGAGGGTTATTCAGCCTGTGGCAACCAGCAGGGGGCAGGGCGAGGGGGGTCCAGATGTGTGAAGGTCCCGGAGCGATGCGTCAACCGTGGCCTAGGATGACATGACCTTCCCTTGGGGCAGGACACTAGTTGGGTACAGTATACGGCCGTACAGGGAGCGCACTGGTGGCTTTGGATGCGTGTGTGGCAGAGCAGTCACATATGAGACGAGTCACATATAGAAGAGCACAAAGGATTTCCCAAATGCAGCTGCGAACCTTGAGCTCGAATCTCACCGAATGAGACCGAATATCACGTAAGTGTGGTTTTTCAAGACAAAAGTTCATCAGCGTGAAGTGCTGTGAGGTGAGTGAGTACCCATTTGACTATTTTGAGTCTACTGTACCTTATGAACTACAGCACACAGGATGCCATTAGAGAAGGAGATTGCTTTTTAAGTGCTATCAGTACACTGTTTAATCTGAGGAGATTTATGGAAGGCAATCACCCAAGTAAAAATTGTAGATGCCATTTATCAGGCAGAATGGAAATTACAGCCATAATTTTCACAACCGGACACAGATGAGACCTTATAACCACATAAACCCCCCTCGAGGTCCCTGGGCTCATTTTTAATGTTCCTTTTTTGTGCTCGTGTGACCTGGAGGACTGACTGGCTGACTAGCTATCCACATCCCCCCCTCTAGGTCTGCTCATTACCCGGCCCTCCCCTCCGAGTGTCACAACGTGAGAGGGGCTAGTTTATGAACAGGGAGAAAGGCTGTCTGGGCTGCTGTGATTGAATCAGGAGAGAGATGGCAAGGCTGATCATTTTTCCTCCCCTGTTTTTTTTTTTAAACAATTGACAAATGCTTAATGTCTTTGTCAAACTCATAATTCCTCCCCTGGGTGTCATCAGCAAGGTTAAGAATGGGGGATGTGAGGTTACCTCTGAAGTCAAGTACAGAATACTGCAGTAAGCATCTGCAAATTTTAAGTGTTTTTAAGAGGGATCACAATGACGGAGAGCGAGGAAGATGGGTTTAGGGTGTTGTGGGGTTCATGCCTCTCTCCCCACCTTCCTGAGAGCCGCAGTGCATTTGAGCCTCCTCCCTGATGAATAACCATGTCACACAAAAATGGATGTTTCAAGTAAAAGCACCCTGAAAATACAGTTTAGAACAGCACAGCAGATGAAATAGGCTGTAAAATGGACCATCCATCATATTGTCTAACAAAAAGTGACACATGGGGAAGGGGTTTAAGGCACTTTTCATTAGGCTTCTGCAGCACTGGCTATCCAGATCACAAGACTAAATAATGACCTCTGCACCGAAAGTGTTTTCCAACGAATAGGAGACAGAAGACACACTGTACTCCATACTCTCTCCATCTTGCTCTCTCTCTCTCTCTCTCTCTGCAGGAAATAAAATGCCATCTATTTTCTCTCTGCCTGTCTGCCTGTTCTTTATATAAATCCCTGCTCTCTGGCCGAAGACAGTGAATGATATAGATTGTTCTTGGAAATGTACAACAGCACGGCCTTGGAAGAGAATTTCCACAATAAGTGTCCTTGACTTGAAATCTATTGAGAATGGTTGGTTCAGAAGATAAAATTATTTTAGGGGTCTGGCAAAGTTCCTGTGAAAGGAACGCATGTGATGCACCCTGCCGTACGCTGCTGGCATCCGAGTTGATGAATGCATTGATTTGCATGTGTGTTGCTGATATACTGTATAATTATGATGAAGTGACAGAGGATTAACCGCCATATGCAGAATCTTTAACAAAGCTGGCTGTGAATGAATTGCAGTTTTTAGTTCACTGAATAACTTAATCACCTGTCTTGTTTACAGACCTTGGGTAAATATGTGCAGGTAACGCGCCATTTATGGATAAATCTCATTTGACAGCTTTAACAGCTCCTCAGCACTTAAGATGTTCAGTGAATAATTAAAGTTAACCTTTTACCTCTCTGGCATGAATTATACAAAAAGGCATAATTAGTTTGAAATGCCTGATTTAAATTTCTCCAGACTCGAGCTTTGTTTTTGAAGTTCATTCACTCTGAATCTCAAATGAAAATTCAACTACTTAAGAAATATAATTAGGGGGATGGAGATTTTAGGCAACGCCTTGCCAGCAACAACCAAGTGGAGTCTGAGTCGGTTGTCTGTTTTTTTTTTTTTAACATGCCAATATGGCACGTGCTGTACTGTAGGTCCTATAATGCTTTGTCTTATAGTGATATACTATAAAAACTAATTCTGTTTCTGTGAAAGTTTTATAATAACACAAAGTAGATGAAAGTGATGAAGCTCACTTTGAATCGTCTCCGTGTGGTAGCCTTTGCCGGCTTGTAGCCACTTCCATTACTTTAAGAGCATCACACAGTACAGTCAGCAAAATTATGATTATTAAACTGTATTTATTCTGATATTGACCCTGGCAACATTTAAAAAGCATTGTTTATTTATCTATTTTTTTCCTCATTGCAAGGTTATAAAACTTTAATTTCTGTGAAACAAGAACTTGTGGTTGTCAAAGACCAGTGGAAGATTTTTCAGTCATTGATTTATGAAATAGAATAGACTAATTACATACTGGATAAATGAACCATGGAAGAAGCGGAACATTTGCATTTAGCTATGAAAAGAGGAAAGAGACTGTGCGTGTGTGTGTGTGTGACAGAGAGAGAGAGACTGTGGGAGTGCCAGGGAATATGCTTGCTACTTCGTGCATCCTCTGTCTTACCCTGATCCATTTCAGGTCCATTGTATTGTCAGTTTGATTTATGTGGCGCCACACTTGTATCTCCCTACAATGTCAACCCTATGAAAAATATATGCAGCTGTTCATATAATGTGTGATGATATCAATGCTCTGATGAATGCCTTCAGTTCGATCTCCCCAAATAAGATGACTCCCATCCAACCCGTAGCGCCAGCCATTAGCAAGCCACTCAGCTTGCCTGGAATGTTAATAGGATTAGCATTAGCATTTCATTCAGGTCTCCTACCTGTCTAGCATTAATGCTTTGATCTGCTCACACAGAATAGATACTAGGTCTGTAACAAGGGCTAACACATGTCTTTTGCTCCTGTTGGTACTAAGTAGAACAAGAAAGGAGGACAGGAGGAAATGTGCACAGTGAGGATTAATTCATGTGTATTAGAACATAAACATGAATAAAAGCTGAATAAGGGTTCATCGGTTGGTCGACTGAAGGACGATTTTTCCCCCATTTGACGGCTGCACAGAGGAAACCGCACGCACACGCAGACACGTGGCTTTTTCCTTCAAAGCAGTTAGCAGCTTAACATGGCAATGAGAAGTTGGCTTTGAAGTTAGGGTTAACGTTTGCGCGGTCTCAATGTTAAAGCGCGCTGCACACAGATGAACATCAGCCGCTGAAAAGCCTGGCGTTCATTTCATGTTTAAATATGTTTAATGTATCTATAAAGCAGAGAACAGAACCCACTTGCAGGTCTGAGGCTCCTCGATTTGAATAACAGATGAACGCTTTCATCTGTGTGCCGACCATTGATGCTGCCCTGACCAGCGGCTGAGAAGATACATCAGTCATGAGATTAACTGCAGCCCTCCGCCAATCTACTTAGCTGAAGAGAACTCGAATCTATCCAAGTGGTTCCCAGGGGTTGTTAAGACAAACAGCTCGGAGCTGTTGAAACTTGCGCTCAGTGTCTCTTGTCAGGCGTTATGCGAGCATCAGGTGGCCTCCCTGGCACTCGTCTAAACAGGGCGATGCGAGCGGTTCCAAGGTGAGTTTTTAGGTCACTTGTCAGCCGGAATGACAGTGGAGAAGGAGACGAGGCCACGGCAGAGGAGGCTAGTTGACTGTGTGTACAGAGGGCAACTTATGTTAAATGACAGCTAGTCGCCCTCTCAGCCTCGATAGTTTGCCTCAGCTGATGCGTGCAGAGAAAAGAAGAGGAAAGGAAAAAAGAGAAAACCTGAAAAATTTGGTACATAACAGACAAAACGAATTAAAGTAATATAAAAGTAATGGTCCAGAAACTCTACAGCTTAATTCTGACCATGGGATGTAATCACATTAAGACCTAAAATTGGACTAGATTAATTTGTGTAAATGAGTGGAAGAGTTGTTAAAGAGATAAATCTGGTGATGTTCTATTTTTCATTAGTCAACAAATCCCATTTAAAAGAGCAAAAAAACAACAATGAATCGATGCCATTAACAATAATTGCCTGTAGAGTCAAAGTCTGATATAACTTATTCCTCTGTGCCATCCGTTATTGTCCAAAAACTATTAAAAACACATCAGTGAGCCACACTGTTATACTGTCTGACATGTGCCTTCATTACGATAAACATGAGCATCATAGTTCATTTTGATTCAATCCCACATGCACACTCCTGCTGCCATTAAAAACTCACTAGGGGACTAAATGCATAGCTGAAAACAGTCCCCAACAAATACATCATTTATTCCTGAGTGAGTGGTTTGCTGAAAACTGCAGTGTCCAGTTGTTTTAGGAAATTATTTTTTTTAAATGAAAGTATATATTTTAAAATTTATGTTGTAGTATGAACAAATGGGCTTGAGGCTGAGAGCAACAGACTAGAGTAAGGAAATTGAAAAGTATTAAGAAATGACTAATACACAACTGGTTTTGGTCTTTTCATTCGTTCATTCATTCAGTTTCATTTATTGACAATAAAATGAAAATCATAAAACCTAAATATTTCCAACCTTATCCTTGATGACCAAATAGATTGTGCTAGAAGCTGAGAAGAAAATGGTAAAAAAAATAATTTGTGTCTGGTTATAGCCCGGTTCATTTTAAATCATTAAGCTCTCTACAATGATCTACTACAACTATTAGTAATGAGGAAAGAAATTCCCCATGAAAAAGCAGAGGTTAAGTTGTGTTACCACCTCCATCGTTCTTGCCTTTTCCCCCTTCCACTCGTGCCGTGCACTTCAATGCATACTGTAGGACTACCATATATTACATCGCACACATTCACTATCTCGCTCTCTCTTTCGTCGCTCCGTCTCCCACGCGGGAAACACAGCTCTTATTCTCTCTCCCTGATCTCATGCCTGCTGATGAGGGTTAGAGAGGACTGTGGAGGGGTAGGGGAGGTGGGATGATTTGACCTGCAGGTGTTTCCCCGTGAGCACAAAGACCTCTCTACAGGTCGATAATGCACACACTAATGGCAGTGAAGTGACTGGCCAGGAATGAGAAATAGCCCTCATCAGTTAGGGTAATGGTGTCCCTGGGCCCTCTCAGCCCATTCAAGGGGAATACTGTCAGATCTGTGGGCTTTCTGTGCGTACCTGCTCATGTTAATTACAGACAGTGGCAGACAATCTCGTGTTTCATTGGGCCAATCCCATGGTCATATATCATCCTTATGAGGGTAACAGTACAGGGTGGGAATTAATAAAACAAGAGAAAACTCTTGAAAGTGAGGCGTGTAGAAAAGCACAATCACCGTGCGACCAATCTCAGAAGCCACCGGCTATCGTCTGATGACGATTTAGCCTCTGGGGGCAGCGGTCAATGTTTCAGGGCTTCTGGTGTAGACAGTATATAACCACATAATGAGTATCAGGGCCCAGACTTCCTCATCTGTGCACAGATCATTCTTTACTGTCCAATTTTCAATTTGTTTTAGGTCCAGGCGACATTTTAGCTAATCTCTGTAAACAGATATCTGCAAATGAATGCGAATTAAAAAGCTAATAAAAATAAATTGTCATCAGACGATTTCGATTTCGACTAATGCTTTCCACCTCTTCTGCTGTCCACATGGACTGTTTACCTGCATGCAACCACTCAAATGTGATTGGGCAATACTACTCGGACTACAAATGAACTACAAATGGAAACCAGAATGCTTTTGATACCAAAATCTTGTCCCATGTCTACAGATTCTGCACTCATGCATTGAGCCTTTGTAACATAGCACAGATATGCTTCCAAGTGCCTGGTAAAACTTGTACAAAGAGTGATGAGTTGGCTCTTTGCCTTAAGCTCAGTCCTCTTGTGGGAATCTAAAGGAATGTGCTATTCATGATGGTTAAGTTGCATAAAAAAGAAGTTAACAGCTAAGCACACATTATTCATGACATGTCTTGAAATATTTAGTCTTTCTATAGTCAGTCAATACATTCAAGTTCAAATTCAAACATCCACACGCTGGATTCCATGGCATTGTTGTAATTCATCAGCCATGAAACAGATGACAATAAAAAGAACAACATGTAACGACTGAAGGACACTAATAAAGCTGCTATCCTTTTCACACAGAGCTGCTATAACTCAGTTCCGCTCCATTGTGCCGAGACAGATTAGAAGCCAGTCTAACATTCAAAACTCTTCATTCTGTTACTTTGATAATCATAATAATAATGGCTGAAATGTAAAAGCTTTATAAAACTCTGACATCAGCTTGACGCTCTCGACTTGACATTGGTTTAATTTCAAGACATTTTTAAACATCGGTACGTCCCCGTGGTCGTGACCGCACTTAGTGAATGGAATAGCCGGGATAATGATTTCAACAAAACGACTCACCTCCTTCACCTCCAGTACGACACTGAGAGTTGCCAACAGGCAGGACAGCTTGATGTTATTCTAAAAATGGCATCACAGGTTGCGCGTCCTTGTGTCTTAGTACATGCAAGGCTGTGTATTTAAATGTGCATGCATGTGTGTCTAAGTACAGCAGGGTGTAGTGGGCATGCGAACAGTCATAAGGCTCTATTTATGGCAACAGAGACAGATGCCTTGTTTACGCAAATCAACATGACACAGAAAGAGGAGGGACTTGCACTATATATATCTTTAGAGTGTTTATATACCCAGCACATATACGGAGAGAGGTATTAATACAATTACAGATAAAACAGTATAGATATACAGTATATAGTGTGTGTGGAAATTGGCCCACATGCAGCCCTGAGCACAGTTGGAGATTGAGTGGCTTGGTGAGTCAAATAATTGAATGAGTCAGCCGTGACAAGGCAAGCACATGGGTTGAAGGAATATGAAGAATCTTAACTTTGCATAAAGGGAAAGGCGGCAAACGGACGAAACGGGCACGGATTTTGTTCATGTGAAAAAAGAACAGTGGAACATTGCTTTAGGGCCACTGTTTTTGAAGCGTTCCATAAGCATCTTTACCAACTAATAAATAGCAGCAAGGAAACAGCTGCTGATCCTGTAAATGATTGGAAAACACACTGTTCAAGTTCATAGATTATAGTGTTAAAAAGTACAGGGACTTGAATCTGAATCACACTGTAGGCAGAATCTTACGCTCATATACTGATAGTCTTAAAACAAATGAGGATTCGGATCAATAGATTAATTTCTTTGGTTTAATTGCACTTATTTAACTTGCATGACTTTAAGTAGATTTTGCCCCTTTAATTATGCCTACCCCTAAACATTCAATATGCACTTGAATTTAATTAGGGAGGAACAGTTAATTTTGTAACTGCGCATCCGCTTTACCACCAAAATTACATATTCAGAATCAAATGTCCTTCGGGATTAAAGAAGGAACAGTCAGTGGGTCTTTTCCTTCTTTTAGCAACCAGCCAACAAAATGACATGAATAAAAGAATAACCATGTTAGGACGCCACCGTCTCTCTTTGTCTCATCGTTTCTAAATACACAGTCTTGTCTATTCACCGTGCACATGTCCTCCATGACTTTCCCCCGTTTTTATCTGTGTGACTCGGGTGTGTGCGTGCAGGAGCTACAGGGACCCCGCGCCTTTTTCTGAAAAGGCACATCAAAGCGAAGAGAAATTCAAAATCAAATGATGGAAGTGCTTCAATTACTAGTCTGTTTACCTGTATCAAAATGTGAGGGAGAGAGGTCAATTTCAAATCAAACAAATAAAATATTAACCAAGAACATCCAAGAGTAAGAAACTGCTTTTGGCACTCTCTTTGATGCCCACTGAGTCAGAGCTGCTGAGAGAGTTGTTTTTTTCAGGACTTGATAACCCAGTTTGCAAAGGCAAAGTCAAGGAAGGAGAACTTGTCAATGTAAGGACCATTGTGTGTACGTCTACATCCCCGGCGCTGTTTGATGTGATGCTGCATGTGCTGATTTTCAAAAGATCGCTGTTGTCTACGGTGTGTCCTTAGCAGAGTTTCTTGGCGCAACAGGAACCTGCTGTCTGATTGATGGATGGATGTGGCAGTTACGTGTTTCATTATCAAAGCCCTGGCCGTGTTGTCAGATCAGCAGATGGCTCGTCATGTGTTGCATTGTGAGTGCGTTGCATCGTGGCATCGCTGTAGGTTTCTTGTCACGTAACGGTCATTTGCCGAATACATTTACATGAACATCAATGCGCCAATTGCTTTGATGAATCGGTTCGAGGAATCAGTTCAAGGCAATGTTTTAATTACAGTGATTATATGGTTCTCTTGCATGGTTCCAATCCAGTTTGCACAGATGAATTTAATAAGTGGGCTGTTGCTTGCCAAACCATTGAACTGAACTTTTTTTTTTTTTTTTTTAAATACAACCTCTGGTAACAACATGCAGATAATTAGATAAATGATTAAACATTACAAGTCTAAGCTTCAGAAATGTAGGTGGCTTGCTTGAGTTATGTTTGTATTTATCGTGACTTTGATCTGTGCCAACAGATATTTTTATTAACAGTGAATCAAATCACCATCTCAGCAATTCCCCTTATCTCTTATCACTGTTTTAGTGCCTTGCCGCTTATTGTTTTTGTGTCTGCAACTTGAATGCTTTCTTTCACTTCTTTCATCATCGTATTTTCCAGCCGCCAGATGTTATCACAGAACAGGCGGTGATAAAACAGCTGTATGCTATCTGTTGGTCTGCCACATGGGCAAAGTTGTCAATTGGCAGGTGAAATAGTGCAGAATTTAGCAGCTAAATCCGCAGATATTTCCCTCAGGAGGTTGGTTGAGACCAGAAGAGAGCTATAAAGAAAGTGAATTGCATTTGGCAGGTGAACACAAACAGGACTCCAAATGACTGCTAATGTTGCTGGATGTGCAAATAGGCAACTACAACCACTACTAATGCTCGCTATATGAACTTTATATGGTGACAAACATCAGCTAATATTGCTTTCTAATAGTTCAGGCCTTTACCCCACAGTTAAGTTGAAGTATTTTCTTACATCAGTTAAATCCTAATTACTGTATTAGTACGTGAAATAAGTGTATAGTGTTAGCAAGTGCAGATTTATGTTTACGTTTCAGCCATTTAATCCCATTTAAGTCCAAGTGGCTATTTCCTTTGCAGACCTGCACTTGCAATTTTACTGTTATTAAACAATACATAATATAGTGTGTAATATATGGGTGGACTAGAGCCAAATTTGTGTGTGTGTTTGTGTGTATGTGGGGGGGCGTATCGAGAGCCCTTAAGTTTAAATATCCAATATGCAGCATTTCAAATATGAATCCAAAAGGAAGAATGCCAAAGACAGAGAACAGTTAAAGTGTAAGTGCCAGCCAGAAAACATCAAGGATGCATTGGATGGTGACTTGGCTGAGGAAAATAAAGACCCAAGATTTATTACAAAAACAATGCAACACATCCAAACTGGCACAAACATATGGTGCTATAGTGTATATTAAAGTCCACAGAGTAGTAACAGTCCAGACTATGAGAGACTATCACGTATGTTACAGAGCCAGCTGAAAACAACATCTCACTCCCTAAAGATGGGTTTCCTATTTTTGAAATTGAATTTGAGACTATGGCACATTATTTGCCACGATGCTGCTTGCTGTTGTTGCGATGAAGCGCAGACTTTGATGGAAAAGGGCTTCGAGTTATTACCTGAAGTAACTCCATTTTCACAGCACTTTGATTGATTGAGATGATAATATGCAACCATTACAAGAAGTGATGGAAAATTTGATGACCTGACATAACGGTTAATGTAGTCTCCTTTTACTTACAATGGATAACTGTGAACAGTGTGACTTTGAGTATAGTGCTTGTCATTTTTCCCGTGGAACTTTATATTCAAATGGGGTTAAATGATCAGACGCTCAACATGATCTTGTAAGCTATGCCACTTGTCCTGGAAATACTTCTCAAAGTCAGTTTCTGTGTTTACATTCCTCCTCAATGAATGATTACACTTTCATTATTTCATACAAAACCAACACAATATGATCCATTCTGGTGTGTCTAATCCACATTTGAGTTTATTAGAAATACAGTCGTTTTCCTTCAGCTCAAAAGCAGTCCAATAATAGAGAATGATCAGCCAGACATGCCCCAGCATTTTTAGAGTGATACATCCATGAAATTGGATCCGCTTCTCATACTTTCATCCCAACCCGTTATTAATATTCTATATCATCCCCTCACTTCCTGTGCTACTTCCCGTACAGTTTAGTGGCCTTGGAGGAAACATTTGGCTTTTGATTAACCATGCAATTAAAGTGCATTTTACCCTAAAATAATAAGAACGTATTAAAAAATAACTGTTTCCAAGACGAGTCTTAAAGGCAGGAATTCCCCCTTTGAAAGCATAAACGTATCCATAAAATTCAATCACTACACACGGCATGTTGGTATTCATGTATGTCGGTGTCTTCCTCTGAGGAGATGCTGCATTCTGCCTGTATTCTCTGCTGCTATTGTCTTTTTTTTTTATGTCGGGTATGTTCTCAGGCCTCAGCCGTTTCGCAGTATGCGTGTGGTATGAAATCAATTGTGACAACCTGAAAAGCTTGTGAGAGTATGACTCTTTGAATAGCAGCTTTTATTGGGCTGCATTGTTGTTAGTGAGCAATATTAACTGTAAGTGAAGCAGCTGCACAAACCATAGCATGCACCATTAAAACATTATTTTAGCTAGTTAACTAAATGTATCACCTTGTCACTCAGAAAACCTGAGCTACTTCCCGAAGTTTAGGTCTGGTTCTAGCAACTTTGCAAGTTGTGTTTACAAGCTGCAAGCTGGAGAGGACAACTTTGTATGAGCTTCTCTTTCTGTTCCTCTGCATTTCGCATGCAAAATACTGTTGATGCAGTATTATTACATTCATTTATATTCATATTTATACTCATATTCATCATCTCAGTCTGTATCTGTACTGTATAACACTATCATTGTATAATGATCACTGTGAACTGATATTTTGCACATCCATATTGCACTTTTTGATATTGCACACTCATGTTATTGTAAATATCCTGTACATATCTTTTTAATTTTGATTTTGTTCTCTATTTATTGTCGTTTTTTTTTTTGTTTTTTTAACTCAAAACGGCATTCATAGAGGAAGGCAAAGGAAGAATTGCATTGTACAGGGAAACTTGTTTCTTTTAACTGTGCACATGACAATAAACATTTTGACTTTGATTTTGTCTGATTCAGTATGATGCGCATTTGTACTAAATCGATTTGGTTGATTTAATTGATATTTTATCGGCAATTGCACTAAATCTTTTAAAACCAAACAAATCAATTTAAATGTTGTCAAGAACTGGAGCTGGCAATGTTATTAATCTTTAACTCCAGGTGTTTTTCAAAGTCTGAGACTGTGGGCGTCCCCTCAGACAAAGCTTGGAAAAAGGCCCCCGTTGATTCCTGGATGCCTATGGGATTATGGGGGTTGGGTTATTTGATCCCATAGACAATCAACAGTTGAGCCAAGCCTAATATTTCTGTCGGACATAATTTCGGACTCCACCAAATACATTTCAAAAAGATCTGTTCTAAAGCGTTTATTAGTTTCTGACTAAAGTGGGAGAAATAGTAAAATACTCCAAAACTACTGTATCTCTCAACTATCTCTTCAACCAAATCACACACATGCTATTCTATGTGATCTCCTTTTGATAACTCATGTAATAACTGAAGTATTATTTTTCCACTTTCATTCGCGGAGCTTCCCCTGAAACAGTTTGGAGCCCCCCTGGAGAGAACTGCCTCCCACTTTGAAAACGTCTGCTCTGCACACTTCAATAATGTTGTTGGTTACAGTTGTGCCGGCAGGTCACCGATTATTTTTCTAGGCTCACAGGAAAAACAAATTGCTGTCTACAGGCCACAGCGCCCACAATTTGGGGACCCAACCAATCTCAAAAATTGGTTAAAAAATTACAGAATGAAACTGAATGGAGCTTAATAAAGAGAATTTCCAAGTAATAAAACTGTGTGTTCCCATAATGAATAGACATGAAAGGCCCTAGTCTCCCATCACCATCCCTATTATTTACTTAGTGACTGAGCAGACCAGGCAGCCAATTACAGGGCCCGTCAAACTGTCAATCATTGTGAAGTAATTCATAGAAATCAAACAGCAAACTGTCACAGCGACATTATCAGGTGCTGAGGAGAGAGAAAAGAGGACGCTCAAGCACCAATTAAAGGAGCAGGATGTGTTGCTAAGGACGAACACAATCAATGTTGACTCTGAAAACTGAAGAAGATGGACAGAAGAGCAACCTACAGCCCAATGGCATTTTCCACAAATGGTGGCTGCTCATCTCTTCTTCTCTCATTTATTCAGAAATTGTGCAGTAAAGTAAAATATCACCTTTTGTACTCTATACAACCTGGCACCAAAGATCGGCCAATAGCAGAGAGACATTGTGACAATTCTTTTAAACCTGTTATTTACACATTTGTTTAGGTGCAGGAAAAAAGATCAATGACCAGGCAGGAGGTTTATTCATTATTAAGCACCATGAGGAGCATACGCCATCGATGACACTCCACTAACGCTCTTGACTCTGGGCCACACCCAAGTTTAGGAGCTTTGAGTTCATCATTGATTTCTATGGTCTTGAGGTGTTGGCCCTATCCCAGCCTCTTAGCTTTGAGGCGAGGTGGTTCACATCAGTCTGGTCTCTACCTGCTGACCTGGCAAGCCTGGGTGACCTTGCCAGGATCTTCTGGTCCCGCTGGCATAGCTGTCCAGGTCATTGAAGCCACCACATCACAACAAGGGATCGACGATGTGCTGGAACAACTGGATTTGGGCAGACGAATTGACATTTTTTGCTTGAAAAATGACTGAAAAGATAAGTTGATTATCAAAATAGTTGCTGATTCATTTTCATTTCATTTTGGTTGATGAATCAAAATTAATGGACAGCAGCTCCAGATGGACCAAAGCCCAAAGTGACGTCTTCAGATTGCTCCTTTTGTCCAAAAGATCCCAAAACCTTCATTTACTATCATAAATGACAAAGAAATGCAGGAAATCTTTGCCCATATCCTCCACCTCTATTTTGATGTTTGCACCTGGTCTTCCTACATGCAAGTCTTCCATCCATCCAGTCTTCAATGTTTGTTTTTTGGTTTTTTAAGGGCAAGCAAATTGAAATGGATTGGAATACAAATATATTGTTTTCTGAAATGAAGAAATTGGCAGTAGGGCTGCAACTAGCAATTATTTTCATTATCAATTAATCCGCAGAGTATTTTCGTGATTAATCATTAAAATGTCATGAAATTGTAAAAAAAAAAAAATGCTCATCACAATTTCCCAGAGCCCAAAGTGACATCTTCAAAATGCTTTTGTCCGAAACAGCCCAAAACCTGCATTTACTATCATAAATGACAAAGAAATTCATTTGAATTCATTTTCATTTTATTTCAACCCGACAGGCGCGGCCCAACAAACATGATCATCATTTCTCAAAAGCAGAGAATGGAGAGCCAATCATTAGTTGTTCACAACACTCGACAACGCAGATGGATAAATGCTAAAAACCATGTATCATAATAAAAGACTTCCTTTAAACAATAAGACCAGAGGAAGCCCATCAACAAGTTTAGTTGTGCTTCAGTTTATAAATCCTCACAAAGTATCCCATATCTGAGTTGCTGTGGTCCACTGAGATGGAAACACAAGGATGGGGGACAGCTCAGGACAAAGCAGCTCGATATTACTCCCAAAAAACGACCTCGTCTGGTCACAGATCTCGTCCCGGTTTGGTTTCTCTCGAGTGAAAGAGCAGCTAAGCAAGCAGAAAGCCAGTTCCAGAAAGAGCTTGGTAAAGGATGATGCCTATGGAGAGGCCATGAATGAAGAATACATGTTGAATTATTAAATGGACTGTCTCCGTGGCAGTGGGGAGTTTGGAAAGGGAGATTAAATTTTCACTTTCAATCCTTGCCCATATCCTCCACCTCTATTTTGATGTTTGCACCTGGTCTTCCTACATGCAACAGGTCCGGCAGCAGCCAGGGTTTGTCTGTGCCTCTCTTCCAGTCTTCAATGTTTTCATTTTGTGCAACCGAATTGATCTGTCTTTCCCCCCCACATCTGCAGCTCGATGACTGATCAAGTCTTGTGTTTTTACTTTCTGGTCTCAGATAGTATCATTGCTCGACTATCAAACCAACCTTTCTGACATCACGCCTCTGATCATCGAGTGCTCTCTCTGTATTTACTCCATTTACGCTGAACGCTGTTTCTGATCCTTCAGACTCTCTGTACATCACCTGATCTCCTCACATCCATCTGTTGGCTCCTATCCGCGCTCAGGTTCTTCACAAACTTTACAAACGTATTTAAAGGTTGGCAGGTGTGCTCATAATTGCAATCATGACTGTTTGTTTGCTGTTATTCACACGTGTCACCTGGATTGTTGTAGGTCCGCGTGGCTTGCCGCTCTCATTGACAACTGTCCTGATCATCCATCAAATCAGACTCCTCTTTTTTTTTTTCACCTCAATTACTATTGCTTGTGTGTTTCTGACTGGCAGCTGGGTTGTGTACTTCAAACGATGAAGTAGCTCAGGATCAAAGGCTGAACTCTTTGAAACAGCAGTGGAGCAATAGTAAATCTCTCCCTCTATGTGTAAGAGAGACAATGAGGGCGCAGGAAGGGTGGAAAAAAAAAAGTGCTGGATATGAGAACATGTGTTTGCTTGGAGGGGGAATGTATGCATGTGTGTAATTTAATGTGTGCGGTTGTGTAGGTGAGTGTGTGTCCTAATGCCGCAATGGCGTCACAGTTCTCTCCAGTGTATCTACCCTGTTTACTTTGTTCTTCTCTCCATCTTCCCCGTGCTGTGTTGGCTGCCTCTCGACTGGCAGCTTTCCAAAAAGAACAGCTTCCAATATTAGTGTGCTTGAATGCACACAGACACACATGCACGCACATACCATACACACACGCGCACACACACGCTTTGAAAATGATCCTTAGACAATATTACTAAGTCTGGTAAAAGTGAAATTGGCTTGGACACAGCCGTCTCAAAATTGTGGCTCTGCCAATGAAAGTTTTAGCGTTCCTCTCCAAACTTTTTTGACTAAAGTAAAATAAACACAGAGCTGTCCTGAATTTGTGAGCAGCACCAAATGTATTGCAAGATCTTTTTAATGCAGGGAGAAACCTGCGTTCATTCATGTAACGTCTCTATACTGACTGAGGTTGTCCGCTCCTGGTCATGTAAAGCATTTTTTTTAAACCTGGTCCACCCATGCTCATAAAACCAGGCTTACAGTCGTGGTTATGTGGAAAATACATTTGCCAAATAAGCAGAAATGTACAAACATGTAGCCCAAATTAGCCACAACCAATCAGGGATACACAGGGGTAATTTGGCCATTGTCTTTTTGCATGGTGAAGACAGTAAGGGATATTGTCTCAGGTGTTGTGGCCACTGGACCACACAGCCCTCGTTGAAGGACTGAAGTTCTGTTGCTCGCTCGTTCTTGCTGCAGAGGTGTCACAGTTGTTGTTTCTATTTTCTGGCCTCTCCCGATGTATTTCCTTGTGTATTTCCCACATGCAATTCTGCATTCACCTGTCACAGCTGCATCTAATTAGCTACCATCCCCAGTGTATTTATGCCTTCTTCATGGCTCAACATGGGAAGTTGGAAGTGGGAGACGTGCATTCGAGCTGCTCGAGCGGGAAAGACGTGGACACCCAGGGCTGTTTTAACTTCCTATGAACACCAGAAGCTTAAACAGAGATACAACTTGACCCATTTAAAAGAAGGCTCTGCAAATCAAACAAAACACAGAGGTGTCTTTAAAAATTTGCCAATGATGCCTCACCACATTCCCGTTCTTTTCATAAAATGTTTCAAGCTGTCTTTAAACTGCATATTTAAATATTTTCCCTCAACCAACCTACTGTAGACAAGCTGTTTTTGGTAAGTGTGTGTTGCTTACGTGTGTGTGTGTGTCCAGCTGATCTGACCTGTGACAAGCATATGGATACACAACATGTGAGCATGGATAGGGCCATCTGTATCAGGAGTCTTACCTCGCCATTTAATATTCATGAGCTTGTCAAGGTTGGCAGGTTAATGCAAAATCTAAGCACAGTTATACAATTTATTTATACATATCTTTCATCATACCTACATAGAGGTCCCTTGTGCATTTCACAAAAGCATTAAACATTAACAGTAAGGGTGAATTATTATGTACTTCTACTGTGTCAAAAGCTCTTTCCTTGCTGAAACAACAAGAGAAGCTGCTTCCAGTGTCAGACAAACCAGTGTCCAAATCATGAACATATACCATCTTTTACTCCTGCACAATCCATGCCAAGACCTCTAGGACCAGTGTGCCCTTGTGGAAAAAAAAAAAAAAAAAAAATTTGCAGACTCCTCATTGTTAGGTCGCCACAGATATAAGGAACTATACGGCTTATTTAAAGTTTTCTTCATATTCTTTAGAATTCCTCCTCCACATCTGGTATACAGAACACGCAGTCCAGCTTTTTAGAAACAATTGCAAGAGGGGATTATATAACATTTGTTAAGGGTATTAATCATTTTCTTTAAACCCCCATTGTGCATGGCATTGATGGGAACCCTGTCTTTTGCCAACTAATAAGTGATGGCCTCTGTACTCTCCTTGTGCCTCTGGGAGTTTCACAGACCCAGGGATACATTAAAGAGTGTTCTGCTGCTTTGGGAAGTAATGAAAGGATGGTGTATAAAGAAATGAGCCAATTTCTTAGTTTATATACACCTAAATGTAAAATCATTAAATTATATTAATGTTAGATAATCACCAGCATGATCAGTTGTCTTGAAACTGCTTTGTAACATGCTTTTTTTTCCCTTGCTGTGATGCAAAGCTCTTTGTGTATTGCATGTGGCAGCTGCCTGCAGCGTACTACAATGTGGTATAGCATGAGGTCATTATTTATTCACACAAACACAGTGTAAATAACAGCGAGACTTGTTGTTTTCTAGGGTTGACTTTTATGTGAAAGTAGAGAGAAGGGTATGCACTGTAATATGAGAATGGGTAAATCCCCTTTAACAGCTCTATAAAAGCTCTGCTGGCAATCAGGACGAACCCACCTTTACTCCACCCAGTGCTGCCTATATTCATGTTTGTCATACCTCACCCATCCTCAAAGTATGCAACTCCAGCAGGTTTGAGGTTACAGGGATTCGCCTCTTCTCATAGATATCCATGTGTAACATTCGATCGGTTTCACACCGTTTGCCTCTGATGGATCCTGCTACAATCCCCCTGTTGTGACACCAGCATGGCAAGAAATGGCCATGAACTCGAGCCAGCCTTCAAGGCCAGGGATGAAAATGTAGATGGGGTGCACTCAACACAGCCTGACTGATCACACAACATTCATCCGTAGTGAACCGCCTCAAGAAGAAAGAGGAGGGGTTGCATCAAACATACATATCAGTCTCTAAGAACCACGCAGGGATGGATGTGCCCAGTCGGCTCTTAGCTTTCAATACACTTACGCTTGAACAAGGAGGTGGAGGTGAGCTACTTTTACCATATAAATCAAAACTAATCTACCTAATGGTGGCGACCAGCGTGGCCCATAACCCATATAACCAGTCACATCAAAGCGGTAGGAGACTTGAAAAGATAAAGGGACCTATAGATGCAAGAGTTCAGCCCCATGTCCAGTCTGTGAAAAACCACCTCACCTGAACCTTCACCCAGCTAATGGGGACAACACCCTGTGGACCTAGACCTCGAGAAACCTCATTCCTGAGCTGAGCACGGTTCCCTGAAGAATCACCTGATATCTAAGATATAAATAAGGGGTTCAGGCAGATTGTGGCACCTTTTAAATTTTCAAATAGCTTGTGTGAACTGACGGAGCGCACAGATCACTCGCCTGCAATAAGATTCTCTTCAAAGAGAACAACTTAAGGGAAATCTATTCAATGAGCTCATACGGCTCACATGAGAGAAGGACGCTCCAACTGGAGGCCAGATGGGTGAAGAGTCAATTCACTCAAGGCAGAAATCGTTTTAGGAGAGAGTGACTGAACAATGGCCTCTCACCAAAATGAAAATGACAGAAGGAAATCACTGATATGTACATTGTGTCCTAAAGATAGAAAGCGACTGGCCTCTATCAAGTGAAGTATGAAGTGAGCCCCTTTTCCCCAGAACATCTAAATCCACCCATCACTCTACAATTTACACTTTAACACTGGAGATCAATGTCATACACTTCTCAAAAATTTTAAAAATCATTCATACTACAAGTGATGTTAACAACTCAACCTTTGAATAAACTGACTCATTTCTGATTCTAAAAGCAGCCATTTGCACTTGCACTCTCTCGTTCTTTATTCATACTTTACATTAGAATTATCACGTCGTGCCAATGGCAGAAATTTGATTTTATCCTTCTGTTTCTGTTCTAAATGCACTGACAGATGACATAATTCTTACATTATTCATAAAATGACCCCTAACCTAATGAATACATAAAATAATTTGCACGATGATCAGGTAGAACAAGTAAAGGATGGACGGATGGATAAAGATATATTTTAAAAAAGCCAAAACATCTATCTAAATACAAAATAAGGATATGCAATAAGCCATCTGGTTACATTTAAATTGGGCATGAAACATTGACAGGCTAAGATATAGGTGGTATACTGGACCTTTATCACTGGAGCTCTATGAATGAAATACCTTGGCTATAACTCGAGGGCCTGAAAAACAATCTGGACCTCAGAGGTGACAGCCCATGGATAAATAATGTAAATACTAAGAGACAACCTTTTATTGAAGTTTTTTGTGTGAGGGGACTATGAATGACTATAGTGAGCATTCCTGTGCCATGGGATAAAATGCTGTCACTGCACAGTGTGTGAGGGGCCTCGAGTGACATTTGTCAGTGAGACTGACTTGCATTCCAAATTAAGCATATAACCTTTATGAAATGATAATCAATCATGCATCAAGTCGTTCCAACGCAAAACGACCAAACCACAACACAATGCCGTGTAAAAGAGTGTTGTATCTGTTAAAGTAGAGACATTGTCGTCATCTCGGTTAACTCCGTTTGTTGTCCCTGTTTTGAAGTGGATGTGCACACGTCTGCAGAGTCCAGAGCCAAAAAGTCTACCTATTATTTGTGTGGCCCCTCAGGACATATTTCACACCATAATTGTAGCTTCATCCACACACGATCAAATGCTAAACTGATGTTTTGTTTTGTTTTTTCCACTGGTCAGATAAAGGAGTAAGAATTTCCTCCTCGGGTGTTTGAAAAATCAGATAGCAGCTGAATATTTCAATCTGAAAAAAGATTAACGTGTGCACCCGGTTTTCACAAAACTTCTTCATCACAAATCTTGATGCACAATTAAATGCAAGTAAATAAAAAGAGTTGTGATATATGCTCGATTTCACAGTAAGTAACAACAGCTACCAAACTCACTTTGTTAGAGGCCTGTGGGTGTCTATTGACTGCTTGTGGCACCCATTTTTAAAAGAGATTGATGAGCGAATGGCAACGCCCACGGCACAAACAGCCGCTATGGACACCAGCCACAAAGTTGGATGTTACTTAAACTCTTTTTGATGAAGTCAGAAGGAAATTCCATCGTTGGATCGGGTTCCATGAGCTTAACAAAAACTGTAAATAAAGAAATATGACAATAACAAATATAACTTCATGTAAACAGTGTATGAACAAACTGGCATTAACATATCTCTGATCAACACATTGAAATCAGTTCCTTAATGAGGTACCTCAGAGAGATAAAGTTGTGAGGTAAGCTGTTATCCTCAACCAAGAAGCAAAACAGCCACATCCATCCCAAATATTCCAATCACAAACACATGTTTTCGAATGCACTACTTTACATAACCACCTATGCAAGAGCCACTTCTCTGGGCCGTTTGTTACAGCTTCTCTGCATTATGGCTGAACATGATTACTTGATATTTTGTCGCTCGGCACAGAACGCATTGAACATTAACCGCGCTTTTATTAACACAAACGTTGCTCTGCTGATGTATGTTAATGAACTCTAAATTTTGTGAATGAGCTCGCACAGATTAGAGATTTATCAGCAAACAGTTGACGCACAAATGTTTCCCCTTCTGTCTGGAGGGCTGATAAATAGAACATTTACATATAATAATTTAACGTATGATGCATTTACGGTCATACATTATCAAAACAGGAGCACTTTGATAAATGGGTTCTGCTGATCTTATAATTAATCTACATGATTAACGTTAATTATAAGAAAAACTCGATGACCCGACTTAATTTATCACGAAAAACTGGGTGCAACACTAATAAGGAACCCACTGCACTAGTTTTATCGAGTCCCTTAAAATGTAGTCTCATCACAAGGAGATAGGTGAACACTATCACTCACAGTGTTGAGTCTAATCAACGCCTCTCCCGTCTCCGTTTCCCTAGATGCTCCCCAACAAAAGCTTCAGAAGACACAGGTTCAAACAAGAAAGGACGTACCATTCTACGGCAGTTTATTACCGCCAAAGATCCCATTCACACATCAATTCTGGGAGTCACCTTCAATACTTCAAAAAAGCCTCCAGTGAAAATTATTCTGTGCAAAACTGAAAAAAAAATATATAAGGAACACTAAAGAATAACAAATGAAGCATCCATCTTGATAAATTGACTCTCGAGTGAATTCCTCTCCAAGTAATTATACTGGAACACTTATTGTTATACTGACTTGTTGAATAGGGATCTGGCTTAGTTGGAGAGATACGACTGATTCAAATGAATTTAGTTGAATGGCTGTCTTTCATTTATTTTATTTTTTTTTGCCTGAGGCTGTTCTGATGCTAGGTCACATGTGGTCATTTTGCCTTTTTTTGTAATACAACACAATGAGGAGCAATGACAATTCAAGTTTATTCAGGTGTGCATAGCGTCAATGTGACTGATTTTTTTTTTACAGCTCATGCAAGCTAAATAATTCACAGACTTAATTTGCAGGCTGGAAAAGCTCACACACACTAACAACATCATCAGCCTATAGTGTAATGAGAAAGGACTTTTTTTTTTTATTCGTTCAAGCCTTTTTTCCCATTATTTTCTACAGTTTGGATGCAGCAGGTTTTGACGCGCCTCATTGTGGAGGCAATTTACGGACGCTCAGAGTCGAGCATCCGAAGTTTAACTATTCCATTTCACAATCCATGTTAGGGTCACGTCTCTGTTCTCTTGAGAAAGTTATACAATCTGAAAAGAAGAAGAGGAAGAAGAAAAAAAAAAAAACAGGTTGAATGTCTCATTGTGATACCAGAACTTAAAGTCTTGTACTTCATGAAGTGCCATTTTGTTTTAATGACAGCGGTGTTCAGGTAAATGTGTGGGAAGCGCTCTGTCTTGGAACATCAGTGTACGAGGCTCAAACTACAAGGACAGAAACAAAAATTAACCATGATTGGGAGGGAGTGAGAAGCTTGATGCAAATGTCTGGTGAATAAATTAACTTTGACTGCCTTTGACTAATAGCTTTTAGGAACAACAACTGGTAGCAAATGACTCCAGAAATATATCTCATCTCTATCTTAATATGAACTAATGCTCGAAGCGTGTCATTAATATTGTGATTAATAAGATTTTACGATTTTTACTGACTGATGACAAAGTGTGAAAGTGTCTGCAGGATATACTGTATCAAGGAGGCAGAGAGGAAACAATGGAAAGTCAGCAGGTGCCAGAGTCGGGACAAAGTGATTAAAGGTCTTGACCATCTCTGGACCCCCAAGAAAAATAAAGGAAGACAAGTTTCAACTCCTCTTTTCCAGTCTCTGACAGTGAGGTAATTTAGCTTAGGGTAGGCTAGTAGCTAACCTGTATTGCTTTAAAATAAACTACCTGGAAACAAAAGCACAGTTAACAAAGAGCTTTAGGCTAAAGCCAATAACTGAGTTTTGAAGACAACACTTTCAGCCAGTGCGAACTTTTGTTTAAAAAAAAAATCTCAACTCTTCTCCTGTTAAGACTGCAATAAGACCCGTTTCTCCCAATGCATGCTGGGATAGATGTCTTCCCTCCATTCTTTATTCCCAAATATGACTCTGAACAGTCATACTTGGGAATAAAGAATGGATGGAAACGATTAATGTAGTCAGACATATGATAATCTCCACGCTCTCTTCTGAGTATCTGTTCTGGTTTTGTAAGTTTTCCTCTTACATTTAGAGCCACATTATGAAATTATGTTGTCGAACACTGTGTTGGTTTATAATAAGCCCCATGTAACAGCCCCTCGTTCTCTGTTCCAATGTGAGAGAGTCGTACTTAGCACTTGCTTATGAAAAAGAAGCGTCATGTCCAATGCCACCCTGCCTTTGTTACAAAAGGGTTTAATCATATGGATAAGATCCTATTTTTATCTGATTAGACGAGGTGAGGACCTCTAACATAACAGTGCTAATGGAGAACTGGATACTTATGTGATAATAGCCTGTGTGAGAGAGAGCGTTTCAGAGTGCGGCGATACAACACAACACTGTGGGCGTCATTGCTCTTGTCCAAAAGTTTCATTAGTGAGATTTATAATTAGCTGTTGAGGGAACTGTGACACAAAAACCTCCGCGAGAACGTTATATAGATTATGCAGCGAAAATACCGTGAGTTCCTTAATATAGATAGATTCCCTAAGCAATGAATAAAATATTACTCCGTCTTGCCAGAAACCCTCAAGAGAGGTTTCTGTTTTACGTCCACTTACAGCCATGATCTCTAATGCCTCCAGTGAAACATCAGGAAAGCTTTGAAGCTGACCATAAACCTTGGCTGGTAGGTGGACACGGGGGAGGTGCTGCCTTCCCTCGAGAGACAACATTTTTCACTCCGACCGGGATTGCATTATGCATATGATATAAACTCCATATGTTTCATTAAATACCCTCTACAACCGATCAGAGACTCATTTAAAAATTAAGTCAGTAAATCTGACAATGTCATTATAATCCATTTTCACCTGTGCTAGAAAAACGCTGATGCAAGTTGCTTGTGGAGCCAAGCTGGCAGCTGCTGATAGAAATTATTAGCTACTGCGTATAATGTCAGGTATCTGTTTGGGGTCACTTTACTTTATTTGCCTTTTTATACTTATATTCTCGCAACCTAACTAATAAAAATGCACCTAAGAGAAGAGTTGTGGATAATTACATTGCAAGATGGGAACTAAGTGTTGGACAGCTTGGACCTGAATAAATTAGGTGTATATCATCTTACTATGGAAGATTTTAACTGCAAACAAGGATGGAGAAGTTGGCACTGTTGTACCAGCTGTTGCTAATTTCATTAGATTTCAGCAAATTCACACTTATAGTATCTGTTTGTATCACTGTAAGTTTTGCAGCATCACTGTGAAATACAAGCAATTACCAAAACTCACATTTCATTTTAGCACCGTTAAATAAGAATAAAAAAAAACTGTAGATTCTATATCCTCAACCCGAAACGGAGATGTGCTCCACTACACAAGACTTCCTGATGAACTTCAGGCTGCAAAGAAATATAATGACATCAAGAGAACTTTCGAGTGATGGATAGGCAGCGTAGACTTTATTCCATAAGCTGACATTTTTGCAGAGACATTTTGCCGCCTTCAACACAATATGAATGATTTCTATTGTTCCATAATGAGAGAGCTCTGGGGCACCAGAGGGCCAAATCGTTTGGATTAAATATCTTAAATGGGTCAGATTTAATCCAGTCAAAAATCACCTTTTCATAAAATAAAGCACAATGCAAACCTTCTAAATCTTTTTAATTTTAAGGTCCGCTCATCGGTCTGGTCTTTATTTGCCTTTATCAGTATCCTCTGTCGAAGTTATACCACATTGGCTTATTTGAATTTAATAACCAAACACTAATATTCGTTGGGAATATTATGTAAAAAGCTCCAGGGATCACATTGCGGTGCAAGTAGCTTCCCCTGAAATGGTAGAATGCATGGGAGGTGCTAATTTTCATTCCCCAGAGGTAAAGAAGCCAGCAATCCTTTACCTTCATTATAGAGCAGATGCAATGATGAACTCTTTGTCTTAGAGGCAAGTCATTTAACCTCCTCTTACCCCGGCCATGCAGTTTATCACCGCACAGTCATGCCATGGTGATGCCAGAGGAGAGCTGGAGGGATGAATGTCATATGAAAGTCAGTGGACAGAAAGGAATTAAGATGGCAGTTCAAGACGAATTTCCTACAATGGAGCTTGTGATTAGGAGGCATTACAAAGCTCATGACCACTGGGGACTCAATCACATGGAAAATACATGAGAAGATGATGGAGATAAAGCGGCACAGAAGCGGCAAGAACAGAACAAGAGAAAATTGCACTGGCAAAGCTCATAATGACATAAATATATGGAAATTCACACTGAACACTGGCAGCTAAATACGAAAGCACTGTTTTTGCATTCTCTTGAAACGTTCTCGTTCTTTCTCACTCATAGGACTCATAGTTTGATGGAGGTGATGTTGAACGGTCCGGACAGACACAAATGATATGAAATTGTTACGTATTTTTCTTACTGTGAATTTCCATTCCAAAGTCGATCTCTGCTGAATAAAACTGAGGCTGGTGTTATAGATAAACACTCCTCTGTAGCCAAGTTGCCGTCCACATGTAATGCAGAATTTAAGGGAGCAAAAGAAAATGCAAATTAATGCACATTTCTATCCACTACTGTTAGTTGAACATTAGACGTTTGGTGGCATTAATTCTCTGGTCGGACACCACTGAACCATTGCACACGAAGATGATGTGAAAACCTGATGAAAATATGGCCTTCATCTATGTTTCAGGTGTTATTTTATTAATTTGTATATCATGACTTATTGATTGACTATTCTGATCATATTTTGTCGCATTTTCTTATTAATGCACCCACTTTTCCACTAAGACTATCTTTTGTAATATTTCAACGTTTGTTTAAATTTATACCATTTTCATGCCACTCTTTTTTGTGCAAATTGAAAATGGACATAAAGTCATGTAGATGGTGAATGGACTTTGGTTGTTGGTTATTGTCATGTCTTCTTTGTTTTCATATTTTGCTGCTCTACCTCTTTTATTTTGTGTCACTCACCTCTCCTCTTCTTTCAGATCCCCTCTTCCTGCCCTTGTGATTGTCTGCCCCGCCCTGATTGGCTTCACTTGTGTCTCATTGTCTCCCAGAGTATTCCTTGCCTTCTTTATCCTCTGAGTCAGTGCAACGTTTCTAGTGTTAGCAGTCTTGCTTTTTTGATCTCTGCCTACCTTTTTACCTTCTCGTTGCTTAGCCCTGTTTTGGATTTGTTTTCCTGATCTTCTGCCTACTTGTGTACCGAACCTCTGATGAGTAAAGACCTTGATTTTTGTAAACTGTCTCCTGAGTGATGGAATTGAATCATCTTTCTTGTGGTTTACCAGTTGTTACAGTTATAAATATTTCAGTTCTATTCCTGATGAATCCGTTTTTCCATCAGTATGGCAGGTGAAAGAACACTTGATACAATGATCCTCATCTTGTACTGTTTGAAACAGACCACAGCAACAGTTGTGATCCAAAGTCTAAACGTGAATTAAATGAGATTACTGCATGTGTGACGTCATGCGTCTGGGTGTTCACCACTTGAATTTGTATTTGCTTCGGGTTAGCAGTCTATTCACAATGAGAAATGTGTTGGTCTTATGTTTTTGTGGGCAAGTTTTTCTTGAATGATTTCTGTCCTGAGGGATAAGCAGACATGGAAATATAGATATAAGGGCTTTTTTTTTTTTTTTTTTTGCTCTGAGTGTATGATGTATTTTAAAAGCTTGTTCTTATTGCACTTTTTTTTTTAAGACCAGAGGCTTTTTGTCATGTGGATTGTACATCTGAACATTTTGAGATTCACAGAAGGGCAGTATCAGCAACAAGCAATTATCAGTGCACTCATTCAGTGAGAGTAGATGTGAGAGAATGAACACATTAATCATTGTTATCATGACTGGTACCAGTATCAGTCCACTACAGTATGTGGGTTGCATTAATGTGAGTGAGACTCTGCGTGCATGTGTAAAAAGGCTACACAGTGAATTAAATGACCAGGTCCCAGAGAGAAGAGGTGCGTCTTTGTTGGTGTGCATTAACAGATTATTCTGTTATCATCAAACTATGTCTGTGAGAAAAGAGGAGAAAAAGCAGAAGGGAGAGAGCAGGGAAGTCATATGGTGAAACAAACTGTTGAATTATTTACCATTATAATAGTGATGCAAGAGGGTGAGTTGGAAAACACTGTGGAGGAAAATACCCTTGCTGAGAAGCTCAGCCAACTCAGCTCACATCCTGAAACACGAGACAACTGGAATGGGATCAGTAGTTACCCGAAAGAGTTAAGGAGAGGCCTGAGGCTGTACTTTAAAGAGAAACCAAAGTGTTGTCTGAAGTCATTCCAAACAGGCAGGGTGCTTTGATATGTAATGTTTTGATTTTCTTCATTTTGTTATCATTCCATCTTTCTTCAGTATTTTTTTTTTTACCTAAAATGGAAATTCTTTAAAAAAGTAGGTGTCTGTGACGTAATATTTTTTCCTGGGATGACTGGAATGTGGTCACTTATCAAAACGTGCATAATTCAGCCTTTTGATCAAACATGTCATCAAACCTTTCAAAAGCATTATTTGTCCCTTCCAAACAAATGGAGAAGTAAACAAGCTGCAGCATTTTAGCTAATGCTTGTCTGATGTTGTGCTTCTCATGAATTACTTACAACATAGCAACGATAAGCTCTACAAAGCCTATATTCAAGAGCATGCTTAAGCATTTCTGCCTGACTATTGGGCCCTAACAGGTCATGTTTGGATACACTTCAAAGTGGTTGAGTCTGTAGCATCTCTTGAGTTTTGGCCTGCATATTTTATGAGCTCTATCATAAAATAAAAATGATGTCAATTAAACAAACACTACGATAGCCTCTGTGCAGGGCCTTCAAATTAACTTATTAATGAGAAACAATTCATTAACAAAACCACAGTGGAGCATAAGGTCACACTAGTTTAGGAATTAGTTGATATAAAACAACGTACAACATCATGTTTATTCATACACAAAGACAGAAAGAAAGGTATAGAAGGAAAAGCGGATGAAATTTGTATGGGGAGAAGGTGGGGATGGATGGATGGGTCAATAAAACATCGGACTTTAACACAGGAACAGAAAAACAATGTCGTCTTGCTGATGGATCAGAAAACGCTTCTATGTGTCCTCAGGGGGCATGAAAAAGTGCGACTTCCTTTTCAGCTCATTCACAATGATAAAGAACAATAACTGCAGCGGCAATTGCAATGAAAAACAAACAAGAAACCCCCAAATTACGACTGATTATACGACCATAATCCTGCATCTTTTTCAGGGGAGCCATTTTAACACGTCACATTGGAAGAGAAACCCAGGTGTCACTAATAACATTAATGAAAGCTGAGTTTCATTTAGCTGCTTCAGTTTCCAGATCCTGGGTTTGTGCATCCTGGCTCACTGGGACACTTGATAAAACAGAGCCATCATTAATGTTATTAGTAACACCTGTGCTTTTTTTTTCTACAATGAAAAGTAAAAGGCGCCGCTTTGAAAAAGGGCCTACGTTGGCTTAATGTGAACATCAAATGGTCCTTTTGATGCTGGAAAGACTTTAAATCGACTCACATTAATCTTTGAAAACATAAAACCTCCCACGCGAATCGCACTGGCTGTTTTCATTTGGGTCAACATTTTAGTAGAAAGTAGCTTTTTTTCAAACCATTATCGCAAAACAGTGGTCATTCGCCACATTTTATAAACTCAGGTTCCAAGAAAACAACTGGGGCAAACCAGTCATTCAGATTAGAGTTTACATCAGTGCATCAAAATGCAAAGTATAGCCCACACATTTAAAAAAACAAAAAACAAAACATCAGGACACTTTAATCATACAAATACATGTAGATAAAGATTATACATACATACCCTCAGGCTGCTGCTGTCATGCCAAATCCATCATCTGGTGGATGTCACTAAGACAAACCAAATCCTATAAAAACCATCTGAGAACGAGGAGAAGTAAAACTGCTATGACTGCACCTATACATATCCCCCATTACTTATGGCTGAGCATAAATCTGCCATTTCTAACAGTAACCTGGGAAATTGGGTTGCTGCCCATTTTAAAACAGCTTATCATCAATTTCCACGTTCTCTCTGATAACAGATTTGAGAGGATAACCATCCCGAGATCTAAGGCCTTTTTAAGAGGAAGAGGAAAAAAGAGGAAGACGAATAGTTGAGCAATTTGTATCTGTTAAAAAAGTCTTTACAAACAGATAAAATAATGCAAACAATTTGAGTAAAGTAACAAACACAAGCAGCAGAGAAGAACAATTCATAGAAAGAAAGAAGTCAGTGTCAGTGACATATATTTTATATTATATATCTGTTATGTGCTCACACAGCCTAAACTGGTTGATCTGGCAGCCCTGATGGCAAAAGCTCACCGTGGCCTAGGATACTATTTCAACATTTATTGTGTCATTAAAAATTTATTTGCTGGGGGGAAGGTCACTCCTTTTTTTAAATTCTTAAGGAGGGGTCATGAAAAACTCTTACTTAAGGTAGAGTCGTTAAAATTTGATGAGGTCTCAATTCCTACAGGTACCACAAAAATTTTATTAACAGCCCCATACTGATGTTTTATATATCACAAATAGGGACAAATAGCTGAAGGAAATGCGACGCTGTGACTCGCACGATTCAAACCATATGTTGCAAAGGAGGCCAATACAATTACTCTAAGTTATGCATATACACGAGCTCGGTGCAGGACTGCGCCTCTTGTAACAAGCCGGTCCTCACCAGAAAAATGACAGCATTGATCATTTGTCCGAAAGCTTAAAATGACAAGCAACCTCCTGTGGTTTTGTCAGGAAAGGCAAAGGTAGCGTGATATTTTTATACAACACTAAAATCGTATTGATGTGGTGTGGATGGGTGTTTGTTAAGACTTTGAGGCTGTGGTTTGTTTCCTGTCTCGTCTGCACTCAGTGTTGGTTTCAGTTAAAAATGAAGATAATCTTTCTCTAACCTTAATCTGGTAGTTTTAGATGCTGTGAATTTCCCCACTGTGGGGCGAATAAATGTTTATCTTATCTTAAACTTGAGCAACTACATTGTTTGGTCACTTGGAAGAAGATCAACACGTTTTAAAAAACAACATGGCTATATTGTCAAATGATAAACTTATTATGGCAAACAAGTATCAGTTCTTTATTCACTCTCCTTTTAGCTCTGTTTTGTTCTCCACCATCTCTTTCCATCTCTGTCGCTGTGAAAGTGGGTTTATCAGAGCGTGAAAGCAGTGAGAGTGAACGAAAACAGTAAAGATGTGGGTGAAAAACCAAAACAACGAGCTCAAAGATGCCACAATGCTCCAAAGAGCTGAGAGGAACTGTAGGATGATAATTCTCTGTGTATTATTCATAACAATTCTAATACATTCTCATTTGATCAGTTGTTAATATAAAATATTGATTAGTGCAGCTTCAACTAATCCTAAACCAGGTAGCAGGTCAGAAAACAGTTTGTCATTCTGTCATTTCAAATTACAGTCAGTTACTGGAAAATAGCATGTGTCACAATATCGACTGAAAGCAGAAATGTTGTGCCGGTTATCAGTATAAATAATAACTGTCTGTTTGACACGCACAGGTGAGGCTGGAGCTCACTTTTTGTATGCCTTTTGCTCAAGTCTAATTGGGTTAATTAATTACGCCACAGATCTGGAGCCTAATAAGATTAAACATTACCAATGGTAGTGGACTTTTCCAGCCCATCAGATTTACACTCCAGTCCCAAGTGATCTGTTTATTTTCAATTAGGTCTGAAAATGAGGAATGTTCTGGCAGAGTGCGGGGGAGGAACAGCACCTCTCTGAAAGTCTGCCATGGCCTGCTGCTCATGTTCACACTCATCTTCTGTGGCAACTCCTACTTTCTAAGCCTGACTCCCAAGTACAAACACACACACACAATTTTATCCCTGTTGAACCAGGGATACCATGTGGCAATTTTGTGAAATGCGCTGACGAACGTTTGACAGGAGATTGTGTATTTATAGACGCACGCCCACCACATATACCGCTTCTCTTTTTAAATATATGCTGTATGTGTATGTTCATAATAGATGCATGCTCACTGATGCACGCTAACATGTATTTGTGGACAGGCAAGCCCACAGCAACAAACAACTTACACTTCAATTAAACGTCATGTAGCCTACTGTAAGCGATACAGCTCAGAGGTTAAAGTCTAGGGGTGTCATTATGTACATTTAACACTTGAATAAAAATGTGCATGTAGCTACTCTAGAAATGTTTGTGTATCATTGGCTGAACATTCGAGCCACGAGCGTGCACTCAGAATTAAATGTTCTGCAATTTACTTGTAAAACCCACAGCATTGCCATAACATTATTCATATTGGAGTTAAATAAATTAGTATGGCCTCATTATCAACTTGGTTATGCTCGCCACTTCACATAAAAGTTAAGCCGGTGTAACACCTGGGCTATTTTAGCACAAGGGAGATCTATAAAAAGCACCAACGGCGTTCAGTGTAGAGCAAAACCTACAGTATGTACACAAACCTGACATTTACCGTTCCACAGTTTTTCTCCTGCTGTTGCAGACAAATGCACCACTCACTCGCCTTGCTTCTGATTTCACTGGAAATAGATTACCTATCAAGTAAGTTTGAGAAACGAGGCTACGCAGTTGCTAAATCCAGCTTTATTTTACAATATCCATCACACTAAGGTTGATATAATACTTGTTCCCAAGGCTCAGAAGTTTCCACATTTTACTGATGGGTCCAATGTGACTAAGCTTGATCAGCTCTCAGTGAATGATCTCCAGACCTGAATCTTGTTGTGCAAACTTCACTAAAGACTATAGAAGTGAGCTGGCAAAATTCACATCTTCATTATTTACTGGTGTTTTAGTTAAGCTAGTTTACTTTTTGGCCACAGTTCAGTTTTGTGTATGCTGGATTTTTCTCAGTGCAAACTAAATCTCATCCGCAAGGTCCAACAAAATTTCACTCAGGAAACATCGTGTCAGGAGAGCCAGGCAAGATTTCCACTACGTAGAACTGATTAGAAATTTTCGTGCTGTACTTACATATTGTGAAATTACATGTCCGACCTCATGTTAACATTGTGGGCCATTTTATCAGGAATGTGCGAAACACATTTTTCAGAGAGACAATTTCAATAATTTAAACTGTGACAATTATTCAACAAACTCTAAAGCAGCTTAATAAACGTGAGCCACTGGAGGTTCTTTCAGATACCCTTTCATGGCAGAGCTCTGAGGTTGTTTCAGTTCAGTTCCATTACAATTAAAAGTTTTTTGCTGAAGCAAAAGATGAAAATTGTCCATGGATAAATGGAAAATAATGAAAAAAGCAGAATAGTAAAAAAACCAATGGTAATGTCAGAGGCATCATGAATGTTACTGGTCTTGTCAATATATTGCCAAAGTGATGTTGAATATTCATTTCATTAAAAAAATAACTACTTTGAGCCTGAATTAGCTCTCAGAGCATCGCCAGACAAATATATTAATGTGCATGAATCCGTACATGCACATGCAATGAAAGCCAAGGGAAAGAGAAAATCATTGAAAGGGTGATGCTTGGCCTCGCTCAACCTTTATTGATCTGCTCCCAAGATGAGGCCAAGGTGAAGGACATAGCCATCAAATGGATATGAGGAAAAGACCGGAGGAAGAGGTAGAGGAGATGATGAGAGGCGAGGGTGAAGTGTCGCAGGAGGAAGAAGAGCAAGGGGAGAAAGTGCAACAGGAGTAGAAGTGGAGGGGAGCGAGGAGAGGAGATGGGTTAGATAAAATTATATATATATATATATTAAAAGAAGGAACATGTAGAAAGGCATTCAGGTTGAACTCAGTATAAATCTCAAATATACTGTATGTCTGCTACATGCAAAGGGAAGGAATATTGAGACAGCCTCCCCAGATTTACATAATGATGCCTCCTAATTTGACCTCTTTTCAAGCCTCAGCACAATTTCTTGCTTCACCCACTCATCTACCTGTGTGTCTACCAACAAAAGTGTGTTTTATTGATGGTAAAAGCTCATCTCTACACTCCAGAGTGTCAGGGCATCAGTGAAAATACATCACAGAGAGGAGGCAGTCAACTTCAGCCTCCACACTGACAATAAATCTGAGGGTGAGAGGGCCTTGTAGGGTATGTGAAAAAACTCGTTCTCGCTGATGAGAAAGGTGCATGACGCAAAAGGACACTCCATCTAAAATGGGCTTCTGTCAACACAGAAATAGAGGAGATGGAGCAGCAGGAGAAGGGAGAGAGGGAGATGAGCGGTGGATGTGAGAAGGAAAGCAGATGAGCAGTTGTCTCAACAGCAGAATCGTATTCTCTGAGCCCGTCAACAAGACACTTGGAAAATACAGTTGATTCCAATGAAGGGATTAAAACGGCAGGGAGGTGGACAATTGAGAAATAGACTGAGGTGTAAGAAGTGGAACACCGGAGGAAAAAAGCTGCTGGAGGAGAAATAACAACTGCGTTTGCAGACTGAGCGAGAGCAAGTGACAGCAATGAATTTCTGAAGATGGATTTCTGTTGGCCTCGCGTTCTGCAGGGAATCCCACCCTCGCCTGACCTTTGCATGTCTCACCATTTTACCCACCTGTTATGTTTGTGCGAGCAATTTGAAACTCTTCTACTGTGGCGCATTTCTTTGTTGCTCTGCACCACGGCATCAGACAGAAATGTAAAGCGAAAACAGCGAAAATTCATTCTTTTCGCACATTGTTTTCAAATCGTGTTATTAAATCAGGCTCACATATGTCTTGGGCTCCAGCTGTCTGTAATTGACACAATCAAATCAGAGTCACTGACACGTCTAGTAAGTCATGAGGGGTAAATACAGTCTACTGCAATGCAATATATAAACTTATCACTGCTTTGTGATTTCTGCCTAAAGAAAGAAAGAAAGAAGCTTTTTTAGCTTTTGCAGCTCAGATGTCTTGTGGTACCAGCAGTCAGCCAATGCTTTTAACGTCATCCTCCGCAGCAGACTAACTGGAAGGCGTCTTGAAAACCAGACCTTTTTTGAACTTTTTACCTTGTGCACAGCAGAAATCATTTGAAAAATACAATAGGTTTTTGCACTGAAAAGCTACCACTCCATCCTCAGCTTTGTTTGTATACACAACTTTAAAGTGCTGTCTGCTCACTTATGCGCCTTATGACGCTCGAGACTCGCTGCTTGAAAGCACGACTCCTGACTTTCACAGCAATATGAAAACCTGAGCTAATTACACTTTTGATCTTGATTCAAACGAGAAAAAAAAAAAAACAGCCACAATTTCATCATTAGTGCAGCCCGGACTACATGATGTATTTTGTAGTATTTTAATATGCGGGTTTGCCAATACTTTTCCATTAATGAGTTAACACGCAGCTTTTCATATCTGTGGAACTTTGTGTAATGAATAATAAATGACAGTAGGTAATAGTTATGAGGAAAACTGGGGAAGAGCTCAAAAGGTGGAATTGGTTTGTAGATAAATTTCTACATATTCCATCTGCAATTTAAAGCTGATTAATTATTTGCATTTTCTCAATAATTGATCAAAACTTTGCACAGATTATATCTGTATGCTAAAGTGACTACTGTTCATTTTAAAAACATACTTTTCATAACTTTCCAAAGATTAGACATCTAGTTTAAGGTTGGAATCGAATATAGATTATGACTCATTTCAAATGAAAATTTGAAAAATTCGATGTGACTACAGAGAGACAATGTTGCTTTGTTAAAGGCTTCAAATGTTTTTGTTTCCTTTTTAATCAGACCTATTGACCTCTACATTATATATATTCCACTTTTTCTTCATTCTTTCAGATCACAAAACTATGGTATCAGAACATTACAAATATTAACATTCTCATTAAAGCCACATCTAATTTAATTAATCAGAGCAAAAGACCTGAAAAGTGCAGCGCATAAATTACAATGTTCAAAACCGTTCTAAGGCATTTCCTTTCAATGATCTGGTGCCTTGGAACCATTTTACAGCAGCCATGTCACAAAGCTCCCTTGGCACACAACGATTTGTAATTTGTAATTACAAAGATTGCTTAAAATGACCTCACTGGGTTACAATTTATATTAAAAAATCCAATTATTAGACCGTTGAGGCCTTCAGTTGACAGATTGCAATTCTGCAATGCATATCTGGGAAATAAGACACGCAGCCACCTCTGTCCAGAGGTCAGATCTTATGAAAATACTGTCAGCTCTTGAACAAAACCATTATCATTTCTATGCATCTCCAAAAGCAGCACTGATTTGCTCATATGCACTCACGCAACCTGCCATACAAATAAGATTTTACCTCCATCTCCCTCAGTCCTTCTCTCAAACTTCTCTCTAATGCTCCATCCTGTTTAAACAGAAAGAGACTTCATGGCAAATTAACTTAGGCTGAACACAAAAGCAGAGGTGGGGGAGTGGCATCCGTCACTGGCAGCCATCACGTCTGTCACCGCTCATCAATAACTCCTCTCCTTTTGCTTTTAATCAGATCCTGCAGTAACGTTGCTCAATTTGTCTCCCAGTTTGTTTCGACAGACTCTCAGTTTGTCTCGACAAGCTGGCATGCTGTGAGTTATGTAACAGTCCCCATTTGAGAGCTACGCACACTAATATACATGCATCAAAATTCATATCTCGCAAGGCCCTAAATTATTTGTGTAGCTTTTACAGCGCAAATTAAATCTCACAAAGATGTGTGTTTTGCTACGAGGGTCCATCTATCTTAGTCTGGAGCAGTAATTAGATTATCACTCAGTTGATGAGCTTCTATCACTCGGCCACCCATTTACTGAGCTACAGTATGTACACACTCACTCACACACACACACACACACACACACACATAGACACACTCAGGCTGCCTTTTCTTCAAACACAAATAACAAACAGTGCACACGAGGTTGAAAACATTCAATTTCAGCCAAAGTGCTGATGATCAATGTAAAAGGACCGTATATATGTACCTGTGGCCAAACGACCTTCAGCAGAGAACAAGCTGAAAAATTGGGGTTTTCACATTTGCAAAAGAGAAATAACTGTGATATTTATTTTTAGTCATGTAGCTTGTGTTCTCTAATTAATTTGATCATTATCCAAAACCTAACTCAGGGAAGCGTTAAGCTGCACACAGTATGATATCCACAGTCTACACAGGATAATATATGTGTACTAAATAGTGCCTAGAGGGTGAGAGAGAAAAGATCAAAACAGAGAGAGAGAGAGAACAAGGTGAATAACTTGGACAAAACACAGAGCCGATCTAGCATACAGCCTTTGAGACTTATTAAGTTATTGATCATTGTGACTATTGATGATCCTGTTTACACTCACAGCAAGGAGCAAAAAAATATTTTCATTCCTTGATGCGCTGTATTTTCAGGAAAGTGGAGCTTTGTAATTGGACAAAATTAAAGTCTGAAGCAGACAACTGGAGCCTCCTTTGGCTGGCAGCAGTGCGACACAATTATAGTAATTCCTCAGCACTATGAGAGATTCTTACAAATGCTTCTGTGTATTCAAAAGCCTGTCTGAAAGGGAAATGATGTTTTCCGAAATGTTACTTTCCTTTTTTATTCGATTGTATCAAAAGATTATCCAAAGCTTCCATAAGCAGAAGGAATATACGAGGATTTCACATTTGTGTCACATTATTGTCTGGAAGCACATTGAAGACACAGGCCGGGTCAATGCAGGGGATAATGAATAGCTGGAATCTAACAAGAAAAATCTCTGGTTGAAAGGTCAGTGCCTGAAGATAAAACTTTAAAGTAAGATTTTGTTTAAAGCACGGAAAAGAAAGAACACTCAATATCAAGAAACCCTAATCTAATCTTTTTGGAAGCGAGGGAGGAGCAGGGATCGGACCACATCTTTTTGGCAAGCTTTGGGGTCTGATCTGAGTATGTAACTTATGCAGGACATCATCCCAGTTTCACAGCTGGCTTCCAAAACAATCTATCTTCAAACATTGGACAATCCATCTCGCCTTTTCATGCTTTTCTGTAGACACAAGAGGAGAAAGAAGTGGGGGGAGTAACACATCAGAAGAAGAGATTAGAAAGATGTTATCTACATCTGTGCATAGCCCTATCCAAACTATTAATCAAAGATTCATTTTCCCCTTCATCATGAGAACTGTTAATTCCTTTAGGAGATGAGAGCATTACTACATCCTTACCTCTGTAAGCTCTTCATTTTTTGCAGATTTAAAACAGCATAGTGTCAAACCTCGCAACAGACCGGCAGCTCCGCTTTGTTCTAAAAGCATTAGTCTCTTAATCTCATCTTTTTTTATGTGTGTGTGTGGCAACAGGAGTGGTGCAACTAAGCCACAACCGCTCGCAAAGTTAAGATGGTGAGTAAATCAAATCTGCTCAAGCAGCTTATAGATGTGGCAAGATTGCAGGAAATGCCATATCTGCAAGAGTCCGTTTTTGCTTGTTTATCAAAAGTGTGTCTCATCAGGGATCCAGTTGTATAGATACTGTGCATCGCTTGTTTTGAACAACCAAAACAACTGTCAGTTTTTACAGATTGCTAAGCTGTTTGTGTCCCGTCTCATGTTTTTGGTGATGTCAGCACATGCCATACAATAGCAGGAGTTGGCCGTCTGGACCCATGTCGTGTGGAGTTATAATCCTTTGCTTGGAATCCACTGGAAGGGGACTAACAGGTCAACGCCACCCCAGACTGCTTTGGCCAATCACCCGTCCAGCTGTAAAAAAGACGATTGGATGATTGCGCCCGTCGAGGTGCGGGAAAACAATTTAAAGTGTAAACCAGCAGCAGCAACCATGTAACTGTCAGCAAAACAAGCAACAGTCAGGTGAAAGCCATGGTAGCTTTCCACCAGTAATGTTCACAATATGATTTTATGTATTCCTGAAAGACGCTAATCAATTCTGTCCTATCAATCTTCTTCAAGTTTAGTGGCAGATCAGGGAATCTGCTGGCTACAATGACAGTCACAAGGTGTGCAGACTGACACAGACACTGATGTGGCAATGGTGTGGACCCAATGAAACCGAATCCAGAAGCAGTTATTCATATCAAGGTCTCCAGTGAGATGGTGAGCTGGCGAATGCCCTACACCTCTAAATGGGGTAAAGAGGTTTAAGTCAAGTTAAATCAAGCTGTTAGTCACAAACCTTCTTATGCACAAACAACAGGTGGCGGCTTTTCCTTTTCTACAATTAAAGACAATTAAAGGAAACTTATCCCGAGAGGCTGTTTTTATTTGAATTGTTAAACCCAGCTTTGCAAATCTATAAAGATAGCTGTGTTGTTTCTAGCAGCGGTTTGTTAATAATGTTTGCACCATTCTGTGTACTGAATCAATAATTGCAAATAGGAATATGTGTGTTGGGAGCACCTTGAAATTGATTGTTTTAGTCACAAACTCTGATATGACTCTGTTAACATGGCACTGCTACACACAAGGACAATTATTTCTATTGGCCATGCACATATGGGGTAGTTAGTCAGCCAATTACAAGCGGGCGCCTCTGTCCTAGATCTTGAAGGATAATAGAGGCAGTAATTATGATGTGTTCATTTTAATGGGGGTTTATTGACAAGCATGGTAGCGGCTCAGCTTCGCCCCCAATTGTAACTGCTTGTGAAAACAGCTTTGCAACTCAATTAGATTTGACATTGTATTTGACTTCATGACAACAGATACAGGTAAAATGGGGAACAGTAGTGCAGTATGCCAGAAAGCTTTGCTGTTCAGCTAAATGAATAATAACGGAGGTGTTAAAAGTAGAAAACAAATACAGTCTCATTTTATGCATACATTAGAGATAATTACTCTCGCTTATATGTTAACAGAGACATGAGAGAGAGAAGAGGAAGCTCTAGAAGATCTAAGTTTCTTAAAGGAGAATTTCCCTTTTCTTTTGCGCAAGTTATTTATATGATATTCATTACTTTATTTTTGATTCATTCATTTTGTTCACTGGACGAGGAGTTAAAGGTTAAAGGGTCATATTCATTTGACAGCTTTCTAAAATAAACCTGCGTAGAGGTAATATAACACAAGCGAACTAACAAGAAAGCAAAGCTACACAGTCAATTGTCTTTTCATTTACCTGTTCCTATTCTTGCTCATGCTCTCTATTAACCTCTTTATATACGGTATCATCGATTTGACACTCTCTCTTTATCACCGCGCCTCACTCAGAACAGTATGTCTTTAACATCCTTTTATATCACGCCTTTTACATTCTCTCATTTCCGTCCTTTTCTTGTCCTTTATATCTTTTTATATTCATTACCCCAGCTTTCTACTTTTCATTCCCTTCTCCTCGCTTCCCTCTTTTTGTTTTTTTTCCCCTCCTCTCTTCCCTTGAGACTTTAAGGTCATGGTCAGCCATTTATAACCATGTGCTTTAAATGCTGTTTAACCTTATCTCTGCATGCTTTATGGATGCTTCATGACTGATGGCGTAAAGCCTCAGTACTCGACTCCAGGTGCCGCAACCAGACAACAGCTCTGTTTCACTCCCTCCCTCCCTCTCTTTTCTTTCTGTCTGTCTGTGCCTCTCATTCTCTCTCTGGACGGCACTTGTCATACGCAGCTCTCATGCATCAACCCCTCTTCTCAGTATACAGGTAGGCGCGCTACAGCCGAGGCTCTGACAAATAGAGATAGGGATGGCTGATCACATGATTCAGCGAGACCACATCCCGCGTGCTCCCTGTCGAAGGACACTGACGTCACGGGCAGAAACAGAGCTGGTGCAATGACTGTGTCAATGTCACCTTACGTTCTGCTTAGCTGTTAGCATAGAGTGCCGGGCGCTGCCGCTCCTGTCGTTACTGGCCCGGCAGCCTTGAGTGCAGCAAGGTGGAGGCAGTAGAGTGAGTGACAAGTCATCCTAAACCGCCACTTTAAAACCTGCTGTGGCTAATGATGTGTATCTAAAAGTGGCACGTGTGTGCGAGCGCGCTTGTGTGCGTGAGTGCACATGTTGAGGGCTCGTGCACCATTACATCTGTGGGTGTCGTTTTTAATGTGTTTTCATTTAGTTTAGCAATAAAGACATTGTCCATTAACCTCCTAATATAAATTTAATCTATTTTAACCCTTTGGTAAAGGTCAGAACACAAGAATAATCTAAATAATGGCCAAATAATGTTGTTTATCCATTTCTGTATCATATTAGATTACATGTTCATGCTGAACAAACTTTAGCCTAAAGGATGAAGTGTTTTGTATGTTTGGAGACAGTTATTCAGATTTTAAACTTCTGATTGTAAAGTGCAACAGTAAGGAGTCAAAACATTGCTACATAGCTGTTCCTTATACCATGTGTCTTGAAGTAGTGTTTCTTGCTGTCAGTCACCAAATTATTACCAACGAAAAATGTAAACAAGAATTTATGAGTGTTTACGCATGTGTCTGTGTTTTATTGTGATCTGCAAGCATGTGTGTTTTTCTAAACTTCCAGCTGCACGGCAAAATGCAAATGGTATTGTAAAGTGTGGAGCCTAATTGCACTTCATTGTCAGGGGCGCACTCCACATCAAACAGAGACCAATCTCGTCTCCTGGAAAGCACAGAGAGATGATAGGTGGTGCGTCAGTGTGAGCGTTCGTGTGTGTGTGTGCGTGTGAAAAAGAGAGATAGAAAGAAGGAGGGACTGCACATGCACATGCACATGCACTTTTGTGTGTATGTGGCGGGAATGCTAAATAACGGTAGTGAAAAGCCCTCCAGCCACTGTCAAAATTATCTTCTGTAGCAAGTCCCCGTAGCGCTGCTTGGCTCTATCAAGAGCCTGTGGGTTGGACTCACAGTTGTGGCTCTGCTTGCAACTTGGACAAACTGCCAGTCTCCATCTCACCACAAACTTACTACGTCCTTACCTCAATGCAGACAACATCGATAGAAAATTAATCAGCAGATCAACGGTCATGAAGTCGAATTTAACAAATCAGTTATGGCAACGTGCACGGGCATCTCTCTCCCCGTCTCTTTCTATTTCTGCATTGCCATACCCAGTTGCCAGGATACCACTTCTATAATGCACAGTCCTAATTGTTTTGACTGAGTAACAAGCTGTTTAATAAAGGCACCTTGTACAATGTTGTGATTCAAGTCATGCACGAGCTCAGTGGATTAATTTGGGGGTGGTTTGTAGTGGAGTGGCTGGTAGGGGTGTCTGTATGTGTTCTTCTAAGTCAAAACAATTACATATAAACAGGTACATCAATTACGTTAGGTAGTCAAATCCAACATGAGTGTAGAGCACTCCTAACATAGATGCATGCTCTGTGTCTCGCTCTCTCATCATTTCAATTTCCAGACACCCGAGGGGACACATTTTAAAGACAACACTGGCTTCAGTTGTGTAAGTTATTGTCAGCAGTAAACACGATAAATCAGAAATTATTTGCTTCTGCGTTTTTCATTTGCGGTTGTTTTGTGCTATCAAAGCACAGAGACGAGCTGTTGTGACTGGTATCTATAACAAGTGTTAATTTTATTATAATAAAGCCAAAAACTTGCTCCCTTTTTCCTGTAATGGATTGTGCATCTCAAGCAAGAACCACATCTCAGTGAGAAGTAACACATGCAGAAGGGTGTTGAATCTAGGTGTGTATGCAAAAGTTGCCAGTGTTTCTCAGCTGCTGTGAGCCGACCGTGGCAATGAGCCAAAAACAAAATTATGCCAGTGTTAAGCTTTAATACCGCCACAGACCTTGGTGCTGCTGTTTTTTGTAGTACCTTCAACCTCAACCTTATTTTCCAATTAACAATACTGGCTCTTTCCAAAAACCCTGCAAAAAAAAGTTCACAAATGCAGTGAACTTTTAGGAAAGAAAAATCAATGCCACTCTAGTAGTATTCTAATATTTTGCATAGACTTTGAAACACCAAAGTGTCTACAAGGAAGCAGCTACTCAAGAGCTCAATATGAATCCATGTTTATTAATATAAGAACAATCCAATACTTTATTCTTAAAAAAGCACATTATTGGTGATGAATTTACAGTTTAGGATTGAATTCACATTTATCTTATTAATTATTTAATTCTATTTACCTTCATTTACAGTATAGTAAACAGTATTCAATTAAACATATTCAGTTAAGCCAAGTTTAGATTAGACTGAACTGCCTTCACACATTTAACAAACAAGATTCAGCCATTTTATTAGCTTTACAATTTCTATTCTTCTTTCTGTCTTATATTTGACAATAATCCATTCATTCATTCATTCCTGATGTTGGTTCACTATAACTTTGTCCATACTTTGCATGGTTCTAAAAATAAACCCCTTTTCACAATGAGCAGTGATGATGATGATGATAATGATGATGGTGATGATGATTATTTTGTACTGTATTTAGGTCAAGATGTGAGGAATGGAGAGTTGCTAAATTCACTGTTAAACCATCAATTAATTAATTCACATTCATACACTACTGTCTCAGGAGCTAACTCCCACAAGCCTGCAAGACAATGTATATATCATGTAGATGATGCACTTAAACTCTGTACATGGATGAAAAACTGATTAAAATATACATTATATGTTCCAGTTATAGAAGAGAATATTATTTTTTACAATATGCATATTGTCTATAAATATAATATCAATATGATGTAACCTTATTGTTTACAACTCGCCCACCAGCAGTTAACAGTATTAAGTGATGATCTGTTGTCGTTGCCTTGTGACCAGATATTGTTTTATAATAAGGGAAAATTAATTTGTTATAGTGTAAATCATGTGAAGTATACAAGCCTTTGGAAAATGGATGTCAGAGAATCAGGTCAAAGAGGATCCTCAAGTCAGTTTACTTCATTACTAGCCAACCAGGCACCATGGCCAGCGACACTGACGAGGTTGATGGCATGTATGATAGGAGTGTAATGCATGCTGGGGATAAAGCTGATGATGCTTGGTGTTGTGCCACTGTGGGGAGAAGAGAGAGCTATAATGAGTCTCTTCTTGCCACAGTAATTCCTAGTGGTGATGCCAATGGGGCTGATGCAGTGGATTGGGAGAAAAGGGCCAGTGAATGGGCTTATCATAAAGCCGTTGTCCACTTCCTTGGCTAGTAGTCTGTGCGCTGTGTCAGGCTCAGCAGGGAGACTGGAGATTATGATTAAGTGCATGATGACTGAGGGAAGACCTCGATGCCTGGGTGGCAACCAAAGGTGAAACCATGGATGAAGAAATGGACACACTGGATAGTCCGTAATCAGTAATAAACAGTTTCCATTATATGGGCATGATTACATCTCAAGTAACTGCACAATGATAATTTACCACAACTCATAATATATATTACCATTTAAAAGCTAACAGCAACAACAACACAGTGACCACTAAACCAAACACACATGAAGCCACACGCTGTGCACTGGAGGCTAAAAAGCTGATTATCAAGAACCAATTACGAATGAAACAGTAAGACACAGCAAAACCTTACTTTCAAGTAAACATTCATCCTCGACTGCTGAGTAAATCACCGACAATTATGATAAATAACAGCTTACATCACATCCACTCGCACACAAAGACAAATAAAGAGGGTGTGGAGATAAAAGATTAGAAGTTCTTCTCAACTCAGTCGCTGAGAGAAATGAATGTCGGTGCCAAGGTGTCACCACTTTTTAAACAGGAGCTTAGCATGAATGGCAAATATTTGTATTATTTAAATGAATTTGACCGTTGGACTGTTTAGGGAGTCGGTGTTTTTTATGCCACAAATGATCAATTTCTACCAACTTAAGCAGTGACATGTGTGTGTTTCACTCCTTATATATGATCTACTTTTTGGCAGTTAACAGTTTGTTTGAAGTACAACAATTGCTACTATTACTATTACTACTACTACTACTACTACTAATAATAATAATAATAATAAGCTTAGTCCCAGATCTCCACTGACCCTCGAACCACCCCTGCTTGAGCCACTTAATCCACAATGTGACATGACCTTATTTATTACTAATTCTACTTCATCTCTAATTATCAGAAGTGCAAATTATTTATTTTATTATGCAAATGAACACACAGCAACACAGAAAGGCTAAAAATCCACCAAATCTCTTCCTGTCCATTTCAGTCCATCGGTATTTCACCCTCTTTTCACTGCAGCAGTTACACGTAAGAAGCATTCGTGAATGAGTTTTGGGAAGGTTACGGTGCTGTAGGAAGCCCTGCCTCGCTGGGCATTTACACGAACAGACTGCACTGTGTGAAATGTTTAATTCAAAGCAGGACGCAAAGTACTTTATTAAAGTGCTTCAGCTAATGGCTGTGTGTGCCGTGGGCAGCCTGAAGAGATCTGAAGTTCAGTATCAGTCAAAGGTTTGGACACCGTCTCATTCAATGGTTTTAATTTATTTGTGATATTTTCTACAATAACACATATGGTGTTATGTGGTAAACAAAAAAATGTAAACAAAGCAAAATATGTTCATGTGAAATTAATTAGCCTGTTAATTGATAGCCAATCCATTTGACTATGTCATGAAGATAGTTGATGATATTTTCCTAAGTTTAATCTTTATTGTTTACCACATAATCCCACGTGTTATTTCATAGTTTTGATGTCTACAGCATTAGAAAGAAAGAATTTGGGACAAATAAAGTACATCTATCTATCTATCTATCTATCTATCTATCTATCTATCTATCTGTCTATCTATTGACCTACAATGCAGAAAATAAAAATCAAGAAAACTCCTTGAATGAGAAGGTGTGTCCAAACTTTTTGACTGCTACTGTATGTCTGTATACAGTGTTGTGCCAATGGAAAATAACTTCCTGTTTATAGTTGTCAGTCAGTTTGAGCACGGAGAGGTAAGCGTGAGCGCTGCATGCAAATGACCAGGATGCCTCTGCCTGGGCTCCGGGGGATGCTAATGTGAGCATCGGGCTTTCTTTAAAATGCAACTCAGACTCGAGTGGAGTGCACACAAACATGAACTTATACCTGATGAGGTGAGCACTGTCATTCAAATGCATCCAAACCAATCAGCATGTGACGGGATTACTGACTTTGCCCTTCCAAAGTCGGGCCCTGTGTGTCTAAAGTAGCTTTAGAAAAACCACACAATTTTCTAGCTTGTCATTGGACCCTGAAAATGGCTCATATGTATTCATTATATGTTTGCATAAAAATATTTTCCCTCATAACAGCCTTGAATCATTTTGTCTTAAAACCTTTTCACATTGCAGTTTGCATTAATGGGTTGCATGATTTGGATGCCCATTGGATATTTCACTGACTTAATCCCTTTGGTCTAAAACAAAAAAAACAAACATCTATGAGCAGTGTTGGATGTGAATAAGAAATATTAGACATAACTCAATGAATGTGGTTTGCAGTTTTGTAAATAACTGTAATATTCCAACTATTTTTTATTCATTAGTTGGTTAATTAAGCAAATATTTAAATATATATAAAGAGGTATGGCATTTTCATGTTATCAGTTCCACATTTTAAAAACCTCATTTAACATTAATCACTGCTGTAATTGGCGATGATGAACAGAAGGGAAATTATGAAGATGACTTACACAGACTAAGGCAGTTCAAGATTCTTAAAATGCTCCCTGGCTATGAAAGTCTGTGACAAACAGTTTTGGAGCCACAGTTAATTCAACCTTAGTGTTATGACAGAATAATTTATTTTTAGATACGCTCTGGGGATGAAATTTGTCTGCCACAACTTTCAGTTTCCATTCTTTCTAATAAAATGTCTGGTAAACGTAGGAGAGATAGTGTTCAGAAACGCTTCTCCGCCCACAGTGAGTCACAATACATGTGTGACTGCACTGCGAGCTGCTTGTCAGACATTACAATACTTTTCTTTTCAAATCAAATCCTAGTTCTCGAGCTTTTGATGGTGAGATGAAATGTTGGATGAAGGCCAAACAAAAATGAATTTTGATTTTGTTTATTGACTATTAAAGATAATTATAACACTTGAAAATCAAGTTTTCTGCCACCGCCTGCAGCTGGTATAAATCCATCTTGGAAAATTTCCAAATGCTTTATGAGCATCTTACAAGACGAACCAATGACATAAATGATGTAACCTCTGTTTATTTGCTTGTAGGTTTAGGTTATGATACGGTGCCTGTGGGTTCAGACTAATGCAGGCAGTGCACATGACGACTGTTTTCTATCCCAACATCCACAAGGTCACTTGCGTGGAAGAAGGGTGATAAACACAGTGAGATGGCTCCACCTGTGCTTATAAAATTAAAGTGTTTCAATGCTCAAACCCAACTTTTTTTCTGTTGTGCACAGATGCCAGATGCTTGCACATGTCAGGACCCATGAACATTGTGGAAAAGAAGATTAAGCCATGACCTTTGACCATTAAAGACACGGGCCACCATACATCCATGCCAATTAATGTCAATTTACAGATTCAAGGTATCAAATCCTTCCTGAATAAGGGACTTCTGGTCTCTGAATGGAGGCGTTGGTTTGAATCCCACTTCTGACAATATGTTTTTGGAAATTTCCAAATTGTGGGACGAATAAAGGAAAATCTTATCTTAATCTCAAGGACACATAAAAGGATGATAGTGCTCTATGCAGTGTTGACCAGAACATATAATGCTGACATATGACACATGCACTCTGAAGTACATAAACAGTCTAAAGTTAAGTTTCCATCCACATTTAGCGCAAATTATAGGCAACGCTCTAAGAGACTCTGTGGCACTTCAACACTGCAGAATGTGGCGGTGGCCCGTTATGGTCCATTGTTTCGAAAACTGTTTACAGGTTGTTGTTCTCACTTCAGTAGTGAAAGTAGTTCATCTGTGGAGAGGGTGGGCTGGAATAATAACTTCACTGAGATCTGTTTCTACTGATGTTAGTACTCACTTAGGAAGTGGCAAACATTTGTGTGACCTCAAAATCACATGGCTTTTTGTTTGTTTTTTGCTTTAAGTCTCTGAATTTAATTGGCTTAAAAATCAATGCTTCAAATTTCCCAGTGAAAATCTATATATTTTTGTTCTTTCCTGGATTCTGGTTGAAAAGCAGCATAAACAGCAGCTGCATTTCCTCACCATCATGCTCTTTACTTTCTAGTAATGGAGAAATATTTTGAGTTGCTCTAACCACAAGAGGATTTTTGTTTACTGTAAAATACAGGTCTTTTGCAATAGGAAACACAACAACAATACGAGGACACATAACACCCAGATGAAAATCAGCTTGAATCAAACCTCTCCTGTTAAAGAATCTGGATATATTGTGGTCTAAAAAAACAACAACAATGCTTTCCTGCTTCCTGAAATAATGTTCAAACAGGCATGCTCAACATGACAGATAACTTGTGTGGAAATTTTCAATAAGTCTTTTATTGACCTTATTCTATTCTCTGAAAATCCCTGGGGAGTGTTTCATGTGTCAACCTATACTTTGAAAACACCGGATTCTGTGAAGCAAGTCAATTTCAGTGCTAAGACAATAGATTAAACTAAAGTTGTCACAAGTACAAGAAAACGAATCACTAACCGACGCGGTCACAAAACTCAATAACACCAGTGATTCTTCTTAAAAGCAGAGGTAATCCAATAGTGGCCTAGGTGGGCTAAGAGGCCATCTTTGTGGTGGAGCCCCTCTGCTTTTGGCTGATAGAGACACAGAGAGACAAGGATTACTGCCATCCAAACACCTGGCCTCTCATTGCGGGAAGAGAAGCTATAAATCAGCTGAGGTCCCCATTTACTCTGCTCTCTTGTTTTCATCCCTGTCATATACACCCATTCAGTTTAGATTGGTGTATTGAGTTTGCACTTGTATTGAACCTGTTAAGTATGGACTGGAACTGAAGAGCGTGTGTCTGTGTGTTTCATTTTCTTCTGTTGTGGACCTGCTACACGCCCAGAAATTGTGGTATATTAAAGGCAATAAAGATTTACCCGCCATAAACATGACAACAACAACAGGAACAGGAATCCACAAACAGAGAAAGCCTCAGTTTAAAAATGAGTAAAAGAATATAAATTGGGAAAATGTTTGACAAATTGATTATTTAAATGAATGTTGCAATACTCTGATGGATGTACTTGTAATCCAGAAGTTCATAGTCCTTTTAAAAGGAATCATAAAAAAGTAAGTTTGCCTTGTATACATGATTCATGAGTTAATGAAACTGGGGGAAATAAGTTAAAGATGAATATACGGTTTAAGGGATAAGGGATAAGATGTTAGCAAATTTAGAAAAGCAAGAACAGCTTACTTTCTGCAACTGATTGCTGATTCATGAGGTAATAGTTAGTTTGTTTTGAAACATAAAAACAGATGAACCAGCTGCAGAGTCAGTCTGAGTAAAGATATAATTAAACTGAATATACTATACAGTATTATACAGCTTGCTGAATTGTGCCCTCCAGATTAGGACTGTTTTAGTTGACCAAGGGATTGCAGTCAAATGTAACCTAATGGCTTGTGATCATTTTTCTTCCACTGAAGGGGCTCATGTTCAAACTTGGTGGCCCAAGTCATGCCCTAAACCAGCTTAACTTTTTGATGGAGCTCTGAATTTTTATCCAGTCTTGTTTTAAACTGTGATAGAACTGGCCTTTGTGGTGACTTTAATATTCATACTAATGAGTCTCCTTTCTAATGATTTATTAAATATCTCTAATTCTTGTGTCTGGCCAAACTCATAACTATGGCTAGACTGTAGACCAATCAGAGCATCAATGCTTTGGAGATCAGATACAAACATGTTTGTATCTGATCTCCATTGCTTTGTTTTTAACTGTGAATTACAGACTGCTCGTACTGTCTTGCCCCTCTCGAAGTACACTCACATCTTTAATGAGCATGGCGCCTCTAAATTCTGTCCACTGTTTAATTCCCTTGACAGTGTGTTTCCTGGCTTCTACTACACTAATGATTTGGTTAATTATTTTAATTCTCTGTGTTCCTCCATCTTAGAACTCATAGCTGCCTTAAAGAATAAATCTAACTGAGAGACCAGAAAACAGCCCTGGTTAAATCAGAGTTTTCAAAGCTGTAAAAGGAAAAGCAGAAAAGTAGAATGTCTCCAGGTCCACTTTGTGACTACGAAAAAGTTATCCCTTCATAATAAGGTGGTGAAAAATGCAAGAACACGCTGTTTTTCTGAACTTTTTTCTGCCCATCAGCACAACCTCACATTTCTATTTGAGACTGTCGATGAGTTAGTAAGCCCTGCTGCTCCTTGTGCCTCTGCTGGTTATCACACTTTGCTCAAAAGGTGGAGTTAACAAGATTTGTTTTTACCCCCAGTCCTCAACTTCTCAAAGTCACTAATGACCTTTTAATGAATGCTGACGCAGGCATGTGTTCAATTCTTGTGCTGCTGGACTTAAGTGCTGCCTTTGATACAAGTGATCATGGCTTCCTTTAAGATGGACTAAGGCACTGAGTGGGTATATCTAGTACTGCATTAAACTGGTTCTAATCACAAAAATAGGAAGTTTTGTGTCTGCAGCAACAACTTCATGTCTTCTTTTTTCCATATCAACTGTGGTGTGCCTCAAGGGTCAATTCTCAGACCAATTATATATGCTCCTATTGGGTGATGTCATCCATAGACATGGTGTTTCTTTTCTTTGTTATGCAGATGACACACAGTTGTACCTCCATTTAAAACTCACTGACCTCAGTATGCTGAATGACGTCATACTTGGGTGTACTACAAGGTTCAATATTGAGCCCTTTGCTCTTCTGCTTATATATAAATGATCTACCTGAAGCCTACAAAGAAACTGAGAGCTAAATGTATGTAGATGGCACAATAATTTATGTAGTTACAGAAACTCCTCATCAGGTTGCAGAGCTGTAACTCAGCAGCTGGTTTGTGTTTCCCATTGGTTGCAGAACAGCTTAACACTGAATCATGCCAAAACAGTTTCTGTGAGCTTTTCATTAAAGAGAAGAGTCTTGGATGAATTTATAATCAATATTGCCCACAAAGAAAGTGAGGGTGTGAGTGAATTTAAGTTTAATTTAACTCAAGATTTTAACAGTAAAATCTTAAAAACAGAATTATACTCAAAAATGTCATTGTTTTTATGCCAATTTTTTACCATTTTGAGGCAGATTTTCTAGAGTCAAAAAGTCAAATCAATGTTTTGTGTAAAACAGTCAATCCCAATGTTTTTGGCTTGTAGTTTTAAGAAGACCAGTTCTTTTAAGTGACCTACCACTAGTGAACCAACTCATGAATGACTATTTTGGTTCTGAATTTTTTAATACCGTAGAACCCTGCTGGGGTAGCTCGCTGAACATGAGCAGCAACTCTCTCGTTCCTCAGCTCAGGCGGTGTATACATGAGAAAAAAGAGTGTGTGACCATACAAAAGCAGTATTTTGGATTCAACTTCCTCACACAGATTGAGTTCTTCATCATCAACTTGTTCCTCTTTAAGAGTCGTGCAAACAATTCATTTGCAAATCTAACATCACTCTTGGCTTGCAACCACTTAAAAGGAAGCTCTGTCTGCTTGTGACCGCTCACCACAGGTGGTGATTGAGTGGTTTTTCCTTCATAAATATACTTTTTTAGGTTCCTGAAGATGTTAATTTATTCAGCAAGCAAAACAAGCAAAGACTAGAAAAAAGTTGAGAAAAAAAAACCCCAATACAGCTTTGTGCAGCAGAAATACTGATGGTATGGTATGTTCCTTCTGATTTCCCATTCTATTAAATACCCCACAGATTTTTATTGTGACCCTTTCAGGGTCCTGACAGGAACCTCTGCTTTAGAGGACCAGATCCAGAAATGTTTTACTCAATAAGTTAGAACTGTAAATGTAATAATTACTTGGTTTAAACAAATACAAAAGCATATCCTGTATTTATAGTGTGGGTTCAGCACATAGCTGAAATATTTTGGTTTGGCTCAGTCACTGGTGAGACTTGTACTTTGCACTATATGATCATAATAATGTCTTTGGCAGCAACCTGAAGGTTCCCTTTGATTGCTTTGAGACCATCTGTGCAGAGTATTCCTGGATTTGTGCTCAAAAGCATCTGTGGTATTTCTGATTCAACCAGCAGGAAGCTTTCACACAAAAAAGGCACCTTAGATAGTTGTTTTTAACCCAGATCTTCAGAATTAATACTGGAGTCATATTTAATAGAAAGACTTTCATATTGATTATCTACGTGGGAACTTCTCTGTGTCTGCGCTGTTTTTGAAATAAAGCCATTTCATTTCTGGAGTATTAATCTGAACAGAGGAAAGAGGAAGACATAATGAATAAAGCGTGGGACTGATGAGAAATAACTCAAGCCTTGTAGCCAGAGACTCTGAAGGACTGACTCACTCTAATGGGAAGTGCCCTTTAATGAGAAGTGCTAGTGATTGTAGGTGGTGGTATTAAGAAAGGCAAAGGAGGATTGAAAAGTCAAGGGTCACACCCGCTCACCTCCTTGGGCTTTTGTTCTCCATTACCGCAGCGGTGTACAGTGTTCACAGCACTGCTCGCATTACGCTCCAACATCAAAGAGGAGACTCATTTTGTGCCTCTTTAGCAGAAGACCTGGGGAAACAGAGATGCTGAAGAGTTGGATGCTCATGTGTTGGCGAGGGCTGGGATGGGAGTGTGAGGGGATGTTGCTGTCGAGGGATAATGTGTGTTTTTCGGTTGCTAAGGAACTGTCTGGCAGACCATCAGAATAGACAGAAGCGGAGAGAAAGATCAACATTTAAAAAAAAAAAACTAAAAAAAAAACTTTTAGGATTTTTGCAAAGTCAAAGAGGATTCTCAAAACTCTTTACAAAAGAACATAGTAAAACATGAAAGACGCGAGCGAGAAGCTCTTGCTCTTTTGAGTTGAGTCTAATTTAACACCCAAAAATTTACAAGACGCTGCCAAAATATTCAGTTAAAGCAGGGTAGGAGAATTACACATTCTTAATTCTCTAAACAATTAAAAAGATTATATCTATTACAAATATATTGTCACTAGTTTTTCTCTGATTTATTTTATTTTTATCAATGTCTTTAGATGCTTTAGCAAAGTGTTCCTGTTCAACACGTTGTATGTACTGTGTGCATACCAATATAGCAAATTTTAGTGAACAGACTGAGCGAGTGAGAGAGAAAGAACAATGATTTCGACTGTAATTTCATGCTCACCTCCTCTTCAAACAGGCTGGAAGACTAAAATTACGAGCAGATTGTCCATAAATGACTGTGTACATTCCCATATTGTCAGTAATGTTACAGTCGGACAGCACAGTCAGTGATCAGACCTGATTTATAATGTCTCTCTCTCTTATGAATACATTGCTTTTGCCAACAAAGAGACAAGGTTTTACAAATATTTATGCATATCGCTTGTCCAGGAATGACATTGACTGTTGATTATTTATTTCTCATACATCTACCTTCTGTTCTATAGTAGATGTTGCTGCTTGCGCCCCCTCATTCTGTCATCATGTACGAGGGTTCACATCTGCCAAGGACCTTTAAAAATCCCGGATTGTTTTCATGAAAAATGGTGACTGACATATGGTTCATTATTGAAAATGGGGGGTTAAACCTTTAGGAGCTCATTCTTAAATTTAGGTCTTACAGCACTGAGCCATTTCAGAAACCACAAATCCTCCTTGTCTCTTTTTTTTTTCTCCCCCCAGTTTTCATTCCTCCTCTGTACAGCTGGTATAATATCAATTAACAGCTTACCTCATTAATTTCATCCTATCAATATTCATCAGACTCCAAGCTTTATTGATTAGCCAGGGAACAGAAAATCTAATGAATGCATGAGTGTTTGTGCTTTCATTGCACGCATATGGACACAATAGATGATGAAATTTAAAGTAAACTAATATTCCTATTAAAATTTTTATTTTTTTTAATGAAATACTGGTAAAAACTGAAAACAATGAGTCTTTATCAATCTTATAGTGGGTTAGGTGATGTGAGTGTCAAAAAGTGTGAATGTGTGTAAGTGTACGTATATAATTGTAAGATAGTGGGTGCTAATTGCTTTAACATTTGTACTACAGCTCATGAATTTAAAGGTGGAGTTTCTGTTCACATTCAGCATTACTTGCCAAAATACAATGTGTGTATCTGGACGTCTAAGAAAACATGTTGAATGTGTTTTCTTCCTTGCGGAATTTTCATATAAAGTGGATTTTCCTTAAAACTTTGAAACCTGCGTTCTTCACATCCATTTGCAGTTGTTCTGTTCTTCTTCCTTGCTTTTGCTGGTGCAGGATGGTGTGAAACCATTGTTGGGAAGGTGTATTCTGTCAATCCATTGCATGTGTGTGCGAATGTGTGTGCGTCTGGACCTCTACAAGAATGAAGATGAAAGAAAAAAATGTTACATTACCAATGGTTAAAAAATCCACAGGTACCTATAAGAGAAAGACAAAGTCAGATAGGGATCATGTTAGGGGTCATTTGGGTCATTTAGTCAACCAGGACTTATTGACTGAAACAATTCTTCATACCAGATTTTCAGATTAGGCTAAACTGAGGCTTGATTAAGGTTGAAAGAAGAATATCCTGGTTATGATTAAAAGAAATCAAGGTTGACTGACAAGAACTGAAGATGTTTAACAATATATTACTTGGCAAAAGGAAAACAACCAACAAGGCTCCTTAACAGCTCTAACTTGTCCCCAGTCAATCTACTGTGCTGCAAATGCCAACATCAGATCCAGCTACTCTCAGGCAGAGGCAGGCATGAGAGGTGAACTCAAGATTCAGCAACCAGGAAACACTAACAGGGGTTATATCTATGTTAGGCAACAGGTGGAGCCAGTGATTAGACATGGTGGGTTATTGGCTTGGACTTCCTGCTGGCAGCAGCCTTCCCACTGGTGTGGGCAGGGGGAGCCAGGAGAGCCCCCAGCAGGTCCCAGCTGCGAGATTTGCACCACAGAGAGCGCTACAGTGCACAGTCTTGACACGGCGTTACTGTGAACCAACTGTTGAGCTCTAAACCAGAGACAATGGAATAATACGATTCACATAAATAAATAAACAGAATGAATGATACAATTTGGTTTGTGAAATGTAGGTAACTTAATTATACATATCATGGATTGGACTACTTCAGTTCATTCTGTGGATGTGGTGTCCAATGTGGGGTTCAGACTACACAGTATTTTGTGTATAATACTGTGTCAGATTGGATGATTATAATGTCGTGTCTTGGCCTAAATACATGACAGACTGCACGTTGCTCCCTGACCAATCAGCGCTCTGCATCTTTCATGACGTGCATGATGTCACCGGGAATGGGGTGCCAGGGAACAACAATTTAAAATATGTAAACAAACAATGTTGGTGTGTGTGATACTGACAGTATTTGCCTAAAAGACGAAGAAAAAACGACAATGAACTCTCCTCTGTTTCACAGTTCCCCCTCACAGCACCAACATCAATCCTCCTTCGTTTCACCATGTTTATAGTTGCTCCTACTGGTCAATGTTTGGAGCACGTCGTGGAATTTGTCATGGAACGCAAAAAAATCCTAAGATGAGAGTTTTTCTCAAAGCATCTGGAGGATGCAATACATTCAGGCTGTCATCCGCTGTGACAAACCATACAGAATGAAATGAGCAATTGTCGCGCCTGACACTCATTGTCATTCCTGACCCGACCATACGCTCTACATCATCTGGATCGGGCTATAATCAGACTGATATCGTGAAGTGTGAACTCGGCATAATACTAACTTTTTGTAATGCACTTGTAGCTACTTCAAAGGTGGTGTTTTTCCTTTTCTGTCACATTTTCAGTGCAGTAGCAAAAATGCATTTGAAGGTTGTTTTTGAAGGTTGTTTTTGTTTCCAACCCAGCAAAACATGGAATTTATTCCCTCTGCTTCATGTTGCAAGCTGTATGAGAGGCTGAGCCTAAAAAAATAAATATAATTGATTTTCAAGTATTGATACAGCACATGTCCAGAAAGAATGTCTAGAAAAATTACGTTACATTAAAACCTAATGTCAACCTATACTTCACAAATGTCACTTAGATGGTTTATATAAGGAAATGAAACATAGTAAGCATGCACTGAAAAAATATATTCATTGTTAGTATTCACTGTTTTTCATGGTCAACATGTTCTTTCTCTCTCTGTCCCTTTTTTTGTCTCTTACCATCTCCACATGTGTTAATAAAAGACCCCAAAGAATATCACACCATGAATTCATGCCTCCCTCTTCCTTGTGTCCTAGCAGAAGACTACAATTACAAAGAGAGTTCATAAATGACTATGTTTACTCATGCTTCAAGCATGCCGCTCACCGCAGGTATTAGAGCACTTGGGATGGAAAAAGGGTAGAACAAAAGAGAGTGAACAAAGAAAAAGACAAGTTTATTATACAAATGTTCACAGTAAGGTCTTCCAGGAAAATTCAAGGCATGGATGTACCAGCTTAGGATTCTGCCAAGAATACTGTGGCCACTGCTCCTCTATGAGTCCCCGATCTCCACCATCGCAGGCCTGGAAAGGAGAGTCAGCCACTACAGGGGAGCTTGAGGAGCATCATCCCCAGTGGAAACACCTGCAAACTGAGGCTCCGCTCCATCCGTTGAGGAGGAGATCAAGGTCCTTAGTGCTAGGGGGGTGCTGCAGTTCAGAGAGTCAAGTGGCAGGAAGTGGAGGGCAGAGGATGCAACGGAGTAGGCAGAGGAGGAGGCTGGGCTCGAAACCTTCACCACCCCTTGTTATGACAAAGCTCAGGGAAAGGAGCAGAGGCCGCTGGTCGAGAACAAGGTGAGGGCAGCTGTTGAAGAGGAGAGGTCGAGCAGAGCAGTGGGGATGGCGCATCAAGGCGATTGGACTAGATGGGAACTAGCTGTGGAGGGGAAGATCTCATGGGCTGACCTTTGGTGGGCGGAGCAACACAGCATCAAGTTCTTAGTCCAGGCTGTCTATGACATCCTTCCCAGCCTGTCCAACCTGTACTGCTGGGGCTTGGTTGATACACCAGCATGCTCCCTTTGCCAGAGAAAGGGGATCCTCGAGCACATTTTGATCTGTTGCCCAAAGGCTCAAGGTACTCAAGACCATCACAGAGAGTATCTGTAGTGCCATCACCAGCTGCCGGAGGTCAAAACCTGCATAACAGTCCATCAGCCTCATCAGAGCCGGAGAGAAGCCAACAAGGGCACCCAAAGCAACACCAGGGCTGCTCAACACTGCACAGCACTGGCAGCTGGCAGTGGACCTAGTCAGGCAGCTCAAGTTCCCCCAGCATGTCACCAAAACCACCCTCAGACCTGACATCATCTCGGTGTCAGATACTGTGAAGAACATCGGCATGGTGGAGCTTATGTTGCCTTGGGAAGACCAAATGGAGGAGGCCTTTGAAAGGAAGAAGGAGGAATATGAAGGCCTAAGTTGGCAAGGTAATCTCTCTCCCTTTAATGTAAGATGAAGTGTGATCATAGGTTTAGCTGCTGTTTTGCCTTTTGTAAGATGTAATAACAACAATAGAAATAGTGTTTTTATTCTTACATCTTAACATGTCTCACAGTTATGTTTATATAAACCTGGTGTGTGTTGGGTTCACTTTTTCCCATGTTTCATACAACACAGACAAGAAACTGGCATTAAAGTCATGCAGACAGAAACGCTAAAGAAAGACTTCTCATGCAGACAGCGGCAGAGATGGAAAGATCATCAGCTGCTTCCATGAACACAGTCAGTCAGAGTCTGTCCACTAATCCACTAAAACAGTCTGACTTCTCCCTCAGCCTAAAATGACCTCGGCCTTGTGAACTAACTGTGTTACATAGCAGCTGGTGGTTTCATCCAGCCTTACGACGACCAGCAATGACTAAGACCATCACTGCAGGTCAGGCTCAAAAGGAAATTAGTGTCATAGATTATTTAACCGTTTACGACTGTTTTATAGGAAAAACTTTATGCTGCTGCACCACCATGCTGACTTCACCTGTAGTGATTAGGGCAAGAACCACAAAATAGTTGAGGATAATCTCATTTATTTTCTCTAAAACACATTAGCGTAACTGCTAGAATAGATTTTTTTTGCCATTACTTTACAGTTACTGGCTCGTATTAAAAATGAGCTCTCAACAGAATTAGACCAGGGATCAATGAATTCAATTCTGTCTCATACTATATCTGTCAAAGTTTTTTGCTTGAAGGACCAACATCTAACCTAAAGAGACCATAAAGATTTTTAACTATCAAATGTTTAGGTAATGTCCACATATTCAACTAAATCTGAATATTTACCTGCTATCTTGAATAATATCAAGAACAATGGCTTCTCAAATCTGGACAAATTAAACAGTTAACAAGTATTAAATTGGAAGCTCTATCATCATTATATCATTATACATTCAACAAATGTAAATCTCTCATTCGGACAGACTGCCGCACCACAATTAGAATCACATCAGTATCCTGATCACACTAATTCACTCTCCTATGCAGATAAATGACACAACTGGATCTTTAACCATTTAGATTTGTCATACACTCTTCTACATTCTGCATTCATTTATAGGTGCATGTTTGGTTGGGATATTTCTTCAAACAATGACTGTGCAATTAAATATGGATATGGGTAAACCAGATAAACCCCAAACACTTGGACTTCAGTCTGTTGCTACTGGTCCTGTTCTCACAAATACACAAGCAAATTATAACCAAAGAGAAATAAAAACTGTACAAGAAAGAATGTGGACTGGAATTAGACTTTAATTTTAGACATGGAAACAATGATCCACACCGTCCACACACAATCACATGTTGAGAATAGCATGGCATACGTGCAGACAGCTGGTTATGTGCAATGACGTCTTTGATTTAAATGATCTGGAGTTTGAGTTGTGACTTTTATGAGCAAGGCTTATTAGCAGTCTGTAAATGCCCCTGCAAATGGGCTGATCTATATACAACATTTTTAAAAAATTTTAAAAGGACACATTTGGAGATAATTGCACGAACACGCTGGAAGTGAATTCATAATTTACTTGACATTCAGAATTATTTATTATCTGGTTAATTCACTCTAGTTTGAGATTTTTCTTAATCAGAACACTTGATCTGCAAGGAATGATGACAGTGTGTCAGTGTCTTTTCTGCATTAGATAGATAGATAGATAGATAGATAGATTCATACCACAATACATACAATATATGCTGCACACACACACAGTACTGCACATTTATTCAGGTAAAATGTGATGGCAGGCAAACTCCTGTTCAGATTATTTTAATATTGTTTTACTGAGGCTACAATGATATGATTTGTTCTTCTTACTAATAACAGTTACAGTGTCCAGAAATGAAAACAAAGCCAAAAAGCATGTGGGGATGTAATGGGGACAGAAAGGCTCTGCTAAACTCACCACTAGATGGTGGTAATTTCCCACCCCACTCCTATCAGCAGATGGATGCTTTTTCTAGTGCTTGAACCATTTGAGGTTCAACACATAAATTAAATTATTATTTAAAAAGTCTTAGATGCATTTCCCACTGTGGCAAAAAGAAGAAAAACATTTCAAGGGATCAGCTTAGTATGAACTGTGTGCATCTTCTGCAACCAAAAAAACGGTGTGTGGTTGCAGTGGATAACCAGACATTTAAGTATAGCAGAAAGTATACAGTATTTTTTTAAATTGATGAGGACTGTGGGAATGTGGAAAACACTGGGAATGTATAATGGAAACAGTGTAAATTGAATACAACATATCACTGTAAATAAGCTATTACTTCTCAGCCCATTCATCTTATGGGAGTGCAAAGCAGCTCCGGCTCCAACCAAATAACACACCGTAAATAACTCTGATGCTTGTGCGTACCTGATGTAAGCACAACAACCAGGATTAGTCTGCATGTGAAACATCATCGTGAGTAACACCTGTGGGCACGTCACAGGGTCAGAAGGTTGTGTACATCTGCTGATGATGAACACAGCCCATATGCATAGTTCAAGGCCCTGAGAGTCTGTGAAGACTTGAAGCAGCTCTGAGGGAATCAGGTGCTGCACTCACACTTCAGCATGATACACATCTAAGCACAGCGCTGCGCTTTTCTATGGGGATAGGTTGGAGTCTTTGTCTTCCCTTCAATCCCTTTGATATCTACGGGTGGGAAGGTGGCTGGGAGGAGGAAGGGGAGGGGGCAGGCATTTGCATGGAAAAGACAGAGGAAAAAAAATTGCTGAAGTGAGAGAGAGATAGAGTGAAGGAGACAAGGTGAAGGGTGGGATCATTCCTCAGTTGATGGGAAGCAAAACATTGCCTCCTGTTTCGCCTGTGCTGCCCAGGATCAGAGCGCAGAGCCACCATGGATTACTCTGCACATATGTTAGCTTGCTGTTATTTATATTCTGAAGTGTGAATAAGAAACAGTGGAGGGTAACTACATAAAGGAAAAGAAGATCGAGTCTCACATTAGTGTAAATATAGAACACTTAATTCTGCCAGTGGAACCACATGATGAGCCTTGAGACCTTGTAATAGCATCTTGTGACATGTAATCCTGATCCCTGTATCACAGCACTGTGTCTTGCTCCATATTGTTAACCGAAGGTTTGTATATCTTTGTTTCAGTGATGTCATGATGTTGTAGATGTATTACATGTCATAGAATATGTTATATGGCTTTAAAGCTGCGGCAATAAATATATTAACAATGGATCAAATGAGTATGTGTAATGTGAAAGCTGAAAGCACCTTTCAGCTCATTGTTTTGGTTTTCTGACCGTCCTGTTTAGATTTACTCTCGCTGTGCTCACCAGCTTGATTTTCAGATGCAGGTAGCAGATGGCGTTTTCAGGGAAAAGGCTTTGTTAAATCCACTATTCTCTATAACTCCCCATCACCAAACGGCAGACTAGGTTGTAAACATGGTGAAACATTTATCACCTAAAGAGCCAGACATTCCCTCCAGGAGCTGGTGGAGACCAGACTAGAGCTAAAAGGAAAGTGAATTTTGATAAATATTAAAGCCGTACCCATTTAAACCTGGGATATAATGGTTATCACTTCTTGAGACTGAACTGAAATTTTAGTCTTTCAGCTGCTGTATACACAGTGGACTTCTTCCTGATTCCTCTTGAGAGCACAGCAGCTTGATGTGTTGAAGGAACCAAGCTGAGTCACTCTGCATTAATCTCCATACCTGAGAAGAAAAAAAAAAAGGGAAGATGTCTGGAAATGTTCCCCAAGTCTGGAAAGCTGGTCACCGTGGTACCACAGCGCCGTGTCGCTCCCATCACCTCTAATGGGTGCGGGAAGGTTACTCTGTGTGGGTGTCTGCCTGTCTCTGTGTCTACTCCTGACATACAAGCTGACCGAAGTGACTGCGGACCAGATGGACCCTGATGCGGATGGCTTGATCAAGTGGAGCATTATCAGACCACCCACTCTGGCTGACATAAGCTGTGAGGGCTAAGCGTATTAGGAGGCAGGGGGTCCACAGGGACTACGAAGACACTTCAGAGTAATAAACTCATCAGGAGAGAGACAGATACACCTGTTCACTACAGGGTGACTGAGACAGAGGGCACCGAGTGGGAAAGAGGCGAGGAAGATAGAAGGAGGAGTGGTTGGGTATAGTGCACAGACAGAAAGAAAGAGATAACGGTTGAGGAGTGGGGAGAGGGAGATAAAGAGGGCGAGACTGTGACCATCCCCAGAGTCAAAATCGCCTTAGACAAGACAGACCGAGCTGGCCTAGTTGAGTCCAAGTCAGGCCAAACATCAAAGAGGAAATCTAAAATCCTGTTTTCAAATCCACAATCTCTTGAAATCAAAATGACAACTCCTCCTCGGTGTTGTCGAGCAGAATCGAGCAATTTACGAGTTCATTTTATCTTAGTCGTTTGATATCAGGAGTAATTGAGAGTCATTAAACCGAGTTCTCTAAAATAAGACCTTGAGATATCGTGTCAGAGTGTGAGACAAGTGAATGGCTTTCAACATGCAAATTCACAATGGTTTTTACAGTCGTCTAGCCTTGACAGACGTCGGCGGCGAACACGGGCAGGAGGCCACGTAGAGAGGAAGAGACAATAAAGTCCAGATAAAGTGAGACGAGATGTGAAAGAGAGGGTGAGAGAGACAAATCCGCTCCCTGCACATACAGTAAGCCCAGTGAAACCCAAATATAGACACTCTACGAGGTCACCTATATAAAATTGGTCGGTAATTTTCAACAATCCTACAACACTTGTTCTTCCTGAATTTCCAGAAATAATGCAGTGACCCATATGATTCTATCTCCTCTGTAGAAAATCACTTTGACCTATTTTGATGTAAAGTAGTCCATGTTCTTATTTCTGCCTTTTAATCATCTAAATGGACGAATTAGAGGAAACAGAAGAACAAGTTTAGACATTATTCAGTGACATTCAAAAAAATATTCATCTCCCTGCCAAGAGTCTGATATAGAGTCTGACATATCTTACTGAAGCATTATTATTCTCGTTATGTGTTAGGTGACTAAGATGACTTTGTGTTTCATCTTCAAATGTGAAAGCAGCGTCCTCTTTTCACAAGGTCCTGTTCTTCAAAATTTGGCAGGTTTATTAAAGTCTTAAATCACAAATTTCAGTGGGTTGCTTCAGTACAAACAACAGTTCCAGCTTGTTTCGGGTGTGTTTGTGCTTCTGTTGCAGATCATCTGTTTATTAAATGGTATTAAAAACAGGTGTACTTTGTTGTATCCTAACTGTTGAAGTAGGGGTGAAACTGTTCTATAGTTGATGACACTTCATTATGTAGCTCATGTGCGCTTGCAGATAGCTGAATTTAGATGTCAATAATGTATTAAATTACTATTTTGTTCTTCATTTACTATTCTTAACTACTTAACTTCTTAACTACTTGTTGCTCTCACCCCTCTCTTACCTGAGCAGATGGTAGGTTCCAAATTGGGACGACAATACCAGTCTTTGTCTGTAGTGAAAGATAAGGTTTCCTGAGAGGCTGCGGGTTTCGTTAGTAGATTTTACTCGAGCTTGATATTTTCTTTGTTGAACTTGAAACTTGTTTTTTTGTTAATAAGACTCATTTTTGAATGGGTTTCCGCCTACACATGTTGTATTGCTCATCATCCCATTCAAAGGTTTTCAGTGCCAATCAACATCTTTTGTCTTTTGTGGGCCGCGGTCGGTACATCATAAAACCAGAATGAAATTCATCTTTCATTATCAAGTAAGGTGAATTTGGAAACAAGTGGGAGAACAAATAGATTTAAAATGTAGTCAAAGATGTATGGGTTTTTGGCTGATTTACAGAAGCAAAGGGGAGCCAAGAGATTAGACCTTGAGCATATTTTAAATCAGATGGTCCGTGTATGTATGGACCATGTGTTCAGTCACTCGAATCAAGCCTTTTAATATCACTATTATCCTTGCTGTTGTTCTCATGAGATTGTGTAAAGCAATGTCTTGGTTTGCATAACTCAAATTGCTACATGAACATAGAAAAATGAACCTTTATTAAACCGAGTAGTTTCACATTGGCGGGCTGAGAGAAAAAAAAAAGGAATAATATCCTGCTAATAAGTGTTGATGAAAAGCTATTGTCTGTGTGTTGTTTGTCAGGGGGCCTCCTCTGTCACTTTGTGCAGTCTAATAAACACCTCTGTTTGTTGCTTTAATTAATCACTCTAATATTAATAAGCAAAACAAAAGCATTGCAGGGAAATGACTGCCCAGCTTGATTTTCTCCACAGGTTTTCAAACTGTTGTATGAAATATAAAGTGGTTTGGAACTTTCTACTTCATCTGATCAAGTTAAAAAAAAAAAAAAAAAAAAAAAAAGAAAACCCAAGAGATAAAGATGCAGCACTTTGATTGTTTCTGACAGAAGCAAGCCTGGAAAGAACAGATGGTTGATGGACATTTTTAATGCAGCGGATGATGATCAAAAATGATGTTATGCGAGTTGGTGTATCTAACATTTGAAAGCCCACCTATATGTCAAAGGGAGCTGTTGGTCTCGTCTCCTTGTCTCAGCGTGATACCTGGCTCTGCAGGTGTGAGGAGAGGTAATTATTTGCACATCAGGGTGAATAAAAGGCACACTGTCGGTATAACCATGAGCCTGCCGCTCATTACAGCACCAATTTCATGTGTCCAGTCTCAGCTGGCCAAACACGATTTGGCTCCTCAGGAGCACTAGATGATGCTACAAAGCTATAGGAGACGATCATAATTCATCTCTCACTCGTGTTCTGTTAAAAAAGAAGATATTATTCCTCTAAGAGCATGCTGAGAGCATTAATGTATGCAACTACACAGATGTCTTTATCCAGGGTGTCTGTGTAGAAGTACAGGTTGTCCAGCAGTTTGCTTGTGAAATCGAATTATAGTGTAACAGTACAAAGAAAGAATTTTCATAGTGAACATTCACGATCCTGCCATCCACCTGCCGAATGACTCACAATCCAAAAGTGGGGATTGTTATGAGGCAGTTACACAGTGAGCATTGATCAGGAAATATTTCTTGGAACATGCGAACGATGAACATTTGGTTGATGCAAAACACACACAGGGAAACGAAAGGAAACAGACACACAAACAGATGCAAGTTGTCCTTGATCATTAAACACACTCATCCTGTCCAATAAACATTGTATTTATTACCTGCGGCCCATGTAAAGATTCTTTGGAAATCATACAGACACATTTAAAAAGACGTGTAGAGACACACACAATGCGCAGGGCATGTATGGTAGGATTTTGTCTGTCAACCTCTTTGAATAAACCATTGTTTTTCTTGAGGCTTAATGATACTGCTAAGCCAGGTCAGGGATTTACTGTTCTGATGCAAAGACAACAACAGAGCTGGAAGAAAAGAAAGAAAGTGAGGCTGCATGGTGAACATATAAATTGACTCCCATGGTGCAAACTGTAAACCCTCATCAGTGCTTGTCTCTATCATACCTCTACCAGATGTAAGCAAACCTACTTCAGGGGTCTATCTGAATGTATACATGCACTGACATCTAACTTTGCTTTCCATCCATCCTCCTGACCTTGTTGTTTTAAATGCTGGCTGAGCACTGCTCGGCTTTGATGAACAGGCCTCTCTGGTAGGAACGGCCATTTTTATTTACTGTTATTAAGGTTTAAATGACGTTCATGAAGATTTAGGGCGTCGGTGTGCCTCGAACAAAGCCCTTGTGTCCCAAATTCCCTTTTTTTCATTCTTCACACGGCTACTTCTGCGGCTTTTCGTTTGCACAACCAAGTGCAACAACATGACTGCCGTTGAGGAGAGGCCGCAAGAAAGTGTGCAACACATTTCTGGGTTTGTGGTGTCCTTCTTCCTCTGTTACGGCAGACTTTTCACACTTCTTTGTGTTGCCATTTAGAACAGGTATATACCTTTCAACAAGTGTATAGACATCTCTTTGTAAAATCTAGTATATCTGAAGTATACTTAAACCTTTAATTCCTACTGTAGGTGTAAAAGTGGCATTGAGAGAGAAATAAAGATGCAAGAGAAGACATTCCAATAAGCAAGTGTGTGAAAGAGAGACTGAAAGTTAACTTTGTTTGCTGTATTATATGTAACTACAGCTTTAACAGTCTCTTTTAGATGCAGGGATTAGCCTGTATTATAAACAATGTAAGGGGTCAAATGCAGGTTGAACTAACTCTCAGTAAAGCGCGTCATATGCGGTTCACCTGTGGATATAAGATAAATATTAAAAGCTCAGACGCCATTATACACGGCTGCTGTAACTAATGTACAAAAGGCGTGTGTCTTTGAAGAATGAAAGAGACACATATCCTTAAAAATATCATCACTGCTACTGTCTCAGCTTCCATACGATCACAGGCAAAGACAAAGAGTTGCTCAAACCGTGTGGGAAACCAGCATTTCTCTGCTGCTGAACCACAGCAAAGCGAAGTAAACAATGAGGTGATACTCCTGCTCTGCCTCTAACGCTGCGAACAGTCGAAAAAGTGTAAAGAAGAGAGGCACAGATTCAGACGGCAAAATGGAAAAATTTATGTGGGAGACAAACAACAGCCAAGTAAAAAAAAAAAAATAGCGGTGAAAGAGGTGACAGTTTGCTGCCGAGAAAACTCTCCATGTGTAAAAGTCAGCTCTGATATACACTTTTTTCTTTTTTTCAGAGGTAGCAGAGAAAAAGCTCGCACTCAGACTCCGCACGGTCCATCTTCATGGTTTAAATTTCTTTATGACGGAAGCACTTTTTTTTTATCGCTCGAGGGAAGAAGAAGTGAAATCAGAGAGTGTTAGGAAAGGAGGAAAAGAGATTTCAGAAATGGGTTAAATAGTGTAGGCAGGAAGAGGCCTTCGCTCTCTTATTAGCACCTGAAGAAAGGCCATTGCCATTAGATTGAAATTTAATTTACGAAATAGTGTTTTAATGCAGCTGTTCACCAGCAGCCCATTCCAAATACGCTTTCTGTCAGTGCATTTCCTGAGGGCCATTTAATTGGGCTAATGAAGAAAGCTGCTAATGGCTGAGTTTATCTCTGGCAGCACTGGTGACATTTCATCAAGGCAGGTGATTTTCCAGCCATTGTTTAAGCTCAGTGTGTAGCATGTCGTAGTTGGAGAGGAGGAAAAAAAGTCAACATGTTATTTGGGCGAATAAAAAAAAAAAGGGAACAATGTGGTCTTGAGGAAAAAGGATTATTCAATTTCATTCAAGAGGAGATTGAATTATTTTCTAAATGTTTTCTGCATTTGCTCCTAATCATATTTTTTTAAAACAGCTGGCTCGCTGCTGCTCAGCATTTTGTCTTGTTCTACGGACTGCCCACGCGACCTGGAGACTTCAGAGGAAGGTTCACTTAATGAACAAAATATGCATCACATTTGAATAGACACACACAGACAACAGACACAGACACACACACACACACACACACACATTATAAGCAGATAGAGGCAGTGATGTGACATTTACCTTCATCAGTTATCAACATCTTGACATTAGTACATCAAACCTGCTGTTTAATAATGAGCTTTGGTCGCCATCTGACTAACGAATGGTTCTGACACTCTTGTCATTCCCTCCTGTCAGAGAGAAAGGTCAGCGAGAAAGTCAAAGAGGTTGAGACCCATGTTTATACATGGATCGACTACAAGATTATACCGAACAAAGCTGACATGTTGAAATTGCAATACCAAATGAAGGGCATGGCTAAACTCTAAAAAAAAACTACTGCTCTATGACAACAGTCAAGTCAAAAGATGACTAAATGTCCTCAGGGCCATGATCTGACATTTCTATGATATGTAATGATCTAAAATCTAAATGCTACAGATATGGGTGTCATGGTGGCTGCAATGATGTAAGATCTTTGATTACTGTTGTGTTCACCTTGATGCACTGGCCAGTGTGTTTCTGTACACTCCTAGTTAAAGATTATTTTTATTATTGAATAACCTGTTGAGCATTTTCACAGTTCATTATATTTTCTACAAAATGCCAAAAGTCGAAGGTGACGACTTCAAATTCCTTGTTCTGTTCAACAGTTCAGAACACAAAGATTTTGAAGGAAGCAACTATAGGAGCTATAAGAGACAGAGGCGAGATGAACTTAAATTTTCAGGCTATAACTGCAAAATGACAACACTGACAAAGACGATGCAGGATTTCCTCGTCACTTCACATACCCGCTGCAATCATTAGCTAATTACTCATCATTTTCCATCATATAACTTCCCAGGTCTTCAACACTTTTAATTACCTGCAAAAATGTTTAATACAATTACTGCGGCTTCTCAGGTGGCATAACAGACCTGCATAATAATCTAGGATAATTTCATAGATTCTTTATCAAGGCACTGGCACAGGGATTTTTCTTTTTTACTATTAAAACTTTAAATTTGAGAAACACAGATCTCTAAAGTAGATAGTTGGCTGTAGACAGACAGACAGACAGACAGACAGACAGATAGATAGATAGATAGATAGATAGACTTTATTCATCCCAAACTGAGAAATTGTTGACTTGACCTGTAGATGTAGAATAAAGATGAAAACTGGGGTGAGGTTCACAATGAAATCAGACATAATCCCAAAGTTAAGATTAACTACAAATAATAATAATAACAATAATAATAATAACAATAATAATAAAGTTGAATTTGTGCATTACATTTAAAAAATTCTCTCTGCTCTGAATGCTTCTAAAAGAATTTCAAAATAAAAGGTTGAGACCCCCCACCTAAAATGTTGTTAATTCACATGCGTTGAAGTGAATTTAAATCTGTTTGTCAGTTTTTTTGATGAACGTCTCAACCGACACTTCAGACCCCTTCAACCTGCCCCCCTTCCACATGTCTCCTGTTGAGTCCAACCGCACAGGTCCCCTTTTATTGTAAACAACAATGAAGTGTGAGATTTGAAAAAAACAGATGCGCCACCGGTGAACTCGGAGCCACCAATCATCTGCAGCCTGCACCCAGAGCGGCTCTTAAGTCCCGCCCCCTCCTCCCCTCCTCTTCAAACCCATTGGCTGCCGGAGGAGCAGCGACAATGTTTAATGCACCATGCGGTGTCCGGAGTTCAGTCAGTGAGAGGAAGCGTTCAATGCGCTCAGGGCTGTGCGGGACGTGCAGAAGATACTAAGTAACCACCGTGCGTGTGCATTAAAGAAAATCACCCTGCGTGGTTTTTTCCCTCACTGCTACACAGACTTGTGCCACAATGCGGGCTTGTTGCTGACCACCTCCTCTGTTTGTCTCTCTCTCTGTGGACTTTGACGGGGACGAGGACAAGGACACAACTGGGATCAGACCCTCACAGCTGCAACAAAAACAAAAAAAAATAAAAACACATAAAAATATTTTTTTGGATTTATCTCAATGCACATCTGGATTTTTTTTTTTGGGACTATTTCTCAGTTTTCCTTCCTGAAGAGCGGTGAGTCACTGCAGGCAGGAGGCGAAGCTGCAGCATCCTAATCAGACAGAGGAGACTTCAGCTCATTGACATTACAGTCATACTTTTCTGGTGCACTTTTTTTTTTTTTATTTCCACTGCAGCCTGCTCGTGCTTCGGAGGCTTGTGGCTTTTTTCCCCCCTGCACATAGAGGAGAAAGAGGATACGGGTGGTACCTGGTGAAGTGCTTTGGGAAGGAAAGTCTCCCTCAACCCTGCTGGTTTGATTTTTTTGTCAGATTATTTCCGGGACTATCACAGCAGTTTCTTTTGGTAAGTTTTCTTCCCTTTCATTTGTGCAATTTTGCCCACTTCTGTGGACAAGCATCCTTTTTTTGCATGCGCACGGATGCAACAGCTTCTTCCCAGCATCTTTGCAGCGAGAGACCGAGAGTATGAGTGGAGAGAATTACACGGCTGTGCTGAGATGTTGGCAGCTCATTTCCGATTTTTTTTTTTATAAGGCTCATTGTGAATATCCGGATTATGCGGATTTGTTAATGCGTGTAAGAGGCTCATTTTATGCACACTTATTCAAATAGCCGCCACAATAGGCCGTCTTCAGTTGTACGCCTGCAGGGTTACCATATTATTAAAGTTGCCCCTATTGCAGCTTCAGTCAGCATCCTCATAATGTGTGAATGGGACATTATCAGGCAAGGGTCAGGTCGACCTACCGCACATTAGAGGTGGATTTTAAAACTGCAATCTGAATGTTGTGTTCATAGTAATGCATGTAGTAAATAAGCTCCAAGGGGAATCATTACATCCCTGTGTATCAGCCCAGTGTCTTCCCAAGGTTAACTAATTGACAAGCTCTCCCATAATTGTGGAGATGAATTACACACGAGCCCCGTTTCATTTTTGGCTCAGTGGTGGATCTGATGTCTTACTGGCAGAATGGTGGCTTAGTCTATTTTTATTATGGGTGACTAATTGCCACATATACGTTATAATGAATCTATCTTGTTTCTGTTCTCCCTCTTAGGTGGAAATGAGTGAACGCTTACAATGACTATTCTGTTTGGAGACTGGATCGCGATTATTGCTCAGATGAGTCTGGGCGCTCAGCTGAATATAAATTAGGTGTTCGGCACCACAGATTGCTGGAAGAGGCAGAGGAAGAGAGAGAGAGACGGAGCAAAAGACAATCCACAAAGACAAATGCCAAGGCCTCACATGATGAACAGGACTCTCCGTTTGATCCCGAATAATACAAATACCAAATTTGAACAAAATATCAACAGGTCAAAGGAAGCATAAACACAACACTCATTATAGCAGCTTTTACGGAGTGGGGATGTATCTTTCTATTTTCTTTTTCCTCCTCTTATGGGCTCAAGCCCTGACATTGAAAAACTTGAATTACTCTGTCCCGGAGGAGCAGGGTCCGGGGACAGTGATTGGGAACATTGCCAAAGATGCCAGACTCGGACTCGAACAGATTGGACAGGGAGGACAGGGTAAGAAAGCCAACTTCAGGGTGCTGGAGAACTCGGCTCCGCATCTCATCGATGTGGACCCCCAAAGTGGACTGTTGTACACAAAGCAGCGCATCGACAGGGAAACGTTGTGTAAGAGGAACCCCAAGTGCCAGCTCTCCATGGAGGTGTTTGCCAATGACAAGGAGATCTGCATGATCAAAATAGATATTCAGGACATTAACGACAACTCACCCACTTTCCCCTCGGATCAGATTGATATTGACATTTCTGAAAACGCAGTGCCAGGGACACGCTTTCCCTTGACCAGCGCTCATGACCCAGACGCAGGGGAAAACGGCCTGAAAACCTATCAAATAACACGCGACGACTACAATCTCTTTTCCTTGGAGGTAAAATCCCGCGGGGACGGGACTAAATTCCCAGAATTAGTTATTCAGCGACCGTTGGACCGAGAAGAACGAAGCCATCACACCCTCATTTTGTCAGCCACGGATGGAGGGGAATATCCCCGGTCAGGTACCATGCAGATAAATGTGAAAGTTATTGATTCCAATGACAACAGCCCCGTGTTTGATCAGCCCTCATACGTTGTGGAAATTCCAGAAAATTCACCTCCAGGTAAAGTCCTGATCGATTTAAATGCTACTGATCCTGATGAGGGCAACAATGGACAAGTAGTCTATTCTTTTAGTGGCTATGCCCCAGAGAGAATCCGGGAGCTCTTCTCAATAGATTCAAGAACAGGGGTCATAAAGATTCAGGGCGAAATTGACTACGAAGAGAGCCCAGTTATTGAGATTGACGTCCAGGCAAAGGATCTGGGTCCCAATCCAATCCCTGGCCATTGTAAAGTCACTGTTAAAGTGCTTGACAGGAATGATAACTGGCCGTCTATAGGCTTTGTGTCTGTGAGACAGGGAGCCATCAGCGAGGCTGCACCTCCAGGCACTGTCATTGCTCTGGTTCGTGTCACAGACAAGGACTCAGGCAGGAATGGGCAGCTTCAGTGCAGAGTGCTGGGTAATGTCCCTTTTAAACTTGAGGAAAACTATGATAACTTCTATACGGTGGTGACAGACAGGCCCTTGGACAGAGAGGTGCAGGATGAGTACAATGTCACCATCGTGGCCAAAGACAATGGCATTCCTCCCCTGAACTCCACGAAATCCTTCACCGTAAAGATTCTGGATGAGAATGACAATGTTCCCCGCTTCACTAAGTCAGTTTACCTTCTTCAGATACCTGAGAACAACATCCCGGGGGAGTACCTAGGTTCAGTTCTGGCACATGACCCAGACCTTGGCCAGAATGGCACAGTGTACTACAGCATAATCAACTCCAACGTGAGCGGGGGTGATGTCAACACCTATGTTAATGTGAACGCTGCTAATGGAGCCATCTATGCAGTGAGATCTTTTAACTATGAGCAGATAAAGTATTTTGACTTTAAGGTTCTCGCTAAAGATGCTGGATCTCCACACCTGGAGAGCAACGCCACAGTGCGCATCAGCGTTCTGGATGTCAATGACAACATCCCCGTCATAGTCCTGCCCCTGCTCCTAAATGACACGGCTGAGATCCATGTGCCCCGTAATGTTGGTGTTGGCTACATTGTCACCACAGTGAGGGCGGTGGATAATGACTATGGTGAGAGTGGGAGGCTCACGTATGAGATCTCAGATGGCAATGAGGAGCACCTCTTTGAGATCGATCCAGTGACTGGGGAAGTGCGAACGGCCCACCCGTTCTGGGACGACGTGAGCCCGATTGTGGAGCTCATCATCCGAGTATCGGACCATGGCAAGCCAACTCTCACCGCCGCCGCCAGGCTCATCATTAAGGCCTCTGACGGACGTCCTCCTGATGGACTGCCGCGCACAAAGGACAATCAAAACTGGGACATGTCCCTGCCTCTCATTGTAACTCTAAGCATCATATCCATCATGCTTCTGGCTGCCATGGTGACCATAGCAATCAAGTGCAAGCGGGAAAACAAGGAAATCCGTACTTATAATTGTCGCATTGCAGAGTACTCGCACCCTCAGCTGGGGAAAGGCAAGAAGAAGAAGATTAACAAGAACGACATCATGCTGGTGCAGAGCGAGGTGGAGGAGCGGGATGCCATGAATGTGATGAATGTGGTAAGCAGCCCTTCCTTGGCCACCTCTCCCATGTACTTTGACTACCAGACACGCCTGCCACTCAGCTCACCAAGGTCAGAGGTCATGTATCTCAAGCCCACTGCCAATAACCTCAGCGTGCCCCAAGGCCACGTGGGATGCCACACCAGCTTCACAGGCCCAGTCACCAGCACTACAGACACACCTACTAACCGCATGTCCATCATACAGGTAAGGGAAATTGCACTCTCCTCCTTCACTGTTATGCCACCATTTTCACGTCACAGCCCTCAGCAAGCTCCCATTTCCTATATCAACGTTTGCCCCTTGTTTTGTAAAATGAAAGAAAAAGAAGATAAGGACAGGCAGAGGCAGAGAGGCCCAGGAGCACAGAGAGAGAAAAGAGGGGAGGGAGGGCTGAGCATTAGAAGGATTAAACAGTCATTCTGGTGCTCTCATAGAACAGAGCCAGTGACATCAACACAAATCAGTTGTGCTTGAAATATGTCACGGCAGGCTTTTGAAATCAGTTTTCATGTTGGAATTTTTCATTAATCACTCAATCACTGTCATTTCATTCCTGTGGAATAAAGACTTTAGCCTGTGGCTGAGCTATAAGCAGGTATGCGTTTTTTTTTTTTTTTTTGGATGGACCAATTCCATTTTAAACTGCCCAATTATCCCACAGACATTTGCACGTCGTCATCCAATGATTGGATTTTTTTAAAAACTAAATTTCATTTGGGTTCTATTAATATCTCTGCACACAGTAATAGTAACAGCTATAATGTCATATCAGGAGAGTAAAGTTACTGCACACAGTGACAGATGCTTTCTGCTGTTTATACCATCACATCAGTCACAAAATTCTGTCGCTCTTTGTGGTTAATTCTTGTGATTTTTAATTCTTAGAGATTAGCAGATTGTACTTATTTTTGCAGCTACTTTATACGTCTTTGTGTGGAGTACTTGGGTGTATAAGCCTCTAACGTGATAACTTCTCTGTGTCTTTGGCCTTAAGCCCATTAAAAGTCTGTCGTGTCAGACGAGGATTAAGGCCTGCTTAAGACAGTGGTATGTAATGCTGGGGATAATGGGCAGTTGTAGCAAAATAAACCCTCTTTCTGATGTTTACTTATTGTTGAGAAGTCAAAATCTCAGTATAATTTGAAGGGAATAATAAAGAGTCCTCACTTAGTTTTATTGTGTTATGTTCTGCCTGCGACCTTAAACTATTTGGCATAATTGGAGACCGACATTATTTCCAGTTACATCTTATTGGACTGTAACCATTAGTCTCTCGATTAGGCGCTCTGCCGTCTTTCCTATCCCACTATTTGCACTGGACGTGGATGTGACGATGACTGTGATCAGATGTGACGTGTTCCCACCAGGGAGGACGGCCACTGTCTGTTGTTCCCACTCTCAGTCTCAGCCCTGCTTCTATTATGAGCCAGCTGCGTAGGGCAAGGGTCAGCACAAAGACCGTTAAGGCTTCCTAATCAGAGGGACAGAATAATTGCTGGTCCATTCTGCAGGCTGTTTCTCTGCTAATGTAGCGATGATGAATTAGACTGTGCGGGGCTGTTGCACACCCATTTTGAGCACTTTTTTTTCTCCCCCATTCGGATTCTCAAAGGGAAAACGAGCAGGAGCAGCAACAACACATTCCTTCGTGTCTTGTTTACAGAGGGTCCCCTCGACGCATCAGGCGTGCAGGGTGCTCTATTGTATAATTCAACAGAAACCTGTGTAGAGGGAGATGGCCTGAGGCATTAAGTTTCTTCAGAAGCTGTACAGAAGCGTATCACTTTCCTCCCTCCTCTCTGCTTCTGCCTTCTCGCTCTCCGTTCGTGTGCACAGTAAGTAACCTGAGTCCGAGGAGAGTGGCTATGGGAAAAATGTCAGGAAACAAAGACAGAATTCCCCTTCCATCGATCCCAAGGCCTCTCAGCCCATCTGTCACTACAGTTGCCGTGGGACGAGAGGCTAAATAGGAAAAATAAATAAAGAGATGGATAAAGCGTGAGAGCATATCGCCTATCAGTCAGCTTCACAAGGGCACCTTAGTGCTGCTGTCTTCATCTGCACCTAGTAGGGTTACTGTAACTGCCTGCAACTCCCAGTCTCTCTCCACGCTGCCGCTGGCCTCTAATGATGTTTTATAGTGGTGCACTGGTAGACAGCCTGGGCTTGGTCTCTAGCTGGGAGAGGGGAATAACATGAACATATCAGCAGAGCTCTGCTGGCCTTATCATTGTCACCACCGTGCCAGCGCCCGGCCCAGTGGAGAGCTTCATTTCATTTCTAAAGAGAATTCCTGGGATAAGGAGATGGATGATACGTAATGATGCCTAATTCCGCTTAAGGCGTTGAAGGGAATTACTTAGTGTGGAATCAAGGTTAAAACCAATCTGCTGCAAAATTCCTCAAAGCCCAGGAAGAAGGGATTTCAATAATTCGCTCCAAAGAGTGAGCCTGCGCCCACTCTTTCTTGAATATGTTTCAGGATTTTGTCCCACATTATGTTGAGCTCCAGCGGCTGTGCCAGGCGGTGGCCCTCTGACTGGTTCATAAGTTTCTCTGCCGCTCTCTCGACACCTTTTTTTGAGAAGCTGCCCTCATTGTTACCAAACATTCAAAGACTGCTGTGTCATTACTTTTAATTTGCCCATAATTTATCATATTGATTTGTTTTGATAAGTTTTGAGTGTTGTAATTTGATTCACCATGAAACTCTAATTAAACAGAATCCTGTCTCGGTGGGAAACCATCCATGTTAATAAGGTGCAGGTGGTACGGAGGCAATGGGGGGAGTCTGAAAGGCTATTAAAGCTGCCTTTAGGTGGCGGCATTCTGCCTTGTGTTGGGTGGCATTGAGATAAGGGTGTCAAGGAGAAATGGGGCTCTCGCCTCTGCTGACTTGACATTGTCACTTGTCACTTGGTGAGGAGGCTCTACTGCGCTAATGAAAAATGTCACACATGAATACATAATAAAGGCATGGAATATAGAATGTTTTTCTGGAATAGCCTGCACGACAGCATGTTGTTTCAATTATTTTGAATGACAATCCCTGAATTTACCAGAGCGGACACTCCATGATTTGTATATAAATTAGAAAAGCAAGGTGGATTTTTCTTGTAACAATTTATGAAAAACATCAAGGTCTTTGATTGAATTCTCAAAATGACTGGCAGCTAGATACCTATTCAGTGATTTTAAAGAAACCAGAAGAAACAGTTGACTGGGTGTCACTTCAGTAGCATGTGTACAGTATAGGAGATAAAATTTCCGCTCCTTTGATCTGTTCAGGTTCAGCATGTGCACACCAACAATGTAGCTGGAGCAGATGTTGAAAATGAATGCTTCCAGGAATGGTCTTACTCTGCATAATTTAGGGAGATTGTGTGTGTGTGTGTTTGGGTGTGTGTGGGTGTAATGTCATTGTGTATTCCAGGCATGTGATTTAAGCCTTTAGCTGGCAGGCTCCGTGACAGAGCCCCTCTCTTTTATGAGCGAGACAATCTTGCATTTGTCCGAACCTTGAAACACCCTTCCTCCAAGAAACACACACACACACACACACACACGGACGCTCGTGCACAAAACACGCAGATGCACATGTAACCGGGCTTGGGCTGTTTTTAGGGATTCCACTGAAAAGTCTTATCAAAGCCTCCGCTGTATATTGTATTGAAATTGCTCCCACACTTCAGTGGCCACTGAGGCAATGAATAGAAAAGCGCTCTTTATTTCATTTCTCTCCCTCTCCCTTCATCTTCAGATAACTGCTTTCTTCTGGAGCTTTCCATGGAATGAGTTTGGTAAACCTGAATGTACCGAAGCCTGCTTGCAGACAGGATTTGAGCAGCTCAGCAACTAGATGCACAATCACATATAGGAATGAGAGACAGTTCAAGAAGCCATTTGTAATTTGTGTACTTTGGTCCCCCAGTTGAGCTCTTCTGGGCCACTAGGCCAGATTTGTTTTATTTGAACTTGCCAGTACATAAAAAAAAAAAAAAAAAAATCAGCCAGCCTTAGGGTGTATCTTCATATTTCCTCAAATAAATCCAGTGCTACTGTACATAACACTACACGCTGAAATTCTGAATTATTAATAGGCGGTTTTATTTTTCTTCATCTCTCTCAGGCTCATATGATAGATACAACTGAGAGGAAGTGCCTTCAGACCACAGTATGCTGCTCCGGGGAACAACACCAAATTGTGTTATCTTTACATAACCAAAATATAGAAATTTTGTCACTCATTGTTTCCTTTATTAGCTGCCATTGCTGCTATTTCAATTTGCAGCGCCGCTTGGCTCGATACAAATGCGTCAGTATGTCTCGAAGCTGTAGCAGAAGTGTAACACACAGCACAAAACAGCAGCTATATTTGCATCCTCTTTCATTAATAAATCATGACGTTTAACAAATCAGAGGGAAGCGGAAGATGTCACGATAAACATCAGAGGTCTCTGGCTACATGCTGTATTTGTGAACAGGGGGGGAAGAGGCGGGCAGAACACGGGGCAAGTGGGAAACACAAGCTACTTAGTTTCTGCAGAATTTGGGCATTCATTTACTCTCCCAGCGTCTGTTTGCAACGTAAAGGAAGCATGAGAGAAAGTGGAGATGACTGTAGTCGCCTCTTAAGTAGCCCAGTGCTAATTACATTAACGAGTTTTAGAAAGAAATCTGCTCTAGTACTAAGAAACACCACCAAGGTCTTTATCCTTTACCCTCACTTTTAATGTTTTCTTTGGCCACTATTTCCATGAAAAAGCATTAAGCAGACTCAGGCTGAAAACTCTTCAAAGATTTACACAATTAATAGTTCATTTGCAGATACATATTACGAGTACCTGGAAAATTTGTTTGAGATTGGAGGGAGCTGTGGAAGTGAATGTTTTATTTATTGCGAGTTCTCAAAAATCCAAGTAACCCTGTTAAATAATTGAATACAAATGTAGGCCCATGACGCTGCCCTCCACTAGACACAATTTCCTCCTGTAACTTATAGTAAACTCCAGCAGAGATGGAAATAGATGGATATAAAACAGACTCAAAACAGTTCTGTATGTTCGCTGTTGGTCTTATTGGTCGGCCGCTAGAAATCCTTTCAGCCAGCTGTTGTGCATTCATGTGCACACAGCACTTATCTGTGCTGCATAATTTAATTATTTTAACAGACCTCCCAACCTGGTAATGCAGGCCAACAAAGGAATTTTTTTTTTCTTTTCTCCAAGTGCAGAGAAAGAGACAGGATATGAGAACACGATGTTGACCTCCGTGCTAGCCAGACTGGCCGGACACATTAAATCAATTTGCTTGGTTCAATAGGAAGCAGCCTATTGGAGATGACATGGGCACGATAATAAGACTGTGGATTGTCAGTGGACATTCACTGTCGAGATATTGTCTGTTTGTGTGCGCACGAGTGTGTTCCTGATCGTGGGGGAGTGGATGATCAGGACTCGTCCGCCTATGTCAGTGACACCGGCACGACAAAATATCATGTCATATTGTCGTGCCATTGTGTAGCACGGTTTAATTTCCATAGGCAGGCTGGCATTTTAAGTGGTATCTGGTCATCCTATCAGACTTAGTAATTACTTTTCTATTCTGTATTATCAGGCTACAGAGAGCTTGACTTGTTTATTTTGCCAGTTATTTTGTGTTTGTTGTGATTGGTTTTTTTTGTGTGTTTCCCTGACCCCGCTGATACTGCCAGTTGCCCATATTTCTCTTGAATTGAAGGTGCACACCTACACCAGATGGATCTGTGCATTTTGTGCCCGACAGTCCTTTTACTGTAATGTGTTTTCTTTTTAATACAAACTCCTTCAATACTTGCCATTTTAGAGAGGGGAAAAAGAAGAGATCTGTGCATGCCTCCAGTAGATTTTGAAACGTTTACCTTGGTGCTGCTGGCATTGTGCTCAAACAACTCAGGCACAAGGAGCCAACCTAGCATCAACCGAGGTCACAAAAACAAGAGAACAAAACATAACCTTCACAGTGGAGGAATCTAAAATTCAGCTGCCATGTGTCTGCGTCTGTGTGTGTGTGTGCACACGTGCACACATGCTCGTGCACCTGTGCTACCACCAGCTGTGCTCTGAAGCACCGGTCTTGCTGGTTCCCTCAGATTGGAATGGGCTTCCCTGTAGGGGTCGCCTGCCCCCCGAGGGCTCTTAGATCCCTCCTGGGGTCTTTAGATTTAACGTTTCGAGCAGCAGGGCGCCGGAGCTGCAGCAATAGACGGCTATATACAGTGTGGACGAGTGACCTCACATTAATGTGCGCTGAGATGCACAGCACACAGAGGGCTCCATCGGCGTACATGGCGTGGCGATGTATTCTTTGAACTGCCAGCAGCTGGGTCTCCTTGCTGTAAATCAAACACTTTCAAAGTCAAACAAAGTGGAACTTGCTCTGCTGTGTCTTGGCACGACTCCAACCTGAGAGCTTTTATTTCTGCCACATCGTCTTCACTTTGCCCCCCAGGCATGTGCTGTAGAAACAACACGTGGCTCAAAGAATGAGTTATGCGAATCTGTTCTCACCTTCTATCTCATTAGTATAAGAGAAATGATTTATCTCTCTCCTCCTTGATCTCTCTCTCTCCTTGTCCTTGCCTCCTACAGTTCAGCACTTCTTCAGCTTCATCAGTAATGTGATTAATTGATTGGAGGGACATACCATGAATACCATCTCATTTGCTCTAATTTCACCTTACTACATGTCAAAACAAGCCGCCATAAAATGGCCATCCCTGCCTCATACAACCGCCGGAGTGCATTACTGTCGCTCAATCTGGAAACAACGGTTTGCTTTGCAATCTGAGGAGCGTTTTTCTCAACAGTGTAATCCTGCCAGTGTATGTTTGCAAGCTTGTGTGTGTGTCTGAGAAGGTCCGACACTCTAATAGGAGAGATCCCACTGTCTCCTCTGTTCCTGCTTATATCTGGAGCACAGTTTGAAATCTGACTCCCATGTCTAAAGCCCTGTGTGTGTCTGAAGGGAATTGACAGCCACTGTGTTTTGCAGTGGCTGCTATGTGTTTGTGGCAACAGAGGCCAATGAGTCGGCACTCTCAGATGTTATTGCCCAAACAAAAGGCCCACTAAGTGGTGGGCACACAAGATTTGTCATCAAACATTTGACTGTGTCTGCTCTTCAGGGTGGCAGTGGTGATGCTGAGTGCTAATGGTGTATTGAAAATGGTATATTTGGCCAGTTTCATCTTTTTCTACTCTACACAGATGTACTCAATTGGCCCCTCACTGGGTTTATGTCTTAGAGAGAAATCTTTTTGGGGCCTTTAGCATTCAGATCAATTGCTGGTTTGCTCCGTTTCTTATTGATTTTTGCTCTGTTTGGTACTGAAATACTGTATTTCATTATCTATCGCTCTGAGCATTGCTTAGTTTTAGGAAAAAAAAAAAGAACTAGTGCTTGCTCTCTCTCTCTCTCTCTCTCTCTCTTCCTCGCTTCCCCTCGCTCTCGCTTCCTTTTTTCGGATTCCCTTTCTTTCTCTCTGCTCTTGTCATCTCAGATAAGCGTTGCAATTGCTCATGTTACTGACGACCCAAGCCAAATTCATAATGATGAGATTATCTTGTCAACAGTACAGAGTGTATATGTCTGCCGTATTGATCTGTGCACAGTCTTAATAAATGAAGTACCTCGATGGAAGCGTTGGCTCAATGATAACTCTGAACAGATCTGGCTATTTATACACTCTCAATGCTGCTGAGATGATGAATGGAACTTGTGCATTCTGCCCTTCTCCTCTTTTTTCCCTTTTCCTCCTCTTGTCTCCTCTCCTCGCATATCATCTCCTCTCCTCTCCTGTTTCCAGATTGATGGGGTAAAGCAGCCCCTCTCCCCATGCACATTGTCTGAAGCGCGTCCTCTTTGAGGTCACGTTGACATGCTGAGTCGATGTACTCCCAGGTGGAGAGACATGGGTGCTGCTGTGGGAGGAACCAATCAGATTGACTACAGGGGAGGGGAGGAAAAAAAAAATTACCAGCGCCGGAGCTCGGGCCTGTGTGTGTCTTTAAATGACTGAGGTTTCAAGGGGAGTTTATCTGTGCATTTGAAGAGAAGGTCAGCAGGGTTTAGAGCTCGAGATTATGTGTGATTGTTTCTTCTGTGGGCCAGCTGATTAATGCTAAAGCTGGTCTGACAGATTCTTAATGCACCGTAGACGCACTTAAAAGAGACTGAGAGGAACTGGCGTCCAACACTTTGACAACAGAGCATTATACTAAAGCCTTTACTGTCAGTTTTTTTTTTTTTTTTTTTTACCCAGGTGTATGGACAGTATCCTTCCTGTCTTCCCTTCCTCCATTTCCCGGCCCCTCCGTTACTCAGATACCTCTGACCCGATGCATATACAGTAGATAGGTCACCTTGAAATGAAGCTAGACATAGTCCATCTGCTGTGTGTGTGTGTGTGTGTGCGTGCGTGTGTGCGTGCGCGTGCATAGAGAGCCAGAGAGGGAGAACGCAGGTGTGTGTGTGTGTGCATTTGTGCATGTATTGATATTACACACATGTGCGTCTGTGTTTGTGTGTTTATTTATCTGTGTCTGGCCTTCGTTCTGGGCTTTGGGAAATATCTAAAATCCTTTCATCCACAGAACGGCTCTTCCTCCATCAATTCGAATGGAATAATTTTGTTCTTTAATGTCTTTGCTCACGAGCTTTCAGCTTCTGTCTCGTTAACCTGCAGAACTAGACCACATTTTGCGGATTGTTTGATTCAAAACTAAATTCTAACCCGCTTCTTTCTGTAGTCAAATCTGATGCTAATACTGGATAAGAGCGCTTAGTGATATCATTTGGAAAGCGTAGTAAACGTGTGCTTTTAGCAGCCTGAAAACAGGTTGACTGTGTTTCATTTTCAGATTGCAAGGCTGTAAGCACTCTGTACTATTTTCTAAAGAACTTAAAGTGCAATGCTGGCTTACTGTAAATGGCGAGCGAGCTTATTTAGATATCACTCCAAACACTGAAGGATACAGACTTTTGTTCAGTTTATATTGTAAATGCATTTTTGTATTGCAGTTTGTTTGATCACATTCTTCCGTTGAGTTGTAATTTCTAATTAGTTGTATAAATCCTGTCATCTTAAGAGAGAAAACATTGTGGGTCATGTTTATTTCTTCAAATGTAATTCGAGAAATGTGCACGTTTCCTTTCTTGCTGAGAGTTAGATGAGAAGATTGACTCTCCACCGCTTCATGTGAAGCTCCAGTCAGCAGCTGGCTCGGTCTGAAGGTAACAAAAATCCCCCCACCAGCACCTCTAAAGCTCACAAAGTAATTTGTTACAGCTTGTTTGTTTCACCACATGTAAAAAACGACAGAATGTGGTTTTACGGGGGTTATGTGTCAAACTCTTTCTTGGCCAGGAGCAGCGATTTCCTGGTGTCTTGTCGTCACCAGGAGGTTCATATTTAGACACGAGAGCAGTATCGATCTCTTTCAGCTAACTCTGGAAAAGAAAGCAAACAAGTGTTATTTACCAAACTGTTTCTTACTCTATAAGTATCCTACATCTGTGCTCGTTCTTATGTACGCTTACATTCAGGCATGCATACGCGTCTTAAAATGTACTATAGGCTTCTGTAGCAGCTTTGGATTTTTGGCCTGAGTTTGCTTTGGATTAATGAGGGTGAAGCAAGGTCAGTGCTGACTCGAGACTTCAGTTAACGGCAAAGCTGTTGTAACTATTGATGAGCAAGTACTGAATGATTAGTAGCTTACAGACCAAGATCACATACTGCACCCTTTCTTTTTTTTTACTGCTCCCCTCACAGTTTCAGCTGTGTGTAAATTATTCAACATCAAGTAAACTCCTATGTCTCCAACCCCTCTACGCCCCTCCTCCCAAAGTTAACATATTTTCCTTTATCAATAATCATAAGTCTGATCCCAGCTGTAAGCTACAGAGCCTAGACTGGCTGGTTTAATGTGTCTACACAAAATGTCTCAAGTAGTGAGGGAAAACAGTACTGCTATTTTAAGCAAGCTGGCAAACTGCTGCGTTAGGGGGTTTTTGTGTGTTGGAATAAATATCTGTGCCAAAAGCTACATTTATCATTTACTCCTGGGGCTAAACTGCCACAGATGTGGATTGTGTTGATAGGAGTACAAACGCGCCGTCTTGTGTCGCCCCTCCTCCTCCTCAGAGCCGGAAAAGTTTCCTCTGAGCTGAATTCAGAGATGGCAGCTGAGACTGAATTGGCTGCTGAGTTGTTGTCAGTGTTGTCGTATTTGTAAAAGATAATGCTGGTAGGAGCTGCAGACATACAGAAGTAATATTGGAGAAGATAATTGCAAATATAACACTTGTAATTCTAAAGTAAGATTAACTAGAGACCAAAAATAAAAAGATAGAGTCTCCTGTTTCAGTCGGACTCTTCTTGTCAAGAGGCCTGTGATTCAGATTTTTTTTTTTTCATTTCATGTCCAGGTTCTATTTAATGATTTTCTTTGTGTGGTGAAGTGTTGACTGTCAACGCCTGAAGAGACTGCCTCATTATATTGCACTGCACACAGGTGTGACTGCGCCTCATAGTAATGGCTCAGGAATAACACATATACACACACAATCTCTGACACCAATTCATTCATGTATGTTTATGTCATTAAAGGCACAGGTGCTGTGTTCCACTGGTGCAGTGACGTATTCTTAGGTCTTGTTATTTTTGCTTTTTCTTTAAAAAGGATTTAAATATACAATACTACAAATATCCAAGTAAAAATCAGACTATAGAGAAATCATTTGCAGTTTAAAAGACTTTCCAGTGTAATTAGTAGATATGGCAAAATTGTTATGCACTGTGGCAATAGCTGATGTAGCACCCCGATTCCAAAAAAAGTTGGGACTCATAAAACATAATTAGAAACATAATGCAATCATTTGCAAACAAACTGTGCTTAATGACAGCAGTTTTACAAAGTCTTCCCGAGCCCATGCAGTAATATCATTTATACAATCATGTGTTCAGAAAGTGTTGAACCTCACTCCATCCTTGGTTGTGAACGACTGAGTCTTTCCAGGATGAACCTTTCATACCCAATCACGATACTATCACCTGTTACCAATGAACCTGTTTACCTGTGGAATGATCCAAAGAGGTGTTTTTGTGGCACATATTGTCTTTGTACTGTTTTCGATTGAGCATATGTCAAAAGGGATTATCAAGATTATCAGTGTCCCATCTTTTTTGGAATCAGGGTTGTGTTTAGTCCTGGTGGACTCACGAGGCCATGAGCACCAGATCCCTATTAGTTGTTGCAAATACAAAACAGTTGTATAACTGCTGTCCTATATTCTGTCTCAAAGGTGTAGGTTCCTTCACTGAAACACTCATCCTGAATTCAATTAATTCCCAACTAGAGGTGTATTGTAAAATGGGTCACAGTCAAATTGGTTTTATTTACTTTACGTTTAGCGAAAAAATGATGTTGACAGTTTGCTGTAGTGTAGAGCCTCAGTTGTATGATTCCAATGTGGCAGCTTATTGTAATCTTTACCCGAGGGGATGTTGGTCAACATCATAACAGTTTATGGGTAATGTCCTTTTGAGTTAGATAAGGATGATTCATTCAATAATAGCTTCATCAGCCCATTAATAAATCAATTACATGCATAGGAGTTAAGGAACAGATTATTATATATTTTTTTGTAATTTGAGGTAAACAGATTATTCTGTATTACTATATGCCTATTAAGACAAGCCTCCTGAGCCATTTTGTTTATGCAGGATTTAGTTTAGCCCATCATTTGATTTTCCATGCATCATAAATAGGCTAGACTATAAGATCTCCAACACCTGTAATGCTATGTGAGTGTGGACTGTGGGTGTGTAAGTGAGTGAGAGAAAAACAAGTTCAAGGATATGCACTCTCTCAGGAGGTTTGCATTTTATTATTTTCTACGTGAGTTGATTCTTAAGATGATAATGACAGGCTTAAGAATGGAGTTTAACAACGCTTTGTTGACCATCTCTCAGACTCTGGGGGTCTGTTTATCCCTTAGAGTTTTCTTTTCATGCTCTTTAAAAGTAATTTAGTCTCCAAAATTAAATGACAAACATTATTACACAGGATGAATGCGCTCTACAAAAGCGGCTCTTAGAAAACCGAAAAAGCGCACTGATGGACTCTTTAATAGCTTTTACTCTTAAAGGCAAATGCAGCTATCCCCCTTGTACATAAGGAAACTACCTTAGAAATGAGACCAAAGTAGTCATTTGTAGACAGAAGAGAAAATGATATCTATGCTTGCTCGGGCTCTTCCTCGAAAGGAATAATAAAACAGCCGTAACCGCACAGGTTGAAGGAAATCAGCTTTGAAGTAGTGTTTTTGTCTCGTCTCTCTTGATGAAGAGATGTAAGCACGACCACTTCAGTCCTCCCTCTGCCCCTGTGCACCCCTTCTTTTCTGTCTTTGCTTTTTTGCTTTTCACCTATCGATGATTTCAGTCCTCTGTTCAGTGTGTGGTTATCATAACAAGTCATCTCTTTCATCCGCACGCCATTTTCTCACTGTATGAAGTGTTTTTTGTTGAGACCGAGGATGATTTAAAAAAAAAAAAGGAGTTGTACCACTACAATGACGCTTTTCACCGAGCCCCCAGTAGCCATCTCTAATAACACCGTATGGTCAACCAAAATAATAGGAAATCAATGTAAGTGGTTGCATATTAATTATGAATATTGTGTCTTTGCTGGTGTGCAGAGCATATGCAAGGGAGAGGTCACGCTGTTTATGCAACTGTATGTAAAAGCCTCCAAAGTGCTACTTAGTCCTATTAAATGAAGGAAAAAGCCCTGTTCCACACCAAATGAACACACACACACAAATACAAACCAATGCAGTTATGTTATGAATTATGAATTATGAATTATGGCAAACCATGATTAACAAGATGAGACTATTGAGTTTGATTAGAGCTGCCTGAGTCACCAGCCTTGTAGTAAACCAGCAATTTTACAAAAAGCCCCATAGTAGTTCTATAAAGGATGCAGTCACAATATTTCAATGCAGTGGCAAGTCTAACACGTGTCGACGTGGGCGACTTTATTCAGCCTGAGTTCTATTAGATTTGTGGTACTGAAGTCGAGTTCAGTACAATTAGAGATGGGGAAGAGAAGAGAGACTGTCAGTCGGAGAGATACTTTAAGTGACTGATCACAGGGAGTGGGACAAATAATCGATATATTCTGATACACGCCCTCGTGGTATGTTATCGTCACACTGGCACTAATTTCGCAGCGCGTTCTCTGAGGTATTTTCTTCCTTTCCTGCAGACATTTCCAAAATATTCTTTGGTACATAGTGTTCAATTTCAGCTGCCCGTAAAAAAATTGAAACCTTTTCATCATGCCAGAAAAGGATGCATCATTGTACTTGCATCCAGTCCTTTTAGGGTTTACAATGCTTTGTACCAAACAAACCCAGAGCCTTAAACATAAGTCACATGGAGTGCCCGCTCACACATTCATGTGACAGTTATGATAAGCTGCCACCCTGTGACAGACATTGCGGTATAAAGGAAAATCAACACAATTTATGCAGGTGACTCACAGTAGCCAATCATCCTGCACAAAACCCTGCTGCGAGGGCTTATTTATCATCTGCCGTGGTCTGACCAGCAGAAAGTGTATGAAGTCAGTCAAGACAACTGGACTTTATACCTCATAGATACCAAGCAACGGGAGATGATGCATCCTGCATCTCAACATATTCGGATAATGAGGGCTTTGCACAACATTCACAGTTGAATATGCTCCGTGGTTTTGGCGCCAGTGTTCTGTATGTTTTCGGTACAGGTGGAAAAACAAAATCTTTTAATTTGTTTTGGAAAAACTCTAAACTTTGCCCCGTGGGCCACAAATCCTGCTGTCAAAATGTAAAAAAAAATAGATAGTGAAAGATCTCCAGCTGAAATGAGCAGAACTAAAGGAGCAAAGTAGAAGCTGTGTGGTTCAAATGAATAACTCAACAGACTAGGTGTGAATGCTCCCTTACAGGTGATTCTCTGCACTGCAAAAAGAAACCTTTTCTAGTCTTATCCTTAACTTTATCCAGAGGTTTGCTGAGCAGGCATGCTCGACTTCAGCTGTGCCTCATGTCATTCTTACAGCTGTTCTTGTTCACACTTGGAAGATGGTAAAACTACCAGTTTGTAACTTTTTTTTTTTTTTTTTTTTCCACAGCTCACCGGGGCACCTTGGAATTATACAAGAGCTTTTGAGTGTTGCTGACATGTGGTAGAATATTACAGAACTCCTTTTTCTTTTTAGTTTGTTATTCTTGGAGGTAGACATACTTCAGAATCATCAATTGGTGCACATGTTACTCTCTCTTTTCCTGTTTTACACCGTTTTTCTTTGCAGCAAAAAATAAGGGATGCAAATACAAATGATGAAATATTTATCCTCTAAATAAATCTCAGACTAATTGATATCATTTTTAAAATTGTTTTATTACAGAACATCGGAAGGACAAAAAGGAGACACAGAAATCACTTCCTTCTAATAAGGCATTCTCAAATACTACAACTGCATATTATCAGCCTGCATAACCTGCCAACACTTTGTAAACGATGTCCAAGCAATCCTCTCTCACCTTGAAATCCAAACTTGTCTTCAAATGTGTAAGAAGTCTCTATTATTAAGCACTGTCCAGAATCATTAGCAAGATGTCCATCTGGGCTGATAAGGGCCTCAGTGTGGTTGAAATCTGTCTAGTCTCCATTTACCGGCACTTCCCCACTTGTCTGAAAGTCATTTGAACCGGACCTCTTGTAAGTTATTTGGGAGATAGTGGGAGATATTTAGCAGGCAGTAGACTGTGATGGCTTTAAGTTCACTTAAGTCCCCTGATTGATTGGTGTGTTATCTCCAAGAAGATGTATAGGACCAGCTAATTAGATTTGATCACTTACAATTGCTCCGCAGCCACTAGGTAATCAATGCAGTCTAATTATTGTCTAGTTTCTCCGCCCCTTTTTCCTTACTTCCTTTATCATCCTCTCGCTTTGCCTTTTGGGCTTCCTTTTTTAGCGTTTTACGTCTTTTATTTCCTGCCTCTGCCTGATCCCACTTCAGCAGCGTGTCTTTTCTTTCCTCTAATCTCAATTTCTCTCTGTTTCATCCTTTACCCACTCTTCCCATTTGGCTGTTGCTGAGCTACTTTGACAGTTTTCCAAGTGGGGAAAAAAAAAAAAAAATCGAGTTCCTTTGGTGGTTACGTCACACGCACGTACAGGCACACAACAAAGACATAGTTTATCAAATTAAAAACTGCAGTCCAGATCCTCTTGGCTCACCGACAAGGTTGCGGTGGATTTGGAACCAGCTCACACCTTCTGACACGAAGAAACATGCACTCACAACGCATACACACAGAGTGAGTGCTAGGAGTGTTTTTGGAAGACAGTAAAGGACAAATGCATGTATCATACCTCGCAGGGTAGGTAGAGGGAGGAGGTGCGCTCTCTCGTTCTTGTGAATAAAAGAGAGCTGTCCAATGATGTGTGAAAGAGAAGCTGCAATTTGTCCTCTTTCACCACCCCTACCTAAGATATCAAACACGCATATACACACACAGGTAGATGCACACAAATGTATCCCCATAGAAATGAACACTGCCCCAAAATGCACCAACAAGGCCTGAGAGCAAAATAGCACTCCAATATGCTCGTCCCATTTGTCTCAATCGGCCCGCTGTCCGCTCAGTCAGTCTTAGGGTCTCAATGGGAATACAGAATAGAGTGCAGCTTTTTACACTTACTCAGCCTCGCTGTGCTCAGTATCTCCATGACCTTCGTGGCCTTGCTGCATGGACTAGATACAACGCATCATTCGGTACAATTCAACAACATGCTTTTGCAATTCTCATCCACGCTACCAACAAAACTAATCTCTGCTGATATCTAGACAAAGTGCACAGGCTCAGAGCTGCTTGGACTCATTGTGCATTGAATAGGTTCAGTGCTTCTCTGAACCTTTGAGGTCAAAGACTCATACTGTAGGTCAATAAGCAAGTCAGATTTTGAGACCTCAAAGGTCAAATATACAGATGCCGCAGCTTGGGTCAGTTCAATTTACAGTAGGTCAGTTTAGTTCAGCTTGATTCAGTTCACTTTAGTTCAGTTCAGTTCATTTCAAGAAATCCCACAAGGGGAAATTAAAAAAGCAAGAAATGTGGGCATGCAACATGAAATACTCAATGATACTTGCGATGCTAAATGAATTTATGTACTCTATAATACACTGCCTAATCATGATAATAAAGCTACTGGACATCCAGCCAGTATGTATCATTTCCCCTCAAATTATCCTGTATTCATTGTGGGCTCTGACTGGCTAAGTACAAAGCAGCCCATACTGGGTGTTATCGATCCATTAATTGGAAAGTGGCCCATTGTAGTGAAAGGCCTGGGCAGTATGGACAGACAGGAAGAGATGGAGGCTTAAGATCAGCCTGGACTCTAATTGGCAGGAAAGAGGTTTCTATGAAGTGGCGTAATGTGCTTTTTATTGGCTCGTAGGGGCGGGGTAGGTGGTGGAGGGATGTGGAGCACATGCTACTTTAAGTGCGACAAGAAAAAAATGAGAATCATGAACACCACACTGTGGGATTCTGTGTTTTCCATTTAACAAACTGTCAAAGCAGGTTTTTTTATACTATCGTACAGTAGACTGCTGCCATTTCAAGTTGGTAAATATTGCATTGGATGACAAAAAAATAACCTTTTTAGTCTGTCGTAATAAAGAAAATTGTTCAGTGCATAAGGATCATTTAGTTACTTGTTCTATGTGCACAGGTGCAGAAAGTAAATTAAACCATATAACAATGAAGGAAAACCTTGTCCTGTTAATGTCCTTTCATCCTGATCAGATTCTGTGCCAACAGTGCTGAGTTGATTGAAAAGTATGTCCAAGGACGAGTCCCTGGTCATAAAAGTACAGAAGGGGCACATCAATATAAAGACTTCCATCTCCCCTTTTTGAAAAACTCAGGCTGTTATCATTTCAATGCCAAACTATTTCAAACATTCATTCTTCTCTTACTCCGTGGTCAGATTCCAGCCTTTGATATATTCTGTGGGTGTTTTCTTTTCATCTCGGCGAAGGCTGAGGTGGAATAGAGTGTTTAGGTAGAGATAAAGGTGTTGGCAAAAGCATGGAAGGTCAAAGTACTGAGGTGGCCTGTCTGACCTTCACACACCCTTTTTCATACTGAACCACCGCAGAGCCCGGATGACACTGAAATACTCTATCGACTGCGAGTCAAGCTGTGCATGTGAAAAAGCCTGGCACAAGGAGACATTACTCACGAAACATGACATTTTACTGCTATCAATTCAAGACAGAGAGTAGTGCATTACAACATGTAATTATTTGGGTTACTGTGATGAATGCCGTTACAAACAGCATGAAAGCTGTTTCTCTTCAAGGCATTTGTTCTTACTTCTACCCAACAGGGACTTTGAGATATTCCTGCAATAATCTTAACAAAATACAAACACATTCATTTCTGTCTTCCGGAGCTTTTCAAGGCTTACAGCGAAGTCTGTACATCTGATTGCAGCCGCGTTAGTTGTTTTCATTATTATTAATGTTGGCAGATACTTCTGTAAATGTCAGAAAGAAACTGGGATCTTTGTGACCTTTTATCTCAATTGACGTGATTAAAAACCTCCATATACCGTACTTTGATATAATTAACGAGAGAGAGAGAGAGAGAGAGAGAGAGAGAGACAGACTGTGGGAGAGACTGAGTACTTTCCAGTGCCAATGTGATTGATCCAGTCTATAATGCACTGCTGAGTGTTTGTGCAGTTTATGCAGTATAAGGTTCATACCACTATTCCATTTTGCTACTGTATTTCTTCATATATGCTTTGCTGCTTCTCTGCGTGACTGTACATGTAAGACTTTTTGTGTACATGTGTGTACGTATGTGTATTTTTTTCTATCGATCCACATAATGTGAAGCCCCCTGTGTATGATCAGGTTGCCGCCATATCAAATAAACACCAGATGGTTCAACACATACAAGCCCCGGTACCTCACAAACAATTCCTCAAGTTCTGGACAAACAAAAGTGTCGAGGCTCAGAGAGTCCAGTTTCTCACACAAATGTTGTTAAAGGAATTCACAAACTGCATTTTAATTCCCAATTTCTGCACTGTAATTTGGTTAGCTGACACTTCAGCACAGTATCTGCAAACTTTTTTTTTTTTTTTCCTGCTCATCAAGACTGTTGTCCTAACAGTTATTGATTATGTTATTTCTGCCAGATTTGATGTTCAGCTCTGCGGTTTACTCTCAAATGGCTAATTAGGCTGATTTATGTGCTTAATGAAATGCTCCAACCTAAACGATAGAGAGCTCACATCCCCAGTATTTTATTTGCCCCTACTCAGTCCTCTACTTCATCTTTTTGTGCATAATTAATCACATGTCACTAGGAGATCTTGTTTCACAGCAGGACTCTGTAGAACCCACTACATACTTTTTTTTTTCTCTCTCTCTTCTCCGCAGACGGACAATTTCCCCACTGAGCCTAATTATATGGGTAGCAGACAACAGTTTGTTCAAAGGTAAGAGTTGGACTCTGTAACCATCGCTGCATCTCAGACCTTTGTTTTAGTCCCAACACACTGCTATACCATCAGTAACTAAACTGACAATGAATTATATTGAGTCATCACAAGGAGAAGGATGGATCACAAGGGGATGTACATTTAATTTAAACACTGTTCTCTATAATACATGAAACGGGATCATACACAAGATCCTCTCTGTTTCTTGTTTCATATTAGTTTTCTTTTAGCAGACAGCTTTGCTTCTGCAAAAGAAGATATGCAAAAGAATTATAATATTGTGTTAAATCATTCAGGGGTGCTCATCAATGCACTGATACTTTTGATGTTGCACATTCATAATACATTGATGTGTGAACTCTCTGAGTTGCACATTGTACATATCCTGTATTTATCTTTTTTTTTATTTTAATCTTAAATTCTTTTAAATTCTTTTTTTTTCGTATTTTTTTGATGTCTAACTTAAAACGGCATTCATAGAGGAGGGCAAAGGAAGAATTTCATTGTACAGAGAAACTTGTTTCTTGTGCATATGACAATAAACGCTTTGACTTTTGACTTGACTTTGACAATGTTTCATTCTGTCTCTAAACTTCAACTGATGGTAAAACATGAAAAAGCCTGACAAATTCTCAGTCGTACACTGTGTACTAATACTGTTTTCTTTTCGCTTTTGTTTTGCGTAGTAGTTCGACATTCAAAGACCCCGAGCGAGCGAGCCTCAGAGACAGTGGTCATGGTGACAGTGACCAGGCTGACAGCGACCAGGACACCAACAAAGGCTCCTGCTGCGACATGTCTGCGAAAGAAGCCCTCAAGTTGAAGGCCACAGGCGTCAAACCACCACCTTTGGAGCAAGGTGAGCCCTCGTCGGCAAATTTGACTGCATGAGAAATGAAAGCTGCTGCGCAAGCCAAACACACTCGAACCAAATGACTATCAATCAGTTTTCTGTACCGCGGTTATTTGTATTAACGATTGAGCTCCTGACTTGCCTGAACGCTCACAATCTGAACTTATACTTGGCTACTTTATTCTCCCCTACTTTGTTCTCTGTACTTTTCTCATTTAATGTGTGTGTGGTGTGTGTACGCCTATGTGTGTATTGGAGGGTGTGAGTGAGTGTGCATTCTATACACGTCCTCAGTTTATCAAAGCAGACAAGCCCATTATGTTTTTATAAGCCCAACTACTTCAGCCTCTCCATTTAGTCCCCCTTCCCTGAGCACCCGTCTCTGAAACTTTGATAATGGAACATGGAAAATGACTTAGTGAGCGGCAGGCAATGTAGCTTCGTACTGTGGTGATTAAATATGAATAATTATTCTAAGCGCTGTGGGTCGGGCAGATTACACATGACATGTGTAGAACAATAACTCCCCAGATATGAGTTGTTGCAGTTCTCCTCACCCCAGCCACCTCGCATGATTAGTGCAGGGTCAGTAGGAGGCAAGAAACCAGGTTTATACATAGATCTGGAGAGAAGTAATGGGACAGGAGGTATGGTACATTTCTCACTGCAACTTCGACCAGTCATGTACCTCAGTGTGGGCCATTACCTGCTTGGCAAAACAGATATTCCCACAGAAATACAAATTCAGTGAACTCTCTTCACCAAGTATCTCACTGACTGGATTCAAAAGTACAGTGCTATATACTGAACATGGATCCTCTGTAATGGTGCTATTAATCCAGGGAACAGAAGGGCTGTTTTACTCCTTGCGGAAGGACAATGACAATTTGTGCAACACTCTGTGCTGCAATATGCATGTCTGACTAGATAGGATTTTTTTTTTTCCTTTTCATTGGTTTTTTGAATGAAAAAAGCCACACATGTTGGCAAGAGAAATTGGCCAATTAAAAAGCTCCATATGTTTCTCATTTTGAAAATGTTCCCATTTAATTGTCCGTGAGGGACTGAAAGAATCACATTTATACACACACACACACACAACACATGACAAAGGGAGCTGAGAGTGTGTTGGGCCGTCGTCAGTCAGTGAAAACTGTCCCAATACAACATGGTGAATGTGCTGCTGCGACCGCCTGATAGTGCCAACCTCAGCCTGTCCATGCACCTTTCTGTGTGCTGCCTTCGATCAGTATCCTTTTGACGCTCTCCAACTAGAGATTGTCGCACCCAAACAAACACACACACACACACATACATGAGCGCGGGCGGTGCTGGAAACTCAGTGAAAGGCTGTAACCTGCCTTGTGCCTGTTTCTCACTCATCGCTGCCCTCCCATTTTCTCTCACCCGCCGCGGTGTTTTCACCCCCGCTCCGCGACTTTCGTTCCACTTCTCCACCTCTCCTTGTTTGGGGAAATCGATTGATGTGAGATTAGACAGTTAACTGGCTGCAGCTGGCTGTGTTTAGCCAATAACGTGGGCTTAGCTGAGGTGTGGGGGAGGGCAGGGGCAGGAGGCCAAGGCATTGTGCAAGAACAGTGACGATGAGTGAGAGATGGTGAACATCACTCTGGCAGTGATCCAGCTCATCTTTATTAAGTGCTCAAAAGTAGAAAATGATGCTTCGCTTTTGAGTCAATATTTACATGAGAGAATAATATTATAGTGTCATGTTCTGCTTTTCAAATTACAATGTCATCTGCTTGGAAAGGTCTGTTTTTATGCTTTATGTTCTCCTGCTGTTTGAGATGAATCACACGACGGTCACCTTGTGCCTGGTAAGATTAAGAGTAGTCCCATATGCTACTTTGTCTTAAGCAGACTCACTCATGTACATGTAATTTATTATAGCAATTTTATGGCCAATTAAATGAGGCTTAGTAAAAAGTGAACTGAAACATGTGCTATTAAAGAAAATATGGTCTAATGTGCTGCTCTGCATTCAGGTATCGCTTTCCGTGGTTTAAGTAAAGCTCCCTGTGCGCACACATGAACTGCACACATGGACGCACACAGGTACTGTATGTCTATTGTCAGATGGGGGGAAAAAAAGGAAAAGGGAGCTTGTCATTGGTCACTGTCCCCGGGGTCGCTTTCCTGCAGGCTTATTTTCTTCACATCTCAGCACTTAGCATCTACTTCATAGCTCTCTCTCCGTCCCCCCCTCCCTCCTTTCCTCCTTCATCCCATCTTAAGTCCTCTGTTTCTCTCCAAGCATAGCCCTCCCAATTACTCTCTGTAGCTCTCTCTGCTTGCCTGCCAGGACACTGCGGCCTCATTCGCTGGCTCAGTATAAACAGAACTACAAGTGCGCAAAGCATGGAGTTCAAGTCCCAATCAATCCCCAACCCTGTTTCACTTCTTAGCCTTTATAGTCACAAGGTTGTAGCCTACAGTGTATACACAGTTCTCTGTCTCTCTCCTTTTTGTTTGGCCTTTTGTTTTCTGTCTTATTATACTTCTTTTCCACGCAGTTTCACTTTTTACGCTCTTCTCTGATAATAAACGTTGTGAGAAGACACATACAACCGTTTCCATGCTTGTAATTCATCTTCTTCTATGTCCAGTGCGGTTTCCTTCCCGACAACATAATCTGGACATCTTCGCACCAGGGACCAGACTCTAATTGATTAATTAGCCCTGCGAAATTGGTAGCAATGTATTAATTAAGCTTAAATATATCAAATGCATTTTTTTTTTTGCCAGTTTTAAACGGCGATTAATTGATGCTCCAGCGAGTCTGCAGCAGACGTTGATACGGGCTTGTCTGGCTCCGGCGGAGTGGCTGGCAGCACATCGCTCGCCTCTGTGGAGATGACTGCCATAGTCGCTATCACGAACAGACAGGCGGCAGTGGTGTAGGGAGATGTTACCCACTGATAGGGCTGTCCGAGGAAATGGAGAGAGAGGCATGATGGAGGAGGAGGACGAAGAGCGTGGAGGGACACTGTTTGACACGGATGCTGTTTGACTGTACCAGCTGACGTATCCTAATTAGCTGCGATTGGAGTGAGATAATCAAGCCGCCTCCTGCTTTGTTTTAAAAGGGAGGCATGAGTGGGACAGAGGAGGGAGGAGGAGGAGGAGGAGGATGTGATACTACAAGGGCAGTGTGAATACAGTGAGGAGCGATGGCGTGAGATGTGTTCCTATGACAGCACAGTAAAAAGCGATGAAACTTTTCCCTGTTATTTGTGGCGAGGTGATAGAAATGCCCACCCCCACATCACCCCTCAGCTTGTGAATAGCTTAAATAAGGGAAATGTCATGCTTTGTCAATTGCTCTCACGCATGCAAACTCTCGGCGCATACACACCCAAACAAGGATGCAAATGCACACACAGACAAATGCACTGTGCACAAATACATGATGCTGGCATTGCGATATATTTAATTATTACTCACCAAATCCTATATTTATGTATATTTATGATGCTTGTCTTCTCTGTATGTGTTAAGTCATTTATGGTGCTGAGGATGTCGGCGAGTCCTCTGGACTTGGATTCATGTACAGTTTTTATATCAAATGTGTAATTTTTAAAGAGGTGTTATGTTTATCTCTCTCTCTGGTAGCATAGTACTTTATATTTGTCACAAACACAACAGCTTAAAAGAAAAAAAAAACTGAGAAAAGTCAGTTCTATATGAATTTCCTAAAGCTATTAAATTAAGATTTTTTTTCTATTTAAATAAATAGTGTGTAGGAGTATTTTGCCATTACAGAACTAAGTTAATCTTCGACTGGCATTTTTTTCTGCCTACGTTGACACTTTAACCATTGGGTGTAGGACAATATTGTCACCCTGTATCCCACAATAACAAATATCCTGTTGACATAAAGACATCACAAGATATCTCACTGTCAGTATTTCTTGCGAATGTTTGTCTGGAAACAACAATGAGAGCCCATTTATTCCTTTGGACAGAAGACTGATGAATTTCATCACTCTCATTGTTCTTATCATTAGCATTTTCAATTAAACACAGAAGCCAAAACAATAAGCATAATATGTATTTTAAAATGCGATTTCATGAAATGGATTTTTGAGTCCTCATTGTGACAGTTCTAAGCAAGGCGAGTGCGTGACTTGACAATTATTCATCTGTAAAATCGTGAGAAAATGAGGTCTCTATGTGTTGTTTTGTTGAATTCTCCGCCACTTCACACTGAGACCAAACAAACTAAATATTCAGACTTTAATCCATCTTAAATATTCACCCATCTTCCCTCGTGGCGGTCTTAATCTTAAGACTCTGGCATTACTGTACTTTTCCAAACTGTTTCAAGTCCCCACAATCTCAGTCTTTCCCTTTTTTTCTCCCCCTTTTTATTCTCAGCAATTAACTTTGAATCATGAGTGAGCCTTTGATAAAAAAAAAAAAAATTCCAAGATTAATTGACTGGTCAGAAGTCAGATCAGATGCCCTTTTCACACTTGTAGCCATGGCAACCTCTATCCTGCTCACTGTGGCCTTCAATAAACCTTTATCTGACTGTTGGAAAAGGGCACTCCATTCAACATCATTCATATTTCATGGACAGATAAATGCAGACACGTTTTTCATAGGCTGGGTAGATGCATGTTACAGCTGTAATTTGAATGCTTCTGGATTTATATTCAACATGCAGCGCTGTTATGAGCTTATTATTGACATATATGTCATTTTTGTTACAAATAATGCACTTAGGCCTGGACAGTTATTATATATTACAGTTATGGTTGCAATGAATGATATGTATTTGTAAATCCATTGAACATGTATGAAATATCAAATGCTTTTATTGTAGCCAATTTTACCTTTATAGGCCAAACTGTGCATCCTGTGAGCTAGTTAGGATATTATTAAGTCGCTCAGATAGTTTAAGTCTAAAAATGCTGAAAAACATCTGCAACAACAGTGATAGATTTTGCAATTTTACAAGTGACAATGATGGTTGTGTCGCCGTCTGATGATGAGTTTATATCTTTCTTTCTTTTCAAATAGTCATTTTTTCGTTGGTTCTCTTTAAGAGGTAATTTATCCTTTATAATGTAGTTGTTTATAATGAAGTTTTCAGTTGAAGAGAACGAGAGAAAGTCCCAGTTCAGACGCAGCACAATCGAATCCCAAAAAAAACAAATGAACAAAGCAACACGAAATCTGGCTGCTGAACGACAGCCTGCTCGAAGACGCACTTCTTCTGAAACACTTCCAGTGGGCATCGGATCCAAAGTGGAGATGTGATGGAGCCACGACACAAGCCAGAACATGACTCAGTCGTGTCTCGTAAAAACAGGACGACCAACTTTTAGACATCTCGTCATCAGTTACCGTGGTTATGAGAAAAGTGCCGGCAAAGTTTCCATTTCTCATTACCATTAATAAATCCTACTTAACTGTGACATTCCTATACAGTATATGTGATATTATAATATATAATAGTCTTACCTTTCATGCAAGATCAAGAGGCTTTATTGCAATGCTGCATAAATAACTCCTTAGTAAAGTCCTAGTCTTTCTAGTCCTAGTATATATCATCGCAAATATAGCACAATCATTTCTCATTGATTCACACTTTAAAAAAAAATGTAGTGGTTGAAAAATTTACCTTTATTGTTCCATAAATCAAGAACTTCGTTTTTCAAGGCTCAAACCCCAACTTTTATTATTTATCCAAACGTTTCCTATTAGCAAGTTAGTGCAGTAAATGTGTTTGAAGTCTTTGCCGGAGAGGACATTGTTAATGCGCGATTCCTCACACGATGTTAAAGCAATTGTTGTGCAGGTTAATGGACAAACATCTGCTGAGAGGGGAGCTTCATTTGAGAGCATTGTAATTAGTTTACCAACATTACTCTAAACAGGTAGCATATGGAGGAGTCATGGTTTCATGTGATGCTATCACATCTGTCTGTTTAAACATGATTAATTGAGGCCATCAGAGTGTGTTTACACCCGTTGTTCCAGTGGAGACACGGACGTGCATCATTTCAGAGAACTCTCTCTCGGCGGCACGAGCTGGACTTGATGTGTTACAGAGCTCCACTTCGCCTGACAGCAAACCATCAGCAATCATCAATTTAAAAATTAGGATCATTTTGAGCTTCTCTTTGCAGAGTATCTGTTGTGTTTTAATGTCAAACCTTAAAGAATCTATCTAAAAGTCTGTAGCGTGGCCTCTGGGAGTAGATTAGAAAAACAAGCAACATCTGAAAACAGCAGCCAGATGCTCATGTTTCTTCGTACTGTTTGTGCGAGCCGTTGGACAGAGAGGATTTGTCTCTGAGCCTTTCATCTTTTCCTGCTCCTCATCTTCTCAGCTCTCCATGGCCTGTCCCTGGCTGGGCTGATAGCCTGATTCATGGCAACATCACCAGCTACTTTCCTGGTGTGGAAAATGAGAGCCATCAGCAATCTGGACATCACTCAAAGTCAAATAAGATTTGTGAGCGTGTGTGTGTGTGTGTGTGTGTGTGTGTGCGCGCGTGTGTTTGTGTACTCGTACACATGTGCCAGATCGTGTGTTCACCCCATTCTTAGAGGATGTGGCGGTATCGCACAGCAGTGAGGCGATTTGCGGCTAAGCTAGTGGAATCCTGTGGAAAGCCTAAAATCTTGTGGGGTGAAGGGAGGGGAAATATCACAGTCTTAGGATTTCTTCTCTCTCATTATGGAAGATTTGAAGGGATTAGTCTATTTTCTTTAATACATGAAGTTTTATTAAATTCCATTGTTATGATTGTGGTTCATGAAGGGTAATGTCCATTCTTCTGTCCTTCCTCTTGTGCTGAGTGTGTGTGATATTGGGCCGGGCCGGCTGTTGGGTGTGATTTCCACTTCTAAACCTCAGCCCGCCTGCATGGCGGCTCACCCCCTGATCCTCATTCAGCCACTGAAGCCTATCTCGAGCACCGTGGCACCACAGCGTTTGGGAGGATTGATGAATATCTCGGACTCTTACCACTTGGGCTATAAATCTCTGACATTATCCCTTCACCCTGGTAGCCGCAGTGAATAATTATGGCATGTTTATGGAAGCAGTGAGTAAAAATATGTCTTATTTCACGCTAAGTACCATTGCAACCTCTCATCAGAGCATGATTAGACTTATCATCTAAAAAAAAAAATCAGCCTCAGATCCCACTGAGAGTGCTTTTCTCCTGCACCTTCCACTAAGAGCTGCTGGCCCTAAAAGCTTACGGATGCCCGGCCCTCTCTCCTCACGCCGCTCTGTAATGAGAACATTACAGGGTTTTAATCCAAGTGTGTGCTCACTCATATTAGACATTGAAAAAACACACAAAGCCATTAAATGCGGCGGAAATGTTATTCAAGACCCATTAAAAAATGTAGGCGCACTGAGTATGAGGATTAGTCCCGAGTCATTGAGAGATTTAAAGTTAATCACTCTTCAACCGTATTGTTAAAGTTTCATCCACTGTCACGTCCAGGAAAACCTCACTGATATTATTATTATTTTGTATTTTTCTATTTTGATTTTTTCTTACTCAGCTCTCTGCCAGACATATTTTCCATGCACGGTGTTAAACATGCTTGTTTATGCTGAACTTTAGCAGGAGATGATTTTGTCCTTGTTCTTGTCAGAAGCATCACCTGCAGATGAATTTGAATTTACTTTAATGCCTCATTTGTGTGTAATAGAACTCAGAAAGTGAGGCCTGGCGGTTTGATTAGTTTGCATATTTCATGTTGACAGTTTATACATGCACACAGACCTGCTTGCTGTAAATACACCAGTAACCTACATAGTCATCCAGAGCGAATGTGTTCACACTGGCGACAAAACCCTCCTTGTCAAACTTGCTCTACCACACAAACACACACATAAGATATGTTTCCCCAAAGCAGCAACGAGAGAGAAAATCCAGCGTATTTATCTCCTCCATCATCACGACAGACATGTTTCTGCTCCCAGTTGTTCTCTTTGTAATCACATGAACAACAACCTTGTAGATGCGGTGTCTGTGCTATAAATGAAATTAATTAACATTGTGTGGCTGAGCCCCATGGCAGTGCGGCCTACGTTTTTGTTTGTGTGTGTGTGTGTGTGTGTTTTTTCTTTCAGGCATTAACCTCTAATTGAAAAGCTTAGTTAAATTTGTGATAGCAGCACACACAATTAGGATGTTATCATAACTTTTGATGCTGAGATATTTTAAGATATAAGCTCCTGCTCTGGATTCAGAGATGTATTTTCAGCTTATGGGCGGTACCATGTGAGCTTTTAATGAAAACAGGGAATCAGTGCTTTGCAGCCTTGTGCTTGTGCCAGTTAGGTTCACAAACTGACTGACAGAAATAACTAGTGTGAGCAAACCATGACTTGTAAAGGGCTGAGCAGATGTGGTTTAGAACATGCTGTTACTGTAAATTTCCTCCGTCCTTGTACGTTTCTAAGGGTTAAACGAAGGAGCACTCACACAAGGAGTACAATAAAAGTTAGTTTGTTGTCACAGCACCTCTTTAAGTGTATGTGTGACAGAGCAGCAGAAGAGCTGTTCCAGTATCTGCTCTCAGTGGGTGAAACATGTTGTCCAGCACAGCAGTAGGGAGGATACTACGGAGCAGATTATAATGATACAGAACATCGTCACTTCCTGGACCAGAGCCACTCCGCGGCCATCTGTCCTCTGTCCATGGACAGGCTGGCGCTGGTGCATTTGCGTGTGTGTGTGTGTGTGTGTGTGTGCGCGTGTGTGTGTGTCGGATGTAATTGTAGACATTAACCACACTCTTTTACATATGCTTTGATAGCCTCCCTATCATTTTTCAGTCATGTGCGTTATCATTCTCATCTCTTTCAGCACTGATTTACAAGCCTTGAAATTTTCATCGGTTTCAAATTTGATGATTGTTAAAGCAATTTATCCAGTAAAAATGCCAAACAGTGAAGTGACTGCTTTTGATAGAGCAAAGAGCTGCGTGCTTTACTTTCTTATTCTGAATTGAAATGATAAATTAGATGGTTGATTAGTGTTATATGTATTATTATAGACAAATGATTAGTTGATTTATTGTAGATTTTTTTTTGATTAAAAATTAGTAGTTGCAGCCTTACTGTCCTTGTAGATTTCTGTCGGGATTGCTCTCATCAGTAGTTTTTGTCTCTTGAGCTGGATTTCTGACAGACCACAAGAAACTAATCTTCCAAGAGTCCATGTCATGAAGTTAATGAAACATTACGAGGACGACGGATAATGACATGTAACAGTTTAGGGTTTAGTTTTTATGCTCTGGGGTTGAAATAAAGATTAAGGCTCTGCGAATTTGTACTTGTATTACTCCAGTTTTACATGTTCTTGTTTGCAGTAAAATGCTGTGAGGTGGAAGTCGTGTTTTACATGAAGTGTCACAAGTTCTCTCCATGCAGACAGGGATGTTTTGCTCCTAACCTAAATTCACATTTATAACATGGTGTCAAATCAAGCACCTACGACATTATACTTTATTATAAAGAGACAGATGGAGAGAAAAGACTTTTCAACTGTGATGTGTTACGTATGACAAATTCACACCTGTAGCCTGTTCTCACAATTAGAGAGTTAATTCTCTCGTCGGCTGGTAACAATATTGTGGGAGGTGAAGTCACGGGCACACATCTTTTTTTTCATGCATTTTTGTCTCTGATCTCAGCATAAGTGTTTCACATGCAATTCTGTCTAATGAATTCTTGTCTTGTGTGTGTGTGTGTGTGCGCATTTTACAGCCATCTTTCAATACCAGAACAGTTGAATTATCAAACTGGTTGCCACGTTTTTTAATATTTTGTCTAACTAAATCGCTGCCTACGCATCCTCCGTCTGTACGCGCGCAGTTATATTAACATGTTTTTGTATGGATTTGGTAGGACAGACACAGTCAGCTGAGGTTTGCATCGCACAATGCGGCGGTTTGACTTGTATTGTGCCCAATAATGCTATATTGGATGCAGCAACATTATTAATTACAAAAACACCAAGTGACAGATTGTTTGATCAATTTATGCAGGCAGCTACAAACAGGGGAAAATGTTCAGCTTTGATTATTTTGAAATGAAATGCCTGGTAAAAAAAATTTCCCAAGACAGTGAATTCAGCACAACTTCCGCTGAATGAGTAAGATACAGTAGAAGTAAAGAGCTCCTTTGTCCAGGCTGTTTCCTGGGCTGATGTGAATGAATATTTGTGGTGCCCTGGGGCATTGTTTCCCCATGTTACACTGCATCAGGAACCAGAGAGATAAATGGGTCTGGCCTGTCCAAGGCATCGGGACTTCTTCTCTGTTCAACCATAACTAGTAATGTCCTTTCATCCACTGCCTGCAGTGCCATAGATAATGGAGTAGTTGAAGAAGGGGAAACACTAAAACAAAGAGAGGGGATGTGGTTTATGCAATGACAGTGGATGGGATCATCCGAGATGTCAGAAAAGAGGAAAAATGGGATAGAGGAAAGTGTATAAACAGCAATAGTGCTAGGGCCGAAATGTATGAAAGAAATACAAACTCAAAATAAGTGTGAAGAAAGAATAGAAATCTAATAAACAGAGCCATGGGGAAGGAAGAATGAAACATGACAACCCTTTGATAAGTGATCAGATGATGAAAAGAAAGAGCTCATGGGAGGATGGATGGATGCATGGATGGATGGATGGATGGATGGATGGATGGAGAGGGGTGGGACAGCAGGCGGGCTCCATGGGAGATTGGCTTAAGTAGCATGGTGCCAGACTTCCTGCAGTTTACTGAGCCACTGGTTCAGATTCAGAAGAAAAACCTGTCAACATAAACACATACCCTGCTAAGAGACGTCTGAACCCGGTCACGTGTGCACTCGCTCGGGGACATGCTTGCACACACTGTGGCATAAAAAGGCCGTCATTAGGTCAAGACCTACAGCTGTAATGAATTTGTGTTAAAGCATTTGCACTACAATTACTGATTAGTGGGGAGACTCGCCAAATTTTTCACTTATCATGAGATTTTTTACCTACGTATGTAATTTTTTTAGTCAAATGGCCTCCAGTATCTTCAACCACTTAAAGTTTTTCAAGAAAACAAAGTGGACACTGTCTGATGTTACAGTTGAAGCGCAGGTGAGTCTCAATTGTAACAGCATGAGCCACGATTGTAAGATGGCTAAAAACAACATTAAACAAATAGTTTTCATTGGCAAATTAATAATATTTCGATAAAGCAGTTTTATTTACGTTGATTTCAAACCAAGGATGTGATCAGATAATGTGTAAAATATAATGCTGTTATTGAAATTTACCTGATGTACCAGTTGGCGCATTCGTGATTACATCTACATAGTCAGTGAATTTGATTTATAAGTTGGAAAAATCCCTAATCTGATATAGAGTATAAATGAATGACATCTGACTGAACACAGATTTTTGTGTTAAGGCCTGTGTGCTCTCACGCACTGACCCAAGGGTCCAACATGTAGCAACATCCCGAGTCACTAAGCTTCACCGTCTATGCTATAGCCACACAATCCATTTATATGTGCAAGCTTTATTGACATAAAACAGACATGCATGGCATTAGAAAACTTCAGCTTCCTGCCTGAGAGCGGAGAAACATGATGAAATCGTCCTCCAGCATCCAGCCTGACCCGATGGCTGTGCCAATGCAGACACTGGGTCGCTATTAATCACGAAGGGCTGGAACTTCTTTCTGGGAAAGATAAATTGAGGAGGCACGCTGTTACCTTGTGCATTAACTGCAAAGGCTGCGGTGATGAGGGTGCCCCTCTCTGCTGAGGGCATCGCCCCTATTTGTTTCACCCCCTTGGTTTTTTGCTTGGCGTCTGGACTGTCATAATACCAGTCTCCTTCATATATTGGTGCCTCTTCATGAATCTGACGAACCAATCCATCCCTGCCATTTCTTTCTCTCACCATGGGTATTTGCAGCTGTATTGTATTAGTATTTGCCAGCCTCTATGCAAGTCTGCAGACCTGAAATTTTATGGTCGCAATATTTGTATTTTAAGCTGCATTCATATTTATTTGCATTTACTTCTATATCATATTTAATTATGCTGTTCTTTTTTCACATGACTTTTCACACAACCCTTTTATCTTATCAAATCAATTAAGAATTTAAGACCATGAATTTCTTGCATTACATATCATGTAACTATGAATTCAAAATCATGAAACACAACAACAGCCTTCTATTTTAATCTACGATGACCAAGCCGCTCTATCTGTTCTCACCTTGATGCGGCATAATCCAAAGTGAAGTTCAGCTGCCCTCTTTCAAAGTCATTATTTTCTCCTGCTCCTCTGCAAAGACTGTAAAGTGGCTCTTATACTCTGACTCTGGAGGCACCAGGCTCTCCTTCTCCTCCAGGTTCCTCCTTGCCTTACAATACCTGTAAGTACGCTTTTGCCACACTTCGTACAGCGAGACCCTGCCTGATGACTTCTTCTCTTGCTTTTCATAGCGCACCCATTTGGACACTAACCCCTCTTCTTCTCCCTGTTTGTTTGGCATTCTGAAAAAAGCAAACAAACAAGCAAACAAAGGGGAGAATTAATCAAGCTAGGCAGTTACAACATTGTGTTACAAATGAGCCGTTGATCACGTCCATGCTTTGACATTTCTTAACTGACAGAACAGATACGTGCAGACAACTGTGCGGATTTAAGCTCCACGACGTACAAACAAACTTTATATACAAAAATACTCCTGGCTTGTAATTTATACTCACAGTACTTTGTGCGTTTTTCCAGCTGCCATTCTCAGCAGAGTGGACGAATCCTGTTGGTATTTCTCAGGCATGTTAAGTTCTGCGCTGGCCAAATGCCGACATAATAACGTCGTGAACATGTTGCATTCCAGTCCAGCTGTATGAATCAAATGAAATATCTCTGTTACATGTGTGCTACAGTTCTCTCGTGTTCTCGAAATGACAGAGATTGAGAGAGAGAGAACGAGTTCACGTGTGTGTGTGTGTGTCTTGGTGAGTGTGTGAGGATGGCGACTGGGAGTGTTTTTCTCCGATAACCTCAGTTTGTTACTTTTTGATCCTGCTAAATTAAGATAAGGGGCTTGGTTAATTAAACTGTCACATGGCAATACCTTGAGGAATTGCGAGGCCAACACAGCTTTAATTGGGTGGCTGCTATTGTCCCTGCGCTGCCTCCCTTCCCTGGGAAGCAGCCCCACAGAGGGGAAAAACACCCTCATGGCTACTCGCGAAAGAGGGACGGTCGAAGGAAATGACGAGCCTAAACATTTAAATGAAGAGGCGTGGGGCAAAGACGGGGTGATTCGATCGTAAGTGTGTAAAAAATGTTGTGCCCTGCTCCATCAAAATAAAATTAAAGCCGCTAAATGCTTTATTATAGACCTAACATATGATGCCTACCATGGCTCCATGACGGAGCGAGAACCAGGTTCGACTTTAAGACTTTTAATGGCTGCTTCAATATGCATGAATGAGAGTCGTGTAATTTTCTGTACATTGCAGTAAACTCTGGGGTGCATTAGCTGCAAGTCTCCAAAGCCCCGTGGACAGTGTCAGCAAGCTTAAGATGCATCTGTAATTACCAGCAGCCAATTAACAGCTGACCTCAACATCCCACCTCAAACCACAACAAAGATCTATTATGGAGATTTAGAAGGCTTGCAGTGTAAACAACCACAGTAAGTGTGATGGATCTTCATACAGTGCTTATGGGGGTTTGCACCTCCTCTATTGGTTTACACACACTTCATTTAAATGCAGACCGCAGTGAGGAAGAAGGTTGGATGTGCTGCAGATGTGTGTTGTTTTGTTTTTTGTTTTTTTTTTTCATAGCAGGTATGAAAGAGATCTCCTATACCTATATAGTTTTCATTCTTGGAATTAGTTGTAGCAAGTTAAAAATATTTATTGAAGTGCCCTAGAGTGCAGCAGTAGATTATTTTAGCTGAATTTGATTGCGTTTTAGGTGAAGTGCAGCACCGGTGCACTTACATTTTGATTCACCACACAATGCATCATATTAATTGAAATGTCTGCAGCTGTATTTGATGTAGTTTTAGAAAATAAGCATTACTGAGATTAATATTGGATCTTAGAAAAGGTTGCTGCTGCTGCAGGAGGAGGTATCCTGGATAGCGTAATGCCCGTGGTGAGTCGATGTTTCGAAATACAGTTGTCCATCTGTCCCTGAAGGTGATCAAAATCTGCCTTGATTAACAAGTGGGGAAATCTGGGTGATGGTCCCCCGTGCTGCCTCTCATCCCCTCCCAAGTGGGGATCAAAGAGGATGAAGTTTTGAGCCTTGGGATAATCTAGTTCCCTAGATTGTGATAATGCTGCTCAGGATGATCATGTGGATGAGAGCGGGTTTGGGTGTGCACATGGCTGTGAGTTCGTGCTTGCATGCACTTGTGTGCCTGCGTGGTGGTGCTCAAAAGAGAAGAGGCAGACAATAGCAGAGCGGGCCAGTGAATTAGTCCACACAGACTGATGGAAAATACACACTCTTCCTGTTGCTGTATCCAGGCAACCACATCAGAATTCAAGACATATCGAACAACAGGTGATTGCCACAGTCTCATATATGTATGTACAATACTTTGAAGTCACAGCAAAATCAGACAAATCCTACTGTACGCCGAAGATTATTTCACACACAATTGCAGTGTGAAATTTAATCAAATCATTTAAATGTAGAGAATTTCCTGCAAATAAGTGTGACTTGGGTTTGTTTGTGCTCTTTGTGAGTTTTTCTCTTCTTTGCGACTCACAAACAGTTTGTGAAATGACAGTGAGCTTAAGCTCTGCTGAATCTCATTTTAGTTTTAAGTTCCCTGTTGTTCTGCATGGTCTCTTCCCACCCTGATCCGTGTCTGGTGTTGGTGTCCAGCTGTTCCATCAGCACGACAAGTGGTTCAGGAAACTCCCTCATTGTTCACTGACCAATCGCAAACACACCAGAATGCTGTCAACGAGCATTTTCCACCCAGTGGTTTGCATTTGCCTGCACCTGTGGTTTTAGCCCAGAGGGCAGGGGATGCAGGAGGGGGGTGGCAGAATGGGGAGAGGCTGGGGCATTGGGGTGGAAAGGCAGCCAGTGTTGGGATTAGGCTGTCTTTCTGTCTGTCGAGATTAAACGAAATAGATTCATTGTCGAGTTCCCCCCCATTTTGTCGTGTTTTCCTTAAAATGCATCAGAGGTCAGCTGAGCCTCGCCACCTGAATTTGCATTTTTTTAATTTGCATGAACTCATCGGAGCTTGGAGGCAACTTACGGTTGTGTGTGCACGTATGCATGCATCCGTGTGTGTAAGCGTGTGTGTGTCTGGACATGTGCCCCGTAATTTGACAAGCAAAATAAAGAACTTGTCCAAACAATCCAATAAACACGACTGGAAAGAGCCTGTGCAGCATTCATGGAAATCTTTCACTCGAACCACCTGGACAGTTGAAGCATTTGTTGTCTAAAATTTTGCAGGATGTTAAGAAATTACTCTTCACTGACTTACGACGTGTTGTAGTATCATGCTGCAGTAGAGAGTCTACTGTGGAGAGCTACTAGAACAGATATACTCTGCACTGCAGTGCTTTGCTTGCCTGGGTTGTGAATCTTATCAGGAGGAGTTGTGGTAGTGGATTTTGTGTGTGTCTGTGTACGTGTTTGTGTGTGTGTGTGTGTGTGCGCGCCTGCGTGTGTGTGTCCAGACCCCTCTGGAGTCCATTAATCCCAAATCTAACAGACTTACTGCAGAGGCAGCCTTTGATGTGTGCTGAATCCCTCTCTGGAATATTGGATGCTGCTTCCATAATATTCACTTCCTATTCTCTCATCAGGAATACATTGTTTTGTTTTCCTCCCCGTCATGCCAGGATTGTCCAGCAGGACAGGTGGCTGCTGTGTTATGAGTTTGTTTACAATTCAGGTGTGTTTTCGCCAGTTCTCTGATCTGTAATTTTACATCTCTGAGCTCTTTTAATCCCATTCTTATCTTGTGTAAGCCTTCTAATCTTTGACCCTAATCTTAAACCACCACATTGAATGGGGCATCGTGGACTGAAAGGAGTTGTTTTTCTCACCTTCAAATTCAATGCATACATTTGTCAGAGAGCGCCGCCGTCCTCCAGCCTTTGGGTTTTCTTTCTCACGGGCCGAGTCTGAAAGGTACTTATTGCTATATGTTTCTATTTATTTGTGTTTTATCGCTGTGGCCTGGATTTGAACCCTGCCTGTTTTTAAAGCCTCGTGCCCATAACCCACCAGTCTCAGGAGTGAAACATATGGAGAGCCAAAGAAAGTATAAATTAGATAGTGAGATGGAAAACGCATTTCTATTTGAAATGATTATCCCCCCTGATGGGTAGACTAATAGACCGTTATTGCATTTCCGTCCGTTTCTTTTAATCTAATCATACTTATAAACAGGCGAGTGAGAGTGTTAGTGTGCGCGCATGTTTATCCACACAGAGACACAAGCAACCAGTGTCTAGACTGGCAAACACCAATTTGGCAGGGGCACGGAGGAACATCAATGCTAAAGCAATGTTGCTGAAACACTAGGCATGTTCCTCAGTCTTGCATGGAAAAGGAGATTGCAGTGACAGACAGACGGCGATAGGAGGAGGAGGAGGAGGAGGAGGTGCGGCAGAAATAGAGGAGAGGTTGGCAGAGCTCACTGTGGCTAATACATCCAAAGTGTGTCAGTTAGCTCTCTAAATGTGTTAGGCCCCGGGGCTGAGAAAGCCAACACCATCGACTCAACCTACCTCTCTCCACCTTTCCACTTAGCCTCTGTTCAACACCCGCCAATATCCTTAGGGGAGCTACACTGCTGTTCATTGGCACAATTGATCAAATGCCTACATGCTAAAGTGTACAGTTTTCTTATTGCACATATTAGTCTCATGAGTACATGTGCTGGAGGAAGAATCTGGAGTGCTGTGCTGCACGACAAGTAGTTTGGTACAGGTACTGTGTATTCACACGTCTTCCCCTCTTTTGGCAGATGTATCACACTGTTTAGCAAAAGCAATCAGACTGAGGGTGATCCCATTTTATTACGCTATACTACTCTTTCATCCTTCACATGGTATCAGTGTCATGTGTGAAGAAAAAGCAGTGATTTGAACTCTAATATACACTTTCTGTATCATGGTGCTCTTTAATAATATAGCAAAAGCTCGTTTCCGCATTCATTTTTATTTAGCAAATCACATGTAAATAGTGCATATTTCCATGTGATTTGATGCACTCCAAGCAACTGTAATGACATGCAAATAACATACACAGTGAAAATGCCCGACTCTGTGTGCTCCAGTGAGTCAAAGTAAAAGAGAAATGAAAATGTTTGCACACACTAGTAAGCAGGCTTGGTCTGTCAGATTAGGCTTTCTGAAAACATCTGACTCCTGTCACATCTGGTATGTGCTTAAAGTATTTTTACACAGGTGTTGATGCTGTTAGTTTAGCTGAATTAATGTAAGCAAAGTACACAACAGATATTCACAAGTGTCACAGCTGTTCCGCGGAGAAACACTGGAAGTTTTTCGGTGCTGGTGTCTGCAGGATTGAATGTGAAAGATAACACTGTGAATCACCTGCACATCTGGCTTTTCATCCAACCGTAGTCAGGGTAGGTTTTCTACTGCCTCCCAAACTTGGATTAAGAATTAATTTGTTTGTAACTGTGTTGAAAGCATGGTTTCTGATATTTTCTGTGGCCTTTTTGATGTCTGAAACATTTTTTCATAACCTCAAGTCAGCAGCAGCCACGACCAATTCATTCTTATAGGTTCTGGCACCTTCTTGGATTGCATTAGGCTCTGAGTGTCAAGCCTCTCAACATGTTTCACCTACCTACCCCGTCTGTGTCGAGTTTGACCTGTTTCAGCCTCTAAGAAGAACGTATTGCTCGTGGCAACAGCTGTCATATCAGCATGAGGGTTACAGAATTTTCCTTTTCCTCTTCCTTGCAGGATTTTTATGTATTTATATATGTTGCCATTGCAACTTTTATCTCCAAGCTTCAGTCTTGATGCAAAAACTCAGCGCTAAAAATGATCAAGGTCATTTGATACAAAAGCACCTTAATGTAATAGTAAGGACAACGCTATGCCGCTGCACACTGTAAGTGTTGTTGTATTACGGTGACGGTTCTGTTGAGAGAGAGAATCAGAAGCACTTTGCCTAATCCTGCTAAAGCAGTACACATGGGAATGATTACTTGCACAAAGCCATGACACCCTGAGTTGTTCAAATCCCTTTTGTTCTAAAGAGAGCGACAAACAGAGAGGCAGACACAGAGAGAGAGACAATAACAGAAAGTGATTTAATTCAGCAAATGTGACAGGATTGTATGATGTCTGCCGCATCTTGTTATTGTATGGATTGTCTGAATGAAGCCTTCACAGTGCTAAATGGGTTTTTATCCTCGCTGTTTAAGGCCAGTTATCAGGACAGGGCCACAGCGCCTCATTTTAGGCACTAAATCCAATCAGTTTAAGAAGAGATCCCTCAAATGTAGAGTGTTGGAAATAGCATCATTAAAGTAGCATGGTTAAAATGTAAAAAATTTGTTGGAGTGAAGCACATCAAAAGACGACCCTCTGTGAATTAGCAACAAAAGGTTTCCCTTCATTCTTTCTTTAATAGGGTGTTTTAAACCTGTTTTCTCCTTGGATAGAAACAGGATTTCTGTAATGAGCTGGTGAGTCATAGATTCGCTCGGCTTAATTTTTTTTAATTCCCTGCCCCCTCCCTTTTCTCTCTCTCTCTCTCTCTCTCTCTCTGTCTTTCTCCTCCCCTGTCTCCCTTTCTCTCCTTCTCACTTTATTTCATGTGCTCACTATCTCTCTAAATGGGCCAAGGCAACTTTCCTTACCGTCTACTGGGGGAAGGAAGTAGATTAAGGCTATTAACAGGCAGGAGGATGCTGATCAGCCTTTCTGCTCTCTGCTCTCATGTCTGGTCCACACTGTGCTTTCTCTCTCCAAAGCTTCTTCAGTTAAAGGCACCTTTCAAACACGGTGCCTGTTTGGTGTGTGTGTGTGTGTGTGTGTGTGTGGTGGAGGAAGTGTTGTTTGATTGAAGCAGCCCATTTGATTGCCGCAAATGTGCCCAAATACAGTCTAAGGGTGTCACGCGGCGATCAAAGCAGCCGAAAAGGACCGCACTCTCGTTCACGTCTGCAAACAATATAGTAGTAGCGAGGAGAAATAAAACATGGTGCAGGCATGCTGGGTCTGTTTATGTTGCTTATGATTGAACATGCCGCAATGCACACACAATAAAGACAAGACACACACACGGGCGTGCTATATTTAGATGACAAACTGCCATAAACCCGGGCTAAAGAGGGAAGAAATAAACAAAAGAGAAGGAAAAAAGGCAAGGCGGTCCAGAAGCATCCCCTGTCACGGTGCAATCCCCCATGTCCTAATTACACAGGCTTAGAGGAAACGGAGGATTAGCCACTGATTCACCACGCTTCTCGCCTCATCTTCTAATAAGTTCCCTTCTTGTCTCCTTGCCACCCTTTGTGCCACCCTCCATGTCTCTCTCCAGGTAAAGGTAGCAAGATACTATTGACCTGTGGCTTCCTGTCTCTCTTTGTTCCTTCTTGCTAACATGTCTGGCTCAGACAACACCTAACAGGGGAAAACACCTAATCCCATTTTAAAAGTAGGCTGTGCAGCAGACTTGTTTTTGTTAGCTGCCGTCTTCAGTTCATGTTCAATATTTGGACAGTTTACATCAGTAATACATAGGGTCATGTTCTTATGTGGACATGCTTTGTGTGGACATGTGTTGACACTGTGAACAATATTTATCATAGGGTAAATATATGTTTTTACAATTTTATATTGGTCAGCTTTAGATGAATGTTCACTAGAGTCAGTGTCTGTTTTATTTATGGCAAAATAACTTTATGTATCATGTAGAGACAAGAAAAACAGAAATTGCTGATGTGAGGCTGACCCACAATATCTCATTAATCTCTTTTTGTTTAATGTACAGTTGCAGACATACTATTAGTGCAAAAGGCACAAACAAAAGTTATGAGTGATTATAAAGATGCGTTCATTTTTATAGGCGTCTGTGTCAATTTTTTTTTTGTTAATCTGACAAAAATGAACCTGAGAGTTAACGTGCAGTGATAGTTCAGGTTTTATATCTTTACAGAAAAGTGCAATAGGGTGTGACTGTACTGTAGCTGATTCATACAGTTGTCATATATGAATAGATTACATCATATCACTGAATCGCTTAACTACTGATATTTATGTTCCTTTTTCATGTTAATTGTCAGACAGGTATAAATAGCTTGATGACAGCAGGGACAATGTCAGAGGTGTTCCTCTCAGACGTCCATGTCTAATAGCTTGCCTGTGGCTGCTCTGCCGCAATTGCTCCTCCATTAGAACGCTTAAGGAGTGTGAGAAAGAAGAGCTGAAGAGTGAGCTATAGCCAGAGGAAAGGTGAATTATACAACATCTTAAGTCACAGGTTGGAAAGGAGGCTCAGGTTTTTTTTTTTTTTTTTTTGATTGGCTGAAGAAAGGATCTTCCTTAGCAGCATTGCTCGACTGACCTTGCAATATTTATTGGCTGCCTCTGACCGCTGCGAGCGGTGAATGCTCCAAGCTGCTGTACGCACGCCGGAAGAAAGAACGCAAGAATAATAAAAGACGCCGGCTTATTCTCCGTCATCGTTTTCTTCCTCTCTCCTGTTCTGTCACGAGCACGAAGAACGCTTGGTTGAATAGGTCGCTCAAAAACAGCAGTGGGAATTTTCTGAAGAGTGTTGTCACACGTCACAGATGTGGTTCCAGATAAACGTCTGTTTGCCTGTTCTCAGCACTTTTTGGCCTTGGATAGGTTCCCATGGCCGTTCATTACTGTTGAAAACCTGTTTGTTGAGGCTATTTGTTTGTTTTTTTTCTAGTCTGAGGCCTGATTGTCAACAGATAACAGAAACGGTGATACCCCCCTCCCTTTTTTTTCACACAGTTGTCTCAAGGCTGACCTTCGCTTACAATTAAAGCTCGCAGAAACCTTTGATAATTGAGATTATAGCAGGCAGCACGAGTGAATGACAAATCTAAAGCATGTAGTAAAAACATACGGAAGTGCAAGGGAAAGCTATTCATATTTTAATGGAGTGCATTTAAATGAGCTTCATCACAAAAAAAAAAAAAATGCCCTCAAGTTGCAGACACACTGACACTGGCAGAGTCTAAGTGCACAGTCCGTTCTGCTCTATTCAAACAGGCAAACACACACATGTTCTCACAGAAGGCAGCCTTTATATAACTAGGTAGGTCACTTGCAAACAAATTTGTATTTATAAGGACCACATCATGCATTTCAGGGCCCTCATCGCTGCTTTTTGTTAACAGGAAAGCACTATTTGAGAACATCAATCTGCCTGTCCAGATGCCCCTCATCTCTCCAACCCACAGACCTTTCTCGCCACCCACAGCACACAGCCCTGCTTGCTCATCATTGATTAGGCGTTGTGTGTTTGTTTTTGTTTGAATATGAGCTTATGCTCCTCTTCCTCCTCCTCTTGGGTTTTTTTATCCCTCGCTCTCTCCTATGCATAAATACTCTCTCCTCGGGGTGTTCTTTGAACAACTTAGCCAGGCATTAGCTGACGGAGGGGCCCGCAGTTTGTGAGGGAATGCCTGAAGAGAGGACGTGTTTGATCCTGAGATATATGTCCTTGATTCAGTCTCGGCATCGCCAGCCACCAGGCACCCCCACTGCTGCTGCCAAGCATTTCCTGCTATGCATCGGTATTCTCTCGCCTCCCACTGTGATAAAAGCTATTACACTGGAGAGAGGTATCCTTCTCATTGTCCTAAGCCACCCACTGCACACAACAATCTCGATCTGTTCCCTCAGCGCACAACCGCCAGTCTCGGTGGAACTTAAATTAAAAATTGTACGGTTAACCAACAATTTATCATGTAATATTAGAAAACTGTTTCAATTTGGATACAGCTATTTCTGATCGTATGATCGTGGGCTCTTGTGGCATGGATGGAGAGCTTCACCAGAAAAAAAGTGTATTTAAAACTGCAATTTATTCCAAATTACCATTTTAAAGTGGAAACAGACAACTCCCCCACCCACTTAGTTTACAAGTGTTGTTTCTGCTGCGGCAAAGACAACCAGTTTGCTGTCCGTTTTCCTCAGAGCCTGTCATCTACCAGCAAGCAGAAATATCAGTTTATCCATTCATTTCATCTTTAATGGAGACGTGAAAGCACATAGAAATTCTTTAGCATGTGTTGAGAAATCTGTTGCCAGTTCAGACCACATCATGGACACCATTTGCTGCTGCTGATAGATTTCAAGCAGAGCTGTAGGCCAGTATGAAATGCAGCTCCCACAGCAAACTATATTGAATAAACCCAAACAGTTTGATGGAAATACTATTGTATTGCAACCCCTTGAAGTACTGTTGACAAAACAGACTGGCCAACTGTAGAGAACAACCTGTTTTCCCAGCACAGCTCTGTTTTAGAATCATAACAATATCAGATGCAGTAATACACTTGAGTAATGTTCTCATTTTCACCACAACAATGCTGTGTAAGGAGAAAGGAATATAAACTAGCTGGCTCCATATCTGATGTGATGAGAAGTGTAACGTTTCGATTTTTTCGGGGGTCTGTGTCATGATAAAACCAAATTCGCAGCCGAGTAAATAACAAGAGGGAGTTTCGTAAGAGAAGAGCAGTTTTTTTATAAAACTAAAGTCATTTCCACAAATTGAAAAAGTGGTAGCTGTAAGATCTCCCTCAACAGTGTATATCATATTCATTTTTTTTTTTTTATAGCCCCAGGATAAATGAGCCCTCCAGTCTATCCTGTAATTTCTAATTTCTTAGAAGACAAAATCTGAAATATCTGAAGCACAATGTGTTCAGCCCCAAAGTTTGAAATTCTCTCTTCTAACTGCTCTGGTTTGGTAGACTGGCGACCTGAGGAGTCAGGAGATATTTACTAAACATTAGGCTCAGTCAGAGTGGAGACTCTCTCATCTGTGCAGTTCAAATATTTAGTCACCCTGATTGGCTGAGAGTGCAGGGAAGAGTTGGGGAGGGGAGGCGCGTGGATCAGCTGGGCCAGATAGCAGTAGGCGAGGAGATTAAAAACACAATAACACACACACATGCACTCGTAAACACACACTGTGAGCTCCCTCAGGTGAACAGGTGCAGTCATGGTCTGTCACAGATGCTCTGCGCAATTCGTCAGCTGCCATTCCTCCTGTCCACCTTGGGTGGGTTGGGGGATATTCACTGCAACGCAACCTGAACGCTCAAACACACACGTTATCTCAGATCGTTCTCCGCCCTGATAGGCTGCTTTGGTAGTTCATAGAGCTGTTTAATGACTGCCCAGGTGTGTGGGGAAAATGGCTCGCCAAATTGCCATGTGTTTGTAGCTTTTTACTTTCTTGTGCTTTGTTTTTGGGAGCACCACCGCACTATGAGTTTGTCCTGTATTAAGCTTCTGCTGCTGCACAAGCCTGCATGTACAGCTCTCTCTTAGTTCCTCCCTCCCTCCTCGGGAACCACAGTGTGTGACAGAGGGACATTAATCACAAGGCTGGGTAATAAAGCGAGGAGGGATGGGCATGTAGGGCCAGGGGGGCAGGCGTCTGGAGGGAGAAAAGGGTGTTTAGGGAAATCACACCGTGCTTTATGACACACACTGATACACAAGCCACACTTTTACACTCGCAGGTTTAGGTGCACATCTTTCACGCGCCATACTGAAAGCTTCCACCCTGAAAGTTTGGAAAAATTAAATCGAGCAAGGGAGAAAAAAACAACTCAAGATCCAGGGGGCGGTGACCACCAGTTACTTTCCATTAGTCTGTGTTGAGGGAGAGCTCTGTGTCTTCTTGCCCACCTATGTGTGATTTTACGTGGCCCGTGGCCCTCGTTAATTAAGTGTTAATTTAGTAATAGAATTTTTCTGGAAGGAAAACAGAGGGGCACTTTTTTTTTTAATTTATCATTTGAAAAGAGATGAGAGGCCTTTTATGGCTCAGCAGCAGAAGCACCTTCGCTGTTGCTGTGATGCTGAAACGGCTGCGGGAGGTTTTCATGATGCTGATAACTCTCATGATATGAGATAGTGATAAAATGTGGCTGTTTATATATGATTACAAGCTAAATGACAGCAGAACACAACAATTTACTAGGCCATTGGGTTTAACATTGTATTAAGTTTTTTTTTTTCTTCAGCATTTATTTCTGACCCCTTTGGGTTATTGAAGTTTTTTAATATCGACCTCATTCCATCTTGACATTTTACACTGAACACTGTGTTGTGAATCATATCAAGTGGAGTTGTGATAGTGGATATTGTGTGTGTGTGTGTGTGTGAGTAGGTGTGTGTGTGAGCGTGGGTGTATGTGTCTGTATTTGTATGCCCCACCATCTTCAGTGCTTTGTTGTGTGTTTTCTGTTGCATCTGCACTTGCATGGTGCTCCTCAAGGAGTATTAGAAAAGGGTAGGTTGAAAAATGAGATACCAATAATAGTTTCCTGTTCTTGTAAATCCACCATAACCACACAGCAAAGCCTCAGTGCTCCAGAAAGATCAGGGCTTACAAATAACAGGAAGCAGACAGGGACGACATTGCAATCAGACTTTTTTTTATCAAAGGAAAAAAAACATTACTCTTAAAATTTTTAAGAACAATCGCAAATTGTTCATTTTTCTCCTTTTATTGTGCCCTTTGTTACAGATGAATTGCAAGTCTTAAAAGTACAAATTCAATTCATACATGCACATTAACTTTCATGCAAACAGACAAACAAATGCAAGTTCAGTGCACAGTAGCGCTCTGCTGTTTCCTCCTCGCCTTCTCCTGAATACATCGGGCAGTCATTAGACACCCTGTTTTAGATGCTCTACCCTGCTTTTAAATGGAATTCGTTATTGAAATTATTCATTCAAATTATTCATAATTTATTCAGCCTGAACTAAAAATGTCCCAGTCACTTTAAAGAGATACATGTAGGGACTGATTTTTACATTTTAGATAAGGCACCTCACTGGTCCAGAACGTAATTAACAAATGCTTCGTTCATCTATCCTTCACTGGCCTATCTGACCCCGGCTGCTGTTACGAGGCTCGGCGATATCTGATTCTGGCAAATAACACAGTGAACCAAGATCATTTGCTTACTTTCCCCCTTTTTTTGAGATGTCGCAGAATTAAGGGTCTCTCTGAACTGGTAAGGGCTTCTTTGACACTTGGTGTCCTTTTGCTATTGCTCAAGGATTTCTTAGAGCAGCTTTACTACTTTTATATCTGTTTCATGTGCTCTTAGCAGTAAAGATAACTGGCAGCTACATAGCTGTCCTATCTAACTCATTGTTACCCAGTCTTGCTATTCTGCCCTAAAGCAAGGCAATTAACCCTGCCAGAGGTAGTAAGATAGCTGTGGCTGCTTGCTGTTAAAAAAACATCCACAAGTCCACAAGAGTGTGTGGAGTTAATTAAACTTTTTTTGTTGGCAATAGAGGTGTAATAAATATCTGATTTCAATCAAGGATTCAGGTCAAGTGTCCACAATGGGGCTGCAATGATACAAACATCAGCCGTGCCTGCCGCCTGACAATTCAATCAGAGCTTCAGTGACACTTGTAAATAGAGCTGAGTTTTGCCTCTTCTCTTGTTTCCGATGTCCAAGATGTTTTGGTTGCGCTTTATACGGCGCAATCTAAAATTCTCGCTGCATATTATTGCATCATCCCTTGTCCTCTTCATTTTTCCCCATTTGGTTCAGGGCCAACGTGGTTATAAAATGCGCTGGCCACTTTCAAGGCTTTTACTGAATGTGAGATGAGATTTAAGGACACATTTTTCTTTAGCCATACAATATCAGTCCCCGAGATTGCAAACTTGATAAAGGAGTAAACACCGTAAGATAAAGAATCCTCCGTGCCTGTTGTAAACACAGATTGATATCTTGAAGTCCAGGCTGTCTTGATGTTTTGATTCTACAACAAATACTTGGAATTTCAACAGAAAAAAATGAAAGCAGTGACGCTGCAAAAAAGAAAAAAATAGTGCTGTGAAACGCTGAGACCATAAAGTGACTGGACACTATAAGCAACTCTAAAGAGATGGAGAAATAGTAATATGATAATATCATGATATGATTCTTTTTCTTGATGACTTACTGTATATTCAACAATAATGAATAAAGCAGATTAGTGTCTTTCATCATCGTACCATATCAAATCTTTGACTGAGAGGTGAATCAAATTGTGACAAATGATTGCGTGAGTCACTGTGTCTATCGGCGTAATTTATCTTGGACCATACGCAGCACTGAGAGGGAAACAGGAGAGGGAGCGAGCACACGCCCCTGGTAGCCAAATTATCACAGGCAAATGTGTCCTTGGTGGAGGCTTCTGTTGCCCATCCCAGAGAGCTGGTGGATGCATGGTGAAGAGGGAGAGAGAGGAGGAGGGGAGGAGAGGGAGGGGAGATGAATGTCACCCTTGCTCTCATATGTCATATTGTTAGCCATAGATATGAGGAGAACGCCTCAAGGTTGAACGTGCAGCTGAGACATGAATAATCTATCAGAGGTTTCCTCCAACTAAATAGAGGGAAATGTGTCTGCATGGATTATTTATGCTTTAATATGCACACGGTGAATGGACAATCACCTCTGAGAGCATGAAGACATTGTAGAGGCTAAGTTAATTGTGTGTGTCTGGAGTGCATGCGAGCCGAGTGTGTGACAGGCAGCGGTTGTCCAGCTTGGTTACACGTAGACTCTATTTTTTGTGGCTCGGTGATGGATTACAGTAATAGCGTGTTCTGGTTGGAAAGTGTATTCAGGTTTGTATTATGTATGTACAAGCTTTTGACCATATCATCGATCTTTGTGCTTTGACATGTTGTTTATACTGTGTTTTCTTACTCAAATCTCAAATCACTCTTGCACAAACACAGGCAGGCGCACGCACACACATACAAATGCTTCCCAGTGCGTGCAGATGCATTCGCTCACCCCCACACCATTTAAATGTAGTCCATCTCAAACTGGTCTGGCCTCCGCTTTCCAGCTCACCCTATTTCCTCTTCAGATGACTGCCTCGACATGGGAAATGTCAGGCTCTCTTTGCCAGCGCTGTTTGGCTTCTTCAAACATTTGTGAAGTGTTAAGCTCATCTCTCCAGCTTAGGAGGGCAGTCTCTCAGGAATCAAGGCTGCTGACCCGCAACACAGCAAAGACAGCCTAGCCAAGTGCACTCAAGCACATCCACTCTGCCCGCTCATTTGCATCAATGAAAGATTGTATTAGTCCCAAGTTTGTGGTCTTTAAAGCAGCACTCTCGCCTCTCTTGTAAAGGTGCATGCATCACATAATGGAAGTGATGGGATGGCTTTACAGCTCCGAACTGTAATGTTGTCTTCTCACATTTAGTTGAGAATAAGAGCGGAAATGCTGTAGCCTCACTCTCACTCATTTAAATATTACCGTTATAGCGAAGCCTGAGAGGATGTTTTCAATCCATGTGTTAACAAATCCCTCAAAATTTCACCATTTCACCTTGGTTCAAGCCACAACGGGCTTGTTGAAGGAGGATAAATTTCACAGATTTAAAATGCGGCTCAATATACATAGTCAAGGATTCATCATGAGGAATCAAGGTTTAAACCATTACCGTTCGGCAGAGGTGAAAGGTGACAAGAAGCTGTTGAATGAAGCATGAAATTGCAAAATCTGTGACTGTGTTTTAGTTCAAATATTGCTGTCTGACACTTCTGCCACTTTCACTGGGTTATGCAAACATCAACAATGCAAAAATTAAGCTCCTGTGAATAGACTTGCCTAATTCCACTTAACAAAGAAAGCAGCTCAGTTCTGTTGCAGTTTATTTTGTCCCTAAAAGTGTATTTTAGCAAGCCAGCAAGTATTGCATTGCTCTAAGAAATTAGAAGTGTGGATGTTTGCCTGCAGCATTTGGCTCCACAAACAGGCAGAGATGCATCGCATATCTCAAAACCAATATGCAAATCGGCCTGAGCTGCTGCATTTGTTCAGAAGCCTATGCAAGCAACCTTTTTTTGGTTTTACTGGAGAGCAACGTTAAATGCTGGTGCGATGTTGCATTCTCGTGTTTGTCTAACCTGGACCTTGTCAAGTTTGCACCTCTTCAACTAATGGGATGATTGATGGAGGCCTGTCAAGGCAGCAGACTGAAATGTGTCGACTTTCAGCACATTACGCTGTCTGATGTGTGGATGAGGATGAGAAACAAGGAACTAGATGTACTAATTTCATTTGTATAATCTCAACACTCTCAACTGCCTGTGTCTTCTCTTGGTTTCATCCCACCCAGCCAATGGAAAAATTCCATTTATGGGACAACAGATGCTCATTTTTTTCCCTCTATTTTTCACTTTCACGCCCAAGAGGGGGAAAAAATGTGCTCCTCTTTTTTTTTTATTTTATTAATATTTTTTTAACCAAGTTCTGGATCTGTTTGACACAGGCATGAACACTCCCCATAATCAGCCAGAGTGTGCATCCTTCTGAATAGAGATGAAAGAGGGGAACACACACTCGCACTTATACACACATGCGCGCGCACACAACAACAACAAGGAGCGCACAAATAAACAGGCACAAACACACAGGGAAGAAGCACAAGCCATTTGGCACAGTCTCTCTGTCTAGGGAGGGCTTCAAAGCCCACTGACATGAATTTATGATAACGGCACTATGCCTTTGCCAAACCTCAACTGTTGTTGTTTGTCTCTCGCTCCCTCCCTATCCCTTCTGTATGCTCTGCCATCCCCTTGATCAGAGCTTTGGAAAATGCTAGCAGGTGTCCCCCAGTCCCTTGGAAAGGTGTGTATGTGTGTGTGTGTGCGTGCACGTGTGCATGCATTTACGGTGCTTGGAATGGGACGTCCTTAGCTGGCTCTTTTCTATTTTTTTTACATAATTTCATTAGGCTTGGCTCTACTTCCTTAACTTTGGGCTCAAACTCTTTGTACAGTTGAGTTTCATAATATCACTATGATACTATTACCCTCTTCCTGTGTGGTTTTACTCTACTCTTTTGTGTACAGTACTGACACAAGTATCACTTTCTTCTCCATCCTTCCCCTCCCTTTGTTTCTCTCCTCTGCAGACGAGGATTGTGTGAATTGCACGGAGGAGTGCCGAGTACTGGGTCATTCTGACCGCTGCTGGATGCCCCAGTTCCCGGCCGGAGGAAACCAGGCAGAGGGCGTCGACTACCGCAACAATATGTTTGTGCCAGCGGGGATGGAGGCCGTTCCCGAGACGGAGACCTACGAGACTGTCAACCCCAATGGCAAGAAGACATTCTGTACTTTTGGAAAAGAGAGGCGTGACCACACCATCCTGGTCGCCAACGTCAAGCCCTACTTAAAGGCAAAACGCGCCCTCAGTCCACTGCTCCAAGAGGTCCCCTCCGCCTCTAGCAGTCCTACGAAGGGCTGTTCCACCATGTCTCCCTGCTCTTCAGTCAAAAGCCCAGCTGATGGGGCTGAAGGCAAACCTCCTCCTGCCACCTGCTCTGGTCACTACGGGCCTCCTGATGGTCAGTACCTGTCACCAACCAAACAAACCAGAGACCAGGGGGTCTACCCACCCTTGCCTCCCTCAGACCCAGTGGCCAAGGTGCTTGCAGAGGCCCGCTCCAGGATCAGCCAAGAGGCAACAGGTGAAATGGAGTGTGTCCTGGAGCAGGTGGAGCCTGATGCGACCCGTGACAGAATGGACGCTGACCAGGTGGTGAGAGACATCGACAAATTATTGCAGGACTGCAGAGGAAGTGAGGCCACTGGCACACTCAGGAAGTGACACGAAGGACTGCAACGAGAAGAAGCGGGGAGGTAGAGAGAGGAATATAACGCTATTCCAAAAACTCTCATGCCAAAACTGTCACGGTCACCAAAACAAATCAAAAAGGTTCAATGGCTCTTATGCTAGGAGCTCGTTTCACTGTATTTGCTGTTGAAAAGTACCGACACTGGACGGACAATGGGAACATTTATTATTTGGCACCAGTTTCGGTGCTAAGATCCCTACCAACAAAAAGGAACTGGGTAACAAACATCTGAATTCTGCTGAATTTATAAACTCTTTTTGTTTTGGATTCTTAAGCAAATTGCAGAGGCTTATGCCTCTGGCACCTTGCAAGCTATTATCTAAGTGCCCACCAGCTCATAAGTGTGTTGTTCATGGTCTCTCGTGAAATCCTACATATCTAAGTGTGTGTAGGTGGATTTCTGTTATGTGTGATGGCCATAGAAACTGAATGATAAAGGACTATTTATGGTCAGACACGACAATCGACGCGGAAGCAGAGAATATTAATTCTCGTCTATTTGGGACATCGAAAGATCGAAATACACAAAACGACCTTATCTTTTCTGACTTTAATATAGGTGTTTAACGTGTGATGGATCCTGTATCTGAACATGAAGAGATTGGTTAATCAGGGGTGTGTTCGCAGGGGTTGCTTATGGACTTGTGGTTGGGGGGGCTTAACTGCAACGCTGAAGGAGAATTATTAACAGTGTAATCCATGTTTCACCTGTCATTTGTAGCCACATGTGTAAGTTGTGTCTGTCTCACGCCTCTATTTAAACATTCATGTTGCTGGCCGGTGTAGCTGCACGCACCAATTTTACACATGTGCACTACACTTTGCGCATACACGCGCTGACACACTCACATGCACTGATGCCCCTACACACACGCAAACACACACACACACACTTACACACTAATGCTTACACACACCTGGCCATCTGTGTAATTGTCTTATACATGAACATCATCAGCTTTCAGTCCCTTGTGTACAGTGAATTATCATGTGTGTGACGATGCCTTAAGGCAATCACAAGTTGTATAAAAAGGGACATTTTTCCTCAACTGTGAAAAGATGATATCTATATGATGATATAGATGATTATATGTATGAATCCATGTATAGTGTCCAAATATTAACAAAATATTTATACATTTTATAAGAAAAAAAGAAATGAGGAATCTCAGCAAAAACGTGTCCTCGAGTTAAGGTCAAGAGCGGGGTGTTAACTCAACGAACTGCAAAGGACACTGCCATTGTTTCGAAGACGAATATCCAAAAATATAAACAAGAAAGAAAATGTCCCTTCACATTATCACTATACATAATATCATTATATGTGTAAATGTATCCAATTTAGATGTGTTTACATCAAAAAATTGACATATTTTTATTGATTTTACTGCAATTTCTGTGCATTTGAGCCAAATTGTTATGTGTACAAAAGCTATATTGTGTATTTTATTAAATTAATATATAGTTGTGTTGCAATATACATGGGCTTATATTGTATTTGGCAAAAGTTGCCTTAGTAGCTGTCGAACTCTGTGAGTTTGCTTTAGTTTGGGTTTTTGTTGGTGTTTTTTTTTTTCCTCTCTATTCTGCATCTTTGCAGGCTGGCTTCAGTGCTTTTGAGATGTCGCCTCTTTTTACCCTGAGATCCAGCTGGATCAAATACAATAACTGTTGAAAGCTTAATGAGCCAGCTGATCAAGAATACAATTCAAACCAACAACAAAAAGCAACAACCACAAGAAAACAGTTTGAATATTTTTACTGAGCAGATTTTTACAGGGCAGCTATTTTCTTTAACAATAACTAGTATGCGTATGTTGTGTTCATTATGTTTTTACTTTCTTTCCAAAAAAGAAACCTGCCATATGGAAAGTGGAGTGGTTTCCTTGGTGATCATAAAACTGCCTTACTGTCTCTGCGGAGAGCTTGTTGTATCTGTGGAGCTTGTGACTGCTTCTAAAGCCCTGGTCCACCAGAATGTGCATTTTCTATAAAGGACCAAAAGAGGTTCTTTTTCAGCAGTCTGTGTTGTTTATGTATGTACTCCTTCTCTATACATGTTAGAACTCTCATACTTTGCAGAGAAACTTGACATCTGAAATTCTATCTGAAGTTACTTTGGATTTGATGTCTTAGCTGTTTAGGTACACGGTTTATATAACCAAGTGTCTTCACATTCAGGCTTTCTTAAATAAAAAAAGACAAATAATAGACATTTATTTTTGAAAATTTTGGCACATTTCGGCCACTCTCTGAAATAAGAATGGGAGGTGCTTTTTCTAATATTCTCTGACCGTAAAATAAACAGAACAGTAGGCTATTAGACTAGATGTGTTCTGGTAAATATGTCCACAATCACCAAATCTATGTAAGATGCAGCCATGAGAGGGAACAGTGACTTACGTGGCTCCTGGTGTGTTTATGTAAAGCGAATCTGAGCTGAGTTGGAATCTTGACAGCAGATATAACACATCTATCCTTCAGACATGTCACATCTGAGTATTTTGGTGTTTCTGTTCTTGCTTTCTTTTCTTAATCGAGCTACATGTTTGGACATTCTCCTGTCACTCTCCTCTTATCTTTTGCCTGCTTGCCATCTTTTTTTTTTTTTTTTGATTTCACTATTCATTTGCTTACTTTTCTCCTCTTCAGCTGTTTGCTTTCTCGCCTCTGAGGAGCAAAGCAACTGTTAGCTTTTCTCCTCTCTTTCGTCTGTAAAGTATTTGGTTTCGGTTTACCCTTGCTCTTTTCCTGGGAGATGGCAGAGGCTGTTTTTAGAGAGGGCTTGAAAGATTTGACGGAGGTGGAAAATTTTTATGGTTATTTTTAAATGAGATTTTTTTTTTGTTATCTCTCAAATATCTGGATAAATCAAGCACGCCTGACATTCACATCATACGAACGGCACAAACGGTTAAAATGTGCCGTTCAAAGTGCACTCTGCAACTGTGATCCCAGCAAAAATGTTGTTTTGCGCACACGTATACACACGTATACACACACACGGGCACTTCAGCATCACTGCCTTTCATTTAAATGCATAGCCCCTTAAAGGTAAAGTGAAGGCTGAAAGAGAGGGCAAAACACTACCCAGACAAATGTGACACTTCCACACTTGTCTTCATGGTTTATTTTCTTTTTATCTCTTTGTGCTCAGTCTTCATGCCGGATCAAGCATTTTCTACTCTGCGTGTGTGTGTGTGCATGTGCTTGATTCGCTTTCATGCTCCTTATTGTTTGACAAAACAATTCCTTTCTTCTTATTTCATTTATGTCACCTGTCTCCTATAGATTCAATTCCAACTCACATTAAACCTGCAGCGCTGTGGTCTCTCTTTAATTTGGGCATTAATTAAAACAAAGTGCAGAGGTCACCCCCAGGATTCTGTGTTTTACTCCGTTTGGCTGCCACAACGGTCACAGTTCAGGCACATTTAAAGTGCTGTCCCCTCAAATGGTGTTCCCCTGGCCCGGCCGCTGTCTGTACACTCACAAACTACGGGCAGGAAATGAGCTGGGTCCAGAGGAATGAAGGTACTCTTTAAAGCCATGCCCCCTCTCTCAGGCTATTTGCTGTCTAATAGAGCAGAGGCTGCCGCTGAGGTCAACACATAGTTGGAGATTGAGCATAATGTAAGGCCTCTCATTGTCTAATTATACACTGTTGGCATCATACACTGTTGGCAGTGCATTACTCAAATCTAGAGTGGGCTATTTTTGCCCACTTGAGACTGTTGGTTTTACCAAGTGATTGGGACAGGGCCTCGCTGAATGTGGCTACCCGCCTTTGGTCTCTGACTCACACTGATGCAGGTGCGCACAGACTCAGACAGCCACAGCTTCACACACATAGAGACAACATGCCATTTTGGTTAGTTAAACAAGCACCCGATGTTTGTCAGTGTCGTCCCCTCACCCCCAAGCCCACACTGATAGCATAGGGCTCCACGCTACAATGGGCAACTGGTGAAAAGACCAGAGACATTCATTTGTATGGATTATTTCAACTGCTATTGTCTAAAGGCTGTGTTCATTGTGATCTATCTGAAAAAAAAGATGAAAAGATCAAATAAAAAAGCAATTACTAATAAATGTTTGCTCTTGTCCTTGTATGAGTTGGTTGAGGAATGGATAGTCGTGGCTTTGATTTAATTGCTCTTCTCCCAAGAGATAACCTCTCGCGCGTGTGATATTTCCGTTCCTCCGAGCCTCTACGCGGCCGATTCTGCCTTGTCAAATGGGATTGCGCTGTTTATTCTCACAGTGCCAGCTCACTTTGGAAAAGATTTTTAAAAAAATTGCTTTTTCAATTTTCAGTTTTAAATGCACACATGCACGTACCCAAGCAAACACACGCACACACTGACTTAAAATTTTGCTTTGGGCAAATGATTCTTCATTCATTACATTAGTTCACATTTTCGCCACACAAAAGATTACTGCTCATGCTCTGTTTTTTTTTTTTTCTTTTCTAATTGCTCAGAGGCAAATAAATTGGTGCTTGAAATTATGTGTACTAATGCTTCTGAGATAAAATGTTGCACTCCACCCTTCAGCTAGATTTGCATTCAGAGGCCAATTTGAAGTCTCTTCAACACTGGCCTGTGGTTAGAGAAATATACTGTATGCTTCCCATTTACTCAGTCAAATCTGGTTTGCTTAATTCATAATTAATGGTTATTAGGTGTTAGATGCTCAGAGTGGAACATACGCTGGCAGTGGCAGATGTGACCTCCCTCGTGGTGTTTAGTTCCTGAAGAAGAATAGTAAACAAACTTTTTAGAGCTGACTGGTGCTTAAAGTATTAGTTCTCTGAAATGGGTTTTTAATGTCCTCTTCCAGTGTTTCTCAATACAACATGGCAGAGCATGGAAGCTAATGATACACCATTACATTTATCTCAGGAAACTATTCCATCATCAGTGTTTAATTGCAGAAGTACATATGGTTGTATGCTTTTGTGACTGCACGCATCAATCGGCATCCTGCTGTCGAAGGATTAAAGTCAGTAATTTCCCAGACTGCAGTCCCGCCAAATGCTCATTCAGGACTATCACATCCTAATTGCACAAAAACTTCCCATAACCTGCCAGGGGATATTTTCTTGGAGCTGAAGAGATTAAATATTAAGAAACTTCTTTTTTTTTTAAATTCAAATATGAAACTAAAATAATTTGATGACTGAAGTGTTTGTAGTTGTCTCAAGATCCATCTTAATACACTTGGATATTTAAAATTGACTTGGATGGTAATAATAGTGCTTTATGTGTATGAAAATCCAGTGCAAAAAAAAAAGCCCATTCAAATACATCAAGATAAATTATTCGTGGAATTATTTATCATTTGAAGAGGACTCGATCAAATTAATTTTCATTTTGACCACAGAGGGAATGTTTTACCCCATACTGGATTTGCAGACCATTGGTATGCACCAAGGCTTTTTTCTGTTTGTATCTAACTACTTGCCTCAAGGCAGATATTAATTAAAAAGATAGCAGAGGTACCCTCTAAAAAAACACCATTTCTAGGACTGCAGTGCTACATGCAGCGCCGTCTCATTTGGCCCAATGGTAAGAGTTTTCTTTAAACCTGCAGCATGCCTTCAAAGAAATAACAGCCTGGCCTCTTGTACATGTCAATCACCTTCAATCATAGTTTCTCAGAACTTTGCAGATCACACATCTTGTTACAGAAACTGTGACAAAGTGTGAAATATTAATAGTGTGGTGGACTGTGTGGCAGGAAAAGAGCAGCAACAAGTTCAGAATGCAACGAATCGTGATCTAAAACCCAACGTGATCATAATGAAGGAGTGGATTATTACATGTCTGACAATACATGACTTGAATTACATTTGACAACATGCATCAATCAGCAGCGGATGCATGCAATAGAAACACATGTCATAATTATCCTGGCAACACCATATGAATATGTTAATTTAATACATGGAGAAGGAAAATTTGCATACAGTTTTTTTGTGGATATTATTTTAGAGGAACACTAGATAGAAAAACCCTATTTTTGCATTTTAATCAAGGTCCTTGATCCAAATAACTGCGCTAATGGGATTTAATCAAGTACTGTTCGGCATTGAGTTGGCTAAAAGGGCAAATGGAGAGAAGATCTTTTCAACATGAAGAAGAGAAGGTATTCATATTCGAGTTAAAGGACAAGGGTTCTTCTTTCATTTGTGTTTGCGAAGGTGGGCAAATTGAAAAGTCCGTGTGTAAGACCGTCTGAAAGGAAGAGTGTGTGTACGGTTGCGTAAAAGAGAAGGCTGGAAATATGAATGTACGTCTCACAACAGGGACAGTCATGCGTGTCGACTGTGATTTGATGCCAACGACAAAAAAAAAAGAAAGAAAGAATGAAACACAGTAGGTATCTGTGGCCGCAGTTCCTGAGTGGGTGTTTAAGAGAATCACTTTTCATCAAACAGAGGAAGAAATGATGGCGCACACAATCATGGCAAACAACATCACATGCCTAGATAACAATACATGGCACGATGAGTGCGGCACGTTGATAAGAGTTTTTGTGACACTATGTAAATGTGGATCCAGACGCTTTTGAAATTCTTTCTAGTCTGAACGAGAGCCAGCCTCTATGAACTGGAAACTGTTTGTGTGTTCTCAAAAGCATAAAGACCTATAGAAAATGACAACTGTTATTACATAAATAGATGCACAAATACAAAACAGAGACACAAACACTGCAATTAGCATGTGTTTTTTTTTTTTTTTTTACATGCAAGAAACTCATTACTGCACCAAACACTTCAGATTCCTGGTTCTCTAACACATTCGAGCCCTCCCTCCCAGCCACCTCGGAGAGAAGCAGTGTGTTAACAGTTTCTCACCGGAAGCAGAATAGAAGGCAGAGAAATAATGGCTCTGGACAGCTTCTGTGAAGGGGCCAACTCACATCAGTGAGGGAAAATGCTAGATGAAAAGGTCAATAAGCAACACGGGAAACTTAATATGAAGTAGACATATGAATTCCATCACATGGATTAGTGCCCCTGGCAAAGTGCAGGACTGACTGACACTGCTGAATCAATTCAGAAATATCCAATGTCTGGTTTGTAAGACACTCAAGAGCTAAGAGGACCTTTCACTAAATGCCACCTGGACTTTAAAACCAATTCTCTTCACCTATTTTGTTTCCTGTTACTAGTACATTTTTGGTGTTTCTGGTCAAACTGGAGAAAGCCTTTGAGATTTCTTGCCATTGTTGCGCCTCATTGAAGTTACTTCCTTGGATGTTCTTGGGTATGTAAGTCATATTTTTTATTCTATTTACACAAAAATTAGCTGGTTTATTACCAAATGCAATTAAAAGTGCTTGAATATTTAATTTTTATGACATTTCTTAACATGAACAGGGAGTTTAATCTTAAAGCAAGACACCAAAGACCTACAGAATTATGGCTTATAATTTCAGCATAATGAGATTTTTGTTTCCCAAATATAATATAGTTTGATCAGTTATTTTTAAAAGCCAATACTCATGTGATTTTATTGTTAGATTCTAATAACCTGCCTGCCACAGAGGATGTATTGGATGAAAGAGAAGATAGATACCTAAATGGCTGTACGATAACAACAGGATGTGATTTGGACAGACTGCCAGGAGAGAACAGGAAGGTCAATATTACAGTAACAGAATATGACCTTGGGGACAAACGTCTTACTGTTGAAGCTGTTCTCCTTTGGCAGAGCTGCAACATTGATCCTTCGCTCTAATATCAATTAGCCATGCCATCATTAAGTGAGCTTTACCACAATGTCATTTTGACAATGTTCTTCGGGATATATCCTGAGCCGCCCATTTTGTCGACGCTATATTTAAACTGTCTGTGAAAAGGGAAGCTCGTGGAAGTGATCTTCAAATCATGTTCAGGTTAGAGCTAAAAGCAAAGTTAAAGTTAGGGAAGTTTACATGACAACATTTCTTCTTGGAGAACTGAAGAATATTTACGTTACTGTGTTTAAGTATGCATGCAGAAATGTGAAAACACACACACACACACTCACCAATTATTTTTTGCTGCATGATAAATCTCATATTAGAAAAAATAAATTAGTGGTGCAGATAATTAAATTATTCTAACTATAATAGTTTGTGCTCTTTATCAGCCATATTGACTTTCTTTGTCAAAATAAAAATATAAATGAAATTTCCAAGCAATTATGTGATTCAGTGTTCAGTATTGTCTGTGTGGTATTAGTCATCATCACCAGACTGGTGGAGAGATACATACCTGTATCACAACATGAGAGACGCATAGATTCTTTAATGAATTATTTCTATTATTCTCCAAAACAAGTATTTCTCACATAAAGTCACAATGTGTTACTTTAATACTGTTATCCAGAGAAAACAATGCATTTTCAAATTCTGCAATATTTTTTGAGGATTTTGTAGAAAAAACATTTTCTCCTTCTCTTCTTATACTAAATTAACAATTTTAAACCTTTCTGAACTGGCTAATAAATGTATTGACACGAAGCTGAAAACAAGGGTGTTTTTCTTATAAGATTTTGGAAATACAAGAAACACAACATCGTGTTTCTGTTCTGTTCTGCAGTGAAGTTATAGCAAACTCCTCTTGACTCTGTCAGGATACTTTGCTTTGATGGCTGAAGACTTGACAGTCAATTGACCGCAATGAAAATCTGCGAGACATTTGTTGGCACCTTCTCAAAGACTCAGTCCAACCAAACTTTTGTATGGTATGGTATCCACAAGAATGGCAACTGGCAACTTTTAGTCGGATCAAAGCCTTGTGCCTCTGCCTTCCTCCCTTTGTTTTCAAAGTTTATGTATCTCCAGTACGAACGCAGCAGTGGGTATGATGCAGGGACGTCGGCCCCTCTCTGAACTCGGAGACACCGCTGACAAAGACGATTAAAGCCTCTGACAGAATGCCTGCATGTGATTAGACCATCCTTTAGAGCTTTGAACCCCCAACTTATACACTGAAACACTAACAAAAAAAGCAACACGCAGTCCGCATCAATGAGGAGTGAGGAATGGAACGATCAAATGGGAATCAGCAAGGGAAAAACAAACAAAGAGTTGCTAAATAAGCCGGGCGACAGGCAGAGGCCTTTTCCTCGGCTAATGGCTAGTGCAAATAGAATGGGCCTTGAGGGATTTAAAGGGCTGTGGCTGACAGTTAAAGCAGTCTAAAGCTGATCTACAACAAAGTGAGAATGTGATGCATCCGCACAGCGCCAACCTAGACAGGATGAGAGGGTGTAAATAACAGTCGGTCCCCAGAGATGTGTGCCACATAACACAAAGGCTCCCTGGTTTGGGTGTTTGATTTGTTTGAATGCTAGCTGACATTTACTTAACCAGCAGCAGGGAAATTATCTTTAAGGGTTCTCAATTTGGCTCAACAGTGGTGCCAGCTCCTGTCTGTCACTGCACAAATATGTACTTCACAGGTTTATTATATTAGAACATACTGCACATTATGATTTGCCGGGGTATGGAGCAGGAATGCAGTTTTACGAGCCTAACTCTGAAGCACTGCTACAAGACGAGCGGCCGGAGTCACGGTGAAATCATGCTAGCCTTAGGTTATCCTGGGGAAAAAAAAAAAAAGTGTTCCATTTCCATTTATGTCTCTTTCTGTTCTTATCTGGTCCAACATCCCTGCCATCACATCTCTGTTACCTTAATGGAAAACATAAGAGATGCCCTTCTAATGTTTCCCCTCCCCTCCTCAGATATACTGCTCTGTCTCTGCCTCCCTCTGTCTCTCTCTTCCTCCAGACCACCCAGACTATCACAGCGAGTGATGTGAGTGTATGTGTGTGTGAGAGAGAGTGTGTAACTGTGTGTGCATCTGGGCTAGTGTTACAGCTCAGATCACAGCCCAGTGCACATCTGAACACCCTGTTTTCAAGTGTCAGTTGAGTGGCAGAAGGACAGTGACAGTGCTGCCTCAGATCCGCTGTCTGTGTGACACAATGCGCCTGACACCAGTTTACAATAAGGTGTCACGTCGGACATCGCAGGATATGAACTCGGCCACGTCAGTCAGGACGAATGACTTATTTTGTTTCTGAAAAACACGCCTAGACCTTACTTGACTGATTAATCAATGTATTGATCTACTGACTGCTCAACAGATTAAGCTATTGATGAAATAATTGATCCACTTTGCACCAGCTTTATGCACCGAGCCCATATTGGCTAATGAGACATGTCCATATTTGCACATAACAAACATATTCCCAGAACTGCCGTGTATGTTCAATTAAAAAGGAGAGACAAGAAAAACAGCATTGGTCATTAAATGCTTCGAATAAGATCTTTTTTCTTTTCTCAGAAGAGATGGAAGGGAGGAGCGTGACAATGTTATTCTGCTGTAAATCATCTGAAGGAGAAGGTCTGGGTGGATGATTTGGATGAACAAGTGTGTGACTTCGACACCAGTGTTTCTGGTTACCGTCTTCTACCAATAGTTTCTCTTAACCAAGTAGTTTTACATCTTAAACATGAAGGCAGCAGATAAGAAATCCTGATCTGAGTAATTTCTCGTCATGGTTTTACGTTGTTTAGTTTTTTCCTGCTTTATTTTGAAGAGCATTTTCATCTCGGGTGTCTTTGTTGTCTTTACTTCTTGTCTTTGTCTTTTTCCCGCCCTCAGGATTGTTAATTCATTTCACCTGTGTTCCTCTCTTCCTTGTCTGTGTAGCCCGTGTGTTCCTCTCTCTTTGCAGTTCATCCATGTACCTAGTGTCAAATGTTGAAGTCCTTTCTTGTGTGAATTCCTTGTGTTCTCCTTGTCTTTTGGATTTTGTTTCCCTGGACCTTCACCTTCACCTGTCTATTGGATATGGATATGGATTTGTTTGCCAATCTGGACTGCCTGCTTTTTTTCCCACCTCACCACCCTGTAAGTATTTTTGTTTTTGCACACATTTCTGCAACTTTCACCTAACTGGGTGTTTAGATATGATGATTTGAAAGCCCATGTTTCAGTTTCTTATAAAGATAAACAAGAAAAATGCATTATGCAAAAGTACATTACCAGGATGAGGCTGGTGGAACAACAGCATGCATGAAAGGGGACAGATTGGTTTTCTGTAACAAGATAACTTCAGCGATGATGAGGTATCTCTATTGTCAGATCTTGGAACTGTCTTAGTCTGTGCAAAATGATGGACAACCAATGAAAAAACAGCAGACAGATATTTTAAAATCAACAATGTGACGCACTGTTAAATGTTCATACATTTTATGGTGCAATAAACCCTTGATCAAATGTTATAAAATCAGAGTGAAAAAAAATGCATAATGAATATTTAGCACTGATCATAGTGTCCATTTCATCACCTCCAAAGTCATTTTTACATGCAAAAACTCTGCGGAGGGCCAGATGGTTCAGCCCTGACGTACATGAACCGTTAAATTTCAAAAGGTTGAGATGGTGCCACGGGTGGCAAAGCTGCATCTGGCATGGTATTGAGAGGCCTGTGTGGTATCTAGACCACATCCATTCCTGATGGCATCATCCAGGACCACTGGGGCACAAACTGATGCCCGACGATGACTCGCAGGGTCACATGAAGAACCACCCAGTGCCTAGAAAATGTCAGAGAGGAGATGGTGGTTATTTATCTATAACTGCAATTTGCTTAAACATAATTTGACTTATTTGTATGTTTAATTATTGTATTTCAGGCTACTATTTGGGTAAATCTGTGTTTATGTTCTATGTATTTCTACAGCTCTTCAGAGTGATTTTAACTGTCATGAAGCATAAATATTATTACAACAGTGTTTACAAGACACCATTTATTAATTATGTTTTGAGTAGTTTGACTTTCTTTTCTTTTCTCCCATTACTGAAATATCAACTTATTGTTAAACGCTTACATGAAGGTCAAATGCACACAATACTAATACTAACTCAGTAAATACAATATGATATCAAAAAATCTTGATAGAATATATGAAAAGAAGTGATCATATTTAAGGAGGACAACAGATCAACTTGGCATATTTGGCCTCTGCAGTATTCAACTTATCCCAATGTGTTGACCTAAATTCAGTGTGTTGGATCAAGAGGCCTGTGATGTCATCGCTCCTTCTGTTATAGCCCAGTGGACACGGTCATATCTTCCATCATATTTGGTCTTTGAGTAAGAGAACAGATTCCTTTTTTAGCCTAGAAATATTATAATCACTAAATGCAGTATATTTAATTTTACTGACTTTAATACCATTGTTAGCAAAACATGCGCTGCCTTAGTATGATCCCAGAAAATGTGACAAAGGATTTGAAAAATTACCTTGGAGAAATTCTAAAGAAATGTCAGACACAATCCCTGCTACTTAGAATAATCTACAGTGTCTGGGAAAAGCATGCAGCTGTTTAATTTTTAAAATGCGAATTCTCCATTCTTTGAGCACAACAACATTCCATTCACCCTCATTGTGTCGGGGTGGCGGCATAAATCCCACTGGCAGAGATCTCAAAACCTTGGCAAATGCAACCCAAACTGTCTGCATGGCTAGATACCACTTGGAAAAGGTGGGGAAAATATGTTTATTTGTGATTTTGGGTGAACTGACATGAGTTGCGGCTTTCACCGCGCACCTGTATTCCAATGAATCAATTGTTTGGCACATTACACCGAGCGCAAGGTGCTGCCAATGTTTGAGGAAAACAAGACATTCCCTTGGAGAACAGACAGCACTCAACAGACGACGCTTGTTGTCACACGTAGGTTATGTAGGTCAGGATATGTAGACTGGCGAGTACAAAGGAGAGCACTCAGTGCCACCCATCTAAAAATTGTTCATAAATACTGCAGGGTGACGCTTTGTCTTTCTGCTGCACTGAACCTATCCTCGCTTACAAGACAGCTGTGCCTTGGCAATGTGCTTCCCGGCATACACCCTGACAGGCCTCGTATATCCTGATGTATTGTTGTTAATGTTGAAAGGCCTCCGCTGAGATGCCACTGGAAAACACAGTAATGTACTTCCTCAGAAGCAAAAAGATGGATAAACGAAAAAAGAAAAAAAAAAACACGGGTGTATTTGAGGTGTGAAGCTTATTTGGAGATATACTATAAGTTGGAATATGATTGACCAGACTGCACAGACCTACAAATCTGACATCTTTACTTGAGGAATTGCAGCGTTTACCAACATTATTTATCTAGTTTGCACAGCTGACAGCCTAAAGCTTTGCATATACAGTACGGCTCCACTGTGGAAATGATGATGTTGTGCTAAGCTCTTTAAGGTCACAGGAGTTTCAAATAGCAGAGCAGGTGAATCACTCGGCAGACACACCTGATTTAAAACTTAAATCTCTCTGCGGGAGATGTTGCTTCATTAGAAAAGGTGTAATTTAGAGAAAAAGTCTGCTTTTGACAGCTGAGCGTCGGGGAGGTTTGCATTTCAGCACGAAGCCTGACACTTGTTTACATAGTGAGTTCAAAGCTGTCCGGCTTACAACCTGATATAGCTGCTTATTTGGATGAAAAGTAAGACCCTGTAAAAAACCTTTATTTGCATAAACCCTTTGATTTAACACAGATGAATGCGCAGGAGAAAGCAACAGCCACTTTGTTGAGATTAGAAGAGTTTATTTGTCACATTAGTCAGAATTACCTGTGTTGATGTCAGCTGTGCGGAATAGAAGCAGCGAGGGAGGCATGGGGAGCGGAAAGGTGAGAGAGGCAGAAACACTGTAGGGTTGCCACAAAGAAAAAGAAGAAAAAAGGAAATGGGGGGGGGGGAAGAGATGCATTCATTCGGCACCTTGTTGCCTCATAAAGGTGCTCCCTCACCTCCTCCTGCCGATAATAACTAGCTTTGTACATGGAGCCATAGGGGAGAGGAAAAGCTCCCTTTGCTCCTGCTTCCTACTTCCTAGGAGGGCTCGATGTGTCAGAGAGGAAGCTGAGCAGCTCTGTTGGACTCAACCTCTTCTCCCCTCAGTGTGGTGGCTGGAAGGATGTCTACTATGACAGCTGGAGGTCTGTTGTGATGAAGGAGGCCTGTGGAGTTAGATAAACTGCCAACTGATGTCTGCTTTAGAGGGGACTGGGATCTGTGATACAGGCACTCATGCAAAAAAAAGGCTGAACTCGACTGAGAGGGAGGCAAAGGAAGGGATGAAAGGGGAGAAATGTATGGCAGGATCGTGTTGACAATATGTCGTCTTACACCGTCTGCTGTAACCTCTGCCTGTCCCTCTTGATTATCTTAGAGGTCACGTCGTCATAAATCCGCCATGTAAACAGAACGTAGGGAGAGAGAGAGAGAGAGGGCAGATAATCAACCAGTCCTAGCGCTTGTTTCTCTCTTTGGCGTTTTGTTCATGAACAGATGCTAGAACAGATGAACAACATGACATTGAAAAGGTCAAGCAATGTTGGCCCCTTGCAAAAAAAAAAACCAAACAAACAAAAAACTGGGATAACTTTTGACCAACATGGCCAACTACCAATGTAGTGATTATAATGTAAACTACATTTCTATCTGTATAACGTCTTTTCCTTGTCTATAGAAGGAAGGAAAAACAGACAACCTGGACCAAATCAAGCTCCCATTTGTGCCACTAAACTCCAATTTGCCCGACCTGGTAGCGCTGGCCAGCCATCACTTCGCAATTCTCACAGACACAACCTTATCCTGCACCTGGCTTTGTTTACCCCTTCTTTTCATTGGGGTCAATTGGGTAGCCAAGCTCTGCACAAGAGTTTCATGAGCGTCCTCTGCTCCCGCGTTTGCTGGACATGTTACTGTTTGCCTCCATCTAGACCTCCTGCCTGCTCTTGTGTAAAATGAGGCTGGTCCTACATGAGTATGCTGAATTCAAGAATTTCCCAGTTTGGGACAATAAAGTATATCTGTGCTAATAAAGCTGTGCACCGCACTGCTGATGCTACAAGCTCTATTTCCTTCTCCCTATTTTAGCTCCCCTCTTTTTTTTTTTTTGTCTCTGCTCCTCTTCACTTCACACTGTTTTGCTAACTTTTCACTCCTCTTTCATTCCCCTCCCCTCCCTCTCCCTTCACATTGTCTCTCTTCACACAGCTCTATAACCATGTCTTGCTATGCCTCGTGGATTGCGCTGTTTTCCTGAAATTAGAGTCACATGCTGCCTCTTATCCAAATATAAGTACGTGGCAAGCCTCCGCATTTAGTTGTCAGTCAAAACTACAAGCCTCCACTCATCACAGTGTCATGGGTGTTGATGAGAAAAAGACTGTAACCTCTATTCTCATACGAGCGTTCGGGAACAGCTCAGCGGCTCCATCAATCCCGCCTCCATCAGCCTGACAGAGCTGTAATAACACAAATCGCTGTGACTTTCAAATGCAAAATGAAGGTAAATTAGTAGTCAGCTCACACTTTCTGCCATTCTCACAATGATACAAAAAAATGAGGCAAGGTGATGTCATGAATAATAAAATTGACTTTCATGGTTACAGCATATTTTCCAAGACAGATTTCCAAGGAGAGCTCAGTGCTCTCGCTGTTGTCTTTTTTTTTTTTTTTTTTTTTTTTTAAACACAATACAACTGATTTTATGATGTCGACTTAACATGAAGAGTTGATGTCGGAGATATTTTTACTTACACAAACCAGCTACGGCAGGCGGTTAAAAGCTGGAGACTCTAACACCCACTCAGGGTTTTACTCTCACGCTTGCCCAGTACCATTATGGCTTTTTCTCTGTTGGCATCTGTGCAGCTACCCTGGAACAACTGATGGTTCAGTGCCTTGCTCAACTGCACTTTGACGGCCGCTGTTGAGGGTAAGAGCGGTATTCACTCAGCTTTTTTGTAGTCGGTCCAGAACTGGCAAAATTTCACTCAGAACGCTGTTTCTCTAACCTCCAGGCTGCTGCTGGAGTCAAGTGTGCACGATCCCAGGAAACTATCAAAGCTTGTTTTGAAAATGTTTCACTTTGTTTAGCGGCAGGATGCAGAGTGATGCCAGATTAGGATGCTGGGCTGGTGCTGGGTACCCCTCACAATACAGACCTATTTGCATTGTCTTGTTGTTTTCTTTGCCTCCATTTCCTGTCTCGGTTTTTTTTTTTTCCCCCACTGCAACATCCTTTCAGACTGGCTTGTTTGTAATGATGAGCTATTTAAATCACTGAACTTGAACTCGAACAAGCTTCACCCATCTGCAGTTTTCTAATGGTTTCCTCATCATTAGAAACAGGCTATGAGCATATGCTAGACAGATCCTGCCCAGGGGCTGTCCTTGGGTTATTTTATCAGTGGTGGCTACTACCAGTCCACTCTGTCACTGCACTAAAAGCAACAACAGGCCCATTGTGGTTTCTAATGTTTCAGCTGCATTGGCCATTACACTGCAGTGTCTCTAAACATTTGTGACCTTGTTAATATTGGCTATACATAACATAACTTGATGTATTGAAGTACTAACCATCAGGCAGAGATGTCCAAAGAAATCAGAAAGTATAGTGTTTTTACAATTTGTAAAATCCGTCTATTGCCGCTCCTGACCCTAACTCTTTCGAGCACAATTTCACGTTTCCACTCAAAAATGTTGTTCTGCTTCCTGCTGCAACAAAACCATAACCACAGCAGTTTACAGGAAATGGAGTCCTCTTGAGGCAAGGACAGCTTACTGTATACTTCCTGTAATAGACGGTGAAAAGATAACTGAGGAAAAATGCAACGGAGCTGCTGATTGTGCTTCAGGTCAAATGCTGAGTGTTTATTTAATAATTAAAATGATCTTGGAATTACAACATTTCTTTTATTTTGTAGGTTTATTTTGTTCAAACTGCGTGCAATCAATCCCTGACTTTTATAACAATAAAAAACGAGCCCTACTTATATTTGAGGAAGCACAGAATCTGCGTTTTGCTTTACTGTGAGTTGCTAATCATGAGGTGGTATCACCAACTGATTTTTTTTTATTTCTTTATTTATTTTTATGTTTTGGGAGGAAACGGGCGCGGATCCTAAAATAAGCCCATTGTTTCCAAGATAACAACAGGCCATGACTCACCAGAGTGCCTGCATGGGTATGCAGGGTCTACTACAATCACTGCCAGGCTGCTGTAATGATTCCATCTCTCATTTTTATAGCATGATAATGTCACATACCACAAGGCTATGGCTGGTCAGGAAACATGACAAACTCAACATACTGCTGCCTTGCCTGTCAGTAGATCCCATTAAATAAGCAGCAGGCTGGTGTAAGCAGAGACACCACTCTTCAGCTGGAAGGCCTAGTTTCGGGACCCTGTGACTGCAGGCATCCAACTTGTTTAAATATCTTTGAGTAAGATAGTCCGAGAGTTCAACTCGAGAGAAGCTACACAACAGCAGACCAGGATGAGAGAAAGACAATAACTTAAAAAACTGAGATCGGATTAGACGGAGATTGAAGAAACATTTCACTCTTGAGATCAAATTTAGTCAACCTATTTTAAATATAAGAGTCACCATGAACCAGCATATCTGTTTGACCTTTTCCTCACCTTTCACCATCCGCACATCAGTTACCTAAGCCTGTTTTTGGAGGGCAAAGCAAGGTGCAAGTCAGTGTTAAAAGATTATCCCCCTATTTTTGTATCTTTTTAATATATTACACATGTTGCATCATAAAACATCTGCCAGTAATACTAAGATAATCACTGATGCTAAATATAGATAGACCTGTGCCAGTATCTAGCAGCACAGAGCCATCAGGGGGAAAGAGGTGTTTAAAGGGAAGCTTGCCAAATGCGATTTCATACAGAAATTCCCCAGGCCAACCGTTTGGGTGTGCACAAAAGGCTGCAGCAGATGAATTAAGTTGCAGCGGCTTAATGGAAACACTGAACTGCACTCCATTTTGCAATATTTACCGTCATTTGACATCTTGTGTTTTTAAAATCTATTATTAATATACTGTACCTCCTGTGTGCCACAGCGCTTCTGTTTGGATGGGAAGTACAAGCATAACAGGATTGCCTCCATTTGTCCATGCATGAAATAAGGAAAGCAAAACAAACTGTCCGTGTCAACAAGGACAGTTGTACGGAAATATTACTGAACAGGATACACATTTTTTGGAAGTTTCTGCATTGTAATTGTCTGTGGTTTGAAGAAAAACTGTGACTCTTTTCCTATTTTTCTGTTGTGTTGAATCGAGGTCCAGTCACATACAATGCAAAATACAGTTTCTATCTATTTATGCTGTTAGACCTGCAGTACTCCCTTATCTTCTTTTATATTCTTGTACATACTGTTTTTATTATTTTTAATGTTATGCACCAGAACACCAAGGCAAATTCCTCGCAGGTGAAAACCTACTTGGCAATAAGCCTATTCTGATTCTGGAGGGTTTAGAGAGGCTGTTTTATGGTAAACAAGTCCACACCTTTAAAACAACTCCAGCAAACTTGGTGTATTTTTCTTTTATGGTTTGTTTTCACTATAACCAACCCACCTCCCTTGTAAATCTGTATTTTTTTCCCCCCCTTTGTTGTTGAGGCTTATTCCCAGTGTTCCTGTGTTCCACTTTTAGTGTGAATGTACAAAGTCATAGTACAGTACTAACAATGCGTTTTTAAATAGCGAGAGGACGATGTTGTATGTCGCTGTGGGAAAACAGTGCATGTGACATAGTTATGTGAAGTAAAACCAAACTGTACTGAAATATTTGACAGCCTCGTTATGATGACGGGAAACAGCTTGTTCCTTTTCTTTCTACGCCTTCTTTCTTTAAAATGCTGCGACGTCTAGTTGAAACAATTATCTTACAACCATGTTGATGAATAGAAAGTTGCTCAGTTTAAGTCAGAGCACAAATGTAATCTTATTTAGGTTAGAAGATTTTGCACAGTCCATCTTGTGAACGTTGCAGTTATCTCGGATAAAGAAATCTTCCTTTATTCTGTTGGCCAAGCAGATAAGCAGCTGATAGAAAGATTGCTCAAATTTGGAAAGTCATTCTTTGGCTTCACTATCAGCCCTCTGGCTTTCGGCAGCGTGTTGACATTGACAGGCTGCATTTGCCAAAACTCCAGAGCAAGAACAGCTGTAAGCAGTTTCGAAGTAATAGGTTTTTGGCTATTGATGGATAAAGGGACATATGGTGCAGGTGATGCATGTTTTCAAATAAATTTCTCTCATATTTACGGACAAATGTTACAGCATGACAATGCCAAATTACGAGTGTCAAATTCAACCCAACCAGATTTTTGTACTTCAATATATGATGGTTAACAAACAGCAGAGTAAAAACTGAATAAACATAATAAACTGTTTATTTTCATTCTCTAAAATAATACCAATAAAAAGCAACAAACTCAATACTGTGTTTTGTTTCCCACTTGAATCCACTTTAATGCACTTAGCTTAATTAATAAATTGAGCTAAATTATTAAAGAGGAACATAATCACATTCATTTATATTAAGTTTTTATCGCGCAGAAAATTAAACTCTAAATTCACAGCACCACTGATATTATATATTCCTGTATCTATATGAGTAGCAGCTGGAGTTTCATAATAAAGAAGCACGAGACAAAGATGATACGCAGGCCACCACTTGTGGCTTTTATTTCTTTAATCATCACATACCATGTCAGTGTAAGCGCCAACACCTCCCTCAACCGAGAGCATCCAGCAGCTGTTCCTGTTGATCCCTGCTTCACATAATTGGCTGGAAAATACCATCCCCAAGCTCTTTTTAACATAAAGGCAAAATAATAGAATACGATGTTTACAATACAACACCAAGAATAAATGTAATGCAAGATACTATTTACACGAATACAAAACCCTGTGGATGATTTGATAGCATCCCCTTCTGCCCTTTAGTGCAGAGATTATCCTCGACTAATACTCATGCAAGTGCTCATTTGTACATATAGTGCTTCTTCCATACCATGCAATCAATATAGAGTGCAGAATAACATATAGTATACGGCTCAGTAGCAGGTAAAAGAGCCCTTGGCCTCTGTTACACTATAAACATTTAATTTGGCAATAGCTGTTTTGATACAGTAAAAACGTGAGTGGCGTGAAAATCAAAGAGGAGACAACGAGCATACAGAAACACGTGGCAGTGAATCCTCGCTATCTGAAAAAGGCAACATATGTCAGGTTTAACCTCGTCCCTCCTCAGCCAAACCAGCCTAGATCCAAACCATCTTAGCCTGCTCCCAGTTCAGTTATATAATATATTAGTGTGTTAGTGTCTGGCCTTACCAAACAGCAGGCCAATTCCCAGGGTCACCTGAGCAGATCATTACTTTGGTATAAATTATAACTGTGAAATGTTCAGTGATCATTCTTGCATCTGTTTTCCAAAAAAAACAATTTCGGCATTGCAGCCCTCGACAGGCTTCCCCAGTACGTTAACCATCGCCGAGATGCCAACAGGATGCTCGCGCCGTACAGTAGAGGGCTTAAAATCAACAGGCCATCTGTGGATAGACGGAAGGGAGGGCCGGGATGGGCCGGCAATAATTCTCCATTCCAGATGTGACCCTACGCCAAGCTTGGCAGGACGAGGGCAGCGATCCATGGGGGAGGGATGGAGGGAAGGTTATGGGGTAGGAGGCATCGCATTGAGCGGAGAAGGGCAGATTTGTTATGTGCACATGACAATGAAGAAGAGGGCATGGAATGATAGAACGGCTGGCTTTGGGGTGCGACGTGGCAACACAATAAGGACTCTGAGGCAGCCAATCGCAGGTTGGAAAAACAAACTTTGGGGACTGAGGTGGGAAGGCAGATGGGGCAGGAGCCAGGGCCAGGCGAGGACAGCCATATGCGAGAGGCAGCTGATGTGTGAAGTATTATGCCCAGCAGTCACCCTCTCTACACGCTGCTGTGTGTGAGGGCACCTTGGCCCCCTCTGAGCCACAAACTGTAGATAAACACTATCCAAACCTCCTCATTTATAGCTTCTCATTAGTTAGAGTGGGGAGGAGGAGGAGTGTGAGCCTACCCGTAACCCTGGCACACCCACTGGAATGAATCAGAATGTTTTATATTGTGTTGTGTTTTAAGGCAATATTTTATTTTAGAGCTCCCTTGACCTCTAGATTTTCACTGACAGACGCTGAGTTTTTCTGACTGACTTTTTTATATTCATCAATCAGCCTTATTGTAAGTCATACTGAAACATTGAGAAACACTACTTTTTTTTTTTTTTTTTTTTTTTTGCCTTTTGTAAAATGTCCTTGTGACTCCTCTCATCTCAAAACGGCATCTTTGAGGCCAGCTGGGAAAACTTTCATTTCGTTGCCTTCCATTTTAGTTCTATATTTAATAGCCTTTAAAAGAACACTTCAGAAAATTGTTCGTCTCTACTGTGTGGGACCTTATGTAAGCAGGGGGCACTCACCATCTTAAGAAAGCCTTATTTGTTAAAGATCTGTGCCGAAATGAAAACATCAGCATGAGATTTTACACAGTCTGAGCCATTTGGGAGGAACATGGCGCCAAAGACATCTTTAGAATACTTATGTTGGAACAGATTTTATGGTCTTATGCTTAAGATTTACAAACGTTCACTCTTTGTCAGAAACTCGTCGTCGAGGAAATGTATAGCCTACAAGAGTAATAAAATTTGCAAGCTATTGTGGTTTTGCAGTTTTACATTCAATTATAGAGAACAGCTGTGTTTTAGTGCAATATCCCAAATTCAAGTTAGTTAAGTGGTGAACAATTATGTTTACCAATTCTGCAGGTGATAATGACAGGGAGACAGCTGATGTCATTCGCAACCTTCGTTAAAAAAAAGGGTTTGGGTAGGAGGATTTTTGGTTATTTTTTTCACACTTGTTAAATTTATGAACCTCACACCAGTGTGCTTTGCTGTTTTTCAGGATTCCAGCAGCATAAACTTCTCCTTTTGATTCTGCACTTGCCCTCATTTTGAATTTACCGTCAGAATGCTAAAGTAAAATTTAGTTTGGAATGTTTCTTAATTGAATTTCTCTCTGTGTGTGTTATAACCAAGTCTGGAAGTTAACACAGATATTATGTGGATTGTTTGCTATCAAGGACACCGTTGATACGTTTATAAAAAAGATTGAATGAAAATAACAGAATACTAATATCCACAGCAGCTCTTCTGATTTTGAAGTAGTGTGTGTGTGTGTGTGTGTGTGGACTGTATTTTTTTTTTGCCATGAATCAGTCCACTCATCTTTTAGGATTAGACCAATTATAATCATGAGTTATATCACAATCGGTTTCTGAACACGATGCAGTTTCAGTAACATCTGAAGTGTCTTCCGGACAATGGCGTTTTTTTTTTATATATCTGTGACGTGAGGTTTTGCATGATGGCCATGTTACCAGGGCCTTTACAAATAATAGCTTTAACCCCATTTTAGTATTGATGGAAGGCTTAATACAAAAACACAAAAAAACATCAAAGATCCTATTTTACACCATCATAATCAAATTATTCAGAAATGTAGTATTTGTAATATTTGCCTTGCACTTTAGGACAGATTTAGACCAAAGAAGAAAGAACACAAACTAGCTGACATTTGAGGATTATTGTTCACCATATACAGACACTGTATGCACACACAGAATACTGTATGTTATTGGATTTTTTTTTTTTTTTTTTTTTTAATTTTGAGAGATTGATACAGGGGTCATGAAACCAACCCTGACCTCACCAACTAATCATGTTTTGTTCCTGGGATCAATGTCTCTCCCCAGAATGTCACTCACTGATACTGACAGTTTAATATTGAGGTTTAACCTTGAAGGATTTTGGTTTGGTCTTGTTTTGTTGTCAGAAGAGTGAAGATTTCTTGTTTGCCGATTGCACATGGAGGATCTGTAAAATATTGTGTTCTGCACCTATGAGGATTTGGTGTTTTCTGGTACCTGTCCATGCGCTTGACTGTGGTTTGTTCTCATGTAGCAGCATCCCTCATTCATTCACTTGTGATGTGCTCTTACTTGGACACGTGTTCAAGAACTGTTTCCTACTTTGTGAGAGGGCCTTGGATCATATAAAGCAAATGTGTTATCCCCTACCAAGCTCATTAATTAAGATGCAGTATGTCCACATGTGTTGAGAGAAACTGTAATGGAGTCACTGTGCTGAGTGCACGGCTTTTATTGGAAGTGAAAACAGGTGAATTAATAGGTCAAGGCTGGTGTCAACCCTTACCACGCCCATTGATTGTGTTTTCCTCTTCATCCCACCCAGTGTCAAACTGTGCCTCTGGTTGTCAAACTCGCACAAACACAGCCTGTGTTCCCGCCTGCAGAGTTTATGAAAAGCAACAGAGCCCTGAGATATTGGATTGTCAGGACAGGTGCACATTCAAAGCTGCCTTTGCCTCATTTCACAAGGTCACTTTCTGACCTTGTCTGAGTACAGTTCTGAAATATCTCAGGCCCTTTTGAAGGTTGCACTGTTTCACAGCACATGTAACCTGTACTGAAATTAATGAGACAACCTATTACCTCGTTATTGTTTTTGGCTAAAGCGATGGGTGTGTGCGTGATGATTTTTTTTTGTTCAGGGATTTTAGGATCTGTTACAGAATTAGAAGAGCTCTCTCGCTCTGCAAATAAAGACTCATTTGGCCATGACAAGGGAGTTTTGGTAATTTTGTGTCCAGATCCATGGGCAGCACAGAGGTGCAATAGCACAGCTGTAAAAGGGGTTGGATTTGGAGACATGAATTATCTTCGGGTGCGGAAGGGGCCGTCATCAAACACGGCCAATTAAATCAGCTTCCTCTCCTTCCCTCGAAAAGCAGAACACTCGCCACTACAGTGCATCAACAGTTCTGTAATGAAGAGTAGGTTCAGACAGGCTTCTCCTTGAAAGAAAAGTATGAAAGAAACTAAAAGCATAAAGTATAGAACTGCAAGGTGCAAAAATGTGGCACCGGGAAGGACGAGTCGTGTCTCATTTTCACCCTGTCTTTAGAATAATGTGCTCTCACAGTGTGGAAGGATGTTAATTCACATGACAAAAACGCATGAACTCTCACCATGAAGATCCACTGAAATTTTAGTTACCCCAATAAAGGACAAAGGCCTATTTTCTGTTCCAATCTTGCAGTTGTGTCTAACAGCCAATAAATACCGGGTGTGTTACCTTAGATTGCTTAGGTGTATCACTTATTTGACAGATGGATCATCATCATAATATTAACACCCAATCAACATATTGGAAAATATAAAATCTCTAAACATAGCAGCAAGATGAACCATGGTCCTAAAATACAGATACATCTGCCGCTCATTGGAAAAACAGAACAAATCCTAAAGGGATCTTTGAGTTGAGGTCGTCAGGGAGGATTCGGCTCAGCTGGACACGCTGGTTGATTACCCTATATAAGCTGTCCACCTCTCTTCCCTCTCCTTTGTATTTGTTCTGCTGTCCTTTAATAGAAAACTGTATACTGCTCAGAGTAGTCTTTATATCATTTATTTATGTACAAGTTCTGTATTTATCTGTACTTATTTCTGTCCTTGTGCTGTTGTATCACCTCCCTCTCAACTCATGCTTACGTACAGTTATTGAAAAATGTAGGCCTATGGCATCTATGCTATGTGAAATGCATTGATGTATTATTTATTGCAACATTTCAATATATACCTTAGTTACACACACAGAATCATCTGTCATCACCCCCACACACCTTTGCTGCTGGCCTACAGGAATACACTGGATGTGGCCTTTATGTTTTTCCCCTGCCTCGGTTTCATATCTATCTTTTTTCTTTTCTTTTTTTTGAGTGCGCTGCTCAGTCATGCAGCTCATGTCTGACTTGCCGGGGACTCTGCATGAAACAGCTGATTGGTTTAACTTTATAATTCCACTTTTATCAATTGATTATGTGTCAGATGCATAAGACATAAACAGCTCTGTGGGGGGTCACTTCATTGATTAGTTTAAGATCCATGCTGTGTGCTTTTACCACAATGACAGGCTACAGGCAGAAAAATCGTACCACTGTGTCGGTGATTAAACATGTGCCTTATGAAAATGGACCTCGTCATAACCATTAAATTACAAGAATTTTAAAGCTGCACAGTAAAACAGCATCTACAATACTTGTGACAAATCATGTTATTCCCACGAGTTTAGCTTGATGCATCTATTGCTGAAGCGATCCACATACTTACCCCTTGACACTTTCGGACAATATGTCCACAGATGATGAATAATCTCCATTACATTAAATGCCAGATGTCGCTTTAAATACCACCACAGGATCTTGAAGAGCATCATGGGAATTGTGATAAACTGTACGTAAACTGTATGCAGTTGTTCATGCATCTACATATGAGTGGGTGTGTTAGTGTATGCTTGAAAACACATCCAACTTTCTTCCTTCTCTTGCTCTTCACACACACTCACACATACAGAGGGGTGACAAGTTACAGGAAAAACCTTAATAAACGAGCAGAGAAACATAACGAATGCAGATGTTACCACACAGGTGCACTGCATGGTACAATTAAGCAATTAACATCCAGTCATGCTCTGTGGCATGTATAAAATGCTGAGCAGGCTCAGTTGTGTTTATACCACCATCGACCATGCGTTATCTACTTTAGAAATAATTGTATTCAGTAAAGTGTTGCATGACTTACTGTCAGTTTCTGGAAATGTATTTCTCCACATCTATGTAGCACTAATGCAGAATCACAGTCACTGAAACTGTCCATTGAATGAGTTGCCTGTCAATCCATATGACTCCATGTTGACTCTGCTCGGTCCATTTGTAATGAGCCTGTGGGAACACCAAACAGCATGGACTAAATGAAACCGACCACAGGTGTAAAAGTGACCTAAGACAACTCTGAAAGAGCTCCTTTAAGCCAAATTGCTCCCACTGTCCTCGCTCTCAATGTCTCAAACTTTCAGGTTCCCTGTGGAGTTTTAGTGCTGTGGAGCTGTCTGAGTGGGCCACATTTTGTTTATCTCGTCCATGCACGAGAGGACACGAGACAAGCTGCAATGCACCAGCAAAGGCAGGGAAGATGAAGACCTCTTGCTAGTAAACATGTATGTAATAAAATGCTGGATTTTTAAGGGGAAGGAATGTTTGTCAGACCTCAAGGATGCACAAAGTATCACAAATGTAAAACTCCACCACAGCCTCCTATATTTATATATAAACACAATCTCCTTGGTGCAATAGTATTCCCAGAACTACGCTGCTGATTGCGCCACACAGGCAGCTGGTTCTAGATGTACGTGCTGATGCATTTTAAACAGAGCCGATAAATCTATATCAGCTGCTTTCTGGGGCTCTCAAGTGTGTCTTTAAAACATATATGTATCTCCTCTTGTCAGAGCCTTGGGTAATCTGCTTTGGCTGCCCGGCGAGCGACTGAGCGCAACGTGTCAATCATGTGACTCAGAGTGCAGGATTCGGTCATTTTTTTTTCCTGTGAATGCACCTAAGACTTATTTTTCTCGCTCAGAAACAAAATATGCAGATACATCCGTTTGTACAATTAAGGTAATTCTGCAAACGCCCTTGAAGTCATGTCTTTAGCTCGGCGTAAGGGGGATTTTGCATTCATACGAAGTATCTCGATTCCCTTAAACAATAATTTGCATGCAGCTGATCTGTTAAATATAAAATGGTGTGGATGTAACATGTTTTTTGGATGATTTTTAAGAATACTGTTGCAAATTAAATATTAGATTGTGCATCTCAAGCAGGTCATTGATGAGCAACTGCAGGAGAAAGTAAAATAATGTTGTGTGCTGTGCCACAGACACAGTTTCATTACTTCCTTAATTACTTAATTATTTTTTTCATCAGTACTATTTATGAGCCATTCTTAAGACACTAGATATCATTTGTTTTTGTTTGAGTTTCCTGAGAAATTGTCTCTACTATTATAACCTAATGTCAGACGATTCAGTATTTTGGTTTTTCAATTCAAAATGAGCATAGGTCTCCAGTCCCTACATAGTTGCAGAGTGCATGTCTGGCAATTCCTCTGCATTTGTCCTGACACACACAGTGGAGCGTGGCCAGCTGCATTATTTTCCCTTAGTTCATCTCGTTGGTTCACCTCAGTAAAGGTTTTGCAGAGCTCATGAGCGTTTCCACCAGTTTGATCATTGCCATTTCTCACCTCCTGTCATTCAAGCCTTGCTTCTAAATGATTAATCTCAGATCATTCACACCTGCAAATAATCACGGCCAACATCATTAACCTTGTTGACCCGCTGTTCCCCGTCCAGCTCATTTTTCCCCACTGCTGAGCCTGTTCTTCTGCCATTCATCACTCCATCCTGACATGATCTCCAAACACCACGAGAGGAGAACCGCACGCCTTATTGATCTCCCGTCAATGTCTGGAATTGACTAAGAGGAAAATGATATCATGTTCTCAGTTTGGTATTGTAAGTATAAAAGAGGAAAAATGGAGACAGCGCTTCATCTTTAACTGGAGATGGCTATGGCTTATCTAAATAGCCGAATCTGTGTTACTCTTCTTTCTTACTGTTATCTTTACCTTATACCTTTTACACAATTGTCAGTTCATGTTGTTGGTAATATGACATAGGCGTTTTAATTTTCTTCCAACATTTGCAGCAGTGTCACAACATAAGCATAGTAGTATAAGACTTTTCGATTGCAGCAATTTAGTGTGTTCTAAGATCAATTTTGCTTGAACCTCTTTTGCCCCTGACAATATTTTGCACCTAGTTTGCTTCATTTTCTCTCACAAGAAACTGGCCTTGACTCATTGTCCTGCCCATTAGAACATTTTCTGCTGCTTTTTAAAGTGAACAAAAGGAGCTGATGTGGTGGCTAATTACTGAACATCTTCAATTCTATGTGCTAATCATGTATTGTCACCAAAAGCTATATGTAATCCGGTTCAGCCTGTGTTCCAGTTTCGCCACGCAGAGCTACAGTGGCATCGAAATGGTAAAACCTGGCTGCAATCAGATTGAACACACTGAAAATTTTGTTAATTAATATTTAAACTTGACACAACTAGTACGTGATTTTCATTTGGTAAACTTTTGAATTTCTTCATTTTCCCTGCAGTTTTGGCCACGTTTCCACTCTTCTGTCCTACAAGCATCAGCATTGCTAGCTTTATTTTAAAAGTCCTTTCTTTTTAACTGATTATAGCAAATATCAAACAATCTGAAATCGGCTTTAATACTAATAATTAATACTAGTGGGAAGGGCCATTAGCTTTGGGGTTAAGGATGAACAATTAACCGCCTTAAATATCAGGCTGGAGATGCAAGTGATTAACATTAATTTAAAAAATGGAAACAGGGATAAACAGTGATTTCCTAGAGCCTCTGACATAAATTTAATAAATTTGGAGCCGATGTTTTCTTGTTGTTGTTTTTTTAAAATTATCTCCAAATTAGTCCACAGCAAGATGTTGAGCCTGCACCCCATCACGACTATGTGCAGCTCCCTCTGCCTTTGGAAGAGCAGCTGGAAGCAGCACGACAGGAGATTGGCCGGCTCGCTCAGGAGAACAACTTGCTAAAGGCATCCCGCTTTTGTTTGCAACAATACCGCAGTGATTTTAAGCTTTGACCTTCTACACTGGATTTCAGGTGAGTAATAGAAAAAAAAAAAAATACCTAAAGGGGTCCTTGCAGGGTGCTGAGAAGCCAAAAGTGTGCACCCAAAACACTGGCACTCCAAATCTGAGAGTTGAAGTCCAAAAGAGACACAGGCCTGAAGTAATGCTTATTAAATAATAACCTCACAGTCAATCTGCTTATGATTAACTTCAATTTGACCTGATACTGAGGGGAAGAGTCAACGCATCTGTGCACCTAAGATTATAATTTTCTTTTGTAGGACTAAGACATGCTAAGAGCAGTCTTCTTGTTCCTGCAGCCCGGTGCAGAGTGCATGCCGAGATGGAGCTAATTTAACCAGTTTTTTTTCTCCTCTACTGCCGTGTAAGGGAGGAGGCATTTGAAGAATCTCCGAGAGAGCGTTTTCATGTATCACAGAGTTAGCAGAGTAATAATAACTTGGGCAAATTATCTGCTTTTCATGTTTGGTTCATTGCCTGTATGGCTCCACAGATCAGGTGCGAATGAAATGCAACTTTAAAGACGACTTGAGTTCGTCTTTAAGGTGGTAAATTCTGAGACCTATTCAAACTACAACTCTCCAGAGGGACCTCCAGACTGCAGAGATTACATTTTTGAGCAGCCTGCATGAGGGCTCAATTTCTGACAAGGACTAAACAGCCTGGTATCTTGTCACTGCTGAGGGGGGTGAGGTAATGACAGATAAGGTTTTCCTCATTAGTGATCTGCTGTCAGCCATCAATGTGTCACTCGTTACGCCACAATTTCTCCGTCAGAGGCGGCAGTTCACCACGGAGGAAGTTGCCACCACTCAAAAAATTGCCATATTGAGAATTCATGTCAGGAGAGCCATAAGGAGAATCAAGCAATACCATATCTTTGATGGAGTTCTTCCTCCGCCTCTCTCGGGGACCGTTAACCAGTTAAGGTATGTGTGTGCCATCCTGACTAATTTTCACTCTTTTAAGCCATGAAATTTTAAGCCCAAGGTAAAAACGTAGACACACCGCACATTCTGCAAACTGTCATGTATAGTCAAATGCCAGGCTTTTAAAAGTGTGATTGAAATGTAAGAGCTGCTGGCAGCTAGTTATAAAATTATTCATGTCAGAGCCTGTAATAAAAAGAAACCAAGACATGTTTGACAGGATATTGTAAGACAGACCTGTTTGTTTTTTCCATCTGTTTTGTAGATATTTTTTTCCATGTAGATATTTGTAATCAATTGAAATTGTACTTTAAATGATAGAGCAACTATTGCAAATCCATTTTTTAAATATGTTTGCGCTTTGTGATTTGTAACACACCATGATTAGTGTCATACAACAGCCTTCACCTATGGAAAAAAAGTAAAAATTAATTGATAGTTTTGCTCTTTAAAACCCAGAGTATCTCTTGTTTCCATTACATTGTCCTAATCAGGTTTTCACTAATGTGCCTGCTATCACCATATATTCAGAAATACGCTTGAGCCCATGGACCAGAATTTTAAAAACCTTTTGCACAAACCATGTTGAAAATTAAAAATACTGTTTCTTGTTGTAATTCTGAAGGTCAATGGGAACCTGAGGAACAGAGGATGAATGACAGAGCACATTGTTTAAAAAAGTTTTATTTTTTAATCACTCATAGTCCTGTGGGATGTTTTTTGTTGTTGTTGTTGTTGATGATAAGGAAATGACAGATCTGAACAGGTAATCCACAAATCTAAATTCATTTTGATTTACAGTTTTTGTAAGATTAAATTCCTGAGTTGGATTGGCGACCAAGGGTGTTCCCTCGTTGTTGCCAAGTGCATAGTGTGATAGGCATCAACTCCATGTGACGCTAATCAGGAAACAGTGGGTATGGAAAACGAATGAATAAAAACACTATGCTATCCATGTCATGCATGCAGCTGGAGTGTAAAACCACGGAGGTGTGGGAATTCAGAACCATCTGTTTTTACTCATAACATTATTTGCCTAAGGTATTTTTCTCTCATGCTTTTGGGTTTTAGTCTTGTTGTTTCCTGTTTTATGTTGAAAGGGTCTTTGTTCAGGTGTGTTTGTTTACTTCCTGCCTTTGTGTTTTTCCTGCCTTTGGGATTACTCATTAGTTTCACCTGTGATCCTCCCCTCCCAGTGTGTTTAGTCTGTGTTCCCCTCTGTCTTTGCGAGTTCGTCTTTGTACCCTGTGTCAAGCGTTTCTAATGTTTAATCCTGTGTGTTCTCCTTGTGCTTTTTGGACATGTTGCTTAGTTTCCCAGGACCTCACCTGATTCTGATACTTGCCTGCTCCCAGTTGGAATTTTTTGCTTGTTTTGAACCACCTTATTTGTTTTTGACCCTTGCCTGCCTGACTATCTCATGAGACTTTTTCCTTTTGAATTTATATGTAAATCATTGAGCTGCACTAGCTCAGACCTTTTGTCTGCGTTTGGGTCCTATTCTGTGTTCTTTTTCCTTTCCAAGTTTTCCTTGGCTCCCAAATTGAAACCACATCTTTGATCAGCTGAATATCATATACATTTAACTTATTCTGATTGAAAAATGATAGAACACCCAGAACAAAAAAAAAAAAAAAAAAAAATGACAATTAAACTTTGAGGTTTGCAATTCTGGCCTTCAAGATTCGATCAGGATGTAATGATTGACAATACCAGTTACTTGAGGTTTGTGATTACTATGGCCATCACTTTTTTGAGTCAACCACTGGCTAATTGTAAAGAGGAAATACGCAGAAAAGAATTTATCAACTATACCTTTCATGGCCTCCTACAAGGTAGTTTCAAAGTGGGCTCTCAAGATGGAAATCATCCATGCACATGATAAACAAATCACACCATTCTACCCCTGTCAACCCCATTTGCCCCATGATCTGATGGTGATACTCGTGGCCATGCTTGAGGGACTAGGAGCCATCCTCTCCTCTAATTAGCTAGGGGCAAGTCCTGTAGTCATCACCGTCGGCGCATTTGATTTCCAGAAGGCCGTGGCAGGGGTCTGCATTCAGGTCTGTGACTCCTCTGTCAGATGTGCATCCCAGATGGGCATTTAGATACAGCACAAAGCCACGGGGGAAAACCTGACAACCTGTGACTTTTGAATACAACACTGCTGCCACCAGCTCTAGCTTGACACCTCTTTTCATTTCTTTTGTCTGGATGGACTTCTATTTGCATCGTGCAGAGGCAAGACACTCAAAGTCTGAGCGCCTGGAGCGGACCCGTTTGAAATTCGATGCAGTTATGCATTTAGATCGTACCTCAAGCCACGCTTTACAGGTGTCTTGTTCTTCCTTCCAGAGCTTCATTATGGGAACACTTGTGCCCTTCATAGACATCAGTCAGCTCCTTGGGCAGTACTGGTGGAGTAGTTGGAGTAGTTGAGGGAGCATTTCCAGAGGGGACAGGGGTGCTCAGGATCCGGTATTTGATTTCTATATATTTTATTAGAGTAGATTTTTTTTTGGTTTATACCTGATTCATGTGAGTGTATGTACCATGTCTGAGATAATGATGTTTCACTCGCTGGTTTGGGGACCTAACTTGCTCCTAATTTGCTGTAATGGGAAAGAGTGTAAAGGAGACCAATAAGATGTGAGCGGTGCCCGAGACCAGCTTTGCAGGTGCAGCTGGTTTGCTGAGTCCTCTCAGCTGCACTTGATAATTTAACCTGAAAAAGCAGTGGCATAAATTGTCAAACACAGTGGCCTAACCTTAATTTTACAATTCAGACCTCAACACTTGAGGTAATTGTTAACGTTACATGAAATGCTGCACATATATCTAAAGATATGACTGAACATTGGCATGAGAAAACAAATAGCAGACGAAAAATACTTAGTGGAGCTGTTGAGAATCTCTGAGGGAGGGGTCTGTTTTAAAATTTTTCTTACCAATAATTACCGCGATATAATATCTATCACTGGTGTCAGTCGTCCATCTCTGAGCGTTACAAAAACACAGGTGACCTACACTCAACATTATGCCTGAATGCTTCCTGAAGCTGCTGCTCTGCTGACACGCTGCTCACGTTACACCTCCTGTGTAGACACAGTGTTAGAGTGGTATGAATGTCCTGAACTAAGGCTTGTGAATAGACTGATTATAATTCCCAAAATGTCAAAAATGTTACTTTAAATTCAATAATGTTCTGCTTATAAGGAACATGGCTGAAAATGAAACCTGACTCTTGAGTTTTCAGACACACAAGTCAATGTTTAGAAGAGCTGTTGACTTATTTCACACTGTGTGATAGAAATATATTCATGTATTTTGCCACAACAAAAGGTCGATAAAGGCTGTTGTTCTTTTACTGTAAACTCAATACAGGTTAAACTGCCTCCTTATTAAAGCAGAAAGTGTGCACTTAGCCCAGTAGTTATTGTTATTTCACATGTAAAATATGAGTATAGAGCTTAAATACATCACTGTCTAAATATTTATTGAGCTCATTATATAATACACAATTGCTCTCTTCCTTGAAACAGAAACTGCAGACAGGACTTCCTACTCATCCTCATTCTCTGAGGCAACGTTTTAATTTCCTATCACAGCACCAGAACCAACATTTATGCATAAATTACCACCCTTACATATGTTATTTGTAGTAGAGGGACAGAGAAAATGATCAAAATAATATTTTCTTCCAAGGTTTTCATTTCAGAAACGACTCATTTGAAATTAGTTTTTGTCACGACAAAAGGAACCACTTGTCAGAAATGTAATTTATCATCGGCTAGTCTCTTTTGTGACCAGCAAAGTATTGTGCAAAATCCAGGTGTTGTTGTGATGACAAAAATATATCTCAGCCTCTCAGCAGAGGTCGAAAAACAGCATTGTACTTTTGTTTCACTGTCATTTATTACTCAGAAAATCTGTCGCCCTCTGTCACAATTTACACCGTATTTTCAATTTCTCTTTTACTCATGAGGCCTTGTCTCAATGCTCCAGACAGAAACTGTGTGGGAGTGATTGTTACATACTGGGGACTGAAGATCCTGTCATCAAGACATCAGACTGGGTAGCGAGCAATGCCTCTGCCAGACATCAGTATCTTGGGCTTAATCAAAATGGGTTTGGTGGCAGAGTCATTGAGTGGCACTGTTATATCAATTGGCACTTACTCGTTGAAGCCATCTGGGCTGTGCAATCATGGTACCCTCATGCAATCCTCCCCTGAATACTGTATGTAAGCATGTGCTGCTATACCACAGCGGGATTTCTTCTTTAGTCATCTACTGAATATTCTCAGATGATGTCGGGATGGCATCCAGTGTGCATATCTCATTTGCTTTTCTTTGACTATAATGAAAAATGCACAAATCATGTCACAAAAAAATGCATTTTATATTGTATCTACGGGAATACATGAGCATGTTTGTAACTGGGAAAAGGGGGTTTGTCAAGAGTTTCTTGGAGATTAACCTTTGTCTGAGGTGATGGATTCATGCCTACCAGTCTCTGTCTCTGTTTCTTGTTCTCTTTGCATTTTGGCTTTCTTTGAGCTGACCACCTTCTGTGTCTTTCAAGTGCCAGATGTCAGCCAGATGAGCGTGCCGGTATTCACACACAAATTTACCACATGCATGTCATGACCCCGAGTACTGTGTCCAGGTGTTATGTGCATGTACATAAATCCCTGCTTAAAACAAAAAGTAAGAAAATATGCACAAATAGTACAGGCAAAAGAAGACATGTTTATATGTTGGGGAAGTATAACTAGCCTCCAGTGAAGGACAATTCTGTGCATGTGAGTGTGAAACAGAGGTAAAATGTGTATAAGTGGGTATATACTGCAGTACTTCTACACTCATTTTTTTCTGCATACCAGAGGAGAAGGAGGAGTTTGTTGTCCCACAAATGAAAGAAAAAACAAAAGCAGAACTGCACAAACTCATGGCCAATTCATCAACATGTAGGTCAGACGGCCTTCATCAAGCGTGTTAGCCGAGCACAGGTGCAAGGTAATTTTACAGATGGAGGGTTGTTGCCTCGTATGATCGATCAGATTATCTGTAATTATCATTTAGAACTTTTTTTTTTTTTTTTTTTGCGGAATTCATTGTAATGTGATTGCAACAGAAGAAGAAGTGGTGGTTTAAAATGGAAGAAAAAAAGACTTACTCATTGTATTAATTGAAGTATTTTGTCTTAAATAAAAGGAAAAATATTGAAAATTTGTTGAGCTGCTCTTAGGCAAATGTCTTAAACTGCCAATGTCAGACCTTGTGAAGTTCAGAAAGTTGTAAATTATCCTTCGTTCATTCACTTGTTACAGCAGCTTGCAGACAACAGAAAAAACTAGAAAAAGAAGAAAAGGTATGAGGTAAAGTATTGACGTACGTTTTTCCTTCTTATTGACATCCAGAAGTATTTGACATACTATATTCATATGAGAATAAAGATGCTATGAATGCTATTGCACCGGAATTGCTGTGGTATTGCACACCACCTGAACAGTGGGGGGAAATTCCTACATATTGCACAGTGAGAATCATTCAACTAAAGTCGGATGTTATTGACGACTAACGAAGATGAATTCCCCCACCAAAAGATCCAAGAGATGTTTTGCTTGTTGTCACTTGACTTGCATGTTTGACCTTCACTCTGCAGACGGATGTACGTGTGTAAAGAGTTTGATACCACAAGGCTGTTTTCACATTCATATGCTGAAGGCAGCAAGTTTCTCTGTGCTCACCTTGAATGTGCATTTAAGACGTGTACATACGAGCTGATTTTGTGACATCACTGCGGTTAGGATGCCAGTCATGATCCTGTAAACCAAGTGTGATGTGTGAGTGCACAGAATGGACTTTTCAGTGAAGCTGTTAAACTTTGGAAATGAAAAAATATTTGCATATTCATAGAGTCTGGATTATTGTGGAGTAATGAGTAGTTAATTGAACTAGTTAATTGAAAACCATATTAGACACAAATTATTATTCATAGAAGAGTATTGTAAAATGTCTTAGAATGTGTTTGCATGGGATCTTTAAATTTACCCCCAAAGTGTTTAATTTAGCAATGTAAACATCATCAAGAATAGCTGAAGTTGTCACTATCATAACAGAAAAACACGAATCACATCTCTGTCATGACAGATTGTTTTTCTACACTAAACGGGAAGAAGGCATGTTGTCATGTCTCCAGCAGCACCCAAGGTCACGTCTTCATTGTTTTCACCGTTCGTCATACTTCCTGTTTTATTTTCGTGTCATTCACCTCTCCTCTCATTTCAGATTCCCACCCTCTGTCTGCGTCTGCTTCCCACCCGTGTGATTATCTGCCCCGCCCTGATTGGCTTCACCTGTGTCTCATTGTCTCCTCATTCCCAGAGCATTTAGTCTCTGTGTTTCTTGCCCTCTGTGCCAGTTTGTCTTTGTGTCAGCGGTCCTAGTGTTTAGTGTTCTTGGTTTTTTCTATCCCTGCTTTTCCTCACCCTGTTTTGAATTTGTTTGCCTGTTCTGCTGCCTAACTTTGTACTGAACCTGAGCTAAGTGAAGATCTTGATATTTGGAAAACCTGAACTTTCCTCCTGCCTTTGGTTACCACATATTATGTTGTTTCCTCTGTTCGAACAGACTAAAAACTAAAATGAAATATTTTACTTATGCCTCCTGGAAATCCAGCACATACTTAAAATGTGCATTAAATCATGTTGTTAACTTAGAAAGAAGCAGAATAGCAAAAGTTATCACTTTTAGTTGAATCAGTTTCTTTCCAGTGTCATTTATCCAGCTAAATGAAACTTTGCAGGCCCTGACTGCCTACATGGGTCCATCCTGAGGTCAGAGGCTTTAGTCTCTGCAAGGCTCCCATATGGATTACTACAAGTCTCTACGGAAACTGTTACAATTACTTAAAGTTTTATTACTAACCTCAGCCACATTTTGCCGGCCTGCATCTGTGCAGTGTCTCCCCCGGCACACTTAAAATAATTACATCAATTTTAGTAGTGGAAATGCTACCATCCAACCCCGGCAGATGTAGCCCGTCCCACCCCATTAAAGCAAAGGAAGTTGGTAAGGGTCCCTCACACTTAAGGGCCTGCTGCATAATGGATTCGGATATATATTAAACAAACCCCATCCCAAAAGAACCAAGCATCACCCAACGTTTGACAATTTCAGCTGGTGTGTTTCCTGCCAAGTAGGTTTTCAGCTTTGAAGAATTTGCCTTTGTGTTTTGGTGCATATTAATAATGATAAAAAAACATAGTTAGCAGACAAATATAAAGTAAGATAACAAGTCTAGCAACGTAATAGAAAATTGAGTATGAAAAAGTCTAAAACTATGCACAATATCTTCAATGAAATAGCTGTACAGTTTGTGTAGGACTGGGCAAAGTATCCACCAGGGAATGTGCAGCAGTTCACACTATGCAGTGTATGGAATATTTGAAATGTGTGAGACAGAAATCCGTCAGGGTCAGAGGGGTCTCTGGCCTTGTGGATGAGACCATCCATCCATTTGTGAATTATTGAGTTTCAAACTAAACAGTGAACCATTACACATTGAAAAATCCTGACGGCCAGACTTTCATTATTTCCATAATCTTAAATTCAGCTCGAAAAGGCACATGTTACTTTGGCTGCATTCTTGTACTGTTGTATATCAGCATCTTGAGATTCACAGTCAACAGTCTTCTTTCACTATAATAACATTAGTGATTGCTGAAAATTTCAGTTTGTCCAATATGCTGCATGCTAGCACACTAAACTACGATGGTAAAAATGATAAAAATTCTAAATAAAGATCAGCATGTTAACAGTGTCATTGTGAGCATAGTACGCAATTAGTTCAAAGCTCTGCTCGACCTAAATACAGCCTCACAGAGCCATTAGCACAGCTATGGACTCTTACACTTGTTATCATGCATGCCAGGTAAAAGGTGACTTATGGGACTGGCTAAGAGGACAATAACAGAAAATACCAAGTGCATTTGGATACACTCTTAATGTCCTTAAGTGTATGACCTTTGTGTTGGTCATTGTGACTGCATGCTTAAAAAGGAGCCTCCACATATGTTATCAAGCCATGCTCATAGATTTCATTTCTTTTTAGGGGAATGGGTTTTATGGCAAAATGTGTGTTGGGACTCCTCAGATGAATATTAATTTTCTTGGTCCCTGAAAGGGAAGAGTTGTTCTGGTGTTTCTTTTTTTCCGTCTTCTGTTGGAGTGGGTGATGCTAATAAAGTTGATGATAGGTCTCTTTACTGTTGTGATTGCACGGTGAATACGCTTTGCTTTGCATGTCTCGGAGTTCTGCGGGTGGAGGGATTGCGTCCTTGAGGAATCGAGTTCACCCTTTCATGCACAAAAAGGTCTCCGTGTTTATTGAATCAAAGTGCAGTTCTCCAATTCACATTATGCGTGAGAAGTTCAGAATTTTCTTTTTTAACTGCAATCACGTCTGCGTCGCTAGAGAGAAAGAGGGAGTTGAGAAAGAGCCTGTTCATTGTATTTGTTCAGCCCCTTGCATAATTTGTCCATTATCCCGAGAGCGGCTCAGGTCTGTGACATGCTGGCAGAGGTCATTGTTCGCTGCCACCTGAGTGTCCAGGAGTGACAGAAGCACACACGGGGCGCATAAACAGGCCTGCACAGTTCACAAATAGTTCATGTGGGCTAAAGGTCGGCAACCCCTGCTATTCAACAAACATGCATGCTGTCTGCACATCTTGCAACAGGGAACTGAAATACTATTACATATAGTACATCAGACAGTGTTTTCTCCGCTTGTGGAGCCTGAAGTCTGGGGGAATTATTTGGTATGAGTGAGTTTTACCTTACCTGTACTTCTATAACTACTGTCCTCAAAATCACTCATGTACAACTGAAAAGAATTATCTGTGTGATTGTAGTTTGTTTCTGATTAATGAATCAAAAGAGGAGTCTATGATGTATCTGTAAATCTGTTGTCAACCCACTTATCAAGAAATCAAGTAATTCTAACCTACTATACTATTAAGATTATCTTAACTTTAGAACTGTCAAATGCAGATATAGTTATCAGTTGAGCCTAAACTGTGAGGATCCATCTATTCTTTCAGGATCCAGTGTCCCCAACAAACAATTCAGTGCTTACCAAAGATTGTTTGGCAGCAAACAGTGAAAAATTATTGTGTCACTTAAACAACAACTGACAGTAGGCTACAGCATAACAATACTGTATAATAATTTCCAGCATATTGAGCATGCATCACCTCCAAAACACATCTAAATTAAATATATATATATATATATATATTAGCTCAGGGGTTTTCCAGAGGGAACCCACTGTGAATGTTGCTCCTGACAGTCAAAAGTGCATATATAAATAGTGAATAAATTATTAAAGGTAAATCTGGTAAATGCATATGTTAGATAACTGTGATCTAGTGACTGTATTTGTATAGAAAATAACAATAGTGTTTATTTTGGAGGTATTTTTGGACTCATTAAACTGGAGGTAGGTTAATTGCCAAAACTGCATAGCTGCACCATGTCTTCTATTATCTGAGCTTTCACATCAGCCAACAGGAAGATATACACTACTGCTTTTACCTCATGCCCATCAGTGCCACATACTGCATTAGTTATATTTGTACAATTAATCCCTGCAGGACTTGTGCTCTGCCAGCACTTGGATCTGTTTGTTTTTTTTGTTTTTTTCAAGTTTGATAAATACTACCCTACATTTCCTCCTAACTATACTTCTCGCATTTGGATATTAAAATAAGTCAAAATGCAGACATTTAGCTGGTGATGGTGGTAGCATTTAATCTAGCACACAAATTATGCAGATTGCTGCATGAGCATCCTATCAGCATAACTCGTGTGGCACCAGACTGTCTGCACATCCAGACAAACTTTTTTTTTTTTCTCCCCCTCTCCAACAACAGCGAGCGTTGCATCTGAGGAATATAGTTCTCAGACTTGTGATGGCTCCTGGCCAATGACAGCTGGACAATTTCTCAGCATGATATTATTAATCATGCTGATTCACTGATGGGCTTCATGTTGGGTCTGTTTTTTGTTTTTTTTTTCATTTGGAGGAAATAGAATATGTGCATTTTGTAAGCTTTTGGTTTGGTTAATTCAATATTAACTGACACAGGTATGTGGGTTTGTGTATCAGATTTCACTATAGTACAACCTAAAGATTATACACATGCAACATGATAGTGATTTAATAAGATGGCCATCTCTATTTCTATGTAGTAATTCTAATTAGGATGTAGGGAAAGTGCTTTTAAATCTATTATTGAAACTAGTAATATTGAGTGCACAGGGGTCAGGCCAAAATGATAATTGGATGATAAAATTGATTCCCACTTCTGTTTTATTTGCTTCAGGCCTAGCTTGTCCTATTTCTATTTCTTTTTCTATCCATCCAATTTCCCTCCATCTGTAGTAGAAGCTGGCCACCATCAGAGTGTGGAGGAGGTTATTCAGCAATGGTGCACCCACTCAGACGTGAGGGAATAAGCGGGGCGGAACACAGAGCTATTTTGGTTGAGCTCCTCAGTATCTAGGTCTAAGTGATTAAAACAGAGTCTTATGCCCATATTCTTCTCAATGAAGGTGTGTTTATATTGTTGTTTGATATTCTCTCGCCTTCTTGCCTTCCACCAAACTCAGAATAAAAAAATAATATTTTCACTTAAGTCTTTTTGACATGTTCTCATTTTGTCTTTCTTTCCTCAGTGTCACTTTGCTTTAACCCCAAAGATGGCATTTCTAAACACTTCAGAAACAGTTCATGACATTTTAAAGTAGACACAAGCAGAAATAAATACATTTGTAGGTGTTAATCTATTTGATAATATTTATAACTACTCCCACAGCATGTGCATAACTGATATATCAACAGTTAATGAATGATTCATAACTAAGTGTAACCTAGTTATCAGATTTAATAATTTATGAATACACACATGAACAAATCCTCACATACAAATCCAGCTTTCAAACATAAATGTATTTATGAGGACATGTTGAACTTCACATGTTTGTTTTTTTATTGACCTCAGAAATAGTAATTCAACAAAAAACTCAAGGCCCTCTCATTCACTTTAAGTAGCAGCCTTCATGAGGGAGTTTGCTCAGTTGTGATTGAGATTGAAGGCATGTTTGAAAATAAATAAATATTCATATGTAGTGTGTAATTTTATACAACCTGAATTCCAAAAAAAGCTTGGACGCTGTGTTAGAAAAATAAATTCAGAATCATTATTTTCGAATCCTTTTTGACATTTACTCAATTGTGCAAACAACAGTACAAAGACAATACATTTAATGTTTGACCTCGTGAACTTCGTTGATTTTTGTAAATATCTGCTTAGTCTGAATTTGATGGCAGCAGCGTGTTTCAAACAAGTTTTGAAACCACATTCCACAGGTAAACAGGTTCATTGGTAACAGGTGATAGTATCATGATTGGGTATGAAAGGTTCATCCGGGAAAGACTCAGTCGTTCACAAGCAAGGATGAAGAGAGGTTCAACACTTTGTCAAACACGTGATTGTATAAAGGAGATTACTACATGGGCTCAGGAACACTTCTTAAAACTGTTGTCTGAAAATACGGTATCTATCTATCTATCTATCTATCTATCTATCTATCTAGCACAGTAACACTGAGAGATTGTTTGCTCTACAGTGTGCCTTCCTTTCTTTTTCCAGCAGGTACCCAATGCATAGTGCAAATGCCACATTGACTCTCATGGGCCTCCACATCTAACCCAAATCCTTCTTTTAACTTGAAAAATGGCTCACTGTGCGAACCACTGGGGACTGAGAAGAGGAATGCCTGGTCTGCCCACCACTGCTGTATTAGGTTATTGACTGAAACATCTCTCTTCAATTTGCCTTACTCCATTTTCCTTGTCTCACCCCCTTAGCCCTTCCTCCTCCACCCCTTCCATTTCAACCGCCCTACAGCCCCCGAGACCGGGGCACCGCACAGGCTCTACGCCCTTTTGCACAGTCAACACGACAAAGACGTTTGTTATGGAGGCCCAGTTATAGGCGGCGAGCGCTGGGGCAAAGCCTAGTGGGGCTGGGCTGAATGGATGAGCTGTCAGGCAGCCAGTTCTGTGATGAGAGACCCAGACTTCATGCAGGCTCAGATGGGGGGAGATATCGGTTCCTGTCAACCCCACGGCAAGAGAGGCTCCCATGTCAGAGCTACCCCCAGGACGGGTGTGAAAGTGGGAGGGGCGATAGCCTGGGGAAGAAGCGACGGCCTGTTTGGGGAATATGGACTTCATCTTTGCTTTGTCAAGTCCATCTGTGGAACACATATTTTAAATGCACAGAGACGCACCCATGGACACACACAGGCATATGCACACAAGTTTTAATTAGAAGAGAACTGGAGACGCAACCTTGTTCTTTACATACCACTGAAGCATTTCATTGTTAATGCAATACTCCAGATCCTCCAGCGTCTATATTCATTTTAACTCCGTCCATATTACGTCGCCGTCTCCGGGTTGTTTGTTCCGAGATGCACCAATGGGAGTAGAGGAGGTGACAGGAGACTCGTGGGGAAGAAAGAGAAAGTAGGAAGTAGAGGATGTAGAGGGAATAAGGAGACAAACAGGGTTCCCCAGAGAATTTGAACAGATGAGACAACGATGGCGTCTGATAGCGGGACGTGGAGTGACAACACAGAGAAGCATTAGTAGAAAGAGAGAAACGAGGAAGGGGACAGAAGTTGAAAATAAGGAGAGAAACTGACAGCGAGGACCAAAGAGCCTGCAATTTTTGTCCTTTTCTCTGAAGGTAGAACTCTAAGACGGTTTTGTCAGCGCTCGTGTGCTGAATATAATGTATGGATTCATTAGGTCGTTCTGCTTTCAGCATCATAACGACTATAAATCTGCTCAAATATTTGCTGATTTAAAACATAATCCATCATAATAACATGTCTTTTTTTTCTTAAGAGAAGCAACCTCACTTTACCTTTTCCTTCTCAGGCAATACAAGTTTTTCTGTGGAAGGGGGCTGCAGCTGCAGTTTGGGTTGTGAGAACTGTGGATTTGTATTTTGACATGGCCAAACCAGAGGGTGACAACTTAACACCTGATACTTTTATTCATAGCCCACCTGAAAATCTATAGCGATCCACTTTTCACTGCAGCTGCTGACATTATTCGACTCACATCCACAGCGGTAGTTTGGTCATAGGAACAGTAACAACAGATGCAGCATAGTAAGAAAAGAAGTGCACACATGCACACGCACACACACACACACACAAGAAGAAAACGCTCAGAGTACACATAAATTCAGCAAGAGGATAGAAAAAAGAAGCACAAAAGTACTAGACATATTGAGAAAGCTACTACACCATGGTTGAAGACAGGCGGGAGAGAAAAGTAGGACTGACTGAGTTGAGAGGAGCGAGAGCAGGAAAACATCAGTGGAGAACTCATCACAATGCAGCGCAGCAGAGCAGCTCCCGGCCTGCACCACAGGAATCCCATCTTCGGGGCTCAGAGCAGGTAATAGGAATGCTCCAGCCATTAATGCTGGGAGAAGAAGAACAGGAAAAACCCTGTGTTCTCTGTTGAAGCCTTAGCCTTTCTATTGCCCACCTCTGATTCAGCAGCAATCCACACCAGCACACCTAAAAGATATGGATTAAAAGCAGTTCCCGACTCGTATGGAAGCCAATTTAAATATAGCGAAACAGAGGACAACAACACTGTGGAAACAGGAGGCTTTGTTTTTTGTTTGAAAATCTTTTTTTTTTTTTTTTCCCACTTTAATTACAAGGCCAGATATGCAAGCTCTGTTTACTCAGTCTGCATGTCCATTTGTTTTTTTTTAATGCTAATTGATTAAGCCGGAACTACAGATAGAGAAGCATATTTTACATTAACGTTGGATTATGATTCAAATACATTAAGGTTGACATCATTACAGAGTTTTAAGAAAGCAGCACAGAATCTCGTTATACTCTCTCTGCTGCTCAACAATACTTCCTTCAAAGCCAGTGCCACCAAACAATATCATAAAGCTGAATTTCCAGATCATTTACATTCAGGAAGCCTTGGCAACAGACCTTCTTTTCAGTTCGCTGTAACACGGGAAACTAAGCAATTTGCAAGCTTTTTTTTTTTCTTTTTCAGAAACTCACTCATGGGTGGGCTGTAGCAGGTGTTTGTGCATTGCATATGAAGAAAAATGCATTTAACGGGTTTTGCTGGTTATCTTAATCTACCGCCAATCTGTCATGTAAGTGATGAGGAGATAAGGAAAGCTGCTAGTCTGCCTGAGAATATTCTCTGTAGCAAAGTGTTGTCACAGGAACAATTTGGTTTCTCCTCAAAGGAAGGTCTGCTGCTTGCAACAGCGAGTACAGTACCACAAAAGACTAGCTGATGTAAATGATTGAATTCATCATACAAAAGATACCACCAGGCCAAGGCTGCTCAGATGATGCTTCTTTTTCTTTCTTTTTCCTCAACACAAATCTTTCATATTTTTTTGCCTGTTATGTTTTGCAGTATGATGAAGCTTGTGAAACCAATTCAAAAAAAAAAAAAAAAAAGTAGATGGTTATAAGATTTCTTTTCAGCCATGTTACTTACATGCCAAACAGCAGTCCGGTACATTGAAACAGATACTACTTCCCTCATTTTATTCAGTTAGGCCCTCAAGCAATTTGTATTGCTCAAACTATTAGTTCTAACAATTGTCAAGTGTCAAAATTTTCTGAAGCCTTATGGATAATATTACCTCAAGAAGGTGTATTAGAGAGAACTTGAAGCAGCTGATGGTGAGGCTGTGTCAAAGGAATTTGACAAAACAGAGCAGATGTGCTGAAATGACCATTTGTGTTTGATAAGTGCCAATCATGAGCAGTTATAGTAGAATAAATGTACAACTATTACTATGCCTATAAACCTAAAATATGTTAATAATATGGTAATATCAATACTTGTTGAAAGTAAAATCTGGCATTTGCAAATGCAGCGATATGTTTTGGAAGGGATAGATATTGTTATTATGTCTGGAAAAGTTTACCAAAAATTTTATTAGAATTTGTAGCTCAATAAAAAAAAAGTAGCAAAAACATTCACATATTCACATAAAGGTTAAGATTTATTAATGGTGTCCTCTCTCAGAAGAGTATGATGTAACCTGTCCATTATTTTGCAAAAAAAAAAAACACTTGACAGAAGTGCCTAATTGAGATTCATAATTAGATTTTGACTTGTTATGTCAGACTAAAATCCCACAATAAGCCTAAGCACCTGAGTCAAACCATTAAAATAAGCAGCTTACATAAACATCTACTTGCATGTCCAGCAAATAAGTCAGTGGTTCATTAAGAAGGCAGGGCCCCTTCCTCCATTGCTATCAGTGCCACTTGTCTCTCTTCCTGCTGACATAATCAGCATAATCAGCCCAATATGTTTCATGGTCTCTTGCTACCGGTAGAATAGAAGCCAGGCCTGCCAGCTCGCCATCACACTGTATCCAGATCAATTGGTATTCACCCAGCATGTCATTGCCTTCCTGCATTTGTCATAGCCTGGCACGAGTTCAGGTTCTCCCATGCCTCTGGCCATTTGGTCTTCATCTGAGTTCAAGATCACAATCAGATTCTTATCATCCGTTTCATTCTTTAAAATTAGCTCTAATGAACAGCTTCATATTCCCGTCTATTTCCAAAACCTTTCTGTTCTCTTGGTTTTTTTTGTTCGTTTTTTTTGTTAACTTAAATCTGTGCAATCCCGATCCTGACACCATCTGTTTGTCTCCTCCCTCTGCTTTGCTTCCTCAACTCACAGCCACCAATATTCAACAACCATGTCCCTGCCAATAAAGGGCAATCGTAGCATGACTGAACAAGATTTCACACAGACAATAGTTATTTGGCCACAACAGCAGCTAAAAATCAACAGCAACCAGCAGTTTCCCCTTCTCAGGCAAACACTGCACCATCCATAACAACTTTTGGGTTATGGATAGATATTCATCTGGAGCTTCCCAAAGATTAGGAAGCCAAGTGCTTTGCTATGTCTTATGGTAATGAAGGGTTGTTTTTAATAAGCTGCCTGTTCTATCTCACAGGGATGTGAGACTAATATCTCAGCCTAAGTAGGAGGGTCACTTGGGTCAAAACCAGATGAAATTGCTGCTCACTTTTAATTCTGAAATCTTCAGTATCTATTGAAACTTGGAAAAAAAAATGATTTAAATACTAAGACCTATTCTGTGGTATTACAGTGTCAAGATAAGGGCTATATTATGAAACACAGTTAAAATCAAACTTGCGTTTTCTTTATATCTTTGCTTTTTACACTATGTAAAAGGTTGCACAAATGTTTATTTTATTTAAGAATAAAATGATTGCAAGTGGCCGAGGTCACCTACCTCCGACTCTTAAATGTTACTTGAATAAAGCCGCCATCAGATTAGATGAGGGATAAATCTCCTCTACCTGAGGAATAAGAGCTCATCAAACCTACAATAATTATCGGATGTGACTTATCAAATATGGCTTTGAGATTATTAAAACATTATTTGCAACTTTTAATAGACCAAAGTGCACTCAATTAAAGGTTATTCTTAAAATGTTCTTATTATAGCTTGATGATAAAGTGCTATTTCACCCAGGCTTAGCCCTCTTATAAAAAATACCTGGATAGTTTGAAGTGAACATACGCTCACTAGCGGGGCCGTTTCAAACTCAAAGGACCGCTCCAAAGCTCTTATGCCATACTCATATTTTGAGTGTTGTGCTTAGCGTTGAGAAGGGAAGTCACATCTGCCCCAGAGTTTCCCTCCTCACCCTTCAGAAGGCCATCCCCTCCATTTCCAAAATTAAGCAAGTATGCAAGAGGGACCCCAGATCGATGAACGCTCATCAGCCTCGCCATCTGGCCCCAGTTTGTTTTCTTAGCAAATGAAGCTGCTTATTGAGCAGGGTGGCTAATGGCGTTGAAATCTACTGGGTGGCTCCCGCTTTACTTGGCCATCTGAATTTTGCAGGGAATGTGCATAATGACAGGTATTGAAATACCATCAGATGAAACCCATTCGGCGCTAACATAATAACTGATAATGCATGCAGGTGTTTTCGGTCTGCTTTTAAGACGCGAGAGCAGGTATATGTCACTTCCCTGTCGCAAGAACGACCACGCCCCCTTTAGGGCAAGGGCTGTAAAGTGCCGGCATCAAATTGAATACTAGTGGCACCATGTTTAAAAGATGCTATGTTGCATTTTGCAGTTCAGGCAATTAAAAAAAAATCACAATTTTACTTCCACAAAGAGCTAAAGGAAAGTAAATGAAGAGATCTTTAGCTTCAGATGAAAATGGTCAATATGTATACGTCTGTGGCAAAGACTCCATCACAGGTTAGTTGATGATGATTACTGAGTTGATGATTACTCATTACTGAGTAAATTACGTGTCTGATTGTGTCTGTGTCAGAAAAACGTTTTACAGTGAAAAAGAGACCCTACCATAAAACACTTGATTTCAGAATGGTTTAACGGACTGTCCACTCAAAATCCGGTTTCGTAAGGTTGCATATAAGCACAAACAGCTATCAAAATGGAAAAGGTAAAGGAAATGGCAACTTACGACTTCTTCAAAATACACATTGTGAGAAGTTCGAGGTCCTTCCCTTTCGACTCATGCATATGTTTCTATATTATACACAACCATAATCCTATTTCAAATCCTGTTTATCAGATTGCTTGCTTGTGTGACAATATATTCTAACAATAATAAAAACTCAAAAATATAGCTCTCCTCCCTCCCTCCCTCGTGCTATATTCTAAGCCTTTCATCCAATGTATACTGGAATATGTTCCAGCCTCTGTAACCCTGAAAAGAAGCCTGAAAGGAAGAGAATGAATAAATCATAATAAATGTTTTATATACAGTACTAATAGCCTTATACACCAAACATCTCCTATACTGGAAAACAGAGACGAAAAGTCCCAGAATGCACATACTTAGCGCCTATTCACACTATTGATGTTTGTGAAGAGAATTTTTCAGCACCTTCACTTGTGCTCAGTTTCATTCACACAGTTGGCATCTCTGTCCTTCCTATTAGTACAGGGGAAAATTAGGCCATGGACTTTTCTCCTCTTTGCGGCTTTGTTAGAAAACCGCATTTAAATACCATACTTGTGATTCACTTATTCGCAAAGCTTTAATTGGCAGCGTGCCCTTGAGATATTAGTGGGATGCAGAAATAAAATCTCAGAGTTTATTTATTCCACATTTTGGAATACCTCATCTGATGTAAGTACCTTGATTTTTAATTTTTGCAACTGATCCCAGACTGTTGAAAAAAACAACAACAAACAAACAAAAGAAAACATAACAAAAAAAAACTTCTGTGCATGTGCGCAATACAAACTTTTGTTACTGTCTGACTCAGTATCTCACAGAGATTCTATATTTGTGCCAGTCAACAGCAAATCATGGATACGGTTTACACAATTGTTATGTTTTTGGGTCAGAACATGTCCTCCCACGTGTTCAGTTACTTTATTTCCCGCCTTTGTGTGTTTCCCGCCCTTAGGATTGTTGATCGGTTTCACCCGTGATCCTGCTCTGTCCTTGTACCTCGTGTCAAGTGTTCCAGCCTTTTCTAGTGTTCTTCTCTTTTTTGGGATTTTTGCCTTATGTTGTCAGTGTGATGTTCATTTCTTTTTGCTAAAAAAATCATTGAACTACTCCAGTCCTGCCTCTGTTGTCTGCATTTGGGTCCAATCCCTTGTATTCCTGCTACTTCGCTTGCACAAACAGCAACAATTCAATTAAAGATCTTCAGGCTTTTTTCCATTTTTGTTCATTTTTTCCCACATTTTTCCTTCTACTTTTCAAATGTCCAATACACAGTTTGAGTATAAAGGGACCTGCCTTGTCTCTGTTCCCCTTTGATCCTCTCAATGCAGGCACCTAAAGCAACCCGTACAGGTCAGTACTTGTGCCATGATCCCACAACAGTTTCTCAACCACAAGCACTTCTAGGGTGGACAAGTATTTTGTTACCCCCACACCCCTTCTCCAAACTTTCTACAATAACAAACATCTTGCTAGAAATTCAGAGGTCATGGGAGGTCAGGCAGTTTTAGGCTCCTGCCCAGAATCACAACTTTATTAAAAAATCAAACATGTTGAAACCTATGACTTATATCGCAATTTTTGTTGGCTACATATATTAAACTCCCAGCAGATCAGTCTTTATTGTTTTAGCTCTGTCAAGTCAGTAATCGCAGTAGTTCCTGATGGAGACAGGAAGAAAAGACTCTGGCTTTTTTCTGGTTATCAAGGAAAGATATTAGGCCTATTCTGCATCTATGCCCACTGACCATATGTATCCATATGTATGGCTTTTTGGATGCTCACAGTGAAAGAGTCACTGGGTCAAGTGCAATCAGGCTCAGGCCCTGCAGACTTGAAAGACACACTCACATTCACCGTGATGTTTCAGCGACTCCCAGACAGACTGGGAATGGGCACCTCTATCTCGCATGAGTCTCAGGGTCCTTAAAAAAAACCATACAGACGCATCAGGGCTTTGTTGTTTGTCTGCCTGTAATGTTGTCTGAGGTCAATCAGGCTCGGTTGCAGTGAACTTACCTGAGTGAGAGAGCAGACAGATGCTTGTAACCCTGTCACCTTGTTGTAGGGACACGTTGGCATGTCTGTCCCAATTAGCAAAACCTGCACATGTACAATTCACCGTGCAGCTCTGCAAGCTTCAAACTCACTAACAAAGAGTATAACCACAGCTTTCCAACACTTTATATCATTCTCAGTTAATGCACTTTAAAAGGCCCTAAAAACCACATTTTACAATCAGCTCCTTGTTATAAGTGATGTGATCTTACATTATGGTTTGGGTCATTTAATTAGGCGTGTTTGTATTCTGGTCTGGGCTCTTCTCACTGGTTTGAAGTGGGTGGTGCTCAGTTGTAAAAAAGGTGATGTCACTTGTGAGCACCAATCAGGATGTAGCATTGTTTGAATTAAAACCTGATGACAGTTGGTGGGTCTTTTGCTTTTGTCACCAGCTCACTGTCAATCAAATTGCATGAAACCCCAACTACACAGTCCTGAGGAAGGAGAGTGTTTCTGTGTTCATCCCCCAATAAATAATAACTGAGCATGTTTTATTCCTGCCTTTATCTTGGTTATTTTTAGTCATGAAAAGCAGGCATTTATTTGTAAGGTTGCTCATACACTCATCATACAAAAGTGAAAGAAAAAAATCTTCATGTGATCAAACTCTCCAGCATCAATTTTATTTCACTAATGTTACTACTTATCTATAATAAATACAACATGTTGATTGTTCTCTCCCATAACAGTGACGACATCCAAAGTCTGTTGTTCACTTTCCTGTTCCAAGATGCTCTCAACCCACATCTGTCGATTCCCAACGACAAAACTTTCCCTTCGACCAACGGAAATAAATTCCATTTCCTAAAATAACCTCTCAACACCCAATCCCCTCCTTCAAAAAGGCCGTGTAACAACCCTTAAGAAAATAATTACTTTCAACGGTAGAAATTGCCCATCCCCCAATGTGTCTATTGACACCACCCTCTGGCCCGTGCCCAAAAGTGTGTGTGTGTGTGTATGAGGCACACTTACAGATGGCCAACAATAGAAAGCAGTCAAGCGGTCCAACCCCTCCCATTCAAAGAGGTTTCCTTCATCAGCTTCCTCAATACCCAAGCTGCTTTTATTACTATTTAACCCAGCTGCCTAAACCGCCCATACATTTTCAATTGAGGAATTCAAATTAAACAGCCCTGACCATCACTGAGCACAACAGACAGAGGGGAGGATGTATTTCTAATGAAGAATAGATTTTCAAACGCAAACGGGCGGCCTTGGTCAAAACACCAACGTTTTGTTCGAGTGCAAAGCCGCTGAATAAAAAGTACGTTTTTGTAACGTGAATTTACTAGGGAAAAAAACACTTTGTGCTCCAGATTTATTCTATTTTTTTCCCTGCATAAGAGGGCATTCTTATACGTATTATTTATCAGAATAACAGTCATTCAAATATGCCCACACACACATGCATATTGAACTATACAAAAGTCTATAGGCGACTCTAAAACTTTCCACTATTTATCTAAGCATTTAAATATTAACCACTGTGCTGCTTGAGCCAAGATAGTGTTAATTGATAAAACTAATAATAATACGAAGGAAATAAAAGTAACAAAAACCTTGTAAAAGTGAAGTGTTTCAAGTCTTTTGATGAATTGTTTCACCTTCTTTTGTAGACGTCTAACAGCCTCTGACTTACTGTTCAGTTACTTTACATAACTTTTTTTTAGACTTTGAATGTTTATTGAGTTTTACCTTTTGTTGGAGGATTTAATTTAATGAAACCTTACTCAAGCTGGTGAACTTTGCCATCAGCTCCCACATAATACAATTTCAAACTTTGTTCATTTCCAGGCTGTTAGAAAAGGTTGTATGTTATTCAGGATATTAAAAAAAACAGTTGAATGGATACAGAGATATCTGATTGGCTGAAAAAGCAAAACACTTTAAAATATCATGATGTGATTGGTGGAAACGCCAGCATCACTTTCCTGTTCCTGTTTGAATGATGCATCTGGCAGACGCCAGGGTCACTGGGGCCCCTCTCACAGCAGAACCTCTTCATCCGTTAAAATACCGTGAGGCCCTCCAACTAAAGATCAATAGCTCTGAGACAGGATGTGATGTCGTTCTCTGGTCAGCTGATGCGCACTGTGTGAGGGAACAATGGCGACAATAGCGAGCGCACGTGCTCCATTGTTGCGGTGAAATTGAGACATAAGCCCTTTCCCCTGGGGCTTCCTTCCACCTCCCATCTGTCTGTGTTGTCTTTGATTTGTAGACAGCATGTGGTGCCAACGGTGTCTGAAACTATGTCAAGATCACTGACGGTGTTTTGGTTTAAAAAACGCAGTCACCAGCATGTATTCACACATTTGACTATGTGGCTGTTACGACTGGCTGGGGCCATGAAAAATAGATAATGACTACTGCTGTGATCCTATGTGATGCTTCAGAAAGGTGAAATTAAAAGCTTGTTGTTTAGTTAATTTAAAATGTTGTACTACTGCTAACAGCTAAGGATTAGAAATTTTCAAGTTTGGTAACAATGTTAAAATAAGATAAGATAAGAACTTGATTAATTCTGAAGGAAATTCTTGTGCCAGAGCACTCCATAAATTACAGCAACAAAATACAAAAAATACAAAATAGAACTATAGAGCATCCTAAAGGATGACATTAAACGTAATAGCAAATATTGCACCTGATAGATGAGAGTATTGCACATGATAATGAACATAATGTTGCACATAAAATATAAAAATAGATACATCCTGCATCCTAAAAATAAGTTACATGCAGATGTGGCTGAACATAGTAAAGCTTATATGAACGTAGCAAAGCTTATTGATGGTATGTGATATTGCACATGGACATGAACATGGTACATGAGAAGTAACATCAGAAGTAATATACTTCAATTATTCTTCCTGCAGAAGGGGGAGGAGTTATACAGTCAAAGTTAGCGTAAAAGCTCGAGATCCGACCAATAGGGGGCCCCATTGTCACTTTAGGATCCAATTTTTTTAAACCATCGAGATGTAAACAGAAACCATATTTATATCAATATGGATTCCCCTCGACCAATAAATGTGTTTTGCTTGTTGTTACTTCACTCATATGTTTGACCTTCACTGTGCAGGAGGATGCAGCCTGTGTGAAGGTTCACACTAGAAGGCTGTTTTTACATTCATCCAGTGAGAGCGAAAGTGTCTCCGTGTTCATCTTAAATGTACGTTCAAGCAGTTTGAAAAGCCAATCACAATCCATTATGCAATCTGCACACATGGGATGTGAAAACTTGAAAGCTCCAGTGCACATGCACGGACAGATGCACAGTGTTGTAGCTTATAAAATCTGGTAAAATATTGTGGGGGGAAAACATATCAGCCACAAATTATTATATGAAAGCAAAGTATTATTATATATCTTAAAAACCTGGAGGGGATTTATAAAATATATTGTATTACAAATGCATTGGTTCAGTGTGCAAAATTTCAAATGATTTTCTTTCTGAACGACTTCTCCCAGCCAACAATTTTAAACTTCTTTCAAGTTCCGATTGCACCTTTACTGTGTTGCTATTAGGAAAGATTTATGCTTCCAAATTCAGTTTCACAAATTGAATTTACCAGTGAAGCCAGTGAAGTTTAATTAAGCTTGAAGTTACCATCTTAACAAATTACACCGCTCTTGCTCAAGCTTGTTTTCACATTTACACTTAATCACCTCAATCAAGTGAAGTGAAATGTGACAGTGCTGCGTATATACACTGTGTCTTTTACTGGGAATGCTGTTTTCTGCTTTTCCCCCCCGAAAGGTCATTTTAATCCCAGGGGGATTGGAGGTACTGTTACTACAAATCTTCAGCCCACATTTGTTGTGCACTCTGTATTCACACTAGAATCTGTTTTGTTAAATGTAGATACGTAGGAAATGTAACAATAAATGAGCTAAAACATACGACCTTAGTCTGGGCTAAAGGGTCATGTGCTTATTCTCTTACCGGGAATCCTATCTCTCCATCCAAATTGTTTCAGGCTGATTTGGCAAGCGTTGGAGATGTCTGCAGCTGATTAACCACAATTGCAAAAAAACATTGACATTGGAAAAAAAACAAACCAGCAGCAATACAGGAATCATGGTACAAGTTTGCTGCCCTATTTCTGTTATTGCAAAATCCTTGATTCCTTTTCTGAGGAAAGCCCTTCAAGTCTCTGTATACAGTATATACAATATATAGTTAACCAGCAACAATAACTCTGGGTCCAGCTACAGTATAAATTACAGTGAAAAATCTTGACAGACAGTAGAGATGACAGTGAGAGGTCATGACAGACATCTTTCATTTTAAATCTCATTATTTCAGTTAGTGTAAATAAAACATGTTTCCTCCAAAGTTCATGTGTGCGACCTTTCCCGTCCTCCACCTTCCTGTCTTCTGTTGTGAAACGGACTCCAGAACACAACACTTTTCAGGTAGTGCTAAAAAACCCAACCCTGTAAAATATGGCCTGATTGGAGGCCACGGAGGGTGGAGCACATCAAGCGGATAAATTGGTCATAACACTCCTGAGAGCTCCCAACAGCCAGCAGCCGTTTATATTACTACAATATGAGCCAGGATGTGTGTGGCTATGCCTTTGTGTGTCTGTGTGTGTGCACCGAAAAGCCTTTTTTTTAAAGGAGTTAAAGGAGTGCATGTAAAATATGCTATTTTATGTTATATTATATATTTGGCTCTTTTACTTATTCCAGTTTGTTTTGCTTACATTTATATCTGTTGAAGTCTCAACTGCCACAAAGTCCCCAGTAATATCAATCACTTGGCTTTGCGATTCATATTTTTTTTCCCAAGCTAATATTACCTTTCTCATCCCAAAATGCAGAAGCAATAATGAGCAGAAGCATCAATCCTACTTTCTGACACTTTACGCTTGAAGAAGAATTTTCATGTCAGGCAATAACCGCTAGTGAGCCTCAGCGGCACAAGCTCTGGGCTTGCGCCTACACCAAACCCTAATGGGATAGATCAGCTCTTGCATAACTGGGGGCAATCACTCACTCCGTCTCCTCTCTGACAGGACTCAGTTATGGCTTCTGGGTAATATCATTTCTGTTATCTTAAGATATCAAATTTCTGTCTTTATTGGCAAAGACCTTAGCAAATGGAGGATAGTTTGCTCGCCTTGGCAAGACAGAGGATGAAAAATGAAAGCATATTTATCCACCTCGCTAGCCCTGTTTAAAATGGAGTTCTCAGGACGTTGGTGACATTTTTAGGGCGGCAAAATATTTCACAAACTTTAATGTCGTGTAGCTTTTGTTAAAGCGTAATCTACACTCTCTACACTGATGTCGAACCTTTGTTGAATCCTTAAGATCCACTCGCCTCAGGGGGTGTTTCATAAAGCTTCGTGCTCTCCACCTTTTCACTGCACACTTCCAATGCTAATTTGCATTTTATATGATCACAGTATAAAATGTATTTATCAAACTAGTTTGAAAGTTTGTCGCTGTCAGCAGCATATTCCATCATGAATAAAACAATGCTGTCTGCAATTTCATTTCTAGTCTTTCTAAATCAGATAGCCACCGTCGGTGAGTATCTCGCTGTGTCTCGCCAGCTCAACAGTGCCGTTGTACTGTTTTCATTTTGACTGACTCTGTGAATGCTGTACACATTTAACAGAGAACATTTCCAAAGCTGGCTTATGTCCTTGGATACACTTTGTACTTACTTCAGGGTTATGTATTTATAACAATAATGTTCAGAACAATACTATGAGGAGAAAGATGAGTGCAGGTCAAATACAGCTCTGGCAAAGTAAAGTAACACAGAATTGGAAACTAATTATGTGACATTGTCACACACATTGTGTGCATGACACCTTTTGGAAAACACGTGGTTTTTCTGTAACGTGACAGAAGGTAATTGCCATCATGTGTTGTTTCTTTTTTTAAACATCTAACCCGTTATTTGCTTTTATTGCCACAGTTCACACAACAGAGCCAACCAAAAAAAAGAAGATGATGAATCTTAGAAGAAAAGTTACCCTGAGAAAATATAAATACCACAGGCATTAACACTGCGATGAAGCCTTACACACTGATCAGAAGACTTCTGGTTCAACAAAAAAAAAAAATTCCACTGATGTCAGATCTACTGCTGTGTATGAAATCTGCTGTGCTAACTGTGAAAGCACTCTCTCCACACTTGTGTTGGCAAGCCTGGGTGATGTTTCAGTGTGAGGCTGGGAGAACATAACAGAGAAACTCAGTGTGTTGGAAGTGTTAGAGCAGCACAGGAAATGCAACCCTGATTTCAGAAAAAAGTCGAGATGCTTTGTGAAACATAAATAAAACAGAATGTGATAATTCACTAAATCTTATCACATATACTCAATTGAAAACAATACAAAGACAATATATTTAATGCTTGACCTCATCAGCTTCATTGATTTTTGCAAATATCTGCTTATTCTGAATTTGATGGCAGCAACATGTTTCAAACAAACTGGGACAGGAGCAACAAAAGAAAGTTGTGGACTGATCCAAAAACACCTGTTTGGATCATTCCACAGGTAAACAGGTTCACTGGTAACTGGTAGGTGATAGTATCATGATTGGGTATGAAAGGTTCATCCTGGAAAGACTCAGTCAAACACATTTGTCAAACACATGATTGGCTAAAGGACACAGTTTGTTTGGAAATGTTTGCATTACATTTCATTTTCATTTTACACAGTGTCCCAACTTTTTTGGAATCAGGGTTGTTTACCAACCTATCTCATCAAAATAAAATTGGTGATCACGTTACAGGAAAATCTGAGACCAATAAATGTGATGTTAGTATTGTGTACTACTAATGAATAATGAAAGCAAGGACATCAACATTGTGATGCTGCTTGGTTTCATTAGAAAGAATAATACTTGGATTAATTCTCATAGGTGTATTTGAATTTGCATCTCAATCTCATCTTCCAGGCTAAAAACATCAGCAACAGCAACAACTAAGCGTGTGAAGTGATGGAAGCTCATTATGGGTGGTGTATGGTGTTATGTGTTGATGATCTCCTAACTTGATCAAATGAGGGAGAATGATGCTGCAGGACTCACTCTCCTCATGAGGTGCGGACCTGGAAGTGGACAACAGTCTCCTGGGTCCTGCTGCTGATGGTTGCTTTCCGACCACTTTATCTCTGTAAGGCAAAGGTGACAAGGCAGGCCCATGTTTGACCCTTAAGTGCTTACCCTTGACACCGAGCCTTGATGTTTTGTCTGTGTGAAATATTGTTTGAGCTGGAGCTACACCGTCCTCACGTCGACCTTCAGTTGAGTAACACAGGTAATGGAGAATTATTCTTCTTAACAGCCATCGACTCGGCCCTTTCTTTAGTGTTGCTCCCATTGTGGGAACGCGTGAGTCACCTGGTGGAGAATCAGCACTTTCAACCATGACTTCATTGGCCTCTCAGTGGATCCAATCAACTTTGGCTTGAAAGCACCACCCTACTGCCCCGACACCCCTCAGGTGTCCTCCCTGCCCTCGCAGGCCCTCAGCGATGAGATGACTCATCCACAATCTGCTGCATAACCACCCAAACCACATCTACCAGCTCTTTCTTCTGAAGAGAATAAAAATCATGGCATGGTGGTAAAGCCGGCCAAAAGAGCAGAGGAGGAGGTTTTATCCAAAATCATTTAAATTCATCCTCTCAGGATCATGAATATCCACATTTCAAGGGATCTGGCCATTTGATTTTTGATGATCATGAACCAAAGTGATGATCGAAGAAAACTGTGACCTGATGGTGACAAGAATCAGGGGACAACAAACAGAATGACAGAATGAGAGCTGTTTTTACAACCTTGTCTTTTAGATTGCAGTTCTTATTGGAGAATTTCATAGATTTTAAAGATCCTCTCAGTTGTGTAAGTACCAACACAGTTAAACCACATTTTTTGAAACTCAATATACGTTGGTGTTTATAATTGCTTCTCTCCTCTCTAATGCCTCATTATTCTGCCCTCTGTTGCGTGTATATCTTTAGGATAAGTGGCTATAAGGATAAGTGGAATACCTGAATAGAAAATACTCCTGTCAGTCCGTATTGTCTCATGTTTTTCTTCTGTAAAAGTCATATGTTGATGGTGAAGTCAAGTAGCCTGATATCACTGTATGTATCGCAAAATTGAGATAATTGCGATAGAGATTAAGATTTTACGCGAGGGACCCATGAGATAAGACCATATTAAATAACTGCACAATTATCATAATTAGGGCTATGTCATCACCACAAATGTAGGTATGTGGAAAATCTATATACTCTGTGCTTCAAGTCTACGTTACATCATGCCAGGGCATGAACAGAACACACTCCTCTGAGACTAATTTGCCCACCTACTATGGTTAATTATATGCTGACAAAAACACAGCTGGCAGAAATGCATAAAGGGACAGTAATTCTTTGAGCTACCTTGTAGATAAAAACATGTTCGACCATACTTCGAAACCGCGATACAAGAATACACAAAGTGATACATGAAAGTGATAGATGAAAGCTTGTTCGTTTCCTTTGAGCAAAAAAAAAAAAAAATGCATCATAGTATCATATCACCAGAGCTTCTTGGCTTTTTGCTCTTAATGTGAGAAACCACACGTACTGGGATCCTGGGCTGAATCACATATGAATATTTTAACACATATTACATATGTACTCCTGTATGTATATTTCATTATGTATGAATTTCTCATCTCTCAGCATTCTATATAGCTGGCATTGAAAAGCAGGTCCAGCCTTGAATATCGATGTGGACACAAAAGACGAGTAAAATAACGACTATTTCTGCGTCTACTTTTCAGAAAGAGAATACAGGAAAAGAATATATAGAATGAGTGATCTCACTATTTAATAGATCCGTTGTTGATCTTGCGGCCATCGTGGTATTCGGCAAGGTTGGAGCTCTTTTCTGTGGGCTGACACCCTTTGATGTCTCCCTGCTTGTTATTTAGGCCTAAATACCTTGAACTCCTCCAGGGATAAATAAGTTCCTCAATCCTCCCCTCTCATGCCGCCACAGAGGATAAATTATATACAGATCTAGTTCGACTTCCTCTCATCATAATAATATGCTTTGCATGGCTTTTCCACTTCATCTAGAATCATGGTAATCCCTGTGCTTCTGTGTAATTATCTCTCCTCTAGGCTGATCTCAGTGCTCCTCACCTGCTCAGCCTAGTCACATTACCTCCTCACTTTTATCTATGACTCTTAAAGCTTCTGCCAAGGGTCCTCTTAACTCACCCCACAACTTTTCCCTTTGCACACCCCTCCCCAACACACACCCTCTCTCTCTGTATCGCACTCTTCCTATTCCCCCGTTTCTCACTCTATCCTTCAAGAGGATTGTGATTAGCAGAGAAAAAAAAAAAAAACAGTGCTTCACGGCAAATTTGTATTGCGGGTATATCCCTCATTAATTTCCCAACCATTCTAATAAGTGGAATGAAAAGAAAATAATGGAAATATAATTTGCTAAATTGACAAGGAGTCATTGGGTACCTGGGGGAATAGTGGCTGTTCTTTTCTGTTATGCACATCATCATGCCATTCTGGCCTATTCTTGTGGCTGACACTATTACTCCAAGAGGAGATTAGCTCTATTCTAAAGTTCAGCTAATTCATCCTGCTTTAATCTGAAGGCAAAGGAAGATTTTTTTTTATTCCCAAATATCCAACAAAAATGGAATGATGGGTTTACAGACGGATTTAAAATTAAAGGAAAAACCAACATCAAGTGTCTTAGTAAGAACAGCTTCAATCTCACAAGTTGCCTGAACTCTACTGGAGGGATGAACACTATTCTTCCAAACAATATTCCCTCATTTTGTGTTTTGCTGATGGCAATGGCTAAAAAAATCTCCCATAGAGGTTCAGCTGGGTTGAGATCTGGTTACTACAGAGGCCATAGCATATGATTCACGTCATTTCCAGACCTTCGTGCCCTGTGGATGGGGACACTGTCATCCTGGAAGAGACCACTCCCTTCAGGATAGAAATGTTTCTTCTTGGATAAAGGTGATCGCTCAGAATGACTTTGTATTGATTTGCAGTGACTCTTCCCTCTAAGTGGACACAAACCATGCCAGTAAAATGCCCCCCACAGCCTAACAGAGCCACTGGACCCCCTCAGCGTAGGGGTCAAGCATTCAGGCCTGGTGAGGCCACACATGCACTCACTCACTTGTCAAGAATACAGTGAAGGATGACTCATCTGACCATCACTTTTCTCCACATCGCCGTAGACCAGTGCCTGGTTTTTGCACCACTGAACTCTCTAATGTGCATCCATCTTTGTAGTGAAGGGTTTATGCACTGCAACCCTACTATAATATCCATCTCTATGTAATTGTCGACGGATTGTTCTTGCTGACGCAGCCTGATCACGTCCTGCACTGACATTCTCGGTCACCTGAGGAAGAGTTGCTCCTCTGTTTTTCCTCACATATTGCGCTAATGCACAAGTATCATGGTCATCAAATCTGCGCTGTCGACCACAATTTACGACCCTATTTATCGATGTCTTTCCCATAGATCTAAATGCAAATGTCACTTTAGTCGCTGTTCCTGTTGAAACGCAGCCAGCTGAGCAGTCTTTGTGACTGAGGCTCCTGCCGTCAGTGATGAACTTTCTTTCAAAGTCACTCAGATCTTTCTTCTTACCACCTTGATGCACAATCAGAATCAACTGGGCCTGTTTAGGATTTTCATACATGCATCTGCATTCATTGTTTCTCCACTCATTTATTCAGGATCCTTTAATTTATCACCCATCTGTATTAAGTTACTGACAGTAATTTTTGTTTACTACGCCAGGGTCACATTTTGTCCACATGCATCTTTCAATAGCCTTCAAAAAACATAAATATTAGAACAGTGAGGGGCAGCAATTACCTTCAAAAAAGTGGAGCTGTAATCTAAAACAGAAACTTTAATAATTCTACACACAAGCTTGTTTTTTTTTTTTTTTTTTAGGAAAAACAACATCCAGTTAACAACATTTTAAATGTCACTACGACCATCAGCCAAATGACTGCAGTTGATTAGCGCACTTACAGACATGTTGATTAATGTGTCTTATCCTCATAAATAAATAAATCAAATCTTAAATGTTACAAATGTGAGGTGGAAAGATAATCTATACAGTATGCATTTATCTCTAAGCATTTTAAGAGGCTCCAGCTGCAGAAGTAACTTTGCTGGAGGCAACCTGTGCTGGTGGCTTTTCAGTTATCCATCATCTTGTTCAAATAGCTTTTCATGCCTCCGAACAGTCAAGTTTAATTTAATGGTCTTGGAAGTACTTTTCATTGAGTACTACGTCATACTGAGAGGTGACTAACAGAGCCTGGGGAATGGAGTCGGCATTGACTGGCTGGACTGGAGGCAGAGAGTCTCCAGACAGAGATGGAGTCTGAACTTGGACCCCTCTCAAGCATTCGCCATATTGATTAGAAAGTACACACCTAATTTTGACATAATGTAGGTGAGTTGGGGAGTAATTAAAAATATTGCTTGGACAGACAGGACAGAATAACTATGAAATGAACTTCAAGAAATGAAACAAATGTTCTTCTTATTTTCATTAAAAAGAACTGAAATGAGCCAAACTCAAAAATCGTCCAATGCTACAGGAAGAGTTACACACACAAAGCAGCAAACATATAAAAGAAGAATATGATTTAAATTCAACACAGCAACTCCAGAACACGTGTATATCCCACATGTGCCTCTACATAATATTTACAACTAATTTGTAAGACCTGAGCGTCTTGAGTGACTCACGTGCGTCTGCTGTTAAACGTTGACAACGAGGCGCCTGTTAATGTGTTTATTACATTGGTGTAAAAGTTTTACGGCAGCCTTACACACCGCTGTGGGGAAGAAGGTCTCTCCTCAGGGATGACACGAAGGGCAGAGGTGTTAATTATTCCACAGATCAGCAATGTCAGCGTAAGTCTCTCATCGCCCCCTAATTGTCCCTGGGGGTGCTCAGGTGCTCATTATGGCAGCACTTGATGTCAATAACATCAACATCGATGCTGATGTCATTTTGCTGAAGTATTTTAGCAGCATTTAGACATTTTCAAATGTTTTAATGCGTGATTTATCGGGGAATCTCGTTTTACTCCTTCAGAATGATGAGGTGTGTTAATTTTTTTCAGATACAAATTTTGTATAGGAAAGAAAGAAAGATTTCCCATGAAAACAATAGCCTAGTTGCCTAATGAATCCAGCACAGACGGCTGAATTATTCTTGGCAGATCTTTCAAGTAGAGAAAAATATTTGAATGTGCTCCTGTGCTTCTCCCTATCGTGACTCGACAAGCGAAGAGAGAGGGAAGCTCAACACGGTGCCCTGAGACGCGCTGTTCAGATCTTCGCTCTGTGCACTGTGGATTCAAACCTCACTAACACAAACCCGAAGCTGCACATCCCCAAGGCACCGAGCGGGAAATTCACTATCCCGTACTTTACAAAATTCTTAAACTCAGACTTGTAAGTAATTATTTAACTTTTGCATTTTGGTACAAACTTCTGTAGTGCTGATTTGCCAAATGTTCACAACAGTTGGAGGAAACATTTTGAACAACCACTGTTGCTTCTGACATTTGGAGAGAAAAAAAAAAACCCTGGTCATTAAGACAAGTCATCAACATGATGGCTCGGACCACAAATAGAAGCAGCTAAGGTGCTGAAATTGTGGAAATATTGATGGTACTTAGATGTGACACATTTGCATAGACAGGCAGTCTGTGTTTGGTGAGCATCGTCCATCGCTCTTACTTAAAGCCATGACAGTGACATTCATATTATCAACCATTCCTATATAAAACAGAGACATCTTTTTATTATCAAAACGCCATTTGTGCAGCTCTCAGAATTTGACAAAGAAATATGAAATATATTGTAAATGACAGATTGTATCAATTCCGACATCAATTTTTATGTTAAAAATGTTCATATAAAAGGAAATGGTAATACGCAAAAGTGGCTGACAGAAACAGGAATTTGTTATTGCAATTTGTCAACAGCCCAACACTCTATCAATCGACTTGTCAACAGTAATTATTCTGCTGCCATCGTTTTCGGATTCTAACAAACTGTTCACTTTCTAAATTACTGACAGGGTATTTTTCCTCTTTCAGCAACACTGGCTTAGGCTGCTGGCTTAGTCATATTTTCCCTTGATGCATATCTACAGTTTCAAAGGCGTTCTTCTCAAACCATGCATTTGACAGAATCGTTTATTAAAATGTATGATTGCTCGGTTTGTCCTGCATTGAAATGACTCTCATTGCTCATCCAGATCACAACGAGATAATGTGAAAAGTAAACGTCAATAGCCTCTTGTCTATTAAAGCAAAATGCTACCCCGCATTAATTTTGAATAAAGTCAGCTGAAGCACAATAAAGGTTACTTTTTCCCGCAGTGAGGTCAAACAGCAGTTCACAGAATCCGCAGACACCAACGTCACAGCTTTGAAATATGCAGCTGGCTCTGGTTTAAACCGAGGATATAAGCTGATATCTTTCCTTTGAGGGTTCACCAACAGTGTCTCTCATAGCGCCTATTGATTTTGGGTCGTCTGTAAAGGCACTGATGGCTACAGTCCTCTAAATCCAGACGACCAGGTAAGATGAAACATTAATAAGATATAACCCACAATTCATTCACGTATATCCTCCTGAATATAAACTGATCCAGCAACAGTGACTGAGGGATTATTTTTAGCTTACAGTGAACTTGAAACGCTGTGGAAGCTATTCAAAATGTAGCCAAAATGTAGGACAAAAAAGTCTGAAACACTTCACAATGAATAACATTAACATTGGTACTGGAAACAAGAAGTGTTCGATGAAGAGGAAAAGTTGCTTTATAGGTCATAAAGCCCACATATTGTACATTCTTTACTCTTCAATTTCAATATTGAGATAGAGATACTTTTATTTTGTACATAGGTGATCATTTTAACCCTTCCATCATGTGAGTCCTTCACTTCTCCTAAAATGGTGTTATTAAACATATCCTAGTAAGTAGATGAGGCAGTTTTCTGCCAGGGTGTATTACACAATTAAGCAGATAATTAATATAGATACAAACAATTAATCTCTTTATGAGGAGCATTATAGGTCAACATGGTCAAACAGTCAGAGGCATGATGCTCATGTTAGATGAATCCGCCACCCATGATTTATGAAAATGGCACATAATGGACTAGGAGACTTGAATTCATGTGTCATCACTAACGTGAAATCACTGGTTTCTTTTTATTATCTTTCCCTTTCTCGAACCAAATGTTTCAGTTGCCTCACCATAACCATAACACTGGAGTCTTGTTGTACCACAGCTCTCTACCACAGGAAAAATATTACTATCGAGGTAATAGTAATAATAATAACAATAAGAAGAAGAAGTTATTCTAGTGTCTGCAGGAATTATGATTCTTGATTCTTGACATTGGGTCTTTGTTGCAGGGTTAAACTTTGCAGAGGGAGGAGGTCGAGGTGGATGGATGGATCCACAAAATTTCAGACTTTGACAAAGCAGAACAGTCAACATTGGTTTCTTTCAACCCCAACCACGATCGTTCCAGACAAACATTAACCAAGAATTTATTCTTTCTATCCCACATCACAATATTAACTCTAACCTCATTCCAAGCAATTCTGTGCCTCAACCTGACCAAAACGTGAACCATTATATAATCAGATTATGAGGATTAAAAAATGTTGTCATCCTGCCAGTAGGTCTTTTTGACTCATCATGGAGGAAAAGTACCAGTGTTATTAAGAGCAAAAAAAAATGATGGCCCTGTTCCATTTAGGCCAGCAAGCCGGCATGCATAAAACCTGGACCCTAAATGGTACGCAGCCATGAATGCTAATGTTATCATTTACACCTGCACTTTCCCTCATGTCAAAATGTCTGCCGTGAAAAAGGTCTACAGGGACGTCAGACTGGAGGGAAATTACGAATGATGTATTTTGTCATTTATATGGGAGACTTATTGAATAGAATACAGTATGCAAATTTTCACATCCAATCTCTGTATTAGCAGGTGGAGTCGATGCACAGCAGCACAGCACATTATTTGTCATTGTTATTTTTATTTTTATTTTTTTCCAAAGGATGAAGAGAGACCAGCGACCACCTCACTTTCACTTCTACACACCTGTCCTGGCTGCAATTCGGGATTGACTTCAAAATCCTTCCTCTCACCTTTAAAGCTCTGCCGTGGCATTCAGCTGCACTTCAGCCGAGCTCTGAAACTCTGAGAGCACTGCAAGAACATTAAAATGATGCCTCTGAGCAGACAAATTTAAGCCGGCCTATTTACTCTGCTGAAACTTTCCTCTGTCTTCTTTTCTTCTACCTGGCCTTTACTGTGGCAAACACACTGTGGTCTTTAACATTTATACATCGTGCTTTTAACAGTTTTGATGCTTTTTGTTTCTGCTATAGTGACCTTGAGTGTTTTAAAAGATAGCCAGTAGATAAATAAATGCATTATCTCTGAGGATGATACAACCTTTTAAAATGATTGGACATTGTTTCAAGGCTATTAGAACTGAGCTCATACAAAATCTAGTATATTATCTAAAACCCTACATTTTCTTGTATGTGCATTGAAACTTAATGTGACTAGAGAAATAGCATATTTGCAGAGGGTTGTGTTTTATCATTGCTGGTCAAGCACTAATGAGGGTGCAAAACAGTCCTCTACTACATGTCAATACCGCACATACCTAAAAGAAAGTTGAGTCGGATTTTTAGTCGAGGGAAAATGGTGGCAAACTGGAGAGGACCATCGTGGCTCGCTGCCAACCTGTGACGCCCCTCTTTGCAGCCGCATTCCCATTTTTGCTTAACCTCTTTTCAAAATAACATCTCTAAAAATCTCTTTCAATCAGAAAACCTCTCTCCCTCACTTAGCATATCCTCTCCCTCCATCCCGTTCAGGCGCGTCGCACCCTCGGGCATTAAGGGTGTTGCGACACCCGCGCTTTCACAGAAACATAATTCCACCTCCCTCACTTTTACCTGAGATAGCCAGAGATTGAAAAATATACTAAAATCTGCAAAGACAATACTTCAGAGAACAAGTTCCTCATAGAAGAAAATCTGCTGATCAAGTTAGATTTATTGATTCAGCCAATCACAGCCATTTGGCCCACCTGCCAGGTCTGAGATGACAGATTCAGGAATAAAATCAGAGGTATGCAACAGCTGTTTAACTAATGTAGAATTGTCTCTTTTAACTTTATCTTGTTATGTGAAGCTACTGTGTTCTGGCTAACTTGAATTTGGTACTGAATAAGTCCACCCATCTGTAAACTGTGGCCTTAGTTACTGTATTAAATCAAATGAAATCAAATCAAGTGTGATTGTCACATATACAATCATACACAGTACAGCATATTCTCAGGTGCCTGGCTCCAGAATAAGTTTAACAACTAAATAAATAAAATAAAGATGAACTTAAATAAATAAAACATAAGAGATTCTGGCGATAAATAGAAAATAGAAATATATAAAGTAGAGTAAAAATGAACAGTGGGACAATGAACAACATGGTCAGGTCATGATTTTCAATATTGACTGTGCGTGTCAAAAAAATGAAACAGTGTCTCATTAGTGATATTTTCTGACTGACATAACTGAACTTTGTAAAAAAAAAAAAAACTTTTATTATCTTGTAGTGTATCATAGGTGAAATAAGATAAAAATAATTAAGGTCTTGTTCTATAGACTTTTATCATCTGTTAAAAACATGCTTTTCACAAAAATATAAATTCATTGCTTAGTATTACATGTTGAATGCTGGAGAATATAGTATCTTGTAGTACATAGTCACAGTACATTTTTAGCTCAATATTATTTCCATATTGCAGTTTTGATGGAGGAGGCTGGAACAGGGGCCGAAATCAGGGTGTTGCGGTGTTCACCTCCCACCCCTTGAACCACCACACTTTCAAAATCACCACTCCGCCCGTGAACTCTGTCCACTCTGTAAAAAAGTGTGTCTTGTCGTCATAGCATTGCGGAAAACCCCCCCAGAAAACCACTGTCAGGCCCTCTCTTCCTGTCACACCCATTGAAACGTCGCTCATCTGTCTGCCCAGAAAATAAGCTGTCAGGATGGAGAAAGCCACTTGTCTAAGGATCATATTTATGTAAGAGTTGTGTCTGCTTCCAATTTCACGTAGGCGCAACATCTTTCACCTTCAAACTCCACTCCAGGAAATTCATGTATTTTCCCCATGTGATTGCAAATTGCTCCTCCACTCCACGTTCCTCGCTCTCATTTCTGCTGCCACTGAGGATCAGGTCTGGCAGCTGCAGTTTCCATATGGATCAATGGCGTTGTATGCTGATCACAGATGACTATGAATATTTGATGCTGCAATATTGTTTTGTTTGGAACACATAAATCTTAAGTAATCCGCACTCAACATTCGCACCTCAGCCATTCTGTTTACAAAGACTGTCTTGGGTTCAATAGAAGGCTGTAGGAAGAGGTTTGGACAAGAGGTTCATGCAAGTTATATTACCAGGCTGCTTGTTTGATTAAATAACCTCTGTTTTGACTCTCGCAGTCTATTGAAGGAAGACGTCAGTCGAGCGTGTTGGGACACACTGAGAGAGGTCAGGTCAGGCTTTGTTGAACTTCACGGGCTCATATTAAACTTAATTTTTCGCAATGCCTCCGCAGTGCCGTCCTCTACACTCCTGATATTTGGTCAAAAAAAAAAAAAAAAAACGAGGAAGGAGTTTCCATGCTGGATTGAAAATATGAAATTGGTGTGATGTTTTTATTGGTACACACAGCCACGCTTGTTTTTGAGGATCACTTATTAATTTAATCAGTCTGACAAGTTCTTACACACACACAGCCTTGGGTGCTTTACCAGCCATATTGTTGAGTTTAACTCCGTTATGACAGGTGTGTGTTGCAGAGGGCTTGTACAGGATGCTTCTTGGTTTGTCACCTTCATGCCCAATTAGCGCCTGTATCATGGGTGGAACATCTGACAAGTGGAGACCGCCACAGAGAAGCAGACAGGTGGTGCATCCCTGGAGGGAAACATTTGTACAGGGATACAAATGTATGCTGCTTATGTTGGGCTCTAAATTAAAGCTAATTAGTCTTTAGGTTGTGTTAGTGTGTGTGTTTTTTTTTTTTTTAACTTATCAGTATTCCAATTTTTCACATGTTTAAAAATGAATGTAGTTCTTCTTCGCAATGTAAATGATGTGTGTTGGAAAACAGATTTAATTTGTTTTTGATCAATATAAAAATCATTATAATCCCTCCTATTGGGCAACTTAATGCCTGTTCACACAGAGACACTTTGCTCAGGAGAAAAACTCCATGCATTTTAAACCCCTGATATATAAACAGCCAATGTCTCATCAGTATTGGCCATAGATGAGCTCAAACAAGCTTCACAGCGGGCGTCTGGATACAAACGAACTAATCATCATTTTCATTTTGTTTAAATTATAGGATTTTACTTGCTATACTTACTATACTACTTTTACTTGCTTTTTCAAAGACTATTAGAAATTAAGCAGTAAAAGATAAAGGAACAACAGTTATCCCAGACGTGGAGTAGGGTCATAATGTTGCACATGTAAATGTTATCAAGTTTATGTTTGTGGATCTTAGTTGTTCTGGTCATTAATGACACCAAAAGAGCATGAAAAGCAAAACTCAATTTCCCTGATGACCCAGTTGCAAAAAACCATAATGAAGAATCATATCACCTTGGAATATTCATAAAAAAAATGCACAACAAACTCTGCATGTGGTGCGTGCATGTGAAGCGCACAACGTAACGCATGCATGTGTGAGACAGCAAACAACTGGGTCGCATGAGAGTATCTGCTCTGCTACCACACTTTGATGTAGTGTTTTGTCAGTTTTTTTTTTTTTTTCCTCCCATCCCTCCCAACCCATTTTGCTTGTGATAGAACGTAAGCTGTCTCTATCAAAGCAGCTCAGCATGACACTGTTCTGTGTGTCCGCTGGGACCCTAAAAGCCTAAGCTGGTGTGAATAGTCCAGCCGGAGTGGGCAGCGCTGGTGTGTTATGGTGCTGGTTGAAATGCATGTCAGTGTGGTGGTGTGAGCCTCGCGCCACAGGAAGTTAAATGACCGTGGCAATGAACTGAACAAGCTTTGAAGTTAGCGCTGCATATCGCATTGGAACCATTTTATAGATTCTCTCTGTGTGTGTCCATGCATTTATATATCTAATGTATTTATAATGTGTTTTTGTAGTTATGTTTCAAACTCACTTTGCATTTAGTCAGACCAATGAATCAATTTTTTTTTAATCTGGCATATTTTTCATAAATCGTATAAACTAAATGTTATTTTATCCTTATATCTTAATCACAGTCAGTTGTCACCTTACCTTTTTTTTTTTTCATGATAACCTTTTTTACTTGTGATGGCATTGATAACAGAAAGCCATCCAGTTTTTTACAGTGGGTTTCTTTTGATATCACATAAAGCTGTGCGCCACATAATTGTAGTTTTCCTTTCTGCATAATATTAGGAATGTATTTTTTTTTTTTTTTTATGTGAAACCAAGGCTCAGTAACAAGGAAAATCATTAGAGATCAACAGAGCCAAAATGTATCTAAAATCTGATTAGGAGAAATTCAAAGGAAAGGGCCGTTTTTACAAGAATATTTAAGTCAGATTAAAGAGCTTTCAGACGCTGTTCATTTCCATTTCATGTTTAGTGGAGAGCGAGTGCTGAATTTTCAGTGCGGCAGTGTGGCAGCAAATAGACATTAAAATTAAGGAGTGCATTTTCAGTAACAGTGCAGATAACGTGTGTCTGATCACTTCGTCTTTTAATGCTGTTAAAGCCAAATGATCAACAGCAAGCCCAGAAACCTTGATCATGTATATTTCAAAGTAATAAGTATAAAGTCTTATCGTTAAGTTATGGAAGAGAATCGATATGAAATATGCAGTATAAGGATTGTTTGGGCTGATTATGAATAATTTTCTTTCTTTTTGTCTTTTGTTCTTTTGCATACCATCTGATGCAAAAATTAATATACCCTATTAAATGTTGCTGTCCAAATGGTTGCAATTGCCTAACAGTTTTATACAGTTGTAATAGTCTAAGTTGTACTTTTACAGCACAGCCCTGCATGTTACCGACAAAATCCCTCTATGCTGCGAAAGCCCGGTCGGTAAATAGCCGTCTTAAGAATTTGGGCTACTGCCTGCTTTGTCTAGACTTAACACCACTGTGACATGAGCACTGTGGGATAGAGACAATCTGAAGCGGGAAGACAGGCAGAGGCCAGGAGACAGAGATTAGAAACAGGACAGCAAAGACAGATGCAGTTGGGGGGGTTAATCCTGTCTGTGAATGAGTGATCATGTCCATCCACCCAGCTGTGGCGCCATCAGGGGCCACAGGGCTTGCTGGAAGTCTGATGAGGCGTCACCGCCGTCTGCTGCAGGAGAGATCTCTCACTCGACAGTTCCTGTCAGCGAGCGAGACAGCCAACCAGGTAAGAGGAGAAAGAGAGAGAGAGAGAGAAAAAAGAGAAAACAGAGAGACAGGCGGCGGGATGGAGTTAGAAAGAGCTCATATTTTTTTTAGTCATATCTTTTAGGATTATTCAAAAATCCACCTTTTACTTCATTTTCATCACGGATCGAGGTTTTTTTTTTTTTCTTTTTTTGCTCCTTCTCTGTGAAGAACAGCGTGAGGGATGAATTGGCTTTCATAATGAGATAATTAAGGCTGGTGTGATTAATTGCAGTGTGAGGTTATCTGCAAGGTCCCAACATAGGCAATAATGAGAGACTGTCCCAGTAGGATATCAGACGCATGTCACCTTTCACCTACCCAGCAGAGGGAGAAAAGAAGCCCCCCCCCCAGTAGTGCTTTTAAAACATATAATTTTGAAGCTCTGTCAGAAATATTTCATGTTTTCACATCAGTTAGTAAAAATCGTGTTTGTAATGTCAGTCATATGTTAGCTTTCTCTCTATTTAAGACTTTTAAGAGAAAGGATTCCCCGAAACTCTGCTTGCACCTGAGGTCACCTTTGGCATTTCATTCAAACGACCTTCCTCACCACATTATGAACGAACAGCTGTCAAAGGTATGTGCTGTATAGGCTGGATATCGTGTGGCGCTTGTGAAACAAATCGCTTTCGCATGGGTAAGCAAGAGCAGGTGACGGCAGAACAACCAGAGGGCCATCTCTGTCATAAATAAACTGTAAATGGCATCTACATTAGGAGCAAATTAAGACCATAAACAAACCAAGTGTACAGAGAACAATAAAAATTGCAGCATTAAAATAAGGCAGAATTTATAATTCAGGCCATTATTGCTTCGAGTGCCCAGAGGAAAAACTTCCAGCTCACAATTGGCTTTTCTCCTGAGAAAATAAATCATATTCTTATTTTGAGATTACTGAATTCTGAGTTGTTGTCCTCATCCCCTACCCCCCCACCCTCCCCAAACCCCCTCAGGAGAAATGAGGAGCTAAAGCAAAGATCAATCTAAGACAAATGATCCAGACGTAAAGAGAAGTAGAGGAGAAGGGAGGGGATAAAAAACAGAAAACAATGGCTGACAGTTAAAACTGGGAGGCAGGGGAATTGAATCTGGTCTCTGGGGTGAAGGGCAGCTGTTTTCTCTGTTCACTACCTGCGCTGTTGATGGGATTTATGTCCACATATAACACATATCTGTTATGAATCAGGAGTCAGGCCACCAAGCCCAGGCTGGGATCCCACCTGAAAATACACAGCTGTAAATTAAAGGAAAATTACATTTTTTTTTTACAACCTGTTCTTATGTACGTAGCTGTGGCCATCATTACGATAACATCTGAGTTCGCGGTGACATTGCTTGAACCGAACAGGGTGCACGAGCGGTAACATGTGAGCAAAGCCCCATTTCAGCTAAATTATACCAGACAGTCAGAATCATCATTCTGCAAAACCTTCGCTGGATTCTATTCTGCTTTTCAAAATGCATCTCCAACATTGTTATCTCTACAGTATACATACATGGAAAATACATTACGGTTAAAGCTGGGTGACTAAAACCATTCAGTTAGGCTCATGGTTGTCACGTAAATATTAATAAAGCACAGCAACATTAATTGTTGATGTGAGACAGAACATGAACCCTTTTGTCAGGCGTCAAAGTCAAATGCATTACACTGTTATTTTTGCACACTACTTAGAAAAAGAACACATATCCTGCATAAGAAAGAAGACTTCTGCAAAAAAAAAAAAAAAAAAAAAAACTATGCATGCATAACTACAATAAATACAGCAGGTCAAAGTTGAACCACAAAGTTGCCCTGCAGAATGTAATGCACATTTTTTGTGAGTCATAATCCTCACAGTTTCCTTTGTTTTCTTCTCTGAACAAGTTCATTTGCATCTTGATTGTCTGATTGTCTGGCTGCTCATGTTTTCTCGCCCTTGTTGACGTCTATTCTAGCTTATACCCTCCATACAGTTTGCTTGTGAGTTTTATTCTCGTACAATAACGTCTGATCGGTAAGAACCTAAGAAAGGTCACAGTGTAACGTCGCCACAGTTCCCTCGTTCTCCCTCTCTCTCTTTCTCCTGTCCAGTCATTTATCCATCTCGTCTGAAGCCTTGAGAAAGCTCCATTTCTGTCTCTACCAGAATATCCTTCTGCTAGGTTTCCCTAACACATCCTGAAAATGTACACACAAATGCCATCAGTGCCCACACGCAGCCAGATTGCCCCTGTCAAGCAAACACACTCAGCCCAGACGTTCTCGCTTTCGAGATGCGAAGCAGACTTGAAAAGTGAAACGATTCAGAGACACTGCAACCCATAAGAGACACCGCCTCATGAAATCTTAAAAGGAGATGTGTTATAGTCTTGGTGAAGACAGCATTTCAGTTAACACAGCAGCTCACAGAAAACTGTTGTATTTTTTTACTCTATTATACACAAAGGAGTGTATCGGGATCAAGTATTTTCTTTGTCTGAGTTCTGCAGGCTTGAAAGTGAAACATTCACCAGTGTAAAACTAAGGGAGACATTTCACTTAGAAATGATAGTTAATTTAATTTCAATATAAAAGGTTTATAGTGCCTAATAAGCCACATGTTTCTCTATAGAGTCCCTGTTGTTAAATGGATAGCATTTAGTATTTAGAGTTATAAAAGCTTCCTGTGCCCTCCCTCTACAGGTCACTGGTCACACCTTCATGTACTCACATACTTACACATTAAACCGCTATAATGTAATCCCATGCTTATTCAACGTGCTATATAAATGCATAAACAGATCATTAGTTTTTCTGTCTCACATTCAGCCACAGTGTTCTCCCCTCATGTCTCCCTTTCCAGGTCAGTGGAAGAGGGCCACGCCGCGTAACCGTCTCTCTCGCTCATTAATTAGGTGTGATGGCACCTTTCTCCACAGGATCAATCAGTGTGGCTAATACAGTCATTGACCTAAGACCTCCTCCAACTGCGCCCCCCTTTGTGCTCCCACCAACCCTCTCCAACAGGGGGGATGTCAGCCTGTCAGAAACACTGTGCATACCTTTCCGCTGGGAGATGAGATCATATTGGCATGAACCAATATGCGGCAATAAAGAGAGTGGGTTGCAGATGGCGGGCCATCTCGTCTCTGGTGATACAAATAGGCATCTACCTCATTATTCCGGCTCTTCTTTATGTATTTCTCTTCTTGTGCCTGTAACTTATTTTCTTCTATTTTGTCTCGCCTTTTGTGGGTGAACCCAAGCAGAGAACACACTGACCAGGACACTAATTTCTTTTCAGTAATCCTACTGTCTTTAATGATCACTTCGGATTCTGTCTTTGCTCATGGCAGAATCCAATATAAGACCTTATCATCTCTTCACCTCAGCTTCATCCGAGTTCAAGAAATGATTCTACATATTTTCTTACTGCCTGCAGTACTTTTTATCCATCTCATTCGCCCATCCAGTCGTTTCTGACTCCACAAGGTGCAACACTGATCCGTTTACTTTTTACATTTTTTTTTTATGGTAAAGTTTAACAAGGAGCCATCAAACGGATATGTCTCTGCCAAAATGTATTGTATTTTTCTTTGCTTCAAATTTTAGCAGTGTTATTCATGTGTATCTCCTGTTATTTAATCATGTACAACAAACTACTGACATTAATCTATAGGTGCTTTGTACTGGACTAAAAATTTACAGTGAAATCTCTTACATATTAAAAGGTTTCTTTATAAGACTAACCTTTTTTCTTTCTTGTTTTTTTCTTCACCTCCTTCTAATCTTCGCTTTCTCTTTCCCTCTTTGTATCCCTCACATTCTCTCCATGCAGAGCTGACATAGCCAAGTGGACATGTTGAGTTATTGTGCTGGAGGCAATGGTACTCTGCTGTGCTTCACAGATGATCATTTCCCAATTCCACAGCCGTGGAGCGCAGGCCTGCAGTAATTGCTGCAATGCATCCAGAAGCCGGTCCTTATCTGATGCTGTGACAAGAATAGGCCCCATTTTATTGGTCTCACACCCTATGTAATTCAGTGGAGCTTGCATCATTTCCTGCAGAAGAGATGACCATGATGGTGTCACCCTAGGGTGCTTGATGCTGATTGGACGCACAGTGTGGCCCTGAGCAAATAAATCACTTCTCCTCTGTTCAGAGTAGAAACATAAGCCCTATGGGTGACCAACCACTCTCATCACTGAGACACACACACACACACACATACACTTCGCTTAGCACAAACAATTACAGCCTTGATTCCCTAAGCACTAATCAGAGCCAACACAAGGCACATGCAGCATGCTAGTGAGATCATAATTAAAACCTGTCTCTTGGCATATTATGTGGCGCATCCCAAAAGAAAGACTCTGTGACTGTAAATATATATCACACTAAACCACCACAACTCTGAGGAATTATGACGCTAATTCAGAGTAGCATGCAGTGTTTATGGTTGTTAGAATCCATAGATGCACGCAGAGGTTTTACCTTATTGCACTATTATTCGAAACCAATTGCCATCTCACTGTATTTGCAGCAATTGGACTATTAGAAACCATTAAACCATTCCTGATTTACAACACTGCATGCAGAGTGTGGATGTGAGTACAGACAGAATGAACTAACCAGTAACTCCCATTGTGTCACTTACTCTCTACAGACACTGCTTTTTGATTGTCACCATCTACAGTATCATCTATATGGTCACACAAGTATCGACACGTTTAATTGGGTTTATGCCTTTTTATGGACAATGACTTATTTTGCACTGTCTGTTAATTTTGCAATTCTTTCTATTTGAACACAAATTTAGAGTAAAGCTTGTACAAAGCAAACCACATACAGAGATACTGTAGGTGGACTCTAAAATAAATCTGCTCCCATTCTTCATATTTAATATTCCATATTTAATTCTCTATGCAAGATTTCATTTCTCATCTCAATTCAATGTACTGTCCATAGTGTATATACTGGTTATATATTTATGTATATTTGTAAATAATCTCGTGTAAATATTGTTCATTTTGTACTATTTAACTTGTTTCTATCCTCTTTGCTGTGCAATGCAAATTTCCCCAGTGAGGGATGAATCTTATCTTATCTTCATTACATTGAAAAAAAAAAAAACTTTTGAAGACCAAGTTTCGAACACAAAGGAATCAAACAGACTCAAACTCAGTTGTTAATCAGGAGCCACCCAGGTGTGGCTGCAGCCAATAAGTGCACACCTCTAAGCCGACTTGAGATAAAATCAATTAAATGAAAAATGTCCTTTGGGAAACAGAAATCAATTTTTGGCCTCACATTTTTGGTTATACTTTATAAAATTTTTAATCATTATTTAACCATGTCCACAATCTCTCTATAACCTTCTAAACCATACTTGGGTGGCAATGTGCAACACTCCATTAGAAACCCCATCAGACCACTAAACTGTATACACTACAAAATAGTGCTTTAAGGCATTTTAACAAGGCTGTGACTGCTTTGGAAGTAAAGCCCTAACAGTATTTTACAGCTTTTATAGCTTCAACACTTCCAATTATAATATGGATTAAAGTTTTTGAAAGCATTACAGAACCAGTTCTCTTATATGGCAGCAAAATCTGGAGCACATTAATTAGAGGAAAAATTGGACGCTACCTCTATAAGAAAAAAAAAATTGCATTCAGGATTTAGTAAATGCATATTAAAAGTTCACAGGAACTTGAAATTGTGGCTGCAGAGCTGAATTGGGTAATATCCTATTATGAGATAACAGATACACGTTGGAAGAATCAAACTCAGATTTTCTGCTTTCACGCAACGAAAAAATGCAACAAATTCAGTCATTTCAAAATCATAAATGTTAACAGTCATTTCAAAGTCAGTTTAAGCGACCCCTTATTTAATCTAAATTAAAACCCTGAACATAGTTTAGTAGCAAGTATGTGATCACTAAGTCTGTTCACCAGGAAAAGCAATGATTAGACGGAAAACCATTTTCAAGTTGCCAATGAAACAGATAAAGGGGAGACAGATGTCACTCTCTTTACAGGATGTTCAACATTTTTTTTTTTTTTTAAAAAAGATCAGATTTTCTTTTTCTTTAAATTTGCCCAGAAAGTCACAGACTGTACTTCTATTTCTAAAGAGCTTATTCAAACTGCTGAAACTCCATTTGAGAGAGCTGGATGGAGAACACATAACCAGACACACACCAGTTGTAACAGCTTTTGTTAACAAAGCAGCTGACTTTATCATTTTAAAAGTTTTCAGCGAGAAGCGAATTAATCAAGGACACTGAGTCATAAACCTCTTCATCTGACATCAACAAGCTGTGTGTTCGGTGTTCACAATGCACAATAGGAACTTTGATGTGTTTAACTAACATTGTGATTGTTAATTAGCAGAAGCCAGGTGTTTGATTTGGACATTACTTTTGTCCATAATTGCGAGGTGATCCTTGGGTGTCCTCTCATAAGAACTTTATAATATCTAATTATTCTCTTTGTTAGAGCTGACAAATCCTTCATAGTCAGCTGGCAACCCACCAGGTTTGGTAAAAGAAAGACCCTCATCTTGAAATACTGAATCTTACTCATGTGGCAAAATACATTTCTTACAGTACTTAAGAGTCCAACCGAACGAAAGAGGAAACTTCTTCGGACATGTTCTTGTGTGATTCCTGAGTTGACCTTTTTAGCCGCTGCACCATATTTAATTAGTGCAGGACAGAGTTTTGGGGGATAATCACATGATAAATAGGGACATGAATGGTAAATACTGGATGAAGTCACAACCCGCTGCTTCTCTATTAGGATCTGCCAGTCTATGATCCTTGATGAACAGTGCTCTTGTAGCTTACCGTGTCAACATGATCAGAGAGGACAGCTTTCTCTATGTACTATCAATTCATATAAATATAATTTTACACACACACACACACACACACACACACACAGAGCGTACATGCGTGTGGCAGCGAGCGAGAGACTAAAGAGCAATAGAAAGAGAACGGAGTTGAACAGCTGCCCAAAACGCCTTAAGGATTAGATTGCTCTCTTTTGATCCCTCTCTCACAACATGTACCAATGTTAAAATATCAGTCTGTTGGATTGGTTTTGGTTTTATCTGCGAGTTCTTCTTGTTAGCGCTTGTTTTTTTTTTTTTTTTTTTTCCCCATCTGATCGAAAAAGATTATCCCTGTATCTGAGAGGCTTATCGTGGCTTGAAAGTGGCTAAAAACAAAAAAAAAAGGCCAATTCAAAATAAATCACATAACAAGATATGAACATGCAATTACTATTTGTACTTATAATAACTGAAATAGATAGTGAGATTAAATAGGAGATTTTTTTTTTTTTTTTTCTCCAGTGCTGTTTTGGAGAGGTATGTTGTTTTCAGAGCTAGGAAATATTTTGAGGTCACATTTAAATTAGAAAATAATGTAGTGGATAGATAGATAGATAGATAGATAGATAGATAGATAGATAGATAGATAGATTTGCATTTCTCTGGTTTGCAGTAGCAGCACATTAAGTAAGGTAGCTCAGACGTCCTTTATCCCACACGTCCTCCAACTCTTCCTGAGGGATCCTGACACATTCCCAGGCTAGAAGAGATACATAATCCCTCCAGTGTATTCAAGATATCCAGAAGGCATCCTAATAAGAAGACTGAACCACCTCAACTGGCTCCTTTCAACACGGCAGAGCATCCAAACCCCCTCTTGACTTGTTTTGCCATCTCATTCTTTTGAACAAACCAAAGCTCATGACCATAGGCAACAGTTGGAACCTGGATGCATGATAATTAAATGATAACGTGACAACTAAAAGAAATTTGGTTTGCATTTGGAATCAGCATGACTGGAGCCCATGCAGGTAAAAGCTCTAATTCCAACTTCCTAAACCCACCAGAGGCTCAGCTATGCAAGATTTTCTGCTCTGGTCCTGGTTCTTGGCATTGGTATCGATGATTAATATTTTTCTTTAGCACTCATTGCATTTGCCCCGACTTATCAGCAGAGCATCTTCAACCTGTCCTGTATATATCAGACAGATGAATTCATTCCTGTTGTGTTGCCCCCACAGGCCATATGATCTCTTGGTGGATGGTTGTGTTTGTCAGTTGATAAGTCATTAGACAAGGTCCAGTGCACATTGATTCTGAATGCAATCCTCTCTCACTGGTGAGAACATTTTGCCTTTGTTCCCCGTGCTTCCTATGACTTCCTATGTGCTGATGTGCAGTCCTAACCGAAAAGACAAATTATTAGTGCATTTATTTGTGCAGTTGCTGGACATATGAAAGGCTCAACCTCTGAGTTCCTCCTCTGTACATTGGGAGACTAGGGACATTTAAACAGAACGGGTCATTGTGAAAACATCTAGAAGCAGCTGCAGAAACCTAGAAGCTGCTAGAAGCTGTTGTGCAATAGATTCTTGATTCTTGACAATAATTTGGTCACCATGTAGTGTAAGTCAGAATATCAATCAAGCATTTCAATCAAGACAACTTAATGTGCGTCTTGACTGGCGATGTCATTAGAAGTTGGACCGAGTGCTCTAAAGATTTCCTTAGATATTGTGTCTTCTCAGGAGGATGTGCTGAAAGATTCGGAGGAGCTTGAGCTTCGGCAGGTGTCACAAGGGGAGTTGGAAAGCTCTGACTGTAGATCAGATTTGTCCTGGAAAAACTCCGGCTGCAGACACTGTTGGACTATTGTTGACGTGTCACTTCAATGTCACAGACACTTTTGGAACGGTGCCTTTGAATCGCAGATGGGGTGCTGGTCCCCATTTCCAGTTAACAGGATGGGAGGTGTCCTCTAACCTTCAAGGACTCACACACTCACCCTCCTTCAAAAAAGTCCATTGACAGGATAGTGGAAACAAGAATCAATTTTTGTTACACTTACCCAGGTTCCCGTACTGGCTTTATTCCTTCATGCAGATAATAAAGAGGTCATGGGTGTATGCTAATCCTGTCTGTTTGTATTGCTCAGTTTGTGAGGATTCATTATTTCATGATATCCTTTTAGCTAAATAAAGCTGAAAGAATTAGATGTGAGGGCCTTACTGGCTTTAAGAGCAGTGGTGGAAAGTATCTAAGTACATTTACTCAAGTATTGTACTTAAGTAGAATTTTAAGGTACTTCTACTTTACTTGAGTATTTCCATTTTCTGTTACCGTATTCTTCCACCCCACTACAGTACAAGTAAATATTGTACTTTTTACTACACTACATTTATCTGACAACTTTAGTTACAAGTTACTTTGAAGATTTAGTTCAGTAATACAAAATATGTCCAACAAATAAATGATGACTAATATTATATATTAAGATGTAACTTCGTTGATCCCCAAGGAAATATTCACATGAACTATGTAAAGCAGTTAAACCACCATAAATATTTCTTATAATCCAATAATATAATACAGATTATTCTGAAATTATAGTTATTATTCGGCCATTCAGCCTAATGAGTACTTACTTTACTTAGTTACTTTAAGTATATTTTAATGCTTATTTTAAATGCCTGGCTTATTTCTTCCACCTCTAGTCAAGAAAAGAGATAAGTCCCCAGCAAGGACGCACATTTTCCTGTTTATTTCCTGTTTTCATGGGCAGGATATGAAGTTGCTGTCGAGTTTTGTAGAGATATTTTTGCTCATGTTACAATAGCATCTGTGTAGATAATGTTGTCAGTCTGGTTTCATCAGACCATGATCTCTGGTGTAAAAGTGATTGGTGTCTCCTTCTGTGAGACCAGACAGACAGTTAGACAGCAATTATTTGGAGAATTTAAAAAAAAGGTCGGGGAAAGGATGAGAAATGCATTGACGGAAAGACAGAAGAAGGAGACTGGGAGGGGAAATGCCTACAAGGATGCATGGAAAAAGAGAAGATTGAACATCAGGTCTTACACTGTTCTCAGTCATCAGTGAGGAGAAAAAATCACTCTGACATCACCGAGCTAATGTCCTGCAGTCTCTTCCATCAGTAGCACCCGAGATGTGCCTCTCCTGTCTACTCTATAAACCTTTCATGAAGAGGGAGGGAGAGAATGTGGCTAAAAGAAAATGGAGAGAGGGGAACTGCCAAAAAGCCATATAAATCAAATGTGGAGCAGAATTGAGGGAGAGACAAAAGAGACTTTGAAAATAAAGATAAAGGAAAGGAGAAGGAGGGTGAAATAAAGGAAAAGCCTAAAGGGACACAAGCATAAAGAACTAGGAAAGTGCACTCAGTAGAGTGCAGATCTCCGCCAGGTGTGTCTGGAGCCATGTGGGTGGAGAATAGGGAGTTCAGGCTGGGCTGTGTGTCCAGTGTGTATGCATGAGAACAAAACACCAACAATGTAAAATCAGGTTTTAAATGCCAACAAAAGAATCCGCCAACACTAACGTGACCACCACAAATGTCATCCCTAACAGAAACAAGACTAGAAACTGAAGCAGTTGTTGATCACTTGTGGCTCCTACCGGCCGGCTAAGAGGAATCAATAGTAAATGATGGTATAAAAGCAGTCAAGAAAATAGATTTTTGCAAAAAAAATTGTGAACCACGAGAGGTCCTTGAGCATACAATCATAAATGTGCACAAAAAATATTAGGCTGATGGGAGTATGCAAGATTAGCTGCGGACAGAAGCGCGCACACATGTATGATGCCCCTCCAGGCTTACATCCGCCTGACGGAGGTAATCAGGGGACAGGACAAGGAATGGATGCACAGCAAAGGATGTAAGGAAATTGCAAAGAGAAAACAAGTAAGGGAATAAATGAAAAGGTGGAATGTGAAGAGCAAAAGAGAGGGAGAGAGCAAATCTCTCAGCTACCTTCAAGTCCTATCAGCCACCAACAAGCTGCTGCTATCCACCAATACAATCTCACCACGAGCTGAGAGAGCGCTTTGTAGTTTAAAATAGAGCGAAATGGACAGCAATACGATGCAAGTTTTTCTAACCAGTAAAAAAATGTATTGTTCCAGACAGGAAAATCAGGCAGTGACTGAAGTTTCTCATCATTGATCCATCTAGTCTCTGCTGGTGAAGGGGTGAATCATTCAGGGAACTCAGATACAGTAAAAACCAACCCCTTTGTCATTTTCCTCTTTATAATTTTTGCAGTTGCCAAGGTCACACATGAAGTCATGGTGGCAAAATAAAAAAGTTAAGCCATTGTACGCTCCAAATGTAGAGGGAAATAGTTTTGCTTTCACAAGAGCGGCAGCTGTTCTCCCTCTTTGGGCTGCAACCACTCGCTGTCTGAAAGCACCTTTAATGGCGAAAAAAAAAGTGTGGGATGAGCATAAACTAGACATTTAAAATGTAATGTACAACATAATGCAATCCAATACAGTTGCCTTGCAATAGAAAACACAGTTGCAGTTTAATTTTTTTGCCGAGAATGTATGTAGATTTTACTCTTTGATAAATCTGTTACATGAAATTGCATTGCATTGTATGGCAACCATGTTATTTTGCACCCCACTGCCACAAATCTTGTCTAACAGCAGAATTGAACAGTATTTATTGCAGCGCTGTTGCATTGAATTGAATTATATTGTAGCTAAAGTTGTTTATGTTGCCCCTTATGTAAATCAGACTGTCGCATAAAGATGGGACAGATGAGTAAAAGGGTTGCAGATGATTGCACAGCCCCACTTATAAAAATGCAGAATAGATTCCTGAGTATAAAAATAATTTACTATTTATCCTTAAATATATCAGCGAGTGGCTCACTCACAGCTTTATCCAGTTCAAATAAAGTGGGATCTCGCTGGGTGGCCCAGACAGTCACGTAGTTTCAAAGAGGTAAGTCTGCCCTATTTCCACTGGGCTTAGCCACTCCATTTCCCCCAACTTCACCAGGCTTTCCAGGCAGCGTGGAGAGAGAGCACGGTTTTTCCTTTTGTTCATTATGTTTACCTCAGTAGGTCTGGTGTAGCTGAGGTGACGATATTGGCAGTACCACACAGAAAATAATAGCTTTGATGGAGGGAGTTATGTAAACGTATTATTGTGACAATGGATGGGTGTTTTTACGGGTTTGGCTTCCTCTAAGAGCTGTAGGACCGGTTATTTTCAAGGAAAATGTGACAGTTGGGCACTTTCAAAGGGGATTCATAATAGACGTGTTTTTATGTCAGTTGGTCCCATGCTGGCTTGCAAATGACTTATGCTCACATTTTCAGGCTCTGCTGCTGAAATGACTGTCTCTTGTATATATACTCTGTGATTAATACTTTACTGGAAAAAGCGCATCATCAGATAGTCATTTCTTGAACAAAGATGTGAAAGCCAGGTAGAAGCTGCAAGAAGCAACTGGGCTGCTGCATTTTTTATCTTTCTTTTTCGCTTTCATAATCTCAAAGAAGATATACATAATTATATAATCATACTGGATAAACTTTGAACAATGAAGTTGGGGTTTTAAGAATGTGATGTTTCTTTTAATAAGATCGGATAATAAGAAAATCCAGATTCTTTAATAAGGAATTTTCAAGATGTAGATAAAACCATAATACAATTTTAAAAATACAAATATTGCATGAATCCATAACCCTGGATGTATTTTTATTCTTTTGCACAGAAAAGAAAGGAGATGATTTTTTTTGCATTGTACAATTAATTGAAATGGCAATCGTGTCTGTGTATTTGACATAAGTTTAAAATCAAGGTTTACGGTAGATTTATTTGTCATTTTAAAACACAGGGCTACACACAAAAAAAAAGCAAGTTCCTTCATGCAACACAACTCTATTTTATTAGGGAAGGTCAATCAAGCAGGTAAAAGCACCAACAATAACTGGGAGGCTTATTATTTTTAAAGCCTGCACAAGATTAATACTAATACTTTATGAACTGCTTTTGGTAAATTGATTAGATTAGATACCCGACTTTTGGATGAGTGAGGCCACTTTTTTCTGTAACACAGCGCCGAAATGGAAAAGTCCTCGCTGCACAGACTATAAATAAGAAGCATATCTCATCTGTTTCAATATTGTACAAAGCTCCCAGGCTCATACCTCCCCAATACCTTCCAGAGAGGCAGCAAATAGATAAAAATGACACACCTTTTAAGTTCCCTATGGATAAATGCTTGGTTAAGTGTCCTCTCAACCAGTATATTATTGGCTGGTAAAAAAAAGATTTGTTTGATATAGAAAACAATTTATACTGTAAGTTCTCCCGCTGCAAGTGAGACGGAGAAACCTTCTCACTATTATCAATTTATTTTGATCAAGTTACAGCTCCTGCCTGTTTTGAGGACACAGGGAAGAAGAAGAGCACGGCACACTTTCTTGTGTTGCCCTCTATTGCGTTCCGCCTGCAGCGTTTCTGTCACATCTGATAACATGATTTAGGCGATGCGGTCGCCAAAAATGTGAATTTGTTCCTCTTTTTTTTTTTTCATGTTTCTGGCCACATACCTATTCCTATGTGCTTTATCCACAGGCTATTTCTCATTCCGCTGACTTGATGTTGTATTTTGGGCCACGGTATCTCAATAGACAGCCCATCATGTTGGTAAGATATTCAGTATATGAAACAATAAAGAACACACTAAATGTCACAGTCAAAATATGTGGCTCATTTAATACAACACGAAATTTGTTTGAAGAAAAAACAAAACAACCTCATTATCATCCTGACATCTGGCAAGCATAATCTGGAAATTTTTAACAGGGTGAAAATACCCAGTACGCTGACTGATAATGGCATGCATTAGTAATATGAGACGAGTTCTCCTATCTGTAACAGCTGTTTCTGTAAATACAAGCAAGAGATTTTTGTGTAATTGAAACAGGTGTGTATGTTATATTGAACATCCTTGTCCATGCGTACAATACAGAAACTATTGCATATAAATATAGTTAAATGAATATGGATGTGCTTCATTGTTTCAGCAGCGAATGTTAATTATTTACAAAAAGGAGAGCGAATCCATGTGACTCAGCACTTTTAATAAAACCTATTCGTCACACAATGAAGTGCAACAAATGTGATAAATAAGAAAATGTAAAATGGTTTAAAATGTCTGTTACGGTGGTCTAAACTAGTCTGTTGTGACAGCATACAAATAGACTCAATGAGGCTCTCATATGTTTTCTGTGCAGGTTCGCTCACTTCTGTACACAGAAAATATGAGAGCTATGTGAAAATGTGATTTTTGAAGATAAAAATAATGTTGGAAAGTAAATTTAGTGAAATTAAAACTGTAAATAAAATAGTTGATCTGGATGAATTTGATATTTATAAGTGCAATAGCCACAATATTGGACCCCGATAGACTAAGTAAAAGTAAACTAATATGTGGGCCAGTGCTGCAGATGTGGTTCATTGTAATGCATTGTTCTGAAACTGCCATGTTAAACAGGATTGATTTTTGAAAGCGTAATAACTTTACATTTAACCACTCAAGCAAAATCAGATTTCAAAAAAGCATATCCATTAAACATTTGATTGTCTACTGTATGTGCACACATCGCAGAAACTTTGAATTCCAATGACATGGAACAAACAACAAAGCACACGCATTGCTTATAATAAAACCTTGCCACTATACGACGTAGCGCAAACTTGCTTTCATCTCGCAGTGGACAGGCCGCAGCCGTGCACTTCGTCTGATTGCATCAGACCAAAGCCCATGAGTTTGTAAATCTAATTACAAATGCATACTGGATATACTATAGATGCAGCAATTTTACAATCTTCAAAGCTGTATATTCCAAACTGTTTTCAAAAGCTGAACACATAGTTGGATCATCTCCACATTCAGTTGGTTTATCTGAACGTACTGAATGATACTCCTGCACAAGAAAGCAAGTACGCAAATGATGGTTTGACTGTTTATGCACGTGAAATGACACCGGACCACTTGCAAAAACTCTGGTATTTTTCCCCTCTGAAACCAAGAGGATAACACTCCAATACAGCCACATCTGGTTACATGCACACACACACACACACACACACACACACACACACATTTAACATCCTCTGTGGGCTGATGAAATATTGATGATTACTAATGGTTCTATCTTACATTTTCTTGTGTGCCTGATAGGTGTAGCAACATGGACGACACGTACTAGACAGGATAGCTAGTATGTGGTGAATCATTAATATTCACAATGAATACTGGATGGATTCTTCATCCAGTGAAGTGCTACTAATACCCCAGACAGACTTTTGGCGCTTTGATCAGGATGTCTTTCTATCCTCAAATGCTGTAAAACCACACAAATATGCTGCAGTAGCCTTGTCACTTTCTTCACATATTACAAATCTTTCAATTATGTATTAGTGCCTTTAAATTCTGCAGTGGGTGGTCAGCTCTGATCCTCACACTCCTTTAAATGGAAACAGGGAGATTATTCTCCGTGACAAGCTTCCCTCAGCCACTTCTAGCATTTACTCCTCGGTGAGGTTTGTCTTTAATATTCCGACTTTAACCCCTCCTTAGTCCCCATGACTTGGATCAACAGCTATGTTAGCAATAGCCAGAGGATGTTAATTTGAAGAATCAACAAATTAATCAGCTCAGGAGGGATGCGCGGCTGGAGGGTGGGAGCTGTTGTCTATCGGCGAGGCCTTTGCTGTACATTTGGCTGGACAAGAAAATCCCCACGGCAGCACACTGGAGAAGGGCATGATGGAGCAGATGGCTACCCCCTTACACTCTTCACTTGTGCTTGCCAGACAGACGATGCTACAGGTGTGACAAGATGTCCAAGCTGGATCAAGGCCCAGTCCCAGGTGTCCCCCCCCCCCCACCTCACTTGCTCCTCAGTCTCTCTCTCTGCAGCTCTCTCCCGATTCAATCTCCTTCTCCTTCCCACACTCCCTTAGTTTGCTTTCGCTTCCTTCCTTTCAGTTCCTTCTCCCCTCGCTTACCTCAAGCCAAAGATCAGTTGGCTACATTCACAGGCCAGGTGAGGGGAAGTCAACTGCAGCCAAGGAGAAAGCTGACATATCTGTTAGCCGGAGGGGCCTGTCCAGGTGGCTGCTCCAGTAGGTAACAGCCAGTTGCTGACAGGAAGCTTGGCAAATAAAGAAGAGATGATGTGGCTGTGATGCTTTTCCAAGCCAACTTGGAAAGCTGCTCAAAAGCAAGGGTGTTGTCACAGTAAAACACTGCAAGTAAAAATTGTTTAATGGATAAATGCATTTCTTCCCACCACTTCCTGTCAGACTGCAACGCAACCTGAACTTGATGTGGTACAAAAACGTGGTCTCACCTATTGATACATTAAGATTACCCTGGCATCATGGCAATAACTGTACATAGGTCATTACCATTATTGCATAAATAGAGAAGCCAATATTATATTTGCAAATTAAACAACTGATAACGAGACTAAGGGCGCGTTCCAATACCCATACAAAAAGATTTTATATGTCCCAATACATAGTCTGTCAAATGCAGTATGCCAAAAATACCAGGATGTCCTGCTGTCTCTGGCGGATTTTGCTGTATGCTCGCCAGCCATGTTTTTCTGGCTTTTCTGACCCACAATCCTCTGCGCAGCGATACGTCGCAAGGACTGAGCTGCTGGCAGAGCACAGACAGATTACAGTCATGTGATGTGTAAAATAAATACATTAAATTTCACTTCAAAATGAGCTGAAGTGCTCACAGCGATGATGTTAACTTGTTGATATATAGCATGTAATGTTTACCACATTGGACAAAGTGAAATTTTGACCAGATGATGGTTCAGCTGATAGCCAAAGTTATTCACATTTATCCCTAAATTGGCTCAACCAAATTACATAGCAATGCCTACAACAGCTGTCAAGACATTTCAGTTGCAACCAAAAGTATCAAACCTGAATGTCTGTATCATATTTATTGGCATGATGTATAATGTGACCAATGACACTTCACTTAGATCTCTAAATATCCTGTATCAAGTACAACCACAATCTCACAATGTAAGCACACCAGTGCAGTCAGCATTTGTTATATTCTCTCAAACTTCTGTTCTGTATATCCCAGCACAGTACAAGGGAGCCTCAGACTCGCCATGAAAGGAAATGTAATTCAAATGCAATGACATCTTGAAGCCTTTCAGGCTATATTGTGTGCAGAACACTGTCCCATAAAATATCTTGGGGCCCATTTTCATGCTGGTGCAAATCAACTGCAGTGACCTTGCACTGGGGAAGTATCAATTTCATTGGTTGAAAGCAGATTTTTCTTGAGCCTGCACCCACTTGGCGATTTTATGATCCTGCTTCCACCAACACAAGCAGAGGATAGTGCTTTTTAGGGGAATGAATGCAGCTGATTTGATGTGCGTGATTAATGGCAGCCCACGCCTACTCATAGTTCATTTTACCCAAACCATTCTCACCAAACACTCACACTTAAATAAGGCCACACTATGACCTTTGCCATTCCCAGCACTCGTGATTCTACCGGCAAAAACAGGGCCCCTTAGGTGAAGAGGGTTTTACAGCTTTTACCATCATAACAGATAATTTATTGCACCTATTCCTGACAACTTTTAAGTTTAGTCCAGGAAGCAAAAAATCACTACACAGTTCTTGTCCAGAATCCTGATTTTTTTCTGTGCATAAGTGAGTGAGCGAGGGAAGTGACTGAAGAGAAGAGAAAGAAAGGGGTCAAGAGACGCCTGCAGGAAGGATTCAAAATGGTTGTGAATCCACTCATCATTTGAGACCCTCTGATGGAAAAATTGATGAAAATTGTATTTGTCTATGCGATAAACACGACGGAGGTAATGGCTGCCAGTGTCAAACATCTCTCTGCATATTCAGTGAAAAACATGGAAAACACTCTCTCTTCACACTAAGAGTTCTCTCAACAGTGCAACATTAGACTTTCTACCATGAATAAATACACGAAAATTCATACAGAAAAAACAACATCTGTCTTTTCCTGCCATGCCTCTTCAGCAGTAACAAACACATTACGCAAATGGGGACAAATTACGTTATTTGTCTCCAGTCGGCTAAGTCTGAAATATCACCATGGCCACTCTTAAACACAGCAGGTGTTGAAACCCTGCTAGCCCTCGAGAAGAAACCGACTAGTAGACACACAAGGAACCGCAGGGCATCGAGTGGCACTTGAAATAGCAACTATGGCTAACAAGGGTGAACAACATAACAGTAGTTGCTCCTTAATGGAGCCCAGAGCCGAACCAGTGATTTCTGTTGAAACGTAAGCGGCATGTTTGTGCACTTAAAAGGTTTCTTTGGTCTTTTTTTTTTCTGCTTTTAGTCTCAGCTAAGGAACACATTTCAAAAACTATCATTATTTATTTGTATAGTTTGTACCTGTTGTATGGATCTGACAAGTGTTTCGAGAGTGGTTTTGAAAACCAACAGCGGTGTCGGCTTAATAAACACTCTATTATAACAAATTACAACACTTTGTTCTATTAATTTGCGAAGTCAGATGTCAACAATATAATTGCCGAAAATGCATTGACTATATTTACAGATGAAAATTGCTTGGATTTTTTTTTTTTTTTTTTTGAAAAACAACAAACAATTTCGTTTTGTTGTTTTTTTTTTGTTTGTTTGCTTCATTAGCTTGTTTTGTTCTGTCTGCTCTGACACTCATTTTTATCCCCCTGATTATCTGTCTTGCTAGATTTATCCTCTACTTTTTGGAATATAAATATGTGCCATATATACTGATAATAATAACAAATGTAAAGGCTAACTGAAATGGGTCTGTGTGGGTGGGTGTTTATTACTTTTGTTGTTTTTTGTCACCAGTGGTTGTTGAAAAATTAAAAAAAAAAAATGGAAATGCTGAATATCTGTTAAATTAATCTGATATGTTTCCACCTGGAAATATCTCAGAGGTTTCTTCTCTGTATTCTTGCAGTTTGGAAAGCACTAGTGTCTTTGTCACTTCTAACTTCACTGCTGATCTATGCAGAGGGTAGAGAGACATGGCCCACCTTCGTGCCACAGGGTGATACCAACCACTTCATTTCACCTGGTGGCTAACACAGCGGGTCACTCTATCACCACCTCCCGTCCTCCTCCACACAAGTACCTCTGTGGCTTCCCACCCACAGACAGTGACAACTGCGGTTTGTTGGAACCAAGCTGGAGGGACGGCTACCGGGATGGACTCCTTTCAAGGCAGCTTGCCAGCTTGCCCTTTACCTTTCGTGGCTTGTGTTTTTGTAAGCATGCATAACTACATGCACAATCCAGCACACAGTCTTTAACACGCAGATCTGTCTTTTAGGCGTTTTGGTGTCCTCACAGCAGCTCCATTATCTGTCTCCCTCAGCAGATCTGGGATGTCAAATGCTGCCAACTAACTGGCATCCCAAGATTTTAAGATGTTTTTAAGATCATTTTTTTGAGAAAAAAAAAAAAATACTGTGGCAGTCTCTAGCTGTGTCATATTGGTATTTGTTTTGATGAGGTTCAGGCTGTTTCTGTGCTTGTAAATTAAAGCCACTTTAATCCACAAAGCCTTGTTTACAGAAAGGGGTTTTGGCAACCTGACATCCCACCAGGTTAGATCTTTTGGCATTTAAGAAGTGGGAAAGTAAAAAACAAAACAAAGATTCAAGCCTCAGCCAAGTAACAGATAGACACAAAGACAATGCAATAATACGGGTGGAAGATGGAAACACTATAAAAGACTAGCAATTTACAATGATAGCTTTTATTAATCTTAGTTGTCATGATGGGGAATTGAAAGACAGTGAAATGCAAACTGTATAACACAATGGAGTCGCATAAACAGAGCAACGCTGTTTATATCATATCATGGCAAAAAAATAAAATAAAGGCGATATTTATCTCTCAAATAAAACTGAGGGAGATGATTGAGGCTCGTTTAACTGTGTGAATTCATGTTTCACAATCCACTCGGAAGAAGACTGAGATATGGATTTTGTGGCGCTCCTGATGCTGTTAGTATTTGACAAGCACCTATCATTAAATGTAATCTCACCTGCTCAAGTGAACTGAAGTAAAGCCATGCATTTTCAGCTGCTCCACACACACACACACACACATATAATGTGGACACTGATACTTTGGACTTAAGCCTGCAGAGCATTTAGACAGAATGTGAAGTCCCAATCCAATTTTTGAGGGCAAAACTGTCTGCAACTTACCCAGAGGCTGGAAACTATTGGTGCTTTAAACATGTTCATTAAAAAAGTTCAAACTGAATCTAAGTGCTAGTCAAAATTACTAATTCCAAAGTTGGGAATGTAGTGGTCTGCTGATGTGACACCAATTAGCATCTAAGACTTGACTCTGACTGAAGCATGAACAGAGACACTTACAGAGTGAAATGGATGAAATAAAAACATGGATGATCTCTTTCGTCTATAGAAAATAAGCATGTTCTCACAATGTGAATGGACATACCTGCTCTTTAAAGCCCAAATCACTGTCTGAAATAATGTATAAAAAGTGTAGCACTTTGATGTGCTGCACTAAAAGTAGTCGGGATATGATTTTTCTGTCAGGGAACGTGGATAATCATTCAATTTTGCTATAATCAGATGCAAAAATCTGAACCCATGCAGAACTCTGTGCCCTGTCTGCATAAGGCATCCTCAAAAGCCCTCTACTAAAGCTACCTCTATGCTTCCTCACCTCCAATCAGCTGAACACCTTGCCGCTGACTATAGCAGGTAGCAGTGATGGAGTACAGATCTGAGGGCCCTGACTTTCAATCAAAGGTTATACTATTTAATGAGGAGCACAAGGCTGTGTTAGAGAGAACAGCAACACCTCGGATCCAAAATTCACAGTGACATAGTATGGTTAAAAGGTTGAGGCGAGGATGGGGAGGCCGGGAAGTGCTGCAGTACTGTAACTACATCTGAGACCTTTATCTCATCTCATCATCTCCCTTTATATCTCCCCTGTTGAGTATCAAGTGCTCTGCTTAACTACATCTGCGTATATACATATATATATGTGAAGTCCCTGATGTTAAACCATATTAGAATGTGAAGTCTAGAGTTTAATCAACAGTAGAATTATGAAGGATTGGTTATGTTCAAACATGGTTTAAAAGTTTCCGGACATCTCTTAGTCCAAATGTGAATCAGAGGTACTCAATAAAGCGAGAGAGACCCTTTAGTATTTCGTCTGCTGAAGAAATCCTCCAATACGTTCACACCTGCAAAGTTTGAATGAGAAAATACTGAGGTGCTTTGTGCTACATTAAAATGTGCTCATTTTTCAACACATCGCATCTTCATAATAAATTAAGAAACTCTGCGAGACATGTAGTTCCACCTTAAGGTTTAGATCACACAGTAAATCAACAATGCAGTGATTAATTTGCATGTCTCCTGCATGAAATTTTGACGAGCTCGTAGAGCAAAGCGTGGGAAGAGAAGTACCAAAGGTTAATTTCACTTCTTCATTTTTATTTCAGAAAAGTAATTACAGGGATTTGACATTAGTGCATAAATGCCCAAAGGGATCGTGCTGAAAGTAAAAAGTTCAGTGAAGACAAAACAGCCAAAACAAAGAGTAAGCTTTTAATGAAAATATATTATTCACACTTGACAAGTAATCATTTGTCCAGGCGTTGAAAAAATAAAAATTAAATTCTCATGGTCCGTCGCTGGTTCCTTTTGCAGCAATTATGCATGTCTAAAACTATTTACTATATTTTATCCATAAATAATTACACTCCTGTATTAAAATACAAAATAGACATTGTCTGCATCGTATGTAAACCTTAAATCTCATGTAAAAGCTTTTTGATTGCCACCGCCTGAATGTGAAATGGCAGCATCAATGAAAACAGGACTGTAAGCCCACTAACCGGAGGGCAGCCCTTCACGGTTTGATCTCTCGTTCTGCATACTTTGCCTCAAATACACTGATACGCCTGTTCCTGATAAAAGCAGACACAGATATTACCTTAGATTCATTATGAGCTGCTGGAGCCTTCCAAGGAAAAAATGGACAATTTCAGCTTGCCCTAATTGAATATTCATAGACCTCTTTGTGTTTTTGGGGTAAGTAATCCTCTGCATATCAACATTTACAGTACGTGTAATAAGACAGCTCTCATTCTTTCTTTTACATATACATAGACTGAGATGGACAACATGGACATAAAATTGGAGCGGAGAACAACCCAGCTTCTTTTTTTTTTTTCTTTTTTTTTTTTTTTACAAATTGACAAAACATGTTGCGATGCAGTTCACACAGTGTGCACACTCCTACAATTACGGCGCTGAGTGAAAATGAAGAAATATACCATTGTTTTTTTCTTGTCTACACTTTAGAAACTTCACACATTGTGATTTCCGGATTTATTTCTCACAGCTCTTCACTTCCATTTGGGCAGATTGGATGCAATGGTTCCACTGAGCAAACAGCAGATAGTATTTGACATTTATTCAGGGGCATTGCAGTGTGAAGGTTATCGGTGGAATTTTTTAGGCTTGTGCCATATCTGATGTCTTTCTCTCTAGTAAGCCGTACATTTGAGTTGAAAGGCATGTTCCTTCTTGTAGTTAGATATCAGCTTCTTTCTGTTTCACTGGCCTGAGAAATGGCTTTAAGGCTGCAGATAATATATGTCACCAAGTGACATTACAGTTACGTGATGATTTACGTTTACAAGCTTCAGCTTGGTTAACTGTGAGTTAACAATACATGTAACGCGTTTCTCTCCTGATCATAGCATTGTTGTCAGTATCTGGAATGAATGGCTTTTTGCCAGCTTAGGGAAGGACAAACAAGTTGTGGAGTTAATATTGATATATCACTTTTTAAGCTGATGTGACAAACAGTCGTTTATTACACATCCAGCAGTTATGGAGCAACATTATCATTCATTTTGAGTTTGCATCCACCTGATGTATGTCGTCCTATATTCACTCTGTTTTAGCTCCGTTTTTGGTCTCTACCAACTTCTGAGGAAAATATCTGTCTCTTTAGCTGCTAAATGCTCCACTTTGTTCACCAGCTAGTCTCTGAGTCTGTTTGCTGTTCGGTGCTGAGTAGGTGGTGACCAAAGGATTTTTAGAGCTTCTTGCTGAAAACAGTTGCAGAAATAATGTTAAGATTATAGTGAATGTGAATCTAAACAGTAAAGCTGCAGCTAAACAATGAGTTCAAACTCACTATGAAGCTCAATAAAACTGAGGGAAGCTGCAGATTCAGGTGATTATTCTCTGTTGGTTCATTACTAAGTGACCCCTTTCATATTGTCACATTGTTTTCATGTTGTCGTTGTTATAGCAGAAATATCCATTATAGCCAGTTTAAGCCACGAGACGTGGCCTTCCTAATATAAACATATGATCTTGTCAAATATCAGTGTAAAACCTTTTCATAACTATCCAGGATAATCACTAACTGTTTCAAAATTATATGTATAATTACAAGCACTCCTCTTTTTTATGTGCAGATATGGCTGCCAATCATCAAGAGAAAATATCCTTTTCAGAGCCATCATTGTGTGAAACCCTAATTTTATTGTCTCTGCCGCCTTGTCCAAACATTGTAGTTTGGGCCGTACAACAGGATTATCGCTTGTAGGAAAGGATATCTTCATAACGCACATCCGTCACTGGTGGCAGAATAATTAGGCTCGGGTTATTTTGGGACGGCTGTGATGAATACACATGCAGCAGTAATAAAGGGAGCTTAATTCATGAAAACAGCAACAGGACAATTTGATGGTTCAAGTGTGTCTTTAAATCAATATCTGGGAGTATTAATTTTCCGGACCTTATGCTAGGCGTGATAAAACATGGTGAGGAGAGCACTGACTCACAAAATAGCATGATAGCGAATAACAATTCTAGATATCATGTAACAGACTGCAAATTAATCTACTTCTATTAGAAAAGTATCACGTGCAAACCACTACCGCTTTTGTTAGATGGGATTCCTCATCATAAACCGAACGCTAAATTATACATGATGTGTTAAATCATTCCATGCATCCATGTATTTGACATGGAAAGGAGATGCAGCACACATAACATAATAATCCATTATCAAAGACAGACATGAAAACAAAAGCAGGGAAATGGTGTCAGCATGCAGCTATACGTCTCGCTGCTGTGCCTCCTCTTTCTTTTTTGCTGTTTGCGCTGTCTTGACCCTGAAATTTGAACCCCGTATTTATATGCACATGTAGTCGCATAAACACAAGCATTACGGCGAAAACCCCCGCATCAAGTTTTCTTGAAGGTGTTTGTTGAGCACAGCTGCACATCGGCCGTGCACAAAGGCCTTCATCAGTATTGGCACAGCAGAGGATCCAGGTCTCCTGCCACTCCCTCACATCTTTGCACTGTCTTTTATTTATCCCCCCCGACACTGATTCCTACTTCCTTACCCCCAACTGAACAAGAAAATTATCAGAATTACTAGGCTGGTTCTCTCTTTTTTTCTGCTCAGCCATCTTTGTGTTCACGCCTGCTGACCTCCACCCACTATCAGCTCCTAACTTACTGCCATTGAATTGGCGAGCTTTTCAGACCGTCTGCAGAGAATTCTTTTCCGATTCAGAGATTAAAATTGAATGGTTCGTGAATAGCACACAGGACATGACGATGATTGGTACATTAATGCAGTAAGTGCACATATATATATATATATATATATGTTTCATAGAATTCAGACCTATCATGTCTTCAACCTGAAATGCCTTGCGATAAAAACCCAAAGTTGGACTACACATACGAACCCTGTGAATTGATTTAAGCTTCACGGTCAGCTGCGATCTGATTGGACGTGCTTTTGACAGGTCAGCAGTGAAGGAGGTTAGAGTTCACGTCATTTGAACTCTGACCACTCATGGGAAAAATGTGTAATTAAAACGAGTAAAACCTGGAGGGTGAATGGAAGAAACTGAGAAAACATACTATAATAGAATATGTCTCAACAAAGATGTCTGTGCAGTTTGACCATGAAGTTGTGAAAATGCATGAATGAAGCTCATACAGCAGGTATCACTGTCAGTCTGACAAGCATTAGTTAAACTTTTTAATTGAAGGTTGAACTCTAATTGACACCACACTGTAGTGTTAGACTATTAGCACTATACCATTAGCAGGAGAGCTAAAAACCCACCCTGCGTACTGCCATGCTCATTAACCCATGATAATACTATAAAACCACCACTCCCAACGTGGGCATGGCAATTAACTCACTCATTAGATCTAACTCATTAGTAGCGGTTAGACCGAAAGACTATGATGTCAAACAAAACACACACAAAGTAGAAATGTAGTTTAGAATTAATTTGAGGAATACTTCGTGTGTGGGAAGGAATTGCAAAGTGTCAAATTCAGCAAGATCTGATTTATCACCTATCAGCTCTTGAATGTTTGTGAAACACCAGAGACATCTATTAGTCCTTAAGAACACATTGTTCCAGGGCATACTGTGCCACAGAACTCTGCTCCGTTGTGGAGGAGTGAGAAAATGAGAAAAAAGCCTCATTACATTGTGGTGTGTGTCTGTAAAAGGGGGATGTGCTTTATGTACAAAACGATTCTCCTGGCAGACAAGCATCACTGTCACTGGATCTGATGCTCCTGAAAAGATGACGATATGATTCCCAGATTATGTTTATTATTTACAAAGACAGAACCATCCAATCATATTGTAAGAAAAAAAGATTTATTGCGACGTTCCTTTCAAAATTGATGCAAGTTTGACAAAGTTATCTCTTTTTTCACTCTTGTATTACAGGACAGGCATGGTAGTTGCCTCAGGGAAAAGGTCAGTTTTCATTTGAAAGAGTGATGTTTGGATTTTACCTGGAACCATGTTTCTCCCGGGGTTAATTCAAAGGACAGTAAATGTAAAACTAACTGACACGTGAAATATCTCCTCTGCTTTACAAGTACAATCCCGCAATCTATCTTTAGATCGTAAAATAGTTTTGTCTGTTACCAGTCAGTCCGTCTGATGAAACGCTGATGAAATGTATCCTTTCTATTTTTTTTTCCATTGGAAAGAATGAAAGATTACTGTTTTGTTTTTTGCTATATCGCACCGAGCTGGTTGGACAATGTCAAGGCAATTCCGTGTACCCGCATTTTCAGATACGACTGTGAGGGTTTTTTTTTTTTCTGATTTCTTATCTGACTTGTTTCCAATGCTGTTCTAAAAGTTTTTTTTACTATGAAATATATATTGTGCTGTCAAGTGTTTTCTCACTTTGCAAACTATCCACACACAAGTCTAGATTCAGGAACAACGTGGGTTTTATTAAGAGTTTGAGGGTCAGGGTGACAGGGATCCTGGATGTGCAGACTCCGTAGGCTGGCTGCTAGTTGACGTGACTTGTGGGTTTGACAGCATGTTGGAAGGCACCTTTGACGGAGTAACAGGAAATAATGTGATGACTAACATAACTTAAAAGACTAACTTACATTTATTGTTCTTCTCAATTGGCACTTGAATGCAGCAGAAGCATTTGATGCCCAAGCGACCTAATTAACAACTGAAGACCGACTTAATAAAACTTTACAAAATGCTTTTCTGTTTTCTCCATAACAAGGTGATCTGGTGTAATATTGGCTGATGCGTATATAGACAGATAGAGCGAGTGAGACAAGAAAGGCAAGGCTAGACTGTGGACAAAGGTGCAACCAAGCTGAATAAATCTGTTCTCTGTTCCTCATTAACAGCAACATTTTGCAGGGAAGAGCGGAGGGAGTGTCTGACCGTCTCTGTATAAACTTAAATAAAGTTCTTGAATTCGTGAGAGAACAATGTCAAAAGTGATCCAGGTTTTCATTTTAAGAAAATAAAATGCATCTCAAGTTCCAGGCAGTTTCACAAATGCTCATTTCTACAATTAGACAACACAGTGGACCCGAATGTAACTCACATTGAAAGCAGCCACTGAAGTCATTACACTGTGTATTTATGAACCCCAATACTCATCTCTATATATTCTGGGCTCTAATAGCATATTGGCAAATCTTATTAATTTATGATCCAATGTGCACTGTGAATCACACAGTACTATACGATTTCAGTGACAATAAGTAAATCTCTTTTGTTTGTGCTGAAATAAAATCATGCTTGTAGGAAATAAGGCAATTTTTTGGGCCTATATCTATATCTTTTATTTATGAATCTTTCTCGTGGTTTCATCACACAGAAGGCTGTAGCGCTGTAATGCTAAATAAGCCTGACATGTTTGAACATCCCTAAGCAAGTGTTATGCCAAAGCGGAAGGTGACAAAAGCACAGTATATACAGTGTTTTTAGTTCTGTCGCACATAAACATAATTTTTTTTTCCCACTTTCACTTTTCAACAGGTGTTTAGGGTTAAAAGTTCGAATTAAAACGGGAACATCAGCACACATCTCCCACTCAACCACAAGGTTCAAACATATTTTATAGATCAACATGTCAGTAAAAGTTAAGCGTGTTTTAGTTGTATCATCAGCTCAAGGTTGGATAGATAGAGGCCAGTTATCACACTAACAAGCACTAACAAGTGTTCTGTTATAAAGCAGAGCTACAGACGTACCAGAGATGGCAGCAAGCTCAACACGGCACGCGTGCGCAACTTCATTCTTCCTATGAAGCATCAACATGTTGCATTCAGCCTAATAATTTAACGAGCATTTAATGGCACTTACCTCTTTATATTTGACTTCATTTCGTTTCTAAAAACTACAGCAGCAGAGAGATAATGACATGAAACACAATACGTACGTGCTCATCTTGAGAGAAGAAAAGGAAAAGTGGCAAATGGGGACATTGAGATGAGTCAAACATTCCTATCATCAGTTGCCATGGTGAGCGGAGAACACAGCTTTCTGTGCCTCAAAGCAGCCCATTAGTATGGCAGAAGAGATGCCCCATTGCTTTTGCCCACACTCCATTTTCAACCCTTTACTCTCACATGACATTCCAGTGTCTCACGCATTGTTTGCGCGTCGGTCAGATTAAGGCACAGAATGAAAATTCTGAACAAAGTAAATATGTACAGGATTGAAATAGGTATGCATATAGACCATGCACCCAGTGGTGCCATTATAAAAGCAGGTTTTTCAATTAAAAACATCAATACCATCCACATTCCTGCGGAGTGACAGTCCAGTTGGTTGTAATGGTACCGCATGCAGCAACCTGAACAATTCCACCTTTGCTATGTATGAATGTGCACATATGGAGGTGTGCACTTTTGCTAACACCAATGTAGCAAGTACAAACAGCTATACCTCAATGAAGGTTTACAAAGGCAGAACTTGCTCAAAAAAGATCAAGCAATTGTGTCTATAATATAAATGCTGCAATGGGAGCCTTGAAGACAGCCAGAGTCTTAAATACATGACATCTGAAAAGTAAAGTAGTAAATGACACGGAGGGACCCTGAGAAATATAATTGATAATGGATGCATTCCTTGGCCGTCAAATTATTCCGTTCTGTTGCAAAGCCCACAAGTTACATCAGCATCTTTTTCACTCGCAGTCAGGCACATTGTATGGAGGTCAAAGAAAACCGGTCTTTCTTTACCTAATGTCAAATTAAGTTTGACATTCTAGCAAACAAGAAATTGGAAATTGTGTGTTTTGAGACTGTATTCAGTGAAAAAACAGTGTTGGTTGTGTCACATGGCGGAAGTATTGGTTTTATTTGTTTCCTTTTATTTAAAGTTTTATGTTTTTGCTGTAGCTATTTTATACTGCATGATATTATATATTGTGTTTTAAATGGTTTGAATTGCTGTGCTCGGTGGTATTTGTTATTACTGTTCTTGGGCTTAACTACATGCTTTTAGTTTGAAATGTATTTGTTGCGTAGTGTTTAATGCATGCAACTTCCTTTCATTAGGGATGTGACCCTATTGCCTCTAGATATCTGCACCGGGTTGAGGTCCTACCTATTGATGGACATTGATTTTCATTTGGACACGAGATCTGTAGCTGCAGGAACGAGTGGTGTGGCTGAGAGGAGGGACCAGACATCTGGAACACAAGGAGAGAGCAGAGATGAGAAACAGGAGCAAGATGGCGACTTCAGATTTCAGGAGGGGGAACGACAGGCGTGAGGCGTGTCAGTCCACTCTGGCCAGTCTCGGCTGTCGGGTGTTTCCCAGGAGCTCGCCTGGCTGACGTCAATGGGAAACTACCGGTTCTCATCAAAAAATATCCCACTGTGAGTTCTGTCGTTGTCCAGCTGGCATCAACAAAGTTTCAGTTCGACTAGGAACTGAGGAATAATTCAACTCAATCATTCAGTTTTTAGCGCTGAAACACAGTGTTGTTTTCTACAGTCTCATACTGCATCTCCACCAGTGTGGACTCGGGATGCCTTCAACTATCCTGATGGTCTGCACCCAAGTAGACTGGAGATCAGGAAACGCAGCCCTCCTGGAAACGCAGTCATACAGTGAAAGCTAATATGATCCTAGTCAACCTTGCTGCCTCACCTCATGCCTCCTTGGCCAGTCCTGTTTCACCTCCATCTGCTGGCTCATTAATGTTGACTTGTTGAACGTCAGATCACTGGAAAATAAGTCGTTTGTCTGCAATGATTTCATAGTATCAAAGCAAAGTTAGATCTATTTGTGCTTAGGTTAAGTCCAGGTGACTGCACTGAATGAAGCATGTCTTCCTTGTTTTAATTATTTTCAGCAGCCCAGGCTTTCAGGTTGTGGAGGTGGACGATTCACAGAGAGAATTTTAAATGTTCTACTAACTCACTTGGAAACTTTTCCTCATATGAGTCGCTTGGTTTATGACAAATGGCAAGGCCCCACTACTTTGTGTTTTAATCTACAGGCTCCCAAAGTCTAACTCATTCAGGGATTCTCTAATCTTTTAGCTTCTATTATGGCTCGCTTTAACAGAGTCTTGATTTTGGTGCATTTAACATGCATGTATGCTGCCCCTCCGGTTCTTCTTTTAGTCCGGATTTTATGGATGTTGCACCTTTTAATCTCACTCACTCAGTTTTATTCTTGATAGTGTTAATCTCTGTGAAGATAGTGTATGTGTGTCTGACCAAAAAGCTTTTATTTTTTACATACCTCCTTCCACCACAGTGGCTATTGATGTTTCTTTTCATTTCAAACTCTGCTGGTAGATTTCACAGGGCCTTCACCTTACATCTACACATAGCAATAACCAAAAATCAAATTTGTCTGAAGAACATTACTATAGAAACAAGAGAATAGAAATAAGGAGAAAATGCAGACAAACCACAAAATTATTAAAGAACTTATGTCTACCTATCAAAAATCAGTAAGAGATGCCAGATCCTCATGTTTCTCCAACAACCGTCATAACTGCAACCATCTTTTATCCTTCTTCACAAATATAATATAATACATACATAAATATAATATAATAAAACTTCTGGTCATTCTTCTTCACACTGCAAACCCTCTGCCTTGCTCAATAACTTAACAATGGCCAAATTAAAACCTTCATCGAGTCCTTCAGATCTAATGTTGATCAGCTTTCTCAAGAGGTTTTTAACCGTCACACTATGTTATGTATTGTAAAAAGCACTCTGTCCTGCTTTAAGCATGCATTAGTGCACCCAGCCCTCAAGAAACCTAACCATGACCCTACTGATTTTTAAAAATGTCAGATTCGTTTTTCTAAAAAGTTTTATAGAAGATTGTCCACTTAGATTTGAGATTGGATTTCTGTGAACATCTTCATCAAAGTGACAAATGACCTTTCATTTCCAGCAGTTATGATAGTGATTATTTGATCTTAATTCTTCTTGATTTTAGCTCAGTATTTGACACTGTGGATCATTCTGTCCCATGGGATCACCTTGAAAAGTGGGTTAACATCAGGGGCACTGGTTCAAATCCTACTTATCAAACGCCTCATAAAGCTGTTGTTTTTCAAGTTCCACTACAGTTCCCTATCCTTAGTCCCTACAAAACGCTCTTGCAATCTCAACTCTGGTACTACAGTTAAATTCTGGGATGCTTTTAATTCATCAACCTTTAATTCTACTATCTCAATCCAGATGCACTATTTGATTCATTTAATGTTAATCAGTGCCTATCCATCATCAACAAAGTGCACTATTTAAAACTAGGAAACAAAAATCAAACAACCTTCCTTTGGCTGAGAGAACAGAACCCTAAAAAGACTGAACAACAATGAAAGGTCAACAAGTCTTGAATAGCACAAAAGACCCTTAAAAGTCTCTCTCTCTCTCTTTCTCTGTCAACCCAACTGATCACGGAAGATGGCTGTCCATCTAGACCTGGTTCTGTTTTCCGAGGTTTCTGCCTGTTAAAAGGAAGTTTTTCCTTGCCACTGTCGCCAAGTGCTTGCTCATGATGGGAGCTGTTGGGTCTCTATAAATAATAAATGTTATGGTCTAGACCTGCTCTGTATGTAAAGTGCCTTGAGATGACTTTTGTTGTGATTTGGCGCTATAGAAATTGAATTGAATTAAAAGCCAAATGCTAGCATATTAGGTTAACTTTTCTGAATGGATATCTAGAAATAACCACAAACCTATACATCTACAGTTTCAGAAATGAAGGGAGCACCGAGGGTCGTATACAAAGAAGAGAATGTCGTCCACGTAAAGCTTAATCTTTTGTGTCAACTGACCAATTTGTATCTGTGGGAATGTTGGATCTAGGCGAATAGCTGCTTTTGAGGCTAGCTCGAAGAGACGCAGGTAGCCATCCTTCCCCTGCCTGGACTCGAAAGAGGGCAAAATCAGGCCCTTTATTTTGCACAGCAGCTTTTGGGATGGGCATATAGGGGAAAATGAATAGCGCCACTCGACCCTATCAGATGCTTTTTCTGCTTCTGGGGAGACGGCAGCTCAAGGGGAATTATCATTCTGAGTGGACCACATGATACTGATAAGGCATCTGATATTGTCAGCATAGATGCGTTTAGAGATAAAGCCCACTTGATCAGGGTGGATCAGGGATGTAATGACTTTATTGAACTGATTACCCAATAACCATTCTTGCATTTCTAAAAGGGGATGTGTTTTTCTTGTGTCTAATGCCACAACAATGGTTCACTTATGGATCCTCATCTCCAACTGGCAAAACTTGCACCTTCTGCCATCTCCAAGAATGGATTCAATCCTCTTCTTTACACTTTTCTCATTATCCCAACAATGTTTTCTGCCATGTCTGCCTCATTTTCTACTTCTTATTTTGCATCAAGATATCCAGGAAGCTATTGTCTATCCTCTCATCTTTCAAATCAATGTACTTCTTGTGCTTCCTTGCCTCTTGATCCTTTGACTACCTTCTGTTTCAGTGACACCTTTTAGCATTTTATTTCTTCTTTTTGTTTTCTAGCTGCTCCTGTCTCATCTTAAATGTTGCAAATTTCCCCACTGTGGGACGAATAAAGGTTTATCTTATCTTATCTTATCTTATCTTAAATAACCTCTGAGCTGAACAGTTGTGCAGTTGCTCTCGCTCACAATGTTCAGCACGTGTGAAGTTTGACCCGGCACTGCCCCCACCCTGTCTTTGTGTGTGTACGTCTTACTCCACCATCCTCTGCCAATCGCTCTTACTGAGACTTAAAAAAGATATTACTCCCCAGCTGACGCTGTCCACAGCTATGCTTTGTTTTGAAAGCAGCCCATAAAATAAAACCTGCATTATTATTTTTAACCTATAAGTCAGTTTCTCTGTTTTAAAAGCACATCAAGAGATTTTGGGTTTTTTTCTTGCTAGAGGGCAAAAGAAAGAAGATTACAAAACAAAGTTACTGGTTCCAACTTCACAGACTTAAATTTAAGAGTACAAAAAATACAGCTTTAATTGACCCAATACAAAACATTGGGTTCAAACAGTACTTTATATGCACTACAATACTGTGGATATTCAAATGAAGCATTGTATTCTCCAGGCAGAAAAAGACAAAAATAAATGAGAGAAAACAATGTGATTCATGTTTTGATTTTTTTCTTTGAATTAATATATGTTTCATGGATTCATTCATGGATTATTTTTTTATTACTATGTGACATGATTTCTATTTTTCTCTTTCTCTTTCTTTCTCTGGTTTGTACTGGTTGATTTCTTGATTATGTGGACTTGGTTTCAGGCCTCCCTTGGATTGGCCTCCTAGGCTGTTTGCCCTGATTACTATCACCTGTTCCAATTGGTATAAATGCCAGAGAAGTGAGTGGTGTATTTCATTCTAAAGAAGGCAGTTAGCTGAAACATTGAGCTTCATTGGTTGAAATAAATGCATCAGAGATGTGACTGTGTGGCTTTCCTATTCTTTTTTTATGTCTTCAGCCTGTCACATTTGGTATCTTTGGAAACTTTTAGATCTTGACTAGAATGTAAATGTTCTGTGGGTCTGAAAAGAAGTTAGCTGTGCAGCATGAATTTCTAATGGCTAACCCACCTGCAGGTCAATGAGGTGGTTTGAAAAATTATGAAGGACAAAGTTAGGGGTTGGGTTGCGGGAAAACTGTAAACAAGAGATAAGCAGACTAACGTCACAACTTGTGGAATCAGTGGACAATATTTCCAGACATCACCCCACATTGGTTCAGCTCGGCTGTGCAGCCTGGGTTGGTTTGAGATAAGGTTATAACCCTGAGCAGTGTGTCTTTGTCTCAAATTCATGCCAGGGAAGAACATGATGTAATTTCAGTTTTTGTAGAGGATTGTTTCCCCTGAAATGACCTTTCAAACCATCCATCCATTCATTTTCAAATTACCTATCCTGTTCAGGGTTGATGCTTATCCCGGCCTGAGAGGGTGAGAGGTGGGTTACACCTTGGACAGGCCAGCATTCTGCCACATGGGTAACACATTCAAACCCACAGATAATTTGAATCGAATCAACTGACCTGCATGTGTCTGCAGAATGAAACCCATGCAGACACTAAAAGATCATACAAACTCTGTATAGCAAAGTCCACAGCCTGGTTTGAACATAAAACCTGATCTACCATGCCACCCACGACTTTCTAAAGGTCTCATCTTTGTTGACTTTTTCAAAGGATTACTTGAAATGTACTATGTTCAGTTTCTTTACAACAATTTCCATATGCAGTTACACAACAAGAGCACATAAACTGGTGAAGACATAATGAAAAAGTATGCACACAAGTGAGTGAAGATAATTTGCAGTGTTGTGACTTCACTTTAACAACCTTTATTGATCGTGCCTGTGGTCTATTTAAAGTAAGCCAGTATGTTCTCACCCTTTCTTCAGTGAAGCCACTACATTACATGTTACTGGTTAACTCAATTTGGTTTAATTTTCATTGAACAGTTCTCCAACCACTGTGCTGATGTTATATATTTAGTCAACAATATATTACAAATAGACATAGGTTTGTCAGTTTGCCTGTAGGCTGAAGCCTATTAATGAGGCTAATAAGTTCAACTGGATACAGCTGTGTTAACCTTGCTGTGACTCTTTTCTTTTGCTGGTTTTGAAAGGCTTCAAAAAGCCAGCCAGAGTAGTCCTTGACAGGAAAGAAGAGACGCAGCCTGAAGATCCGCTTTAAAAATGGGGCTGTTTGGAACAAAACTCAAAGCAACATGACGCATAAAGTGGCGTTGAAGCATGGCATTTTACCATAGGAAATAATGCCTTTGTTCAGCTTTTTGCATTTTGCAACTGATATACAACCATCTTTCCCAAGTCTGTGTGCAGGGTTTGCTTTTTTCCTTTTTTTGGCAACAGCTATTTTGAGTGGTATTGAACAGAGCCAAGTCATTTAAATAAAACACTACATGTTCTTTCTAAGTTAACTCTAATAGAAACTGCTTGAACTTAGAAACGCTAGATTGCTTTGTAAGATGTAGTAGTAATTCAAGGCGTATTACATAGACTACTTCTTTCATTTGTTTGATGAGCAAGATAGTCAATAAAATCATCAAATGTGAAAATTTTTACTGTGTCTGTTAGAAATTAGTTGACCCATCCAGATGCAGACTTTTCTTGCTCTTTATGACCTGACTTTGAAGGCACATCAAAACATTACACTCGAGGGGCGCCTCCAGAAATGACACTACAGGGATACCTACAGCATCAACGTTTGAAGCGTATGGCCGCAGACCAAGCTGCTGTACTTAACTTGGGAGTGAGAACATGCTGTGTGTGTGTATAGCCTTTCACCCATTCTGTGCTCTTTGGTCAGTTATAAAATTTTAGATGAAATTAGTGTAGGAACTAAGCTTCTTCTCTACAATAATTGTATAACCTTTTACTATCTCTACAGCAAATCAATAGCATAATGCTCCAATGGAAGACATTGAAGATGTATCCATTCACTTACTGCTTATTTACACAAACAGCAACAAGTCATATCTAAGCATATGACTGGGATCTGTAGAGCAAAAGAGATGCAATGCAGCAGTGATGAGGGAAGACATATGCAGAATAAATAAGACACTCATAATGATTGTTGACACCAAGGGGTAAACATACTGCTTCACAACATGCCAGTAAAGATTTTTTTTTTTTTTTTTTTAAATCAAGAAGGGGATGCGTTGGACACAAAAGGGGAAAATTAGCTCTAAGTAGGCTAAACCATTAAGGAAAGACTTGGCCATTATTACATATGACTGCATTTGAGCAGTGGAGCTGCAATTATAAAAATAAAAGGCATATTATAAAACACACTTGTAACCCATGATATCTCAGGCAAAAAGAAATTATAGAAATTCCTCCCATTCACACAGTCCCTAAGGAAACCGTTTCAATTCATTTATCCAAAAAAGCTAATTAGACTCTACCAGCGTGTTGGTGGTCTGAGTGTAAATGCAGCAATCTAGAATAAATAGAAAAATTATTATTATTAAAAAATAGCTCTACCTGACTAAATGTTAAATGATGCACAATGTTGTGAATTGCTGCTCATGCATGAATTTACTTTATCCTAGAAAAGGGCACAGTCTACAGTTTGACTTCATGAACACTGCAAGAGGATCTAAACGTTTCACATGCATGTTGTATATGTTTTTAAATTATACTTTCAAAGTGCAATGCCAACTTGGTGCACATGTGTGTGGCAACTAGTTTTACACTGTTTGGGAAACCAGAGGTGCGAGTGCAGTCCTGACACAGCACAATCTGGATAAGGGTTGAAAGAGGTTAAATACACTGATTAAGAAAAATACATGAATGAAATGTAAAAAATGGGAGGACAGAGACACAACACACAACTATACAGCAACCAAAATATTAACACAGAGGCATGAAATATTAATGTATCATTCATTTCGTCCACCTCTTTTGTCCAGATCAACATACAGTGTGTCAACAACTACTACATGGATTTAAATCAAACTTTTTTTTACAGTTATTCAACCTTGACTTAAGCTTTTCCTTCAACACCATAAAACATTTCAGAATGAAATGTAAAAAATTTCAGAGCCAATGATGTTTTTTTTTAGAGTTGGATTTTCCTCCAACTTGGCACTAAAATTTCAATCTTTGTACCTGACCTACATCAAACGCAAATTATAGTACAACAAAACAGGTTTTAGATTGTGTCTGTACTGTTGCTTGTGTTTTCATTTAATGATTAAAAAAAGCCATTGCCTAGTTACATTTAGGCACATTTACACACAGACCACTGCAAATATTAAGAACAGCAGTGGTCTGCCTTTGTTGCGCTGCATTTACTTTGAGGTGCATTTAAATGTTTGCTGCTTTAAAAAATAAGAGATAAAAGTTGTCATGTATAAAAAGTTTATGTTTCAAGAGGGTTTTGGGCATCTTTGCCGACTAAAGCCACAAACTTTACTCTATGAACATGCATTTGTAGTGACACTGCAGTACAAAGGTATTTTGGCCTCTAAAACTGTTCCACGTTATTCGACCTGCCTCAACATCAATCTCAGCACAACAGAATCATCTGGAGCATTTTGCAAAAGAGCATAACATTTCGCCAGTTGGCAGCTCTGTTCCTTGCTTTGTTTTTGGTAGTAATTTGGTCAGAAAGTACTTTAGAAATCAGAGAAGACATTTACACTGTAATTTTATGACCTATATCATGGCCAGTGTGGAGGCTGAGCCTTAGACCAGGGTCTATATAAGCTTTGCATCTTCGCAGCCTTCAACCTGATTTATACCGACACTTTTGACTGTGGCGTTTTCATTGTTTTAACGACTACGGCCAGTAATTGAAACATTTCCTTGAATTTTTCCAGCAATTGGACATTTGTAAAGGCAGGGGATGAATAAGGACATAAAGATAAATGGGACTGATGGTGGGCAAGAAAATGGAAAGCAAGATCGAAGAAAATGTCATTTATCATGAACTCAACAAATACACTATTTTGCAGCTTGAAAGCAGTGAAGCACCCAAGTAATCAGCCCAGTCTGTGGTCATTTTCATCCCATGCTAGATGACCTTAAAACATCAATTTTGAGTTGTGTAGTGAAATAATGAGACGTGCACTTGAGTACATAGGGTGCAGGCGCAAAAAACAAGTCAGTGAAGCAGTTACAAGTTGTGAGAAGAAGAGCGCTGGATGAGAGGAAAGACAAGAGAAGGAAAAAGTCTAAATGACCACTGGCACATGACTGGACGCGACCAAACAACAAAATGCATCATTTGCTCTTCACGTGGAACATAAAAAACACATTTCCACAAAAGATAATGTTTTCACTCGGATAGATGTTGAATGTCGAACCGCCCATGCCCCAAAGGCTTTTTAATGTGACAGCTTGTATTGAGGGTGGACTGTACAATAGTCAGTCAGTGATAACTAAGGTATACAGAGACAGGAGGTGTCACAAATGATTTTACATGACAGTAATTGGAAAAATAATCAGAGACAGCAAGCGTGGATGAAAGGATAAAATAAAGGCTGACACCATTTTCTTTCTAGTATTGCGAAATCAACCAACCAAACATCAATTATTTTTCACGTCAAACCAACGGCAATTATTTTGCTGTTCAGAATTTATTCAATTTTTTTCTCCCTTTGTTTCATTTGCACTAAAGTGAGCAAAAGAAGGGAATAAGAAAGAGCAACAAGAGGGGGAGGAGAGCTGAAAGTGAGTGTTTTTTATCATCTCTTATCGTGGCAGTCTTTGGAATATTTGTCCATTTTTGCCAGATCTCTTTTCTCTGATTGGAGAACAAGCCTCTTCAAACTACCTATTCCGCTCTTATGGCCGCCATCTTTTTGCCTCTTGCCCAGAAAATGCCATGTTTACAGATGGAGGGCACTCCACAGTCGGTGCACGTTCAGTGAGTCATTACTGAGAGAAGGAAGGAGAAGGAAGAGGCAGACAGATGTGAAGAAAGAGACAGATTAAGGAACAGAAGTGATTGAAAGGTAAGAGATAGAAATAAAAGGATGGAATGGGGATAAGGTGAGTCACAGAACGAGGTCTTGAAAACAGTTACAACAAAGGAAGACAAAAGTGTGCTCCTATCTGCCCTCTCAGCCACATATTTGCAAGCAGGGAAAGAAAAATCCATTTCTCAAATTGTAAGAAATATGTAGTTTTCCTCCTCTTACAGCAGCCCGCAGTTAGACTCCATCAGTCCAAATTTATGAGCTCCTTGAAAAAATTTGCCATCAATCTCAATCTTTCACTGTTTCTCCCCCTTTCATTTGTCAGTATCTTTCCATTAAGACTTAAATATGCTATCATTTATGCGCTACTTAGGCTGGAGGTACATGTCATTAGGGACAAATTAAATCTTAAGTTTCAAAATTTATGGCTGTTATATTCGGCAAGTCCAGAAAACAAGCGTGCAGCCGCAGTCAAAGACAGAAAATCATTTTATACTGTATGCATAATGTCAGGTTTGCTGCTTAATAAACTCTAAATTGGACTCCCAGAGCATCTGTTTGGACAAGTGGTTTAGTTTCTGCCTTTCAGCGTCTAAACCATCACCAACCTAAAGGGAAATATCTTTTAATGAAAATCTAGCGTCTGGGTACCAATGTGTCTTGCTTGCTTTAAAAATATTTTTAATGTGTAAGAAAACACTTTTTTTTTGGTTCAGTGAGCCTTATCCTTATAATTTTTCTGACTCAAATTGGAAAGGCTAAAGTGTAAATACTGTGTGTATATTACTGGATGCCCTAATGGAAGAAAGAGATTCCTTTTGTATTTTAACTGTTGCAGTGTATGTGGTATTCAGCTCTGTTCAACCTGACAGAGAAGAGGATTTTAAATAGAAAATGATCGGCCATTTTCAGACTGTCCTCTCAAGAAAAAAAGAGAGCATCTGTCGTCTCAGCAAATGCCTGAAAAAGAAATGTGTTTATGTTCAATTGGCAAAGCTCTCGAGCGCCCACAGGAAATATGAGGCTTGTCTGTTGGAGGAAAAGAAGGAAGTTTGGTGATAACACAGAGCCACAAAGTCGGCACAGGGAGGAGATGGTGGTGGATGGTGGGGTCAAGAAAATGGCTTTGCTGCAGGAGACTTATTTTGAATCAAAGCATGGCAACTCAAAGCAGTGAAGAGAGCTCAACAGGCCAATGCTAACCAGCACTCAACGTTACTGATTACATGAAGCTTTACGTTATAAATTATATAGCAGTTTAAAGCAAACAGGTTTTGCAGACAAGCATGCAGTATATTTAGACACATGCAAGCAATGAGACATATATGTGCCTAACAGATGTTGTGGAAATAAAGCAAGATTAAAATAGAAACAAGTTTAAATATGATTTAAACCCCTAGGAATCAGATATAAATAAATAAAAACAGGTTACACACAATTAAAACCCAGAGAATAAAAGTGGGTCTTGAGGTCCAGCTTGAAAGCATCAACAGACTCAGCCTGTCTAATGGCCTCCAGCAGGCTCTTAATCATGAAGGCAAGCCAACCACAATCTGTCATAAACTTTTACCATGACCGGTATCTTCCCCATTTACCATTTAAAATTTCACCCTGTAATCAAAATGTTCCGTCTAAGATATAGAGTTGAAAATATCTGAATCAATGAGCAGAGCCTGAAATCTAGTTCCTGCCCTCATACTGAACGTTCTCATTTCTGAGTCGTCTCATTCGCCCTCCCTTTACCCTCTCCTCACCCCTCATCGGCCTTGTTACAATCTTACAAATCATCCACTGAATATATGGGAGTGTCATTTACCACAGTTGATGGAAACATCTGTACCAGATACGGCTGCAATCCCCCACGGAAATCTAACTGCATCGTGTTTTCCTAATCAACTTGCCAAAAAGGAAAAAAAAAAAGGGGGAAAACATTATTCCCTATGCAGATTTATGCACCACTCACCCACATTTTTTTCAGGTCCCGTATGAAAAGCAGCCTTTCCCAACACACGCTGAACTCTGATGCCTCTTAATGCTTATGAAGTTTATTATTGGAGATGTGGAGACAGTAAAAATAGAGAGGTCTTAACCATGAACGTAAAGAAAGGTGCATTTGGTTAGGAGCACATTTTATCGTCCACTGCCGGTGTGATTCTGCCAAATAGACAGATCAATTACCAATTTCACAGTACAAACCAATTATCAATGCTCTTCAGAGATTAAGCTTCTCTTCCTGGTCGAAACAGATGCGAGTGAAGTTGTGGCTGTTCTGGTGCAGTTGGCCATATTTACACAGGAAGCCCTCACATCTCCATCAGAGTCGAAACTGTGCAAAAAGAAACTACCCACAACTAGAAATGTTCTGCTGTGTTCTGGCTCCTTTGAAACTGGTCTACCTTCAGGGGAGGCTCTTTACTGTGGCAATGGATCACTCATCCCTCAATCGGGTGTTTTAAACCATTAAAAACCCAACACCCAAATGATAAGGTGGTCTCTGAGGCTGCAGGATTTCACTTTTAACATAAGATTTCAAACAAAAGACCCTTAAATCTCCAGTCAGTCCGTATGGAAGGCCCAGCAGCAGCGCTCTGAGAGCCGGGTTCTCCACCAAGCCTTATAGATAAAGGAAAGTTAAAGGGAGATGAAACGGTGGAGAGAAACCTCACCCCAACATTCATCATTGTGGAAGCAGGGATGGGGAATGCCCAGCGTCTGGACCGTATGTGACCCGCAAGACTGTTTGATCTGCCCCACAAGGCAATTCATGAATACAAGAAAAGCAACTCTGAATAAAAAAATCTGAATATTACTACTATTCTATTATTTTATGATTAGCTTTTGCTTTCTGCGATTAATAGAAAATAAATGGTAGACTAACACATCCTTCTGAGTGGTCCCTTCTGGCTCTATGTTCATCCAGGTCACGGTCAGGGGGAACACAACACGTACATAGCAGTTACATGTCATTGGTGACATGCATCATGGCAATTGTCAAAAGAAAAGTCGGCATGAAATGTCACAGTCTCTGAGAGAAATGGATAAATGGTTATTTTGTGCTGAAGTAAAAGGCAAGTTAGTTTGTAGGGGGCACACTCGCACTGATGAAAAAGGCCAATCTTGTGTGTCATTACAGCTTGAAACATGCCAAACTGGATGATTTGCAAGGACAAATGTGCTTGTGTTAAAGTTGACGCTCTTTGGCAGAGTTCGGGTGGGATCCCAACAATCAGCTTTCACGAGACCACATGCTGACAGAGACAGTGTTATGGAGGAAGGTTTTGTGGTGAGCAAGCAAAAGCCAGACAAAGCAATATTGTTCCAAAGTGTCAGTTTGTCTCGAAGAATTTGTGGAGATGAAGAGAAAACCTGTCGAGATAGTAAGTGGCTGTGTGATATGGCCGTCATGGTGGTCATTACCATGTACCTCTCAGAGCTGAACATCAAGCTCCAAGGTCCCAACCAATTTAATGTGAACCAGCTGATGTGCCTGACAACCTACAACACAAAATCACTGAGCTGCAAAGCAATGATGAACCCAAAGCTATTTCCAACAACATCCCTCTCAAGTTCTATAAACTGGATGCTCGTCCTGAGGATCTTTCTATTCTGTGCTGAAGTTTGCATCTCTGTGTGGGACAACCTACTGTTGTGAGTAGTTCTTTTCAAACTCAATCTCGCAAAGACTCAGTTCCACTCAACACTGACGGACCCAAAACTGGAAAATCCAGCTGCGACCAGCATCATCATCACTACCATCTGTCATCAGATGCATCGCCAAAGAGAAGAAGTTCCAGCCATCGTGTTACAGCTTCGTGTGAAATGTGTTCAATAATTTAGTATGCCCCTTGAAGGATTTTATAAAAACTGAAATGGCCCTTGATAGGAAAAATGTTCCTCATCCCTGTTCTACAGCATTGTGGATTACTTGTAACTCTTGATGCCTGAAGCTTTACAACCCAGGATCCTCCAGCTCTCCTATCAGGACTCTAACTGTGACCTTGGGAGATATAGTTTCAGATCTACAAAAAGAGGCAAAGCCTTATTTATTGGCCCTAGAAGGGATGTAAATGAAAATGTCAATAATTGCAAGCGAACCCAAAAACCGTGAGCCAGCTAGTGCATCACAATGTTGGGAGAACTGATGAGTCCTTTCCTGAAGAGCACCACCAGGAAGGCGTGTAGATTACTTCTAACAGTAGGTTGGACTCTTTCCTTCACAGAAAGCATCGACTGAGGAGGTGTCAAAGACTCTTACAAAGGCAATTCTGTCTTGGCGGGGTGTACGAGATATCAGAAGGTTTCCAATTTCTTTCTTAAGTCTTCAAAGCAACCTGTGAAAAGTGACATGTGTCACTTCAGTTTACTGAACTAACAAGAAAACGTGGTGAGAATGTGAATCTGTCTCCAGTTCGCTGTGTAGTCCTGGTCGCTGTGTTTGCTTCTAAATTTTCTTTTTTATTGAAGAGACCTGTGGATATTTTTATACTATCTTGCAGTTGACTTACCCTGTTTGTGTTGTTTGTATTTATTGTTCTCGAGGTCAGGTTTGATCAATGTTGAAATGAACAAGACTTTCACAGGTTAACTAAAGTAAAGTCTTCACATTCTTCAAATAAACATTTACATAATTCCTCTCAAACACTATGAATACAAAAAAAACTTAAACACAGACACTTCACCTATCTCTATTCATCCGCAGGAATATTAAACATACTACTTATCATTTCATATCTCAACCTTGGTTGGAGTATACTACGAACAAACTGCAGTGAAACTTTTGAGGTATGAGTGTCAGATGTGTCATTATATCATTCAATTCAGCTTGATTGAAAAAAACAAGTTTGCTGTTCGGGTTACTTAAGAACACAATGTTTAAGCTTGTACAACAGATTGGCGACACCCGTGTTTGTGAGATTATCGGCTTTGCATGCCTGGCTGCTTAGAACATTTCTTACTTGATTATATTAGCATGTTAGTTTATTACTGCACATGTGCTTTATCGGGGAGGGGTGGCAGGAGTTGGGAGAGAATCAGGTTTCTAGGGCAGTGGTGTTTTGGATTTATGACTGTAATCAGTGAAATGAGTCACTGAACCTGTGTATGCTGCTACAAGGCGGGGGGAGGTAGGAAGATGTAGGACATGAGCGGAAAAAAGGAAAGAAACCAAGCGATAAAGGTTAAGCATGGTACAACAGATCACAGTGAAACCACTATAAGAAAATTCTTACATAAAGAATAGTTTTAACTGAGACTAGATTTATTCTGTGTGAAGTTACAATGAGCGTGAACAAGCAAAAGTGTTTTATTCACTCCAGTGCAATGCCAACGCCTCAAAGTGAAAAGAGTTGAGCTCTATTAACTTGGATATTATGAGGTGAGGATGAAATTAAAGGAAAATTTGGTCCAAAGGTTTTTTTCCACGTTTGGGCATCAAGTTAATGGATTTTCTTTTGTTTCTATATATTTATTCAAGGCACAACATTGTCTTTTTAATAAAAAGTTTTCAATAAAATTAAACAAATGTCCACCCAGGTTCCTGTGTTAAAGAATTCAAACAAGCAGCAACTATTTTGTTTTAAATTTCAATCTTTTTTCCAACTTTGCAATTAATCATTCGGCTTCTGACAGCTTTCAGTTTCATTCGATCAGGGGTGTGAATAAGTGAATCATCATCAATATAGTGGCAAATAGTGAGAGCAGTGCTGAAGAATGACCACCCTCATCTCGTGGAGTGTGTGCGTGTGTGTGTGTGTGTGTGTGATGGGGGCACTGAAGCCGTGGTAAAGATTGTTCCAGTCAGTTAATTGATGCTGTGACAGGGAACATGTCAGAATACAGTGTCATCTGCCGGAGACAGCTAATTAGATCACACTGTAGTTCTTTCTCTTTTTCCCCTCCTTTGCCCTGCCGTCCACTCTCTCTCTCTCTTTCTCTCTCTCTCTCTCATCTCTTCCTCAATTCTCAGGGTAATTTTCCCCCTGCCTGCTTTAAAGTAACACCAGCCATGAAACAGATAAGACAGCGACACAATTATGAATATATTTGCATTCTGCTTTTAATTAGAACTTTTGTAATTGCGGCAGCTAACCTATTTTGTAGTGACAATTTCAAAAGTTAAATCAATTTGAACAAGCATGAAAGTGGAAGGGAAGAAACAGCCGTGCCTGAATAAATAAATGAAATAGAGCCACTTGAGTTTTAATTATAAAAGGCATCACCATGTGTCGTTGTTTGAAATGAAGGCTGTTGAGAGATTGTTGCGATAACAAGCCACTGTGCCACATTCATGCAGTTTTGTGCTCCCTTGACAGTTTAAGACCAGGCAGTCTTGAAGGACTATTGTGTAATATATGCATGCATATGTGTGTGTGTGCGTGTGTGTGTAGATATGTAGGCGGTTGTCTGCAGATCCATGTTTCTTTAACATTCTTTCTCAGTCAAGATTGTCACATGTCATGAGGTGTGTATGAACACTTAAAGCTCTAGAGATTCCAACATTCATGGACAGAGATCGCAAACATACTGAAATACACACACGTCTGTGCTCACACAAATGAAACGTCGCATCAAAAAAGGCATCAGAGGCACAAAGGGGGTTTCGCGGGGTTGTACTGTACCAGGATATCATGCATAATTCACTAACCTATCGATCGGAGGCATTTGGTTCAGCAAGCTGTTCAGCGTTCGCTTGCCTCTTGGCTATTTTTGCCGCGCAGAATGTTCCCAAAATAACTATTGATTTTTGATTGAGGTAACAGGCCAATTCCAATAAAAGTTCCAGAAGAGGGAAAACACAGAAAAGAGTTCAGAGTATCCGCTGATGAGACATGCAACTTAGAAAAGCTTAAAGGGCATATACCAAAACCAAAGACTCAAATTCTGTATTGTCACATTTGTCACTTTGTAATGTGTATTTAATGGTCAAGGATGTAAATTGCTTTGGAAAGGCTGTTCAGAAATCTGTGTCAACCTCTGTCTGCATGCTGACAATGTAGAATAGAAAACTTTACAAAATGTGCTCACATTTATCCAAAATCTGTGATGTTCATGGGATGCTGCCAAGCGATGTTCAGACAAGCGCACGTGCAAAGATGTCAAAACAATATGACAGTGCACTCAGTCGTGTGACCTTCATCACCTTCCTTTCTTTAATGCACTTATTGTGAAAAAGCGGCAGGTAAAAAGCTGAAAAGCTGAACATTGCTGAGTTTTACCTGCTTTTGTGTTTGTCTGTAGCATCTTTTCTGGAGGCAGTTTATTCAGTTAATCAGGAGTGAATGTTATGTTGTGTGTGTTAAGTCAAGAGGATCAATTTATGCAGTTTGTTCAGGGAACGTAAACTGAAATGTAACTGAAACATACGAACTAGTGGTGCACTGAGAAAGAAATCTCATGCACACCCTGAATGAGACACACAGAGATGGGCAGATAAAGACAGACAGGGTAAAAACTTTACAGATTTTTTTGACAGCCCCCCAATGTGACGGACCACCAGGATCTCAAATCTCCTGAGCTAAAGCTAAATTACCTCTCCTTTGTTTTCTGTTATTATGTTTATTCGGTTATTTTTTTTGTATGATACAAAGAGCAGCGTAATAAAACATATGTTACTTCAAACTAATTTCTTTTAATCAATTATTTAATTTAATTCTACGTAATTGACATGTATTTGTAACAGTACTCTTGAATTTTGTGTCTCCAATTTAGTCATTATGTTTAGGATGAATTGAAATGTATAAACTCTTCAATCACAGAGTATAAATCTGTAGGAAGGTAAACACTGATAATATGGGACATTACCAATGTGCTTTACACTTAACTGAATAGACCTTGGCACTCTGTATGTTAAGTTGTACACATCAAGCATAAAGCCTATCACGTGCTTCAATTTGCTATTCATGGTCAGTTATGTCGTTCAGTGATATTGAAAATACAGACACTGTTGAATGCACATAAATATAAGCTGGTTACTCTCCATCGTTCTTTCTTCCCCTCAGACCACACACACACACACATTCCTGCCGTTAACCATTAAAGGAAAGTTCTGTGTACTTTGTCTTTTCATTAACAACACCTGAACCAGTTAATCTCACCTACAAAGAAGATGTGTTAACTCCGCGCCAAACCCTCTGAGTTAAAATCATTCAACGTTCGGTCTCTCCATCGATCCCATTTAAACTGTGTAAAATGTGATTTTCCACACAGATTGGTGATCCCCTTTAATCTCTTATGGATTGCTTCAGCATTCCCGGCTTCGGCGCGAGGCCGCAGAGGAGGGAGTCGGCCTGAGCAATGGGAGGAGTTGTTTAGGTCACCCCTGAGAGTGACACCAGGAGGGGGGGGGCACGTGCAGACATCAATATGTGGGAGATAGGGAATGAAAGGAAGTGATTATGTTTAGTGTCTAATGGATCTTGAAGGGATTGTAATCAAAGGCTGATCCCTATTCATCAAACTAACTCCAGTCTCCCAGGAGCAATTTGGAAAAGGGATGTTCTCCACACTTTCATGCAAATGAGAGATTGAAATTCTCTGGATTGTTTTCTGGGGTTTTATCATTTCGGGTCATGTTGCCTGATGGGTGATGCACATGTAAAGAAGTGGCTGGGCTTTGCTGAAGTCATTCAAATGGAAGGACAGGATGAGCGTCTTATGATCTTGCTGTGATTAAAAGTCACAATGAATGGTGCGGTTATATAACCTCAAAAGCGTCTCAGCAGTCTTTCAGTGGGAGGCAGATGGCGCTTAAGAGGTCGTGGCAATTTATTATGGGAACATGATTTGCAAAGCACGTTTGAAATACAAGGTACAAAAATTAAATCAATGTGAGATAAATATCTATAGAGTTCGGGTCAGAGAGAAACCAAAATAAAATGATGCCACGACTGCTTTCTAATGGAGTTGGTGATGTGATATACAGTGGACTGTATACTGTGATTCATTTTTCAACCAGTAAAGATTTTGCTGTTATTTCTACTCACCATCTCTTTGATATTGCTGGTTATATTAGCATTTTGCTTGTTATAGTTTCGGCAAGAATTCCTTTAAATAAGGGATTCTTGCATTATTGTACCCCTGACTCCTTATATTTATATATTAACATATTGTTTTGTAGCAACTGAAAATTAGCAAAGTTTAAAAATTTTTTAGCAAATTAGCTACAGTTATCAGTTATTTCTCTGAAAAGTATTTGAATTACTTTACTAAGTACTGCAATACCGTAATGCAAGCTCACATCTCCTGAACTGTTTAACGCCACCATAAGTTCAAGTGAGGCTGGATCATTAACCAGACAACTACGAAAAGGCTGCGTTTGTCTGCTCTGCAGCTGTACAATATTTTCATGTAAGACAAAAGGGGGGGGGAGTGGGCGGACAAAGCTTTGATACTCGAGATGGGGGCTCATATCGCAAGTCTCGCCTGTGGTTAGTTTTAAGCACTTTGGTTAAGGTTAGGAAAGATCGTTGTTTCATTTAAAAGTTAATGAAAACATTGCCTCATGCTTCAAGTCACTGCAGACTTTTCTGTATCAAACCAAGACAATGATCTTTCCCTTTTTCTTAAGGCTAAACATAAGCTTAAAAAAGTTTAATAATGCTGCCGTCACTGCGAAGAGATATTGTATTTCGTGTTTGCGATTTGCCAGATACCTTAATTAACAACATTTCTCATTATGTTAACAGAAAACGTAAGCCTACATTTAGTGTCTGGACAGATTACATAAACCCCAGTAGAGCTTGTAAGTGTATTTCGCATGCCTAGGTGGTTAAACTATGCCTTTTCAGACCAGCTGCTCATCAGTGCGTTTCTCCAATAGGCATGTTTTATTGAAGTTTGAGGAAAATGGCTTTTGTTAGAGCTCAGTAACACAGAAAGGCAGTGATAATAAGGTTTATAGGACAGAATCAAAAATTAGGGAAAAAAATATATTCAGTTCTCATATGAAATGGTGTGTGGGTGGGTTAAATTTTTTATTTATACCACGGTGTATTTTGAGGTGAAAATACTGCACCTGCTATAGCATCTTCTACCCTATAGGAATAAAACTAAGAGGGTGGGCTCTTCTCTTCTCTCTGACAATGAGCCAAGATGCACTTTGAAATGAGAAATGAGAGATGAAGAGATAAGCAGCCTTCTGGGGGGTGGGAAAAGAAACACTATATTGTGAAGGGTGGTTTTGTGGTTCCATAATTGTTCCTACACTTAGCACATATTTAATACGTTTAATTAGAAAAACAAATCACTTGGCAGGACAATCTGAGTTTTCCATCCAAGCTGCTTGTTGGACATAACGGCAATGTTGTGGTGACACGGTGTCAGCGCAGCCCATTAAATGAGATCATTTACTCTATCCAATCATTAATATATTTCCAATGTGTCCATCTGATAAAGGTTTCCACTTAGGATGATCGTTTTTCTCTACTCAAGTCCCTGCTCTCGTCGCTCCTCCGAGCAGAATTAAGGGAATTGAGATGTCATCTCTGATGGCGGACCCAATCAATTTCCAAGGGTCATTGGAGGACAGGGGAGCGAAGGGACATGAAATGAAATGAGATTCACCTTCAGTAAGTAGTAACAAGGTCCGATGTCTCCAGGAGTCGGAGGAGCATGCACACGCGGGGGAATGGTTCACGTACACCGGTGATTTTATTAAATATAAACAACACAAGCGAGCCTCTTGCCACTGTGCTAGGAAGCAGCTCAGGACTCGAGGCTCGGGGATCAGGCTGCTGGCGTACATAATCACCAGGAGAGAGACTCCAGCCTCACTGCAGGGGAGATAAATAGACAAGATTACTAATTACCAATTTACCTGCAGCTGTGACTGCAGCACTGTGCCGCCACTGATGCCTCCTACTCAGAAAGACACAAAAACCACACCTCGCCACAACAGCATTATCTGCCAGTGAATCAAAACCATTAGAGGCAGAGAGTCTATTTTGTGTGTCTGGGAGGAAGGGAGAGACAGAGATGTCCGAACATGAAGAGTGGACATTTGATGATGCTTATGGAATATTATGAGCACAGAGTGAAAAATATAATCTTTTGGGTTACGACAAGAAATTAGTACAGATGGTCACGCTGACATTGAGAATGCACTCAAGTGCCGAGTGAAGTGCCCGCCATGATGTTGGGATAAGTGATGGGAATCAATACTGAGATAAATTCTCAGAGTAACCTCTTTCACAATTTTACCATCTGTGATCAGTGAAATTAGGCGTGTTTACGGTAAAAGTGCACCACAAATCAAAATGTCCAATCTGTTTCTGGAATTATGCATGAAGGTAGTGGAATGGATTTTGCTCTTTAAAAAAAAAAAAAAAAAAAAAAGTAGGATAACATCTTCAAGCCAGTCAAGGATCACTCCTGTTTACACCGTGTCTGTGGGAGGTGAATGTATATTCGATTACCCTCAAACTGCATCTTTGATTGCCTGATATTCTAACACTAGTACCATGCAGTTCACGAACCTTTGAACACGAGCACACGCAGCAAACACCACCGAAGACGCAACACACTGTACGTACATGCACGGGTTCTCACAGGGGAGGGCCACAGATGGTGAAGTGAGGAGGGACATCTTCCTTCAACTGGAGGACTCGGGTTTAGGCGTAAGTGATGATAAGCGTTCATCCCGCTGAAGTGTCCTTGAGCAAAACACTGAATCTCCACCAGCCTCGGGAGTGCACTCCTCTCGCTGACCCAGCAGCCTGACTCGCCTGCGGACAAGGGTAAGCAAAAAGAGAATTTCCATACAGGGATCAATAGAGTATAGCGTAATTATTACACACACAGACCTTTGCCCTGTTTCTTGTTACCATAGGGACGAGCGAAAGATCCAGTCAGACAGTGTTTTCTGTTCAAAGGAAACGTCTCAGCGCATTATATGCAGCACATCCGGGCGTCTGACCGCGCTCAAGCTCATATGCAAGATTTGGCAGGGAGACGATTATTTTGACAGAAACAATCCATAAAATAAAACATAAACAAAGGAAGGAACAGAAAGATGACTGGTCACATATTGCAAAGATACTCATTGTCAGGACTGTAGATGTTGAACTATGGACCATAAACAAAAGTCTGAAACAGTCTGTCACTCTCAGTTGGACGGGGTCTAGTTTTAGGTGCATTGCTTCACTGATGAGTGTCTTTGATTATTTATCATTAAGTAGTGACATACTTTCTGCTGTAGCTACTCATCATTATGTCAATCTTGGACATTGTCAGCAGAATATTTGTAACACACATGTCAGGATTGCTATATCCAACGTAGTGGTAACTGATGGGCAAAGTCACACTTGCTTGCAGGCAACTGTTCTGTGTTGAATGTAAATAATTTTTCAATTCATACTGTCCTGGTCGTGGTCTGGGCTCTGTTTCCCTTTTTTCCCCTATGTTTCGCATGTTGTCCTTTCTCCTTGTGTCCCTTTTGTCTCTGGACGTGTTCCTATCTGGGTCTTCCCTGATTGCAACAAGCCCACCTGCCTCATCAAACCTTAACCTGCAGTATTTAAACCTTGGTTCTCCGGTCACTCATCAGCAGATCGGTCAGTCTAACAGCGCTACAGCCACTCTAGTGTTTCTTGTGATACGCCTCCTCATGTTCTGTTTTCACCAACCTTTTGTCTCCTGAGCTTCAGGATCAAATCCACTCCTTGCCTTCCTGCTCTTCGCCTCCATTTTGCCATCATATGTTCAGCCGTACAACACCAGTCAGCCTCTGCTCATCCCGTCGTAAATCTATAAATCACAGAACAGCTTTAGCGTTGATCTGGAGTTGTGGTTTTTTGGCCACCTGGTGAATGTAAGATCAAGATTCGCTTTATTGTTCCCACACAGAAGGAAATTTGGATTGAGCTTCCACCCATGCAGCATCTATTAAAAAACATTCCACATACATAAAAGAGAATCTGAGAACATAATAACATAAAAAAACATAGTTAAGGAGATAAAAACCTGCCTAATACAGAAAAAGTACAGAGGCGCAACAACAGGAAACTGGGAAACAGTCAATCATCAACAATAACTTAAATGATAAATAGTATTTATCAGGGATAAATAAATACAAATAAAGCTCTGTTGGTTTTCATATTGATCCCATCCCTATTTCATCTTCCTCCTTTGAAACGTTTTATTGAAGCAGGAATAAAAGAGTTTTAAATCAAACGACAGCGTGGTACTCTAAACTTCTTTCCTGACGACAGTAGCTGGTACTCAGTGTGTAGCCCATGAGATCGGTCAGTTATTATCTTGTTGGCTTGCCTTAGAACAGCTTGTTCGTATAGACTGCGGGGATGGATGCTGTCTTACACCTATTATCTTCCATGCAGTCTGCGTGAGCCGGGCTAGTTCTGACTTCAGTTGCACAGAGAGGTCACCAAACCAAGCTGTGATGCCATATCTAATTAGGCTCTCAAAGAGGAAATGAGATGAAAAACTACCACGAACTTCTCGTGAACACTACAATCTCTGACTTGCCACAAGAAGCACAGGCGTTGTTGTATCCTGATACCGAGTTGAAGAGACCTGAGATGGTTTCATCGTGGACCACGGGCCTGTGTTCACCCACTCCTCTGGGGTCAAAGTCCATCTCCTCTGTCTTTTTAACATTTAACACCAGGTGGTTATGATCCCACCATGCTACTAATCTTTGCTTTTCTAAATAACATCATGAAACATCACTATCCTTCTTCATTAAACCTGAGATGAAAGAATCATCTCAGTATTTAATGTTGCAGTTTTTAGGCTTGCAGCCTACATCTACATTCATTGTATAAAATAAAAGAGGACAAGTAATTCCTTGTTTCTACGTTGCTATTTTTATTACATTTATTCTTTCTATTTTTGTACTGTCGCAAAGGGAATGGACAAAGCAAGAATTTCGTTGTATAGTGTAACCGCTGTGTTTCTTACTATATATACGACAATAAAACTTCTTGAGTCTTGAATAAAACACTCCACTATGTTCAACAACTGTTATACTAAACTATACTAAATTAGTCTGCTATTCAGTGAAAGCTCAGGTTTGGGTTTGTCATCAACCTTTCACACTACACACATTCATTTGATCCTTTGTTAATATAAGAAAACTGATTTGAGCTGTTTTAAATTGCTTGCTGACTAATTCTGTAGTAATTCAAAACACCTAGGTCAGTGGTTTGCAGGCTATGCTTTTGTCTCCCTGTTTTGTCAAATTTCCTGCGACATATCAATTGACTCTTGACAGTAACTTGGAGTGAATTACAATCATAATTGTTACAACTGCAGATTACTGCACCAACCCATCAAAAGCTCCCTGCAGTATGTGTATGCGGCCCTTGAAGAAGCAGACCAGTGGCAGCTGCCCCGGGTGTTAGGAGTTACTGATGCAAGTTAAACTGTTACTTCACTGAATAAAGTGAGTTTCTAATGGGTCACTCTACCGCATCACCTGAGGCCATGTTGAAAATACCAAGGGAATGACAGGGGGTGAAGACGAGAGAGAGGGAGAGAGTGACACTTATTGTTATATCCTGACTGTCCACGTGCCCTGAGGCTACGAATCACAGTTTCTCATGAGAGGACGATGACACAACGGAAACTGATGAGGACAGTGCGTGCATGCCTGTGCATTCAATTGTCTTTCTACAGTAAAGAATACATCCCTGCAGGGTTGTCTTGATTTTGAGATGGCTAGTCTGTCACTCAGAGCATCGCTGCACTTAAGACGACCACAAAACTCTTGCTGGCAAAGGTAAAAATAATTGTAGCACTGGAGGCGACGGTACACATGTGGACATTCGTTTCTTTGTTACAAGCCCCTGACGCTGATGCCTCTGTCTTTTTTTCCTCTCCGCCATCACCTTATCATGCTGAACATTTTTCTTTCTTTTATTCTTTTCCTTCCCAAACACAGGCTCTTTTCTCAAGATGACCCAAAACGTTTCTAATTATGATCCTCTCCCACAGGAGTAACCGGCTGCCAGGGGCTGGTAGAGTTCACTGAACCTGCAAAGTGTACAGCTGTTATCTTTGACTGGTGGCCAAAACCAAAATTGGAGCTCGGGTAGTTGGCGGGTGTAAATTCTGTCTACTTAAATTCAGTTGCTACTTTTTTTTTTGTTGTTGTTGTTTGTTTCTGTCTTTAAGTCACTTAATCTGATGACAAACGGAGGCAATAACACATTTTTCATTAGGTGTTCAGCGAGAAATATTCAGGTTAATGCACGGAAACAGCAGGAAAGCTTAAGGGCTTGTGTAAATGCTACACACACACACACATTCCATTTAATGCCACAGGATATTTTAAAGCCGTTCTTGTGGTTAGACTAGGTGCAATTCCACCTTTCATCCCGATGTTTAAGAAAAACAACACAAAAGCAAAATGCTCAGAGTTCAGTGGCTTAATTAAACTAAAGTGCAGTGAGATGCTTTGCACAAAAGCAAATTGTGTGGCGTGTCAAAGAGCCCGGGCTGGAAAAATTACACTTACAATATTCACATTTAACATTTAACAACATGTTTTGAGTTTCAGAAGCAGCTGTTGTAGAAGTTATATAAAGACCGGGAATCATGCAGCATTACATATTATTAGATTCCAGTAGAGTTCGTTTGGAGAATTTCTTTCATCTTAGTTGTTGGAAAAATCACAGAATAAGAAGACAGGAATGTGCAGACTGTACAGGGGTAATTAACAAACCACACTAAGAAAACCGGACATGTCGTTTGCACTGACGATGGTGAGTATCTGGATGGCTGACCACGGTGGAGGCTGTGTGGTGCCTCTATCCCAGACATTTCCTCAACAGTGCTACAGATGTTTGAGGAGCAAATTTGTGCCCTGTTTCTCTTCTCTGTTGTTTTCTTAGTTTCAGGTGTCAGATTCGCTGTGAGTTTTGGGAGAATGTTTAACTATAAAACATCTGTTTCTGTCAGCAGCAGAGACAGAGGGAGTACAAAAAAATGTTTTCTCCGGGTCAGACTTTGGAGAAAAACTGTGCTAAACATTTAGTCATTTTTAACCAGAAGGCCAGAAACAAACTGCTGCATCATGTCCAACTGCCAAGCGTACCTGCAAAAACATCCTCACCTGCTGCATCTCTGATCCCGGCATCTGTAGTGCTGGCCAAAATAATCAAGTTTAGAAAAAAAAAAGGCAGACTAAAGCCACAACATTAGGCTTCGGTGGGATACAACAGTATGGCTGAGGTGATTGCCAACACTTAAACAGAAATAAAGATGATGATTCCTGCTATCAATTTTTACATGCCAAAACTGAAGCTGTTGTTTTTCGCACATATGCTCCGTTTGAAAGTGTTTCCGCAGAGTCAGAAGTGAGCGTTGCAGCTCAGTGGTGGTCTTATTTAATCTCCAGGCTTTGTAACACAGATGCAACTGAGCAGCAACACTTCAGTTTTAGCTTTTCTGAACTCTATTTTGTTGCTTATGTTATTTATGTCTGAGCCATTCATCTATCTGAATGTGGGTTCTTTTTTTTTTTTACCAGTATAAGTGGTCTCCCCTTTTCATTTTTTCATTTCAGTTAGTGGCTTCAATCAGGAAACTGCTCTCCTGGCACAAAAAAAAAAAAGGTCACTTAATGGATTATTGTACAGACGCAGAGCATACATGCCAGATAAAGTAAACTGCCCTGCAACCGAAGCCAGAGGGTCAAAAAAGCATGTGAAAATGATGAAAGGTAAAAGATGGAGAATATCCCTGGTCCAGTTCCCACACCACATCTGTGTCCACTGGACCTAGAAAGCTGAACAACAATTTTGTTTTTGTTTTGTTTTATCAAAAAAATTTCTGTGTCCACTCCGGGGCAGACAAGCCTCAAAACTAGATCCAAAACATGTCTTGTGGATATTTGGCTTAAGGCGAAAATGTTTTCTCCCCTAATATTGATGACTTTGGTATTATATCAGCGTATGTCAATATCTTGGCCATCAATATTTGAGAAGTCTTGTCTTTGTTTCAGTTGAGGCAACACTGACCCAAACAAGATGACTTTATACCAAACCCAACATGAAAGAAGCCACTATTATTGGCTATAAACGCTATTTATATCTGCTATAAATATTTCACAATATGAAAGAAAACTATGCATCATTATTTGAAAAGGGGAGGACATTAATTGACATAATTTAATAAATGCTATCTATTGCTGAAACACTTATCTTCAATTTTTTTGAGGAGACATTGGTATGATAACCCTCTGCTTTCCATTTTTCGAAGCTGCACAGCTGACAGCCTTGACCTCTTCATGAAGTTCAAATTGCTCATGTTGCAATCTAACCTTTATGAGATGCCACTTTTCTTTGTATTATCACCCTGACTGATGCCGACTGCCCAGCCTCGCTCACTGTCATTCATTTGGTGCAACGTTCAATTCAAAACACATCCTGGGTGCTTTTTTTTCCATGTGCTTGTGCAAACTGGGTAGTTCTGTGCACTTCTGTGTCCTCAGTCAGCTCCCTGTGAAAGTGTTGTAGACATGTCTGAGAGTTATGAACTGAATGCACAGGAAATAAACAGCTGAATGTGATCTTGAGATTTCAGACACCAAGTTGTTCCAGTTATTCGAACATGAATGCTGGGTCAGCTACACCCACATGTTACAAAAAAAAAAAGCACAAAAAGGTAACTGTGTATTGAATAATTACAGTTTCAACCAGTACACACTGTTACAGTCTAGTCACTAAACCAGTCTTTAGCAAATCATATAATTGGTGCACTGTTATACCAAAAGTCTGAAACATGTCTCCATTGTTTGCAATGACACACAGTCATTTCAGTGATATTGCCACACTTTTCTCTAATGCTCGTGGGATTGTGCTAAAATATGCATCCCGCTGAACAATCGGCTTAAAAATAGATACATTATACACCAGATGAAGCTGAACTTTGAAAGATCAGAAACTGGGGAATTTGTATCTTCTTCAAAGTGTTCGGTGATTGATCATTTAGGGGTTCATGTGACACGCAGTATATATTAAGAATCATCTTGAAGTGGTCCATACTTAATGTAAGCGAGTGTATTATGGTTAGAAACACTGGGCTGTGATGTTGCTTCAAGGATGAGCCGCAGATGTGATGTAGTGCCTCTCAAAAAAAAAAAATATATAAAATAATGATTGTGTTAATGACTGATGCTCAAATGCTCAAACTTTTCTTTAAAAGAAAAAACTAAACGGTTTCAACAGGGGTGAGAGAGGGAGAGGAGGGAAGGGGAGATGTTCACTACACACATGACCGCTATATAGGAAAGAAACAAAGTTGATGCCAAAATATTGAGGTTAACTCTACAAATCCCCAAAAGTCAACATCCTAACACATTGCTGAGAAAATGTTTTTGTATTGCAGTTAGTTATCCCTGGTACAAAAAGTATTACAGTTCAGTATCAAAAATAAAAATGCATGCATCTATTAGAAATAGACATGACCAATAAGGAGCTAAGCTAGAAATGTCTGAATGTGACATGACAGGATTGATCAGTTTTGCAGTACATAACATAACTACTGCTGACAGTCAACGGTGACTGACACTTTTGTTGTGGCAACACAACAAAGTGCAACATTTCAGAAAATTACTGTAAGATCATTTTTCTGCTTGTAAGTTTTATTTTGCAAAGATCTCTGCTTTCATGCAAGCTGATGCGCTGCGTCTAAATCCCCAATAAGCAAATGCAAAAAAGTTAAATAATTGTCTTTTCCATTGAGTGTCTTCTTGGCTAATCAAACGTCAACAATTTGGAGATACGTGGTTTTCTCACATACTTAATTGTGGTACCATGAAGGAAACATACTGTGATGTCAAAATGTGATGTTACTTGTCTCTAAATGATTAAATAGTTCATTGTTCTCTGTGTGTTTTTCATCACAAAGGTGTAGAAGTTACACTTTGGTAATCTTAACCTGGGATTGGAAGTGTTTGACCATAAATCCATCACAGCTTTGTGTGCGCCGGTGCCCTCTTTATTTTTCCGCCCCTGCCCTCCAGACAGCCTGAGTTCGCCACTGATCATGTTCAAGTTCTCTGTGATGCAGAGAAAATTGAATGTATGGTTCAGAGAGCTAAATGTTGCTGCAAGTGTCTGCTGTAGGGATGTGGTCATGCTGAGCTTATTCTTCAGAAATTAAATTCTTTTTATTGAAACCTGTAGAAGCACTCGATCATGCGTGCGTTGATCCAGCTGCTCTGACTAAAAAACACAAGTTTGATCCAGGTTCTACCTTTGGTCTGAAACGGGTCTTCCTGATTAACTACATTCAAATAAGTCACTGTTGACAACCCTCATCCTTTTAAAAAGGGGGAGTTAAAGCACAGAGATGTAGACATCATTTCACCTTCTTCAAGGGCAGCAACTTATTTCACAGGGTGCCTTTGAAAAGTGTGTCGTACACGGAGCACACACACACACAACCTGCTTTTGTTTTTTTTCTGCATCTACCATTGTAGGGTTTTTTTTTTTTTCCGGGCATGGGTATGAGAGGGTCTGTGCTGACCCTGACAGCAAAAGAACAGCCTTTAATAACAGACATCTAATTCTGTGGGGAGCTTCTGTCTGATTTCATTGCTTGAGGCAAAGCTGTCTGAATATTACCCAAACTTCCCCTGTGCCGTGGCGGGAAGCTCCATCTCACTGTCTTCATTCTTGGTATTTTTATTGGCAGCAGGAGGAGGTTGTGAGTGAGTAAGGGTGTGCGCCTGTGTGCTTGAGTTGCGTGACTTGAAAGAGGTTGGGCAGAAAAAGGTGATGCACTGCTGGTAAGGGTTGTGTGTGTGTGTGTGTGTGTGTGTGTGTGCACGTCAGTATGTGTGTGCAAGTGGAAGGGAGTCTTTCCCACTAACCAAGCTGGCTGAGTGGTCAGAATAAAAACATTTCTCAGCTGTCCTTTGACCGCAGAGGTCAGACATCGCTGTGAAAACTCTGTCCCTGGGCAGAGCAGTAGAGACGTTGTAGAGATCCAAGCGTGGCAGGCCGGCCAGCCAGCCTTCATAACAACACCGCTGATTTGTAGCAAACTCCCCAGCCTCAATCGCCTCATCAATCAAGGCTGCAGCCTCGCTGATAGAAACACAAGCACTCAGAGATCCTATGCCCTCTCATGCAGCACACATGGCATTATTGCGCCGGTATTTTATTTACGTCCGCTAACAGTTTTACGTCCCAGACCTTGGGGATGATAATGTCCGTGTAGCTATAATTCTAACGTGATCTTGAAGGAGAAATCAAACACGGCACATTCCAGGGAATTATTCAGAAAGTCTGGAACGACGAGACAAGTATGAGAAAATGTGTGTGTCTGTGTGTAGCAGATTGGTTAATGGGCCCTTTATGGCAGATCAATAACGCTGTGATGTACAGAAATGCAGCCTTGCATAGGCATATGAGTGTGTGTGTGTGTGTGCAAAGTTGTGCACAGTTGGGCATGTAAGTCTTTAGTCTTTGAGTGTAAGTCTTTTCCTCTGTGCTAGTGATTAATGACCTAGTATTTTTCAAGACAAAATAATTACCAGTAATTACATCTTACCACAAAGCAGTTACTGAGGATACTGTAAAATGAGCTTCCAGCAAGAGTTCGAGCTGAGGACATTAAATAGTTGTGTGAAACAGCTGGAGAGTTTAACTGTCTTCACGCCTTTGTATTGACTCAGCGCTCATCTAACTCGCGTGCCAGGACGAGGACGACGTTGCCGCTTGCAGTTTCGGGGCTGCACGCTTTCTCAGGGACGCCAGACGGCTGCAGAGGTTCCCTGAAGACCTTTGTCTGATGTAGCTGTTCAATAATCTAAAGAGTATTATAGAAGAGAAGAACGCTGAGGAGATAAAGCCCCCGCGTTGTTATCGATATGAGACAGAAAATCGCTCAGCCAGGGGACTACGAACGAAGCTGATTGAAAGTTGCATTCATCTTTGCATTGGTGTGACATCCAGACCTTTATCCATACTGAGGCTGTGAAAAGGCTGCCTTCTCTTTTCACCAGGTTTCTTATCAGGTTTCTTTAGGCGTTAAATCATTCACAACACGAGCTAAAATACAGTTACGCAAATGTATTTGTGTTCCAAAGGTTGCGCCTGTTCAAACGGTCACGATTGCCGTGGTGATTGCTTGATCATTTTCCGCTGCTCTGTTCGTGGAGTCGCTGCAGATCAGCGTAATAGAAAACAGGTGTGCACGATCATAGCCCGTGATTGGGCTGTCACCGGAGTCTGAAAGGTAAAACTGTTCCGCAGGAGATGGCATTCTGTTGTGTTTGCTGCGCTCATTTGTTGCTCGAGTGTCTTCAAAGCTAACACAAGACGTCGACAATAATTAAGTAGCTTAAATGGCTATTTTGTTTACTGAGTATTCTTGCACCTGTTTGCTTCGCCCGCGCTTTACTTGAGCAGATGGTAGGTTCTCAGTCAGGTGGAGCAGAGAAGATGAAAGGCCGGTCACTGGTCTGTAGTGGGGCAGAAGGTGGCAGTCTGCTGTGGGATGATGGTTTCATTTGTTGGCATGTACACAATAAATGATGGGATAATACAGTAAAGGCTATTTTACATGGTTAAGTTCCTAAGAGGCCTTTATCAACATCTTTAAGAAGGACTGCCGCTCTCTTTTAACAGATCGAGATAATCTTCCACCGCAAAGCAGGATGGCTTGTTTTCTGGTATCCAGTTCATCAAGATTACTGTTTATGCCGACAGACTTCCCAGTGCAGGAAGTGAAAGAAATCTCGGTTCCCGCAGAAACAGTAGAGGACAAACTGGGAAATTTGCATGTAGGATTTCATTCATGACCGAAATTAACTTGGACCGAAACGTTTGCACTTCTGGGCGCTCCCACAATGGATGTGACAAAGAACTGCTGCTCGCACAACCAAGCCAACATTGGTCAGAATAACTAATTTTGGAGAGTCTTAATGGAGTAATATCAGCTCTGCACAAAGATTTATACTGAATTACCTCACTGCATATCCTACACATTTAGAGCATTTTCCCAGTCTATACTAGTTATGGAGGAATTCACATCCTACCCCCATGCAAGCATTTTTAAAAAAATGAAGAATCTACATCCCACTTGTTTTCACATTACAATTACAAAAGGGCACATGTGAGCAGCACTAGGAGAAAACTGACTGAAATATGACCAACACTAGAAGACAGAGACTCCAAAACAAACCTTTAGCAACACAATCACAAATCGTATTATAATATTATCATACAAGCTAATGTTTTAGTGAGTTTTTCCTATTTACATTTCCAACAGTCGTTCAGCTACATCAGCAACTAAGCACAGTTTTGTTTCTGGCCTCTTGATAAATGTATGTCACATATTTTGCAGTGAAAAGTTCATTCTTTCTTTCACTTTTCGAGGCAACTTTTCACAGCCATCAGTTTTCACTGTTGCATCGCCTCATCACAATGAGGCAAGAGCAGTGTCTAGATCACACCTGAAACATTCTTCTCTCTTCAGTAAACTTGTTGCCCTCTGGTTACATCTTTTCTGACCTTCGTTTGAGTAGAAGAAGTTTCACAACAGACGGCGCCTTCATTCGCTTTCTTTCCTTCTTTTCTGCCTGTGATCAGACGGCGTTTTGATTGTCTGTCTGAGGTGGCCTGCTCTAATGAGAGCTCAGTATCAGTATCATTCAGTGCTGCACAAAGTCTGCCATCGCTTTCCAACCAGCCGAGCAATGATGGTTTCAGATAGCTGTATGACAAAAGAGGCTCACGCTGAAAAATTAAAATGCCTGTGTCAAAGTGTATGAGCGTAAAAAAAAACACTTTTTATACAGAGAGCACTAAGCCTGATGGGTAATAAATACATGCAACGTACTATTAAAGATAAATCCTCTTGTTCCCCTCAATCCCATTTTCCCACTCGATTTGCTCTATTAGGAAACACCGAACAAAATGGGACATCTTTTGTCGTTTTAATGCAACATGTTCCAAAGACCTCTTTGCCTTTTAACAACACACAAACATGCATGAAGTTGCTGGGAGTAGAAAGTCTCTCTTTCTCGAACACCCACTGACAAACACCACTGTGTCGATTTCACTTTGGCATTATAAAAGAAAATGTATAAATAGCCTCTTTTATCAAATGTGGACTACAAAAGACACAAAAGCAGGAGCCATGTCAACTTTGTAATGCATCTTCAAAAACCTGAACTTGTAGAAATAATTGTGTAATTGGTGCTTATTAAAGAGACCGGGCTTTCATATCTCTGTTTTTAGCTTTGACCATGTTTCATGGCTCTAATAGACATTCTATTATAAGAAACAGAACAACAGAACAAAGGTGGTGACGGCACATCTGCTTTCTTCTTAAAAAGTTACCTCACCTCCACACTCGAAGCAGCTGCCGCCAATACAGCACTGAGTTATTCCTACGATATAGGTCTCGTAAAAGAAACAGATATGTGTTGAACCCTCTGACACATCACCCAACATATACTTTTTATTTAAAGCAACTAAAAGTTTTGTACGCTACAAGTCTTACGGTTTTCTTTTTGTGTTCACTCTGGCACCCCCTGTGGACAAAAGCAGTAGTGTTTCCCAGAATGAGGACTGATGGATGTGTTTACGTGTGACGATGGTGAGACAAGTTAACTTTCTTTTAGTACTGGATTACACATAAGCCTACAACTAACAGATTTAACTACTTCGTAATACTAGTTTTCCTATATTGACATGAAACCACATCTCGCAATGTGTCTCATAAATAAAACAGAAACATTACAGACCTGTCTCTGTCTGAACGACCAACAAAGTTTGACTCATGTATCCGCTCCTGCTTTATCAGTGTCATTATTTATTTCTTTGTTCTTTACTCAATTTCATTTTTCTCTTTGCTATTCTTGCACCACTGTCAGCCCAAAATATAACATCAAAAATATATTTCTTTTAAATAACTGGCTAACGTATGTGAAACTTTGCCTGAGGAAATGTAACCATGCATTTTTTTTAAATTTATTTATTTGTAGTGATTTCTCCGGGGGGCATGAAATTTCACAGTGATTGACAATGTTGGCACTGTCATTTGATTGGTGCAGCATCTGTGGGGGCTGTTCTGGTCTGCATGCTGTGAATCGTTTCTGATGTTGCGGGGAATCTGACCCGGGGACAGACATTAAGAATAACTATACAGAAATGGCCAATCTTCGCTCTTACGCTTATGTAGGTCATATAGAAGCATCAGAATTAAATTGAAGCTGTTTCATAACCAGTTAAACGCTCCTTGTAGCCGCGTTAAGCGCTGGATCTACCTTTTTAATTGAAAAAGAAATCAGTGAACGCGCCACTGAAACGAGAATAACTGACATACTTGTGAAGAGCAGGCATAAGCCTTTAATTCAATAACATGGCAGATTATAGGGGGTTTAGATTCCACCTTGGCTTGGAGTGCTCCCAGTGGGGAGTGGATCCACTTGACCTGGAAACATGTTGACGGGGGAAAAGAGCAGCGTCTAATAATGACACAGTAACCCCCATGAGTAGTTAAAAAGGCAAGTCATAACTATCAGGCCGTAATTTCCTGTGCGAGAATAAAACTCTCTGCGGACTGCGCTCGTGTCTCACAGGAGGTCTGATCATGACAGCAAGGATTTCATGCTCTCTTGTATGATCATGTCAGTGATTTTCTTCTCTGGAGAATGTCACTGTGTTGCCTGCAAACATGGACACAAGTTGGGTTTTGTCCCCTCCATTTGTCATATAGATTTGGTGATCAACAATTGACGGTTTAGGTTGTTGACGACTTTGCTTGCAGCTTTTTTGAATGAGGTTTCCTTACTTCTTCTAAAACAAAACCCTTAAGTTCAGGTTTCCAGCTCTATAATTAAGAAGTATTGTTTGTGCCCGCCCCCACAGATGTCCCCTGGAGAAATCACTACAAGTGCATAAATAAATATGTAAAAAATGTTTTGTTGTTTCTGGATATTAGTTTGATGGAAATTAACCTGTAATAATATATTTTAATATTTTATGTTTTTATTTATTGGCCACTTAAAGACAGCAGAATCAAGCTGTTTATAATCTTATATTATTGCCTATCAGACAACATGGTGAATCTTTTAGCAAATTATTTACGCATCCAGCAATTACAGAGCAACATTAGTAATCATCTAGAAGCTAGTATTTACTCTCTTTTAGCTTGGTTTGTGGTTTCCACTCACTCTCGAGGTAAATATTTGGCTCTGTAGCTGTTCAATGCTCCACGTTCACGAACTAGTTGCTAACTTTGTGTGCAAAATTAATGCTGGGCTTTAGCTCCATATTTGTGAGAAACAAAACAGAAACAACAAAAAGCATCCACAGACTAGTTTCCAAAAATAAAATACAAGCAGTCATTTGACCCGTCTTTAATATAAAATATTGATTTACAGCTGCTTAAATCTCAGTGTGACTTGAAGCTATCCCCACAAGTTGACTCAGACATACAAAGATAATTTAATTCTGTCGAGGCATATAACGGTTGCATACATTATTTTCCACATCATAAACTGATATTTATTCAAGACAACGAAGCGCCTGAGAGTGCTTGTGCATCCCTCAGTCCTGCTTTACACCACGGTACAAAAAGTTCAGAATAAATGTAGGCAATATTTTATTTGGAATTTCAATCATGCAATTTATACTACAGTGGCCCGCCTCAATAAAAATCCATTTATTTATGTGCACTAATGTGCCTGGATCGTAAATCAGACATAGGGATCAATCAGTAGGACGTCATGGCTCAAAATATACTATACACCGGTGCATAATGTCTGTGCATAACACTGTCCTGTGCTAATGACTGGTATTTATATCCAAACCAAGTTAAACAAGTGTGCTGACGCCCATTCAGGTCTAATGGAGCAAGCGGCATTGGGATCGTGCACATGCATGATTATCGAGATTAACAACAATGTGTGAACGCCGTGAAATGAGTTTAATAAATGTGACGGAAATATTTGAATGTTTTCAGCTTTTTGTGTGTGAAGCCGTTTTTTAGTCTCCGCCCGAGTGTTACGCTTCTGGGATTGATGTCTGGTGTCTCTCGCCGTAACTGACAAGCTCACTTGGCATCACTATTACAAGGGCCATATAACCAGCAGCAACATCACTCTTTACTATGAAATGGAGCCATCTGAAGAGTTTCCTGACAAAGAGTTGATGAATGTTTTGAGTGCATAAAAGCCCATGTAAAAGCAAGGGAGTTTTTCTATACTGTGTGAATCATCTTCAATGGTCTGTCTCTGTTTTATTACTCTTCCCCGGTGAATTATTTTCCTACCCAGATGACTGACTGAAATTACTGATGTACACGGGCAGAATCAAATAAATGACCTTTTCCAAGTAACACTAATAACATCCGGAGAGGGCTTAACACAAAACACTGACATGTCAATAAAAATGCTCCACCTTTCATATAGCAATTATCTCCACAGCCCTCCACACTGAGGATGTGAGAATATGCTGCAGACGAGCTCTGTGCTCTTTATGTGTAATGACTGAACGCTGGAGATGAACAGTCGTCTTTTTGTACCCTTTTCTCCACACAGAGAATAAAGGGTTTTGAAGTCACTTACATAGAGAAGTTTAACAGGTCTGTGTGCGACCAAAGCAGGTTGTACGGGCCGCAGATTTCACGACTTCATTCTAGCAATTTAATAGCAAAATTCCCAAGATTCCTCTTCTGGCTTTCAGCAACACTGACATTTTTCACGTTACTATTCAGCAAGTCACACAAGACCCCGCTGTCACAATAAGATAAGTGTGCACGTGTGACAGAGAGAGAGGCATTTGTCCGTGAGTCTGTCGTCTATAGGGCCTGAGCAAACACAGATAAAGTCACTTGTGAAGTGTTCTCAGAAGCACACGCCGCCTCTCCGCCACACTGCAATGTGGTGAAATGGCCAGACAGGAAAGAACTGGGCAGGTGGACTTTATATACAGTGAAGTGGGATGTCTGAACCCTCTCATAGAAAAAGCTGTACACTAAATAATTCATGCTTCTTTTTTTGGATGATTAATGCATGACACACAAGAAAACATCAGTTGCTAAAACCACAAATATAATACATTAAAAAAAATTAAATACAGTATTTAAAGATGGTTGAACGAGTCTTTCAGGCTTCCACATTTATGGCCCACACAAGGCTCCACCTGGCTAACAGCCCACACACATGAATGAGACAAAATAACACATTGAAGCGACCCGTTGGCTTTGAAATTGGACGTAATGGCTCAATTTAAAGAGTACATTTCGAATATGTGCGATGGTCAGGAAATGGTCTGAGTTGTACAGCACTCTCTTTTGTAATAAGTATAATGGCAAAGTCTTTTTGGGTCAGACTGTGTCACGCAACCTGCAGCTCTGATTCGGTCTGGTATGCCAAAATCGCCACACAGCCTCGAGCTGTTCCTGGGGGCTTGGCTGGAGCCCAGCGTCGACTATCATGCACCGCAACGTGCACGGTGTTTTTAGGAGGGCGAGGGCAACAGGGCAGTGGAAATTCTTTTTCCCCAGGATGGCGAGGGCCATGGGGTGCTTGTTTTTCTCTGCAGTGTATGAAGAGAAAGTCGTGGAGTGGCACACCACCTGTGACAGATGAGGAAAATGTGAAAACATATGATGGAAAGTGACGCATGCAAGCCACATATATTTAAAATAGGATACAACAAGGCTGCAACTAACAAATATTTTCATTATCACTGAATCTTCTAATTTTTTGGGCTATAAAATGTAAAAATTGCAACAAAAAATGCACAATTTCATCAAGAAACTTCACATAAGACAAAGAAAATCCTCATGTTTGAGATGCTGTGCTCAGTGTGATTTTTTATTTTCTTCTGCTAAAAAATTGACTTTTTTCCTAAATATTTTTTTTTTTTTCCTAACCCCAGCACCCTCCCCTCCAAAAAAGAAAGACCAAGGGACCATTTAGCCAGACCCCTCTCGAAGATGCTCAGCCCCCTCTGAACATGCACAGTAATTCTCTGGCCTTCCCTTTAAACTACACTTGGGAGGTTCTGAACCGAGCCGGGGCACTCACAGACAGGATGAAGCCACCGGTGGGAGAGGTCGATTAGCTGTGGAAGGGGAGACAGATGTTCCTGCTATTAAAGATTCAAAAGCTCCTGAAGTGGGTGTATTTGTGTGTGAGTGGGCGGGTCAGAGAGATGCAGGAAGAGACTCGGAAAGTTGGTTTTGGCAGTCGCTCCGTCTCTATATGTGCATCTATTAACAGTGTGTGTGTGGTGGCGGGGGCTCTCGTTATCTGCTACAGAAATGTATAAAGGTGGGGGGGAAAAAGAAATGTGTGTGTCACTCATTGCAAGGTGTCATAGCATTTGTGCCGGAGAGCCTGATGACACTGCTCACCGCTGACAGGCATACGGCTCCACAGAAAGCTTTTTGAAGGTAACCTGTGAAGGAAGATAAAAGATCGTTGGATAAAAGTGCACCTAAAGATCTTTCTTGTCAATGGCAAGTGGCGGAAACTGACTAGATTTTTGGTAAAACCTGACTATGGTTCTCCATCCAGAAAATGTCTTTTTTCTCCATCAGCACATATGCTCTATGTCTCCTGTTCCTGGAACCAGGTGATACAAAAGCCCTCTAGCAAGCGTCGTCCTTCCTTGTAGAAAGAAACTGTGTCCATATCAGCGTCGAGGTTAGGGATGCTCGGTTCAGCATAGATTCCAGTTAGGATAAGGCCCCCTGTCCGTATCTGAAGCCCCTCTTGTCATTTCCTCTTGACACTTGTTATCTGGCACTGCCTTGCAGTCCAACAACTCCAACTCCCAGAGCTCGCACCTTGTGTGGCAGTGGAGACAGAATTCACGGCAGGATTAATGGCCTGGTGGTCGTTCATGCGGAGAATATGTTACACATCGGAACAAAACTGTGAAATACCTCCTGATGTTTCTTCTCTCAGCTGCTCCATTTTCAGATTTAGTTTTGCATATGCATATTTGATGCCAAGCCATAGAAAGAGGCTCGGGACTTCCCGCAGTGTGACAGTTGCTGTTGTTAATTATAGGTTTTGCAGTTTTTGCGGCGTTTATTTATCTGTATATTTTAACTTGAACAATATTGGCAATAAATGAGAGATGATTCGACTTCAGAAGAATGGGAAAATTTTGCATGGAACTAGTGAAATCTTTTATTTTGTATGTTTCATTTAGTGTACGTTTCATTTTTCAAGACAGCTGTAATATAAAGGTATATCGTATATCCTATATCTTAATGCTCAGCCCAAATTGTTCCCTTACGTGTAAGATAAGATGGACTGGTTGACGTTTCGAGGATGATGAAGGGAATGCTTTTTTTATTTGCAGAGCTTGGGACAGACAGAGTTCTCTGTTTGCGTTGTAATATTGTAACCAGCCAAAACCAGTAGCACCAGTGCTTCAGTAAATCTGGTGTATGAATTTGTACATGACACAACAAACCAAAGACATAAGTGTTTGCCACCCTGAATCTCGACACCTCAATAAAAAATGTTTAATCTACAAATTTCGTTGGAAGTGCAAAGACTGATGTGTGCATATATCCACAAATGTTGTACATTACCTCATAGTAAATGGGTCACAACACTAAATGACACCAGCAATGTAACACAAACAGACAGAATTCTGACGATCCCTGTGGGGGGACGAAAAGGAGATTGAGGCCTTCAAGAAGACATGTGACCTACTTGGCTTAACCTGCCTTTGTTCGAGTTCGGTCTCAGAGCCAGCTGCGACGCGTCTGCCGCTGTCAGCTGGAATCATGGGATGTAGGGCAGACGGACGTCGAGGAGACGGTCTGCATAGATGCGCGCTCTCCTCCGGCTCGCCTGCGTAGGCGAAGATGGCAGCTTTAAGTGCTGCACGTCTGCGCGCAGCCGGGCCGCCTGGGAACACGCTGACCATATGCGCGGCGGTGTTGGCAGACAGGCGGCGTTAACGGCCGGAGAAAAAGGCCATTCAACTCTGCTCACTTGGTCTGGCTCGGCCGTTCTGGTGCGACGGCACCTGGAAGAACGTAAGGACACTACACACATCAAACACGTAGAGTACACTAATGAGAATACATGGCGTTATAAGAAGTCTCATTTCCTCCACTGGAATGTGCGCTTTCACATGGGATTTGATTAAAGTTGAACTCCTGTGCGTTTTCTTGTTCACTCGCAGTGTCAATTAAAACCACACACGGACAGCTCCCTCTTGAGCGATCCTAATACCAGACATACTGTAGCATTTGCTCGTATGAAAGCTTGATGGGTGAAAAGAAATAAATCCAGTCCTCCAAAGCATCTGAAATCCACAAATTCTCTCCTTCATCAATGTGAACACAGCACATTTAAATCCCCATATGACCAAGAAAATAGAGCCTTTAGGGACTTAACACAGAAATGCACTGTAAGCTAAGAACCTTGTGTTATTTCAGTCCTCTGTAAATTGCTTTTGTGCGATGAAAATATTCTTCAATTCTTATGTCAGGAATTGTTTTTTGCTGCCCCCGACTCTCCCTCCGGTCGCTGGCTGGGTGTTTTACAGTAATACCATGTTCCTTATCTGTCATGACTTTTTCGAGATAGTGGAAGTGGTACAGTAAATGAGCCTGGTTTCTTCTCTCCAGGAAGACAAAGCTTCCTGCTTTAATTGGAGCTCCATTTATGAGGAATAAAGCAACTGGCAGTCACCGTGCCTTTATTCATTGCAGGCAACGTATGTGGATTTTATTTCACAAAGAGCTTAATTTTCCCCCCTCTGGCCGTCAGATCTAAATATTATTTAAACGGGGAGTTGACAACGGTGCGGTAAAACTAGATGACAGAGTGGCTGGCTTAAGAAGTAATTTGAAACAAGAAAAGTGGCAGGAAACAAAACCAAAAAGGAAGTGTGACGAAGGGTGAAAAACAAAGAAACCTATGTGTGGTTAAAGTCTCACCAAGTCTAAATTATGACAGATCAGTTTATTCTGAAAGCACACTGGTGTTGCTACATGTATTTAAGCAATACCTGGATTGTCTTCTCAAACATAACAACAAAGATTTAAGAAAAAAAGACGACCAAAGAACTATTCCTCAGTAAACCATAGCTGTTATATGTATGCGACCAAACTACATTTGTCTGTATGATATTTCTTTAGTTAAGGATGATTAAGTATCTCTTTGTCAAATTACCATCCATTTTAAAGCTGCTGTCATAAATATTTTATATGGATGACATGGATGAAAATGACTATGTATAATGTGAAAGGGGTCATTACAGCCACACTCTGCAGTTTCCCTCAGATGTATGGAGCTTTACAACATCGTTCAGGTCATAGTTATGGTTTTGCAGCCAGCGACTTTATTGTCTTTATTGACAACTGTAAGTCTCACCGGTCTCATCAGCCTTGTTTTTTTCCCACATCCACAAGAACAGCACATGGAAGTGATTCCCTCATGGCAGGATGATATAAGCTGTCTATACCTTTCGAATCAGTGTTGAAAAATGAATCCGGCTTTGGTTAAGGTTGGGTTTGGTTTAGCCACAGAAACATTGTGTCTTAGGTTAAAAGGTCACGCCTTCGTCAAAATGGTGTGACGAAATATTTGGTTAAGGTTAGGGAGCCATTGTGGTCATGCTTTACAAAAATTCATGAAATGGGAAGCTGCTGTTTTTAAAGTCTGATGTTTTGTTGATCTCCCTCCGTGAACTCTGTCGCTCAGGAAAACAGTCACCTGACTTCCTCGTTCGCTCCTGTCACGATATCTGCAGCTCCCACAGAGCTTTGAACGTGAACGTGTTGTTTGCAACGACTGTCAGTCTTCTCACAAGGACGGTCTGTTTTCAGCAGCTGGCAGCTGTTTTCAGGGGAATTAAAAAAAGCTCTGACAAACCAACTGTTCGCTAACTGCACGGCACCAAACGGCAGACAGACAAAATTAGTGACTGGCTGCAGCATTTAGCAGCTAAAGGGTCAGATATTTCCCTCAGTAGCTGGTGGAGACCAAAACTAGAACTAAAAGGAGAGCAAATGTTGGAAATATGCCTTCATATGAATGCTAATATTGCTGTCTGTCTGCTGGATGTTTTGCTTCTGCAACTTCAGCTTTATTAGATTTGGCAATCATGCATCTGCAGTTGAACTTCATCGAGACAGATTAACACAGTTTCAGGTTTGTTTTGGGGAAATAGCAGTGGGAAAAGCGTCCAGTTCTAACAAGCCCGCATGGAGTTATTTCACACAGTCCAGCAACACTGTGAAATACAATACGAGAGCAAAGGAAAGCAAAACAAGATACTCTGGAGGAAGAACAATGAGAAATTATTCAGCAAGAGAAAACAAGTTCTTGCTTGGAAAATTTCATGTAATTTAACAGTCAGTGGGCTGTGCTCAGCTCATCAGTGGCATTTATTTACTTAACCTCGTTTGACCTCTTCAGCCCCCCTGAACAAGACAGAAGTTGCTATTACGCATCAGTTTTATTATCAAAACCAGCTGTTGTAAGTCCAGCTAGGCTCAATATTTTAAATCAGTCTTATTAGTATACTCATTTTAAAACTGAACATTTTTTTCTATTAGAATTTAGTAACATGTTCAACTGGATCAACTTAGCTTCTCTATGCATTTGCTTGTTCTTGCCACATCTTTGTTAGCAACCTCTGAAAATGTAAGAGCAAAATATGTGCAATAATATATGTGCATAACATAAACACACATCCTTGATGCCATAAACCAGCTTGGAAACATATCAACAAAAAAAAAAAAAAACGTTTTTTATGATTGTTTGGCCGTCCAGGTATATTTTGTTCAATCAAATCTAACTTTTGACTTTTTAAAACCTCCACAAAGTGAAGATTGATCACATTGATGGGGCCTCAGATGAGATGAAATGCGCCGGCCGACCTCTCTGCATCGCCGCAGATAAAGTCTCAGCCATCAGTGCGCTGGCAGATTCCTGTGGTAGTCTGATTGTTGAGATGGACTGTACGTTGCTGTGATTTCAAATGAGTGAGAGACCGGCTGTTCCCTGAGCAAAGCAAGAGCTGACTCAGACACTCTAACCCCTGCGCCCCAAATCACACAGCGGTGTTATCTGCCAGAGGATACAATCAAGGAAACACATCAAAGTTCGCTCTCTGGAGCCGCTCTGCTCACATGCAGGCCCACAATATGGGAAAACACATTCATCGAATCACTCGCTAATTGCACATGAATACTCTATAGCATGACTCATAATGAAAGAGCAATTAGGCCTCGCTTTCACTGGCTTTCAACCAAATGCATCAATGCTGCTTTCGGCACCTGCAGGCCAACCACGTGTTGGTGGGTCTGACCCGACCGTCGGACCTCCGGGATGATCGGCGGGCTTCCTGCCCACCTGACTGTCAGTACCTTCCCTCCCTCCCTCCTTTTTGTCATCTATTTCAGCTGCTCATTTACACCACAACCTTCCTGCTCCTATTAGTGGTGTAGCCATGTGTGACGTCTGTTGGGACATATTCCCATGTCTGGGCCTGAATCCAGATCCAACGTGCATTTCACTCCTGAATGGAGCCTTCGTGTGTGTGTGTGTGTGTTTACTTGCTAGGCTTGATGATATTCTCATGTCGCGTGTAATCCCCTGATAATAATGTTGTTGTGGGATTTTAAACATGCGTGGCTGCAACAACATCCCCATCTCAGCCAACCTCAGTCCATCCATCTCAAATGAGAGTCCAGTTTGTCCCAAATCTTGTTGACATCAAACTGCAGGCAAGCTTGACGTGTGCATACATATTAATGAAGCCATGAAGTCATTTATTCACCAGCTGATTTACATTGCAGAGCAGAGAGGTCCTAAATCAAAGGGTTTTCAAAACACTTTACAAGATTTGCAAATTAGATGCGACAAGCTGTTTATTTCTCTTGCATGTTGTAGCTTTTGGCCCTAAACTTTATTTTAATCTTAATTCCTTCATTACGCAAATACGACAGTGGCTCCTTCTACACTAATTTGCTGAACACGTCTGTAAAAAAAAAAAAATTAAACGTTGTATGTTTGCATGTGAACGCATGCATTAAAACATAGCCTCAAAACACACCAGCACATTCATAAGCATGGCAGCACGCAGGCACACAAACAATCTGTAGCTCCCCATATTAATCTTTTTCTTGGCCGGGACTCACTAAAACGTTATCTACTTGTCTGGTTGTCTCCAGTCTCGAGGGAGGAGTGTGCATGTGGCAGAGCCTGGCGGAGCACAGTGGGTAGGACAGACTCAGGATTTGTATGCGACGGGAGGCACCTTTAGGAGGAGTGTGTCTGGTCTGTCAGACGCTCTGTGATTCTCGGCAGGTAGGGAGCACAAGCTCACTCAGTTGGAGGAAAAGACTTATGAGCTTTATTGATCACGGGCTCGTACAGAGAGCCGAACCTCCCTCTGTAAAACAGAGCTGTTATTGACATCAAGACTGCAACAGGTGAGGTAACTGAAGAATTCATCAGTATGGGAGTAAATTAAAAAGAGAGGCTTGATGGGGGGTTTTGTTAATGTTTAAAAAAAAAACTGTTCTGTTCTTAAAAGCCTGTGGGCGGCCGACACACATCTCTAAATCCACAAAAGATTACAGCATCAATACCAGCGGATGTCAGGGCTGCGAGTTGATCATTTTTCTTCCACATCACTGGGGGAAAAAAAATCATGCACGCTCTGCTGCACACAACATGCAAAGATCATACGATCTGCCTCCGATTCACTTGGGCGCGATAAGATTATTACATGTGTGCATTGTTAGGGTGAATACAGTGACAGACATTTCTATTTGTAGATAATGTCTTCCAACACAACAACAACTGTGATCGTGAGGTATAGAAAAGTCGGAGAGTGGTTCTTTTAAAAAGCATTTTTCCAGCAGTTTGCAGGCGTGTTTGGAAATCGTGTTGGCAGGTTCAGCCCATTGTTCTGCCAGGCAACATCAAGTGAACTGTGTGGAGCTGAACATGTACAGAAACTTGCCTGCTATTGAACTGTGCTGGGAGGTTTTACAAACCGAGCTGTGAATTGGGAGGCTGAAAAATTCCATCGGGAAAGGACTGAACTTCGGGGCCAGCGGGCGAGAACTGTGATTTTTTTTTTTTTTTTGTGATTGAGTAGACAAGGTTTAAAGTCATGGAGGTGATTGTAGCGGCTGTTTAGCCCGAGAAGCCGCTCCAGAAAAGCACTGGGGTTTTTTTTTTTTCCATTTTCTTTGCCAGCGTCTGTGTCGGTGTGCTCGAGATGATTCGTGCAGCCTCTGGCTTGCCTACCTGCATGCTCACCAACTATGCGACAAAGTTCAATAAGCCAAAATCCCCAAACTATTTACCTGTCTACCGGAGCTGCACCAGACAACAGGTACTGCTCCTGCTGTCCGTTGCTGCTGGAGACTAATCTGGCCATTCCCGTTAAAAGCAGACTCAACACACAGCAGGTGCATGAGTGAGCACAGAAGTTAATGCCAGCGGTCTAATTTGAAGATACTCAGTTGTCTTATCTTATTTGGGAGCCTGCTGCTGCGGGTTGAGGGGAAGCGAACTGGGGCTGAGTACCAGGCCACGGTTGTTGGCGGTTTACCACGGCACTCGATCTGGCAGCCGTCAGCACATGGTGTCTGACCCCCCGTCGGACCCACACATGGAGAACTGCTTGTTTTTGTTAAGCTGCGGAGTTGTGTCAACACAAATGTGTGTGAGCAAGGAATTAATGCTCAGCAACAGGTCCGTTTTTTTTTGCTGAATGTCTCAGATGGTGAAGCTCATAGAAAAAGTAAATATTGTGCATGATGGATGGACTCGGGCACGAGGCCCTGACTGAGATGTTGAAATCCAGTTTCAAGGCTGTGGCTAAAAAGTTGTTCTGTACAAGAAAGACGAGGATGTCAAGAAACAAGGACGCCTTTTCAGTACAAAAAAAAAACGATTTCACAGAGCAGCAGCAGCAGCATTTACTTAGGGTTTAAACAGGGGAGTGTCTAGTTTTCAATGAGAAATGTTCAAGTCTGCTATTTTCCTGAGCAGACATTTCCAAGGTGTTTATATTATTAAATATTTAAATACTGTACTGGTGGTAGCTACTTGAAAACACGTCGATTATAAAAAGGTTGGGATGCTGTGCAAAATGTAAATAAAAACTGAATCATCATTTTCAAAATAACTGTTTACACAACAATTTTGCAAAGTGTTCCTGAACCCATGTATTAATCTCCTTTATACAGTCATGTGTTTGACAAAGTGTTGAACCTCTCTCCATCCTCGCTCGTGAACCACTGAGTCTTTGCAGGATGAACCTTTCATACCCAATCATGATACTATCACCTGTTACCAATGAACCTGTTTACCTGTGGAAGGATCCAAACAGGTGTTTTTGGATCAGTCCACAACTTTCACCGTCTTTTGCTGCTCCTGTCCCAACTTGTTTGAAACGTGTTGCTGCCATCAAGTTCAGAATAAGCAGATATTTACAAAAATCAATGAAGCTGATCTATTGTCTTTGTCACATATAAATCTGAAACTATCAGGTTGTGATAGTCTCATGTTAAACTCCTGAGGAAAGTGTTTGTGACAGCAACGTCGACTTTCCCTCCCTGAAGCCATCGCTGTTCTTTGGCTCACGTGTGATGAGCGACTGTGCTGGATGAAGCTTCAGTGTTGTGACATACCGGGACCAACGCCAAGCTGAGCACACGGGAGCAAGTCACCTCCTCTTCGAGCCTTCATGCCCCTTTCCAAAATATTCTCACGGGTTGCTCCACCTTGGAAGTTTTGACTGTTCATCTATTGTAGATGAATGTTATGTCTCATATCTTCCAGTTTGGCTGCTTTGTTTCCATTGAGAAGCTGGTTCGCTACATCTCTTTCTCATCATTGAGCGAATGGACAGAAATGTACTGTCTATTGTTCTGTACTTATTAGGATCAATATATTGACATGTGGAAAAATGGATATTTGATGGGTTGCATGTCTTCTAATCAAACCCTATTCTTTTAGTTTGTATTCAGTTCCCTCACACGTCTGTTCTCTGATTTTACGCAATTATTCACCTTTGTGATTGTTGTGATTTTTCACAGAATCAAACTTTGATATTTAACAGCAGACTGGATTCAGGAGCACATTTTAACGACACCTCGTGACATTTCTCATGTTTGAGTGCAAACAGTGTCTTCATTAGCCGAGGACTGCGATCGCACAGTAATACGTGTCTGCGACGGTAAGAACTATTTATTTATTTACACCTGTGATGCACAATGGACCTCGTTTAGTTAAATCTTGCATAAGCTTGTGCGTGTTCCTCGCGAGTGCCTGTGTTTTAAACAAGGACAGCAGTTAGTGGAGGTGCAACACCTTTTCTCTCATTAGACTTACTAAACAGGATAATGATTCCCCTGAGACGGTCTCCATCGCTCTGCTTGCCCTGTCACTCTCTGCACCGCCATCACCGCGCTGATCAAAGCCAGATGTGCTCACTTCTGTTGCCGCCAACAAAGCACGACTGTACGGAGTGTTTTTTACAGTTGTCACTCTGCTCGGTGCCACAGCCCTCAGGGAATCTGCGACGCACGGCATCAACGTTAGACAAACCTAAAAACACACCACGGTTCTTCTCTTGGACTGTCACAGAAGAAGAAGGGAAAGAGAATAAGTTCAATTTGACCGATTAAAGTCAGATGTAATTATGTTTATTTTTGCACGGCTACAATAGGAATCACACATTTTTTAAAAAAAAAGAATTTGACACCTAAAATAAAGGAGAGCTGCAGAATTGGTTTGGATGAAGAGAATTTTCTCAATGTATCATTTCTCACTTTTCTGTGAGAAATTCAACATGTAACTATGTTATCACGATTCTGTTTGATCAGATGAACATGATGGTTTTCTCAGAAAGCTTTTCATCCCAACTTCAGTTTTATTGGCTCTAGTTGTTAAACTACTCTGCTATTTATCGTCCTTTTTCTAGCTCACGCTGGGTTGAAGTTTGTCTCCGCTCCTGCAAGCCAAACTTATTAAACTATCAAATAAGAATAAAAAAAAACAATAAAGATCAGCTGCCACTGACAAAACCAGCAGCAAACCAAACCTCGCTAATTTGTTGTGACTACAGTGAACGAACATGCAGAAAGTTCAAACTGCAGGATACCACTCAGCTATTTGAAGTGAGAATAAAATCAGCGCGCGGCGGCAGAAAGCGAGATATTTAATATCTGTTGTGATATTTTGCATGTGCGATTTGTTTGAAAAGCAGCGAGGGATGCGTTTTCTGTCTTTCACGCTTTTAACAACAAAAACATCAACAGACGTCTCCGCGAGACAGCACAGCAAAGACAAAGAACAGAAAGAGGGCAAAAATTTACACGGGTGCGACGCAGCAGTGATCAAAGACGTACACACAAGACACAGAAAAACACACCTGCAGTGACAGATGGAGCTAGCCCCAGTAAAATCGAGAGAGGGCAACACAGCGCCGAGAGAGAAACTGGTAGACGGGAATGAGGGAGGAATAATAAAGAAGGTGGGAAGAATCCATTGTTGATTTAAGTACGTGTTCAACCACAAACACTGCATAAGCACTTTCCACAGACATGAGCGTTTCATCTAAGACCAGTTCGGCTTGATCTATAAACGGGAAAGAACAATGAGAGGCCGACTCGTCCCTGGGCGACACTATTAGGGTGTTGGTTTACCACCATAACTGTCTCCTCCTGGATCCGAGCCCAGCAACAAGGTGACTCGGCTCCGGCTGCACGATGATTAGTCAGGTTCTGCCGCACGGCGATGCTCGAGCGGTGCAGCTTCACAGTTCAGAGGAGACGAAGAACATCAGTTGTTTGGTTGTGATAGAGCACATGCTAAAGACACAAACTCTAGAATTTATTAGACGTAGAGAGGAAAAGTTCTGGGAACGGCTCAAGGATTTCTGCATTGATGAGCAGAGGCATTACAACATTTTTTCCTTTAAATCCTAAATGTTACATGTAGATCAGTCAGATATGTGGAAAATGTGTGTGACTATTTCTTTGGTAGAAGCAGCTGCAAGGTAAACAATCAAGACTCCAGGAGGCCACAGCACAACTCTCTCTAAAACAGCTAGTTTATCAGTCGTCCGTCTCAGTCCGATGTGGCTTAATTGCAACCAATAAAGCGGTCTGCACGGACCATGTGACAGCTCACGTTTCACTGGCTTGAACGTGACCTGAAGCATCCTTTCAGGCTTCGAGTCTATTTGCTTCAGCCTTCCACACTTTGCTGAAGTGAATGTGCGCCACGAGCATCGCCACAGCAGCCGGCGATCACACAGCTCAGCAGCCGAACGCTTCCACAGCCACAGAGCCGAAGCTGCTGACTCGCCGCTTTCACTGCATAGGCTGTGTCAACTCAATGTATAAACATCATACTTTCTGGATTGTAAAGTCTGTTGCCAGTCAGCGTAATCCAGGCAGCAAGCGGGTTTACACCAAAACGTATTTGGCAAGGCAAATTAATAGCATTTGAACATATTTTGTAGGAGACAGGGATGGATGGCTGCATCCTTTCTAAACACTCTCTACAACTGTGACTGACAACATCAGCAGCAGATTACGAAATGACTCTGCCAAACAACCTGAAAATAGAAATTTTTGCACCATGAAACTCCACAGTCTGATGTGTACAGGCAGTTATAAATACAGCAGAGTGCGCACTCTTTGACTCCTGGGGAAAAGAAATAGTGACAAATCTGTTGATCTGCTTTGTACTCCCCCCCGACAAATCCTCCGACACATTTTTAACTTCATCTCCAATCAAAGAAGCCCAGATTGCAATCTGCTACACAATATGTTTTGCTCCACTTTATTAGGCCCATAGATAAACCTCATGGCTGGAACACAGGCCTGTGAGTAATGAAGGCTCCCTCAGCATAACAAGATCCTACCCTCCTTATGCTCTCCTTCTCCTCTCAATTTGTCGTGTCTGTGAGTTTAGTTGGTCATTTTCCTGCTTTCCCCTTCAAAAGGAGCCGGGCCGCGGCGCCGCACAGATGCTGTAACAAAACGTAATCATTTTTTAGATCTTGAAAGCATGCAGGCAATTAAAGACAGTGTATTGTTAATATGTATGCAGCTCCAGGTTCACACTCCTCATGTGGACGACATGTATTTCAGCTAATCATGTTATATTAACAATTAGACAGATTGTTCTTACCTGACACACACACACACGCACTCATGTAGCCGGCACGTTTCTGTGAAAATGTGACAGAATAAAAGCTGTGTTTCTAAAACATTTGGGTGACACCTATGAATCTGAATCACTTGTAAATCAGCAGCATGTTTAGAGCGTATTAATTATCTTGCATTAACATCATGGCACGTTCCTCAGAAAGGCCATATTAGGTAAAGGAGAAAACACACACACACACATCTTATGTCGCATTTGGGGAATTTACATAGACTTACATTCATTTCCTGCAGACTAACCTGAAGGACTTTTTGTCCCCAATTGCACCGCTGTCCCAAATCAACTGGTCTTGAGTCTAGTGTATATCCCCAATTTGGACATAAGCGAACCCACACACACACACACACACACACACACACACAATCCTCGAAGTGAATAACATTCAGAAAACTGAAAAAAAGAACTTCAGCAGCACAGAACTGGAGGTAATTCTCTGTGGCTTTGGAAGAAAACAGAGTGAACTCTCCTCCGAAGCAGCGGGTTTACAAAAAGCTGACGTATCGAAGAAGGCGACTGCTGTTTACATCCTCGCAGAGAAACCCTGAAAGACCAAAAGCCCGCTGCAGCTGGCCAAAGCTGAATCACTGGAGGAGCAACAACAAGCTCTCTGCTCAACCAAACCACCGAGAGCGTCACCACAGAGGTGTTTGTCTCCGGCTCGGCTCCAGATGGGGACAGTCGTGTCGCTCCCAGCAGACCTGGTCAGACAACTGGTGGGCAGATCCATCTCTCTCTCACTTCCATGTCCAGATTATTTTTTTTTGACTTTATCACACAAGTGATTTGTGTTTTAAAGGTGGCGCACGTTCAGCACAGTGCATTTTAAAGTCTTGTTTGATTAATAAAAGTCGGTGATAAAAGTTCACACATGCTCTTCACAAGCCTCGAGTCAGGTGCGACTTTTATTTAGATAATTTAACAAAGCAGATGCACAGAAACTATGAAAAATCTGGAATTTTATTATGTACATATGTGATTATGATGGGTTTAATGAGCAAATCCAGTCATGAATCACAAGAAAATTGTGCTCATTATGTAGCAAATTATGCACTGAATGAACAAAGGTACATTTGAGAGGAGCCCAATTCAAGTTTTGGGAATAAATAAATAATAGGTCAAACAGAGGAACAAAGTTCATTCACAGGTTTGTCACTGATATCACTTTTCCATCAAATTAGCTCCGGTTCCATTCAGGATTCTTGGTGCTTTGAGCGAAACTATGTTGGTGGAAAAGGGGGATGACAGTGACCACTGATCTGTGCAGGGGGAACGGGGGGTAAAGGAAACATGGTGGACAAAAAGGGACCAAATCATCACTTGAAGATGATCTGAGCCTTTTGTCATGTTGTCTCCACCATCACTATATGGTTTACATGTTATGTTGTTACACCATTATTTCATGTGATACATGTTGTGTTCAACTGTAGCTGTTCAACCCAAGAATTTCCCAGTTTGGGACAATGAAATCAATCAATCAATCTATCTAGTATAGAGCTTTAGGTTGTTTATGCAGGTAATTATACAAAAAAGATATTTTGGGAATTGAAGTCTGAAAGTGTTTAGATGATTTTATCTCCCTCTGTACTTGATCGATGACAATTAGGAGAGCGAAAGCAAGATTGTGATCTGTGTTTCTACTCACGAACTTGGTAAATGTAAGTAAATTCAGTCATGTTTGAATTCTGTGCGATTTATGAAAAATACAAGAACACGTTTTTTGCTTTATTTTATTGTAAATGGGTCTATAAAAGTGAGAGAATAACAAAGAATCAAGATACAACAAATATAGTTAAGATATGAGTGATTCCAGCAGGAATGTAGAAGAAGAAAAACAGCATCAATTCTGGTTTAACTTGTAGCTGGATGAACTTGTTTCTTTCGTGCTACAGAAATTACAGTCTTAAACGCGGCTGCAGGCCTGTTCTCACTAGCAATGACACAGACAAAACAGTCTAGTACAACCAAAATCAACTTGTCCTATGACACATAACTACTGTTAGAACCTGTAAAAGCAACCATATTGATTGGTGTATATATATATTTATACGTTTAAAGAATGCAGGTCACCTTTTTATAGAAAATATAAACATGCTTTGAATATAAAAGACACTCACCTCACAAGGAATGACAAAGAATCAGAAAGGAAAATAATTAAATACCACTTTCACGTGTACATGACTAATAACATGCATGTGAAAATATCTAATGTGTAATTAAAAGCTAAAACAAAGGTAATAATATGATAAAGGTGTAATATAAATGCTACAGTAGCAGAAATCACAGATGTGAATGTGAAAGGAAATGTGATATAGTTTATATTTAATATTTATTTCTAGATGAAAAAAAGTGCTCAGCATCATTGCATCTTATACATTCAGAGGCATAGCTATGTTATATTCCCATTGTCAGGAATATATAAATGATTTTTAGTGCACTTTTCAGGATCAGGTCGAGACTCTGTTGAATGTACCTGGCTGTATTTTCTCTTTTGGACCATAAGGTTTAATGTATGACACTAATATGGGTTTTAAATGTTTCCACTGAATCATAACTTTTTAAAAGTCTATTTCATAAAGGAACCTTGGAGGACACTCTGTGGGCCAAAGTGTAACCAGCTATCTGTCCTCTACCTACCTGAAGTTTCTTTTAGAAAAGGATTTTTATGTCTGATACCATCAAATGTTAAAAGCATACAATTTTTACAAAGCTTTAAAAATGTATTTGTTTCTTTATTCAATGCTCCTATCTGACAAATCCATCACAACTTTGTCTTAATAATTACATTTTCTGCTTGTTTACAAAATTAGAAAATATTTTTGGTCACATTCAGAGTGAGATGTTGATGATCTGCTGTATATGTGTTTTGTTTCAGAGCTAATGTGCTAATGTGAATATGAACCTCACAAGGCCCTGAGTTTGGCCAGGAGGGCCTCTACATCCGACTCTCCATTGGTGCTGCAGCTGCTGACCGCAGCAACAGTGGAGGTCGGCTGGAAGGCCGGAGGCTCTGCTTCAGCCTCCATCACTTTCTCAGTCGGTTTAACCGTCTCTCTCTCCACCACCCTCTCTCTGTCCAGATAGTAGCTGTGACCCGGGGGGTTCCTGTACCGGCGGCCCGGCTCGGAACACGCGGCAGCCTTGGACCGGGCTGCGGACGGATGGCCCTCAGACTCGTTATGGGCCTCTTTGGCAGGGGGAGCTTTCACCGCCGCTGAACCCGCATTTATATTCTGCCGAGAGCGAGACCTTTGTAAAGGTGCCTTGTTGTTTTCTGTGAGTGGAAAACAGAGAAACAAAGCAGTGAGCACAACTGTGAGAATGAGGGAGAGGAGGGAGGAGAAACTGATGCGCAACTGACTCGTTAAACGAAAGGAAGCAAGGGGTTGTTCAGACTGCAGATTGAATTACAAAAGCTAGAAAGAAAGAAGTAGGAAGGTTAAAAAAAAAAAGCAAGTGATTACAAAATATAGCGTCAGTCACTGTGCAGCAAGTACAAAATGACTGAAAAAATCCTCAGGCAATAAAAAGACACAGGTTAGTGAGCATATGCACATGCAAAACAAAACAAAGGTACATATATATATACACATGAGCTCAGTGTACACACTGTTAGTCTGGATGAATACACACACAAACACACACCATGCAAGCGTGCAGCGTGTGTACAAACACTGATGAGGACAAATTTTCTGCAGCAGACTGTGGCATGCAAGAAAGCTCAATATGACGAAATGGATATGGCCGATCAACTGCAACAGAAACTCAATAACGCTGCACGTCGCCCTTTTCCAATCTCCCAGTCTCTTCCCCCTTTCTCTTACATGACACCCTCCCACCCGGCTCCACCTCCCCTGATTCCACCATTATCATCCATTCTCCTTCCCCCGCTCTTCATCTCAGCTCTCTGCTCCTGCACTAGTCCTCTTCATCTTTCTTATTTCCGTTCTCCTCTCTCCTCAGCCTCCCGCCCTCCCCTCTGGTTTCCGACTTAAAACACACACCCAGACAGACAGTGGAACAGAGCGACGTCCCAGATCAGACCTACGTTCTGAATTATAATCCCTCTGAGTAGATCTTAGACTTCATCATCAGTATGTGTGTGCTGGAAGGAGAGGGTAAATCCATATTCATGTGACCTTGAGAGAGAGGCTGAGAGGAGTGGCGCGAGGAAAGACACCAGCGCATTTAAAGTTTCCTGAGCATTAAATGTCTGGCAAACAGGAGTCAAACACAGCAGAGCAGAACAGAGCGACCCGCTCTGTCAGCCAATCGGTAATGAGTTTGGAGCGTGGCCAGTCAGTCATGACAGTGTGTTTTATGGGCCGCGCTGACGAATGACAAGGAACGTCCCTGAACACAACCTCTGACAAATAAATAAGGATAAAAGGAGGAAAGAGAGCAGACAAGAAGGAACCGACTGCAAAATTAAACAAAGAAAGCCAACGATCAAACACACACACGCACACACACACAAAAACTCGTTAGGCAAACAAGAGGCGGTGGGGGATTTTAAAAGGATGAAATGAGTAGACTGTGTTGCCTTGCTGCTGTGACTGAACATTTACCACAGCTGAAAATCCAAGTCTCCTCTCATTATCTCACCCTTTTCGCTCTCTCTTCCTGTTGTTGCAGTCTCAGTTGTAAAAGATGACAATTATTCCCTGCTGTCGATCCTCTTACACCACACCCCCCTATCCTGTCCTGTCCCCCTCTCCTCCCTCTAAAAACCTGTCATCTACCCCCCCATGCTTCTTCCTGCTCGATCGGGGGAGAACACGCATTCCCTTTACAAATAACGCGCTCACAGATTCAGCGTCGAGGAAAAAAAAAAAATTATCAATTGTGGTATCAGCAATTTGCATTTTAATATCTTATTTACACTTGTGTTGAAATTTTAAACCAATGTCACTTCTGTCTTCTTCGAGAGCAGGAAAGAGAAGTGTCTTTGAACTGATGTTTATTTCAGAATTGATCATTTAACGACTGTCTGCTCTGCATGAACCCTTGATGATTATATATGAAAACACATACTGGTGAGAAATGCAAAGTGCTGCATAATTACATATGAATTTACACTTCAAAAAATAGATAAGAAAACTCCACACTTCAATAAGACCTCTTATCCAAAAGTGCATTTCTTTTCTTCCTAACAGGGCCCTGGCCTTTAGTGGTGAGCATGATCAAAGTGCTGGCAAGTTCAGTTTCTTCTCACTCTGCCCGCCTGTGACACCTTGCTGCCCCTTCCTTTGAAGCCTCGCTAGCTTCTCAACGTATGCCTTCATCTGAGCTGTAAAACACGTCTGAGAGATGTAAAACATGTCTCATCTCGCAGGCTGCGCTCCCTTTAACCAAGAACTGACACTGGTTTTAGAGCAGAACAAGTGGGATTCCAAGACAAAACCGCTGTCTGTTATTGAACGCATGCTGTGATGGTAGGATGGTGCGCTTATCCCTCTGAGCCGGTCTGATACAGATTTAGATACGTGATAAGTAATCTGATACAGAAATTGTAGATACACTTAAAGACAGTAGATTTCAGTTGTGCTTAAACTTGATTTTCAATCGCACCGATTTAGCCTTGCACTCTTGTAACATCGTCAGGCTCACAATGGACAATAAAATAGGATCTAAATTGATGCAGCAGAAACAGAGATTGTCTCTCTTATTCTAAACATTTCTTTTCCTTGTCAAAGCATGTTGCCTACATTACCCATACTGCAATTAAACCGCAGACGGATTGGTCAAAGCTGCTCCATAAAACCTGATTTTTCACTTTCAAGCTTGTCGTCTGCAGCCCAAACCAACACCAACTCAAGTGACATCACTTGAGGCCATTTATGATTTCACACAGCGTCCCGTGTGGCCACAAAAGGCATTACACCCTAACATAGCTGTTGAACTCCCCCGAGACCTTTAAACAGACGCTCATGTATAAAATTGGCGGAATTCCCCTTTAACAATAGGCAGTGATAAAAAGGGCAAAAGCTTGGATAGTTCCCAAACAGGATGCATTTTTCATTTCAATGCTGGCAACTGAGTATTGTCCACCACAATTTGAGGGTCACTGTCATCCATCTAAATCCAGCACTTTGAACAACACTAAATGGGGGCACGTCCTTGTAAATAAATTAGCTTATTGCTTCAGTTATTGCCTTTGACCAGGAGGCGTTAGGGGCAAATAGCACTAGTTGGCATTGCTAGCTTTGTTGTTAGCTTCGCCTCGGGTTGACTTCTCCTGTTTCTGATGGCACTTTATTGTCCTTGTAGCAGGCTGTGATCTTAAAAGAGTAAGATTTTAAGGTCTTTACATTGCATTTGCATTTCTTTTGTCAAGATTCCTGGCTGTACATAATCATGTTTGGACATGTTTCTGTATAGAATTTGGGTTCGGATCTGTCACATCTCAAACACCTAGTTAATCTTTACACCTCAATATGATAACAGGTTATTGGAAAACTGTCCAATATTAGAAAAGACTATTGGAGGTATTGCTTTAGTCCATCTGCAAATAGCAGCAGAAAGGAGTTCACATTTCCTCATGTAAGATCATTTGCTCCACTTATATTTCCTGCTTCGACTGATGCAGATGAGCTTTTACTCATCTCTGTCCCCCTCCCTTCTTCTGCTCTCTTGAAGTTTTTGAGAAGTTAGCAGGCAGGCCGGCAGGGAGCCTCAGTAAGTCTGGACTGCACCAGTGCTCGCCTGTCTTCCTCTTCCCCGGACTTTTAAAGATACTCTGTCTTCTCACTGCTGTGCTTGACAATGAACTTATCTACATGAAGAGCTGGTTGGAGATCAGAGAAGAGTCAACACATTAGAAATCCTGGAGATTTTCAAATGTCTGTAAAACATGAACGTGATACGATTCTGCTAAACGACCGGTCCATCACAGTCCTCAGTGTGCCGCTGTCCTTTATATTGCTGGAAGGCAGATTGGGAAAGAGTTGAAAAACAATAATAAAAGAGCCGACAGACTGAGCTTGTTATGTCTCTTTTGCTCTCAGCTTTGCTAAGGATGTGTCTTTAAACTGTAAGTCTCGCAGCCTTTAAACCAGCCACTGACACTGGTTCTTCTGCAGCACAAGACAAGTAAAACCTCAAACAAAACAGACAAATCGCTGCTCTGAACGGTTTGAGAATATCATCAGGAATTTCAAGATGGAACCATGGTGGTTTATTAAATGTCTTAAAAAGACTGACATTTGGTAGGAATGTAAAAGGGGCCTGTCCAATGGAGAAAAAAAAATGAGTGTTTCTTTTTTTTTTCTATCTGCAAATAGCTGCAGAGAGGAATTCACATTTTCCTCTTGTCAGATCATTTGGTCCATTTGCATTTGCCACTTCAAATACAGATGCAGATGAGCCTTTCCTCTCATCTCTCGCTCCCTCCCCTTCCCTCCACTCTTATGAAGTTTGCAGTATTTGATCACTTTAAGAGAGTAGTCATGCAGACTCAGAAAAAAAAATATAGACAGTGAAGTGACTTTTTCTCTCTGCGGAGTGACTGACACAACAAGCTGAAGTTAGCAAGATCAAACGGACGCCATACATCACGACACAGCTAGCTGGCTTGGCAGTTTGCTGCATGTTCTGTCTAATGAGGACTATTTGCCCTGTTTTTGCATCTACAAGTTGAACATCAGGGAACAGGTTACAGCTCAAGGATCAGGTCAAATATATGGAAAACGAAAAATTTAACAAGCAAGAAATCATTACATTATCGTCTAAACTATCAATTGTTTGGTCAGACTAATCCATTAGTCTATAAAAAGTAAGACAATGGTGAGTAATGCTGAGCACAAGGGCATAGTTGTGATCTTCAAACTGTGACTTCAATCATTAGCGCCAAAATGTTTTAAGAGTCTTTTCCATGAGAGTATGGCTGCAACTAATATTCTTATTGTCAATTAATCTGACAGTTATTTTCATGATTAATCATTTTTGTCATAAAACCCCAGAACCAAGGGTGGCATATTAGATATCTTCTATCTGAATATTCAAAAAATCCAAATATAATCAGTTTACTATCATGTATGACAAATAAAGCAGCAAATTCTGATATTTGAAGCTCAACCAAAAAATAAAAAGTTTGGCATTCTTGGTTAAACAATTACTTAAATGATCAATACATTACCAAAGTAGTTGCAGATTCATTTTCTGCAGCTTATATATCACTGGACTAATCGTTTCACCTCAACATGACTTTTCAAACACTGTAATCTCAATCCTCACCACACATGATGAGTATTAAGAGCACACAGCAGAGGAGGGGACCAGGGTTGTGTTGTCACTGTATGTTAACCAGCAATTAGCTAACTAGAGATGTAACAGTACATTCGCTATGATTGTCTGTACGTTATGAATGACAACAATGTTCCTGCATTTATCCCTTTAGTTCAAGTGGCTGGTATTGAGATTTTTTCCAATGTACGCTAAGCATTCTTCTGATAAAGCAGCCCTTCATCATAGTCTGTCTACCACCTTCCAATAAAGAGGGAAAATTACACTGTAGTTCCATTAATACAACTGATGAAAAGGCTTGATGACTGCTTTTATCTATGATTGGCCATACTCTGACAGACTACATGTTTGCTGTTTATTTACCTCAGAATAAAACAACTGATTGAAAAGGAAAACAGGTAGAATCGGGAAAAAAAAAAAAAAAACCTCAGGCTGAACATTTGGTTTGGAGGGTAGAAGAAGCACAAACCAACCCTCAGATCTTCCTCTCTTCTAATGGACAGTGAGGTCAGACGACGGATGCAAAAACAACCTCTTACATTTAAAGTTAAAAAAACAAAATGTATGGAGCCATAAATATGTGTGATGCCCCAATGTCCCCCAGTGAGTCTTGTAAAAGGTAAAAGGCAGCAGACAGCTTGTTAGCTCGCCTGTATGCATTAGGCTGGCTGTAATTAAAGATCATTACCTGGCAACACACCAGTCATTGAAGGTTTGTCCCTTGCTTGTTCGCCGTACTTAACTGTGTGTGTGTGTGTGTGTGTGTGTGTGTGTGTGTGTGTGGCGCCGTCTGTCCAGCTTCTCTGTCACATAGAAAAACAGCAGACGGGATTAAAAACAAGGACGGGCAACAAGGAATGAAAGGAGAGTGGAAGGAGAAGCAGCGGTAGAAGAAATGGGATGATGAGGCAGAAGATGACAAGATGGGCAGAATAAACAGCCTCCAGACAGTGGCATGAGTTGGAGGCAATGATTGTGATTTGGACGAGACTAAAAGACTAGAGTACAAAAAAACAGAGACGGAGCAATAAGGAGGCAGAAGGAGAGAAAATAGAGGAGGTATGGGGATGGATTGTTGAAAGAGCACTATAACAATCCCTGTGGGTAATGTGAAAACCAGCAGTGTTATAGGTAACTGAAGCCTGTCCTGCTCTAATGCATATCAAAGTGTTTTCCTTTGTTGAGCTGTGATTTGACTCCCTCCTTCTTCTGTCTCTCCTCTCCCATATTTAACAACTCCAGATATCTTTGTTGAGATACAGAAGAAGGGATCACAGTGTTAGTGGGAAAGGCAACATCATTTTGGAAGCCGCTCAGAAGGATGTGTTCCAGTGTATATTCATGACTGACATGATTTTACTCATTCAATCAATATCTGGCTCTAATTTCATTTATTTCTGGGGCGGGGGGTTAAGCTAACAGCTGGTTGTGGGGGCAAATTGTGCTGTAACAGTTAATCAATCAGTGGATCAACAAAGACATATATCCAGAAATATTTTAATAATCAATTTATCTGTCAAGCCATTTATCAAGAAAAACATTTCTCTGGCTCAAGCTGATGATTTGCTGCCTGTTTTTCTTTTTTATACCACTTTAAATTGAACATTTTTGGATTTGCGGATTTTGATTTAGTGACACTGACAATCAGATTTGCAAAGGCTCAAATTTCATTAAAAAAAAAAAAACGTGTTTTTGGAGCAGTGCTTACATAAGCAGAGAGACTTGTTTGTTTTATAATGTTTGGGTGATAAAAGTAGACGGTTAATTCATGTGGAAAAAATATGATTAAAAATAAAACCAATATAATGGAGATAAACACGTCCTCAGAGGTAATCTATGAACGCAGTAGGTGGAACCTGGATAAGAAGCAGACCGGTTCAAAAGAGAGAATGGGGGCAGTTCCTTGACATTTATAGGTCACCGTCTATGACTCACCTCCAAATAAATCCATAGTAAACATCAACATAAATAGTACTGTACATGCCGGTGGTCTCTGCACAAGCACACGTGTACATAAAGGGACACGCTCATGAAGAGGTGTCAATACGTTTCACCTGCCATGATTGAGTCATATTAAAATCAAGTGTACATGACAGAAGTGAGCAGGGAGCGGGGAGGCTTAAAACCAAAAAAGGCCGACGTGGAGGATATGAAAGGGCTGAGCTGGATGTCCCTCAAGTCTTCTGCCCCTCAGTGTGAACCCCAGCCACTGCGAGCTGCAGCCAAGCGTGACATTGCGTTAGCACGCCTTGGTGCGTCTAACAATGCCTCAAAAGCGAGCGTGGTTCCCCGCCACTAGTGCCGCTGCTCTGCACACACACACCGCCGGCTCGCGCTGCACACGACGCTCTATTGAGAATACAATTAAAACAAACAATACAAAGCTTCTGTTTTTATGGACCACATAATCCACCTCCTGCACTGTCTCCGTCTCACGCTGCCAGCGATATGACATTTTCCAGGACGTCAAAAAAACCTTGTTAACGTGACAAATCCACTCTGGTAGCCTATTCAGGAGGTGACTGTTTGACAGACAACCCATCTTCAATAAACTCAATATGGACACAAAACTGCATAATTGAAGGTTTGAATGTTGCTGGTATAGCAAACACAGACATATCCAATGTCTCAGCAGGCTATTATTATCATCATAGTGTGCTGGCTATTATCCATACATAGACTAGATATAATCACACTACTGCACTTTGCAGTAGGGGAAGATAAATAGAAGTTAAATTAATATTTGTTTTCAGCGTAGAAATGGCATCTTCCAGAAATAATGACTTTCCTCTCTTACAACAAAACTGCCACATGATAAGTGTGAAGAGGGGAGGGAAAAAAAGGAACATGATGTTTAGTGTTGTAAATTAGCCCTCTCATTCGAGTTTTACATCTCAGCAAGTTGTTAAATGCATTCATATATCTGAAAACCTGCTGTGCTGTGGGCCACGGTCAGCGAGAATACAAATATGCAATCTGTAATAAATGGGGTGATACAAGCACAAAAAGGAGGGTACGATCCTTTACAATATAAACAAATCTGTCCGCTTGTATTACAAAGAGAAAATACACCTGGCAGATGGTTGTAGCAGCCCGGGCTCTTACTCCTGCTTTACTCTAATTATATCTACATGCAGGGTAATGGACTGAGAATGTTTCCTCATACAGGGACAGCATCACTTCCTGGGGTCTCTGTCTCTCTTCTCTTTCTCTTGGTCTCCCCACACACACACACATTCATAAAAGCAGACATCAGACACAAACACAGCGAGACGTCCTGACAGACACACATCGCTGCGTAGAAGCAAACACACACGCATACAATATACACAGCCTAATAAGCACTGGCTATTTCACTGATACAGGTGTACAGCCAGTGTACTCCACTGCCTCTGGCATGAATTAAACATGTCTTGGTTTCAGACTCTGCTACCTGTTGTTGTTTGTGTGGTTACTGCTGGTAAATATCCCCAGCAGTTGGAGTCTAATGCATATGTATTTCCCCTCAGTGGCTTCACACTAACTAAGGGTTTATATCAGCCACTTTCTCCAGCGGTGTACACCTGTCACACTGTGAGAGTAAAATATTGATCCTTCACACGCCTCCAGACAAGAAGCCCAAACGCGCTCCAGCAAATGCATCCGCGGACAGACAAACAGACACAAACGCACATTTCTCTGTTAGCCTCCAATCAGTCGGTAACCTGGATTAATGAAATGGTTGACTGAGGAGAAGTGTGTATGATAGATGTGGAGCACGGCCAACAGACTCCTCTGTGCTGTACTCGCACAGACTGCAGTGGATTAAGGAGAACATAGTTGATAACCTGTTTAAACTCTCAGACATTTTCGCCCTCATTTTTCTGATAAATGCCTTTGCAGTTGCAAAGTTTGTACTAAACTGCAAGCAATCTTTGAACAAAACTCAGGTTAAGGTTCCGTCTTAATAGGAATAAAAACCTCAGTGGAGTTTATCTTATTACATTGCTGGTGCGTCCAGGTAGGAGATATAACCAATAGATTAAATATGATTTTTTATTAGTATATATTAAAACACAAAGAGCCTCAGCACAATTTTTGTAATGACTCTGATGTGTCCTTAACACCAAACTCTTTCAGGTGCTGAAAGCTGGCGATGAATATCTGGTCGGATATTTCATTTTGTTCATATGTTGTTTGACTGGCTGCTGATTTGAATACAAAAAGACAAAAATTCTCAGTTTTAGGCAACTGAGTTTTATTCAGACAATGTTCTTGTGCTCCTGCTTGTATTTAGACAACATCTAATATTTAAGAAATGTGGCTTCTTTTGTTGTAGAAAAAACCCCAACATGTTTATACTTCTCAATGTAAGATATGAAAAAATACGCATCACTGTGGAATAAACTCACATCAAAACTCTGCCGTGTGGGAATTTTGTGAATGATACCATCAGCCTATATACAAGTGACTGTTTAGCAGCACCATTGTACTGAGCTAATGTTTATCACTTAACAGCCATAATGCAACACAAGATAGAATCACCCACTGTCACGACATCAAAAGGTGATTAAATATTTAAAACTCCAATGGAAGACTTCCATTCTTTGTCTCTTTTGTAGTTCCTCTGAGGTAGTTTTTTTTTTTTTTGGGCCATTGTTTCTGCTGCCAGCTGAGGGCTTGTGTTTAACACTCAGGCCGACTCTGACAGCTCTCAATATGCAGGGCCAGTCCTGCCAAACAGACTTATGAATTCCAAACAGCCCGGAGTCATGCTCCATATTTCATTGAAGTTGAATATTTAAAAAGATCAACCCACTCAAAACCCTATAAAACCTATCGTTCTGGGGCCTTGTGTCCTAAAAATAAAATCGCATCTGCCATATCGCATTACAGACAGCCACATCAGCCTCCATCTCTTAACCATTTCCCGCTCTCTGTTCCCCTCTCTCTCTGACAAAACCCATCTGGTAACCAGCCTGTCTCCATCAACACAGGTTTGGCTCTCTCTCTTTCAAACAACTGCACACTTCTTCCCGCCGCCTTTATCTCATTTGCTTCCCTTTTCTCCCTCACTCTCTGCAACCCACAACTCTTTTTTCCCCCCCTTTATTGGTACTGTAACTCTCACCCCTGAGCTATCCTTCAACCTCATCTCTTCTTGGGGAATCACACAGACCACCAGCTAGAGGAGATGGTTCTCCATTTCCTACCCACAGCAAAACGGGCCTGGTGTCTTATTTCAGAAAGTGAGCAAAACGGCATGATGTTTGACAAGATGCAGCAAAATGAGTGGAGACAGACTGCAGTGCAGCCTGCTTCTGATAGCACAGTCTCAGTCAGATCAAAGCGATCTGGACTCACATTTAGAAAAAAGAAATCAACATCGGCTAATCAACTTGTGAGAATTGGACAGCGCAGCAACGAGTTCCAGCCTCAGAGAACCCGGATCGACTTTGTCAGGATATAAAATAATAACAAAATTCAGCAATATGCTTAACTTATGTAGATATTTAGGATATCATAAGAAGAATATCAGCATATCTGTAATGCCTCGCACCACATTAAATGAAGAGAAGACAACGTGTTTATATCAGAGAACATACAGCAAGTGTCACCAGTGGTTAAACTAAACCAAATTTAAAGAAAAGAATGACATCAAGTTCATCATGATGTTCAGTAAACAGCTTTGTTAAATTTCCTTTAACTCTTCATCAAACGCAACACTTCATTAATAATCTACTTAGTAGAAAGCACAATCACTGATTTTACAAGTAAATAAAAAAAGTACAGCTGCGTGAAAATGTCACTCAATTACATTTGAGAGTATTAGTTACTTTCCATCCATGCTAAATGGAGATAAAAAAAATAGTATTGTTGCATTAATAAATACATATATGATAAATAAAGAGAAGGAAATCACTTGAGAACAAGTGTCCCTTTTTTTAACGACTGAGCATCACTGGTTAAATAACGTCAGTGTTTCACCCTATTTAAACCAAACTGTGCTGAATGTATGTATTGCATGGTGATGAAATTCAATATCAAATGAATAAATTTAGGTTAACATGACAACATTTAGATGAGGACTCCAGCCAGACCTCAGAACACAGAAAAGAGCTTTCTATTTCATCTCCCGACTGAAATTTACAACATGCTAATTTTACACTTCCACTTGATTTCAGATATAATCTTTGCTGAATAAACATGAAACACACATGCGGAAGCCTGTAGGCAGGAGCGTGTGCGCGTACACCCACCCACCCAGTTGGCAGGGAAAAGAATTCGATCAAATCAAGCCATAGGAGAATTTAAATTAAAAGGCAGACAAAACATCAGTTGAAGACGGTGCAATGTAGGGTTATATTAAATAAATAAATACAATTAAAATAAATATTCTTGCCCTGCTTTGGGTGCCAAGAGAGAGAAACAGGCTATATGACCAGATGAAAATAAGTTTGATGTCTTTATGTTGTTGGCCCCAACAGTCTGTAACAGACTGAAGACAAATAGATAAATATCCCTACGGTAGTCATGATACATCAAGGGAGAAATCTCCTGCAAGTGAACAAAGAGTAGCGGAGAACAAAGAGGTTCCGTGTACAGAGACAAGCATGTTTTCCATGTTGTGATACTGTTTATGCGAATCTAACACTTCCTGCAGCTGCTTCAAAGTAAAATCTTCCACAGACTCGGCGGTTGTAGTCGAACACAAGTGAACTATTTAAGTGGAGACACATTTGGATTTCCCGGCTTCGCTAATTAGAAAAGACAGCCAAAAGCAGCGAGTCCTCATCCAGACTTCAAAACAACCCATCAGAAACTTATGGGTCATGTCACAGGCGCTACATGTTTTTCCTCAGTCTACTGTGTGGTTGAGGGGCTTTAAGTGCTTATTGCAGCTTACACATTTACAAAGTTAGGTACTGCTCCAGAGAAAATCCTGAATTAGCCCAGTGCTTTGTGTAAATTTTGGTCTGTCTAATCTCTCTCATCAGCTCTTCTCTGTGAGTCATCAGTGAAAAGAAAGCAAAACTCACATGGCACTGGTGCTTTGGGGTAATATTGCCATGCTCTCCTGCAACCATTGTAGCTCACTGACATATCAATGCAATTAGAATCATGGCTGTGTCCCAGTGAAGGTCAGCTAGCACCACTCAGACCAACGCAGGGAGAGAAACAGCAAGACAGTGAGGGAGCGAGGGAGGGAGTCAGAGAGGAAACAAATTAAGTGACAGGGCAGCACGGCTGAGTTTAGCTCAGCCTCTGTCCAGGGGCCTCTTCCTCTAACTCTCACACAGGCCTGGCAATTAAAAATACATGCATCAATGGTCTACGCAACTCTCTGAAGAACATATAATAATATATTTACACAAGCCAAACACATGTAAAATGGACGCAGCCTTTGAGTGCAGTGTGCGCAGCCAAATGCATGACTATTTCATATTCCTCGTGCACTTAGAACTGATGGCCAGCCAGCCTCGTTCCATTCAATGAACCTCTAATCAATGCAGGAGACAAATGATGTGGCGAAATAAGAGGTTGTACACATCACGGCGCAGGGGGGACGCATTAACCCAATCACCTCCAAAGGTATGGATCTGCCCAAAGAAAGCTGTGGTTCATCACACGCCCTGAGTCCTTCTGCGAGACAGACATCAGGAGGACAAGGACAGCGGCGTTGAAGAGGCTGGACCACATTGATTTCAATCAATAGAGGGCCGAACAGAGGTGAGAGCCCTTTATAGATGAGGAAGCACATTTAACTAGTGGAGCTCCGATTTGTATCCAGCTGTTAGCAGAAACCCAGGGGATAACATCCAGGCTGAGTGGGACCTGTAGCAGTGACCTCAGTGTGTGTGTGTGTGTGTGCAGGCAATAAATGATTATTTTAGTAATCTTCCAAGAGTGTACAAAAATCCCATCACTGATATAGCACATGTGTGTAATATCTGTGCATGTATTGATGGTTTAGCACAAAAGCATTCTCAACTGATCTGGCCTGAGGGAGAGTGCACTGCTTTACTGTAAGTGTGTCATCCATCTCATTCCTCCTGAGAGCTCCCACGGGGCCCATAGCAATCCATGCTCCAGACATGTTCTACGTCCTGTCCAAAGACTCGGTGGCTGAGTGGACAATGGAATGGGTTAATATTGTAAATGGCTGACGGAGGAAAGGAGGAGAGCTGCCAAAGAGGTTGAAAGTTTTGACTATGTTTCCTGGAGGCTTGAAATAAAAATGTGCCATACAAGTGTGACATACATGACTGCATCAACAATCAGGGAACTGCAAAAAGTCCTGCTGACAAAGTACTTGCTTTACGCACAAATAAATTGTTTTGCTAGTTCAGTGCTCGTGTTAGCCTTGACCTACAGAAAGATGTGGAGCACATGTGGTACAGGAGGTGTCGGGGTAATTTGCTTCTTTGTACACGGTCATGCTTAAAATCCACATTCACAGCTTTCTTGTAGATAAAAACCTTGAAAGAAATCAAAGTAAAGACACACGTCTTGGCACACACACACACGCACGCACGCACGGGGTGTCACGATTCACCAGCTGAAATCGATGTGCCGGGCTTAATGTCTAAGATACAGCTGCATCGATTCAAACTGCTTGAATCAGGGCAGAGCTGGGAGGGAATCACAGCTGAATCAATAGGCATTTCTGTATCAGAAAAGCCTGATATGACAGGTATACCTGTTTTTTTTTTTTTAAAGCAGCTAATAATGTCTTTTACTCTGCGTGTTTCCCTCGCTTGTACCTGCCAGTCTTGTCAGCTCAGTGAGAGTTCAGATCATGTGTTGACCACCCCTTGCTCAAAAGAGGATGAGGGGGGAAAAACAACACTGTGCTCTGCTGCTGCCCTAGGTGATATTTATTTTGTCTGGGATTTTTGGTCAAACAGAATCCCGAGAAAGACACATGTTGGATATTTATGATTAAGTTATAAAACCTGATTTAACTGTGACAAAATGCAGAACTTCTCATGAGCTAACCAGGTCACATAACCATGACACATTTACTGCTTTACTTTACCTGCAACAAAACAGGATATCAAAACCCTACTCCAATTATAAAATAGTTCTGTATGGTTGACTGATTACTGAAGTCAATGCTTACAGAAACATGGCAGCAAAGCCTTATTAATAAGCAGTTATCAGGCTGAAGGATGAGTTGATATTCCTCTTTTTATTTTTCACAACTGACATGTGGGATTCCAAAAATATTCTATCTCAAATCTATCATCTTACTGCACATTCTACTCTTAAATATGTGTGAGTGAAAACATTCAATTTGCAACTTGGAGAAAACCACAAGTATAATATGGAACTGTAAGTGGCATCATACAGCTACAGGTATGAATTGGATTAGGTTGAATTGTTGCCTTTTGTAAGTGAATATGAAATATTTCACTCTTTATCTAGATGTGTATTCAACGACTGTCAGAGCTGGAGATACACATCCGTATTATAGACTCGCACAGTTGTGCCATTTGTTCGGCACAATCAGATGTACAAAATAACACCTAGACGTGTGTTTGTTTTCTTTAATCAGCCAATGAAGAGAACAATGGCTCAGTGTGAGACATCTGAGCATACAGGAGCGCCTGCGGCACAATCCTACTTGTAATTATCACAACACCAATCAGCAAACACACACAAGACAAACACAGGAACAAAGAAGAAATTGAGGGGGAAACAAGCAAGTAAATAACTTCAGAAAAAAGACAATGCACCATGACAGCGCGTAACACCCTCTGCGTGCGAACAATCAGGGAAGCTTTGGTGCTGCTGTCTGTTGCTCGCATTGATCACACAGGAGATATAAAGCAGGGGGCGAGGGCAGGGCTACGCAGACACGCGTGTGTTCGTCTCCTTACTGCTTGGGAAAGTTAGTTAAATGACAGTTACTTTTAGTGATAGCTGCCTCATTATGTTTTAGCAGAACGGAGTAGTCGAGCTAGGGAGCGCACTTGAATAATCACAAAAAATTACATATCGTATTCTAACAACACCGACAACAACAAACTCAGAAAAACATAACCCTCTATACACCCACTGAACAAAACAAAAAAAAATCCTACCTATCAAAAAAAGCCTGTTTTATTAGTATGGCGAGAAATGTGTTTTGCATAAGTAAAGGCACAAACAAATAATGACTAGTGCAACTGGTATATGAGGGCACAGGACGAGGGAGGTGTGAAGCGAGGTATTTATTACTGAAACACCAGCCCAGCCTGAGAGATCTGCCTTGGTAAAAACAACGTGCCACATTAATAAATGGAACGACAGACCCCAGCGGAAGCAATTATGCAAAAATGCAGAGGAATTCAACTGGTTACACTTCGGCTTTCAGATGGAGAGAGAGCGAGTTTTCCATAAGTTCTAACCAGCCACAGGTGCTTATAGGGAGAAAAATCTAGTTGGTGCAAATGTGACTGATCACTGGTTGTAATAAAGACTTATTCATAGCTAAATGCATCAAATTTAAATACTTGCCAGTGAGGTTCAGCTTTACTGTACAGTTTTTCACCCTTCTCCACAGAAATCACTACACAGCACTGATCAACTCATTTAATTGTGTGGTGGATAACACGTTCATTCAGTTGAGACAATTACTTCATCAGGACTTTGCTGATCTCTGCCTTCCAAACGAGATGAGGCGGTGAAGCTCCACCATCGATCGCAAACCTGTGAATATACGGCCTTTCTTCTGAGGAGCCTGTTTGTCTGCAGGTTAATTGAAACGTATCAATCCATTCTCTGACACCACTCATCCACTGCATTACAGAAAACTGATCTTCTGACGGCAAGGTCATGGCAATTGACGATGCCGCCCACACATGCAAATGCAATAAACAGAAGACACGGCATTCAAGAGTTAAAGATATGAAGAGACAGCGGAGAGGGAGGACACTAGGGAACGGCGAAAGCCAGGACAAAATATAGGCAAAACCTGGCCTGAGCTAATACATCCATGACTACAATTACAGCAGTCACTTCAGTGATGCTAGGCCATAGCTCTGGGCATGCACAAATCAGATTTTGTTTGCACTGATTTCATATCTGCCAAACCACTTGGTGAGGAGGCCAAGCTTACATTGTTATTGGAATTGCTTGAGTCTGGACACAATCAGACATCTCTAAACCCAGAAGGAAGATAACAGGAGAAGAAGCAGCTAACATATCCGGCAAGATCCTGTGGTATTATCCGGTGGTGTCCGGCGCGCGCACCTTTAGCACGGGTCTGCAACAATAATCTTGTTCAGCCACTGTCGACGGATGGTGATGAAAAAGAAGTTTGACACACTTTGTCTAATGGTGTCAAATTCACCGGAATGTCAAAGTGTTTGATAAGAAATAAGAAAGAAAGGTGCTTTTTTTGTCAACAGACATTAAATACAATGACACTTTTTTTTTTTTTTTGGCTGGACCATGTTTTCTCAGGGGCATCATCTTAAAATACACAATGTGAGATAGGCAGGGTCAGAGAGATGTGCACGTTGGAAAATGCAGCATTTATGAATGTTTTAATGTAGTTACTTATTAACGCTTATGTGTGTTACTTATTATGCATTCAGCCACAGAACGTCCTAAGACACAAAGCTCATCTGCTGTAGAGCTTATGGTTTAGTGGGAAACAAAACATGGCTGCCCTTTAGTCACTGCACAAATAATTACATGTATAAATATCTAAAAGTGCATGCTATATCCACGGGCAAAGATTAACAGTTTAGTTAGCTAACTACTAGCTTCACTTCTATTCATACCGTACATTATCTCCTGTGAGATTGTGTACCAGCATGTATTAAATGCAAATGTATTTGATTTTACATGACGATACATGATACACTGAATGGTTTGTTCTCAAGAGAGAGGAAAAGTTGCATTGGATATAGTTATTATAAGGCCAAGTTATAGTGAATTTGACTTTTCAATGCAGATGCTGCTAATTTACAAATGTCACTGTGCGTAAAGGACAAAATAGCAGGAGATTATGAAAAGATTTAAGCACCTACATGTTTTTTGACAACAGAGCATCACTGAATACAATGTTGCAGGTTTTATAAATCATCTCTGTTTCTCCCTACAAATTTCTACTCCTGAATGGAACTGGGGGTTGTGGTCACCGAGGTCTGACCAGAATACTCAGCCGAGGTATACAACCAGGCACACACAGCCTGACGTACAGGTATATATACCTGGAACAGAACCACTGCAATCAACACAGACACCTACTGGAACAGGCTGCTGTGTGGTGCTGGATGTGGACTACTAATGGTTCATTGCCACAGGTGGGTGGAAGAGAAGAAAAAGAGAGCTGATCTGTGTGGAGCTCATGTTTTCTACGCAGCATGTACACAGTCACTGCTGTGAATAAAACACAGAGGATACAGAGAAAGAAGAAAACAAAGTCAAAGAAACAGGAAAGCTACGGGAAGGAATTATCTGTTTTTCTCTTAAACCGCCGACACGGACCTCCTGACACGCAGGAGAGGGGTGCCGGCACGGCTAATGCCACTTGATCGCACATTGCACACGTGAATGTAATGATGCGTTAATTTTTGCACGCGTTCACGCACATACTTCCTACTACATACATTTTTTTTCCCCCTGCTCACCATAGCAACAGGAACAAGACACCTAGCGCCTAGTACACAAGCTCCACAAGCTTATGAATCCTTTATACCCAACTACCTGGATCTCATTATAAGCTGATTAGATGGCCTGTTTGAGAACAGCTGTACACATGCAGTATTAGCAAAATGGCCCCAAGACACAGACAAGCATACACAGACACACATCATGCTAATGTCTCCTCCTCTGTGGCTCCCGTGTCAAACTACTGGTGGCATTTCATACAGGAGGACTGTGACGAATCCTGACAACCTCTCCCTTGTTACTCCTCCCTCCTCTACTCACCCACTTTCTCTCATGCTAAGATGTTTCAGTAGCAAACGGACAAAGCACCTCTGTGGCAGGGGCTTTGGCATTTGTATATACTGGGAACAAGGGGCAGAACATGAAGAATTCATCTGTCACTGGAGTGCAGGCAGGTAGATGGGAAGCAAGGAACTGTTTGCAGGACTGTGCAATTCATTGTTCTATAGCAACACTGCAATTTGGGTTAAATTTCAAATTCACAAGAGCTGTGATTTTAACTACATTACGAACAATATGTTAAGAGGTGGATGTTTGAGCCAGGCACTGCTGATACCTCTGTTTCAAGTAACCTGCAAATCGAATGTGATTCATCAACCAGCTCTAACTGGTGACAGGAGGAAGGAAGACATGCAGCATAGTAGAGGAATACATGACATTGCAGGGTACAGAAAGACACAATGAGGATAAAGTGAACAAGCAAAAAAGGGAAAGCAGGGTTGTATGGAAGATGGAAACAGATGACTGGAAGAGGAAAGGAGGAGGAAAAGGTGCAGAGCCAGAAAAGGCACCGGGAAGGAGAAAAGGAGAGTGGGATTTATTTTCACCTGTCAGCAGCACTTAAGGCCATAAACACATACAAAGCTTCTGCCTTCAGGGTATTGGGACAATATTGGTCGGTGTGTGTTTGTGTGTGATGGATGATTCTTCACATTTATGTAGTTTGTCATCAGGATGTCGACCATGTCAGGACCCGGGATGACTCTAATCCTCCTTGAGAAATCACAAACTTGTGGCCACCAGTACATTGCTTGTCACTGTAACATTGGTGCAAAGGTAACTCTTTCTGGTGGCGGCACAGGCACCTTTCCCCACACAGCTGAAGTCAGCGGTCAGTATCATAACAACGATTTCAAACTGCTCTTTGAACAACCTGGCCAAATCAGATTATTGTTCAGGAAAGATCCAGCAAATCATAGCACCACTTTTCCTCTAACTGAAAGTGTTGGTCCTTGATATTCTCATGAAGACATCATAAGGGCGTTTCCGAATAATAAACATCTCTTATCACACTATTGCAACATCTTGAATGAAAGGAAAATATAGAAGATGATGCAAGCCCAGTTAAAAGCCAGTGATAAAGACAACTGAGACTGAAAGGTAAAAGCGAACTTTTTTATCCAACTGTGGATCAAAGGAAGCGCAGGGGGGAAAAAAACATGGCAAAATGACTGAATTCATCCCCTTTATAAAATGAAGGCTCTGTGTCCTAACTTTGCTTAGGCTTATTAAATACCAACAGTCAAATATACTGCGTGTGTGGATAGCGGCCGAGACATAAAAAGAAGGTGATGACTTTACGTGATGCCGGAGCCTCCAGGGTCTCCTGTTATTCTCTTGTACTTCTTCTGGACTCTACACAAAAATGGCCACTAACATTTGAAAACTGCAACGTGGTCTTCCCTTCACAGTGTGGCCAATTAAGGGTAGCAGGGAAACATGAGAGTCTCTGTCAAGAGAGCTGTAACTGTGTGTGTGTGTGTGTGAGAGAGAGAGAGAGTAAGAGAGAGAGAGAGAATCTGACGACCACAAACACGGTTGAGAAAATGAAACTGAAACCTCAGGTGTTTTATATCATTTATCATCTGCAGTTGCAAGTAAAACATGCGTTTATGCAGTTTCTAATAAACAATATGCAAATCCTGAGTCAGTTTGGAGTCACTCGGATCGGAATGAGTGCTGCTGTTAATCAGTAATACATTAAGACTCCATATCTACATCAGAAAATAACTTTTTTTTTCTTTCACATTACTACCTTGACCGTCAAACCTTAACAGTAACAAAAAAAGATACTGTAGGGTGTATTCTAGAAACGCAAGGGGTACTCATGGAAGTGGTATAACAGGACTACAACCAAGGATTATTTTCATTATTGATTAAGATGCAGATTAGTTTTTTAAATTTGCCTATAAAGGTCAGACAACAGTGAAAGGTGCTCAAAGCGATTCGATTTACAGTGATACAAAACAAAGAAAAGCAGCAAATCCTGTATTTAAGAAGCTGGAACCAGAGAAAACCTGCTCCAATAAAAGGTGTTTTATTTTATTTTGTTCGTCACCCTGCTGATCGAATGTGTGTTAAATGGTGTAATGTATAATGTACTGTATGTCCATTGATAATTCTGGTGTTGCAGCAAGCCTGTGTGTGGGCAGCTGCCTGCATGTCTGACTGATTAACTGAGTGACCCAAACAGAAGGAGAAAACACTGCAAAAGGGGGAGAGAGAGAGCGAGGAAGAAAGAGCGAGAGAGCAATGCCTCAGATGCATGCATATAGCCTGCCAGTTTGGCTCTCGCGGACAGTGACCTTGTTTGCATGATTAGTAGAACCACTGGGGCGTGATTGGCCCTGTTACATTATTCTCCCTCTCTTCTCTTCCTTCCTGTCATCTCTTATTTATCAATCTAACTCTCCTTCACTCCCCCTTCCCTCCTTTCGCCTTTATGTTTGAAAGTGCTTTGACCAACAGTTCAATTTATTTAGTAACATATGAAAACTTGGCTTTTTTTTTTTTTTTAACTAAATGTGTTTCCATTGCTCCGTAATTCAATCCAGGAAAGGAGTCTTGATAGTGTTTTAGACATTCTGGAGATCGTGACAGAAAAAGTGTTCTGACAGGCAAAGCCTTCAGTTGCGTAACTTGTCCTTTTTCAGGTGGTAAAATGTCTATGAAAAGCATAGAGACGAAGAAAGGTGACAGCACAGTGATGAAATAAAAAAATGTTAAACTAGTCTGCCTGTGTACCGGGAAAAAGGAAAATGAAAGCACGATGCTGCATTAATGTGGATTTAAGCAGACGGCAGAGGGCAGACATACAACACCTTTTGGGTGGCGCAAAAAAACAAACAAACAAAAAACAAAAATATATATATGATATATGACATTAAAGCATTTTGTGTCTATTATTTCATGTATTTATTCTAGTAATGCATGCAGCTATAAAATTCAGCTTTCTCTTAACATTCTATTTCAGACTTGAATTTCCAAGACATTAATTCATTTCATTTTAATTCATTTATTCAGCTCTGACCATTTAACAACCATTTAACTTTGTCGCCTACTTCCTCATGACAGAAGCACAAAAATCAAGGAAAAATGACCAAATCAACAAAATCAATCAGCGAAACCCTTCACTTCTAAAACACTTCTGGTGGGTATGACGCCACGTGGAGGACAGAACAAAACCATGTCACAGACACAATGACACAGAGCCGCGTGCGGTGGAATCGAGGCGTTAGTGGCCTGAGTTTCTGCCAGTAAACTGTGCCAAAGAGCGCAGAGCTGACAAAACACAAGTTAACAGTGTCAGAAAAGGGTTAAAGCTCACGAACACACAGAAGAGAGGGAGAGAGCTGTGAACCGACTCCTCTGTCTCTGCAATCTACCATCTCAGCCTTAACGTAGATAATTGCTTTTTTTGTGAAATTATTAAATTGTGACTCTCAGACGTTTGACTTCTTCTCATAACTACAGTATTATCTCACAGTGTCACACTTTACTCTCAAAATATAACATAACTTTTTCAACAATTCTTTCTTATTCTCATTTTCTGGAAATTAAAACTTTGCTCTTATAATTATGCAACTTAAAATATTATGACTTCACTCTAGAGACTTCTCTGTAGTGTTTTGCTTTTCAACAGTGGCCCTAACATTCAATAATGTCTTCCACTATGTGAGGGATAATTACTTGACTGAACAGAAGGTTAGAAAGAAAACCTATTTAAGTAAATAGAACATTTGTTCTCCGTCATTGTATATTGACTTTTTTATGTTCTGAAAAGTGCAGACATCCTGGAATTGAAATGGAACAGCTCTGACCCCGAGGTAATGATTTGAGATGGGCTGACATAGAGACAGAGTCAGGTGAAGACATTTGAATGACAGGGGCAAAATGGTGCTTGACGGCCAACCAGTTAGGGAGTGGTTTCAGCTGTCATCTCTGTCAACATGGGAATAGGAGTGGGATGGAGGGAAAACTGTGTGTGAGAGAGAGAGTGTGTGTGTGTGTGTGTGTGAAAGAGAAGAGATACAGAGGGTGAGAGTGAGAGAGAGGAATTGCTGATGCATTCATGAAAAAAAAATCATGAAACGCATCAATGCTGTAGTGAACAACAACAGTGCGGAGTGTTCCTGAGCCAACAATGTACATCATCAGAATTTGGTGGAGGCGGAAAAAGGCTGTGAAATACATCATCCTATGAGATAACAAGAGGTTGATGCAATTTAGATGGACAGCGGAGTTCGGTGGAAGCATTGAAGGGAAGAAACAATTGTTTGTTGTAAAATGTGTGCTTGCGAGTGTGTTGCGGACACGGTGCGAAGAGGCCAGCACGCTCTACTGTCACGTTGGCCTCGGCCCAACTCTTTTCTTTCCTCAACCATGAGGGGGACAGTTTGCACAGTATGTCCAACAATCAACACATTCACACATGAAAATATTCAAATACATGACACACAACAGTGAACCCTTGCATTGCACTGCTTTGTTACGATAAAAAAAAAAAAAAAAAATAGACGTGATACTGTATTTTTCTAAACAAAATAACAGACTACAATCTCATTTAATGATGCAGTAAGAGATGTTAGTCACGAAGTGGGCTGAGTGGAATAGGGTGAAAAAGACACAGCAATGTGTCAGACTTTGAAGTGAAAAGTGGCCAGGGCTAATGAACACGGCTGAATGTGTCTTATTCATTTGATGACACTTGAGGTAGGACGGGGTGCACAGTGTGATGCATTATAATTAAAATAGAGAAAAGCTACTCTCAAGCTTTAAAGCTGGGAATTGATTGCCAATACTTTTTTTTTCTGTACTGGCCAGAATGTGTTCCCCAGCACAGATTATCAAAACTTTCAGGCACCGAAAGATGGCAATGAATGCTCGGCCTGATACTTAGTCTTGTTTACTTGATGTTTGATTAAGGTTTTTTTTTTTTTTTTTTACTTCAATCATAATTTTTGTTGATTTAAGGCCGTAATTAATTAGGTGAAGCTCTTGCACGGATGCAGTAGGTGAAGACAAAATTAGACACATGCATTTAAAACATTTGGCTTATTCTGATGAACAGAAAAAAATGGTTTAGCAAAAAAAAAAAAAAAACAGTAATATTTCTCAAAGTTAGGCACAAAAAACTACTGCTTTGGTAATGGTGGCAAACACTCAGGTATTGTAACTGATCATTTCGCACAACACAACAAGTCCAAATGAAACTGATACTGATGAACCTACAGAGAATTATCACCTGCATCTGCAGCTCGTCTCAGCTTCGCGGAGCCACATACAGCTCATTGTTCAGCTGTCTGGCTGCAAGTTTACTGTTTTGGTTCCCTCATGCTCCGCTCTCATAGCGTTGTTTGCGGGCAGCTGTTTCCACTGGAAAAGCTCCCACTGTACGCCACACAGCAGACAGACACAGTTAGCAACTAGCTTGTGAACGTAGTGGAGCACTTAACAACAAACGAGTGGGATATTTCCCTCAGGAGTTGGCAGAGACCACAAAGAGACCTAAAAGAGAGTGAGTGTTGGTCTTACATTTGCCAGGTGGCAGAAACATAAATCTAAATGAATGACAAAGTTGCTCTGTGGCTGCTGGATGTATAAATAAGCTACTGTTTGCAAACAAATTCTCCATCACAACCTCTTTCTGCTGCCCCCAAGAGGCCAAAAAATAGTTTTGCATGTTAACCTTAGAGCAGTGTGTTATGATTTGACAATTGTATCATGATGCAATATGATAAGAGTGACAGATGACAAAGGATAATACTGAATAATCACCAGGGCCTGGAAATCCACCTGGCACCACCTAGAAGACAGCCGTGCCTGTCATTATATAGACAGACTGTTTACTATAAAGTATGTTTTTGTGGTCAAGACAATGACACACTGCAGAAATGAGGGGATGAATTATCATGTGACTTTGATGTCCGGCCTTTCCCTGGAAGGCAAGCACAGATTTCCCTCTCACACACACACACCAGATGTCCACCACAGCCTACTAATAACCACTAAGAAACCTTTGGACGCTTTCCATATGGAAGCAAGGAGGTGCATAGAAACATTATTAGATGATTTCACAACCCTGCTGTTAATCTCATCGCTGTATTTTCTCTGTGTCACTTCGCTCTCGGCCAGCGACTCAACCTCCGTCTCCACGGTCTCTCTTAGCAGGTGAATGATTTCTAAGATTTCAAACTCTCTGCTCTTTGGTGTCCAATAATTGTTCTTAGCACATGTCCTAAATATCAACATGTGGTTACACATTTCAATTGGAATTAATGTATGATACTTAAAAGTTGCACACACATTGAAAATTGTTAATTAATTTTTAATGAGGATTCATGGCTGCATAAGAAGTTATGAAAAAAACGGAGAGGAAATATTTAAGATTCTGCACTACTTTTAGGCTGGCAATTAAATTTAAGCATGTGTGGCATCGTCCAACTGAGCTGCTTTGTGTAGAAGTCAGATTTCCTTGAGTTGGATCTCTTCTATTGAAGTATGTGCTCAGCTGACACTTTGATCTACTCATCAGACGCCCGTTCAAGTAGCTCAACTTGCTTCCAATGTTCACCTGTTATGAATATGGCTGTGCCTCAAATTTCCAGATCATTGCTGACTAAGTAGTATTGTGATAGTGGAAATTCACACACATTGTATATACAGTATATACACATGCACACGCGCACACACACATTCACTCACACACGGGTAGCCCTGTGTCCAGACAGCTAGCGGTGTGCCAAATGTTTAATGAACATCGGCTGGCAGACTATCATAAGCAAACTCTGGCCCACACCACTGTTTGATGATTAGCTACAACCCACTGGGAGACACACACACAAATACACACTTGGCTGTATCAATGGCTGTATAGAAACGAGGCAGCGCATTCAGTATGTGCAGAGCTAATAATGGGTGTATTCCCAAAACGCAGTGGTGAATAAAAGACATTTGTCCATTTCTCTGTTTCTCTAATTTTCTTTTTAACTAACCTTGTTACATTTCTTTCTTTTGCCTCTTAACATCTGTTTCTCCTTTCTCATTATTGTTGTCGCTCACATCTCAATTTTTCTCTTTCAATTTTTCATCATATTTCCTGTCTTTCTAGCTCTGAAGACTGGCTCCCCACTCTATTGTCATTATTTTTTGTGACAGACAGCTACTAGTCAACTGTGACAGCCAAACAAAGAGGCTTTATTTTTTCAGCAAAGAAAAAGTAATCTCTTTTGCAGTTAGAAATAATAACATGAAAAGGGGGCTCTCACATACAAACTGGGCTGCAATGCAAGTTGCATTTAAGTCCTTGATTTGTAATTCATATTAACACTGAGTCAACTTCACAGGTCATGCACAATCACGTCTTAATATTAATTTAGTAAACTGTAGTTCAGACAAGGCTCCACAGCCATGCTTGGACTTTTGTGAGGCTAGTTGCTAATGTCAGCATGCTAACGCCCTCATTATGACAACACTAACGCACTGATATTAAGCAGCTATGATGTCAACCATGTTCACTAACTTAGTTTAACTAGCACATTTGCTTACTAGCACTAATCACAAACTATAGTTGAGAAAGATGGGAATGTCATTGTTTCTGCAGGTATTTGATCATTAACCAAAGTGTTGGACAAAACTCAAGCATTGACCTGATGATGAGCAAAAGGAAAAGTCAGCAAACCTTTTACAATTCTGCACCGAATTTCATTGAGATCCATCTTGTGTTGTCGAGACATTTCACTCAAAAACACAAACTCATGATCAACAAAGTCATTAGGGTTCATCCTCTGGGCCCCAGGAATATGTGTGTTAAATTTCATGGCAATCCAATCATAGATATTTCCATCTGGACCAAACAACCGAGCAACAGAGCCACTGACAGAAAGGCGAACAAACCAACCAACTGACATTGCCGTCCCAAGAGTCAAACCACAAGCATGTCTTGATCTAATGTAAATATAACATGGCATGAACACAAATCTAACATAAGGCTCTACACCACCTACAAGGTGCGACAAAGTGCTGCAGGTGAATACAAATACGTGCATTTTAGCAAAAAGTAGCTAAAACTAGTTCTATCTTGAACGCAATTGCTACAAAAACAAAAATAAAATATACAAATTTGCATATTGCACTTTACTAATATATCCAAGTGGTGAAGCTTAAAAGACTTTTAAATAGAAAAAGAAAACATGTAACAGGTATTCATTACAACATGCAGTAGAAGAAATGTGCTTTATGTTGCATCAGTTTGCAAAGGATGCAAATTAAAGCGAGATGTGTGTGAAACACTCAGATGAGATGATAACCTTTGCAGCGTGAAAATAATTCCCACAGCTACAGTTTGAATTCATTCAGTTTTCCATTGTGCATCAGTGTTGTCTATTGGAGACACTTTGATATAAACATGATGAGGATTTTTGACAGCGTGCCCTCGTCATTTTTGAACAGTGTGCTGAATGATTTCACCCTGGTTTCAAAATAAAATAAAATAAAAAGGTACACCAAACAGCTCTGTGGCTGTGTTACATATAAAGATAGGTAAATGATGAAATACGCTGCAAAATATCTTGAATACACGCTTGCTGGGTTTTTCTGATTTATACTTGTGCTTGACTGTGACTTATTTATTTAAAACTGTGCAAAGCCTCCCTGGTATTTTAGCACAGGAATCTTGGGGGGGAGAAACATGGTTGACAATTTGAGAAACAAAGACTTGAGGAGTTTGACAGCTGGGCAGAACAGATATTGCATTTGATAGATGTGGTGTGAATGGGGAGAGATGAGGTGGTTAAGAATCTTTATGAACAGATATGTGCATATGGCAAGAGGTAAGATTCTGGCATTGGAAGCGTTGTGGTTTCTGTTTGAAGTCTGAGTAGTATCGACCAATCACGTTTGAGAGGGCTTTGGTTGCATGCAGGTAAACAGTCTGTGTGGAGAGCAAAAGAGGTGGAGCACATTGGCCAAAATGCAGTCTCAGAATCCATCAGCTATCATCTGATGACAATTTATCATTATTGTTTTATCAGTCTTTTTAAAAAAAAATTCCACTCATATTCAGATATCCGCTTAAAGAGATTAACCAAAAGTCAAGTTGCTAATCGGACTGCAAACAATGACCAGCACATGGAAGAGGAAGTTTTGGCCTGGACATCTGCTATCAGGACATCCACTGCGATACCAGTGACCCTGAAACATTGGCTGTTGCTCCCAGTGTGTAAATTGTCGTCAGACGAAAACTGATGGGTTCTGAGAATGAGTGGTTAGAGACTTAGTTGACTAAACTGTAGCAGCATGATGCCCTGAATTATTCAACGTAAGCAGAGCTCTGTGGAGCTCCTTGTGTTTCAGATAAGAACTGTAATAGATTAACTTTATATTAACCAGTGTTTTCATTCGCAACAAAATCAGGGCCAGGATAAACTTATCACGCTTTACACAGCAGTAAAGTCTTAACTTCATTTGGACTTTCTAATGCTGCCATCACTCACCATTATTGTTTCTTAAAATCTTCTACAGCTTTTTTCCCCCCTTTTCTTTCTCTCACACACACACACACACACATTTGTATCATTATTGCTGTAGGGACCCTCCCAACCATAACTTTAACCTAACCTAAGCTGAGTCCTAAAACCAGGTCCCCACAGTGACAGGAAGTCCCCGTAGGTTGGTGTGCAGTCAGGTTAAAGTCCCCACCGGGATACAAAAACACACACACTCACACTTCTGTGAAATAAAATCTCAACACTAGCCACAGAAAATATCTGGGCTCAGCATTAGGGATCAAGCAGTCTTGAGAGTAAAACACAGACGGCAACTAGACACCACAGGAAAAGCCACATTCTCTTGACATCATCCTCACTCCTTGAAGTGAACCTCTGCTAAAACATATTTTGGTTGAAATCTATTCGTCTCTTAGTTGTACTGCACCAGTTTCTATTGTTTATGGGTACATTTTTCCGCGTCTGAGTTTCAGATCCTGCATGTGTTAAAACATAGAAATCAGATCATGCAAGTGTGAGAGAACACATTTTAACGACTGAATCAATTGTTGCGGACTTTCAAATCTCAATTTGAACTTCAAAATCCCCCTTTCACTTTTCAAATCAAACCTTAATGGTTGAGTGTGGATCTCTTTGTGATTCCTGCCCAAAGTTACACGCTAAAGCTAAACTTATATAACAATAAACTTTCTTACAGTAGAGATGAAAGGCACAATCTTTTAATCATTTTACCCTTGAAAATGTAGGGGGAAAATCTAAAAAAAAAAAAAAAAAAGTACATGGAGAAATACTGAATGTCAGTGCGGGTATTCAAGTTGTTTCAACATACTTTCAAAGAAGTTGGGGCTGATCTAATAGATACCTTGTACTATGGCTGAAGTCTATATGAAACAGAGATTCTCAGATCACACAGCCATAATAATCACTTTGCTCTCTCCACTTTAGCATTTGAGAGTGGCTATGAACTAATCAATGGTGTGATCAAGCAAATTAAATATAGTGATTTCCATCTACAAGTCTAAAAAGTACTGCAAATGCATGTTTACTCAGCAAAACTTCCTTCCTCGATAAACATGATAAAAATAAACCACTTGTCTTATGTACTTTGCTGGAACTGAAGCTAGGACATCACCAGCATACGATCCTGATACTTGAGCCACAGTTTTTCTTTGTGGCATATAAAAGAGATGTTCCTCTTTCATGTATGATGGATGCTATAGTATGCAAGACATTTCTCTCTGACACTCTCTCTCCCTCTCTCCATTTAATGAGCCCTCATGAGAGGCTGTTGTCGCCGGGCCCACACATTGTTACTCAAACTATGCATATGCATGTGTGAACGCAGACATGTATTGCATACTAGCAATCACGTTAAGAAATGAAATGTGAATAAAAATAGCCTTAGACAGGATTCCCACACATGTTCATGGACAAAATTTTCCATGACTTTTCAAGGATCCACAATAAAAATTTCCATGACCATTCACAACCTATAAGTACAAAAAACGATATTATAGAAGCCTGTTTGTATACTTGTATACTTTACTCCATATGTTGATTATTGTATGAAAATTAAACAGCAAACATTTTTCACTCTCTAATGTGTATGTTCATATTAAGTTCACATACTTCAAAGTGCAGGCACAGTCAATAAATTACCCCTTATCAAAACAGTTAAGCACTTATATCAGTCTGGTTCTGGTCTACAAGCATGAGGCAAAACAGAATTGACACAAACACACACACACGCACACACACACAATATGCCTTTACATTAAGTAAGTGCATGTGTTTTGCATTTAATGTCTTGAGAACACATAGAATATTAAAACAGCAGTTTTCAGATCTAAACATTGCTGCTATTTGCATATATACATGTACCATGAAAAGAGCACAGTGTCTCTAGAGCTGCAGCTCAAGCAGCAGTAAGCACATGCCAACTATTGACAAGAAAGAAACAACAGCAACAGTAGACCTGCAGATGCAGATGTGTTGCCGACTACAGGCAAGTGGAGAAATAGCTTCAGCAGTTTGAAAAACGAAGCCACCTGTAGGCAAAGAGCGTCACAGCTGCTTTGTGTCACCTGATTTGTCTGGTGCAAAGAAATAAGAAACTCGATTTAGACTAGACTACACTGGAAAGTACACTCAGCCTTTGGTGCTGAAAATCTGAATTATAAATCTGTTGGTGACACAATTAGCATACTGACATACATGTCTGAAGAAGTGACTGACAAATCCAAAGTCATATAGGTTTAGAAAGTGGAATTAATGAATTACCAAAATCTTAAAATTCTAATGGTAGTATGATTTTCTGACAAAGTCAGTAGAAAGATTCAAGCACACGACTTCAAAAACTCTCAGCTGGAGCAAAAGGGAAAAAAAAAAAAAACACATTTATGCTGGGGCTTTACAAATCTACTTCATAAATGTACAGAGACAGCAGAGAAAAGGAGAGAGACATCAGGAAAACAACAGAAAGAACTGGAGTGGAAACGAGATGCTTCTGAGCTCAGTAGTATTTTGTTTAACATGTAACAAAGACTGCATTTATAAACTGCATTACATAATAATAGAATAATCAGAATAGAAAAATGTTGAATGCAGCTCTAACCTTTTCAGATCCAGTGGAGTCCTGGATCTGAAAGACTGTTGTCAATTTCTACTGGATATCTACTGTACTTTTTACAATCAATCACCATGTCTTATTTTCACAATTCCCTGATAGTTATCTGTACACGATTGAATGAAAGGTTTCCATTTCTTCCTCAGAACACAGCTGACAGCCTTTCACAGTTCACAGCCTTTCATGGTTCAGGTTACTTACTGCTGTTTTCCTGTGCAAGCTGTACTTTGGTGGCTAAGAACAAATAACACTAACTTCACCCTATCTTCTATCTGACAAAACAGCCTAACAAATTAGCACTCCCTAGGCAAAGACCTTTCAAATACGTCTGTAATTAAGCAGCGAGACATCATCATAAACTAACAATGGGGTGTGAATTAGGAAGGAAGGAAAAGTTAATCGTTGTGTGTAAATGCAATGTCAAGGGTTTGTAAATGGCCGATAATTAAAGGGGGGGGGGCTCTTCATTGCAAATCCTAAAATAATCAACACAGTTCAGTTACTTTGCATCAGTGGCTTTATGTTCATGGGAGTAAAAAGGTAAGACTGTCTGTATGTAATAGTATGGGTGGAAACATATTGTCGGTCACCTGTGAAATCTGCTTACTGGTGAATTCGAAATTTAGAGGTGCTCAGGCGATCTGGCGTGCTGTTGTGTTTATTACAATTACTCATGCACAACTACACCTCTGTAGATGCGGTTTGAGAGGAGAAGTCAAGGTGTCTGAATGTGGGGTGGTTGGGTTCAGTAGCAGGCGCAGCTGGAGAGGCGCCAACAAGACACCGTTCTCACCTAATTAAGCTGTATATGAAACACGTGTCACTTCCTGTTTGTTTGAGCTTCTGTGCTACCATACAGTGCTATCTCCATGACAACCAGGCCTGGCTCCGGGTTTGGAGAGCCGGTGATCCAGTAGGCTTTGTACTGACAGCGGTGGTGGAAGAGACGAGGAGGGCTTTGATTGATAAGCAAAGCTGCCTACCTCAGGCTCTACTTGGCTCTGACAGGGACAAAACAGCAGTCTGCTGTGCCTGCCACTGACATTTGTTATAAATCATTGGCAATTTCATCAGTCGAGAGTGAGAGACAGAGGAAGCCACGGAGAGAGGGGGGAGGAGAGAGTGACAAAAAAAAAGGGAAATAGACAACCTGTCTCTTAACATTGTTTATTCCATTTGTTTTTACTTTGAGCCGAGCATCTCTGTCCCTTTTGCTTTTCACTTCTTGTCTTAGTCCTCTATGCCGAACCAGAAAACTCCTATCGGCTATGCGACACAGAACGTATCACAAAGCATGAGGTCATGACAGTTTTACTCAAAGAATTGTGCCGTAACTCACCTTGAAGGGTCAGTTCACGCAAATTACAACACATTTTCCCACTTACTCCAAGTGATATCTGGCCATGCAGACAGATTCAGCTTTATCTGCTGGGATTTCATATTCTGCTGCTACACCAATGCAAAGAATGAAAGGTGACTTTGTGTGGCGTAGCTGAACTGACTCTTTGACCCTTGAGAGGTAAGATTAAGCAGAGAGAAGTACATTTCTGTTGAATGAAAACTGGTTGTTGCACTAGTTGATGTCTCTGTGTGTTAAATTAGTTGAGGCTCTAAAACAACCTTTTACTCAAGCTACAACACATCACACAAATATATATGTCCATTATTGTGACAAGTAAAGCTGAAAATACACTGTAGCTTCTGTCTCTCACCTCCCTCTAAGACTGATGAACACTACATGACAAAAGCAAGGATTTATCAGCCCTTGACAAATTGGTGAGATCACTTTCCCACCCGACATGTTCCAGCCATTTACAGTAAATGTGAGCAGGTCGGATACAAGGGGTTGAGTGCTTCATCCTGATATTTTCAAATATGTTTGAGTTTAAAGGCTCAAGAGCTGCAGCTGTTTTGTAGTATGAGATAACGACATGTTCTGAGAGTTGTGGTCAATGACAGATCCTGTAGAACAAATTTCTACAGTTTATGTTTAATCTAAAAAACAAAGTGCAACAATATAGGGGAATAATTTCTTCTATTTTATGTCAGGCTTTAGTCAAGAAATTTGTGGCGCTTGAAAATTTTCACATGTGCTTTTGCAAAACATGAACCTAGATTTCTTACATCTGAAATCCATGTCGAGAACCTTATAGTGTGGGAGCCCCATTTGGCCAGCACTGTATAGCATGAACAACATATGTTGGTGAGAACAATACAGTATGATGAGCACGGAATTGCACAGTATGCTCGAGGCTTAAAGCTATGCCTGGAGGGGTAAAAGCTAAAATGTATAATACTGCTCCCCCTCCATTTGACGAAGTAGGAAAACAGCTCGGGCGTAAGTTGTTGAAAGGGCTCCATAAAGAAATATGCTACATACACAAACAGTCTGAAAGCAGATACACCTCCACTAATGCTATTCCATCTCCATACGGCTCTCTCTCATTCTCTGCCTCCGTGCTCGAGGTGTCTATCAACCACTGCTGAAATGTTGGTCTGCTGCAGTCATTGTTTGTTGGTATTTATTTATCTCTGTTTGATTCTTCAAAGTGGATCATTTAAGCCTACTAAAGTGGATGTCAACTCCTTTACCCCCTTTCATCGGAGTACGAATCCTTCACAGTCTCGGGAACTGGGACAAAACAAAAGATAATGACTTACATCTAATAGGAAAAAAAAGATGACATAAGAATGATCCAAACCAGTCATCTAGAGTCAGTGTGAACTGTCAATGTGTGAAGTTGAATTTGCACATGAAAAGCACAGTGGTTTAACGTTAAGTGTTTCATTATTTGATTCCACTACACTGCCAGGAGAAGATCAGAGACTTTTCTCTTTGCCTGATCTATTTTGGTGCTCATCATTCTCCCCTCTCTAACACCTGAGACAGATAATTATCCACTGAAAAAGGAAAAAAATGCTACATTTAGTCATTTCTTTCCAAGCAAGATGTTTTTAAATGTGACACAGCAGAGTGACAAGCTGGAAGGCCAATGATTATAGTAATTAGATAGAAAATGACATCAAGTCATCAAGAATAGTTTCTGCTCTCGTGGCCTATTATATATTTATTTTAGAAGAAGCAGTCCTTTTGTGGTTGAACCCTTTGCAACGTTCTCTATTCAAACTTAAACACATCCACAGTTCATTTATCCACAGTGTCTTCATGCGGCTATTTTTCACAGGCGCCCATTGACTATTCTTTGCATGTTTCATGAAACGATATGGGATCATCTTTTAGTTCTGCCCGTCTCGCTCACGTACAGAGGCTTCGCATAATCACTCACCTCCCTGATAAATCATGTCCCTTCTGCTGTAGCCCAAACACCTTACATTGTCAGAGCTCAGGCTCAGCTCGCTGGAGAGGCTGATGGATGATTTACAGGCAGCCATGCCTCTTCTCTCTTAAACCTTCCTAGGTGGATAAGCCTTGTTCATTAACCCTCTCACTCTTCTGAGCCCGTGCAGGCTGGCCAGTCTTACACTTTGTCTATGTAGTAAGAAGAGAACAATAAGGACAGATGTTATCCAAGGGGCACTTTAAGTGTACGTGTGTTTGTGTGTGTGTGTGTGTGTGTGTGTGGGTGTGTGTGTTAGCAGGGCAAATGGGGTTTGGTACTATCTTCTTAAAGCTTTCCACTGTAGTCTAGTCTCAGTCTCAGAGCTGAGAAGCCGAGGCTTACTCCCGAGGACCTCATGTAAGAGCCTCCCACTCTGTCCTTCCTTCCCTTTTTTAAAATAAAAAGAAGGGTCTCTTCACAAAAGCTACATGTTTTAGAAAAGTACAACTGTGATCCTGAAATTAATGATTCTGAAACATTTTTAGGGTGTTATAATGCAGTAAAGCCAGATTTCTACTAAGGAGTTATGTCATAGCTTTGCCATGGATTGTGTTATAACTGATGTCCACCTAATCACATCGGGCTACATCGTCTGTAGAGATGCCACACAGACACCACAAAAATGGACAGCTTGGGTTGTCAGTGTCTTCTATATGTTTGCAATGCCAGTAAAAAGACAGTAAAAAGAACTAAGGCTCAGTGATCTTCTTTTCAGTAACATTAGATTATGTTTTATGATCTAGAAATAAATATTTTCACTGCAAACCTGCTTGTTGCAATTTTCACCCTATCGCAAAGCACCGTATGAAAGAACATCAACATGATTACTTGTTCTATTAATAATTGCAAGACAGTAATCTCCTATGCTGTAACATCAAGTAAACAAGGGTAACCCTTCAACCCTCGCTTTAAAGAGAATGAAAAAAATGTATATTTAAAAAAAGATATAAAAGTGGGATCGTCTGATAATGTACAACACATCCACATTTTCAGCGTGTTGCTGAAGTGCTATCAACAGTTAACATCCAGCTCTGAACCAAAAAGTCAACTCCTATATCGGAGCAGGACCGCCGTGCACAGTGACACACATGTGTAAGTCGGGAGTAATTGGTGTCAAGTGTTCAATTGCTCAAATTAGCTACTCATGGCACTTATTGCAGGTATTTCAGCAATCATGTCATGTCCCTTTAAATAGAGGTGTTGCTTCTCTTCCCCCGATCAGAAAGCACTCGAGCAGGCTGGATGTGCCAGTGCATGTGCCCCCCCCGTGCCAGAGCAATGTCTGCACCTACTGGCTGTGCTCTGCTGTTTGAGCCTCCATGGAGAGACTTTACACAGCACAGCAGAAGAAATAATGCACAATTCACCCTGTTTGCACAAAGAAATTAATCTGATTTTATAGTATTTAGCAAAAAGAAATGCATACAAATGTTGTAGACTACTTGAATATTACACTTAAAAAATGCAGGAGGAATCTAAATATTACACAGGCATTGATAGTACATTGCCTCTGGTGAGTGTTGGAGTTTTGGACCATTTATACTTGGCTAAGAGTAGTTTTAAATGTGAAAACCACACTAGCATTCTGAGGATATTTTGGTAAAGTCTCTGAGCTCCGAGTTCAGTATTAGGTCAAGAACATTTGCTTAGAGTAGATGGAGGGCAATAAGGAGGGCCAAAAGATGCACTCCTGAAGTTAATGCTTAGAAAAACACACACAACCAACAAAGTATCGTGCGCAGGCAAAAACTCCACAGACGTGACTGCTTTCTGTTTTTAGAATCCCACCGAGCCCGTGCACGAGAGTCAGCTTCATCAAGAGAGGATGAGCCTCTACAGTAACATCATCTAAGCACCTGGGGAATATTTGTTTGATCAATACTGCTTGCAATTCCTGTGACCTGAACTTTTTTTCATACAGGCTTATAGTCATGCTGTGCAAATAATTAGTGTTGTGGATGAGCTTTAGAAGAACAACACGCTATATCTAATTTATTTACTTCTGATCCAAGCCAAAGGAAATATTAAAAAAGGGAAAAGGGACATGAGGCGTGGGAAACAGCCACATATGCATGTTGTCTTTATTTGGGCTTTTGAAGAAAATTTAATGACTGGGTTCTGGCAGCGTTTAGAAGCTCTCTATGTGTGCGACAACAGCAGAAATAACATTATGAATAGAACTCAAAGTGAGAGTAATGAGGTACGCAAAACAGTAAAGCCACTACAGCCGGCTCCATCCCAACATCCCTGCTCAACCTGCTCTGTGCTTTTGCCAGTATTAGAAAATTTTTCATACTGAAGAAGCAAATAAGCAATTTTCTATTATTTTAGCTTGCAAATGTGAGGTGCACAATATCAAAACAAACGTTATAAATAATTTTGTTTGTCTCGAGATGTTCCTGCATGCTGAATAGAATCCGTGTTGAATATGAGTGCGAGCGTTTGTGTGTGGCTGCCTGCGTGGACAAACACAGAACTATCTGTGAAATACATTTAGACAGCCTCTTTCCTCTTTGTCTGACATTGTAATTACCATTCAAACTAGCCGGGCTAATTACCTCTCCGTTAAGAAAAATAATCAGGTTTGTACACAAATCAAGACTAGCCACAGACGCCGTGGCCTGAAAACCATAACAATAATCAAGTCTATTGGGCACGGCTATTATGTTTTCCATTTAATCAAAATCTGCATTAAGATTTAAAGTGATCAATTATTCTATCATTTAGTTTTCCAAAGATTATTGTATAAATCCCTAAATTATTCATTATATTCTGTCAATCAATTTTTTTTTTCTGTTGAATCTGTTCCATATTATAACTACAATTCCCGCTGGGCTCTAATGCGATTCATTAATTAGGGGTAATTAATATGGCTTGTTTACAAAATATGTTTTACTGTCCCCCACAATTTTTCCCTCATTAGTAAGACTGGATGGAAATTCTATGTAAAAAAAGATGAAGTTCTGTGAAGCTTGGAGCTTTGGAATCAAAATGATCATTTAAAGAGAAGCCCAAAGCAGGATCAGGTAACTTTTCAGTGGCGGAGCATGCCACTCTACCAGTGTTCTTCTAAGCCTTATTCTTACATGCACTGAAACCGGACATTATCCAAGCAAGATGTCTGTGAGAACCAAATGTTCGAGGCAGTTCAACCGGACTTTACCCTGCCAGCTGCCAAGTCTGTGTAATGCCCGATTGAGCCCATGTGTGAATGGAGCAGGTCATTGTCCGGAGAATACACAGCGAGGCCAGTGGGCGTATTGATGACGTTGCACAGTCTAGCTGCTTCGTACACTTTTCTGCTCGCCTGTATATTGCTTTCCATTCTTTTGCTGATATTGCGGATACGTCCAAATACATGCAGTATCATTACGGCACCCCTCGCCTAAACCAGAGTATTTCCAGGAAGCAAAAACATGTCTGACACTGACAATCTCCTGTTGTGTGCTACATGTGTGAAAGGGCAACTCTAAAACTGATTCTACAGACGTGTACAGAGTTCATATGAGAAAACAGCTCTAAAAAAAAAAAAAAAAATTCAATTCTACATCCCCTTTCAGAAATCTAATGCTCAGTGCCAGGGCAAAAATAAGAGTCTCCTTCCAGCAAACATTACAAAAGGTGTCACATTTGGTTTACTATCTTATTGTCGCAGTAAAACAACTGTTAAAACAAAAATCAATGCAGAACAGCAAGACAACTTAACAACCTCAGGCTCCAGCACACACCAGGCAGTATGGCACAGGAGCTGATCCAATATGAGGAAACAACTCCAGAAAAACAACACATTTTGGCAGAGACCCACATATTTTATAGACAAAGTGAAAATTAGCTGCTTTATAAAACAAATGCTTGCCTGTATTCTATTTCTAAGTTATATTAGCTGTTGAAGAAAAGTCAACACCCGCTGACCATTAATGCAGATTTACAGTACAGTCACTTGATGTTTCAAAAATAGAAAGGCAGATGAAAAAAAATAGCTTGGCCATACAGCACTGAGCAAGCAATGGCAGGCTTTTTAAAATAATCTTTTTGTCCATGGCCTTTGCCAGCCAGCAGCCATTTCCTTTTCCTTTACTCCTCTGCCCCGTATCTGCTTTATTGTGATGCTAAACAGTGAGTTTTGACATTCAGAGGGGCCCTGCCAAAGGACAGGCCAGTGGATGCAGGAGAGAAGAGAAGGCCTTAATGGGTTCAACTGGAATGGAAAGCATCTGCTAGACTCCACAGGCTGGAGGACAGGGAAATGTCAAGTATGGTTATTATAGAGCAGGCAGCAGCTCCGGGAATTTCACCTGAATGAAAAACAGTCTCGGACAATGCACATGCACAAGCTACATCGCCACACATTAACGCCCTTACTGAGGCAGTGAATGAACCCATTCACACCCGGGTGTATGTGCTAGAGTAATGTGACACACACATTCACAAGCACATACGAAACAAATGCACACACACAAACGCCCACATTAGAGTGAATGCATGGACTTGGGCGTGTTTCAGCGTCTCTGAGGTACAAAAGTATTCTGCTTCATTACTGTATGTTCTTGGTGTATCCAGCCTTTTGACTATCCAATGCTGTATCTTCTTAGAAAGTATCCTCACTAATGAGACTTCAAAAAAAACTTGACTTAAGGTAAAACTGCCATCTCCTGAATGTCAGAGCAAAATCACATGCTTGTGAAGTGTTCATATATCTGCAGAAAGTCCTGGAGTGAGTATTTCTTCACAGGATCACTTGAGCTTGTTTGCTAATTTGTACCCCGGAGGATGTTAATCAAAGCTAGTGCCAGACTAATGAAGCTCTTTAGCCCACAGGCCAGAGACACATACATGGCCCTGTGACTCAAGGCTGAGTATCTTCAATGGGATGTGTCTGTGTGTGTGTGTGTGTGTGTGTGTGTGTGTGTGTGTGTGTGTGTGTGCGTGCGTGCGTGCTGAATGAATGCATGCAGATATATACAGTCTAATGTGTGAATGAGAGAGTGTATGGGCATAAAAGAGTGGCATAATAGCAGATCAGCAAAGCCCAAATCCCACTCTCTGAGGGGAATCCAGCATCAAACAGATCCTGCTGCCTGAGGGCTGGCCTTCCCGCTCTGCCGGCGTGGGAACTCCTGTCGCTGCACTTAGAGCTTCTGGATCAGCGAGAAGACACATAGCAGGTGGAGTGGCAGCAGAAATGACAGCCAGAGAGAGACAGAGGGATGAGGCAGTTTGGGAGAATACGATCATTTTATCACCACAGACTAAAGTGGTCCCGGGAATCATCAACAACAGGAGCCTCTGTGTTTGTTCCTATTTCTGTATGAGTACGGTGCACTTGAGAATGATACCTGCATATGGGGCTGTTTACAGATTGGTTATTGCGGGAAGGTGAGCAGAATTTTAAACCACACATTATCCCCCTTTCATCACTCCCACCTAAATTCTCTGCTTTACCTCCGAGTCAAGACAGCTTAGTGGCAACCATAGCAACACATGCAAAAAAGAGCAGTGGCTCTTCCTGCCAAGGCCCACCATGTGACCAGTCGCAAATGTTAGCCTGAAGCACAAAACCAGACGGACAGACTGCTGAAAAGATACAAAAATAAAGGAATAGCACAAATGTGCGACAAGATGGAAGCAGAATGGTGAGATGAGTGGGGGGGAAATGTTGCTCTAGCACTTCTAGCGTTTACCAAAGATATTACTACAGAGAAAGAATTAGGGATGGGAATAGGGAACCGGTTCCAAATTCTCGGATCCATCAGAATCGTATGCCTCTGAGCTCAACTCCTTTTACCGATGCCAGCATGCGTTTTTGAGAGTTGCACAGTGTCATCAAACTCATGTGTCTACACTGCTGGGAACTTGCAACAGGAAGGAATCATGGCGGCGAGTCCAAAGCGGGGCTTCATTTCACAAAGAAAGATGACAAACAGTGCTGGTCGTAATGTCTAATAGGTCATCATTTTAAGTAAGGGTGCAACATCTTTCTACGCAACACAGGCTTAAATTCTAAGAATGGTATGCATTTGACACTCTATGCACGAGTGTCACTGCTTCCCAATTGAGTAGCATGTCCATTATTGAGGGCAAATATCCCATGTTCTATAACATTGTGCCCACACAGGCAGGTTTAGCAGATTTAAGAAAACCTAAATGAAAACAAAAAGCTGTACAAATATTCTCCCATTTCGTCTATTTTAGATGATGGCAGACGGTTGCTACAGCCAGCTCGACGCGCCCATCATCTCCCAGCAAGCCAGCGAAACCACACTCGCTGCACAGGAGAAGGTAAATGAGTGGCGCACAGAAAATTGATCGGGCATCAATAAAGAATAGGACTGATAAACAGGATCAATAACGGCACTGGTATCGATAAAATCTTATCAATCCCTGTCCCTAGAGAGAACTCAAGGACCCCTCTTCGTAGGGGGTAGAGATATAAAAAGGAGATAGTACTCATTTCCCTCCCATAACAACAGAAGTTCATATAATCATCTCCCCAGCTCTCTCCCTCCTGACGGCTATGTGATATGGCTGCTGGCATTGGTAAATGTGGGAGGACCAGGAATGTGTGTGGCTGGGCGATAAGGCTGCTGTAAAATTTAATTAGCACAAAGCCATGGTGAAAATGACTTCATTTCTCACTGCATTATTAACAAGAGTACTATGTAAGAGCCTAGTCTCAATCAATGTACATAACAGGTTTGTGAGAGAAAGGGATGGAGAAAGGCAGAGACAGAGGAAAAGAAAGAGTGAGTGGGAGAGAGAGAAAACAATGACACATTAGAGTTTGAAAGTCTTATAAAACCTGAGACGCGTATCTGAGCTAAATCCGTGATAAATCTTCAGACTTTTTGCCCATTGGCTTTTTTGTCTCTGTCTCCTGCGCATAAGATGTGTATCAAGGAACGTATGTGAAAAGAAGAGACGAGGGGGATCTCAGAAGCTGGCTGAATAGCAATCCTACATTAGCTTAGTTATCTAGCGAGCTGTTTGGGGCCTGAGCTGGTGTGAATGGGCTGATTAAGGTCCTTGGCTTGACATGCTGAACACTGCTTTCTATTTCACAATCCACAGCCTTTATTACAGCCCAGCTTCCTCATAATCAAGCTAAAAGTGGATATCTGAGGAGCCTGATCGGCTTAGGACAGAGCGACATGGAGTGGAGTGCAGAGATGTTCGTTATCATCTGCTTTTTATTTCGGACTGAGCGGGCGCAGTTGAGCCTGGTGTGTGTGTGTGTGTGTGTTGCATGCATGTGTGTCCACTCTGCTCTCATCCATTACACTGACCTCTGCAATCAGTCAAGTGTATGTATGGCACACCATTTCACTTTCTCACCTGCTTACATTCTGGACTGGGCACGGATTACACAGATTACCATTTTATGAATAAAGGAGTATTTGCGAGATGGTAGTTTAAGCTTGGCCTCTTAGTAAAGGCTAATACAGTCATTATTAGTTTTAACACAGCTTGATATGTACGTGCATCAAAATCCAACACGTTTCCATTGAATAAGGCCTCTAATTCTTCAGGAGGTTGGACTTTTACAGCACAAGTGGGAGCAATAAAAAGGCCATTTTTATTATCTATGTCCTCGCCTCACAACATGACAAGTAAACAGCATTGCGATCAAAAGGCACATGGAAAGCCATAATCTATAACCCAATGTTTTCAGACAGAAACATATTTCACTGTTAATCCCTATCTGTATTACACATAGGGCACACGGTGTCTTTGCAAGTAAATGCCATTTACTTATCTCAGGTAGATGCTAGCTGCTACTTCTGGTTAGAGACGATAGCTTGTGCCTGGAAGTTGCTGGTTTGCCAGAAGTCGGCCGTCCAGTGGACTAGATCTGGGACAATTATTCATCAACTACTCGAGGATAGCTGCTAAGTGGACAGCAGATCAGACTGTATTGTATGTGGCAGCTTCCAAGTGTGACTGAGTGTAACTGTGTAAGTGTACAGAAGGGTATTCCAGGGAAAAAGAACATTGTTCTCAGCAATCTTGAATAAAGGTAAGAAATTTTTTTTTAAAATAATGTTTCATTCATTGCTCTCTACATCCCTCAATTACTATTCCACAAGTCTCACTGCACAGGCTGGACCTAATTACACTACCCACTTTGTTAAGGTGCCCTCTTGCTCCATCTGTTCAATGCATGTGCACATGGGCTGAAAAGTGCACGCGCACACACACACCAAGTGGAGCACTTCAGACAGACAGACAAAGGCAGGTCAAGGTACACTTTCCCATCTGGATACGCCTTTGTCTACAAGAACAGTTAAACATTTAAACCACCAATCAAATGTGGCGTGAAGAGAGACGCTGTGACTCCGAGTGGCCAGATGACTGTGGACATGAATACAGAGAGCGCTACACCTGTCCGAGTCCTAGACACGGCTGACGCCCCGACCCAGGAGCGGCCTTTGACCTTCTGCCTGCACGTCATTAAAACGCGGGGTTTAAGCTGACAATTTCTATGCATGTATGCATGAGCGTGTATGTGTGAAAGTGTGAGAGTGAACACTCGGTGTTCAGGAACAGAAGCTCTTTGGCAATAATCTGTCACTTTAATGAAAAACGTACAGGCTGTATGTGATGTGTGGATGATATATTATGACCAAATGCTGATAAATCAGCAAGTTCTACAGTTACACTTTTGAAACAGTGACGTGTAGCATCAATTCAAATAGATCTTGGGAGGAGAGCGTCTGTGCTCCTCTTTTTGTCTTGGGCTCACTGAAATGATTTAATAACCCCTTCTTTTTCTGCTTATGTCATGTCTGGGGGGGAAAGGCAGCAAGGCAACGGAGGAGATAAAGCAGAGACAAAACAAAGTCAAAAAGTAAAGAGCAGACTGAGGAACTTTGGAAGGATGGGAAGCTTTCTCCCATAATTGACATTGATATGAAGAGACAGAAATTTGAACGAGGGATGAGAGAGCACACACGCAATCTGCAGGATACAGTAGCCTGCAGTAGAATCCACATATCACAGTCTATAAGAGGCCCAATCAAAAAGGCAAGCATCTAACAGCAGATTCCACTAGAGTATCCCTGCCTCAGGAAGCCACAGTGACTGACTCTCACAGCTAGTTTTTCACAAATGTCTCACATGTGAGCACACAGAACACACAGAGACAGGCGGATACAAACTTCCTTTTTTTTATCCTACTTTTTTGACTTTCATTTCAACTTCACACTCTCCCCAGTCTCGTCTTAATGATTTTTTTGCCGCACAGCCTCTGAAAGACATCGTGGGTTGAGTCGCAAATTAAGCCTATTAGTCATCTCCTACTACCATCGCACCTATACCCAAGCCATTTAAATTCTGCACTGAATAGCTGCATCCAACATTATATACAGAAATATAAATTCGGGAAAAAGGGTCGTAAAGTTGACTTGGCAGTAAATAGCAGACAGCATCTCCAAAAAAAAAAAAAAAAATTGAGGCTGGCTTTTAGGTTGAAAACCTTGATGCTTTCAAGTGCAAGTAAGTAACCATTTTGTAAAGGGGTTCACTGACTTTGCAGGCTGACCTTTACATCAATTTCAAGCTCTAGTTCAGAGTTATATCACACATGATAATTGTGAGGTCAGGTTTCACTAAAGACATCTGAGGTAAATGCTCCTAAAGACAGAGACATTTACTTCTTCACAGATCCTGTCCCTCCCCACACTCTCTCCATCGTGGATCACTCCAGGATGAGAGCATTATAGCACACACATACACCCATAATGCACCTCTGGCTTGTGCTGTCTTATACACTTAAGGGCTCTTGCTCAGTGTCAAACACGACGATAAAATAAAATAAGCGTAGCTATGTGAGTCCCCTCAACATGTACCTGCATATGCCAGCTTGAGAGTCAGAGAGGCTGTGATGAGGGCTCGCAAAGAAGGCTGAAATGACCAGACGGTGCCTGGAGAGATGTTTTCAGAAGGACACAGTTAAAAAGCTATGGATGCTTTATAGATTCAATTTGCAGATTCAAGTCTCTTACACCTGTGTGGCTAACCACCATCGATCCATCATTCTGTGGAGCCCAATCCAATTTAGAGTGTCGAGGAGCCCCAGAGCCCCGCAGCCTTATCCTAACCCAGGCCACAGCCGCCACAAAGCCTGCTTACCTTCATCCCCTGAAGTCTGCGGGTGTGTCTGTGTATTTTTATGTGTATGTGTGTATGTGTGCTGAGGGAGAGTGCAGACCAAGCTAAACACCTTAGCTGCTGGCTCATGTGAAAGTGAGCTGAGCCAATTTGAAGGGGTAGGGGAGGAGAGGAAGCTGAGAAAAATGCAGGGAACCCGGGCCAGGACCCCGACTCAAACCAAAGAGTACAACAGGGGAGAGTGGCGAGGAAGAGGAGGGAGAAAAGAAAAGAAAGGAGGGAACAATTTTCACCCCTGGATGTGCAGCAAACAGTGGAGTAGACTGCCAGGAATCTTTAAATCCTATTTTCTATTATATGGCAATCACACTCATCATGACTACGAAGCACTATAGCCATAATCAAAGTACTCCACAGTCTCATCAAAGTCTTATGATAGGGAGCGTAATCGATGGGCCATTTGATTTGTCTCGGCAGACGACAGACTGGCGCACTTGAGTCTCCCTTGGTACGAAAGCTTAATGGCACCATACATGTTCAGATTGACCATTCAAATCTCTCCCATTCACCAATAATTACAGTATCTTCTGATGCAGATGCTGCGGGTTTAATTCTCTTTGCTGCTCCACTGGACTGCAGCAACACCCTTGAGATCAATTATTAAAAGGTATTTAAAACCGTGGTAAAACTGTGGTGGGTTGTGCGAGAGCAAAAGCAGCTGTTTAAGTGCTTGTGCCGCAGACTTAAACTTCATCACCTCCCAACTAAACCGAGAGCATCCTGTGGGTTTCACTCACTCCGGCGACTAAGCCCAGGGCAATTAAGGCCTGGATCTCTGGTAGCAGAGAGGGAGGGAAAGAAAATGGGAGAGACGGGGTGAGCAAGGAGAAGTGGAGTCTCCATACCAATAACAGGCAATTATGTTTGGGGAGGGCCATTGTCAGGCCATGAGAGTATAGAAGAAGACAGCGGGGATATGGGATGGTAGGGAAATGAGGAGGAGTGTTATTTAGGAGGCAGATGGCAGAGAGGGGGAAATTAAGATGAATGGGCACTGAGAGGACTGAGCTGGTGCTGGGGCTGGGCAGAGAAAAGTAATTAGCTGTGTTTGCTCTGGGAGGCTGGCAGTGAGTATGATGCCTGCAGTGACAGGCAAAAGCCTTAAGCTTTATTAGTCAACAAGGCCGTGTCTGAAGCTGCCAGCAGGGGGCAGCTGGGCCAGCAACCTTCCACGACCTTCTTACCTGTTCACACGCCACGGGGTCTTTTCTCAACATGGACACCGAGCAGCAGCTCCTTCATGAGCTGCAATTTCTTTTTCCTCTAATCCCCTGTTAATACAACATTGCTCTGGCTTGTTCGCTCTTATACTTACAGACCCTCTCTCACACACAGCAAACAGCATCCGAGTCCATTTTTTTTCCATCCCGTACATCATTCCTTAGTTTCACCCTGACCAACTGGCTCGATCTTTCTTCCTCACACTATTTCTCTCCATTTCTTATGTTACAGCCACCTCTATCTGTCTCTTTCCTCCCACCCTGTATACCTCCCCTCCCCCTCGTCCCTTTCCAATCTAATTTCAGATAAGTTGTAGCAGAACAACAGAGCAAGGCCCTTTATCATTGCCATCAATGATGTGGGTGGATTGAGCGTGAATAATTTTATTCATGTGTGCCCGTACCCAGCCCACTGGGATTCCAATTACAAGTAATAATAGGTAATAGGGTTACAGTGTGATGTTTTAAGTGCCTCAGTAATGATTGCAGAAAACCTTTGACAAGAGAAGAAAGCTGTTGTTTATTTTACCAACAGCTAAAAGCACAATATCTGTTCACAACCATGAATAATATAGAACGATGTAATTTGGTGTAATTAGTATCCTATCCAATCCTCACTCCCAGGACGTTATATAGATAGACACATATACCCATGGCCTTTTAACATTAAATTATAAATAATGGATAACACTGAAGCTCTCTAAGCTACAAGTGTCTTACATCCAATTTGTACCACAGCTTTTAGTCTGTATGTTTGACTCGGGTCCACATGCCCCACCGTTCTCCAAAAATGTACAGTACATAGGTCAGTAGTGAGAAACTCAAGACAAAAAAAAAGTATTCTCTCTACAAAAATCTAGGACACTTGACTCGTATATAGATGTGAATAGACATCTGAAACTTCCTTTACGCAAGATTTTAAAAATATGAAAGGTTCCAGTTGCATTCAAAGGCATAGGGTTGAACTCAAAATGCTGCGGTTACTGAACAATTTAGGAACCTTATCAAACTGAAACCGCCAGAACAGCCCACACACAGCTTTGAAAGAATCTCAACCCTGCTCCTCTCGCAGTCTGCACACCGCACTGCCTCAAACTGTTTTAGCAGTGGCCTTTCACCCTTTTAGAAGGTACACAAGGTCACAAAAAAAGCAAAGGGACAGAGAAAGGTTACTGGACACACACAAAAAAGCAGGACATATGGACTGTTAAAGGGACTTTGCATTAGATGAGAGAGAAGTTTAAGACTGATTTCCAACAACAGATAAAAGAGCTGCGCATGCTGGAGGCTTTAGCTTTGTGTTGTCTTTTCAGTTTTTGCTTTACCATAGTTAACAGGCCTGAGAACCTGGCGGAAGGAGCCGGGGCTGATCGTCTGCTGCTGGTTATCTGAAGGGGGGGGACAAATAATTCCAAAACACACAGTATGAAGAGGGATCAAAAAAGATCAAGTGGAGGCATTCACACGCTGAAGAACATCTGTGAAAGGAAAGTTCATTATACAAATACTTTGTATTAGGGCACGGCTGTCAATTACCCCTAAAGTTCAATCAATTCAAAATATGTACAGATCCCATATTGGATTCACAACATGTGTTTATTCTTTCAATTGTGCAGTTACTAGATTTAGATATCAGACCGCCAGATAAAGAATGGGTGTGTATTGTTTTTTACTGAGATCCAAACATCAAACAGTTTCAGTAGTATTGTCAGGCTGAGGATTCTCTGGCATTGTGGTGCTCGCAAGCATGTGTGCAAACAACAAACTAGTGTATTTTGCAACTGAAAAATTAGAGTGTATGGAGCCAAGGCATGAGAACCCAAGGATCAATTCAATTCACTCAGCTTTTAAAATCAAAACAAGAAAAATATGCATCCAGCTGGCAGGTTACAACCAGGATTCATTGTGAATTTTTGAACATCTGACTGGAATCAGACTTATGTCCCAGTTTTTCCAGTCAATATGGGCACCAGGTTTTCTGTGTACGCCTTTGTGTATAAATGTAGGTAAAGGATATGAGACTCACCTCTGGGTCTTGGCGCTCTCTTCCTGCGGTCTCTGAATGCAGCTCCTGACTGTAGGGCTTCCAGCAAACTATCCATCACACCTGTCTCATCATTCTCTGAAAAACCCAGGAAGAGAAAGAATGAGTGGGTGTTAGAAGACAAAGGAGAGGTAAAGAAACAAAATCAGATAAAGTGCAGTTTGTTTTAGTGGCGAGGTTTTGCCATACGGGCTGCAACGATTTGGAACTTACAATGGCAGGCCACTATATCATGTGTTATAAGCTACAGGGCTGTAGCCAAGTCGAGTCCCCAATATATGATGGGACTAGTTCAAAGCAAAGCCAGTAATATTCAAGTCAGGAGGGTCTTGTAGACAACCTGATATGCCCTGGTGTTTGCAGCCTATAGTGATTTAGTCATGGATTGTGCAAAAAAAAATCCTGAGGGGTATTAAATAGCAACAGAGTCATACATACATACAGCACAATGTCAAACCTGGCAACATTCACAGCATTTACTGGAGAATACCCTTGACTCAAAACACCAAGTACTTGCTTTGTAGAAGTAAGGGAACCACTAGAATGCAGTTATCTTGCAGAAAGGGAAAAGCTTTGCAGATATGACATGTAAATCATGCCCTGTGTTGGTACAGCTGAAAACCTGGCCTTGACACCTGAGGCAAAATGATGGACCTGACTAGTGATTTGCAGTCAAAACAGCCTCCAGTGGATGGGAAGGAAAATAGATAGCAGGTATATGGGAATGTTCAAGGAGAACACACACTGTCAAAAAAAAAAAAGTTTATACTGTGCTTGTCATGCAAATGTGAATGTGTGTGCATGGATGTTTTCTTTTCAACACTGCGCCTGTGTTGCCAATAAAATTTGAGGCCTTGTCAACCGCCACGCAGGTGTGAAGGGCTGTTTGCCACTGAACTCTGGTGGTTTTATTACATGTGACTGCAGGATGCCATTCCCTCAATGTCTATCATCTCATTTTGTTGTTTCGTTTAGTGTCCTTCAAAAGTGCTGTAGTGCAAGATGTTAAAAAAGAAACACATTTTTGGGTTACAAATATTCCATCTATGAACGAGTAAGCACTGCAGGTAGGGCAAGTCTAATCTGTGCATCCACATTTCAGCGAGTAGACACAGCCTCCTGTGCACCACTGCTGGTCTATTCTTTGATCTGAAGGTCAGATACATTTGTGTCATCGCTGCCTCCTACTGTTTCCAGTTCTAATAGTTTTTTGTATCTTTAACCACTGAATGACAATTAATCTATTTAATTAAAAAAAATGTACAATGAAAATATTCTGATTTTAAAAAGACAAATTTCAATTGTTCTAATATTATTATTTTATGTACTGTAAAGAAGAACTGTAATTCAATTGAACCAACACCCCCCTATTTTCCAAAGCTGAATTATTAATAAAGCTATTTCATCTGTTCACATGCAATTAAACACTGTGCTGCGCCGCATGCAGTGTTTGATTTGCTATAAAAGTTGTCACAACTTCATTGGCTTCACAGAGTCTTAGCTGTACCACGGTAGCCATGTTGTGACTGCTGGAGCCCACCACTGATTTAGTGAAGGGTAGGAGGACATTGCTCTGATTAAGGTTGTGTGTGTTTTTCTCACTCCTTCCATTTTGCACGAATTCCCTGTGGAACAATAACACACACAGAAAAAAGAAGAAAAAAATCTAATTCTATGGCTAAGACATGACTTTGTGGGGCTATCAGGCCAAAGTTCAGCGCATTCTACGTTAACAGGGTCTATTTTTGTGAAACAGAAATTAAAGCAAACACAGGTATGGTATTTTAGTCATTTTTGGGGACAGAGGCAAAATTGCGATCCAGAACGCCACCATGCAAACTGGAAATAGGGGCAGAATTTGTGTATTATTAGCAGGAGGAATATATTGCCAGAAGGTTGAGCTGGGGCAGACAATAATGGCTAATCATGCAGACAGGGAGCCGGACAGGCAGGCTTTCTTTAAGAGAGGAGAGTCCCAGGGTGCAAATGTGCAGCCCCCCAAATATGATTATACTGCACTCACATACACAGACTTTTAAGTTTATTAGCTAATGCAATCTGGTACAACAACTGTGCAATAAAGCCGCCCTTAGTTGAGCTTACACTGAACTCTATGCAAGTAAATCGAGTGGGGGAGGTGGGGGGTACAATGGGGACTTGAAAAAAAAAACTTTCAATATAATAATATCAACTATGATAATGATGGTTGAAGAAATTTAGACAATTAGGTTTAGCCAAGGGCCCTTTATCTATTTACTGTATCTATTTTTACTTTGCCTTGTTCATTGGGGGCGCCAGGTGCTGTCCATGGTATGACCTATTAAACAGCCCCTCCACCGGGGAGAAGAAGATGCAGCACTGGTTTGCTGTTCACATGGCGCGATTAGATGGTGAATTCATATTATTATAATTGGAATTTCAGTTGTATTTCGATGGATAGTTAAGTTTACAGGGGCATTCCTAAATGTTTTGCAGGTAGCACAACAAAGTGAAAATTTCAAATATAGTTTAGGGGTCAAATAATTTTGGTGGAGGGCAAAAGCTGGTCCATAATCCACTGTATGCTCTATAGTAAGGTGCAGAAATAAATTGCTGTAAAAAAAAAAAATGGCAGCATGAGAAAAAAAAAATTCACATAGCAAATAAGTGTTTCTGCCCAGCACACAGTGATTGATTCAGGCTGCTGCTCCAACACCAGCCTATTGCCAGAATCAGATTGTGACTGAATACACAATTAAAATGTGTTGATTACTAAAAGAACAGACTACAACTAATATAAGTGTCATAAGTGGTCTAAATAAGATATAAAGTATGATTTAGATGTCAAACGCTGCAAGTTATCAAAATCAGCATGATCAACAAGTCAACATGAATATGACTATCAATATTTGTTAACACTGATTTTTACAACAAACTATCTAAAATGTCTATTCCTGCGCTCGAGTGAAATCAAAAGCTCCTCGTTCGAGTGTGTAATCTGTTTAAAATGTACAGACGCAGATACAGTTGGTCTATTTCAAAACACTATTAATGAGGATTCCAGGCAGTGATCAACCTCTGCAGCTCGTCACCTCTGTCAGCTGCCTTCAAGCTCTTCTCCTCATCTCTTTCAATCCGAGACTCTTTCATGAGCCATTAACGACAACCACTACACTCACACTGTACCATGGGGCCATCTTCTTTCATGCATACAGCACCATGCAGCACCATGTTGGTTGGTTTCCTGCAAACCTGCAAAAGCTGTCAATCAGCTCCACAGTGCCTGGTCCCTGTACAGCAAACCCTCCTCTACACTGAAGCTCCCGTATTGAGGGCAGAGGGTCCCCAGGGTGGTGGGCTGCGGTTGTACCCAACCCCCATGCCAAGCTGCGACTACAAACACACACATGCATACACGGTGGCTATAACATGGCCCACTTCCTCGTCTGCCCGCTTCTCCGTGTGCGTTTGTTGTGCTTTTCATTTGCGACAGTTGCACTCCTCCTCTGGCTGATATGTGCCCAGTTCTTCATCATTACGCGGTGCGGGGAGGCAGCACGAATTTCTGAGCAAAACCAACGTTCCTCGACGTCCAAATTTGTCTCCGCTGCTGTGGCAATTCATCACAGGCAGCGAGCTTTACACTCCCCACAACACACATAGACATACGTATACACAAAAATACAGATAGTGTAGAAAACAAGCAAAAAGGAGCAGATCAATCTATTGCAACCTGCATTGTGTGCCTTCATGTGTAGTACTCCGTTTGACTCCAACCCACAAGAACATGAAACAGTCTGTGTGCCTCGGGAGGCAAGGAAAAAGAAACCCACTCAGATCTCCCGCCTCAGGAATATATGGGAGCAAAAACAGTCCAATTTTACACATCAATCAGAAGCAACTCAGGCAGGCCGAGACAGAAAACTGCTTTATAGAATGTAGACAAGAGGTGCTTTCAGACAGCCTAACACTGAAAATCATAACACATATTTATATACTCACACCCACATGCTCACAAACTTAGAGAGAGAGAGAGAGAGAGAGAGAGAGAGAGATCACAGACATGTCACATGGATAGTAATGGAGGAGGTACACATGGCAGAGGAATATTAGTCAAGCTCGAAGCTGTGAAATGGGTTTGAAACAGTCATTCAGCTTGTGAAAGGTGGTGTTGAGGAGGATGTGGCGAGAGAACAAAGACTAGTGAGAGGAACGGGACAGTGAAGAGTGGTATCCCAGCTTTGGCAGTAGAGCTACTGATTGGTGCTTTGATGTGCACAATTCGCCTGCCTATTTCTATTCTGCTGCATCTGGGATCAGAGCTCTCATGACAGGTGTGTAATGTGCACAGAGACTTTTTGCTTTAACTTTGACAAAAAAGAAAAGAAGACACTCTCACAAGCCAGTCTGGGCCTTGATGATGTCTATTTAAAGCAAAGTAAGAGTGTCTACCTTGTGTTCACATATTCTTCATGGCGGCTCTACAGTAAGCTCCAAGTCCCACGTTTTAGTAGTGAAAGAAAGCAGGAACTGAGCCAAATGAGCTCTACGGCGACGCGCGTAACTCGACTGTCCTCTTTGTCAGGAAAAGAAATGTGTGGAAATATGTGGTTAGATGTACGAATGTAGATGTACGAGTGTGCAAGTCAGATCAGCAAAAAGATAAAAGCAGAAAAACCAGAAAACAAAAAAGCTAAACTCTGGGAGTGAAATCAAGACAAGCCTCAACCTCCACCACTGGGAAAAGGCTATAGTTATCCTCCTGTCTGTAGTAAAACTTCAATCACCATCTATTTAATCAGAGCCTGTTCAGACTGGCGTTTTCCCTTGTCTGGACACGCAGCCTATCTGCACGCTGACGTCCAACCTCTATTCAGACCTGGACTAATGCCTCCCGCCACTTCACTCAACAGGATGTGGCACTTATCATCAGGACAATGACCCGGTTGTAGCAGTGTGCGGCAGAGGTGGGCCGGAGCAAGGCGAGAAATAGGGTCAATTGGGCTGGGATGGAAAAGCTAAGGGGACAAAATCACATGCCTGAGTACAATGAATGCAGGCCAACCACTGTGTTCCCTTGGACACTTAGAAGGCAAATGGTGCAATAAGACTAGCCAGCCCCCTCGCTCTCTCTATTGAATACCCTCGGTTCCACTTAACTGATACGTCGAGCAGCCAAACCATTCACGAGATGATGAATGTGGTCTACAAATGACAGCCAGCATCATAACCAGCTAATAAATATTGTAATAGATCACTGTTGATCAACCTGGCAACAGTTTAATTAAAAAAAAAGAAAAACAACAGTCTTTGCTATTACATGTTACAAGTGGCACCTGTGATGAGGAGCACGCAATCATGTAATCAGATGAAAACTGTGATAAACGTATATATTCATAGAGAAACCACATAAAACAATCATTCACACATCAGAGCAGATCCACACCTGTGACTTCTACAAGAGGTTGCGATTAGAATCTAAAGGGTTGCACGATGACAACCAGGGTAGGAAAAAGGAAAAAAACAAACTATATAGAATTGTTTACTTTCTGACTTTTCTCTGTTTGCCTTCTTCTTTGTGATATGGTGTAAAGCTTTACCCCTCCAGGCCTCGAAAAATTATTCAGAGTCAGCCAGTCTGAGAAAATCACAACTTATGGGCATGCACAATATGATGAGGGGTGGCAAGAAGATATTGCTTTGTATTAAGAAGTCACAGTCAGAAAGGGTTGGGAACCAATCTGTTAAAGGCAGTCATATTGAAATTTCACCATTTATAGTTTCTATGCTCTATCGCAAGATGTTCTGGTCGTACAAAGTCAGGGTAAAATGGGTTTCAAATAGGAATCAGAATAATGATGGGCAAATGACACTGTAAAGGAAAGAAAAAGAAAAAGTAATCTGAGTCAGTTCAAGAAAACCTGACCAGTCCACCATGACTGATGAATAATGCCAGAGGTGCCCTTTTGTACATTTCTATATAGTAGCCAACAACAAAAAATGTGGTTATTCTAAAATATAAGGGAAGCAATTTGGATCCAATTTGATTTAACTGATGTAAGCTTTTCTTTGAAATGTATTTTGAATATTGCTGATCAAAAATGGAATTACAGTTACATTTCTCCATTTTTTCCAGCATGTGTCCATCTGCTGGAGGTGTAAATGTTTGCCACTATGTTAGCCATGACAACCATATAAGGTGAAACTATGTCAAGGCTTTGGGTCTGTTAGTTTGTTGTTGTGGCCCCAAGACACGAGCAGACCCGGGTGAAAAAAGTAGATCAAGGCCAAAGTGCAACATTAAAACGGTTTCAAGTGTAACTGCACTTGCACAAATAATCTGGCTTGCATTACCAACTAGTGGTGACAGCATGCTTTTTCCACACAGTGCAGCACTGATGTTCTGCGGCACTATAGTACCACATAACAACACAGCTGGGTTCAACATATACAGCCTCGTGAACAAGATTGAACAGACTACTTAGATCTTTCACAGCACAGAGGTGAGTGCAGACATGTTTTTGATTCCTCCAAAATCTAGTGTGGAGTGGAGTAGTTTTTTTTTCTTTCCGGCTTCGTGTTGGGTCCAGCACATTCACACTTCATAGAAGACAACAAACCAGCACTTAGTGGACAGTGGGATGTTGTTAGCTTAGCTGCCCACAGTCACCCACAGTGGGTTTCAGCTGACTCAAGTGCCACCACAACCAAAATGTTCATTGTCAGAATAGTATAAACTGTATAGTATGTGAGCACTACGATAATAATACTGCATGATACAGAGGGCATTACTCTGCCAACACAATCTAAGAAATATCTCACACAAGCTCCTACTTCGCAAAAAAGATTTTTTTTCTCTCTGTCTTTCTTACGCCCCTCCTATGTTTTTAGCATCTTTGCATGCAGGGTTGCATCTCTGGCTGTTCTTCTATTTGACGTCTTAATAGTTCATCGCTTGTAGCCATGTAGGGAATGTTAAATAAAGCTCTGATGTGTAATTTGTCGCTCCACAAACATTCCCGCTCCCGGCCTACCCTGGGAGTTAATGCAACAGATTTGTCATACACAAGCCAGGCGCAGCTAGAGGAGGAGGAAAAACACCTATTCAATCTGAATTTCAATCTCCATAGGGCTCTATGCAAATGCATGCAAGCTGATGCTCTCACTCGCTCAGACTGCCAGAACACACAGCGCAGATGACGAAACCAGGCTGCATATTACAGAGTAGGTGGCAGCAGCCTAGTCTGTGGCAGGTAAGAGAGACAGAGGAAAATGAGAAGGGGACTGGGAGAGCCTCACATTTCAGGAATACATAAGTAGGCAAAGCCAGAACCAAACTAAATGCAGATACCTGTAGCAAAGGCAAAGAAGCTAAAATCCATTTTGATCATTTCCTCCAGGAAACCCTCCCCCTTCCTTCCTCTGTCTCTCATTGCCGTGCCCTTCAGCATAATGTGGATATGCAGCCTCTCTGGGGCTTTTTAGGGAATTGATGGATAATCAGATGATTACACAGAAAATCTCCATTGAGGACAATCCTCCCTGACAAACAAAGAGAAAGCTCTTTAGTTAATAAATAGGCTGAGAGACAGACAGAGTGAGAGACAGAGTGAGAGACGGTGAGAGAGAGAGAGTGAATAAATCCTGTCCTGGGTTGGCAGCACAATGCCAAATCTGTATCACATATTCATTTCATCCCAACAATCTGTGTGCATGTGTGTGTATCTGTGTGTGTGTGCATGTGTGCGTGTAGGTCATACATTGCCAGAAACATCACTTCTTGGGGATGTCACTGAGTTTGCCTTTAGCTTTATCTTAATTTGAGCGTATCTAAATAAATTTCAAGCTCTAAGCATATTTGTATAAGCCTTTCTGACAAAATTTGGCTGACGTTTTATTCTCATGATTTTCTTATTTTCTGAACTAGTTTTCTGAAATAGCAAAAGTTTGTAGTGAAACACAAGTCAACACACAAGCACAGGGAAAAGAAGTCCAAGCTGTCAATCTGGGCGAGTTTCAAACAAAATAAATAAGAGTCATTCAAATTCACATAAGGACACAAACATACAGTGCCAATAAAAATATTTGAGTCCCTTTTAATGTCTTGGTTTACAACACTGAAACAAAGTGGACGTACTGTGATCGTCTTTTCTGTGACACGACAGAAAAACAATTTACTGTCAAAATGAATATTTAATATCCAATATTTAGGAGAGGCAACAATTACATCATCACATCCAAGTGGATAGGTTGTTGTCATCCCTACAATTTCCCCCAATTCTTTCTTACAAAGCTGCTCCACCATCTGTGAGTGAACAGCAATATTTTTTTAAGTCCAAATTTTTGACTTGATTGTGGTTTGGGTTCTGACTTGGCCGCACAGGGGTCAAGTCGGAGTTCTCTTAAAAGCGTGCAAGGTTTTGTTTTGTTTTGTTTGTTTTGGGATTTTTCTAGTTTCTGCCGCATTAATTTTCCTTTCTACCTTCACACTCCTTCCAGGGCCCTCTGCAGAGAAGTATCCCAACAGCATGATGCTGCCACAAGCCTTCGCAATATAAACATAACAACCCATACAACACTTGCCGATTGGTGGTAGTTTTTTTTTGGGGGTTTTAACTCTGCTGCTGGTATTTTCAGATAACCACAGTATCACAGCAGGTGAGACACAGTACACACTACTGGACTAACACACGGCACATAACCTACCAGAATCCTGCTCAATAATTTAAACTGGACGTGACCCTTCGTTTGGATGAGCCTGGCACTATAAAACTTCAGCGGCTCTGTGGCAAATGGTGACAATTATGTGGATGTCCTGACAAGAGTAAAGGGAAAAGGGAGAGGTTTGTATTATGTTCTAGCCAAGAGAGGCCTTGGTTCGGCTAGATAGTATGCCCACAGCAGTACTTTGGCCTGGATGGAGCACGGCGGGTCTCTACTTGCACTCTAATGTCTACAGGAGTGCTACAGTGGCTGGCACGGTCGTGTTAGCTATAGATGCTGGTGCAGGGCTGGGACTGCCAAGCTCAACGGCTCTGCCAGCCTTGGCTTTGACATTGGAAATGGGTCTGGAGGCTGCACCGTTGAACAAGTTTCTGGCATCAGCGGTGCTCCAAAGGGGAAGAAAAAAAAGAAAAACAACTGGCAGCTAAAATCAGATGCTCTGGCCTAAGGTAGACATTGCCTTCTTCATAGCTATGTCTGAACTCGCTTGGTAAATAGTTATCCTTCTAGCGACATTATCGCTGAGGGCCACAGCAACAGCCAGTGTTTGAAAATAGCAGTACATGTAAAGACATCTACTGACAATATGTAAGCTGGCTGTAATATATCACAACTTATAAGACACAAATATAAGTTGAAATCATACATCTATCTGTCAATACAGGATTATTCGGTAAAATTACTTATCCAGCAAAAAATAACATCAAAGGAGACTGAATAACATGTTTTTGACAAAATGCCACATTTTCAAAGCAAAACCAGACCCCGTGCACAACCGGTCACACTCTTATCAGTAAGCAACATATTGATCCTGAAACCTGAAAAGTTTTTCTCAGTAGCAAGTGATAAACATGTAGCAACAGTTACCTAAAACAAGGTATTTTTACTCGCCAGCTCAGTCCAAAACTGTGTTACTGACATGGGAATAAGAGCTATGTGTAAGCGGGCGTTTAGACCGGAAACTGTGCTAAAACAACACATGGGGCTGCGTTGGTGGGCGCATGTTGCTTCAGGTACCGGTGAGACATGAAACACTATTCAGGAAATCCAGTTTGAGTAACAGATCCATGACTTTAAAGGGCTATGAGACAGCAAAAACTCCCAGCGGTTTATGAGATGATTACAGGATTTTGCTCCTCTGGAAAGTCATCACGGTGATATTTATCTAATGTTTTGTTGCACTGATTGAAAGGTAAACAGTAATATACCAGGAAAATGTGATTGTAATGTGGAAAAACTGAGCAAGGTTCAACTCCTTTGCTGGAAGACATTGCAGATTTATGGCAGACTCCTCTGTGCACAACTGCTGCCCTTCATTCAGTTAGTCATTTAAATGAATGAGAGTTTTATTTTCACACAAGGCTGCTGTTGGTCTGAACTTGGCTTAAAACATCTGAGACATCTTAATTCTTTGTTCCTTTTTAAAATGTCTTAACTTGAAACGGGCAGATCTTTCTTTTTTTGACAACCAAGCACCTGAACACCAAACCTTTTGCTTGTGCCATAATTCAAGACTTGTGCTTTTCATCATGTAATATTAAAACTTGATGTAAAGATACAGGTTGTGACTGCAGACCGCATATCAAAATATTATCAGTTTAACCATCACCCATTCCTGACTTTGGCATAACAAAGACACGGGTCACTAAAAAGGTGTAACTCACTGGGTGAACTGTGGTTACAGAGGCTGCCCTTCAGCCCGTTCACCTGGGTTTAAGGTCATATGAGCAATTATCTATCCTGCTGAAATGTCTCATAGCAATACATTGAAACCCTACAGTCCACAAATGCCAATGTTCTGGGTTGACCCTGTGCTCTGACCTCACAAGAAGGGTCGAGCAAGAAGTGGCATAGAAAGTGACTTTCTATGCTTAGATCAATAACCAATCAATAATCATAACATTACCTTTAAATTCCAAGGTTGAAATCTGCCCAATGCTACACGTTACAGACGTTGCTTTGTTAAACTGTCCACAAATTGAGAAAAGGCAACACAATGTGAATGAGACCTTCATAACATGCCACAGAGTGTGTTACCATGTAATACACGCCTGGTATGATAATCTAAGCTTTTCACATCAGGGAAACTACATTTGATAGATTAATTGGTCAGAAATAATAAAAGTCGAGACTGTAATTTAAACGAGGCTGACACGGACTGAGTGACATATTTTTAAAAAAGCTTTTTAACGCAGCGGGTAATTTTGCATTTAAATTATTTGCAGCATTACTTAACTACTTGCTCATTCAATATAAGCACAAATACGTTGTGTGCAGATGTGGGTTGTAATTTTCCAAAGAGATAAATATTGAATTGCGAGTAAATAGGTCTCTTCTCTAATCCATTAAAATGGGGCTTGTGTTTACTTGATAAATGAGAGTCGTTGTCTTTGAATGATCTCTTACACCATTTGATCCTAGATTGATTTAGCACATGGCTCCCTGTAAAGGGCTTAACGATGCAAGAGTTGACAGGCAAAGCAGATTGAAGGTCTCTACCTGCATTGACTTCCAGCAACCTCCTCTTCTTCTGCTGTCTCTCCTGCTTTTCACGCTCCGCCTTCTCCTTTGCCGCCCGTGCTCTCCTCTGTTTCTCCTCCGACTCCCTCTGCTTCAGGTTCTCCTTCAGTGCTTGCTGTGGGGAGAGAGAAAGAGAAAGTGAGAGAAAGACAAAAAAAAGAAGGAGAAAACAAGACAGATTGCTAAGTGGGGTTAATTACAGTAGTGCAGAGCCTGTCAAAGGCAGAGCCAGCTGTCAAACCCCACAGACGTCTTTATCAGGCCTGGTGCCTGATAAGTCAGATGAAGCTTCAAAGGTGCACTACCATCCTGGCCTTGCCAGACACAAACCAATGTGATACCAGAGACTTCAAACACTAGAGATCTATAAGAGTGTTGGAACAAAGACCTAAAGAAGCTGCTGGTCTTTAAACATTATTTTCTGTTCTAATTTTGATTCTTTCCTATAAATTAACAAACATTAGTTGCTATTTTTAGAGATTAGTAAAGCTCTGTTTCCATAATCTGCCTGTTCTCTTTGTTTTTCTCCTTTATATCCCTGTCACCATCATCTAACAAGATAAAACTAAAGAGGAGGAAAAACATGACACTAACAAACTATAAAATGTGTAAAGTATGATTATGCACAAAAGTGCAAGTATCAAGCCAGTGAGTGTGTATCCAGGATGTGTGTTGGGTCAGTAAGACAGCTTCAGCATCACCTGGTGGCTACTGTGTGAGCTTTTTCTAGTTAACAGCAGGTGAGCTCAAAAGCAACGCTAAGAGCAATACAATTCAACTGTAACAGGCTGTACAGCAGTCGATGAGCTGAACACAGCGTACAGGTGCCGCTGTGTGGGTGGATGTGATGTTGATGTCTACCGCACTACCTGCGGATCAAGTGTAAACAAAAACCCACATTTAAACCCACTTGAATTTGACAGAATCTGACTACATGATGCCAAAGTCAACTGCTACATTTGATTTAAATTACAAGAATAATTAGGCAACTTTCCTGCATATACTCACCCCAAGCGTGGAATTTAATTAGGAGACTGAAATGTGTTTATGGTTACACAAGTAGAGCTTTCAAAAAGAAGTCTGATCAGTGATTGCGCTTATTGTCTTGCACTTGTACATATGTGCAGTGCAAATTATACATTACTTATTATTATAAACTGTGAATTTCCCCATTGTGGGACCAATATCTTATCTTATCTTATCTTATCTTATCTTACAGTAGAAATCATATGCCTTTAGGCTTTCTCTTTATCATTTCATTCTTCAAATTGGAATGACTAACATTTGAGGAAAAATAATCTGGTATTACAATATAGTAAATATTATAACACCATATATAAAAACCATTTTCTCTTTTAAAGGGATAATGTAGCTTGACTCAAATTATGTTCCATGAGGGAACAGGAACTTCTATTGAATTTCTTTTCGGGAACTCCACTCAGAGCAGCAAGCATTCATTTTTTATTTTTGTCGAGCCTCTCTGTTCTTAGAGCACAACAAAAAAATGTGGGGAAATTGAATAAATGTGTGCAGATACATCTATTATAGGCAAGTGGACTATAAAAACAAATTACCAATGTGCAAGCATCATGAGAAAATCGTTAAATTTGACTGACTTTGGTCCATTTTTTTTTTTGACCAGTTGACCTGCATTTCAACCACATGGATCTAGTTCCAGTTTTAGTTTCTGGGCTATAGGCCATTCCCCAAATTTATTACAATCTGATGGTCCAAAAATGACTGTCATAGAGCTTATAGTGCTGCATATCATTAACTGTTCAAATAAAAGTCTTGAGACTCGAAGAGCTTGTACAGCTTTCATTGAGACTGCGAGCAAGCACTGGTGGTCAGGCCCTGCGACAGGAATGTCTTTTCATATTATTGACACAAGCCCATGTAGTCAACTTCTAAACTTGTCACAAAATGTCATATATTCCATTCTGCCTGTCTATGAAGAATTATTTTATAGGTACACGATCACACTGTACATCAACCACTGCCGGTATAGGCTCTACAGTCCCTGTGCCAAAGGGTTGTTAAACTCATACGATGGTGTCTATGGCTCAATAATGCCACAGCCAAGAGACAGACTGCATATGATTTAACAGAGTGCTAGCATGATTGCCATCCTGATCAATAGCCAGTCACTTAAAGCAAGGAAGTCTGGGCTTTTATCAAACACCCAAGTCCTCCTCCTCCTCCTCCTCCTCCTTCTCCTCGTCTCCCCTCCTCTTGCATGATTCACACAGCCCAGCTTGACAGGCAGGTCAGTGGAAGAATAGTAATGCCAATCTATCATGAATGGATACACTCAAATCACACACTACAAGAACTGTGTAGAATATGGAAATCTACACACAATAAAGAGGGGCAGTCGCTTATTAAGGCTCACTGACAGCCCCTTATTAAGTCTGCATACAAGTGACCACTGTTAGAAATGATATAGTCAACTCCAATTCAAAACAAATCAGTCTAGTTGATTCAGCATCAACAAGCCACTTGAAATACAGAGAAATGCCAACTCAAATAAACACTATAATTAGGGTTGCAGCAGGATGCAATATTCACAGTTTGATATGGCTCCAAGACTCTTAAGGTGCTTTCCCACCCACCTCGTTTGGTCCAGACGTTCAGACTTTTCCGATTTGATCTGAACACAACGTCACATGTGTGAAACCTCTCCCTGACCACAGTTCGGAACAAACAGCCAAAACCAGGTTCGAACGAAAGAAGTGGTCTTGGTCCGGATCGAATGAAACCACAGTTTGCTTCATTTTTAGTGTGAAAACATTTTTTTGGAAGGTTTGGGCAGACAGGTCGGGCGGGAAAAACAATGCAACAAAACAAAATGAGTGGTGGTCACACAAGGGGAGAGGACACCAAGGGGCAAAATAATGGACCCCGGCCGCTGATCGTACCATAAATTACACATCACTTGCAAACACTATCTAGTACAGTTGTGTATGAGTTGTGACAAACACTCTATGTGGTGCATCCCTTCCAACATATGTTCCATGTCCTTTTTTCTTCTTTATAAAAAGAGCACAAGGATATTGTTTGTAGGCAGCTTAGCAGACACATAACATTTATTTAAACTCACTCACATTAAAAAGACAACATCAGCTAATGACACTGATCTGTACCACTCAGCAGGTTTATAGAAATCCAGGAGAAAGGAAATGCGCTGAAGAAGAAGAAGAAGAAAAAGAAGCTGAATACAAGATGACTGAGACACACCGCAACTATTCAGAGCTCTATTTTTAAATGAAACCAAGTCCTCCACAAAATTAACTTTGATTTGATGGAATGAAACTGTCGGTTGCTCGTGGCAACCAGTGATTCACAAATGACTATATTCTTAATGGGCATCCAATCTGGTAAATTACGGGCAGAGTGAAAGAGGAAAAAGAAAAGGGAAGAACAAGAGCACTGACACGTAATACATTCTCAACAATTAAGGGATCCCAGGTTACAAGCAGACAGCTGTAATGGATGCCTAATGTGGACTTAGTCAAAACTCTGACACTCCTTCCACTCTTCGCTATCAAGAAGCTCTCATTAAAAAGTCAAATTCAATTACTAAAACAGAGTGTAAACAGACTCGCACTATAACGGCCAAACAGAGTTTCCGCTACCATCAACCCAAACAGTTTCATGCAGACAGTGATCTAGTCCGTGGTGAAACATATATTTTTAAATAAACAACATGTAAAAGATGATGATTTTTGTTTGTCTTTTGTAAAGAAAAACAAGATAAAATAATAAGATTCCCTACAGACCTCAAATGCAAATGACAACTGCACTTTGATATTTACAAACATAGGCCAATAATGATAAAATATCAAATTTGATTTGAGGTTTTATGTTATTTCATTAAACAGAAGTCTTTGGTTGCCATGGTAGCAGGTTTGTGAAGCTATACTTTGGAACAGTGGCATTTAACATGCCCAGAAAGATGATCATTTTTACCACGTTCGCAATCTCAGTTCAGTGTGTTAGCATGTTGGGGATCACAAAAGTCATCAGGATAAATCATCCAGCAACCATAAATTCAATTTTGTGGCAATCCAGTGAGTAGGAGTTAAGACCTTTAACTGAATAAGTGAAAACTTTGACCTGCTGGTGGCACTAGTCATTTAGAGTCATTGCCTAGGGAACTTGAATATTTGTAGCATATTTCATGACAATCCATCCAATAGTTGGGAGGATTTTTTTACTTGAAAACATGTCAACCTCATGGTCACACAAGAGGCAAAGTCAGGGTACCGGAGTCAGTAGGATTGGGGTCACATCAATCCATCAAAAGATTTTTGAGTTTTTTCAGTCTGGACTGAAGTGGCAAACCAACCAACCAATCGATCAAACAACATTGCCACTCCAAGAGCGACAATGCTATCATGGCTAAAAACGAGGGGCGGGTGATTTCAATAACACGGCTATGCAGATCCACAGAGGAAGTCTGCAAAGGCAAAATGACATCTTATTTAAAACTGGACCCTTTACTGCTGCCAGCAGCCCGGGAAAACAATGATTAGTCAATAACAGGTCAATACAACAAGTGGGCCTGTTTAAGAGAGGATCACTCTTAAACTTCACAAAGAGAATAGAACAGGAAAAAGAGCAGCCGAAGAACATTACATCAAAACATCCTTGTTAAAACAAAAATTGATATGATCACAGCCAGTACAAAAAGGACAGGCTGTCTTCTGAAATCACAGAATCAATTAGCAATGTAAGAATAATAAAAGAAAAAAGAGTCAGTCTGGACATTAATTGAGTAAAGTAACTGAAAAGTTCATTTTAAGCATGGGCAAGAAGGTTTTTATGTGTTCCTAAATCTGAATCCAACATTGAAAGCAAGAATTATCTCGATACTGAAAAATAATGACAACTAAAGGAGCATTGATTTTGACAGTGAAAAAGAGCCTGAAACTAAAAAAGATGAAGAGTCATGTGATTTTTGCCATCTGACAAAGCATTCGTTTTTTACTGTAATGCTGAGCTGAAAGAGAGAGAGAGAGAGAGAGAGAGAGAGAGAGAGAGCGAGAGAGAGGAACCAGCTCTCTAAGGAAATTGCCCTCTGCTCTCCTTCATCACTGCAGGTCTGCTTCCCCCTCCTCCTCTCCTGGATGTCCGCCATTAGACACGCTCAATTGGATTCCTGTCAGATGTGCGGCCTCGCCCTGGGTCTCCTTCCTACGGGTGACTGAGCATGCTGTATGTGTGTGTACGAGTGTGTGTGTCTTTGTGTGTGAAAAAAAAGCTAAGCAGCTTTCCCTCTAAAAAATTGCCAACACAAAATGACATACACACACAAACAAACACGTGGGCACACACACACACACACTCACACATTATGCGAGCAACAGACACACAGTTCAAGGCTCAGTTCGCTTCAGGCAGTGGTCTGGAGACAGCACGCACCTATTAGCATGGGCCTTGGCACAGCAGGGTAAATGCTGACACAGATTTGACCGAGAGGTTACGCTGCTGAGATTTACTGTATGCCTACATTCATTGACCTAGCCTTGGCTTCTCGCAAGATATGTCTGTGTGATGTGACCATTTGAACGAATTGCTGAGGGTGTAAGCTCCTTACACCTTGACCTATCACAGGGGAATAAAAAGCTACCTTGGGAGTTTTGACCGTATAATGCTAGTCTTTATAACACTTGGCTTGTTCACCTTTCACTGGCGGAGTCATTAACTGTTAGGTTTGGCCAGGACATAAATGCTTGTGCAAAACTCAAGCTTGAATCGTGGCGCTAAAGTGAAAGAGATTAAAGCTCCAATATAGAACACTATCAACAGCATATAGCACATATTCACCTATTCTTATTATTATTAACTGGAGTTTATTAATGTATGGAACATGCTGAGGTTTGTATCCAGGCTGGTCTGTATCTATATGCGTTGGGTCTGACTCACGCCTGAACACAGAAAGTGCGGAAAGTGGTGGCTGGGTTGTGGCTATTAAAGTGAGGGAAAGAATCATAGCACAGAGAAGTCCTGGGATCAATAACATAGGTGAAAGAGATCAGAAACAAAAGAACAGCCAGACTAAAAGCGAAGCATCTGGGAACTGTTTTTTTTTTCTGACTGTGTGTCTTTGTACCTGTGAAGACTGCAGATACTGTAGTCACTTAAGTCTCAGGTTAGATGCCACTTGCAGCAGCCAGCACGTCAGGACATGTGGCAACTACGTGCAAGGGTGTTAATTTCATCACATCAGAAGGTGGCAGGGCTGGACTGATAAAACATTCTCTGACTAAAGGTAAAAAGTTGCAGGAACACTGTTAATGCGAATGTTAGCATTTGGCTTAAACATGGATCCCAAGATCAAACAGAGAACATGTACTCTATACACTGTACTTGCAGTGTCACAGAGCTAGTCCTTTTATTGGATATCTACAGGGCTGAAGAAAATAGTTTCTTTTTTCTTGCATGTCTATTCATTCTCTTTAAATCTGGTGTTTCATTGGGCTATACTAATATTTTTAGCATTATACTATTTGTAGAATTAAATTCCAGAGGTGGCTGCACATGATTGGTGCCGACAGCCATTCAAAGCTTTGGATGTATATATAAAAAAAAAAGACAGTCCTAGATTTCTACCAATAACATATGTCTGGATAGTTTAAATAATACTAAGGTCTCACAATAGTTAGTTTAGGGGTAGGACAGGTATATGGTTCACTGTGCATTTCAATACTATTATCTTCATCATACACAATTCAATCAGCCTGGCAGATTATTGGCGCCAATATTCAGCATTTTTATAATTATTGGAATCATTTTTTAATCCAATTGCCACTTTGCTCTGATGCAGTTGCCTCTCTCTGTCTCTGTAGTCTCACTCAGTGTTCACTCACAGCACTATCACATGTCACGATTGACAGCCTTATCAACACTAACGGCTACTGAGCGACCGAAGAGCAAAGAGGAACGCATTCGCAGACTGGACCTGCTCCGGTGAGCGAGCAGAGCTGTGTTTGGAAGGTAAAGCAGCAGATAATGCTGAAGTTGCAATAAACATCACAATCTTATGATCTATTTCTGTGATGACAAGCGTGCCCAGTTTCCAGGGCATTGAGGAGTTACACCACTGAAAACGCCCAAAGTTATAGCCATAGCAGTTTATGATAAGAACAGAAGGATGCTGAGCTCTGCTTTCTACACCACTATCTGCTGCTGAACTGCGACTACAAAAAAACAGTGACTTTGAAAAAGGATTCAAATTTCAACACAAATTTAACTTTTAGGAAATGACTACATCAGACATGTATCATTCAGGCAGTAGGGTTGGGTTAACTAACTCAGTACCTATAAGGGTATGGACTGAATGACGCTGGTACGTCATCCCAAGAAGTTGAAGTCCCCATGGATGACAAAACTTTAAATGTGGTAATGACAATTTCATTGGTTTCTTCAGGTAATTAATGACCTAGTTTGATAAGTTGTTGCAGATAACTGGGCTTTTTCACTGTCTGCGTTGACAGCTTTACTAGCGTTAGCCAACACAAAGTCACTGGCACATCTGAAATTCCTGACCCACATGATATTTTAAAATGCTAAATGAGATTTTGTAATTGTCGAACCACTGAATATGACACCAGTGTATGTGAATTGCATACTATTGATGGGGAGATATTACATTATGCAAGCACTGCGATAGTGACGACAACAACAACATAACAGAAAATATCTGTAGAGGTATTGCTTGAAATATAAATGGTACCCAGGCAGACAAGACTTTAAGAGAGGAAAAAAGAAAAAGAGAGATCCCAGTCTGAATCTATGTATTCAGTTAGATTTACCAAAATATACCATTTCTGACCATGGAGAAATCACCCAAAATATCCATCTCATCAATGTCATTCAAGGGGAAAACAACTTTGCATTGTGGGTGAGGTCTCATGAACAACATTGCCTAAACATTGCCTCTACTGTCTCAATTCTGAGCTTTACATGTAAAACAGAACTAAAACTCCACCACTGCTCTCCCTGAAAAACACACAAATGCACAGACAAAGCATTGGCGTACAAGGAAATCTAAAGCATAACTAATGACTAGGCAGAAAAAAAGGCAAAGAGGCATGAAATCCATTTGTGTGTGTGAGGTAGATGTTAAGTTGGGGGCAGGGCAGGAACTTTAGTAGGCTAATTAGCTACTATTATCTGTCGCACCCAGTGGCCTGTGCCACTAATCCTGCTGATTAAACACAGTGGGTCTCCACAGCTCCACAGCTCACAGTAGCACCAGACTGATAAGGCCACGGAGCTCAGTGATGGCATAAATGTCTGGGTGGGACTGGACTACATAGGACTGGCACTGTTCTGCTTTGCATTATACCACAGGACACCAATGTGAGAATCACTACAAAAAGAAAAGCTGAGGTTCTGTGCAACACAACATAGGAATATAAATAGTTTAAAACTGTTTCCAAACATTTCCAAGAATACTCTTGCAAACATTTCACTTGTCTTTTTGCAATTTAATATGAAATATTCTAAGTTGATAAATGGCACAAATTTTAAATAAACCCATAACTTAAAGCAATTAGGCCTTTTAAATGGCATTACAAAAAACAGTCCACATGAATTGGCATGAATCTCTTCATTGAATAGGTGCAGTCGCTTTATGTATTGATGGTCACAGTTTCATTAAATTCTTTTAACAGCCAACAGTATTGCTACTATTTCAAGTGTAACGTGATTAAAGTTGCATTAATGGTTATTAATTTAATTTAAAATGTAATCCTGTAATGTAAAATAAAGCCAAGTAATGCCAAACCTATCAACCATCGGCCACCACATTTTAATTAAATGTGAACATTCAGAGTAACAGGCTAATTTTTCACTTCCATACAAAATGCTCAGAAAAGTTTTCATGCTTCTCCTGTGTGTCAATCTAAAGTGCCGTATACTCACAGTGAACATCGAGCGGAAGTTGCTGAGATCAGTGAACAGCTCCTCCACAGAGGTCTTCTTGGGATCGACAGCAAAGTACTCCAGCAGGTTCTGATACAGCGTCTCCATATTGCTGTGCATTATCACCAGCTTGCCATACTGCTCCCGTGCGACCTTGCTGAAGCTGTGAGGGTCGCGGTCAAGGTCAGCAACACATACATCCCACATTAAGCGTTAATTAAATGTTCTTAGTATACCTCTTGCCTATTTGACAGCAACACAAGATATCTACAAAAAGAAAAGCAGGAAGCATTCACGCTGTTGCCGTAAGGATCTGAAGCTGGAAAACAGACTGTCAGTGGTAAACTGTGAAGTTGACATTCGGAGCTCTGATACCGTCAGTCAGGTTACAACCACAGTGTGTTTGCTGCTATGACCCCCTGCAGCCTAAAGCATCTGTGACTCATGTCTGGCTGCTGGCAAAGTATGTTTGCTTCTCTGACATGCACAATATTAACTGCAAACTCAACCACAAATCAAGAAAAAAAAAATGAAATGAGTGTATTCTACCCTAAAACCAAAATCCCCATCACTGCTGCCTTGGGTATTGAGCATCACCAGCATACACAAAGTTCAAATTATATTAACTTCAACCCTCTCTACCACTGTTATTTGGAAGCCCATCCCATCAGATTATAATTTATTGGAAAGCTAACACAGATTTCTCTTTGTATAAGAGATTTCTCTCTTATATGGCTTTTCCATTGGCAATTTTGATTTGCATTTTCATTACCAGTTTAAACTTGCCAAGTCACGCCAAGTCACACCTCAGATGGACCATCTCCAGAATCGGGTCAGAGTGCATCTGACCATCTCAAAGCAGGTTGCTAAACATAAGCTCTCTTTCCACTGCGAGAACCAACAACATGTGTTTGCACCCCAAAATGCCCCAGGAATAGTGTCAAGAGCTGGTCCTCACAGTCGTGGATATATCACACAGAGATCTAGCAAATACTTCTTTTAAGACTGCCTGTGCGGTTGTCTGTGCCAAAAGTGACTAACATGGAAGATTGAGGAGCATTTAAAGGTCCTCCTGGTTAAACCAAGCAAATGACAGCTCTGCTATGCCGGTACGCTTGTGTGGATGAGGACAAATAGGTAATGGTTGTGTCAACATGAGGCCTCTGTGTCAGAGCAAAGTGAAGGGGAAAGCGAGAACACACATCCTGCCTCCTACCACAGCATGCTGTTAAGCAAGTCACCGCAGACATAATACTCACTCAAGGCAGAAATCCAGCAAGCATGAATTTGCTGTTCAAGAATAATTTCATATATAAACTATTTTATTAGCTCTTTGGTATTTTTAAACACATATTGCAAACAGTGTTTTCCACACGATGACCCTGTTTAATAAGAATCAAAGCTTTGGATGCAGGAGAAAATAAAATCTGGGTCAGAATCAGTTTGCAACAAGCTGCTTCTTTTAAAAAGTTGCTGTCTCACTCAAAGAAAAGAAAGAAAAAGGTGTGTACCTAACTAGCATCCTTGTCTCACGGCAGATAAGAAGCAACAGTGTCTGTGTGGTATCGCAATTGTGTGGGCAGCCTTTCTATTGTGCCCCTTCATTATAGCTCAATTGATGGACCTATTTGACGTCTGGCCTCTGTCGAATCTGGCAGCGGATGGGACTACCTATTCACAGCTGGGTAAATGCTGTTCAATAGGCACTGCTCTCAAATTGACTTGTCAGTAATATCTTTCCAAAGCAGGAGCTGGAGGAAAGAGGCACGAGGAAAGTCTGAGCAGGTGATGGAAAGCAAGTGAGAGAGAGAAAAGAAATAGCCGAGAGCCGCGGTTGATAAGTATCATGGGGTGCAAAATATCTCTCCTGACTTCTTGCCTATTCCGAGGAATAGCAGTGGTCCACCAGAGCTCATTCTCAAGAATTCCTGTTCACTCTTGCTTTCTTACTGATTTTATACTCTTTGCCCCTAATATTATCTTCTCTCATTCTTCATTTGCTCAGTCTCCTTCTGTTTTTCTCCTGTTCTAATCTGCCACCTCCACAAGCTCATCTCACATTCAGAAGTGTAGCACCAGACCAATAGCACAGGAACTGTAAACCTGAATGGTACATGAAGTGACAATGTAATATTCAGTGCCACCAATGTTGACACTGCAGGCTTTTCATGTTAAGTTGGTGAGTGTAGATTTCACCTGTCGGAATAACTAGTGACGGCAGCAGACTTCATCAGTTGCAGGTGAAGCCGCCGCGTGTTAAATTTTAACTCGATTGTATCACCTGTCAAGAGCCCGCAGAGAATAAAACCGCAAAATCCCCTGGTTTTTAATCTAGTTCTTTTAGATAGCTTATGACGTGGATGACTGGGGATCTTGATATATACATATAACAGAGTAAAGTGCAGTAATAGTCTTCACTAATGTGAAGTACTGGAAAATGGTCCAGTCAAAATTCACTTTAAAGGCCTTGAATATACAGACAAGGATTACCAGTGTAGGCACCAGGCACCATGAACAGATTAATAAATGAGCTGGGTTCAGAATCAGAGTTAGAAACATCACTATGAAGGTTAATATAGCTCTTGTTTATGCTTTGAGGAATCAAAATAACTTAATGAAACTATAACAATAATATAATGCTCTACATAATACAATACTACTTGTGAGGATAATTTAACTTAGTCAATTTAAAGGTGCACACAAGTCTAATCTATGTTGTTTCAGTTAGTCAGATGTAGTGTACACGTTTAATCAGTACTACATCTTATCATGCACAGAACTCATTTCCAGCTTGTATTAATTAGGCAACCAATCAAACTGCAGTGGTTCTGCTGTCTTAGCCAACAAAGGTGGATTTCCGCTGAATCATGTGTGGTGGACTCCCAAAAACAGGGGACAGTCAGGATTGTGAGGTTCACATATGGATGTTGGGGAGTGAATATGACATCTGACTGAATATTTGTTGGTGACACAGTTCAGCCCTGATGACTGTGTGTATACTGTAAGTTCATGTGTATCTAGCTGACTTTTGATCTCTAGTTTAGTGAGCTCAGATTTCATGTTTAAATTTGATGGTATTTTTAAATCGGTGTTGCTAGGATTTGACAATTTGTGCGAGGCACCTGGAATTGGAAAGCCGAGCAGCGAAAGACAGAGCTGTCAAACCCATTCTCAGTGAACCTTTCTGTGTTGCACTCAAGTTTTCTTGCTAACTACTACAGCACGAGCCATCAGTGCCCCAGCCCCAAGGCTATTGATCAAAACTACATGAAGGAGGCTTGGAACAGGGTGTATTATTGAACACACACTTACACACCTGGTCTGAGACATGCCTGTCAACCTGATCTGCTAGAACTACCTCAGAGGACAGTGAATAATTAACACTGCTGCCAAACAGATACAGACAGCTGTCAGCAATGAATCTGGTTATCCAAAGAGTGCAAAACAGGAAAGAGAAATTGTGCATGTATATGTTTGGGAACTGGCACTTTTGTTTCATTATCATAAACTGACAATTGCATAGATTGCTCTTGTTCTGTCTCCAGGAAACATACAATTGCAATGACTGACACAGCGAGGGAGGATGAGAGCGACAGAAAGACGAAGGAGGCTTTGTCTCATTTCTCCCTCTCTAACCCTTCTCTTCATTCTGGAGTTGAACTCAGCGTGAAGTCCCCTTCAAAAAGCGAGATGAGAGAGGTACTGCTACACCTGACTATAGGATGGGATGCCACTCATGAAGTGGAAAGAAAACCAGGCAAATATAGTATATAGAATATAGTCTTGTCTCCCTTTCTTTTCTGCTTCAACAGCACATTATATCTCTACTGTTTATTTTTTTGGAGCGATTCACAAAGTATTATGGTTAGAAATTCCATTTGGAAGGAGGGGGGTAGAGTCTTCCAGGTATTCCAGTCCAGGTTGAAGATGATAGGAACTAATGGAATACAGCATGAGTATTCCATTATGTAAAACGTAAAGGAGATATGTTTAATCGTGTGTTTGATATACCTGGACTGGAGAGTTTCTTCTTTTTTATCACAAGCTCAGTTATGATTTAAGCTCTGAAAACCTAAACATATATATTCCAGCTCCTGCAATATTCCTTTATTTTTTTGTTCAGTTCGATTCATAACAGCAAAACCCACAGAATAATTCCCCCGACTGGTGAGTGAATGCATGCGTGTGTAAAGGATATAGCCATTTTAGTGAAGAACATGTCGTTGGGGTCATCGGGGGAGGCGAAAGTCTCCAGGTCTCTCTCCAGCTGCAGCAGCTGCCTCTCCATCTGCCTGAGGCTCTTTTCCAGATTCTCTGCAGACACTGACACACATCCACATACATCAAGACACACACACACACACACACACACACACACACACATTTGTATAAGCACACAGAAACGTATCCATGTGTCAAGGAAATGTGAAGAAAGAAACAGAAAAAGGACAACCCAATTACAGGTACAATCAAATGCATTATTATTTTGAGGCTCTGAAATAATCAGAGAAAAACAACATACAAAATAAATGAATAAATAAATAAATGGTAAAATGAGAGAGAAGCCAGCTCAAATGCAAAGCATGCTTATTATAGGCTCACACTGTGCCAGAAACACCATGGGAATAAACAATGACGAAGGAAAAAATAAACATCAAGTGAGGGTACGTTCAATGCGTAATTTTATTATTCTTGGCCTATTATATGCTCATGTGTGTGTTGTAAACAATTAAATTCACATAAGAATACAATGCCATACTGACACACATACTGGAGCGAAAGCTGCGCTGCTGTGAGAGAAACAAATCTGCAGCCTCAAAGAATGAAGATGGCTGTTGAAGTAGAAATATTAAGTCCTTCATCGTTTGTCTTTAGTCTTACCAACAGGTGCTTGGATCACGCAGGTGGGAGAGCAGGGGAACACTGAGCCTAACTTTCTGTTAAGTTGGTCATGGTTGACACTTTAAGCTAGTCACTGAATATAGCATGTGGCTTAAATTACCCTGATTAGACCCTGCTTGACAAAAAAGCATAAGCTGCTTATTTTTAAGTAGTTTCAAATGTCCCTTGATCCTAATACATGCCTTATGAAAGGGAAAAAAAGAGAGAGGGAACTTCAATGTAGCTAAGCTTCTCGCTGAATTTATAGCAGCATAAACGCCATTTACTGATGGGAACATACTGTCTTGGGCACACACACGCATGCACACACACACACACATATATCCCTGTCGATCCGGCATCTTATTATTCTAAAAGTCTGCAGTAGCTGAAGTTACAATTTCTCTTAACATCTCATGTTTAATGAAGTGTGAATATGGTTGTTTCGCTACAGGTAAAGTTCAGCATGTGAATGTATGTACAAAAAAAAAAAATTGCATTCAGTTGGCGGAGAGGAAAACTCAGGCAGTGCTTTTTCATTCTGCTGTCACTCATGATTCAGAAAGAAGGCCAAACACACTGCAGTGACAAAGAGAAGACTTGTGAAATAAAATCACCATATAACACTCTAGAGTACATCTAGTGCATCTGTACCTGACAAATGATTATCACATCGGTTCCTTCTATTTATTGCATGTTTTATTTTCTCCTCAGCTTTGTCCTACTTTTACTATCTTAGCAATTTATCTGTTTATTTTCATTCTCCTTTTCCCTGCTCTCCGTCACTCATGGTAAGCGCTGACACTAATAGCTAGCCAAAGACACTGAAAATGCCACAGCGTACCGTTCCCTTAAAGTGTCACAGACTACATTGTGACCAGTGATGTCTCAATCAGAGCAGTATTCACTGAGCAATGGCTCTGCACTGACTGGCTGCCATATTGATTTTTATTTTGGTAAGAAACCTATCTGACAATCTGGACAGTAAAATGGTGTCAGGAATTTTACACAAGTCCTGACACAAATCCTGTCAAATGGTTGGAGAATGACAGGCCCATGTCAAAGTCATTATAGATGTAGAAACACATAACATTTGCTCACTCGGTTTCAGTCACAATCTTTTCCAAAAAAATGACCTACAGCTTGTTCAGTTTGAATTTAAAAGTGAAAAACATACACATCTATTTGTATTGAATATATGATGCATTTACCCAATTTAATTGTTTTTAAAATTATATTAAAATACTTAGATTCTGATATGCAAATGACCCATGTTCACAAGAAAGGTGCAGAGGGATTGTAAGAGTCCCTCTTTCTTGCCTCTCGGGCCCTGTTTTATTATGCTATATGTGAACGTTGTGAATTAATTGCATGTGTTCTTATGTGACTATCCATGCTGCCATTGTGTAGAAGAGATAATGTATCTCAAAAGAAGTCCTGGTTAAATAGAGGTTTTAAATAAAAAGTCAAAGGTGTGACTAATGATAATACAATCAAACACAGTGCAGCTCGTCATGCAGGCAGTGACACATCGATTTACGGCAGCAAACCTGATCAAAAACCTAATAATAATTTATGCTTTTACAGTGACATACAGTATATTTTATTATTTATTTTAAGGCTGTTTAATGACATGAAGCACAGGATGGGTGTTCTTCCTTTTCTGAACTAAGTGTTGTGCTAAAGTCACAGTCACACACTGGCAGCACTCAAAATCTCAAAATACACTTGTTACTATTAACATAGTAGTAAAATGCTGGCCGGAGTATTGAGAGTTTTAGTTACTCTTATTAATGTGATGCTGATATATCAAGTAGCTTTATGACAGGCTAGCTATAGAAATTCTATTAGTGTGGTGGTTCAGTGGCAGAAACAGTAATTTAAACAATTTGCACTTTAACACTCATAAAACAACTATAAATCCTTGACCAAATAATTAATGATTTCCAAATATCTGACCAACGTCCACTATGATTATAATGATAAACTAATCTAAAAAACATTTTAGTAAACAATCAAAAACAGCCACTTAACCTGCTCTATCATTTCCATTTTGATTCTCACTGTGATTTTTTTTTTTTTTCCCTTCTGCATAACCGAGCAACCGAAAATGTGCTGAATGAGGTGTGGACAGCATGCAGAGGTGGAAGGAGGCCAGGCAGGCAGTCTGTTAATAGAAATGATTAAAGCCCAGTGACGATGCACTGACTGAGAAAAGAGCAAGGGAGGGCGAGCCAGAGAGCAAAACAGAGGAGATCAATCGGAGCTGCCAGCTTTTGGTGATGAGGCTCCCCCAGGTGGAAGGGCATATGACCGAGAGGAGACACGCAGGTGACAAAAGTTGAGGCATATGCTTCAGGAGAAAAACTGCCTGGGACTGAGAATAGCAGCTGGAATGTTTTGTTAAACACACAAAAATGTGTTTCGACACAGCTGATGCTCGATAGAAACACACATCTGTTATATACAACTTAAGAAGTGTGAAATAATTGCTCTGTGGCATAGTGACAAGCAGAGCGGGTGATAAAACATTAAAGGCTGTTTCCAAGTGTTCTCTGTTCTCTCTGGCCACCCTGCTCTTGCTTTCTTTTTCTGTGTGTTGAGCGTGAGTGATTTTTATGAGCAGTGGGGCCTGAACGCCTCTGTGGTCCAGAGGGGTTGCAGACAGATATAGGATGTTTTAGAAGAATAATAATTGGAATATTTGTAGAGGTCAAATCCCCCATTGACATCCTTTTATTACTCTGCCAACCTGCTGTGCTATAAATGAGACTGAGTGGAGCACACAACCATGCATACTCACAAACAGCCCCGCTACACAAAGAGCTCCACTATAGATCATCCTTTGATGTATGGAAATTAAGAGACTGAAAAAAACGTAGATCTGCCCTCTGAGGCCAAAGCCTGACAGACAAGTGTGAGCAGACTGATGGTGCCGGCAGCTGGGAACTGGAGACTTGTAATGTAAGAAATCTTGGTGCACACGCTCAATGTGCTGAGCACCTAGTACATACAAAAAGAGCATGAAGGTCACTGACTTGCAGGATGAAGTGTAGACTTTTCATTCCATATACTTTCAAGCGATGAGGCTCATTGCTCAGACTGTATGTGGCAAAACTGCAAAACAAAGCTTAAGTCGCACATTAGAGAACCATCTCAAAATAGCTCCCATTCATATCACATTCACATTATTCCTTAATGACTCCTCAGGGCCACAAGCCTTGAACAGAAAGTGAACCATGCCTGGGTATCAGTACGTGATACCTTTAAAGTATTGAATGAAACAACCCAATACCAAGTAGTATCAAAACTTCTCCAGACAAACGATATTTACATTTGATTCCTTTAAAGCCCAAATGTAGAAAAAAGAACATTTGTATGATTTTACTTGCAGAAATGTAATGCACAAGTGTGGTGAAGTCTAATGCAGTGTGTTTGATGGAGACAGCAGTTCAGTGAGCAGAGATGCCACCAAAATGTTCAAAGTATGGCTATACCACAAGGCTGTGGCACATGATGAAAATAAATGCCAAAAATGCAGGATTATTTCAGTGAAAACTGGGAAAACGACTAACACGATAAAGCACCTCATCAAGCATGAAGAAAACTCCAGGAAGGTCAGCTGCACCGTGTTCTCAAGGCCAATGGTTTCTTCAACACCACTGTGGTCTTTTCCTCAAGAGGACTTGCTGCAATAGTCCTACTATGATAAATGGTTGCGAGGCTGAATTACTCATCTTTTGTGTGATAAAACTGAGTTTGGATGTTACTGAGATGAAAATCGCTCTGGGCTAATAGGCAAGTTTGTGTGCTAGGTTTTCAAACCTGTTATGGATTCTCCACTAACTTTACCTGATTTGGCAATCCTGCTGTGGCTGCTCTAGATAGAACTGGCAATGCTTCGTGCTTTGGTTACAGGTAGTTTTAACATGATGATGAGAACATTGAATGCAGGAAAAAAAGGCATCAAATGAAGCCCTCTGCTGGTTGCGGTATCGGGTATTGGTACTGGTTTTTAAATGATACCCAGGCCTAAACTTAACCAAAACAGCTTTTCCATCTTTGCTGCAAAATAAAATGTGTGCAGACATGTCTATTTAGTATGACACTTTTCAAGTAAGTGATGTGCCTGCTGCTGACAGGCGGTATTTGAAGAGTTACAAGCTGAAGCAGGCTGGTTGAGCACATTAATATGTCTCCATGTTTGTCTGATTTCAACATCAAAGTCAGCTCCAAGTACCACGCAACAAACCGCCCTAATTGCCCGACCTGACTGCTGTGCATTGTGCATGTGTGTGATGAGGGACAAAAGGAAAACAGGAGAGAAAAGGGACAGAGAGCAAGATTGATAGATCAAAACCCAGACAGGGAGACAGACAAGAAAAACAGCAATGACAGAGCAATATTGACAGACAGATAGATAGATAGATAGATACATAGATAGATACATAGAAAATGACAGAGAAAAGCAGTGCACCAGGACTGCTTCTCCATGTCAGGAGAAATAATGATTGTAGTGCTGAAAAGAAGAGAGGGGGGGCAGAAATAAGAAGGCAGACACAAAGGAACCCTGAACTAAGCTGCAGTTTTGCTTCCATGAGAGACGGGATTGGCAATGGGGGAAACGAAGGCTGTGTTACACACAGTCAAAAGACAGCGGCTTTTGCAACAGAAGCGCAAATCATTACTGCTACCTCCATCCAACCCTGTTTTCATGCTCAAGTAAGCTCTTTGGTTAGCGTCTATGAATGTAATGCAGCCTTTTAGTGTGTCTTCAGGCCTCCCGAATGGCTGTCAGACCTGATGAAAAGGAAGCCACTGAAGAGCATGGTTTACAAAGACGAAATGGGATTTGTGCGTCTGAATACTAGACAGGGAGAGATGACACTTAGTGTATGCATCTCATAATGGCGGAGAAACACAAAGAAAGACAGTGACGGAGGAAGAACACTGCAATCTATATAAATGCAAATATATACTCAGCTTGAAGTCCATGAAGTAAGGAGGTGGACAAAGCTTGAAGAGACATCCAAACATTGTGCTTTCCATTGATCTCACCCTTGTAACTTATGTGTCTTCGCCAAGGGCTTGTGGACACGTAGCACAGTTGGGAGAAATGAAACACACATCAGGAGCAGCGTTACCTACAGATTATTAAAGTGCCAAAAGAACCTGGAGGGGTCCTAACATGGAGGAGTCCAAACAATAAAGTCACATATTTCATCGTGACTCTGTTATCTCCTCCTCACCTTTCCTTTCACTCTCTCCTGCTGGGAACGAAGTAGTGGGTAAAATCTTCTTTGGAGCGGCAAGAAACATGCTGCGACAGTATGACCGCACACGCATATGGAGTCGCAAACACAGACATACTGTACACAGACTGCTGCTCACCACTTCCTCCTGAGATTTGCCTTTGGCAGCAACAAAAAACATGACAGTGTCTGCTCCGACCACCCAGTTTGTCCCTGCTTGCCTGTGACCTTTACCATGCTCTGGATGCAGTGGCCAAACTCAGAGCAGTGTGTGAGCGTTTGTGGGCATGGCTGTGTGTCAAATTATAAAGAAACAGACAATTTGTGTTAAGCAACGCAAAGACTTAAACTACATTCAAACAATCTATTGCTCTTTATCTGAGGAGCAGACATGACCTGAAATATTCTCTTGAAAAATAAGCCTATAACTCTTGCAAATGCGCTACAGCAGAAGATTAATGTTAGTATCAAACAGGAGTGCAGATGAGCGGAGTGTAGCATAGATCAAACGCTAAACAGGTAAAATGCAATGCATGTTTACAGAATCAACAAGCATCTAATCCCAGAAAAATCCCCCGAGAGTTACAAAAGTACAAAGGTAAGAGTAAAGCTTAAAGTAAAACAGAGAAATACAGCAGAAGAATGCTCCATTTCTGTCTCTCCAAACCAAACCACATCCTTTAATTCCTGGATCTCTCACTACTGATCAAATACAGCAATAGAATGTAATGTTGTCTCTCTGCTGGTGACTGAATCTCCTTTTCATGCAGGTGCTATGATCTTGAACCCAGTCTCTCCTCCCAAGATTACTTTGCAGGAGCTCAGGTAAAAGTCACTTGTTTTGTCTGAATGTTCTCAGTGGATAAACTTAACTGATTTGAAATGAAGCAACTTTAAAATAAGGTTCATGGTATCAGGAGTTCATAAGGCTGGACAACCCACACAACTCATTATCTTTTTATTAGGCTCACCAGTTACCACTGCCATTGTCCATACCAGCACGATTGTTTATGCCAGGCGATGGTGCTTAATGGCCACCATCACACAAGAGACCAAAGATTTCTAAATTTCTAAAATATTATTCAGTTTTCAGTTTTAATAGCATGCCCTCAGTTGCCTAAAATACAGTGAACAGAACATAACATAAAAGGCTTTTCTCATTTAACTCAATGCTAAAGAGGTTGGTTTTTCGGAGTTCCAGAGTTTGCCACAGAGAGAAAAAAAACAGAATGTCTTATTTTTCATGCCCTTTGTTTGCTCAAAGAATAGTCTACTTATTTTATTTCTAATTTAGCATTTGCAAGAACAGTTGGCGAAGTCCTGTTGGTAAACAGCGCCAAGGATGTTGATTTGACGAGGAGTGAATGAAACTCCCCATGCACTGGGAGAGCTAAAGAACTTAAGTTGACACCAGCAGGAAACCAAAATAACTGCAATAATCGCTCTGTGATATCACCTCGGAGAAAGTGGGAGGTAGACGTACTGTTAAAATGATCAAACAGCAAAGTAGTTGTTACTTGATAATTAGAGTAGCGATGTTTGCATGCTTAAAAGAGTAACAATAAATGATGTGCAGTGTCTTGGTGCGGGTAAACAGCAATGTCTTATGTTTTCCTTTGAGATCATATTAAACAGGTCTGTTTTTATACAACCTAGGAGATATACTACAACTGTCAGGACACCCTAACAGCATGTGCATGTGCGCATATGGGTAATATTGTATATTACCTCTGCTAGCTCGGTCCACATGGTCCAGGTCTTCGGCAAACTTGATCACATTTGGAAACTCCTCCTCGCACACTCGTGCCAGGAAGTGGAGCAACGTGGTCTTTTGGTCCGCTGACTTAGTGTCCTTCAGCTGTGGTGAAACACATGTATACAAACACATACAGTTACACACAAAGACCAGTAAAAAGATGTATTTTATTCTAGACCCTTTAGTCTCAATACTCTATTAACAGTGGTTACTTAAAATGTCACTAACTTATACCTATAGCTTTATAGCACAGGTAATGCTATATTACTAAAAAGAAGAAAACCTATTCATATAAATTTGTAGAACCCATCCAATTACATCAAACTGAAATCACACTTAGTCATCCTTTTTGTAGTCAAAAATAATGTGTTTTTAAATGACTGAATGCAAAACTAGGGGGCGTCATCATGAAACCAAAAAAATATAGATAATAAATTTTGGTTTCTGTTTTTTTTTTTTTTTCTCAAAGGAGACAGACAGAGAAGATATGTACTTATGCTGCAGCAGACAAAGAAAATGCAATTTAATTTCAGTGGGACTAAAAAAAACGATTTTGCTGCAACAGTAGAGAATTTTGCATTCTATAACCATATAAAATGGATTTAATGTGACAAAGGAAATTGACCTTCATTCAGCTACCTTAAGCCCTTTCAGACGCTTTATAACTGCTGTGCTGATGGCGCTACAGATGATTTCATGTCTCGTACTCATGCAGCGCACCCGTATTCACAATGTGATGACCTCTCCTGCGCTTTGTGCCTCTCTCTCCCCCACACGCAACAATTTTTCAATTTCTCTGATAAATTTCCATCATCGCTCTTTTACAGTCTAATTCCAAGATGTCTCTCAGTATCCCCGCCAAACATCCCTCCTGTGGAGTGCGTTGCTGTGTATCTCTCTAGGTGATCTATTGGTAGACAGCAGTGTACTCAGCCCCGCTGGGTTTAATCATGTTTGTATTATCTCCTCTAATCAAACATTCTCATCTCTCTTTTCATTTCTGTTTTCCCATTTTTTCAAAAGCTTCAAGTGCTCGCTCACAAAAGGTCCCTCTCTGAATTTAGATGGATGGTAATCATAGTTGACAATGTAAACATTTTGCTTTTTCCAGTTGGGCTGGGTGCAATTTTCCTGTGCTGTGGAGTGTGCCATGGAATTAAGTTGTCAAACTCGGGGCAGGCACGAAGGTGATGTCTTCCTTTGTATATCCTGCCTCTGACATCAACACGCACCTTGGTTCCACAACATACGAGCGCGAAGATAAGGGAACAGACACGCCGGAAGAGTAGCGTTACAAATGCGGTAAACACATTCCTTCATCGACTTTTATTAATTGATAATATTATTCCCATACTAATTAAACTAATCCATCATGAATGTATGAATCCATGTTTGGGTGCGCGCATGCACTGGTGTCTGTATGATCATAAGCACCCAAGTCTAACAGGGCAGAGAGGTGGCAGTGATGAATGGCTGCGGTGGTTGTTACTGTGGAAACTGCAGCGAATGTGCCAACAGCTGTAATGTGACCACTGTCTCCTGCTACTCCAGTCTTTCACTCAGTTATCACCGTCACTATCAGAGAGGAAAACTCACCGCTCCCTCTTCATGCCATATAAAATCCAAAGGTATAGCTATTTGCTATGTCTCTGCCCACCGAAGCATGGGTAGTCGTGCAGGGTGCGTGAGCTTTCAATGGGATGCTAGCTGCAGCCTCAGTTATCTATTCTGAGCAGGAGAATGAGAATACAGTACTCCCTGGGTTTGGCTGCTTTGATAGATGCCAGCAGATAGAGAAAAAAAAAAAATCGGTCTTGTGGGACTGATAGTGCTCAATCAAATGAAATAGTTTCAAACAACATTTCTAATCACAGCAGCCACTTGAGATCAGTTCACTGATAGGGTTCAGCCAAAACCCTGACACATATCCGCTCGGAGGCGAACACTCCTGGAAATATGCAAAGGTAAGTAAGCACAGATACTCAGAGTATATGTATGCGCATACAAAAGTCACTCTGAACACTGAATTTGTCTGCAGGTCATCAAATATGTTTCTGATGACTAGCTGTGATTTAAAAAAGAGCAAAGTATTTTCTGAAGTATTTTATCTGCAAAATCAAAATCTAAACACTTTTGACTGTCTTGGACTCAGGCTTGTACTTATGATGCAAAACAGTAAAACAATATCCAAATTGCAAACGAGGATTTTAACACGGGGTTTTTGGTTGCATGAAATGAGAGACTGTGATAATGAGAATCAGAATAATCTGTCTGGCCTCCTTCAAGAAAAGGTCTAAAAAAAATCTGTTCCGTTTGCTTCTGGTCTTTATATCAAACTTAGATTTACTTTAGTCATTGTGGGATTTAAAATATATATATTATTGTTGCTGTTGTCGTCCAACTGCAAACATGGCTGCGTAAAATCTGAAAGAAAAGTTCATGTCAACAGCTTTATTCACTGAATGTGCATCCCTGCTGTTGAACCGCTGCCACTGGAGGGATAAAGGACTACAAACTGTATGTGAACAGTTAACAGTAATGTCGGCATTTCAAACCTCACCTTGCAGAGAGAGCTCAGGTCAAAGCCATATGACTGAGCATTTCGAGAGCCGGCATTCATGTAATTCCCCAGCAGCAGCACCAGCTCCAGCAAGCGGCCAAAGGAGCGGCTCTTCCTGACCTCATCACACGCAGCGTTTACAGCCAGGATATCTGGACGCAGGTTGTTTACCTGCTCCTCAAACTGCAGCCGGAAGAGGATGTGGCTGAGGCGAGGACGCAGCCGCTTCACGCTGCTCATCTGGGAGAGGGGAACAGAAAAGAATAATATGAAAAGGGAGAGTTACAGACAAGAGAATAAAGCAAATAAGAAAAGCGAGAGTACGAAAAATTATGTCAAAGAGAGAAAACAAAGTCAGAGAACTTAAAATAACTACAGTCGCACTTTTGGCACACTCTCGCACTCAGCCGATCTAATTTAAAAGAAATGTATGCAACCAGCATGCTGGAAAGTGTTGCTAGGCAGTAGTAATAGATGCTGGCAGTGATTTGATTTGGGACCCAGGTCTGGTAAGTTAATTGTGGAGTTAGTGTCCATATAGGGCAGGCAGCGGAGGGGGTGGAATATACAATAGGCTGCCTTGGATTACCACTCTCACACAATTAGAGAAAATTGGAAAATATTGCATTGGGCCCAGGGCTTGGCCACAACAGTGATTGTGTATGTGTGTGGGGTGGTGGGGAGGGGGCGCAGGTTCCAATTGTCTGTTTCACACAACAGCTGGCTGTGCGGTTTGATGTCTTCCATCAAGGGTTTAATTATAGCTACTGTAATGTTATCAAATGACTATTTCAGTCGGTGAGTGAGTGAGCGTGAGTGTGGGTGTTTGTGTGTGTTTGTATGAGAGAGGAGAGAGAGAGAGAAAAGAGGGCAGGAGAAGACGGCGACAAAATTAAGAAATAGTGAGGTGCAGGAGAACCAAATATAATGTCAAAATTGAGCCCAAAGATGGGATAAATTATGTGATAAGGATATTGTAGTAGGGATAACATAATCAGAGGAAGAAGAAAGAAAGCAAACAGACCAGTGTAGCTTCAGAGTGAATGTGAGCAGCTGTTGTTTCCGTAAAGGCTACAGAGGGCATTGGACAAAACTGAGCTGCTGAAGGCAATATGAACAACATGAGAGGACGAGAGAGTGTGAAGAGTGAATTTAAAAATGATGCACCATATAGTGTAAAAACAAATTAATGTGAGTAAATATTTTGGCAACGTGGAGTGTCAACATCAATTTAAATCCGAGATGAAAGACTTTCTTTCAAAGATGTGCCAATCATAAGGACTGTGACTACAGCTGAGCCAGCAGGATGCACACACTGGTAAACAGAGTGATTCCTAAGATTATAGGGATTGAAATGAAGTCTGTAAGTCATCACACACAACTGATGTACAGCAATAACAGCTACTGTACTGCTTCAAGTTGACGAGTGTAAAAACATTCTGGAAATTAATACTCCTTTGGAAGATGGAGAGCTTTTTTTTTTTTGCCTTTGGATTTCTCGCCATAAAGAAACATTTAACTTACTCACGGGGCTGCACAAAAAAACATTACAGGACAACTTTACCCTTGTGTCCATGGCACTGTAAGGATTTTTACAAAACAATCACATCTATTCTTTAGAATAGACAACCGAGCGCTGCTGCACACAAGGCAGAGTTCAAATCAAGTGTGAGAGTGGCAGACGTGGAAAAAAGAAAAGGTAAAATGCATGTGTTTGCACAATGATAAATTAAAAATTCCCTTTGAACCTGAGCTTTCCTGATAGGTGAAAGCACACAGGCCTCCTTGGGCCCACGCGAGAACAGCAGTGAAACAATATTATATAAGCAGACTCTTCTTTGTTCTATGTCTCCCTGATGAACTATACACAGCAGCTGAGCAGGCTCTATTTTTACCCCCCCACCCCCACCCCTCCCCAATCAACCACTCAGTCACTGCATTTTCATTCAGTGATAAGATTCTCTTTCATGGCTGTTTAAAAACAGGTGGCTGCGTGGGGCAAAAGAAGATTACTGTATGTTTTGTCAGTAACTTGGTTGCCAGGCAGAGACGCAAAATACACGAAAAGTGATACACCCTCATGCATAATTCTGAATAAACCTCCTTTGAAAAGTCTTTAAGAAAACGATGCAGACGTAATTAGGCAGCAGTGCTGCTCTTTAATGTGCATAAATTAGTGCGGTAGTCCACAGGTGTCCTGTCTTTCCTCTTAAGGCTTAAAAAGACAGAATTTTAAAAAGCTCACGATTAGGATATTCATATGAAAGTGCTTCGTCTGAGTGTGTATGTGTGTGTGTTCATAGGAAAGAGAAAGAAAGGTGATCTGACAAGTTTACATGCTATAACATTAAAATAGTAATACATCACTTTTCTAAAGCTGTGTATGCATAATTCTGTTCTTTAAAACCACTTTATTCATACTACACTAAACTTCAGCTTAACTGACACATAAAAAGATTATAATGTCAGAGATCCATCAACAAACACACTATAACAAAGAAAATTCACTTTTGTAATATATGTGTGCATGTTGTTTGAGGAATAACCAGTTGCTGGGGAGATGACAGTTTAGTGTGTGTGTGTGTGTGTGTGTGTGTGTGTGTGGGTTCGCTTATGTCCAAATTGGGGATATACACTAGACTCAAGACCAGTTGATTCAGGACAGCAGTGCAATTGGGGACAAAAAGTGGTGTTCTCAATTTGGAAAACTGTGATTTTTAGGTCAACAGTTAAGGTTATTGTTAGGTTAAGGTTAGGGTTAGGTTAAGGTCAGGTAGTCCTTCAGGTTAGTCTCCAGGAAATGAATGTAAGTCTATGTAAATTCCCCAAAAGTGACATAAGTAAAGACTGTGTGTGGGTGTGTGTGTGTGTGTGTGTGTGCACAAGAGTGTGTACTCACCACAACGCCAAACTGCTCAGGCTCTGACAAATTTGCATACTCATTTTTATACTTGGCCAAGGAGTTGAGCTGCTCCTGCTCAGGTAGGTGCTTCACAAGGTTCTACAAAGAAGAGAGAGGAAGAAAAGGAGTGAGAAGCAGCAAGGAGCGAAGCAGAGGAGAGAAAGGCAACCAGTATGAGTTTATGTAAAAATACCCTTATGATGTTAAAATGCCAAACATATTTTGTAAATTGTACTCTGTTATTTCCTCCTCATTGTCATGTTTCAATTTCTCTACCATATACAAAATGACATGATTCAATGTGTCCAAAAATTAAGCCCTTTACACCTTGAGGGAATGACTATATCCAGGTTTCAAGAGCAATGCGGTTGCCCGCAGTCTATGCCTGAAGAGCAATGTGGTGTTTTCTTTGAATGTAATTTAGAATGAGCCTTAGGACTACCACTGTTTGAACTGTGCTTGTACAGAAATCTAACCTACTGCTGTTCTATTTGCTGTGTGTTTTGGTGAGTTTCTGCCCTGCTGGTGAGCTTCAGGAGAAATGATGTTTCCTAACTGCAATAAAATGTATTTTATTATAAAACATAAGCTATTTCCTCAAGGCTATATATATATATATATATATATATAGATATTTGAAAGTTAAATTGTAATTGGGTTTTTTAGACAGCCAAAAGGAATAAATGTTAAATAATTAAAAGTCCTGTTGATTGGATTGTCGTCTCAACTGAATTTAACAGCCATCTCAACAAATACCGCTGCTGTGTGGTAAACATGTTGGTCTGATGCATTTAAATTGGGTTGAAAATCTGTGCCTGCAGTCAGGACAAATATTGCTGCTTCCTTTACTTGAGTTTTTATTGATGCAGTATAATGAAATTTGCCTTAATGAGCATTAATTATTTGCTTGTCGTAATTAACAATTATCGATCAAATTAATTCTGTAAAATGTACATCCGGAGCTCAGGTTTGTTTTTGTGTATTTGTTGTGTTCAGCCAACCCACACCCACACAGATAAATAAATAAAACCCTTACATCCACTCATCAATTTTCTCAACATCTGGTGCACACATTCTAATCCATACATTTTTTTTTTTACATTTTTTGTGACATCAATAAACTGATTTAAATTTGGTTTGACAAATGTACACTATGTGCCTATAGTATACTTATTGATGTCTTTGATTCCAGACATTTTGACTAATGTAATTCCTTACTTGTGAAACTGCCCAGGAAGTCAATTGACAGCCTCCACCTGGTAGAAAATATGGCTGACAAAAACTAGAAAATTGGAGCACATTTCCCCATTCGAGCCTCCCTGTATTGGTCACCTGTGTCCTTCAGAATTGATTCATAACCTTCATAACCTCTATAACAGCCTTCCATTCAAAATGAGGCAAGCAGTGTCAGCGTCCTCTGTCAAAACTCGATTAGAAGAGTTATTTTTACAAATTGGCTCATCAGTTTTAGATCTTATAATTTTCTTCAATCTCATTTGTTAATTACATACTAATTACATACAACGTATTGCACATGCTCTTGTGAGGATGTGTTTTCTCATTATTTCTCTTAGGAATTCAGGAAATAAAATTCTTGTCAAAAATACAAGTAGATGCGCAGCAAAAATAACAATCCAAAAGACAGGAGTGTCAATGCCCTGCACAAGAGCCAGACCAACCGAACAGAAGTGCCAAAGATAAGTTTGTGGTTATTCAGAAACAGTGTCCCCATTTTTCTAGCCGTGAGCACTGAAAAGTTCCTTCAACTGTAAAATGTCCAAACCCCAGTAATGGTCAGGTTTTACCCTGAGCCAAACAAAAACAAGCAGAAACTTCTTCAGAACTTGAGAGTCAACAAGGACAGACAGAAGGACTTAGAGAGAAAGAAAAAAGAAATGAGGGCAGACAGAGAAACAGACAGACACAGACCCTATTTACAATACACCTGGCATTGTGATCTGTGTCTGCAGATTCTATCCGGATGACAAACAAAAACAGCTTTCCCACTCTTTTGCAGCTCTAAACATTTTTCACAGCTTTATGCAGAGCTTGTCCTACCTGGATCATAGGTTCGGTGAGTTGCTCCTCATCCACCTCCACGATCATCCGACGAATTTCCTGATAAGGCATACGGAAGGAACCCAGGAAGATGGCTACCCAGAAACAAACACAAGTTTAGAACAAACGCTGAGCTAAAAATGATTCACTAATGATCAGTAATGTTGCTTGGTCATACAAATCGCTAACAGGCAAAAAGAATATAAACCACAGAACTAAAAACGATGTGAAATTAAAAAGGAACAGTTCAAGGACACTCAAAGGACTCGAAGTAGGAAGCAGAGAGAAATAAAATTAAAGATACATCAGAGCATAAGTGAGCCAGACATAAAAATAGAATAAGTGTTTTGAAAAATTGCACTGGTTTAGCAAGCATTACATCCTCAAGCAAGTGGTACCACCAGGGACTGAATGGCAAATGCCTTGTCAGGATAAGTCATTAGTGTAGCCAGTGGAAACATCAGCAAAAACCCTGACAGCTTAAAGATGTGTGACTAGGCTAGGAGCCAGTTGCTGCAGAACTTGACTAAAGATTACTGGGAATATCTGAGGGCGAAAACTGTGGTGATATGAGTATCATTTAATATCCTAGTTTTCAGTGTTTTGTATTTGAGCAAGTTTGTTGTAAAGAGAGTTGCAGACGCCAATTGACAGGATATACAGGAGCCAACCATAACTCTCCAAAACGAATGATGAAGACTTCATTTCCAATCTCGCTGTCAGATTTTACACTACATCCCTGTCTAAAACAACTCTATACGGGCGAAAGAAAGTTATTTTAAACTGACTCCAAACTTTACGATAATACAGAAGCACTACTTCGGTCAGTGGTTTAGGTAGCATTACGGTATAATGCTAAATGATTCATACAAACAGACAACTGCATTGTTGCAACAATTACCAATGTGACTTCAAGTTCAAGACAGTTCAAGATTAAAACATCTGCAAACATTCAATGGAGGTCTGACACACGAACTAGTCTTTCTTCTCCTGTTAAAAGATACGTAATGTAAAATGTGATATAAGTGAGCTCTGTACCTTTATTGCTAATATTAAATTCATTAGAACACATTACATGGAATAAATTTGCTCTGTATCTTAATAGTGACGGCGTCAATCAAGTAACAGAATTAAAACCCCACATAACCATTCTCAACCTCAATCAAAGCTTTTAGACTCTTTACCTCCTATGGTGGAACACATAAACCGCCTACTCTCCTTTTTTTCTCCCTTCATTCCTGCTCTATAATTTCCGCTGCATGATTTATCACTGTTACTGGGCTGATTAGTCTCATTTTCTTTTAATACGTGAAACAAAGGTCACAGCTTCCCTTGATATAAGCCAATGAGGTGCTAAGATCTGGGAGTGCTTAAGAGATCAGCTGGATCCTCATTAATGCTGGGTGCTTTTAAAACGGTCATTTTAAAACCATGCGTGCGTGCGTGAATGCCTGTGTGTGTGTGTGTTTGCATCTGTGTCAGACAAAGAGAGACAGAGAGAAAAAGATCGATGTGATCATACATAGTCACGTTTTTCCTCCTGTTTCTTCTTTCCTTAATGGATACTTAATATTGTTAATTAGTGAGTGTGTGTGTGTGTGTGTGTGTGTGTGTGTATGTGTGTGCGTGTGTGTGTGCGTGTGTGTGTGCGTGTGTGCGGACATGAGTCACTGGCCGCATTGGCTAGGTTTACAGTAAGTGTACTCTTGCTTTACTTACTATAGCAACAAGCAAAGATATGACTAATTTCCTGTCAAACTGTCCACTGTGGCCACTTTATAACACACAAAGAACATGTAATAAAGGGATACAGGAGGTGACTTAAGTGAGATAAAGGGAAAAGGAAGCACAGAGTGTATCGTGAGGAGCCGTGGAGACTAGAACGCCAGACATGCCCAGTGCACTGTAACATAAAGACACATGGATGTGTATAAATCCCTGGGAGAAGGAGTGGGTTGAAAGGAAAGAAAAATACTCACATAGATTCTGCGCAATCTTGGGATCGAGCACCTTGAGCTCTTTAATTCTCTTCTTTATGGATTTCTTATCCTCTAGATCCTCCTCTTCTTTTTTGGCTGATGAAGACGGAAACACTGAATTATTTTCAACATACAATGGAAAAATGTACACAAATGCATGCACTTATGTTATGGCTGACATGTATAATGTGCACAAATTCAGATACAGTGAGATTATGAGATCTGCATATCTTTTTTTCAGTCTTGTGGTGCAACAAAAGGGAATAAAGGAAGTGGAATGTAGAGATTGTCCAGTTTCTTTTTATTCAATAACTGAGTTCTAATACCACACTAATTTTAAACATTTCATAAATTCAATCAAAAACAGTCTTTTTTGTTGGTGTGTTTACATATTTTTCCAAAGAAACGTTGACACAGTCCGCAATGACAGAATGCCTTGCTGCTGGAAAAGCATGGAGAAAGGGATAATGGGAAAGTGTTGTGATCGCACATCACATATGCGTGCACTATGGCTGTTCCATAAACACGATGTAGAATATACAATAATCAGGTTGTAGGTGATGGTAAATCTGTTCTGGGTCACATGGAGTCAGGTAGGCGGGATTGTGATATATGTGCTGTTGGTAGATAGGAGAGGCATCATGACATCTGGACTGCAAACAGCAAAACAAAAGACCAATACGACACAGATGCAGACACACATATATACACACACACACACACATATATATATACAGAAACCTCTTGAGCCACGCTCACAAAGAGGAGTTCATGGTTGGTTTTAATTATTTAAGACACCAGATTAAGAGAACAAAATGTGCATCCCAGGAGTATGCTGGGTAATTGTCTGGTGCTGTAATTATGGTGTGTGTGGTGAGAGGAGAGGAGAGAAGAGGGGTTAATCCACGGGAAAGGTATTTCTAGTGTTCCACATGGGCTTGGTCTTCTTTCAGGGATCCTGTATCTAATTAAAAAGTGAAGAGGTACGCTGGGAGCTCCCGCAGAAAAGACTGTTAGCATGTCCACGAACATGAACCCCTACAGTACGGCCCAGCACACACAGAATTACACAAGCACGGCCACACACTGAGCTATCCTTGGACTTACGTGGCTCCTCCGTCGGTACACTGTCCTCACAGTCTTTCAACGTGCCAGAGAGGGGGAAAAAACGAAAGGACAGACAAGAAGGACAATGGAGAGTGTGTACCGTGGAAAAGGGAGAGGAGAGAGAATAACGAGATAAAAATGAATTTTCACAAGACTGCACCCTGTCCACTGCAGCGTGAAACATGAAGAGACTCAAGTAAGGAAAGAACAAATACACTCTAAAAACCCAAATGCACAAAAAAATGACTCAGGAGAAAACCACTACATCAAATGGAAAACTGGGGGAAAAGGCAAATCACATAAGAATTTATCAACTAATTTCACTAAAAATTTCCTGTCTTAGTCCACAATTACAACCATAACACAGAGATCTTGGTTAAGACTAGAGCTGAAACGACAAAACCAATAATTTTGTCAGGCTATAGCATTTATTTTGATATTTGATTATCTTTGCTCAAAAATACCAATGACATCAATATGTTGACTGTTATTCCTTTGAGTTTTGCATGGTTGGTTGGACTAAACAAGCAAATCTGAATATGTCAAAGAAGGAGTTGACCAACCACAGCCTCCAAGACCGATGGAGACCAGTCTGGTGACAGGTAATACAGTATTGAGAGGACATCCTTTGCATTTTCTACCACCTTCCAACTACTTGTGCCAATATGTTCAACAAGTGACTTCAGATCATCTCCATGAATATATTCAGTGCAGAACTGCGCTTGCTCGCGAGCACAAACACTAAAAGAAGCTGTATCAAATTATTAGGCGTGAATGAAATCAATCAAAATGTAAAGACGTCAATATTGACCTGTATTCACTCTTTCAGGAATATAATCTTGAGTTTGATATTATTGGGTATTTGGATGCAATATAAGGAGCTGGCACTATAAAGCCTCCGGCCTACTGCATAAAGACGTTGTATTGATCTACTCATCATAACGTATAGCCTCACCGAATCTCATTTATTACACCAGACACACACTCTCCCTCAAACATACGCACACACAAGAAACACACAGTACGAGAGTATTAACCTCCTTGTTTCAGTGCATATAAACATACTTGGCTGAGTGGTATAATTTATGAATCATCCTCGCATAATACTACAAGGACTGCGTTCGTCTCTATGCTACACGAGATAGTGATAAGATAGAAATCATATAGTGCACGAACACACATACACACACACACACTCCCTTGCCCATCTGCCTCAGGTGTTATCAGATAATCAGCTAATTAGATTGCTCCCTTCCAGCATCATCCCCTCATCCTCTCTGGCCTTAAAACAGCTCTTCTTCAGGGAAGCCCGCTCATTATACATCAGCCAATTAAAATGTCCCGCAGGGGGTCAGAGGTCACCGGTTAATCAATCAGAGGGAGCGGCGACTGTTGTAGTTATCAGATTGCGATATCACCCAGGAAGTGGGGAAGATAAGGATACACTTGTGAGTGTAGAGCAGTGGGGAGTCTGCATCACATCACAGGTCTAGCAAAAGTAGGAAGGGACACAGTGAAGGTGCGGAGCAGCTACAGTGGATATTTCAGGCTGTAATGGCGAACGGATCTGTCAACGTTAATTTGTGTGACAAGCTGACAAACTGTTGGGGAAAAAAAGTTTAGAGAGGCAGAGCGAGAGGGAATCAGAGAATAAGCCCAACAGAAAGATGTAAGTTACAAATCAAGCTGTTGACTAAAACCACAGTTAACATCAAAAGTTGAGATGGCGCAGAAAGTGAAAGCAGGACTCTATCACAAGAGAGGAGAGAGCAGTGCATGAGAGACAGACACCAACACTGAGTTGTCTCGGTTGAAAGGCCTACTCTGCTCTGCCACAGCGCACACACTGCTCGCCGTCTACCATCCACACTTTCAAGTTAAGGCCTGTTAATGGAGGCTTGGGATGAATGTCAACTTGATGTTGGGACTGTGGGCAAAGTAGGAAAAGAGATAAGTATGAAAAATAGAGCAAAGAAGGACTGTCTCAATTGTCCTATACCTCCAGTGTAGAATAGTTTGGGGAAAAATGCACTCCATATTATTCATACAATAACTAAACAGACAAAAAAACAAATAAATATGTCAATTTGCGTCCCTGTCTTTTCTTGAGTGTGAAAAAAAAATCCTGGGGTCTTGGGTATACAAGAAAGGAAAAGTTTTATTCTCTTCTTGAGAAAAGAAAAAGAATGTTTAGTTGCAGGGTCAGATGAGGATGCAACGCTCGGATTTTAAAAGAGTTATCTACCCTTCTCACTTGTAATAATTCAACTGACTGGTTTTGATCCAATCTCTGCCACAGTTTAAAGGCACTTGACAAAAATATGACAATGTGTAACATTGCGCACACACATGCTTCCCAAACAGTAGCACTTCCCATAAGGCAGTATCAGTGAATTGTGCCGTCAAAGCACTAAAGGGAATGGTGGATGAAATAAAACAGCTCGGAAAGAGCATGACTGATGCTGTACATGACAGGCAGGCCTCAGAGACAAGCAAGTAACACCTCAAATCCACCCCCCCACCACCCTTCACACACACATACACACACACACACCAACACCAAAATCTCCTCCTCCTTCTCCCTAGCCCTCTTCGCTCACACCAGCACTTCATCTTATCAGGATGGATTTCTAATCAGAGAAAACGCCTTACTGGAACTGCCCTCCTTTTGACTCACACACACACGCACACGCACACACACACACAGTGATGTCAAATGAAAAAAAGCATGCTCGATAACTAAAACTAACATCTAAGAAGTCATCAAGTGAAGTTAAGAAACTGACAGCAGTGTGAGTGAGACAAGCTGGTGACAGACAGTGTATGAGTGTGCTTATGTGATGCGTCATTTTATCCAATATTTGTTATATAATAATAATATTTAGCTATCTTACTTCCTGAGGGGATATCACACCCTCAACTGACTCTTCTCTCGTTGAGACTTCATTATTTATGGCATGTTGCAGTGATATGAACGTCTCCCCCTGAGAAAGCGGATACACAAGCGAGGGGAAAGTTGAGAGGGCAGCTGTCTCCGAAGGATAATTAAATCACTGTGTTGTTTCCAATGGCCAATCAAGGCAGTCATGCAGGTAAAGTTTAAATCACTACTATTAGGGCAGTTTCTGTAGCAGGGATAATATGGGGGTCTCAATTCAATGTGCAAACACCACAAACACACACACTCGCACACATTGCCTCAAGCAAAATCCACTATGAGACATCTGATGCACAGGAGGGGGGCTGTCTGCAGCAAGTGAACAAATCCACCATTCCGACACATCTGTCAACTCTACAGTCAACAGAGGGGAGACGAACAGTCAAACCAGCCGCGCGGCTTGACTGTTGACTCACCGTATGGTTCGGATCCAGCTAAGTCCTGAACTTCAGTCGGCCTGACGGAAAGCACAAGAGACATCCACAACGTCCACTAGCTTCCTGGACTATCCACACCTGCCTTCACCTTTCCCTCTCTGCCTTGTCAATGCACACACTCCACCATCCTGACCAAAACTGACAAGACGGCTTGACTGGTCTGTTTGCACACAGATTATTCCCACCCCCACCCCCACCCCCAAATCTGGAGTTGCGGGTGTCTGAGTGCCAGCGAGTGCGAGACATAGAGGGAGATCAGAGTAATGAAGTGAGGAGCTGTGTTGTGAGTGAGCTAATCAAAGTGAACCATGCAGGGCCACCTCTCCCTGTGATCCAGACTAGATGACCCAGGGCCATAATTAGTCTGAGACTTTCATTCTGATAGCAGCAAATTAACAGACTTCATTAGGCTTTTCTTTCCTCTCCTCCCCTATTCCTTCTATAGCAAAATTGTTTCTAAATCCAAACCACTAAAATTGCTCCAACAAGAGCCTCAGCATCTACAACAAACCAGTCAGAAACTAACACAGCCTACAGAGAGAGGGCATAAGTATACTAATTTAGAAATAAATTCACAAACCTGGAATGAAATTATTGACGCTACATCAAAAGATTCATAATTGATTAGGAGCTTCTATTAATCAGCTGCACTGGCCTGTGGGGATGAGTTTCACCAGCAACTCTATTCTCAGTGGAGTAGTGCCCTCTAAAGGCCTCTGAAAGACCTACCAGCGGCCTCCAAATATGTGTGTATGCATGTGTGTGTGCTGAAATGAGTATTTTCTGACTACTCTGTCATATCAGGTATGAAGCATTATTATCTCCATTTCATTTCACTATGTGACAGCGGCAGTCCGATCTGAACAGTTGTTAAGGCCACCCTAACATTTCCCAAGTCATTCAATGGATTGATGGGAGCCTAAATCATTCATTCTCTGAAGTCATTTGCCACTTTTTTTTTCTGTTTTTCTCCCTGTGCTGTGGCAAACATGTCCGCGCCCACCCCTTCACCAAAATCCCCCTGCCTTACATATGCAAACCCACATGTGTGGATGAAAAATCACCGCAGAAAAATAAAGTCGCAAAAGCAAATATGTTTTTAACGAGCCAGCCCATTACTCCGGTGATATGAGAACATAAAAACACAAATTGGGAATAAATTGAGGTGTTGATGCTTGAGAAACCGTGGCAGAAGAAAGACAGAAGAAAACAATTGGAGGAGAAAAGCGAGGCAGAAGAAGGTGAACCACACGCAAAACAAAGGAAAAGGAGGACAATGAGAGTGCGTGTATGTCTGTCGCAAAACATGTGGTCGTTTCAAGCATTTCAACGCCATCACAGGTCCAGGTAATAGGTGTGTTGGTGACTGCTTAAAGTAAAAGTACTGTACACAGGATCCACTATTACTGTAATACATTAGCCATTTCTAACCAGAACATGGTTGAATTATGGGCAAGTATATGAAAATTGGAGGCTGGACATTGTAAGAAAGGGGGGAAAAACAGCCATCTGTTCACTGTGTGTACTATGTGATCAGACCTTCCCTTTCAACAACAATGAAAAGAGCCTCTAATGATTGTGCATTTGATGAAATCTCTCATAATGGCACAAATTTTCTGCAGCCACATGAAAAGTCATTATAGAACTAATGGTGTTCTTCAAAATGTCACAGCAAAAGCATAAAGGGAGTGGGAGAAAAGAGGAGAACAAGCGAGACAGAATGTGAGAGAGAGAGACGCATGGGAGAGAAAGTCCATTTGATTTGAGCAGATACAGTATATACCAGTGGAAAGAAATACTAACTACTAGACAGCGTGAGATGGACATCCTGCTGCTATTCTCATATGCTCAGAGTGGTACAAAACAAACTATATTTAAAGCTTTTGAAGTCACTTTAGCTGCTAATTCCATCTCCTACTCTAAGCGATCACAACTGGACTCCACACACCTTTGAGGGCAAACTATACATTTTATTTTTACCCAAACACAGCTGAAAGGTTATGGTAATTAGGCAATTTCAGTCATGACAACTCAAAGAAAAACTGTAAGTTCTATTAATATGAGATACTTGACTTTTTTTTTTTTTAGCCTCCTTCAAGCATTTGATTTTTAAGACCACCCACTAATCTTTCATCCCCGCCTCCTCTCGTCCTCGATCCTTATAATTCCTCCATGATGGTTTCCACCGACCTCCTCTCCTCCTTTTGTCTCGCTGTAATTCAAAAGCCGACTACCTTCTCCACACAGCAGACCACAAAAGCTATTGCTGCTCTAAGAATTTCACCCACAATGCATTCGAGAGACCTATTAACCATCACTATAAGGATTTAGGCTCCAATTAAGAGCTATTCTGAGGGTTACAGTACTGAAGACTGACAGAATAGAAACATGGGTTTGAATGATCACGCCTGTTTAAAGTGTCACACCAGTCTGACTTTGATGACAAGCTGTCGGCTCTGACTGTCGTCTTTACCTCCACATGGGAGCCTTGATCATGCGCGCTCCTTAACTGAAGCAGTATAGCTGTGACCTTATTGCTAACAATATATTAATTAAATGTGATTTATTTCTATACAACCCTGCACTGTATACTTTAACAAGCTCGGTCACAATAGTCTCTGATTCCTAACATTGGATTAAAACAAATGTACAATGATAAATTGGTGAGCAAATTCAAAATTCATTAAGAAATATAATGTCAATAAGTTATTAACCTTTGCAGTATTTTAAAAATTGCAAAGTGCTCATGAGGGCAATGAGGAGCACAACAAAACTGATTACTAGTAATGAGCTTAAGGCAAAAATGTGATTACAATGTTTGCATAGATCAAATTAATGCAATTCTCTATGTACCCAGCAAATGAATATATTCATTGTTGGTTGTCGGTTTTTTTCTTTTCTTAGTCTTAAAGTAGCAGCTGTGCTGTGAATAAAGTATCTATCTATCTATCTATCAATAACTGATTTATAGATTAAAAGCAAACAACTGCCCTTTTTAAACAGACAGATCTGTGTGTAGGCTTTGCTAGTCCCGTCTATAAAACGTCTGTAATCTCACAGCAATGCATTATTACAAACTACAATGAACTGGTCCTGGGTCACGTCTCTCGCTGTGTCCAGGTGCCGTCTATCTCTCCTTATCTCATTGTACTGCTCGTGCATTAGTTCCGTGTTGTTGATTGTGTAGCTGCCGTGGCTGCTTTGACATTCAGTGTGGTTGGTGTTCAAGTTTTCTGTCTGCTGTAGTGTAAAACCTAATCAAATTAGTCTGATGGTATGAAAATAATTGTATTAATAATTAACTTCTGTGTTATGGCTAATATGCTGATTATGATCTGATTATGAGCCAATGTAAATAATAGCTTAAAAACCACCACACAACTCAGTAAACACGGAATTGAAATGTTGACTTGTGCTTTGAAGTTAAAGCTGATACGCGATGTGGATGTGTAATGTGACACGTTCATGGTCTTCATGAACAACCAAATGGTGCGTCACATTAAATGTTGCTGCTGCAAATTGTGGGACTTTTTCCTTTCATAAAGGATGGTCCAGTGTTTCCTATGCTAAAGGAGAAAAGAAAGGAAGCACTGAAGCACCTTTCCTTGGCATTTAGAGAACAGCTCTTATCATGGTTGCCACTCAGGTACAACTCCCAGTCAGGAACCTTCCTCAGCAAAAAGACTATGGGATCACAACCAGAGATTTCAGATAGCATGTTGGCACTCCGGAAGCCAAAGACACATGACTTTTACACAGACGTCAATTCAGCTCTGTTACTTCCTCTGCTGTTGGATTAACAACAAGGCTGCCCCCGTTTGGTGTTTGCACATTGTATTTAAAACGTGCCTTAAACAGGCCGTGTAAAAGGGGCTAATGGAACAACCACTTTTCACAGCTTCAGTGTCACTCACCATACAAAAACCATGTCTCATGATTGTTTTGTAACCACTGGCCCAGCACTACATTTTCACCCAGTAGTGCACAGTTGTGGAGGGAGATTCCATTACTGCTGTATGTTACTGGCTGGAAATGATGAATACACTATCTGTAGTGCTATGGAATTTTTTTTAATCCTTTGATTGAAATACTCGTTCACAGTGTGTCCCTCTAGCACAGTATTAGCCTTTAACACACAAAGGGAATGGGAAGATAAAGTGTAGTTGTTCCTGTAAAAATCTCCTCTGTATATTATTGATTTTTTTCACCTCTATGTTTGGGGGGTACATGTATCGATGAGACATCATGTCTGATGAATGCGCTCACTACTTAAATATCTTTGTACATTTGCATCAATAAATAAAAGACTTCCTCTATCACTGAATCACAAAAATTTTAAAAAGGCTCCATTTTTTTTACACTTGCATTCTCCAACATCGTTTCAGTTTCACCATCTTCCTGTCTCTCATATTTCAGTGTTGTGGCTTCGGAGTAGAGGTAGGTTATTAGCAGATGCCTGTATCCTGGAGAGAAATGGCAAACTGATTTTGTGAACTTTGAGGGTTTTGTCTAATTGGATGTTATTTATTAGCTGAAAAGAAGCCCCAGGAAAGGGCAGCTCTCTTCATGCTGTTGCTCATTTTCCCAGCACTATGGCGATGAATCTATCTCTGTGGCCTCTCTTGATAAACAAAGAGAGATGGGAAGAAGAAGTCAGTTTATTCCAGATGTCAATTAGGAATCCTCTAGTTAGACCGTGAATGTGAGTCTGACTGAATATAGTTCATACAGTAACATGTGAGTTTGACAAGTGCATTAACCTCCACATATGGAAAAATATGTTTTAGTGGAATTTTTCATACTGTATCAAGATTAAAATGATCAATATGTATTTTCATGCATGACAGACAGCCAGAAGTGAATAGTTTATAGACTTTTGAGGGGTAGAGGGTGTTGTATAATGTACAGATAGGAAAGGCCTTTGAGGAAAATTTGAAATGGTGATTTTAGGTTAAATAAATAAAACTGATTTGACTTGATTTAATGCATTGCACTTGTTAGGGGACAGTGGTGGTATTTTTTTAACAATCAATAAAACAAAACATTGAACAAAGAAAGGGGGAGGCAGTACTGTGCTGAGGATACATTTGAATGAAAAAAATAAAACAATATGAGCCGCTACACATGTAAGTATGCTGTACTGGCACCTTGACTGAGGTTCTAAAGTACTAAAACCTTTATATCCGCATACAAGAACAAGTATCTCACATTTCTCTCACTCATTATCATAAACATGATTTCACTATACAGTACATGTTACCGTGACATTATGATGCCAAAGGCTGCCTGTTTGAACAAAAAAATATAGTCCATTTCATCTTCAATTGATGGCAAATAAGACTGCATTTATAATGCGCTTTTCTACCTTAACAGACAAAGCGCGCACATGCACACACACACACACACACACCAGCTGCCATGCAAGGGGCCGGCCCATCAAGAGCAACTCAGTGTGTGGTTCAGCGTCTTGCTCAAGGACACTTCGACATATGAACAGGTGGAGCTGGGGATCGAACCATCAGCTGGGATTAATAAGACAACCCTCCAGTATCTCACCCCCTATGAAACACAAGCTTCAATATTTGTCATCATCAAGGTCTTAAGACTTTGCTGACCACATATGAGGTGGATCTGGTTTACCTGCAACCTGCGAGAATAGGGCCTGTGACTTCTTGTTGCCAGTAGGCGGTATTATGACTTTGATTCAATATTGGTCTTTAGACACCTTCAGGTCGGGACTCTTAAAAAAAACATGTAAAATTTAAGAAAGATCTGACAATGTGGAATCAATTTACAACACTTTCTTTTTTCATGTCGGACCAGCGAAATTCACAGTGAACAGCCTTTAGACTCTATATACATTTCTTTTACATTTGCTTAAGAGGCAAGATACTAAAAGATAATTTAATAATTGATGGAATTGAGAGAGGCAATTAAATATACTATATATTGGTCAAAATAAGCAGCCTAGAAGCTCTCTACTTAAAGGACAAGGCTCATTATTGTATGTTCCAACTATGAGCTAAGTCTCATGAAGGGATGAAAACCACAGATGAATTTATCCTCACATGAACTGTGTGTCTACATAAAGCTTGATATATATCATCATCAAATCAAAGCAATGCAGAATGAGAGAGAGGTATGCCTTAATGTTAAACTTAAAGAAAGTAACTTCACTGTTGGTAAAACTGAATAAACACAAAAGACCAGACATGACATTTGTAGTACACTAAAAAGAGAGACAGGTTCCAAATATCCTTCAATTCCCACCTGCCAGTGTCTCTAAAACATTCTGTGATTTTCGCCCTCTTCTTGGAAACACCCACAGGAAAGCCCTGCTGTACATGTTTTATCTCCGTCTATTGACACTGATGATCCAAAAGAGCTTCTCCAGAGGCTATCTGTGAAATCACAGAAACCGCTGAAAGTTCTGAGAGCTGTCAGCCTTCTCTCTGGGCGTCCACTCACTGCATTTGCTTATTTGTTTTCTTTTTTCTGTTCCAATAAGAGGAAAGGCTGAGTAAAAAAAGAAGTGGTGTCTCGCTTTCTCTCCCTTGTGTTTTCATTAACACTGCATGAATTTCAAAGAAATAATCAGCCCTGTGTTATTAAAAAATAGTTAATTACTCTTAATTACTGTGACACTACAGCCTTTCCAAAACACCAAACACTTGGTGCTGGGAAGCTCTGGGTACATCACAACTGACGTTTGATTCAAAGTTACATGGTTTGATCACAAAATAATTCTTCGTACGTCCATTTGTCTCATTTCAATACTGTTCTTTTTCCTTTTGGTTCATTTTAAGGAATGTGGTCAACCACAGGTAGGTTGATGTTAAAAAGCAAATTTGGATTGATAAAAAAAACAGTCTCAGTCAAGAATCATCAATCAATCATATGAAATTACATAAAACACAAACTTAACTATGTTTTGTTAACAAATATCATCTACCAGGATGATATGGGTATTATATGTAATTCTATGCAAATAAAAAGTACAAACGATCTCAAGAGGTCACGCAAAAACTCCATGTGGCTGAAGTTGCTATGGCAATATATGAACTGTGGCCTACAGTGGTGAACAGGAGGAGGAGGTAAGTACAATAGCCATAAACTGGAAGTTTGAGTCGATCAGCTTCAAGAAACTGAACAGACCAGCCTCCCCATGTTCACCCCAGCATATTACCAATGGTAAAGTTTTGTCAACACACTGAGAAATGAGACCTGATTTAAGTTTATCAACTCCTAACTTGCCATATATCTAATCTCATACATCTTAAATTGCCCCTCGGGGATAAATAAAGTTTTTTTTAATTGAAAAAAGTGAATTGAAATTGGCTTCACTTTAAAGTCACGGTATAATCTTTTACAGCAGTTTACAGCAAGGCCACCAACACAACAAGCTAAAAATTCACAATTGTAAGTTTTCTGTCATTTTAAAAGTACAAAATGGGAACACATACCACACACTCACTGCTAAAAGAAAGAAGCCAATGTCAGGTCAGATGTGAAAGAAATCAAGCCTCATACAGTATGCACCTGCAATGCTGCTGTTCAAGTTCAGAGCTGACCGGATGAGTGGTCCTGCTGGTTTGAAACAGTGTAGGCCGGAGAAGTTCACCCACACATTGCGGTGAGAGAGTGAAGTAAGTGAGAGGTGAATTGAATGAATGTGCTTCATGGTCAACAGCTGTACTCCAGTCTGATAGTTCAGCCAGGTCAGGATGAGTGTACAGTTTCCTCTGCATCCCCCTGGAGCGGGGTGCAACTAATTTGATTGCAGCCATTGTCTGTTAATGATTTAAGTATTTTCTGTTTATTTGCTAAAGGTGTATGAGACACTCCAGACTCCAAAAACTGTGTTCATTATTTGCATTCAGAGATATACTGTATGTTGGGAGACTGAAAACCTCAAAGTGGAAATAAATACTGCACACAAATCTCATTGTCATGTAGAGAAACTATCTCAATACAAATAGCAAAATAGGTTAAACTTCTCTAATAGCTACATTAAAAACCTGTTATGTCTGCTATATCTGCATTTTGACAAACTTTTAAATTATAATCTGGATTAAGTGTGGAAACAACTCAAACTTGTGCCATGTGATGAGGAGAAATCCAACTAATGGATGAAAGCAGAAAAAATACTAACCTTTGGTTTCTGTTCCAGCGCAAACATGAAGGCAGATCATGCAGCCAAGAAGAAGTTGCAAGAAAAAAAAAAGCAAGAGAAGAAAGAGAGAGCAAACAAGACAAAGAAGAAAAGCTGGTTAGCGATGTTTGAAGCACGCAATATTTCAGACAGCAGCATTGTCAGCAGAGAGACAAGAGAAAGAATTGCACTAAATATAAAGTGATGTTAGAGTCCATAGAGAGATTCTGTATGCATTAACAGAAAAAAGTATCATTGTTATGAACTTCACAATAACAGAGTTGTCAAGAGCAGAAACAGAGCAGAGTTACAGTTTCTCATAATCACAGAGAATTACAGAATCTCAAGACCTGTCAATTCATGGAAAAAGTCTTAATGTTCTATCAGTGATGAGTGATTTGAATCACCAGTGACATTAATAGTCAATGGCAGTCTCATAATCACGTCAGATAACACAGGTCAGAACATCACTTTTGTCTTATTGCATACATTAACATACTGACTTGCCTATGCACAGATCTTGTCTGTCACACTTTGAGTACATGCATCAATGTGTTATGACCCACATTAGCTCATTGTAGCAAAAAAAAACCCGGGTGAGTTTCACTGGTGATGTGCAAAATAGCATTTGAAAGGTTGCACTGAAGAATCTGAGACTGTACATTTTGAGTAGTGTTCGTGAGAGGGGAAAAAAGCTTGAAACAACTAAAACAATTTTCTAAGTGACTTCGAATTCTTTGATGCGTGTGTGAATATTTTCGGCAAAAATAAATTCCACTGCCCGGGTCCTCATGTGTTTTTCAACAAAAAACACTTCCATAAAACAGAGCACAAGTCCCGTTTGGTATGAGTGCATTCATGAGAGTTGAGACATTACCATAAAAATGCTGATTTTTGCAGTCAGTTCACTGTTACTCACTACACGGGTCAGCAGACAATTTGTTAGAATGAATTACAAAAGTGCTACAGCTTATGCTACTTTCGCTTCTTTCTCTTTTGAAGTTCCTTGATGAAGCTCTGAAAAGAAGGATTCTTCTCGACTCATACAGGCTCCATCCTCCACCACAAAGACGGCAATTAAAGTCTTCAGACGTCAAGGCAACATATTATAGCTCAGAGTTCAGGCCAGACATTGTAGCATCATTAGCTATACTTAATTCATAATCTGCGATTCTTAATCACAGTGAAATAAGCCTCACTCATGGACATAATGATAAACTTTAGTAAACCGCTTGGTATTCATTCTCAACCTGAATGTTATGTGAATGACTTCTGTCATATACTTCTCTAACTAACTAACTAACTCTAACTCTAACTGATGACAGCTTCTTACAAGTTATGTATAAAAACATTTATACAATATGCTACATGTAAGTTGGTCAGTGGAATTTTAATTTTTGTCAAGTATTTTGGAGCATTTATATGCTTTTATTACAGACAGTAGGGAAATGAAATGAAATGAGAGAGAGAGAAATGAAACAAAGGTCACTGGTCAGACTCAAAGACGGGACGCTGCTGATCATGGTCGGCGAACTCAGAGGCTACGCTATTAGTTTGAAGGAAATGCTAAAATTAAGATAAGGATTTAAATCTAAAACATAAGGTCAAAGGTCAAAAGAATTTAAAAAAAGTATGTGTTAGGATAGTTATTTAATGGTAAGACCCATAGCTATTATAGTAAACAGAGAAATTAGGGTTTTTGAATAACTGTACATGTGCAGCTCAGGGCAAAAATCCTATATATTAACGTCTACATCTCCTTTGTAAGTGGCTTTGAAAGACTACGGTCAGAGGCAGTAGCATCAACACTGGCACAAGTAACTCTATTAAACCTTTCTTTCCCTCAAGAATTTAAAATGTGAGAGACAAAATAATTCTTCAAAGTGTCCCTCCCAATTTGCCTGAAATGACTCGAAAGCTTAGCATGAGAAATACTGATGGGCAGTATTTTTGTTAAAATTGATTTTTTTTTAAAAATGACATTGAAAAAGTACTGTTCAGGAGCCAATATCCAAGTCAAGGTATTGGTACCTACTACCTCCTATTTCTCATGCTTTGATAAGAAGATTTATTATTTTGTGATCCAAAGCAGAGACAGACACTCGTCTACAGCTGCTCCATCTCACACAAAGCAAGCTGTTCGCCCGCATGCATTGACTCTCACCAGAACAGCAGCTGTGTTGTAAGAGAGCAGACAGGGAAGGAGAAGCAGAACGTGGTCCAAAAGAACAGCAGGGCTGAGCCAGCCTCCCTGTCTTAGCTTCCAGTTCAGGAGCCTTTACAGGGACTCCACTAGATCTTGTATGGAGGAAAAGCATCATTGCACTGACCTCTATGGGTTGAAAGGTATAAGTCTGTTGAACCTCAGGCCACATCAGTGATCACAGCTTGCTCTGATCTGGTGTGGTTTGTTGTGCTTGTGACCAAAGCCAGCTGTGATTGCATTACAACTCTACAGCACGGTGCACAGCATGTGGAAAGAGTGATGGCAACGAAAGCCAGATTATTTGACCAAGTGCAAGAAAAGACTATATAACACTGAGTCATTACATGAAGATCTGCTTCAGATTGCTTAAAACTTAGCTGAGGGTTTTAGCATGCTAACATGTTCTAATTAGCATTAAACACAAAGTAGTTTTGAAGACCTTTGGTTACAAGACAAACTGAATTTTTGACCTGATGATGGTACTAGAAGAAAGGTCAGGGGATCTAAGTGATTACAATTCATCCCATGGGGACCATGAATGTCTGTACCAGTTTTCATAGCAATCCATTCAATAGATGTCAAGACAGAATAGAAGCAGACAGGTCAGGGGATCAGGCAAGTCATTAGGATTCATCCTCTGGGCACCACAGATATCTGTATAAAATTTCAAATCATCATCACCTCTGTAATGAATTCAGATTTTTGTCTTGGCCTCCAAAATCATCCCCGACAGCTCTAAAATCTTAAGATGCATTTTGGTTACACAGAAGAGAAAATAGATTTGGACAAAGGGAGCAAATGATCGTGTGCCTGGCAAACATGTATAAAAAGTCTATGTCTGTTGCAAACGGTGTTTGTTTGTACGTAGGCACTAATGAAAAAAGCACTTGTGTGAGCTTAACCGCCCAGGCAACCTGTTTGTTTGTACACAGGTGTCATAATTAAGAACACAGGAAGAGTGGCTTTCGTTTTAATGAGCGAGGAAATAGGAAATCAACAACATTTTCCTGCGGCAACGTACTTCCTCTCTGACCACCACCATTGATTAACTGTAGCAGGTCACAATTAGACTTGATATATATTCCCCATGTCTCCTGCAGCATTTCTCCTTGCAGCATGTATACTTAGCTACGTTTGTGTGCATGAATATCTGTGCTACATGGCAACCTTGCTTTTTTTCGCAGATTATGTGTGTGACATCTTGTCAACTGTGGCAGCTCTAATTTAGGTCTACATAACATTTTAAATTCCAAGAGTTTCTGTCTGCCAGACACACCATAATTATGTATTGTAAATATTTCAATGTGTACTATATTGCCTTAACTAAAATTCTGGGTGCTACCGTCAGTCATAGTACAGTTGCCTGTGTAGTTTCTAATATTAATTGGCAGCAAACTGAATTGTTGTTCAAATTGGAAATAGAGACTAAATTCATTTTCTAATGTTCATTTCATTTGTGTTACCTGTTCTCTAAAGCTCTAAAGGTAATTTGGAAAAACTCGGGTGTTGCAGAGCAACTACAGCATTCCCCACTAAAATGATCTATCTTACTGAGCCTAATTGTTTTTTATTGAATTCTGACTGAAATGTGAGCTGCATATAAATGTGCTTTCATTGTAACTTGGAGAAAAATGATTGGAATTTTGATGGTTAAAAAAAAAAAAATCCAACCACAGAAGCCAAATATGCGGCCATCTGCTGTAATATTCCTTGCACTACTCAAAATGAAATTATTATTCTGCCAACATGTTCAGAGGACATGATTGTGTCTGAAACATATTTGTATCATGCAATCTTTCCAAAGCCATACCTATTTTTCTAGTTTGTCTGTTAAGCAACAAGTTTTTATTTTTTTCTCTCTATGTCTGAAAACCATCAACACATGACATTTCACCCATTTGTCTGCAGTGTGGCAAGTGATAAAAACAGGGCCATGGCTAAATGCACACAGTAATTGGAGGCGTAGAGCTTTCAGCATAGGTGACATTCACCTCCAGACTAATAAGGCTGACTAATGAGTCCAAACACACAACATACAGTGACTAGAATAATTTGAGGTGTAGTCAAGCTTGGAGGTTATCATATTTAGTCATAATAGAGCCAAGATATGAGGCTGCAAAGAAGAATGAGCGATCATTATACAACTTCTAAAGGATTGCTCTTGTTTAGAAAAAATAGCTTTAGTAGAGAACATTTAGGTGACCTTAGCTGCTTAACAGAAATCATTCCACAGCTCCGTAGCCAGAGGAAAAATTGCAAAGACTCATTAACTCTTAAGTGCTGCATACCTGGCATTGCAACGGTAAGAACAAGAAACCATCTAATCAAAGTTGAAAGAGGACATTTTTTATTAAAACCCATGCGCCAGGGTGATATATGCTGTGAGGACTTTACTGGAACACAATTACTATAAACAAAAACAACCAGAATGAGGCTGATAAAACGGACCATAAGAGACTCAGAGATTGGAATCTCTCTCTCTCTTCCTCGTGGCTTTAAGTTATCAGGAACAATATTATCATAAAGAACTTGTCAGAACAAAAATGATCTGAACTTCAATGGCACTTTTTTTTTTTTTTTAAAACTGGCTGTTTCGAATGGACTTGAAAAGCAATTTACGGGCAAAATCGACTAATCTGTGCTACTCTTTGTAGGCCCGATAATTAAGGGTTATTTTGACCAGGTCAATAAAAGGAACTGATATAGGCCATGAGTTGTTATAAACTGAAAGATCTGGGGGGAAACGATTAGGAGAAGTTAAGAACAACCTTGCAAAATAGCTTGTCAAAGAAAAGATACCCTGTATGGAAGTAATGTGCGACATTGTGAATGTTAAAGACTTCTACAATTAAAAGCAACCTTTCAAATGCTTACATGATAAATCAACAGCCACAAGCTAAGCGCACAATCTATAAAAGGCCATTCTACAGCAGGTTGCTTGTTTTTTACCTCCTCTAACATACTAAATGGGCCGTCACTTCTGTGCTTAATGTTACTCTGCAGTCGCTCTATTAGTCTAAAGACATAACCTTAAAAACATTACAGAATGACGTCCTCTCACTGTTGTGTCCCTAATAGAAAGGCGCCATTAATTTTTATCGTTTAGTACAGGACATTTGTATAAATGGTTTGCAGCTAATAAGCAGAGACTTGAGAGAAGAGCACAGGAATCAACTCATATTAGTCAGTTTGGCCTTATTTAATTTTGTTCACACTGACCTGCTTACTCAAAAGTTAAAAAACACCCATTTACTGCAATTTGCTCATTGAGGACATGTGTTAAAGTGGCGCTGACCCTTTGCCAAAAACCACAACACACTCTGAATAGACAAACAGAGGAGGCATAAAGGATACCACTGCTGTGAATGTAATGTCTACTTAGTGAAATAAAAATGTGTTTTGCTCCTCCAAATGCAGTTATATCAATTTTGGCTGAATGTGTAATTCTCTTAACGCTTTCAATAATAATAAAAACAATCACTGTATTTTTATTTACACCTGATTAAGTTGAAGTCTGCCAAAAATACAGCACTGGTGGTCTCAAAACAAACTGTTCCAAGTCCCCATCGAAACTCAGCCGTTTGTGTACAGGATGGCTGGGATTCTCTTAGAAAACAACAGCGAGTGGCACAAACATCACGAAAGAATAGGGAAGTTTCAAGGGATATAAATGAATATTTAATAAGAAAAACCGAGTGAATACTGTTTCATACCGTGTCCTTTTCAATGTTTAATGCCGATCCAGATGCTGCTGCTCTTAAGTGAGATGAAACATGATGCTACATGGCTGTGTTAATATGAAGACAAGTCCACACACACGTATGCACACACATACGCTCGCTGACACACGGCAGCAGCAGCAGCAGCAACTGGGTCCGACGGCTCAGCCCATCAGTCATGCTGCTCCTACAACCTCCACAGGGACGGGAGGAAACAGGAAGCCGACACAAGTAAGAAAATGGACTCAAAGCATGAGAAAGGTTTGATTTAGTCAAATGTTTCATGCCTTTCTCTCCAAATCTAAAATGCATTACCCATGAGCAGTAACAAACCAGGCAGCCGGCATACTGCAGAGCAGCAGTGCTTCTGAGTGGCTCTTCATATGATGTGAAGTGTGTTTCGTGATTACTGTAAAATAAAATGCTGTGTGTGATCGTGTGCAGACTCTGGGTCATTACTCTAAAAGAAAAGTACAATTGTCTGCTGATGGACAGCCTTCCTTCCTTCGCCCTCTTCAGAAAACACCTGCTTGTCTGCCTGTCTACCTGTTTGCTGTTTAGATCTGCCTCCATTATTCAACACCTCCACGGTAGGGAACAAGGGTGTTCTTGTGTGTAGGGGGGGGGTCTTGTGTACTTTGAGAGAAGCAGCATAGAGTTGTGACAGGTAGATAACACCTGGATGAATAATTCAAATTGGCGTAAGGTAGCTGAGTCAGTGACAAGACAAGAAAGAAAACACAAGACATGTGAATAAATCATCAGAGGAGGGACTAATAGAGCAAGCACAGAAGAGGACAAGACTGATAACATCTCTTGCTACCTCCTGCTCTGGCTTTCATCATTCCAACAACCTTGTACATGAATATTCCAGGTCTTGCCAGCCATGCTAATGTGTTAGGATGCAACTTCTAAGGATGAACTGCTTCCAGTTGAGAACCAGTTCCAAATGGTCAGATCCATTGGAATCTTACGCCTCTGAATTTATCATTTTTTCGATGCCAGAATGTTTTTCCAACAGTTGCGCATTGCAAAAGAATGACGTCAAACTGCTGGAATGTTGGAAATGCGGGAAACTTGCAACAAGAAGATGTCATGGCGGACAGGAAGAAACAGCCCAGTGCTTGGCTTCATGTCACGAAGAAAGACAGCCATCAATATGCTGAGACATCTTTCTATGCACCATGGGATCAACGGCAGCAGACCAATAAGCAGAATCGATAACAGCAGGGGTATCGATAAAATCAATCTCCATCCCTAGTGACTTGGGTGTTATCACGCAGCATAAGCACCAGGAATAGTCAGAATAGTGCATCAAAATCGAAAACAACAAGACAACCTTAGGGACTGCTGATAACAGAGATGTTAGAGACAATATTAAAACTGCTGAAAAGTATAAAAGATATATGATGTATCATTAAACTTGAGCTCTACTTAGATAGAGTTGGGCAATATTTCAATATTATTGTTAACCATTTTTTCACTAATGTTATAGATAAAAAAAGATGTTCATAGTTTTCATGTTAGACTGACTGAATTTTACTCAATGGACTGAACATGAGATGTGGTTTTTAGCACATAGCTTTAAATACTAGTAAAAATAACATTGATGTTGTAGTGCTGTGGTAGTAATATTTAGATCCATATCTCCCACCAGTGTACTAAAATAACACATCAGAGATGTATTGGCCAAGGAAACTTTGAAATAAATGAGGCTTTGAAAAGAAATCAGCATTTCAGTTAATTTAGCGTTTATGGGACCTCCACCTCCGCTGGAAACAACAGAGGAAATTGGACTAAATTGAACTATAAAACATAAGAGATGATTTCTGTCATGCATGTCTCACTATCCATTCACCGAAAGTGATAAAAAAGCAAATTGTTTGCTAACAGTAGCCTAGAGGGTTGGTACACACACTCACAAACCTGTATCTCTGTCACGCCATTCATCCTCAATGAAGACACACTGCCAGTTACTCACAAGCACACGCATCATGTACGCATATATGCACAACACAAAAACAGAGCGGCATTAATATTTTTCTTCCTTGTTTCACCGCCTCAACTCAACTCAGAAACTCTGCCATTCACCGCCCTAACACCACACTGAAAATTGCCACAGTCATGAGCCTCATTGAAACAAAGACATACTGTATATCATGTAATAGTAAGTTAAAACATCTGCTTGTTAAGGACAACAAAGTCATCTCAGAATACAAGTGCAGCAGTCAGGTAGATGGACATTGAATAAAAACTTATATTTAAAAAAAAAAAAAAAAATGGAGTGAGATTCTGACCTGTTCGTTGTGAACAAAAAGTGAGAGCAACTCTGCTGAGTAATTCTGGTGTCGCGTATTGGTCCTCATCAGCCAGCACCCAGAAACAGCTCTCTGACATTTCCTGGGGACGAATCTGAAAACACACATCCATAGCTCAGCACATTTAGTGAACACATGGCTCTGTATTTTATTGATTATAGTGGCCACAGAGGGAAACGTAAAGAAAATACACAATAACAACTACAAACTATTACAAATACTATTACAAATGGACTTGATCTACATATATTTGATCAAGAACCTCCTCTGCAAATTTTTGCACCTGATATCAAACTGAAGGTCGTTGGTCTGTTGGCTAAAACACTAGTTATAAGAAAGTGGCATGTCAATGATTTGCTGCTGCTCAGTTGTCTCCTTCCTTCCTGTCTATCAAAAGTGGTTTTATCACAGAGCTCTAATCATTAAAATCTTTAGTCACTACTCTCTAAAACTGGCTTAGCAACTTCGCAATAGTTGGAAGTTTGAAATCTTATTACTGAAGAAGTTTTAGAACAGCAGCCCCAAACAACCATATGTGGGGGGTCTTATACAGCTGTGCCATAAGTCCTCCTCATGTCCTACTAAGAGGTTCACTCGAAATTCTAAGCATATGTTTTAGTTTGCTGAACACCTGTACCGATGTTTATCTGAGATTGAATTATTAATTGAACCACAAACTAATATCGCTGCTGGTGTGAGCTAATATTACTCTGCAGAGAACAACATCTGTAGATGCTAAGGCTGCTCTGACAATAGCATCTGATCATCTGGTATTTTCAATTATTGCTGACTTGGCACAGAGGTAGAAAGTTGTTGTTTAACTCCTAGAAAAACATCTGTCCTGTTCAGTTGCTGCCAATGAACATCAGGAAAGAAAGGAACAAAGAGCAGAGAATAAGGGCCACTATAAATATCTGGCCTAAATTTTCAGTTTCTTGTTCCAAACTTTTTGTTAACTATAATCCAGCACAGTGAGAAGACGTCTCTAATATATCTCTTTATACTAGTGGTGGTACTAGTTATAATAGTGGTGTATTAGTCTGCATTGTATTAAGATTTTTTTAAATTTATATTACTATGTCACCCACACGTACGAAAATGGTGTTGGTTAAATGTCAGAAACACTTCAGCAGTGTCTTACCTTGGACCAGTTGAGGCGCTTCATGGAGGTCTCAGGCTTGAAGTCCTTCTTAGGCCTGAGGCCATAAGGCAGCGCATGGTTGGTGGGGGAGCCTAGAGCGCCACCAAAGCCTAGAGGGGGTGGAGGGGGGGCACCGAATGGAGGAGGCACTCCAGGTGGAGGAGGTGGGGCAGGACAGCCAGGTAAAGGAGGCGGAGGGGGTGGAGGAGGAGGAGCTGGCACCCCAGGTGCTGGAGCAGGGGATGGAGATCCAGGGGGTAATGCCTGTCCAACTTGGGCAGAGGACAGACCCACAGGAACAGCTCCAAACTAGGCAGGTAGAAAAAAAAAGAGGGTGACATAATATATAAAAAATGCTCGTTTTACACAAAGTGTGACAGCTGAGGTTTTTCCATTAGTACAACAAAAATGCAAATGGTAGCCTCAAAATTAAACAAACAACATTGCCAGTTACTGTAAATGCCCAGAACGAGGCAGCACTGTTGACATGCCCGGGAGCAAAGCATTTAAATACAAGGCTGATGTTATTTAATTATTATTATTATCATCACCAAAACTCAATCACCAAATCCCAGTTTATTTTAGTTTATTATGACAAATACTATCCGTGTAGCCAAAGCATAATACACTGTAGCTCAAGGCTCCATGAGACTCCTCTGACACCCAAAACTATTAAAAACACATTATGAAGTCATACTGTTGCACTGGTGATGATACTTGTTACTAAAATAAATTAATTCAGATTTTGGTCTCTTTGGGGGATTTATTCGTAATAAAAATATAATGCAAAACCAGCATTCAAATTAAATAATCTTAGATTTATCTTTAAAATAAAGAATAAGATTTATTTTAGTATAAAAAGATTATCTAATATTGCAAAATCCTTGTCACTGCACTATGAATTCATTTACATCACTTTTTCTTGGCAGTGGTGTGAACCACCTGAATAATCTTAATTTAATTCTTGAATTAAATGACAAATAATCTAGTTCAAAGACGATTTGGGGTAAATATATTGTCTTTTCACAGTGTTTATGAAGCTAACTCATTTTATAATCAGTCTGAAGGTCAGATAATATTTTGCAGCTGCAGTTTTTTTTGATTGATTCCAGCGAATATCACTCGATTACAGAATATTTTGCTTGTTTCTAAAAGGAGATTTTTTTACAGAGGGTGGAGCAGTGGTCAAGAATCCCTTCCCCCCAAAAAATGACTTAAACTGGATAGAAAAAAATGGACGTGGACAAACTATAGCCTCTGCCAAATTTGTAGCACAGTATGCTTTCCCGTCTAACACCACTGGGCTAACGGAGGCGTGCTCTCTCAACCATCCAGCAGAAGCCAAATGCTCATAAACCGTCGAGATCCAGTCCCAAACATACCCACAATCATTTGTTTTTTCCAAAGCTAAAAATCAAATGTTATAACCGGAGCTACAAAGCTTCGTAAATTGTATCATACAGAGCAAATGGCTTATTGATCCACGCACCAGTTTTAGATTAAAGACGCAAACTAAAGGTCAGCCTTGGGGCCTGACTCTCCTACTGCCTCTAGAGGGAAGAACACCTTTGCTGAATTAACAAGTGTGGATGCGTGTGTGCTGGTGAGTAAGACTGACACAGACACGGACAGACAAAGACAGCGAGACAAAGTCTGTGTGTACGCTCCCACATTGGCTAAATGTACCACCGTCACTTGAACCAAGGTACTATTTGAGTATGCATTCTGTGTTTGCTCTCTCAAATTGAAAAATTATCGGGAAAATAAAAAGGAAGTTCTCTTCCCCTTTCCGAGTGTGCAGTTATCTTGCAGAGCCGGGGTGTGGGAGCAACTCTCTGGAGTGTTGGGGGGGGTTGAGCAGAGGCCCAGTAGTGAGGTTGAAGGGGGTTGTCAGAATAAATTGCTTTTAGAACAATTTCCTCTTATGGGATAAAGATCAGAGAATCAAAAATGGCCAACATGGAGGACTGGTCAGTGTTCTCATTAGACTTAGTGTCAGCTAGTCGGTGGAGCAGCCTCCATGTCAAACCAAACTGCAGGCTCCAGTGGATAAAAGCCCCCATCCCATCCACACCCTGCACCCCAAAAATAAAAAGAACATCTTTGAAAAGTTAAGAAAAGAAAGTTGAAGCAGTCTATGCTAGATTTAGGGGGGAGTGTTGAGTAGTCAAAGATAGTGTTTTCTCACATCTCACAGAAAGAATGAACACAATTGACAAAAATTGACACTGAAAACAAAAATACAGAGGTCATGTACCTGGGACCTGAAGGCCTGCACCTCTGCTTGGAGCTCAGCAATTTTTTCTTCACACTTCACCAGCTGAGTTTGTGCCTCCTGTCTGCTTAGGAACTCCTCGTCAAACTGAAAAGAGAAACACGTATCCAAATTAATCACACAAGCATACGCTGATACTGAATTAATGCTCCTAGGAATTAACATAAGCAGTATTTGTTAAAATGGCTAATGGTATAATTATCTTATACAATCAACATTCATTTTAACTTGATTACCTTCATTTACTTATTGAATTTTAACCTTTTGTAAAACACCCATTCATTAATAAAACCCTTTAAGTAACACACACACATGCCAATCAGTTCTAATCAGGATCTACAACCTGCTGCTTTGCTGACATCAATTAATCACAGCAGCAAATCACATTTTATCAGTCATCTACAGTGATGTGGGTAAAACAAGTTTTTCTATATCACTGTTCTCATACTGAAAAATTAAGGGTATATGTACAATTGTTATTGACAACAAGCAGTCTATCTTATATTAAAAAAAATGTTTCCTGGTTGTAAGATGGGATTTGAGCACTGTAAAACAACCTGATTATTATTTCATAGTTGATATTCCATGCTCTGAAGTCACTGCTACAATCTTGCATTATGATTTTTATAACACAAGCCCTCAGGAATTGTCAGTGTTATGGTTACTTCACAGTGTTTGTGTTTTATTATCGAAACAGATGTTACTTAATAGAACAAATTACAATAAATTCAAGCATGCCTCGGTGGGTTTTGTTTTGGCCAGGTGGTGTAGTGGAGATGTAGTGGGATGAAAATCTTGTTTTGATGTCAGTACTTGCCTTCTGTGCTAGTTCTGAAGCTCTTTGTTCATGCTCGTCGATTCGAGCTTTATCCACACACACCTCTGAAAACACACACAAAAAAACCCCAATGAAAATCAGTTATGTTTTTGAAAAATCTGTCATGTAAATAAACTGAGAGAAGTGTGTGACTTGCCTAGGAGGTGGCTGAAGTCCACATCTAGGCGCTTGCGGTAGCTGAAGTCTGGATCAGTGCCACTTCGGTGGAGCACAATTTGAGAGACACACTCCTCGATGATCTTAAAGTACTGGGGCCTGAGAGTCAGTATGAGTGAGAAAAGACAGTCAAGAGAGACAGTGGGGAAAAAGACAGAGTGGCAGCAACATATAGATACATAATTTTATTTGATTTAATTTCATACTTTTATTCTGGTGTGTGTAGATATAAACTCATCTTTCTCTAACATCTTACCTAACTAAGATACTGGGTTCTCAGTAAACAGACATACATACTGTATGTATTCCATGAAAATATGACAAATAAAAACATTTAAGGATATCTCGTTTCAGGATGTGAACTTTAATTGATAAATAAAAAGGCTAACTGTCTTAATTCTTGGGGGTGGAATATGATCAACATGAGGCAGATTCTAATGTTACACAGTTCAGAGTCTTTTGGTTTCTTTACAGCTACTATAACTTAAAATTACCCATTTATACACCACTTACACCTTAATGTAAGAACTATTTTGATGATACTGAACAATGGGGAATACACACCAGCCCATTACCAGTTGGAGAGTAATTGCGCTTAAATTGTTTCAAATGGCTCCGATAAATGCAGTGATCACAGGATAACCGAGAGCATGGCACAGAACGAAAAAGGAGATAATATAATGCAACAACAGATGACATGCAAGCCTGGGAGCCACAGTGCTACTGCAAGTAAAAGCAAAAGAGTCTGTTTGATCTGCTCATTATCTTACAAGAATACCGCTGAGAGTCCAAATCCCTTCGACACCAAATCATTAACTAATACTTTGAGAGTTATTATAAACAGCGATAAATCAAGGACACTGCCTTCTACCTCATCCTAAAACAATGCAGAGACTGGATCTGACATGATGAATACATTGTCTCTGGTTCTGAAGATGAGCTGCACGATGAAATCATTGTTTGAATGAAGACAAAAATATTAACAATCAAACGGAGCAAGGCATGTTGTCAGTCAAGCTGCTGGTGTTCGTTTCATTACTCTGTGACTTTGGGACCCCTGAGTAACAGGGGACAATATATTCTTGACATCAAGGACACAAGAAATAAATAACGAAAGATCACTACACCAGGCAGTCAAGAGAGATGCTGTGCATTAATAGGATCACATACAGAAAAGATGTCTCATGTGCCAATGATGAAAATTAATGATATCAAGAGTGCGGATGTGCCTGAGGAAAACCAGAGGAAAACAAATGTATTCTAAAAAAGTACTTGACACCAATTGCAATTGGTAAAATATGTAATCATCCATGTCATTAATCTACACATTTTTACATTTATCACATTTGTACGTTGTGTGTTCTTGTGATTTGCCTTCAGGATGACAGTCCTCACATGTTTATGTAGAAAAAATGAAAACTGAAACGGAATAACAAATTATTATTATTACCAATGCCAATCCCATTACTTACTAAATGCAAAAGACTGTTGTGAATGCATATATGGTTTATAACGTATATTTATATATATTTATATTTCCATCTATGCACTCGAGCAGTGAAAGCTATCGGCAACCTTTGTCCAAAAGGCCGACAAAGATTGTAGCAATTATTTTAAGTATTCATCCGTTCATTTTCTTTTTATGAATACAATGGTCACTTAGGCCATTAAATGAAGAGTGGCTATCAGAGCAGGAACTCGTTATATTTGACAAGCTAGAGACAGAAATGTTTTTGTATTTTCTCTGATAAATGATTCCAATCATGAATCAGTTATCAAGACTGTTCACTATTATTTTCTGTCAATTGAGTAATGACAGTTCTCTAAGCTCTGCCCCTCTTAGTTACTGGTTTTAAACCTGTCAAGCTTTCCGTTTCCACAGGGCACATACACCGTTTACGCCATTCAAAATTTGTAGTACTTTTTGAAGCAACAGATCATTGATTTCAAGAGGAGGAAGACAAAAGCAGGCTCACTTCTCACTTCTAGCCAGCAGTCATTGATTTTACTAGCTGGAAGGACGCTACCAGATTTTATGGCCTTGATAGCTAAATATATGATATGACTCAGGTTTTCCTGGTGGCATAAATGGCAGCCTTGGTATGTCGCTCCAGTTTTGTATTAAAGTGTGTACAATGTTCTCAATACTTTTCAGAGAGATGAACTCATCTTTCTATTCCTCCACTTATCAAACTGGATGTTTCTTATGTGCCAAACTACTTGGACATCCTTGTTGCTGGCAGAGCTTCCGCCATTGCCAGGAGAAGCCAGAAAACCTGGGGGAAGCACTCTGGAGCACTCGTGCACCTCCAGCAACACACCTCTCCCAAGCATATTTCTTGAAAATCTGTGTTCCATCAACAAGCAAAATTGACAAACTAGGGCCTCACTGCCCATCCTGTAAGGACTTTTCCCTCTCTGCAGCTTCTGTTTCCCTGAGACCTGGCTGTGTGAGTCTAACCCACACGGCTTGTTGCAGCTGGAAGGATTCCAACTCCACAGAGCGGACCATGACCCAGAGGCAGTCGGTAAGACGAAAGGAGGAGGAATATGTTTTTACAAAAACGAGGGATGGTGTAAAGATGTCACAGTTGTGCTCAAATACTGCTCTCCTGACCTGGAATCACTTTTCATAAAATGTAAACCATTTCACTCTCCGAACGAGTTCAGTTTATGCACTCAGAAAAGAAAAGAACACAGAAAAGAATCATCCAGACTTCATGGTTATTGTTGTAGGCAACTTTAACAAAAGCAAACTTTAGCTGAGCTCCCCCAACTCAGAGAGTTCCTGACAAAGACCACCACTCCCCCAACACTAATAACAGAGACGAAAAGCAGCTGGACAAGACAAGGTGTCACCCTCCACTTTAAAGCACTGTGCTGAACAATTAGCCCCAGTGTACACGGACATCTTCAACCAGGTACCGCAACTCAGCACAGTCCTACTTCCTACGTTCAATCCACCAATCCACCATAATTTCTGTGCCCAAAAAGATAGGAATTACAGAGCTCAATGATTACAGGCCTGTTGCTCTGACCCCTGTGGCCATGAAGGTTTCTGAAAGACTCGCACCACCCCCCTGATAGACACCATGGTGTGGGCATACCAGGCAAATGAATGATACAGTCAACCTTGGACTGCACTTCATCCTCCAACATCTGGACAGAAGCCAAGATCCTGTTTGTTGACTTAAGCTCATCATTATTTACAATTGCTCCAGAGCTCCTCCATACAAAGCTCTTCCTGATCAAATTGACTGTATTGGGGACTTTCTTTTACTGGATCACCAACTTCCTGACAGACAGGAAGCAGTGCATGAAGCATAGCTCCACTCCTCTGACTGTCAGCACTTAATCACCTCCACAAGCTCCTCTGTCAGCTCCTCAAGTTTGCAGATGACACAACCACCTTTGGTCTGATCCAGGATGGGGACGAGTCTGCAAACAGACAGGAAGTGGTGTGGCTAACATCCTAGTGCAGCTACAGCTGTCTGGACCCTCAAGAGCGTAGAGATGACAAGAGACTTTAGGAGAGCACCCCAGCACACCTGCATTCACTATCAACAGCACCACAGTTGCAGCCACAGAGTCAATTCAGTTCCTGGGCACCACCATCTCCAAGGATCTTAAATGCAACATCCACACAAGCTCCATAATGAAGACGGCCCTACAGAGGATAATTTTCTTGAGGCAGCTGAAGGAGTTCAACCTGCGACAGGCAGTGTTGATCCAGTTATACACTGCTATCATTGAGTCCATCCTCACATCATCCATCACTGTCTGGTAGAGTGCAGCAAACATACAGGACACTCAGAGGCTGCAGCACATCATTCACTCAGCTGAAAAACAGCATCAGCTGCAAACCCATCATTCCATACCAGCGTGCAGGCAAGATCATCTTCGACCAATCCCGCCCTGGACATGGACTCATTGAACTTGTGCTCTCAATCAAAAGACAGAGATCCATAAAAACCTTCATGAGCAGATACAGGAACAGCTCCTTTCCGTTCTCACTTCCCTCATCTAATCCTCACACATTACACTTTCACTTTGATTCCAGCTCCATTGTTATTGCATTTAATTATTGGCTGCACGTCAACCAATTTTTGCACTTGTCAATCTTGTTTCAAACTTGTATATCCTTTTTCAAAACTATCATAATTGTCTGTAATTTGATTTTAGATTACATTTTTTCAATCCTATTCCTGTTTAATTGTACCATCTATTATTGCCTTACTTTGGCTCTGTTTGTATTCTCATTCTTCTATGTTTTAAGAAATGGCCAATTGACTAATTGTTTCAGCAATAGACTGCAGTGACAGAAAATAATTTATAATAGTGAATTGTTGCCCAATAAAGCAGAAGTTATACAGTATAACTGTTACTGGAATCTATGTGGTTCAACAGGTTGTCTGCCAGAAGATAAAGAAGTTTGTGCAGTCTAGACATGTCGTGGTTAGTGAGAAATGAACACGGGGGGTTGGGGTAGGGTGGTGTCTATGTAGACAGTAAATATTCTTATGATATTATTAATGCTTACAAAATAGATGGCACCAATGTTGGTAGCCATAAAAACACCAACGTTAATATGTCGTAATAATTTCAGTCGAAGAAAATTAATCAGACAGAGCCAGAGGAGACTTTAGGTGTTGTTTTTGGGTGGGAGAAAAACTGCAGGTGATGCATTTCATATTCTTCAGATTAGAGTTCCATCTTTTGATCAAGCCAAGGTTTAACTCACACCCAGCTGTGAGTGAACCAACATAAAATAAGCCTTTGAAAAGTACCATTAATAGGAGATGAGAAATACTCTGGAGCCATGGTTGCTGTAGATGGCTTGGAGATGAAAGAGACAGCATTCTCTTTGTTAGCCAATGTCATTGAGAGGGTTTAAGGCAGGAGTGAGACCTCCAACAAAACACAAGCTCTTCACCAGTGTACATCATTACCGGTGTTCAAAAGGTGCTTAGACTTTTGCTTGTGCGCGCATTTGGCTAAGATGTGAGATTAAAATGCTATATGTCAATTATTTGTATCATCACACAAACCCTAAGTTATATTACTATACACTCCTGACACTTGTCTATAAAGAAACTAATAGCACTAATGAATAGAGCTGATTAAATTAGAAGAATGATAGAAAGTCTAAGTCACAGGCGTACAGGGAGACACTGAGGGTAAATGAGGGAAGAACATAATGAATCAAATAAAAGACAAAAATGAGAAGTAAAAAAAAAAAACTGCTTGCTCCATTACACTTAAGCTAATTAAAGTTCTGTGTGTGTGTGTCTGTGGTGCCGATTTTTACCTGACCAAGTAGTCATTGCGTATAAGCATCAGGTGCTGCAGTATAGAGAGGAAATAGGGCTCTGCACTGCTGTCCTTCACCACGCTCTGCACAATACTGAACACATCCCCCGCATCAGTGCAGAGAGTTAAGGACTCATATGCAAATTGAAACACTGCATTTTCACATAAATAAGTAGAAGCTACCAACATAAAAAAGAAATTAGAGAATGTGTTTTTGGGAATAACTGACCTTGATGCCATGAATGTTTCAAATGTATATTCAATTCAATAAAATATATAGCGCCAAATTTCAACAGAGGTTAACCACATGAACAAGGAACACACACTTAGAGTTATACGCTTCTGTTCATAATAATGAAAAGGATATTCCAGCTCGCTCTTGATGTCTTCCAGCCGATGAGAGAACTCTATCATGTCCTCATCTTTGTGCTCCTCAAATACCTTTAGCTGAATGTCAAGGGCCTCATTCCTGATGGTTGTCAGTTGCTACAGACGGATTAAGGTAGAAAAAGAACAAAAGGTAAAACAGATTCAAAGAGATGAAGAATAAGGCGACATAAATCAGAGAGAATGGCTTGAGAGGCTCTCTGAGATCAGCACCAAAAGGAAAGCATCAAGCTGAGGTAAAGAAAAGGAGCTCATTCTAAATGCTATTACTTATCATGATAAACAGGTGAGGGGACCAGCTCCTCGCTTTAATTTATTTGTTTCCTTGGCAGCTACAGCAACATTGTTTACAACAGATAAACATGTTAGGTAGATGGTATAAAAGCCAGCAGGAAGATTATTAGCCCAGGCACTAGAAACTTTATTGGTTTCTGGGTGCTGGCACAGACAGAGGACGTGCAAACTCTCCTCTGTGTTTCATAAATTATTTGCTGGAGCAAATCTACAATATTTCACTGAAGTGGACAACTCATTTAAATATTAATACAAGGTGAGTGTGAGTTTATATTATGTGTCTATATGTGTGTGTGTGTGTGCTCATGTTGTGCTTACCGGCAATATCTCTTTCAGGCCACAGCGCATAAATTCATTTCTGATGTGCAGCCTGAAGTCCAGCTCATCAGGAGATGTTACTAGTGCATTGATGAGCTGCATGCATGCCACCTGCAACAGGAAGGGTACACAGAGGAAAGGGGGGGCAGAAGGAGAGGGAGAAGAGTGAGAGAGAGAACCAGAGAAAGAGACGACGGACTTCTTCTTCCAGAAGTTGATGAAAAGCATGCCGGCATGCATTCTAAATGAGTTATGTCCCTTGGAAGCAGAGGACCATAACTAATGCATGTCTATTTTCTCCAGTCACCAACTAGGGGGGCTGATTTTAATATTAATGCAACAACTGCAGACCCATACACACAAAACTAACTAACAGTCAATTTAAGGGCAAACTCGCTCTTTTGGAAGCTGTTTTTCACTCCCCTCTGAGTTTGGTTTACTGCGCAGGGACCGCTGCATCCTGTGACTCAAACTAGCCGGGCAAACACAGACAGAAAAATCAATTATTGATCAGTAAAGCAATCCACTCATGTGTGAAAAGAGGGTATGGCAATGCTAGAGCCCAGGAAGGATATTCAGATGTTTTAAGGTTCATTGTCAATTTGCTAGCACACTCTTATTTTTGTCATGGCGCTTCGTAATTACCTGTCATCAAAGCACCATTTTAATATTGTAATACAGGTGGTTAAAATAACATATCATAACGATTAAATGATTGATTTCCATATATCTTTTGGCTTCAATATATTCAAATTTATTCTATAACCCCAATTCCAAAAAAGTTGGGACATTGTGTAAAACGTAAATAAAAACAGAATTCAATCATTTGCAAGCAAAAAAACAAATTACTGACGACAGTTTTACAAAGTCTTCCCGAGCCCATGTATTAATCTCCTTTATACAATCATGTGTTTGACAAAGTGGTGAACCTCACTCCATCCTTGCTTGTGAACGACTGAGCCTTTCCAGGATGAACCTTTCATACCCAATCATGATACTATCACCTGTTACCAATGAACCTGTTTACCTGTGGAATGAACAGGTGTTTTTGGATCAGTCCACAACTTTCACAGTCTTTTGTTGCTCCTGTCCCAACTTGTTTGAAATGTGTTGCTGGCATCAAATTTAGAATAAACAGATATTTACAAAAATCAATGAAGTTGATGAGGTAAAACATTGAACATACTGTCTTTGTACTGTTTGTACTGTACTTAATTGAGTATACACTGTCAAAAGGATTAGTGAATTATCACATTCTGTTTTATTTGTTCTGCACAGCGTCCCAACTTTTTTGTAATTGGGGTTGTAACTAAAATCAATACGCAGAGAGTTGAAACTTGCTGGAGATACATCATCAATAACAAGGGGAAGCAAGAAAGATCACTGAAATGCTTTATATCATTTTTCATGAGTAAAATATCCCTATAAAGATGCTATGTTAGTATTACAAGTCTGTAATTTGATTCCAGCTCATGATGCATTTTAATAAATTGTATATGCATATTTAACCATGTACATTAGCCTCAGCTTTGTATTCAGATTAATCCATACATAAGGTCAATTTCAAATACGTAAATTAACTCAGACTTTCGGGCATCTTTGAATTGCTTGTCCCCCATGCGTGTATTTACACTCACCGTCTAAATGCACACTTTCCCTCAGTCAAAGGCTGCCAGGGGAGACTGTGTATAGATGTAGTCAGGTAGGACAGAAAGCCTTTGGCCACACATTGCCATGGTTAGTATAAGAGTATATGTGCTTTAATAATGCATGGAGAAACTGTGCTGTGTATTAGGAAGTGGGAAACAAGAACAAAGCACCAATAAAAAACAACTAAGTCCGTATAAACTTTCCAATACGAAGGGCTATATTCGTATAGGCACCAATGAGTTTTGTGTTTTAAGTGCCTCTGTATAAGGACATTCTGTCTTCCAGTGCAACCCCTTTTTCCTTTCCTCTACTATTACTCTCTAAACTCTCACCATCTTAGAGTGCCCCTATAGTTTTGCACCTGTCAAACGCCATTACAGTAAACTGAGTGCAAGTGCTACAGATAATACTACAGGGAGCAAAAAGAGATATCATCTTTTAATTACGTTCAGAATTGGTCATTGCAAGCGCAGTACGACACAACCAAAGGAGCGAACGCTTGTACATGAGAGCTTTATCTCATCATGTGTGCGTGCATGTGGTGGGTATTGGATGAATGATCACTCTCTTCACAGCCCTCAGCTACCAATTAAAAATGCAGACAACATACTTTAATCACGAATTACATTACTGTGACACAAACCGATGCTGTCTCCGTTTAAACGGCCCATATGCAATATCTCAAGTGTACGTATCAGAAGGGAGATGATACATCTGAAAGCTTATGTCCAAAAAGAGAGGGGATTATATGAAACGGGAGTGCAAAAGATGATGAAACGGGCTGTGTGGATCAGGAGGGATTCTGCTTTCTCAATATATTAACTTTGGTTTGAGGTGGAATCTGAGAAACTGACAGCTTCTTTATGTATAAGCTGGAGAAATCTGTGCTTGTTTTATTGTGTTCACTTGTGTTTTCTTGTAGCTCTTTTTTCTTGTACAACAAAATAATTCCTGGCTCTGCAGTGCTTGCAATACAGTTTGTTTTACAGCTAATTACTAGATGTTCCTGTGCATTAAACGCTAACAGTATCATCAGTAAAGATTATTACATATTGTAATCCCAAATCATGGAGGCCTTTATTTCTATACAGCAGCCAACACCACTACACAATGACTGTGTTCATTACTGCAAATGGTAAAATCAGATTAACAGGCTCTAAACTGCCTCATTTCTTCACAGTTGCTTGCTTGATTCCTAAAATGCACCTGAACTAGGACACTTAACCAACATCAGTACATAAAACGATTTTCTCCAAGAGCAGTTAATGAACACTAAGTACTTAATAATACAAGAATACAACAATCTGATAAATACAAACAATGCATAGGTGCTTCAGTGTTGTGTGACTGGAAATGTGATTTACAACACTTAACACCCAGCTTTTACTTGGAACAAGAGTATAGAAAGAGCACAGTGTGGTTGTGATATGCTGAAATGGTCAACTTCCCACAGCCTTTCCATATTTCATTGCAGACAAAACTGAGGGAAACAATAAGGCGTCAGTGGCTGTACATGTACTTTGCACTTACTTGTAATTGAACTGAGCGATCTCGTAGTCCCTGCACGATGGGACTGAACCTCTCGATGGCTCGCCATTCCCCTGCTGTGGTGATGGCTTCAAGGACCTTTTCCAGACTAAATGAGAACATGAAATGCATGAGCGAACAATTGGGGGAAAAAAATGAAAAAAATATGTTCATTTAAAGGGATTTTGGCCATGAGCTCTCTTCTATTCCGCTATATCAATGGTTCTTTTCTTGACAGTTTGACCCAAGAGGAACGGCTTTTCCTGGGGATTTCATCAACTTCACTATAAACGCAGTGAAGGCTTAAGACCTCAGACTTGAGTAGCATTGTGATGACAATTTAAAACAGATATAACAAAAATGTACGATGAACTAAATTATTAATTTTGAAATTGTAAAGTATTAGAGTAATTATAGTATTATAATAAAAGTATTACTTTTTAAACTATTCTTAAAATATCTCTTTTCATATCTAACTTGAAATCTATCAGCCGATTTTCCCTGCCAACATTTTCTGTATCTTTACCAAAACACCTCATCTACACCAGCCAATATTGTCATACGTTCTTTGGAGAGTGACACTGGCACTCACAAAAGACCACATCACAGGTGTATTTTTCTCTCACTTCAAATATTTAACTCAGAGACATTGTGGCAGTTCTGCCTTTTGACTGTGTCATATTTTATCTTTTACCGTTATAAACCCTGCAATAGTTTTAATGTTAATTGATAATAAATAATAAAGGGTAGTTATCAGCTGGACCATAAAGTGCAGCCCGAGCTAAGGGAGAGTCTTGATTTTGTGAAATTGAAAATGTCTTTCAGAATTAGCAAAGCAGTAAGACACAGATATGCTGACAGAATGAATGAAGCCAGAACATACGTGTTCTCTTCGCCCACAATGCAGATGGCTGACAGCAGCTTTACCACGTCAGTCATCATGGCAGACTGGGTGGGATCAATGGCTCTTGCCAGCAGCGCAAGACTTTTCTCCTCCCCCAGGATTCGATCCAAGCCATACTGCAGTAAACACAGACCCAGATAGGCTGTAATGCTGCCCATTTGCAACAACAAGAATACAATGTCATGTGAGACAGAAAAAACAAAACACATTAAGAACAGAAGTACAAGGTAATTATTGAACTAATTCAGAGTGATTCTGCTCTGAGTTTCACCGTATGTTGTATACTAAAGCCAACAAATAGAAAAAAACAATCTTGCAATAACAATCATCCCAAAAAATATTGCATACAATACCAGCATTGTACAATGAAGCAACATTCAGAGCTGCGATTATTGCAATAACAATTCAGTTTCAGTCATTTATTGTTTGTGGTTGATTTGTACAGAGAAAATCAATCCATCAATGTCTGATTTTGTTGGAAAATAAATCTTCCAGCACAAATAATACATTAAAATTAATTCGGTCTTTGTATAGCAATGAAAGGGGTTTTTATTTTGCCAAGGAAGGCGTCAAAAAGTGATGTTTTTCTCGCTTTTATTGTGTGAAAAAACAATTTAAAAAATGTTTTTGGTTGAAACACCAAGCATTACTGAGCACTCCAATGATATTTTCCGTTTGCCTCCTCCTCTTCATACATTTGAAGAGACAGTCAGAAGTTATGTGGTATTCAGATGTTGTCCTTGTATCGGGAATAGTTATGTGCAAATAACTAAATTGTATGTTTACTTTAGAGGAAACGTTCCCTTTCTTTAGCTTCACGCATTATGTGTTTATACAATCAAGGGCTTCAAAAAACACACTTCATGACAAGAGGACAGTAATCAAACATACTTCTATATCTATTATATGGTTGCTGAATTTCCAGAAATGAAAGAGAGATGAACTGTATCATTCCTCTGTTAAGTCCTCTAAAGAATAATTGACACTTGACAATAATTGGCACTGCAAGAGCAGATTTGTCTTGTGCTTTAACATTTTTTAAACAGCTGTCTGTAAACTTAGACGATCTTCTAAATCCTCAATATGATTTTTTGACACTAAAAAAGTATGGAAAATTACATAGAAGTAAAAGCTCAGAGTTATATACTATATGCTTTTATAGTAAATATGCAGCTTAGCAAACACGTCAAATCTATTGGTGAAAAAGGGTTTTCTTGATACAGTTCAGTTGTTCAAAGGGACGTTTCATACTAACTCTTAGTATTACGCTATCATGCCATTGGTGACAGACAATAGAAAATATGCAACTGTGTGACTTGACGCAGGAAGGCATAAGAAAAAAAAAAAAAAAAAAAAGAGGCAGCACTGACAGCTGGCAGAGAACACCTGTCTTCTTGGCATTGTGGGTACATCCCATCCCAAGATGCCTCTCTAGCCAGGGAAAGGTCTGGGCTGACAGAGAGGCCTACGGGTAAATGCTGGCGTCTGGCGCCTGTTGAGACGCAGGATTACATGAGACCTTACAGCACACTTTGTGCCAGAGCGGCTGTATATCTGTCTCCGCTGGGTTTTAGCTCCATGTGGCAAGATGGGTTTTTTTTTCCTATAGCTACTGTGAACTAAGAAAAAAAAGCAACTCAAAAGAGCATATTTTAATGCACAAGTGCTGAGGCCTGGGTGATTATTCAATGTTATTCTCTACTGACCTTAAATGGAATCATTTTTATCACAATATGATCATATCGTTTTATAATTTGGCTATATTCCATTGCTTACCTTAAACAAATTGCACAATCTGTAATTACCTAATAGTTTTATGTAACAGAATTAGTCATAAAAGTTTTTGGAAAAACAAAAACTTCCAGATGGACCGACAGTGATTCATTGTAGTTTCATGTGCATTAAGGGATAAGCTACAAATGACAGCTTGTCTGAAGGGAATCCAGTGAGAAATGCATAATGTCAGTTTGAGTACATTTTTGGTTTATCGCCTGTCCTACTTTTTATGTCTTTTCAAAATATCACTGTTTCTTTCGCTTCTATAGGTAATTTGTTTTCTGTAACACTTAATTTGTGTTTAACGGTTGTCTGTTTCTCTTTATGTCTACTGCTCAAACTGCGCTATGGCTTATTTGGACCAAATAATCCCAAGAGCTCCCTGAGGAGTCCCAGGAACTCATCTCAGCAACTTAATCTGTAACCAAGAGTCTTTTTTTGCACAATCCTGTTGCATTTCCAAAGCATCTGAAGAAACAAATTGGGCAAAAAGTCCAACAGCATATTTCAGAAATGGCCGCTTTGTTTGAGATGCAATATTCACAGATAACAAAACACTCATTGAACTATGATTTGTGCTTAGTCATTTGTGCTGTAGTCACCTGTAAATTACCACATTTAAAACAATCACTCGTTCACCCTCTCGGCTGCATCTCGCTCCTCCATTTTACTCTTTTTCCACACATTCACTTTTATAGTTCCTGAGCCATCAGAAAGTACTAACTCCAGAGGACGTTTTGCAGGCCAGGAACCTCAGATCTCTGCAAAAGTGTCACACACTGTCATCCAGATTGCATCATGACGTTACTAAAACTTGCTTCAATTGGCTCCGTATTTTATGATGCTGCTCATCTCCTCCACTGGTCAAAAGCCCTTTGTGATTGACATCCCAGGTGCCTTATTTGGTAATTGCATGAAAACACCAGATGTCGATGTGGATGGGATTAAAATTACCCTTGGAGATCAGGCTCAACTCGAAAGACAGGAAGTTATTTCAGATTGATTTTTTTTTTCCCTAAGGGTAAAAGGATAAGACTGACATATTAATTCAGGGATGAATTTCTCAATAATAATAACATAGGTGATCACCACACCTGCCCCTTTAATGAAAGTTCATCCAATCGCAAACACCCCTGACTTAAGTTAATGTGGGCTACTATGCCAGCAATTCCGAACCATAAACAATTAATTGGATCAGTACGTTGTTTCCATCAGAGAAAACAATCTTGCTGACTGAGCATCTGATTGTAAAATATATGCACAACAATGAAATAAATTCAAATTCCACTGGAATCGGCAACTTACTGTACAACCAAAATTAAGAAGCATTATAAAATGGATCTACTCACAAAAAAAGTATTGTCATTACCTTATTGTTCATGAAGGCTTTGAGACACTGGACAACTTTATGTTGGTTCTTTTTGTCTATCTTCTCTTGCCTAAGAACAGAAGAGAGTAATGAGGAGCAGTTACCAATGCATATAAATAAACAATTTTTGCTATTACCAAAATTACACAACTGTCTGATTACTTGTTAATCGTCACTACTGAAGAATACATAAATACTTGCAGAGGAATAAGTGAATGCATAAACTCACTGTTTCTTGAAGAGCAGCCTTTCCAAAATGTCCAGCAGCAGTCCAAGACCCTCATGTCCGAAGCTCTGCACCCAACTGAAAAACACAAGGATTAGATCAATATCACAACAGTGTAAGACTGATGACTGACAACAACACATATAGTCACACACACTCATCAGCCACCTTTGGAAAGATAGAAAAACATGTGTAGAAGTCAGAACTTTGTGCTGAGCAGAAAGGCAGCAGTAGTAAACATAGACATGCCTGATAAGAAAAACTGCATTCAAATATGAAAGACGACAAATGGGAAGCATATTCAGACACATTAAAGTTATACTTATTTAAATATTGTATAGCCTAACTGATACTGATTTTTTGAGGATGATACCCATATTGATATTTGAGAGTTTACATATCTATTAACAATATGTTCTTTTTTTGTTTTTAGCACAATCACATGATAAAAACAAACATTTTTGGTAAAGATGTTTAATTTACAGCAGAAAAATAAAATCACTTCTCTCATTTCAGTATTGCAATTACATGTTACTTACACATTTAAGCCAACGTTTAAGTAAAATTCTACATCTGAACATAATAATCTGCATCTCTGATGTAAGATAATTACCCTGAAAAGCTGAGAGAAAGTGTCCAGGTTTGTTATTTCAGTCAACAAAATATACATGCAATGATGGATGAGACAAAGTGGTAAAGCAATCTGTTATTGTAATTTCTTTTTTTTTTTGCTGAGCAGGTAGCTTTAGTTAATCTGCATTTCCTCACTCTGTAATACTCCTGATATTGTCCTTGGATTGTCTCACACAAGACTGACTCTCAAATTGATGTAATAAGAACAATCTGCCCACAAAACAGGCAATAAAATATAAATCAAAACCATCTAGTTATCAAATATGTCACTTAAATTTACTGCACGGCAGCATCAAACATGGATATGACAATATATCAGGACCGGCTTTTATCCATGGAAATCAATTTAAATTAATTGCTATAGACTTCACAGACAGAATTCAGTTTTAAACAATAATATTTTCAAAAATCTAATTTGGACACTATACCTTCAATACAAAAATGCAAAAACACTAATGCAAACAAAATACTTGTTAAAGGTCTTGATACACCTGCACAGAGAAAAAAATGACAGTAAAAATCATAATGCAGAGTAAGGACTTTGGGGTCAGGGATTTGAAATAGATTCTTCTGAAAGTTACGCATGAAACGAGTGACGTGTGTGAGTTCTATCTCTTCAAAGGGGGGTTCAGCAAGTTCACGCTGCTCCATCAAAAAAAGCTATAGGAGGATAGAATTTTCCTGCTGCTCTTTCTGTGAAAGTTGAGATTTGAGACGTCTCTTATGGAGAAGGTGCCTTTGATGGATTCCAAGGACTGTTGCCAACAATTACAGGAGTAAAATCAAAAGCTCAGGACCAACATATTATATAGGATTACTTTCCTTTAACCTTTTATAGGGCACTCATTAAAATACTTTGAAATTCAAGAATTCAACCTTACAGTGTTATTGGAGGACATAACAAAACTTTATTTCTGTATTATTATTTTTTTTACAATTTTTCAATATGTAAAGTGTGTGGAATAAACCAAATATAGTCACTTGCCCGATAAAGGGTTTTTAAAAGGGCAAATTTCTTTTCCATTTGAAAAAGACGACGCTTTGTACAAAGACAAACTAATGAAGTAATTCCTGTTCTACATTAGTGCTGATTGAAATATCACATATGACATATTAGCAGTAGTTTTGTCGGAGATACAGAACAAGGAACAGTATTGTTTCCACACTGATCTTAATTTGGTGCTTATTTAGTTAACAGCACTTTTTTTCCCTTAATGAATGAAGACACGGTCATTGTGCTGGGGTTTTTTTATCTAATGTCCAGCTTTCAGAAGACAAAAAAGTGAAAGCTTTTCACATCAAAAACTAAAAATAAACTTTAAAGGAAAAAGTTAAAAAAAAAAAAAAAAAATATAGTTTTTTTTACAGTTCTCTGTGTCTCTAAAATCAACACTCAACTCTCTCTGGATCCAAATATTGTTTGAGAACTGTTAGCACAATGCAGAAAACAGGGCGTCCATTTACAGAAACCAAAGGCTTCCTTTAGTCTTCCCTCTTCCAGGATGATTGTTAAACCTGTCCCTAAAACAGATGAAGGAACCAGGGGTGTGTGATAGTGGAATATAGCATAGCAGAAACAATACGCTCTTGCCTCATGAAAACACAGCAAACACAACAAAAACAGAACAGCAATCAAAATAAAAGTGTTTTCCTTGTTACAGCAAATCAAACACTGGTGATCCAAGGTTTTCACCCAAGAGTGACAGTGACGGGACAAAGAGCAGCAACAATTTTAAAAGACCAGATAAGTTTTAACTGATTCTAATAAGGCGCACAAGTTGAAACAAATATTACACGGTGAGTTATTGCAGAAACCTTTAGGTATGCAGGAAACAGGCAAAGACAGCATGACTGAGATTGTGAGTGACTGCACCTCCATCCTGATTGAAACTGAATAACATCTGTGAACATTAGCATTCAGTTTTTGTGCTGTTCTAATCAACAAGCTGCACGCCTCCCGGCATCAAATCTACAGAAATTCTCAAGGTGACAACATAAAATGGGAAGCCGTTATCAGAATTTAATTTCTCGAAAAGGAACCTGGATAGTTGTGTGTCCATGAGTGTATTGTTGTTACGGTGTCGTGTCTGGTAAAGAATGCTGCCAAACTGTATTTTTTGGACTGAAAACTATGGGGACCTCTAACAGATGGTAGACACTGATTTTGTTTCATTTTATTTAAGTCACACCTTGATCGCACACAGGTGATTTCTATTCAACATTTTCCACCAAAGAAGCAGCTCCAGTGATGACATAGGTTTATTTGACCTGAGTGCAGCGACTCAATATTATGTGTAAGGGTAGTGGTTTCAAAGAAGAGAAACACATAAAATTTGAATGTGCATGGCATAAAGTTAGGAAAAAAGTGGCTTACTTAGTTACTACTTAGTTAGCCAACATTTTCCCTTTAGATGCACATTTTACATAGGCACCAACTCATGAGAAACTCTGTGCTTATGTAAATATATAGCGTAGAGCTTAAGAGCCATATATAGTTATTTTTCCGTATTGCAGAGGACAAACTGAAGTAAAAAAGCGGCCCAGGTAAAAGCATCCTGTGAGTCCGGAGGAATTGTTGTTACACATGTCTAAATGTTCTTGTGTAGATGCCCCAGCAGCTTAGTGACGTACAGTATGATTTGAGCTGTTGAATTGAAATTCCTCTTTTTCCTCTCATGTCTCCTGTAGTGATGCTGTGATCATCCTGCTCCCTGGCTGTGCAGCTGTTCCCTGCAGATCCGCTTATCTCAACTCAGGACTTTACTTCTGCGCTCCTGTGCAACAAACACTCAGCATTTACAACTGTCTTTATAAACACGTTTCAGTACAAGATTGTCCGTCATTTAGCCGGTAACCAATGCATAGTAGCTACACACAGCTGCAAAGGTGACCCATCCTTTGCTCTTTATACTTCTTTTGCAAATTGCAAATTTCCCCACTGTGGGACAAACAAGGGTTTATCTTATCTTCTTTAAATGGGGCAGTTACTGAAAACATGTGCTAAAATCTCTGAAAGACACTTCAGTCCGAATGTTAGATTTGTCTGAATTTTCTCAGGCGAAACCAGTGTTAGTCAGACACAGCCTTTGATTTTGATTTCATAAAATGGAACGAAGCCTCTGTGGTTCTGAAAAACCGTCCCTGCAGTGCTGATGAAGACAGGAAAGGCTGCTGCCATGATAGCTAAGAAATGTGGCTCTATGAAGAAGAAAAAAATCTATTTACCCGACACTTTCCGCTGGGCCATGGCCCAGGTCATTCTGGTTATAGAGTAGGCAAGGCGGGGGTCTTGACAAGAGCTTCATTGAAATGCATAGCTCAGTGGCAACTACATGCTAGTTTTTCATCATCAGTAGGTGAGGCAGAGAGCAAAGAAAAATAATCAGTTGATCTACAGCAAGAATTATTGCGCAGGAAACCAAGGCCCGCACTGTCAGGGTCTGCTGCAACAAATTTGAAAGGCATCTGCCTTGAAACACATGAGTGAAAAGTGGAAAGGGATAGCAATGACATAAGTCTGCTGTCAAAGGTTCAGAGACCAGAGAGAGACAATCTAATAGCTTTTCACAACACATGGAGAAAAAGTTTCATCTTCAAGAGCTAGAACAAACAGGCTGAGGCAATAATGTATCTAAGGGGTGTCTCTTTGTGTCATAGTTGAAGGTCAGGGAGAGCTGGAATAAGAGATGAACGTTGGGCAGATGAACAGAACCAGCAACATTTATGCTCAAACTGTGCAGATTAGTTGACTGGTTATGACATGTGTGCTCACACTGAACATAAAGATGGAACCCCCAGTGGGTTTTGTCCACGGACAATTACAATAAAGTCTATTCAAACAAAACGGTTCATCAATCAATGTTGACAAAAACAGAGAAAGGTAGCATTACTAATAACTTACTAATTAATATCATTATTTTGTGAATGGGAAGGAATTAGAAGAAAAAAAAGCCACACATTTCTGGAAGATGCAAACAATATGATCTGTTTGTACAGCACCAAAGTCTCAGGACAATTTTAGCTGCAATATGTAAAATACTATTCCAACAATATTAAAACTAGCTCACTACAGTTTAAAACAAATCTTGACAGCAGTGCCCTTAAAGCAGTCAGTCGAACAAAATTGCTGAAATCCATCCGATCGTCCAAGAGTCAGATCATTTACCGTTTAAGCAATTAGTTTCCCCTTCCCCCCAGCTGCACATCAAAACGCCGAACAGTTCAAAATTTTGCTCAGAAAAACTCAAAACCACCAAAAGAGCCACCCAAGGCATGAGGCTTGTGTATTTAACAAAATAACCTGTCAGCTATCTGTAAACTGTTCCTCATGATTACTGCATTTATTACTGTCTTGCAAGCACAATGTGTTCTCACACTAATCTAGAGCTACACTTAAAAGGGCAATATGAATAAAGCTGCCATTTTTTAAGTGCAGTAGTTAATAAAATAATAATGTTAAAGATACTTTCAAGGAGGAATCTGTCGTTATATTCATATAGTGACCTGTTTCTTTATCCTCATGCCGTTAAGTGGTTTGTATTTGACACACTGTCTATCCAGACTCTAAAGTAATTAGTACTTTAAATTCTGTTTGTTAATCTAGCATGCTCTGGCAGCCCTTGGGTTTCATTAGTTCCTAACATCTGGCACTCCTCCCACATCCTAAATGAGAAACTTGTCCTCAGCATTCGGAGCCGTATGGTGCAAAAATGATCTGACAACACTTTACACTGCTTTTCTTTGCTTTACATCTGACTGCTACCTGTGAACATTGTTATTGCCATTAACCTTTCGGTACAGACAGGACACAGAACAGGCATGTACAGTGTCGTAGCACAGCGTGGCCTGGGTCACAGGGCGGATCTACACATGCAGCTTTCAGCATAAGGTTTGGTGCTTTGTCTATTTCATCCACCAGCAGTGTGCACATTTCACAAATATATGAGCCTATGGGTGTAAATTATGTCAGAACATTTAATGTGTTTTAAATCTCAGTGTTGATTGAGGGCCACTGACCCCAGTAAATGTTATCTATTCACTGAAATAAACAAATTAAACGGACAAACTATTGTGTCGATTTTGCCTAAACCGATCCGTATTAATTGACGTCTGTGTATATCTATGTTGATCCCATCCACACTTCTCAGTGATTTTTGATTGGCACTGGTTTAGGAAGATGACACCATTCTTAATCCCACCTCAAAAAGCTTTAATTGGCTCTGTTTTGTTTTGTTTTTCTACCAAGGACACTGCTGAAAAATTGGAGTGGAACAAGGATAGCATTTCCCCTCATATACAGAAGAAGAAATATATTCTGGTAGCAGAGTCAATCCACAACTGGCACATATAAATCTGGGTATTTACAGTCTTCCACATCTTGTTTGAATATTACCTAAAATTTCAGCATGAATGGTTGGAAAATTATTCAACATTATAGGTCTCCCAAGATGTGAATGAGATAGCGATACTTTAATTTGATATTTATACAATGCAATAAACAGTAATTAATGTTCACTCTGAGATCAGAGGCATACTGTAATCACACCTCACCATCAACAGATGCAAAAGGAGCACAGGAATATTCGACTGAGGGCTATCATCTCAGGAAGACACAGAAAACAGAGCAAGGGAGAGAGTGTTAAAAAATAAGGAAAACAAATTTATCATCCCATTCCCTGGGAAACAAAAACAGTCATAAATCACAGAGAAAAATGAGGCACCTTATCTGGCTAACTTCACAGCTAAGGTAGCTTGACTTCTAACGGAGTCTCAGGAGAACGCCTCCAAGGTTCCCAGACAGTACAGCACGGTGTTGCACTCCGCTAAAGCGGTTATGAACCAGAAATAAAAAATTAACTTTAAAATGTTGTCCCGAGCATAGCAAGTTAACCGACTACTGGAGGGTTCTCCAGGGACACGGAGAAGGAGGAGGTTGAAGTCACAGCAATGTGGGACGTCTGAAATAAAAATAGAGGAGGTGATTTCATTCACGGCAGACTGTATGTCATCACTTTAGCAGATGGCCAACAACAACAACGCTTGTAAAAACGAAGAAACATATCAAAATTAGGCCGTTTATGTTTATATAAAGATTTAAGTTTTGGAAATTGGTATGAAATAAAGCAGATGTTTTTTTTTAAATATTTTTAAAACAGCTAAAATTGTAATATAGCTGTAAATCTTTGCCAAACTTTTAAAATAAATACTTTGAGAATATTCATCAGTATAACTGCAACCAACCATTTTAATTATCACTCAGTGAGAAAAATTAAATATATAAAAATAAACCCATACATATTAACACAATAAAAAAAAACCACACTGTAGCTTTGTCAAAATCTTAAATGACCCTGTTCAGCTCTAGAATCTGCTACAGGCTGACATTAGAAAGACCTCTCAACATAATGCAGTCCATTACAACACCACTGCAAACTGCAACTTCAATAATACTCATATAGTTAAATTAACACATATCAGTGTTAATCAAAACTGAACATCATTATCTTTGTAAAGCTTATGTCTAAGCGGTTCTATTTTGCATTTTAGGCATTCCTAAAAAAAACGTGGCCACTGAGTGTATTATTCCCTAATTAAAAAAAAAAAACGAGGAAAGGCATTTGTGTATATATTTTATACTATCAGTATGATTGGTTTAAGAAATTGTGAATCTCTATGTGCAGTCCATGGGTGGCAGGTGGATGAGAGACAGGAAGAGCGTCCAGTTTATTTAAAAAAACTGGTGTAAGGAAAAGGGATGCTAAACTCTACCTTACTTTATAGCTACAGTGAAAAAATAAATCTGGAGCCTTAAACCTGAAGGTCAGTTTTAATATAATATCAAAAACCAATTTCCACTTGTTTGTCAGATCCATTTATCAAATCCATTTAATACAATTACATCCTGTAGCCTTGCTGGTCCTGTGGGCTCGTACTGTGGCCTCTCTTCACAAAAAGGGAGAGAGAGCTAGAATAGCTGAGGTGGGTAAAGTATACAGGGGTCAGAGGCAAGCGTCACGGGGTGACACTCTGGAGCTGCAGGAAGCACCAAATTACCACAAAGTCTGTCTGCTGCACCAGAAGGAATCTGATGAGGGAGCGTATAAGTCTGTCAGCCTATACTAGCAGAACGCAACCTGATAATGGATGGATTGGATGGATGGTTTGCTACAAACATGCCAACAAAGTGACAGTGATCAGAATCCAAAAACAGTGGCAGGCAAAATACCTTTAGTGCCAAATCAATCCCACAACTCAGGATTGTAATGGGGCTATTAGATAGCAAGTGGTTAGTGCTGCCAGCCCACTGTTTCCAGCCAAGATAGATTTATGGTCAGGCCAAACCATGTCATTATACATGAGCCTGACTGTCCATTTCATTAGTGGTGACTTCATTAGAAGTCTGAGCCTAAAGGCCATGTTTTCTTCCAGGGTCACACAGGTGAGGGTCCCACAAACAGCAGTGGCTACGCATAGACTGCTGCCATTGACAAAGGAAGGGAAAGGCAAAAAGCTTTGATCAAAGAATAAGCATTTCTTTTATTAATACAGACACATCAATAAAAGAGTTGCAATAATTAGTCATTTGAAAGAAAGGTAATTGCCAACTATTTTGTTAATCAATTAATTGTTTCAGTCATTTTTCAAGCACAAATGTCAAACATATGCTTGTTCCAGCTCCTTAAATGTCAGGATTTTGCTTTTCTTTGCCATCTATGATTGTAAATGAAGGTTTTGGACTGTTGGTTGGACAAAAGAAGCAATTTGAAGTGTTACTGTGAAATTATGATAAGTATTTTTTCACTTTAATCAATAGTGAAAATAATCATTAGTTGCAGCCTTAAACAGTAAGATAAAATATGGGAGGCAATAATGTTTGGAAGATAAGTATTAAATATATAAGTAAATAAACATGTTCTCCAGGAGCACTGCCACATATCAGCAGAGTTTTAGAAGGCAGCAGTGTCAGGCAAACAGGAACAAACTGTCTTCTGTAAAACAGATTTGGGGGATTTTAAACCAACTATCCCTCCATTTACCATTAACCTAATGCAACATTCACATAAGAGAGCCTTTCCTTCCCTGAGCTTTCTTTTTTTTTGCAGCTCGGTGGAAACTGTTGGCTGTGGCGTTGAAGGTCAGTTTGCTTGTAGCTTCTGCTTTCTCAGCGTATTCATCGGCCAATTTCTCAAGGGCACAAATGTCAGCCTCCATCTTCGCCCTCTTCTTCTTCAAATCATCCAGCTCATCTGTGAGGGCCTTTCTCTTTAGGTCAACAGCTTGCTGCTCTTTCTTTCTCTTCTCTTCATCCAGGTAAGCACGGCACATGGCTTCTGCAGCCAAGAGTAGCAGCCCCTTGGTGATCTCTTGCTTTGTTATGCCCAAACACAACTGACATGGTCAACAATGGGCCTCCGAGCCAACAGAGACTTCTCCTTCTGATTCTTCAGTCAATTCTGTCTTGATGGAAAATCCTCTCTCAACACTGGCCTGTCCATGACACAGGATGCGCAGAGTCTTCACCACATCCCACACTCATCTGATGGCTTTGTCCCCATTGTCTCATACAGCACTGTGCCCACTTGATCTGTTTTGCAGGTCAAATTCCATGAATTTAGCCAGAAGAGCAGCAGAGTCACAAAACTCAAGAAGCTCTCTGAAGATATTATCAAACACTGCCTCATATGCATGTTTAGCTTCAACAAGTATGTGCAGATTCACTGGAGACACACAAAGCTACTTAGATTCAAAATTAGGGTTGAGGATTAAGAGTTACAATATAACAGTCACCTTTGGACTGGGTAGTTCACCTTTTCCTACCATGTGGACACAGTGTTCAACATGCAGCCTCCTCTTTCTGACACAATGACATTCTCAATCCACCGGTACTTGCGAAGCTGAAAAGGGGTGTGCTGCATCCAGTTGCTCTCATAAAATCTTCATGATGGGCAGGACACTCGAGGAACAGCCATTGCATGCTAGACAGTCTGTGTTCAACTTCCTACTACTTCAGAGACATCCACGTCTGAATGCATTGTGCAATATATGTAATCTGCACAAACCAACTGATTGGCAACTTTCACACATCCCTCTGTATGTCCCTGTGGAGGATTTACAACACTTTCCAATTCATGTTTGGCCTATTTTTGTACAAGGTTCATGATTCCGATCATTGAGAGCAGGTCTTTCATTTCCTCAGCAATATCCAGAGCTGATGAATGGCCCATAAACTCTGAGCTGAGTCAAACCATAACCTGACATTCATGTCAATCTGTTCTGAAATCTGAAAATATTCAGGCTTTCATTAAATAACATGATGTACGCTCTTTGCTCTTTGGACAATGTCAGTTTCTTAAGTAAGGAGCCAGCCAATGTGAAGCTGGCTTGTGTCTTCCTTGGGTAAAAAAGTGAGTGATGGGGTGAGAGGTGATTTGCACACAGCAGCCTGGTGCTTTGATCCTATTTCTTTTTGTCCCTCCCATGTTTGAAATGTCAAATGTTTTTCTGCACAGACCACATTTTGCACAACCTGGTTCCTGGTCTTTCTCGAGTCATGTCATATACAGTACTAAGTTAAAGTTTCTGTAGCACACAGCTGCAACTAAGGTTAGCGTAGAAAGGAAGCTATCTCACACAGAGAACAACAACATTTATTCAAAATTTGAGCAGCACTTTTCGAGGCCTGCAAATAGCTATTTTGAAAATCCATAACTTTTCATGATGGTACAAACCCTGGCATAGAGTTGGTGATAACATGCCCACCCCCATTATGCACTATTCTACCAATCTACTAGTCTGTACAGAATAGTGGAGCAGTTACATGGGCATCCAGACTTCCAGATGTCCTGTTCATTTTTCTCACAGACAACTAAAGTAGCAGACAGTTGGAGTGTCTCTAAGGCTTGAAAGTACAGCACATTCTTGCAACTCTACTTATTAATGTTGTGTTTGAATCCATTCATTCATTTATTTGATAAAGTAATACAATTTTTAAAAGGGAAAAATAAAACACTTGAATGAACGAGAGAGAGCGAGTCTGTTCCCATTGTTATAATCTTGTACTGTACCTGACAGGGTTGCTGGTAAGGGACACTCGCAATGAGTCTAAACAGGCAAACAGACGTTCGTCCATCACCCCTGACTTCAGCTCTCCCAGGAATTCCTGGGGAGATATCTGATGGCTGCTTCTCAAGCTACCCTGGAAGAAAGAGAGGAAGAAAAAATCTTTTAGTGCGGCCATGGAAAAAGTGATCAAAACAACATGGGGCCAAAAGGTGTGAATAGTCAGTACATTGACAGAAAGACCCCATGTCCACAATTTTTAACAGTCAATTGCAAAAGCATAAAAGTGCCCAAGGATTCTTTTCCACTACTGTGCACTTTATAAACCAGAAAATCTATTTAAGTGTAGCATGCTTCAAGAAATTTCATAAAAAGAATTCACATCAGAAGAGTGTGTGTGTTTTGCATTTTTACATTTAACTAAATGGCTCTGAAAAGAGCCTGTATCTTTGTCACAACTATGCAATGGTTACAATAGACAAGAAAATAAAACCGTTAAATAGCATATGGAGGTTTATTTACAGTTTCTCAAACACCATGCAAATCAATCAACAGCAGGTCAAGTACACAGGAAATAGTGAAGGTATATCAATAACACATGACATATTCAGAATGTAACTATACATTAGCATGGGTACATCTGCCTCTGGGTGGACATGTGAGAGTGATGGAAGTAGAATCTGGCCTTTGGTTTGACAGCAACAAACTGGTAACCACTGAAAAAAAGCATGTGATCAATATTGTGTGCTATTATTAATACATGACAATGTGCAAATTAGACCAATGCCAGCCATGTACAACAAGCAAAACCTTTTAATGTCAACTGTATCTTTTTCTTAATTTGAAAAAGTGTGAATTAGGCTTTTACTTAATGTTCCTCACATGTACATGCATCTCACTACATAGTTTAAAAATGGTAGAACTTATTTCTTTATTTCCACTATTTTGTTCATACTTGTATCCGTAACATATTTTCTTAATTAACATGGAAAGGTTTTAAACAATTTCAGGCAAAGTTCAAATTCCCAGTATAACACCCTCATCAATGACATTTTAAATTTGGCTAATATTTGAAATAAGCATGACTACATGTTTTCTGACCACTTCATTTTTCCAGGCTTTTGGATCAGTGAGCTCAAGGTTATGGATAAACCCAAAAGCTTATTCCTACATTCTCTTTAATATTACAGTAAGTCAAGTCTCTTAATTGGTTTTTAAATCTCCAAGTACTTCACACCAAAATGACACATTTCCCAAAATGCACATTTCCAAAGGGGTTCAAAATCTAAAATCTTTTCATGTTGGTTCAAAATTTAGTTTTCAACACAGAAATCACAACATTTAACCATGAAAGCCATCATCTTTCACTCTGCAATGTTCTGCAATATTTGATCACGTGCAAAAAGAAACCATATCAAGTTTCACGAAATATAAAGTGAGTTTCATTTATTATTTGTTAATTTGTACTTGACAGACTAAAAGGTCAACCTGTCCAGGCCCCAGTCCCTAAGTACTCTACAGAGAGAAACTTTCTAATTATAATGTATCTGACCACAGACATATAGGAAACATAGGAAAAAAAACAGTGACTGTATCCCTCCATCTAACAACACTCCACATGCATCTTGCCAAACTAGTGAATATGCATGCAGCTTTTTAGTAGTCAGGAAGACATTAGCAAGAAACTGAAAGCTTAAGTTTCTCTGTGGTTTTCAGTGGGAGGGTGGTGTAGAAAAAAGCTACACTTCTTTGGTTTATCAAGACAGCTGCACTAATGCCAAAACGTCACACATCATTGGGTAGGATTTTTGATTCATCAAAGGCCTCAGAAATCAGCTTGCATCACTACCAGAAGGAATAAATAATCCCCGACGCTTGCAGGCTGCCAAAACAATGGAGCTATGCCCAGTCTGTCTTTCCCCCGATCTATAATATTCTCCTCAATATATAATAAAAATAAAATTAGATGTCTAAATCTCACTTTCATCTTCAGTCATCACAGAATGTGTGTTATAATGATCATAAGCACCTCTGTAGCCTTAGAAAAGGAAATTGATCACCCGTATGGGCAGAGTCAAATCTACTGTATATGCATGTTGAATGAGAGCCAGGAAAGCCAAAACATCATTATGGCTTCAGCTATAAGTCTCCTGTAATCGTAAGTCTATTTGGTATGTGCTCCATCCTCCACTGGACTTCACCATAGTTCTACTCCAGCACCGCGAGACATATCGGTGCACTCCCAATCAGGTAGTAGTCCTATGAATCTAGCTCTCTTCAGTGACAACAACAACAGTGTTGTTATCATCATAGCAAAAATGATTGCAACTCTCAGCCCAGGCCGACTCCTGCCTTGTGTGCCTCTTGCTCTGCCGAGAGTAACTGGAACAGCAGCTGCAATTTTGCCAATTCCACCCACTCCCTGGCAGCACACCAGTCCATCAAGGATACAGTAAGTGTGTGCCTCGCTCCCTTTTCCTCTTCTGGCCCAGTGGTCAAATGCCTCTCCCATCCTGGGGAGACATGACGATGACCATCCGCTTTGTTTCTTAGCATCTCTAAGGCCTTCAGCAGTCAGAGAACCACGAGTGCTGCTCATGGCAGCAACAGGCACGTCTGGCTGCCGTGCCTCTCGCTAAAGGCATTAGTGACAGCCTGTTTGCCCACTGCTGGCACCAGAGTAGCTGTGGACCCACTAGGCTTGTCGCAGTAGACGGTGTTAGTGGTGTTACACATTGTTCGGGCATACACTGATTACGCACAAATTATATTACCTGCCCACCGCCCCCACAGTCGTCTTGCTTTTTGTGTAGAAATAAAACCAAATAGTTAATTTATGCACATCTATATATTGAATACACTTATCAATATACATTGTGGCAATTGTATTTATGATTATACATAGAATAATCAACCTGATCTGCAATGCTGATGTTACGCATTGCATCAAACAAAACTCTCCACAAAGGTAAAACAAAGCCCTTTCACTGCACCAGCAAGAGTGGTTTGGTCTACAGCAGTGAGATATGGTCAAATTTATCTTCAAACGAGGATGAATCTTTGCACATCACTGTCCCCTCATCACGTCTTCCCACAGCCCTGTGGGAGAAAACCCGGCCATTCATTCACCCACAGTGATTTCCACTTCTTTCTCGAATAACTGTGCCTACCACAATTATGGTAATGGAGCAGCATTTTTTTCCCCCCATCGCTTCCCTATCTCAGCCGCCCTTTCCATTGGGGCCCGTCTTTCTTCACAACAGGACAGAGAAGTGGGACTTGGCCGCAATGCTTCGATCTCCCTGTCTCACCGCAGACTCACTCTCAGAGCTCGCAAGTAAGTAGCAAGTTCTGAGCGCCCCCCCTTTGATCGGACACTGCACTGGGGAGAGGATACGGAGGTAGTGACCAGCGAGGATAACAACTGACACTATACCTAATCTAGACAAGTCACACATGTTTTGTGTCCATGCTGTTGCAAAAGCCAACATTACCCGAGGTGTACCTGCAGGTGACAGAAACAGCACTATGCCTATATGAGTTCAACACTCCTACCTCTGATGCATCCAAATAATGCTGCAACGTACAAAAATCCAATAACACAGCCTTAACTGGTGAGCTTTAATCAGCTGTGAATTCAAATCAAGACTATGGAAAATATTTATGGCATGAATATGAACATAACAATTGTCATCATTCAAAATGGCAAACTTTGTTGAGAGCTGACATGTTTGCAGATATGTAATACGTTTCTCCAATTCCAAAAAAAATTAAGTTTTATATTGACATTAAAAAAAACTAATTTTAAGAAAAGACTGAAACACACTGCAGATAAAACATGAGTGGCACCTCAGATTACACTACACTAAGCAGCAATACTTTTCATAAAATAATTTATCATTCTGTTCTCCTCTTAATTTTATTCATGTATGTTTTCAAGGACCAAGTAAAAAAATGATTTTCAAGGTATTCCAAATTTCTGAGTGTAGATTCAAGCACCTCAAGCTCCTCGTACGAACCGTGCTAAAGGATAATTACTCAGTGTTCAAAACGCTCTGTTCATATTCTATAATGAACATTTACCTGCTCAGGCAGTTGTTTCCCTTTTAATGATCAGCTCCTTCAACAACTAATCATATTAATTGAGGTCTTAGCTGCAATTGGAATTTGGAAACCAGCAGACCACAATTTATGCTTGATCGATGTTGGGACAGCGAGCCTCAGTCTCACGTGCTCTAATACCAGCTGATTAAAGGTCTCTGAGGCCTGCGAGCAGTTCATTGTGAGAAAGTCGGAGGTGAGCTGAACTCCACAGTACGGCTCACATGATACGGTGTGCAAAAAAAGAAAGCTTGGAAGACACCCACTTGATTTGGCAAAATTAGACCGCTGAAGCCTCATTATCGGCTTGGGCTGAACTTTAGAATACATTTTTGCACAGACTGAGGACTGTGGGTTTTGACTGTGGGTTTTGATCCTCCATTACTCCTCCACTGAAACTGCATTAGAACGGGATCTCTTCATATGTACAGGAGAACAGTTACAGCAACCAAGAACTCTTTTAATGTACTTATGGACATGTGAGTATTATGCCATCTTTGCAAATAAGAAAACTGACCACTGGTTCAGAACACTGAACCTTGGTTTAATTATCTATTCTCCCCCATATTCATTCTTGGTAAAATACTCAGTGACTATTATATCAGCCTTCGTGACACACTCTATCACAAAGGGAGACATTTCTGAAAATTCTTTCTTGTTGTTTTAAAAGGCAACCCTCAGTAAAACACCAGTTCCTACACAGCAGGACCACGAAGTAGAACGTTATTTCGAAACAACTACTACTACATAACACACAGGCAAAGGACAGCAATTATTGTGTGTAACAAAATACATTGCCATTGTTTCTCTACGGGGCTCTCTACCAAAAATCGCAAGCCAGGACCAATTTTATGGTCTGGCTACGTCAGCAAGGGACATACATCACTTTAGGTCACAATATTAAAGGGCTAATTTGCGAAGCCGTACTGTGGTTTAAAGGGTGTGTCAGGAAACTGGTTTCTCTTATACTAAGTTAAAAAGGCAAATAAAACAAAACACATACACATTAATCGCCAACTATTTTGATGACTGTTTAATCGTTTCAGTCATTTTTATAAGCAAAAATGTCAAACATTTGCTTTTTCCAGTTTCTCAAATGTAATAATTTGCTGATTTTCTTTGTCATTTATGCTAGTGAATATGAAGGTTTTGGACTGTTGGTTGGACAGAAGAAGCAATCTAAAGACGTCACTATGAAATTTTCTGACATTTTATAGACTAAATAAATTGATTAATGGTAAAAATAATTAGCAGAATAATTGATGACGAAATTAAAATCATTAGTTGCAGCCCCATGTCCGAGGGCAAATTATTACATCAGAGTTTGTCCAGCTTCATGAAATAATGGTCATAATGTAACTATGCCATGGTCTTCAGAGTGACTGAAAGCAGAACTTAATCTAGCCTACTTAGCATCTTACATGAACTGTCATTATATATTAACTCAGTAATTACCAACATTTGAGAAATACCATATTGCAACATGCTTATTTTCACAACCTCTCTAAACATGCAATTTACTATGTTTTATGTAAATGTAGCATTTGATAAAAGTGTTTTGAAGGATTTTAATTTGTTGCATTTTGGCCACTGGCCACATTATTTTACTATGCAGGTAAACAAATGCAGGCATACAAACAGGCTGGTCCCCATGGTAACTAGAGATGGACAGCCTAAGGCAACTTTGGAGAGATGTCTAGTTATAGCAAATATAATAAATGCAACAGTTCTTTGCAAGACACTGTGCCAACTTGTTAACCAAAAAACCTTTGAAAGACAAACATGTAAAAAAAATCTGAGCTGTGTGCAATACAATGTGAGCTAACTCCAGCATTGTTTAATGTCGGCCTATTTGTTACAAGAGTTGATTTAAGTTAGGAGGTGCCCTCAGAAAGGTTATTCTCAAGCTCCTGTTAATGAAATCAAAACAAAAACACCTCAGGTAGGCCGTGTTTTCATTATTATTCAAACTAAGTATCACAGACCGAACCCATATAACTATAAACAGGCTCTGGGGCAGATATTTAATGGAGTATCACCTTCAAATTGTGGTCTTTCAATAGGTTTCTGTTCTTAAGGGTAAGAGAAATCAATGTAAAGCATGGCCTTTTTAGGTCTGGGAGATAAAGAATGATCCATAGTTTCCATTTTTTTTGGAGATTTAATCGTTTTCTTCTGTACACTGACAGTTTTATCACCCTCTATCAAGATCCGCCCCTGCTTTGAGAGGGAGCAAAGGAAAGGCTCAGGGCTCATTGCTGAAACTTTGATGGAGGACCAATCAAGCATGATGGAAAACTCACATACACAAAATCTAATCAATTATCTTGCAGCACTGAAAAATGTTACTCAGAATGAATACCAAACCTCACCCATTTGTGATGCACTACTACTCAAAAGCATCAACAATGTATGTTATGATGCACTATCACCCAAAAGCAACAGAAATTACTGAAGGTAAAAGTATTTTTGATCACCTTTTGGGACAGGGTGAGCAAACGAGAGAGAGAAAGAGCAAGAAGAGAGAGAGAGAGACAAGCTCAGTATGCATTAAAGTAACAGACATGCAACTGGGTGGGTATTTTAAAGACTATGTCTGTCAAATATTCCCCTCCTCAATACAGTATTTGTGTATTTTTATAAATGTATCCCCGTTCAGGTGTAACTACATTTCCTGAAGATAGAGAGAGCAAGACAAATGAGATTGCACCAGCATTTAATCCAATATATCCTGTTTATGATATTGAACAGTCAATTTAATAATCAAATTAAATCCCTCCCAAGTTGTTCTCAGGCCAGGTCCCATGTGGGACATAAATTTTCATTGAAAAATACAGGGAAGGAATATAATATGCCCCAAGTACACGCAAAATTATAAAGTCTTAAAATAAGTGGCATTTAAATAAATGCTAGACATTAAATAAAGTAACTACAAAATATTAAGCAGCAAAATATATGAGGCAAAATTAAGTCAGAAATGACTCATTCGTTCAAAAACTTACAGTTTTAGAGGCAGTAAAAATATACTGGATGACCATTTCTCTCTTTGTGTTGAGGTCCTTGTCTCTCAAAGGACTCTTTTTTTCCTCACTCAAATTCATGTCCTCCTGAAAAGAAAAGAAACAGAAAGAAAGAATGAATGTTCAATCTGCAGTATTCCTGTTTTTTAATTAAATTTTTTTTGTGTGTTTTTTCTTTTGTTTGTTTGTTTGTTTTTAGTGACACCTCAGGCAAAAGGTTTTCCCCACAGCTTATTAATTACGCAGTTTTTTAACAATATCACTTTTGGTGCAATTTTTTTTTCATATTATAGCCTATATTTAGTTACTCATTTGCCATATTGTCCAAAACATGACAGTGTTTTATTTCTGGAAAGAATGATTAAATAATTTGAGATCACATTATATTAGTGGATTAGACATTACTGTGTTCACAACAGCAGAAATACTTTATTATATTATATAATACATACACTTTTATGTGTTTGTAGCCCCAATGTTGGAACATGTGTCCACTTGTCCATCTACAGTAGTAGTAGTAGAGCAGTCTGCACCAAAAGTTTCCGTTCTAAAATCTTTATACAAATCTTTACTACGCCGTCACCGTGATTGCATAAGATGTAGGTTTTACATGTCAAGCTAGAATATTGTTTCTGATGATATTCTACAGTGACAAAAGAAATAACATACCATCATCTTTTCAAACAGAGCCAAGATCTCTTTTTCCGAGGTGATCTTTGATGAAAGGTCCTCGAACTGATGTGCGGTGGATGATGAAGAAATGGACCAGTCATTAGCATTGTGTTTAGAGTGCTGTATGGGTGGCCGCTCCTTCTTACTACCCGGAATTCGAATACTGGCGAATCTGTCCAGCTGTAAAGACAAGAGAGAAAAAACTATTAAAACAGAGAAAAGTACACAAGGATTCTGATCCTATTTAATTGGCTAGTACTGAGAGCAGAGTAGATTCAACAACTGGACTATTAATGAGTTTGAAAAGCTGTGAGAAGGAAGTACATACACAGAACATCTGTTAAACATATGTTGAGCAAAGTACTATCTAGATAACATGCAGAGTCAACAAGGACATTGGTTAGAGAGAAAAGCAGCCTGTGTTCTGTGATGTGAATGAATCCAATGTCTGGCAATGAAGACCAATTTCATCCACTCAATATAAGCAGATTAGATGACTTTTAGTAAGGAGATGTTAGATGGTGCAGAGACGGGCAACCAAGAGAAGAGAAAGCACAACAATTTCTTAAATCTTACCACATCATCTGTGATGTTTCTAAAGGCTAATTGCTACAGGTGGGGGACAGAAAAAAAAACAAATCAGCATACATAAAGCAACTGCATCAAATATTATGCAAAAGATTTGGCCGTGAGCAACCTGGAGCAAATTATTGTGATTCTGTTTATGAACAGGTATCTCGTAAAAAGTTTTTGTTTTATTCTGCATTAGACAATTCAAACATTTTATTTGTTCATTTCTTGCTGCAGTTGGAAAGAAAGATGCAGTGCCGTCTCAAAGGGTAAGTACAGTGACATGTTACCGTTTTGTCCCTACTCTGTTACACTGACCTTGAAATTCAAAGAGACAGCTGAGGATATTAACATTCATATTGGATTGAAAAATGGAGTAGAGAGCTATCACAACAAAAATGTGTCACTGTCTTAATACTTTCTCACTGCACTGTGCTTTATCAGCAATTTTCAAACTTTCAAAGACAGAAGGAGAAGAAAAAATGAGGAGGAGGAGGAGAAGAAGAAGAAGTAGTGTAGGTACCAAACTTTCCCTACAAAAATAGTTTTGGGGCACCCAGTGGTCCAATTTAACAGATTATTGAACCCAAGTTTAAATGTCTAAACTCAAGTGTCATGTTAGTTGACATCAACTAGTCATTTGAACAAAAATGCTGCCTAAAAAGTGCTTCTCTAACAAGCTCTGTCTGCGAATTACAAAGGATCCACTTGTGCAGTGGCAGAGGAGATTGGCAGCTGGCCTATTGTTATCTGAGCGTACCAGCTACCTCGGTGTCTGCTGAGCAAGTTTTGTCTGCTGCTTCCCTGCGCTAGCAGAATTTTTGTTTATTTGTTTTCTGAAGTCTTCTTGGGAAGTTGCCATCTGTACTTCGAACAGGTGTAACAGTCAGAAATGACATGGGAATGATCCTAATAAGGAATAAGAAGTCAATACAGGAACAGACAACATGAAATTTCAAAATGTTGTCACAGTGAAATGCTGGAAATGAAAAACTGACATCGAAAGGTTAAGTCTCCCTCAAGCATATCAGCAAACCGTACAGAACCTCAGAGAAATAAATCAATATCCACCCGTGTTTAATTAATATAAAATTGCCTGGAATAAAATATGTCAGCCTGACAATGAGCCATCCCCCTAATGAGTGTTCCAAGATTAACATCATGCATTTTTGTTCAAAATGTGCTCGAAAAGAAACAGATTGAAAGTTGACATGTGAGAATAATAAAACAATGACCCACCATATGCCCACTGTAGGAATTATTTTGTCTCCACTGATCAGCTTGACAAATGGTTAAACTAATTGGACACAGCTGTCAAACTTTTACCTCACATGCCCATATTCTGACAAACTACGGCGAAATAAGCTTATATTTGGAATAAAACTAACTAAGATGAACTCCAACAATAACATTAACAATTCTAAATGATTTTAGTCGTACTTGAGATGTTACAATGGGTCAAATGCACTTTGCTACATCAATAGAAAATGGTCAACATTCAGGAAAATCAAGTAAATTACCAGTACACTAAAAAGTACAGTGACATTTACAGTAAATGAACTAACAAATTTTTATTCACAAAACTCAACTCACATTTCTGGAACTTTATTTCACACCTGTCTGCTAATACAACTTTGCACATTCCCCTACTTTTGCACTGTTGCAACTGTAATGATTGATGGGTTTGTGACTCACAAATTATAGGCTTTAACAAAGGTTATATCATAATTAAGCTCTTCAACAATGAGGAAAAGGCCATTGATCCAAAATGGATTTTAGCATGACTCAATCAACGTGAATTCATTTAAATGCATGTTTCTTTCATGAGCAAACTAATTCTCTGAACACTATAAGGATTGAATTGCACTTAAAATTAGGGGGGAAACAAACAGAAGCTCACAGTACAAGAAAACCTCTCTCTCTCTCTCTCTCTCAACGGCATCCTGTGACAATTTAACTCCTACTTGTTATCCAAGTCCTTGCTATTCAGCTCTGCTAGTGCAAAGTCTGGCGAAGGGACACCCTGAACAGTATAATAAAATGCAACAGGGACTTAGTCCTCCTGTTTCGGCCCTGCAGAATTAATGGTATGGAACATAAAAATGGCAAATATAAAATGAATGAATAGACCTCATGCCAGCTCCTGTTCCTTTTCAGCAATCCCCTAATTTGTTGAATATGACATTCAAAATTATGCTGCTTGTGCCTTAGCAGCCTTTTGTCCCAGCTGTTGCAGTCTCTCTCTCAAGTCTCTGCAATTATGCACAGTGCGTCAATGCAGCTTGTTCGTGGACCCAGCATGCGCCTTTTATATGACATTATGTAGGCTAAAACAAATATTAAGTCTCATTGTCGCATCTAAACAGCACCGAGCAATCTGCATCAAACAAAGGAATCCACAGGTGGCGTTCCCAGGCCACTTGCAGTGCAGTCGTCAATAGCTCTACACTGTTGGAGCGGGGGCCGATGGAAACGCTGCAACAGAACAGTGTACGCACGACATGGCTGCAAGGTGGATGGCTGGGATAGCTAGGCGCATGTTAATGTCAAATAAAAAAGGCCTAGCAGCTGCACAAGAATGATTCACAGGTTTTCAATACCAATAACAGCATGACTGCTTTTCTCTGAATTTTATCATTGTTAACTGAATACCTTAGTGTTTGGGACTATGGGTCAGGCAAAACAAGTTATTTAAAGGCATCACCTTGAGCTTTAGGAAGCTGTGATGGACCTTGCTTGTTTTCTTTCTTTTTTTTGATTAGTTGATTAATCAAGTAAATCTGCAGATTTACCAATAAATATGAAAATGAAAATATGCATTAGCTGCAGCCGTACTCAGGAGCTTATTTATAGTTGAGTTCAGAAAGTGAGGAAGCAGGAATAATTCAATGCTGACTCTTCAGTCACAAATTAATATTGCTGGCAAGGCCTCACTAAAACTCCATTCATACAAACAGAAGGGCAAGTGTGGGAGCTAAGGACAGTGAGTCTGCACAAAAGTAGCTGACCAAGTGCATCCAGTAAGAGACATAATTGCATGGTAACTAAAAAACTAACAAAACAGCAAATAAAACTGTGGCTGCCATTAAGCTAGCTATAGGGCCATTTGGTTAACCAGCAATGATTTGTGCTTTTCAACATCTCACTATTGCAAATCCTTTGTTTTAATGGACAAAATAGGATGGGCTGACAACAGTAATTTGTAAATGTCAGTGAATTCATTTTAGTTTCCGCTATCACCCTGTTCATTTAATTAAACTGCGATAACATCTTTTTCAATTAACTGAGACAAGTAACCCACCACTTGTAGAGAAAACACTGATTTGTAAAACACTGCACATGCAAGCTACAGCAGAAAAGAGACATAAACACAAAAAGGGAACGCTTCGTGGAGGTTGGGAGAAAGCAAGAATAGAATAGAATAGAACCCAACCCAAACCAAGACAGCTGACACAGACATCAGATTTTGGAAATCTTTAAGCCTTTCATTACCTACCCTGTTAACACTTTAGATTCTATTTGTTCTTTTAATTCCATTTGATTTTTACTTGTTTTACCAGAAGGGCTGCAAATAGTTATAACAAGGCAAATGGACAACTACACAGGGCTCCCATCAACAGAGGTGGTGCACCATCTTAATTACTGGTATTAAAAAAGCTTTTAGATCTACGGCCTTGTAAGTCAAAATTTCTGTTAGGACTTTTTAAAAATGAACAATCCCTGCTGAAGTCCTGTTAAAAATAACATGAGAGGGTTTTTTTCTCCATGCATGGCTATGTTTACAAGTATAACAGCTCACATGTGGTTAGACTTGAAACCGTCACTCAAAGAGCTCACCGCACTTAGTGCCACAAGGTTTCTCCTCCATAAAAGATTGACTGAAGAGTTTATTTCTAAAATTTTAATTTTCTGTGGACTGACGAATTGATTCATCTTCTTACCATTTCTGCACCACCTCACTGACAGTATCATGGGCACTGGCTGAAAAGCCACTCAGCAAAGTAACTCCAACAATTAAAAGTTATATGAACAAATTTGCTTTGGTGGAATAAAACTTGTCAACCAATATAAATGCTAATAAAATACACTTTGTTAATGCTCCCTTTTCCCCCAACCAGGGCTGTGTGTATCACATTGGTCTGCTCTAAAATGACGGATATCCTGCTGACACAACTGATGTATTCTTTTTCATTTTTCAGGCTTATGCAGAGATCTTTTCTTTTTTTTTTGAACTGGGATTGTAAAGGTTTAAGGTCAATAGAATAGGTAAATGAAGTGCCTCAATTATGCTAAACTCATTCACAGTTACTTATTTAAGCACCAAAGTTCAGTAATATTGCCCATTAACACTAAAAACACTCACGAAAAATTAGTGATATAAAAAAAAAGATATTAAACATCCATTACATTAATGAGACCATAAAACCTTTCCAGTGCTTAAACTGACAAGCAACTGATTTTGGATGTGAATATGAAAAGTCCTTCTCATCCTTTTTTTTTTTTTTTAACCTGCCCTTAAAAAGGCCAAAAACAGCATCTCAGAAGAACATTAACACATTTCATTAACAAGTCTCCTGCTCCTTTTCTTTCTTCAGTTTTATAATGCTCTGCTTTAAAAAAAAAAAAAAAAAAAAAGCCACCGCACATAAAGTGGCTTTTAATGGAAAACCCACTTCTACCAATTACAGTGAAAATTGTGGTATTGCAGTGCCACCTATTGAGATGACAGTTAATAAATCAATGCTGTTCACTGTGAAAATCATCCATAATGCTTTTCAGTAAGTTGTTATAATAGTTATATGTTATAAAAGTTGTTAGACCTATCAATCTGATGAGAGGCAGGAACCAAAGGTGTCAAGACTAAGCTGTACCATCACAGGTACATGTATGTGTCTTTCAGTGAGAATAAGTAACAAGATGATCTTTTGTTGTCTGTAAGTAAACAGAACAAAATTGTGAGGAGGGCATTTTTTTTTAAATTCCAGGCTCCCTGGGAGGCATAATGGCCTCAGTGTACTTAGCTGCTTTTTCGTCCGTATACTAAAAGGAGAAACAGAACAATAACTAAAACCTAACCTTTGTCGGCCTGAATGAAAATGTGTAGTTCAGCTCCTGTAAGAACACTTTGCTTTTCACTCTTGTAGACAAACTGTGAAAAAGTTCTGCCAAGAGTAAGTAAAGAAAGTATGTTTTCAATGCAAACACAACATTTGCTGTGCTTTTCACAGTAAAAGCTTGCGTTGTTTTTATTTTGAAGTAGTCATACTCAAGGTCATGAGTGTGGTACTTGCAGTATTTTAGCAGAGATTAATTAGGTTTTAATTCTGACAAAATAACCTCAACTCAAGGTCCAACTACTAGATTTTCCAGGGCTTTTAACTACATCTCACGTCATCAACAGATCCAGTTTGCTCAGTTGTCATAGAGATAGCCCATCATCGTCATCATCATCATCACAATCACCATAGTCAAAGATAATAGGTGGTCATATATGGCATGTTAAATATGAATTAGGATGGTGTTTGGAAACCTATGTGAATGGGCTCAATCTACACCAAATACAAACTTTCAACAGAGACAGAGTTTCTGATGTCCCCCAACATACAACCTGTTATGCAGTTCCATACTTAAGTCACATGATGATAACTGCAGATCCCCCAACAAAAGTTATTTTGCTATCGGTAAATTGTCTTCATCATCTTTAGCATTGTAGCTACTAGTATTAGTACTTTGCATACTCACAGAAAAATGATTTATTACTAAAATGCTATTTTACAATTCCTGATAAGAGGTTTTCTGCATTTATGCTGAATCTGAAGTTTTGTGGAAGGATGCCAAGAATCCATATTCCAGTCCATCACAGGTTACCACAAAGTAATTCCTTCATATTGCTTAATTTGTCCAACCAACAGTTAACTTTTTATACACTGTATATACAGTGTGCATATGTCTGTGTTACCTCCTTTCATGACAGTCTGAATAGTTTAACACACATCAACTAACTTGACTTTGCAACCCAACACCTACCACTCATCTAAGTAGCTGAACAGGTGCTTCTGTTAGGGATAGTAAATGCTAAGGATTTAGCCAACAGCTCATCTGTGGGAGCAGATAATAACAGTCTGGACTGAGAAATTATTCCTGTACAGGCCTTTGCTACGGCTTTAGACTAGGATCTCTGAATGGCAGTGACAAGGAATTAACTTGTAGTGGCACTCTCATAAGAATGGGGTCAAATGTGGGTTGAGCGTGCATTAAGTAGATCTGTGTCACATGCAAATCTGTCTGAAAGAGATATGTAGGAGTGTTGTTAATAGAAGCCTGACTGCTTAGAAAATGAGACTCCTAACTGACAATTCTAATTATGCTAAAGTTGGTCCAAATACCAACTTATCCTTCATCCAGACACAATGTTCAGGGGTTTGTATTTGTAGGAAGCACATGGATTAGTGTAAGGGCTAAACCCTGCGCTAATTTTAACTTTTTGATTTCCTACATGCAAAACAAAGTCTCAAGGTCATTCTTCACAAAGACAACTCCAACATGCGTAGTGGATGAGCTTTCTTAGCTGTGAGAGATTCTGCAGAGGTATTTTCTCAGCAACTGACATAACATCATAGCATAATATGCCAAGGATGTAGGCCTGCATAACACAGGCATAACAGAACACATGTCTACCATCGTTCTACTGTTCTGTCTGATAATATAGCTGAATGATCAAGCTGAATGGCCACTAAGTAAAATAAGTAACTGGAAATAGAGTAAACCAAGGTCACTTTCACACACCTTCTAAGGCAGAGTGATGCATCTATTTACTATATTATATGCTGTATATGATAATATATAAAAAGATCTTGTAGCCACTTGTTTTTTTGTTTGGCACTTTCCTGTGTGTGTGTGTGTGTGTGTGTGACAGAGAGAGAGATAGATAGATAGATAGATAGAGATAGAGAGAGAGAGAGAGAGAGAGTGTGTACTAATTTTGACAGTTGCTGAGAGGGCCACATTTGGAAAAGTTATGTGGTTGTACACAAAATGAGTCTATAAAATGTTTCATATCTCAAACAGCAGCAACAAAACAAACATTTCCACTAAGTCTGCCATAAGGTTACTTACAAACTTTGGCTTGCGCTCTCCTTCATCATAAGAGGACGTGTTGTAATGTGAAGATCCCTTCTTCTTTTGGGACTTGCTGTCTCGTCCTGTCGTGGATTCAAACCTCTGACTGTAGCTGTCCATGATGCTAACTTACTGACTTCTACACCAGCTGATCGCTGCTATGGACGCTAGTTAACCTTGTAACGTTAGCACACACCCTAAAAATGACGGACGAAACAGGCCAAATTTTCAAACCTCACTTTACCATTCGTGTCTTGAATTAGTCGGACATCTAATGCTGGTAAACAAATGACACCAGTTTGTCTAAATATCAGAAGTCCACTCGGATATTTTGCAGTCTTCACTCCCAGCAGTCCGTTTAGCTAGCTAGCAAGTTTGCTACACTATCACTGACCGGTGGCTTTACTTAGCGCTAATCCAATTTATGAACTGTCACGTAGCCTCACTCTTTCGTTTCCGATAAAAGAAGAAATGCAGCATACAAGAGAACGGGTTGTCCTCGTTGACAAAGTCTATCCGGATATTAATTTAAAAATATACAATTATTACAAGCAGTAGCCGAAGCGTTGACTGGAAACATTTATGTGGCGGATATTTTTTGACAGACCCGCGCAATAAGGACGTCAGTTAATTCAACCAATAGCATCCGCTCATCCGCAAACGTGGCATCGTCATTGGTGCATCCCTCTGCTGTTTACAGTTGAGAATGCATTTGATTGGTTGTCTAGAGCTGACAATCAGCCTTACTTCAAGTTAGAGTTGTTCGTTTTATTTAATCTGTGTGTCCCGTAGGTGCGCTGGTTTATACAGTCTGGGTCTACCTCGGGTTACAGTTTGTCTGCAGTCTTTTATGTCATGCTGGATAGAAATGATACAAACTGCAGCTTTAACAGCATCAAAACTTAAAAACACATTATGAGGAATACAGATTACCAACCATGCAAACTGCAAAAAACAAATGGTTACTTCAAAGTGCAGTAATACCTTAGTTATGAGTCATTGATGAATCTCCTGTACAACAAAATACATAGACATCGACAAGACTGTCAAATAGTCTTTTTTGAAAGTCAACCCACCTGTAAAACTTATTAAAATGTATTTTTGGTTATGGAAACTTTATTTTAATGGGAAATAAGACGAAGCATATATTTGCCTGAAAGGTTCAATCAATTTGATATGATTCATAAAAGGCTTGACTATTATGCACAGCTGATATGATTAAAATGGAATGACTAACGGCTTTTGAAATTGCACAACAGATCATAGATGAGAAAAACATCTGCGTGTGGGTCACTTTAGCACGTTGGTATTACTCACTTGTCAGATATAATTTTCCATCTATTTTAGAAAATGCTTTGCCCTTCTCCCCATCCCAACCCTGTTATGTTTCAAGGACCTCACCAGCTCTTTCCTTCTCATGGAGGCTTTCATGTGAAGCTTGGGGTGGAACAGAAGTTGACGCCCCCTTTTTTTCCTCATCAGGTTGTTAGATTGAAAGTGCGTTACACTGTTGGTTTTCAGCTTTGTTTGGCAATTTAAAAGTAAGCCTAAAGCTACAGTAAAATCCCAAATACCTTGTCTGATGAAAACAGCAATGAGCTGAAGTGATGCAACAAACAGAAACTTTCGTGAGATTCTTCTCATGTTCTTCACTCAAAACATGATTCGCTCCCTGAAGACATACAGTATCAAAGAGAGCTCTCAATGTAAAGCCAACCACTATGAAACATTTGTGCCCTGGTAGTGAAACCCATGAATCATAGGAGAACATATTAATTGCGTGGACTAATGACAGTGAACGATATGATGTTAGTGATTGGTCTTGGTGGATATCAACCTGTAAGCTGATGTAGGGTTTCCTCTTGAGGACAATAACATTTACGTAACCTAATGATGGCAATAGGATAAAAAGCCACAAGTCGTATTAACCTTTGCAATGCCTTTGCGCTTCCAGACAGCTGGGAGATTGCCAATACTTCCTTAAACCACAGCAATGCAGTCAAATGATAATTAGACACTTTAACAACAGTTGGTTGTGGGTTTGATTCATGGTTTTTTGAAAGTACCTATCCTTGCTGCAAAACCAAGAAACCAACAGTATAAACTTGGCAAACAGGCAACAGGTCATAGATTTCAGCTGTTTCTTAGCTCATGTAATTTTATTCAACTCTTCTATTTCAAGCATTAATCTTTTGCAAGTGGAGCAGTGATTTGGTGTAATTATGTCCCACAATTATTTTGTCAATCTGCAAAAATGAATTGGGCTGGGACACATTCTTACTCATAGGTAAAATGAAACAGGGATGGAGATTTGTACAAGCATGGCTTATATATGAACTGCTGAAATAATGATTTGGCACACACATTTTGAATTTAAAATGTTTTTTTTCAAGGCAAATCAAGTGAAACATCAATACCGAATGAAAGCTTCGGCTATGACATCAAATTTGACTTTCTTTGAATTCAACCTTTTGAAATCTTGTTATCTTTAAAGACCTTTGTTCCTTGAGTCCCCGACAGGCTATCTGCATGGCTGCCAGCAGTGTATTAGCACTCTTCATCTTGCCAAACACAGTGCCTTTTGCCTTGCTAATCCTCTCAGACAATGCGAGAGCTGCCTTGCAAATCAGTCAAAGAATTGCCACAGGGATATACAATGAAAAATCCCCCAAAGACCAAATATTGTGAATTCAGATCTTCTTGTATTGATAATGACATTGATCTCTACTATTTAAACAAACAGTTCACATACAGAAAATCCATGTGAGTGAGTTTGAATGTTTTTTTCTAATGGAATTCTGTCTGCTTTATCAGTGTGAGTATTTCAAGACAACATTGTCACAGCACAATCCAATAAAAAAGGTACAATTCATAAAAATGTAGAACCACTTGTTCAGTCTGATATCAAAGTCTCAAGTTATACGCAATAAATGCAATGGAACAATATTGAATACTGTCTGCTTTGTACTGAACAATTATTAGTCATTTGCGAGGAGAAAATCATGACTTCAAAATTTTTCTCTGTTGTGAGACAAGAGGACAAGAGGGTCACCATGAAACATAAAAGATTTGACTCAATAAGGGAAATGTTATCCTCACATTGAAGCTCCATTTCTATTGCTGGGGCTTCTGAATAAAAAACTGCTATAAATCTTGTGAAACTTGTATCGGGAGAGTAGACACTGTAACATTTCAGTGCGCATATAGCTACTGCCATCTTGTGGATTCAATTTGAATTGAAGCTGCATCAGGAATTTGAGTTTTGTTCTGATAACGAAACCATGCCAGGTATTATAGGTACTCAGAGCCACTTGCCCTTCACGGATTCAGTAGTGTTTTAAAGATGCATGACCATTCTGAAACTAATGCACGATTATGCTTCCTGAAGAATTAAAGGAAACTGTTATCACTAGAAACACTCAATTGTGTTCATCACCATTAATCATCATAAAACATGAATAAAAACATTTAAATCACATTTGGATCAGTGTATGCTTCATTAAGTTCATGATGACGACCAGATATGACACGGCAATTCAGACAATTTTGATATACCGCCATCTCGCATAACTAAAGAAGTAATTATTAACATCATATTGGTCCCCATGTGAGCTTATCAGTAGCCCCAGAGAAAAGCAAGGTCCATCTATTGTCCTTTAAAACTGGATAGAAAAACAACTATAATACCAAATGATAATAATAACAGTCAGCACAAACAGTCCCACACGCACTTTCAAAATTTGCTTCTAACATTATGCTTAATTGTAAGGAATATTTATGCAGGCTATACAATGAATTGTAGTGTTTGGACGGGAACTATTTTAAGTGCATGACTCCAGATTTTCTGGTGTTGACTCAAACCTTTAATGCTTATAACATGTAAAGTAAGACAGAATCAGAGTCCTAATGTATGTGGAGTAAAGATTAAACTCACTAGATTGAAATAATTGAGAAAGTATTTTGACCCTCTCGGCGCTCCGTACATGCAGAGCGCGTCTTGGCCAGTGACGTATATTACGTCCAGTCGTTCAATACTCATATTAGCGAGCTTCATCATTGTTAGGAGGAGAATATGTATTACAGAGTTAGATAGTCGTTATTCCAGTGTGCTCACTTTAAAACTACTGGTGTCGTTATTCACACATCTACAGTTCGGACGAAGATGACCGATCTGACTGATTCCCTGGCCAAGGAGGGCTGGTAGGTAGCATGGAAGCTAATGTCAGTAAGCTAGCTAACTCACTGAGGTGCCAGATTGCTGTTAGCTCACAACACTGATCATTAGCTTTATCTTTACGTTAGACTTTTGCGAGAGCATGAAGTTTTGCACAAGATTGCACACAACACATTTAGATTGTGCAGATTGTGGCAACGATTCTAGTTTGACTGAATCGAAACTGAGGCTTAACTTAAGTGAGAGCTAGCGAGACACATAACGGTAGCTAGCTTACACACTCTTAGCCTTTCATTATCATAACGCAATGGTACAGTTTGTGTTGACCGATGTGTAACCTGGTCCAAGATCTCTGCTAAATCCCAAAACTTGCACGAACACAGTATCAAGCTAACAATAATATAGTGCTGACTGTGGCAAACCTTCGTCTACAAAACATACAGATATTAACATTCATCCTGGTCCAGTTTTGTAGTTTTATTAATGGTCTGGGTACTTTCTGGGTCTCTACTGCAGTGATGCTCCTGACATTGTTCTTTTTTAGCACATGATATAATCTGACTGAAGATACTGAGGGGCTGAACAAAGCCTTAATAATACACAGTTAAGTCTTGTGATTATAACAGATTGATATTAAATTCTTGAAATAATCGAATATTGTTAAAACATCTCCTTCTGTGGTTGACTGAAATGTGTGTGAGACATAAGACTGTTCTACCAATAGTCTTGTGATTTAAGCACCATGTGTAGATGCTTAGTGGAAGCTTTTAAAAGTCTTAACACTATTGTGGTTCTGCCTGCTTGCCTCCTACTTTGAAACCTCTGCTAACTTAATCTTCCCTCTCCACCTTCCACCTTGGCTGTCATCTTACAGGTACCTCAGTGATGAAGGCATCGCAGAACTGAAAGGATCTGCTGAGAAAGTTACACACAGTGACATTATTCGTATTGCACTTGATGTAAGTTTTAACCTTGAAAGTTTTACATATGCAGTTTACCAGCATGACAGTCTACTCTGTATTTATGCAGCACGAAGCTGATACTGTATTCAGCAGAGGGTTTGCTCTGTAAACTGTTGTGGGAAAAGGACATGAAGCGTTGTGGTAATTCATTCGCCATTCATTAGTTTTCAGGTGTATACTGACGCGCACGGCCACCATACACACTAATTAAAGAGAAAAACTATGGGCACACAGTTATAAACTGGGTGTTACTGCTTTTTCTTGTATAAGTAGACTTGTGTTTAAACTATTGAATGGATCCTATTTCTAATTAGTGTCATTGTGTGACCCACTATTGGCAGATTGGCCCCAGCTAATCATCTTGCACCTTCCAATTATTTCCTTTTTTCCTGTTTGATCAACCAATTTAATCCAATTCATTGCCTACCTGCTAACATGATATCAGAAATGGACATGAGGCCAAAAATCTATTAATTTTCCTGGCATGGACAGACAACATATAATGCAACCATTATGATCAGCTAATAATAATGATAATAAGGAATAAGGTTGTTTGTCTCAATGCCTCCACCCTGTAATGAACTGCTGGCCTGTCCAGGGTGTACTTTGCCTCTCATCCAATGTTAGCCCCAAGCGAATCACCAAGCAAGGTTAAAAGCTGCTATAGACAATTAATAATAATAATTACATTTATAACGGACATTTAAAAACCAAAAAAGGGTAATGTACTGTGTATAGATTTTGTACTATACTGTGCCTATGCAGTATATAAAGACATAAAATGGCTATAAGAACTAAAAAGTCATAGAATTGAAAATGCTTTTCTGCAAGAAAAAACAGCAGGATTAAAAATAAGACACTGATGCTGCTTACCTGACCTGCAGTAGCACAATATAACATAGAGTAGTTGCATTTGCTGCAGAAGCCCTGACCTTTACGCTCTGGCCTGGAGTGCTGCCAAAAGATCTCAGACTGCACGTCGAGCCATCACTGCACACCTGGTTGAACCAAGATGTAGTAACTTTGGGTTTGAGCTTTCAGGCCTTAAAAACAATAGATCTAAAGTTATTTGGGAGCATTTGCTGCGTTTGCTGATAGACCTATTTCTTCAATACTGCATTTTGAAGTAAATGAATCACAATTGTGTTGTGATACATTTATTGAGGCAACAATATAAAGATGCAGTTCTTTTTTTTAAGTTTACTGGGGAAATAAAAGACCTATGTTTAGAGATATTGTCAGCTGCAGTAAAACAGGTTTGTAAAAAGAATAGGTGACAGACTGGGTCGGGTTAGTTTGGACTTGGTGTCTTGGTGCAGCCAATAGAAATCTGACAGATGTTTGTAGTGTGGAGGAAGCTGATCATTATCTTGGTTACAAGGAAATGTGAAATGCAATAAGGCTGTTTAAAAATGTATAACTGTGTTAATTATTAGTAATAATTGAAAGCTTAATTTAATTTTAGTAAGACTGTACTTTATAAACCAAACTTAGGCCATATATTATGGACTGTGTGGTATTGAAATGTGCCTAATTGGCTCCATAATGACCATTTCTGGGGCTGAGGGAAGTGAAAGGGCCCCTCCCTCACATGATTTATTTTTATTGTGAGGCACAGTACAGTGAAGGTAAATTTTGGAACGTGTTTAAGACAAACTCTTTTGTATTATTTAATTTCATTATGACTTGCACATGATTTGTTAATTCTTTCTAAGAAAGCAGTATTTCTTTTGCAGAATGATCTTAGACCGATTGGGAGAAAATTTCTACCCTCTGATATCAACAGTGGGAGAACTGAGAAGGTGAGTGGTGCTGAAATTCTTAAATGTCTATTTCAATACTGCATTTATGAAACACAGTGGGAAATGATGTGCTATGGTCCCTGTTTTTTACAGTTGAAAGTCAGGTTTTCAGCTGGAAATGCAGTTCTCGTATGTGCCACTAGATGGCCCTAACACACTAACAAACAAGAATCCAAGAACTGCTACTTCACCTGTGAAACTGGAGTTGAGCAATTGAAGAGAAAAAAAATTTTCCAAATAGTGTCAGAGGATTAAAACATGTAATTCTGTGTGAGCTTAACCCCGTGCTCCCTTTATGCTCAGAACAAGATGCACTCTCATGTCACCCTGGTCAACAGACTGAATTGCATCTGAGCATCTATAATTATATTCCACTACATACAGAGCATAGTATTGCTTGTAGATTGTAATGAGATGTTACGCATTTCCTTTTACAGAAATAGAAATCATTATTTGAGATGATCTGGTTTGAAATAAAATGGTCACTGTGAATCTAAAAGTAAGCAATGAAGCAGTTTGCAGAAATAAGCAAACCTAAAACACTAAATGGAAAGAGTTCTTTTTTATGATGCCGTTGAAATAATTTGTTCAGTAAATACTTGCTCGTATTTCGCTGTTGCCATCCTCCCCCGCATGCTGCTGATTTGCCTTCTAAGCCGTGCTTCTTTTGTTGTCTCTTGCACATGGCCAGTTGGAGGGTCCATGTGTTCTCCAGGTGCAGAAGGTGAGGAACGTCTCAGCTCCTAAAGACCACGAGGAGTCCCAGGGCGCGCCGCGAATGCTGCGACTGCAAATGACAGATGGCCATACCACCTGTGTTGGATTGGAGTTTAAACACCTGTCTAAGATCAGGTACCTATATGACAGTTTTGTTGCATTGAGGAATATGTTAAGTTTAGTGCAAACAATGGGACGTAGTGTATTGTGATTGTTGAGAAGTAAACATGCTTAATACTGTTAAGAAATATCATAGATTGTCTTGTTTTAAAAAAATAATTGTAAAAAAAATCTATAGAAGCTACATAGATGCAAAGCCGGCTGTCATTAAACCAGTTCCTCATGCATTCAAAGCAAATGTGTAAGATTCTGTAAGCACCCTTCACCTCCTTGTCAACGCTCTCACCCCACCAAATGCCTCAATTTTCCCTTTTATCAGCGATTTCCACGTGGTGGCAGCTTTCTAACAATTCCCAGCCTTAATTACATCTCCATCCCAGCAACGGTGGCCTTGGTGACTGCTGCCATGGTGACTAGCCAGTCTGTACAGGTGGAGTAGCCAGAAAGTGGGCCTTGACTTCCTGATGGGAGGAGAGGAGAGAACAGAACAAATCCCCTCTTTATGAGCGGCACACACGCACACTGGCTGCCAACAGCGGTGGTTAGTGTTTCTTATGAAAGTGTCCGCTTTAGTGTGCGTGAGGCCATAAGTGAGTGGCAGAGAAGGATGAGGTGGATTACAGGACCATTCGGCATGTGAGACAGTGATATACAGGGATGACAATTAAGCATTAAGTAGCAACATTGATCAGGGTAAATAGTGTCTTTGTAGCACCATGTGTACGTGATTGAAAGATAGATAGAGAGCGCCTCACTTCTGCATTGGCCTCTATCATGAGAACAGCATCTATCCCAGAGGTTTGGAGTGAAATCCCTAATTGTTGCTTTGGCATCCGGCATCAGTAGCTGGAAATCCCTCTAAGTCCCTGTGCTTTCTTAATGAGAGAGGCAGAGGCCTTATCAGGCCTGATGAGATAGAGGGGCTTTTAATTTACCATGAGGATGGGTGAGCAGCTGGGATTATTAATAGTCTCTCCTAGCCTCGCCACCCATCCCCTGGCACAGCTCCATGTCATTTATAAAGTGGTATGGGTAAGGCAATGGGTTGTGGGGCTTTGGATATGCAGTTTTAATATCCTATACCCTTGAATGTGTTTAAATTTAACAGTTGGTTAAATAATTTATAAATGAAGCATCCTTTCAAACATACATTTTATTGTTATTTTGTTGTTGTTTTTCAGCCTTAATACTCCCCCTGGAACAAAGGTGAAGCTGCTTGGTACAGTCCTGGTTAAAAATGGTCTTTTGCTGCTCGATGACTCAAAAATCTCTGTCCTTGGAGGCGAGGTTGATCACATGGTGGAGAAATGGGAACTACAAAGGGTGAGGGTCGATTTGTTTTATTTGTTTTTTAAATGATGACTCAGCTGCTTTTGCTTAAAAATATGGAAGTCATATGTTTGTAATGGTTTTAAATCTACATTAAAGGCCAGCATTAGTCTGTCATTACTCTTTCTAGTGTTGCATTTTTGATTGAATGATTTCCATTTAAAATTCCATCTGCAGAGTCTGGCCAAACACAGCAGGAGTAACATTGGAGCAGAAGGCGGACCTCCCCCCTTTGTGCCATTTGGCCAGGTGAGAATAATAATGATTATAATAGTGCACTTTTTGAAATAAAGTTACAAATTATGTAAATATAAAATGGCAAACTAACAAAAATAATGCAATCAGGAAATACAGTTGTACTGCTGAATAACAATAACCTCACTAATGTATTTGAGGGGCAGGACCCAGGCCCGGCTCCAGGGCTGGGCCTTCATGTCCCTTTTCTTATGTTCTCTCTGATCTTTTTGAGCTAATTGTGAGGGTCTTCGTGAATCTTTGAAACGCATGACTGAATTTTAATTCTGCTTTATCCTCCGACCACTTATATTGCAAACAGTGCAGTGACTGTTTTCCCTTTCCAGTACATATAAATATACTGCATGTGATGTAAGTGTTGCATTTTTATTCAAATAACATGCTGTGGTAATTGGTAGAAAAGATGAGAGGAGATGAAATGTTCAATAAACCTCTAAAGTGCACCAGCAAAAACATGTTCCAAATATATGCTTCCATCATAGTGTCACATAATTGCTATCTATACACTCTATTAGATTTGAAAATAATAACTATGCTCAGGTCCCAGTGCCTTCAGAATGTATTGAATCATCTTCAGCTTTTCCACATTTTGTGGTTTTGCACCTCTCTTTACAGAAAATGAAATACAGCCATTTCTCATTTTCAAACTACTGAGCCTGAGTCAATACTCCCTTGACAAGGATCACAGCCTCAGAGCGGGATACATCCGTATCAGCTTGACACTTGGATTTTGGGATTTTAACCTGCTCATTCCAGATTGGTTTAAGCTTTGTAAAGTTGTTGCTTAGGGTCACTGGAGGAGCACAAAATTCTGGACCCAGTGTACAGACCCCTACTCAGAAACATTCTCACAGGATGAAGCTGCCTCCACCAGGCTTCACAGCAGGAAGAGTTTTAATATTGAGATGAGCTGGTGTGTTTTCACTGGGCATTTTGCTTCCCCTAAAGAGTTTTTTTTTTTTTTTTTCATCTCAACAGAATTGTTCACCTCATGCTCTGAGCCCATTTTTTCATATTTACTTATTTATTTTCTTTGCTCTTGTTGACAAAATCATCAGATTGACACCAGAAGCAGATGTGGTTTGATGGATGTGGGCTCACAAAAATAGGGCTAAATGTCTTTTTTTGTTGTAATGTGAATAAACTAACCTCTCAACACCAAATATATTTGGCATGTCAACCCTCATACAGTCAGTAACACATCTTCCATATTTGCATGATACTCCTGCTTCCTCCTGCATTACATTTGCTACCTAACAAGTCACCAGTTTAATCTTTTTATCAGCTGCCCACTTTCCTTCTCTTCAGTTAAGTAACCTTTGGCTTTATAATCAGGCCGCCTGTCACTGGGATTGCCAGTGCAACAAAAGGATGGCGAACCTACTCGTAAGCAAAGGTCGTTGCTCCGGTCGGTCGCTGACTTCTCTGACTGAATCATCACTTCCTACTGTCTTGAAACAGCTGCAGGACATGCTGAGTTTCCATCTCATTCCTCCAAAGTCACTATATATATTTTAAAAAACAAAACAGTACTGTTAACAGCTGGAAGGCAGGTTGGGGATATAGCTTGCCGTTGGTTGAGTAAACACTGCAACACTTTATTATAGTTCTAATCTAAAGCCACAAAATGCGAAAATTGTCAAGAGCATTGCTCTTTTCTGAAGGACCTATGTACAATCTCTTTGAGAACATGTTGTCACTCTCTCTTTGCTCCCCGTAGAAGTGTGCAAGGAAGGATGAAGTCGACAGCAGAGAACTGGACCAGAGGAAGACCCTGCAGTCTCACAATGTGGTCAAAAGTACTGATGAGAACGACGAATTTGAAAAGCAGCGGACGGCAGCTATTGCTGAGGTGGCCAAGAGCAAAGAGGTATGTTAACCCTTATTTTGTATTTATGTCTTCATTACATCTTATAGAAATGACTGTGGTCACTACAGGGTATTTAATTATTTTACAGAGCTACTGTAACATTTTTAACTCACTTGCATTTGTTAGCTTTGTCTCACAGTATACAGCATTGTGTATGATATAGTCCATCTATTATACTATATGACTGTCTTGGCAACCAGTTGTAATATTATCCTGTAATTTCCCACCTTTAATGTTGGACATTTGATTTTTAGGACCTTTTACCATGTTAACTAATTTTGCTCTAATCGATTACACTGTCCCACAAATTCAACCTCCATTTAAAAATACAAGCCCCTTGTTGACATTCATCTTAACCTTGATTACTTTTGACATTCGAGTAGCTTTGTAGCTACAAAGTTCTGTTTCTCCTTTTGGCTTTATTGTTTCGTCCAACCCAGCAGTTCTATCGATCTTCATGTTCTTTTTCTTGTTAGGGTCCCCGCATGTTTGGTGGCGGAGGAAATGCAGGCAGTAATTTATCCAGCGCTGCTTCCTCCTCCCGGAACCGAGACTCGTACCAGCAGAGGAGACGAGAAGACCGGGTTGAAAGAACTGAGAGCAGACAAGATGGAAACTATCGAGAGCTGGTGAGACTATAAACTTGGTCCAAACCTCTAAAACAGTTTAATTGAGTTTAATATAAGTTAGTTATGAAAGACACCTCAAAATAATGATTTTGCTTCATGTTACTGAAGCCTCTCACTGTGAGAAAGCAATTTAAAGGTTGGAACTTGTTCTGTGTTCTTCTTTGGACTGGACTGAAGTCTTATTTCATGGACTGGATGAGGCATTGATTGTGATATTGTAGAAATCTAAATGAATTGGAGGCTTGGTCCAGTTTTCCAGTCTGTAGCAGTATCTGTGTGTTGTGACACAAATAGAATGGAACATAATATTCTCGTGTTGGGCTTGTGTATGTGTTAATGGTTTGAAACTTGAATGCACACAGTATCCATCCAATTCATCTTTCTCCATCACAACAAACTGTATCTCTAATATTACAAAACAAACATTATACATCCACGTCTTTTCCTCCTCTCTCTGTATATTTTATACCTTCTCAATACAATCCTTTCTGCCTTCTTCCTGTCATTATGTCCTGTCTGTAGGTGGATGAACATGCTCTGAGAGACATCATGGAGATGGGCTTTAACAGGGAGGCAGCTCGGCAGGCTCTAATGGATAATAACAACAACCTTGAAGTGGCATTAAACAGCCTACTGACTGGATCTTCTGGTAGCAGACCTGGCCCTGTGGTAGCTGAGTCTAATAAGCCCCAACCCAGAGGTTCATACACACACGCGCACACACATGAATGCTGCCCGCTTTGGCTTGAAAAAATGCCCCATAGCCTGAAACACTTGGCGTTTCTACAGAGTAAAAGTGAAATTGGAGGAGTGATGTGCAGGTCCTTTAAATGCATTGAAAATCACCTACAGCCTAGTTAAAGGTCCACAGTGGCGGTTTTGCTTGTTTTAGTCCATTTACCACAAATTGCATACACACTTTACTGCCGACTATTTTCCCAAGTACACCGTAAGGTTTCAGATGGATGTTCTACTTTACCTGCAGTCATTGTTTTGTATTTGTTTCAGTGCTGAAAATCAGCTTGCAGCAACTTGAAAGTTGCTCCATCACACTGAACTACCTACTTTTTTTTTTTTGGCATGTGTGAAAGCCTTTTTTTCATCATCTGGTACAACCCCTGTAAGCAGGGACTGACTTTAAAGCTTTTATTGTTGCTGCATACGTGGATTCTGAGTCAGCGACAGAACATGAAGCCTTTTCAAATTCATGTAATGTTTAAGGAGTGCCTATGTGTTCCACTGGTCATAGTGAACTGAAGTAAAATACCTTGCACACACTAACAAATGGAGCCTTGTCACACCTACTTTAAATGTAGACAGTCAGGTCTTGAAGGTGTACACAATCAAACATCCTGTTTCATTGATCAAACTGTTCTGAATTGTGTCTAAATAATCTTATTTTTGGGTTCTTCTCAGCCAGAGGAAAGGGAAGAGGCAGGTCCAGAAATGAAGATGAGGAGGAGGGTGCAGGGGGAAGGCCATCTGGACCAAGCACTCTGTTTGACTTTCTGGAATCCAAGATGGGAGTTTTCTCCATTGATGGTGGGTGAACTGGTCTGGATTTCATTCTAAACTGCATCAATGCCTCTCTCAGGTCCATAACCATCACGCTTTTACTCTTTACAAGATGGATTATTTTCATTTCATCATTATAAATATGGGTTTGTGTACCTTTTCAAGCCATTTACTTGGTAAGAATGTGTTAATTAACAACAGTATGCCGACAAGGACAGAGTTATGACTGGAGTCAGACAGATGGCTATCGTGAGCTACGGGGAATTAAAGTGATAATGTCAAAGATTTTCATTTAATCTAATGTGTTAAGCCACTATCTATCACCAATCATTGGTAGTAATTCATCAAACACACGTCTACAAAACAAGACAACGGCCATTTTCGGCATTTTTTGACAGCGGATCAGTTTGAAATGTTGGAGTAATGCAACAAGAAGGAGCAGCCACAGAGAGCTGTTAGATGAGGTGCTGCAGGCGACAGGCTGCACACCTCCAACTTCTCAGCGAGGAAACCAACTCCTTTCTCTGTGCCCTGCTGTTCACAGACTCATGCGGTGTGCAGCATAAAGTCAGATCACGGTTGCTCTCAGAATGATGGAAGAAGGCCAATTATTGCCTGACTTCTTTATTAATACAACAGTAGCTTCTTTTGCAGCCCCCAGAATTCTGAGATCTGTCGTATTAAACCACATTTGCTGTTGCCACCAGTAACTACAGGTGTCGCCAAATCAAACAGGACTGAAATTGAAATCTTGTATCGTCTACACAGATGAGAACCTGTGTTCATAGTCACAGTCGTCACAACATGCTACTTTGGCTGCAACAAGGCCAATCCTCCCCACACAGATTTCATTTCAACAATCAAGGCTACAAACTTGGTATTGTTAAATAAACTCATCTGGCTACTGTCAAGCCAACTGTAACAGTCAGTCAATTGCAATGAAACTGTGTTTACTGACGACAGTTTTACAAAGAGTGCCAGAGTCCATGTAGTAATCTCCTTTACGCAACCATGTGTTTGACAAAGTGTTGAACCTCCCTCCATCCTCGCTTGTGAACCACTGAGTCTTTCCAGGATGAACCTTTCATACCCAATCATGATACTATCACCTGTTACCAATGAACCTGTTTACCTGTGGAATGATCCAAACAGGTGTTTTTGGATCAGTCCACAACTTTCACTGTCTTTTGTTGCTCCTGTCCCAACTTGTTTGAAACACGTTGCTGCTGTCAAATTCAGAATAAGGAGATATTTACAAAAATCAATGAAGTTGATGAGGTCAAACATTAAATATATTGTTGTTGTACTGTTTTCAATTGAGTATCATCAAACATGAGCTTTAACACACAAAACACAAATTTTGTTAGGGACCCTCTCAAATGACCCTCTATGGATCCCAGGATCCACTCACTACAATGAAAATCGATCAACAACACTGCTACTGTTCCCTTCATTGTTTTGTTCAGTGTTCTCTTCATTGAATAACTGTGTGTGGCACATGGTAATGTGGCCCTGTCAATATTCCTTCTATTATTCATCTCATTGTTTTGCCATGGTTTTTGATTGCTCTTTTGTTGTTTGTCTCCTCAGAGCCAAAGACCCAGGCACCTCAGAGACAACATGAGAGTAAAGCGAATTTCTCCAACTCAGACTATTACTCCAAAGACACATCTCAAAACAAGTTCTCCTCGCATAATGAGCATAGGCAACAAAGGAATGACAGACCACCTCGCTTCCACAGGGACACTGATTTTCCCAAACCCGGCCAGGAGCCTCTCTCTAACTGCACAACCTCCCAAATATCAGCTCAAGCCCAGCAGTGGAAGGGCCAGGAGAGATGGCCACGAGGCCCATCAGACAGACCGCAAAATGACAGGAGAGAGATGAGAGACGAGCAAATTTTTCCTTCATCCTTCACGACTACTTTCACACGTTCAAAAGAACCTCAGCAGCAGATGGAGTTTAGTGGATCTTACCACCAACGATCCAGAAATGGAGATGGCGGTGGGAACATGGCTGGACCGGGCAGGAGAGGGGTAAAAGACACTGCGCCCTCATCTAAATTCACCAATTCCACAGGCAGTGAGCTGGATGGAAGAGGAAATAACAAACGTACAGACCGAATTGAAGAGCCCAACAACAGCAGGAGGATGGGGAAGACCGACCGGCCAAACTCGGAACACCTTGACCGACAAAGGGATAGCGGGCCACCGAATTTTAACTTGAGGGGAGGAAGCTCGGGGACGTCCCAGGAAGCGGGGTTATCGCGGGATTGTCGAATCATGATGGGGGATCCTTCTCATTTCCAAAATGGACATATGGAACACAAAAGAACTGGGCCGATCAAGCCAGCGAACTCATCGTGCCCCCCCAGCAGGGAGCCCCCACCCAAGAAGAACACCTCCAACAACCAAGGACCTAAAAGAAGGTCGGGACAAGGCAAAGGTCAAGGTCCTCGAGGGCCAGAGAAAAGTCATATTGTAGAGCACGCTTGGAAACCTGGAGACCAGTGTCTGGCACTGTACTGGGAAGACAGCAAGGTATGTCAGGAGCTGATAACAGTTGCATTATATTACTGTATGTCAAGTTATAGAAACTACACTGAAAATATGAACCAATTACATAAATACACAAATGAGTTCATAATGTGACATGTACAGTAAATTATTCACAGTAATTACTACAAGTTGGACAACTGAGACTCAAATTTGTTTCGACATTCAAATGAACTAAATTAGTGACAGTTCACTGACAGACATTGTGGAATTCTAGAAATGTCAGTCTGTTTTTTTTTCAGTGATGATGACAGTTATGTTAAATGACACCAAAGAATAATTAGTGTGATTGTGACTCATTTGCTCTCAGTCACAGTGTTGACAGCGTGTTAGATTTGTTTGTCATGTTGTAATTAATTGATAGAAATTTGTCTTTGCTTTGACATGTGGAAATGTTTGTATTGAAATAATTACATTTGTATTTGTTTCTCTGTGTGTGTTTGTGTGTGAAGTTCTACCATGCCAGAATAGACGCCGTACATCCATCAGGCTCCACGGCCGTGGTTGTATTTAGTGATTATGGAAACTGCGAAGAGGTCCTGCTGCATAACATCAAACCTGTTACTGCTGATGTGTTGGTGAGGAGAAATAAAACATATCAATAATAGAATTCATCATTCATCATTACTAAGATCACATTGTGTCGGTTAATGTTAAGTGGAGGCAACTAATTAAAGTGTATTCATGAGGGTTGAAAAAGGTGATGAAATGTGAATGACATTAATCTGATTACCCACAGTAACATCACAACCATATCAAATGTACAATGGCAGGAGGAAGATGATGGTTACTACGACAGTTCACTAGAGTTTCGTCGTGGGGGAGACGGACAGCCGAGACGCACAAGACCAACGCAGCAGTATTACCAGCCACCCAGGGCACGAGATTGACGCGTCTGCATTTACAGGTGAATAGCTCTGAATATTTTTTTTACATTAATAATTAAAACATCAGTGTGTGTAGAATGTGTGAACAATGCTCCTTTTTTTAATATGGAACATTTTATTCAGAGCACTCGTCTTTTCATCATGTTTCAAGATTCCCACCATGAATTATATAATAATCATGTGAAGTATAGACAGTACAAAAGTCAACTGTAGGCATTTGTGTAACCTTGGCTCTTGCATTATTACCTGCGTGTAATACATAATAGAAACTGTTGCCAACCACAGTGAAAAACTCTCATGCTCTCATTGTAGAAATTGATTTTATATAACAATTTCACTGCTTCTGCTGATCCAATGGAGCAAAGTGTAAAAAGTATTTCTCAAGGTCTGCAGCAGTCGTGATGCCCACGTACATCAAAATGCAAACATGGTTCATTTTTGCAAATGTATTTAATAATTTTCTTTCTCTCCGTCCATCAGCTTGAGCTTGTCCCTCGTCCTTCCACGGCGGAGATTATGTGACTTTCTGCAACAATCCAGAGTGCTTCCTGAATTTCTAACGTGTCCGCGTCGTCGGGACATACGGAACTTTTCAAAGGGCTTGGACACACATGCAAAAACTAAAAGACAAACTGACACGAGCACCTGTTGATTTTGACATATCTGCTGTATATGTTGTGAAGATTTGTTAAATGGATGCGTTAAAATAAACAATTATTATAGTATGTAGCGGATTTGTTGTTTTAATGTGTTTTATTTTTAATTATCAAACTGAAATGTTGAATAAACTAATCGGGAGCAGATGTAGAAACCTCTCAGGGGTCCTTGCTTTTATTTTTAATCTCATGATAGTGGTTGTGATTATCAGGTTTAGTTTAATTAGAGGCAGTTTTAGCTGATGACATCTTATAGAACCTCTACTAAATTTGCTAATTCTCATAGCGTGTGTCTGTCATTCCTCCTCTGCTGGATAGGCATAGACACTATGAGTCTATAGCAAGCAGCTCAATCTCATTTGTCGTGTTCTGTGGAGCAAATCCAGAGGGTAAGACAATCTCTTCCACCTGTAATAGAGACGGTTACATTGCAGAGATATCATTTTGCACATTACAAAAGGGACTGTACCGAGCTCTTCAACCATTGCACACACACCACTGAGCTGGCTGTTTATGGACTTGTCCTGCGCAAGAGACAAGTTTTACACATCAAGAAATAATGTCCGCCTTGGCTCCAATTTCACTCCTACCAACAGTGGGAGACAAATGGACAATGCACCAGGGTTCAGCAGAGAGGCTGCTGCACTATTCTGTATCACTGGTCCAAAGGATTTGCTTTATTTTCCAACTGAGGCGCCAGGCGAGCATAGATGAATAATTAACGGCTGGTAATATGGAAACCTATCCGTTAGGGAGGAACTGAAAGTGAAGCTCTTGAAAGTGTTCTAGGGGACTGACCGTGACACACTGGCCTGATAATCATAAAGGACTGATTTCCAATCTGATAAACTGTGATATTTTGGGAGAGGAATTAAGCTAGTTTCATATTGAATATTTTCCTCTCAGCCCTGTGAAATGTCAGGCCAGACAAATATTAGGCAGAAGCCCTGTGGCCCCTCAGTCATTAGGCTCAACAAATGTAAAGTTATTATGTGTGCAAATATTGATGCTGTGGATTATCAGGTCACTTTCTTGTCACTGTTATTACTTGACAAGTGTAAACAGATTCTTAGCAAATAGAAAATCCTCATGTAGCTGTTGTATGAAGGAGAGAAACTGGCATAACAGAGTTCAGTTTTTTATTTATATGGGAAGTTTTATTATATTTTTTTGTAAATGAATAATACAGATTTATTGTATATTAGCTTTGTCAAAATCCTATTTCACTTCATTTTCGAGGAAAATCTCCAGAGCTGTTTTCAAGATATGACTGAGTGCTCACTATGTGCTTCCTGATTTTTATGAAACCACAATTAACACTGATCGAGCCAATGCAAGTGTAATTTTGTGGTGACATCCCGTTTTGTTCCTTTACAAAGAAAGTGAGAGACGACGTGAAAGCTGGCAGGACAGATTAGATTACATCTTGTTTTTCCTGTTTATGTAACTGCACAGTTGATTCAATCTTGTTGATGCTGTGATCAGTGTAAATCTAAAAGCTTCAAATACTGTGCATGTTTTTTTCTGTGACAGACTCTGTGGTTAGATATGATCTCAATTATCCAGTATTCTACAAACAATCTCAGATTATGATTGGATTTCACATGAAAGGATTTACACTGGGAGGGAAATATGTTGGGGCAGCGACTCACTTTTTAATGGGCTTGTTTTTAATACAGTCAGCTTCAGTTTGACTGAATTTCCATTTGTGTTGGATTACGAGAGGGTGGCATGATTTTTCAGTCAGCTCACAGCAAAAAGTTTATGGGTTCAAATCCGGCCAGCAAGTTCTTCCTACAGTCCGAAGAGATGTGATGACTGTAAACTTGCCTGTACGTGTAAATGTGTGAGCTGTGTGAGAGACCTGTCAAGAGTCTACCTGACAAATACACAGCCACAAATACCCTGAGCTCATGAGCATCACATGAAAACACTGGTTCAAAATTAAGTGACATACTTTTTGGGATTTACACGTTTCAACTTTAATATTTAAGCTTCATTGATAAATATCATAATCAATGGGTAAACAACCTCATCCATATATTAGTTTTCTGTATCTGGTGTTACTGGAAGGTGAGACTCTTCAGATGTGCTAAATGCATCAATATGATAAGTAGCTCAAACATCCAATGGTTGTTGAGATAGTCTGAACCACAGCGGTGCACCAACCAACCCACTGACATGACCGACGTCCCAAGAGCCGGTCGCCTGGTTAAAAAGCATTATTATTAAAACATTGAAAACAAGCTTGCTGGTTTCTGCATCGCCGTTTCCAGGCCTCTCTCAACCTGCAATCCGATAACCTTCAGCAACAGGAGGAATGCTTTTATCTCCTGGAGAGGGAACAACCTTCTTTCCCACATTAACATCCCCTTTGCTACAGCCCCTCCGTTTCCCACCTGCTTGCCTCTCCTCGTATCCCCATTCACAGCTGTTGGCCATTATCTTTCCGCTTACCTGACCCCTCACCCTCCATCTCGCCACCATGGTACCTTTGTAGCAGTGACATCTGAACCCTGTGATCCTGTTAAATGCCTCCTTTCTTACATAATTTCTACATCGGCCTCAACAACCCAATCCTTTCTCTCCTTCTGGTAGATGGGGGAAAAGGAGGCCTGAAAGGAGGTTACACGAACACGACTGGCCTGAATTTCCTTGCTAGCATTTTTAGAAGCTGGTGAAACGGAGACGGGGCGCTGCAGGAATAAAATTCAGTGCACTACGTTTATAAGAAAGGGCTTTTGTATTGGATGGATCAACTCCACCCATTATATAGTTATTTAAGAAGGTTAAATTACGGGTTAATTCAAAGACTCTGCATGTACGCTGCATGTATGCTTTTTTTTTGTTTTACACTTTGAATGCATGAATGAACAGCAAGTATCATTGCTTCTATTTTAAATGAAACTATACATTGAGCAAAGAGAGTATGATCCTTGAAATTGGCATCTGCTCATGTGCATTTTAGCACCATAATGACAAAAAGTCTGATTCGAAGCCAAAACTCTCTTGATCCACTTCTTGGTTGCCTCATACAAAAAAAGACACAAAAGGAGGAAATAGCAGCTTTAACTACTCTTGAAAAGATTAGAATCTCAGGAAATTGTCAACACAGAATATTGAAGAGGTCCAAGTGAGAACGGCCTGTTTGGACGGTGATTGGTTAGTCTCTTTTTCTTAGTTGTGCAGGGCTCAGAGTGGTTGTTTGCATGTGAATCAAAGAATTTAGAGTCAAACCACCATCTGGTAGATGGCTACACCACTAACATGCAAAACAAGTGCTTTCATGCGTATGCTTTGTAGGGATCTCTAGGCAAATGCGATTTGTATTGCAAAGCGTCGCACTTTCTCACATGGGTGAAATTATAACAGCCGTAGCGTTGGAGAAGACACTTCCAGCCTTTGCATACGATCCACCGCCCTGTCTGCGGAGTGGGGTAGTGTACTCAATCTGAAGTTGGTTTTAGGCCTGATAGACTTTGCATTTTGATTTTAAATTTTACTTTCTTATGACACATGGTTCTTATGCTGTATGCAGGTAATATATGTGATATAATGTCATTCCAAAATGTCTGAGTTTTCACCAGTGAAAGCCCATTTTATCACTGTTATTGGTGTTAAATGATGAGCGGGAGTAGCCAGCTTTTCTTAAACTAATTATACATATAATATTATTACTTTGTACAATCAGTCATAACAGTTGACCTCGCTGATGCATTCATGCAACAATACTTACACACAGAAAAAGAGAGAAAATTGTCAAACTTCTGTGTTATTACTTGAACTGCACTTGAGAGGCTCAGCACTTAATGAGCGAGATAGGTGCTGCTTGTCAGCGGTAATGGTTGTTTTTCGGTGTGCAGCAGACCTTGGCCTACATGGGTCATTCCTCAAACATCCTGCCAACATTTGTTGCCGAGCACCCCTTGTGTTCCTCATAACACATGACAAAATAATGGTCGAACGGGGCCAGTTAGCTTGACCAGAGACAGTATGGAGTAAGGGTGAATGATGAATCAGCAGATGGGTATTGATCTTTACCATTACCACACATGGGTCTATGCAGCAGAGCAAACATGGAGTAAAGCACCTCTCAGTCACTTTTATGGAGCCTGTCCGGTTACACCTAATGGCTACACGCCCCGTGAAGAAGAAGAACTACTGAATCCAGATAGTGTGGCTGCTTTTCTGATTGCCACTTACAAACAAGACCTGCAGTGTCATATTTCCGTGATGTCACAGATCCTGAGCATTTTCAAAACGAAACTACTCACATTGTAGGTGTTGTCTCTTTTGCTAAAGTGGCCTGGCAGCTATAACAGGATGAAACTGAATCTGCAGTGATGCTGCCTGTGTGCATCCATCCACACGTGGGCTTCTTCGCTGCGTCTTGGGGTCATACGTTGGCCAGCTGCTCGCATCATCTGTGACCAATCGAGGTAGTTAAGCAGTCCATAGTGCTGAGTGCAATTCATCAAAAAGAGACATCTATAAATACTCTGAAAAGAGTAGAGGTGCCAGTCTGAGCATCTGGTCAGTCCTGGTGAACGCAGCCTTAACGTCGGAGGAGTCATGACTGTCTGGTCTGTAACTGCATTTTCTGATCAAAGGCATCTGGAGGATTCTTCTCATAGCAGAGAGAGATGGTTTTCAGTCGGGTGTCAGAGGGTCCAGGGAGAGTGTTTTCATTACGTTTGGTTAGGAGTCAGAGATCTGAATGTGTTCTCAAAATGAAGTATTTAATTGTTCATTTGTAAGGAAGGGAGATTTTCAATTCCATTTGTTGTCTTTGTCGTTGCAGTTTGACGCCACGATATAACAAAACTTCATGCAAACAACACAAAAAGCAGCAATATCATGACATTTTCAAATCTCCAGCCAGATGAACTATTGTTTTCTACACAAGCAAAAAAAAAACATCAAACATTTTATCTCCATCACAACCTGGTCACCGAATCAATCATTAAAAAATGGCAACGATTTATGCGCAAAGATTAACTTTTAACTGCAAACAACAAAGTTGGGTGTTCAACATTGTGATCAATAAAAAGAAAGAAGAACAAACATGGGCACATTCAGAAATGTTCTGCACAGCTGTATAATTTTGTCAGCAGCAATGCAAAAGAATAAAAAAAACCCAGTTCTGGATCACCTCAAAGCTTCGTGGACTTTATTTAAACATAAACTCAATATGGATTAATGTTACCACAGTGTTTCTCAGTTGCCCTTGACATTGGACTCCAAAAAAATCCTCTGTTTACTGCGTAACAGATAAAGAAACACCCTCTAGTCTGTCAGGCCGGTCAGATGACAAAACCGCTACTTGGCTTTGTGTTATGTCTTTAGCCTCTGGCTCTGTGACTCTCCTAATTAGGTGATTACTGTGTGTTGTGGAGGTAGTGAATTGTGAAGCGCAGATCTCCTCTTGACCCAGAGGGCAAGGAGAGCGTTTGGCTTGCTGGCTCCTTTCCTAGAAATATTGCCCGAGCTGTGCTTCATCTGTGATATTATTTTAACTGATATAAATTTCATTTTAAGGTAATGCTTGATGAATTTTAAGGAGGATTTGTGTAAAAGAGCTTTTTACAGAATCATAATAAAGAGTTTAAAAAGAATTCAGTGATCATTATCAAGTCTCTATGAGCTTTGTGTCAGTGTAGTGATGTCGTGCCCCTTCTTATTTAATTCACAATGTGTCATGGCTTTAATAAATCTAAGGAGAATAATCAATCCATCAAGCTGTGTCTGTGTTGTGGTAAAGTTTTATTTGTGTAGTACCTTTACAGAGTCAAAAGTGCTTCACAAGTCAGTGAAGCAAAATAAATGAGAGACATACAGCAATCAATAAAGAAACTCTGGGACATCAATGAAAGGCCTGTCTTTACAAATGGGATTTCAGACACTTTGAAACAGTCTAGCAAGACGATTCCAGATCCTGAAGCTCAGACTGCAAAAGCTTTGGTCTTCAATTTTGAGAACGAGCCAACAAGCTTTGGTCGGATGATTTGTCCTACCTGCACAGGACAGCGCCCGGAGGTCACGAAACTGAGCTGGGGCTTGATTATAAATAACTTTAGAGTTGATCAACAGAATATTGAATTTGATCCGGCGAGCGTGTGAGGACAGAGGAGATGTGATACTTTACTGTAAGTGACCAGACAGACCTAACGCAATCTAATGTAACAGTCCTGTCATAAATATTAATTGTTGTTCTCACAGAGGTGTTGATTCAACTCTATTGTACCTTTTAGGCTCTATTTTATGGTGTTGAGATATTTAAGTGCATAATATGTTTTCTAATATTTGTGCTTGTGCATATATGTAAATGAGGTGGACAGAATATTAGAAATGACTTCCAATATAATACAATATACAAAACACATGCACAGAACACACCTGCACTTTATACAATTTATTTACCATCAGCAGGCAAATGGTGCAAGTTTTAGTCTTTGACCCTGATTCCTGAAGTGTGTCACCTAAACACTTAATGGTTGTAAGTATTCAAAAAGCCACATCTGTGCACCTCAAGAAAACACCACCTCACCGACAGAAAAGCTCTGTCGTGTGCAATCACCAAATTAGGGTCCAATGTATCATCTGTGCTCATCGCAGCTTAATTTGTATGATGAAGTACCTAAAATCCCTTAAATCCCAGGATTAACCTGTGGACAATGGAGATTTGCATTGCAGTCGCACACCCATGATCAACAGAGATGATGAACGCCATAAGGCTTCTCCTCCCTTAAGAGGCTTACGTATCATGGAAGGTTATATTTCTTCACGTGTCTGGACATATGGATTTTTACAGTGCGATTGTGAGGCATTTGGCAAAGGTTTGTCTGGAGGAGAAAACACACGTATAGAACAATATCTCTAATGTAAAAGTAAAACATTTATTTCTGGTAACAATCACATACTGTAAATAAAACTGTAAACATTTTTGGCATAACTTGTTTTCCTCAGATATTAAAGACACATTTTCAGTGTGACAAAAACATACACATGAATAAAAGTGACTGACAGATCTAATGTTTTCTTGTCCTTTCTTGACAGTATTTAGGTAAATTTTCCAAATCAATAGCTGCACGTTCAAAATGCATGAGAGGAGTTACTGCTATCCAAACTCTTTATGAGCTATTGACATACATTTAGTTTAATCCAACAGAGCATCCAGTTGTGAAAGCGACACCAAAGCGTAAAGCTCTTCTGTGTCCTTCAGACCTCTTGCATGTGTTTATGCTCTCGTCTGCTTGAGTGTAACCTGGCACTCTTCGCTAATCAGAGATGTGTAAAATTGCCGAAGCAGAGATACAAGGTGAAAATGAGTGCAATGCCACTCAAATGCTCAATTATCGCCCTCAGTTACCAGTGAAAAATGAGATGATGCTTTACAGTAAAACTTGATAAGAATCCTTTATTTACGGATGATCTGCAACAGGATGGTGAATCACAGTTGTGTTGTTTTCCTATCATTGTTCTAATTTCAGGGTTAAAAGTTTAACAGTGTTTGCATGTATCTACTATACTGAATGCCTTTTGACTTTTGTTACCCAAAATATACTCATGTGCAACATAATCAGTATCTCACCAGTGTTTAATGTTCAACATCACAGCTTGTAATTAAACTGAAAATGACACCATGCAGTTGATATGGTGACCCAATAATAATGACCCAATAAATACAATTTTTTTAAAGTGAAGATGACGGCCTGCATAAAATCAAGCTTGTTAATGAGAAAAAAAAAAAATCCAAATTGGAGCATAACCTCTTCATTTAGCCGGCTATGTTCCATTTGTCACCAGCAATGAATCAAACACATAATAGCACATATGGTGTATGTATTACTCACTTGTAGAGGGAAAGAGGAACATGTGTCCAACAATAATAATGCTGTTTTGCGTTATATCAGAAAAAATGACCAAACTGCTTAAATTATAAAATACCACTCATTCTCCCATGAGCACTTGGTTTGAGGCATCGTTCTTTCTTGGCGGTTTTATTTCGTGCAGACTGCAGCAGGTCATGTAATGTAATGCCACGCAGGCTGTTCCACAGCTTTTGCATTTTCACCTACCTGTGTCCAGGATTGCGCTTCATACAAATCAACTGTCACCACTGTCACATGCAAACATAACACTTGATTTATATAATGTAAATAATGGCTGTGTGAGAGTATTTGGAAGATGCATCTGTAACAGCAGTTTTATTAAATACCTTCAACAACTTATGTTTATGGGATGTGTGTTATGTATATTTTGCCTCAAAGGGTTGGAGAGGAGGTGGATGATTTGACATACAAAGCATATGACATCAACACACAGTTACTAGTATTATTACTGCTTCTAACTAATTCCTCAGTTTGTTGAGGAGAGAAAAAAAATTCACTCAGTTTTCTGCATCCAGATTTTAGTTGTCAGCCTTGGGATTCCAAACAGAAAGTAATTGCCCCAATTTTGAGCATGCAAACCGCTGAATCAAAGAGCTCGTAACTGTGCAGAGAAGAACAGAATATCTTGATATAAACACAGGGATTTGATGAGGTACTACTACAAAAAACCTAAGTTTGACTTGAAACAGTTAATTGTGTTTAAATGAGAAACAAAGATGAAGCAAAGCCTTATGTACAACACTTTAGGTTCCACGAGGGAAAACAGAGCCAGCTGATCTCGTGCCATATGGCAGGTGAGCGTTGGGAATAGGGAAAACCTGAGACCGACCGAGCCACGTCACGAGCACTTATCTCTCTGCCCACCTGTTAATATCTGTCTCTCCGTCCTTTAATCAACCTTCACTCCACTTCCTCGTCTCTCTGCCTGTCTTCCTGTCTCCACCTGGATTTTTGTAGATTTTTTTTTCCCCCTCTCAGTTTCTTTGCCTACGGCTGTCAGGTTGGAAACCACAAACAGAGTGCATAGGGATTAATGTGTTCTCTCTTTTTCTCTCTTTCCATTGCCCTATTATTGCCGTTCAGCCTGTAGTGTGTGTTGGCCCTCTTTCCTCAGTACAAAGGTAATAAGAGCTGCAGGTAGGGTAGAAAATTCACTCGACTGAAATGCAGGAAAATTAGCATTAAGTATGCCAAATTAGCTCGGTGGCGGGGTGTATAGCGCAGAGTATGTGTTTGTGTGAATGCGTAATTCTGCCCGTGCTCTCCCCACCTCCAAACACGGCATGCCTTTTCAATTACGACATAGCAGATCAGTGATCAGCATCAGTCAAAGGGAGCAAATGAGAGAAATGATGATACACGTTTTTTGTTTTTTTTTTTCCTCCTGAAAAACTGTTGCACAATTTCTTCACCAAATTAGGTTAGAAGACTTAGTTCCCCTTGACAGAAGGAACGGCTTCCTGAAATGCATGAGTGGCTGATATTAACAAGGAGCGCTCATCTGGCACTTCATTAACTCAGTCTGATGCTGCAGCTCGGCCAGACAGCCAGACAGTCGGGCCATGTAGGGCACCTCCCTTTAAAGGCTTTTATGCTTCTTTTCCAGGAGTGGAAGAAGGAGCACTTTGCTTTGGCAATGCTACACACACATTCAACTCTTATTCGCTCTCACTGTGAGAGGGTAATGGCATCACAGCCTCCTTTAATACTTGTTTTCTCATATTTTCTTACTGAGATCTGCAGCCGACTTCCACAAAATGGAGAAGTCAATTAGAGGAGAAATGTTCAGAATTATGATACAGGAATAGCAAGTTCAATCTGACAGGTACTTTCCAAAAACATTTGGAAAGTACCTCTATGCGTTCTACAGAGCACACATTTTCATTATCATCTTAAAAGCTGATGGCAACTCTTAAGAGTATTGAAAGCTACAGAGATGAGATGCCCCATACATGATAATTATTTCCATCAACATACACACAGTTTCCCATCTTGACAGTCAGAGAGGAGGACATAATGAATGTAAATATGAAAGCAGACTGGATGACAGACACACAAGGATTAGAGTCACGTACATTGTCACACCCATAATCCCACAAAACACAGCGGAGCCGCTTGTATTCTCAGCACTGGTTGTTCTGAACATCTGAGGTGAGTATGAAACAAACAAAATTAGTGTAATTACATAAAAACATACAGAAGTGAAATTTAGGTCAGTTGCGTCTCATCGTTGATAAAGGGCATCTGAGGATCTGTGGCTTTACATTTAAAAATATTCATCTCGTCTTTAATGTATCTGTGATTACCTAATTAAAGAAGTAGAGAAAAGCAGTAATAACCAAAAGATAGAGAAACATAAACAGATAAAAGGTGCAGTTTGTTTTCCGTGTGCATCCATAAAACATGATTCAAACTTCTGAAATGACTTATCGCGCCCTGTGAGTGAAAATGATCATTAGGTTCCCCTTTACCCGTTCTGCCGTCGGCTCTTTGAGGGTCCATGTAGCTCTGTTCTGCGCGAGCCTGAAGAGAGCCAACAGGGAAACTGAGTTGGTCGAGCAAAGAAGATCAAGTGGAGGGGGAAGTCAGTAGTCCGTGAATCCAGACACGCTTTGAAAACACAAACTCTGATGTTCCAGCTAGCCTTGTAGTCAACTAGCCAAAGAGTATTAGTTCATTAAAAATTCTCTACTTGTTAGTTAGTTCCCTTTTAGAAATCTGTTTGCCGCTCCAATCAAACACAAGCATCCACAAGCAGGTTTACAGTACAACCATTCTGGAGGCAAACCAGTTCAGCAGCTGGTGAGAGTCAACATCATTGCTCCAAGGAATGACTCACATTTAAATCAGCTTTCTTAGGGTTAGGAACATGTTAACTTGCTAATGTAATTCACGTAGAACCTTGTCAAACAAACTGAGGGTTGTATCAGGAGTTTTCTGTCTGAGGTCCAACCATTGAGGGTGATGTTTGCTGTACAGATGGTTCTGGTATGAACTTGTGATTTTGGGTTGAGGAACATTTAAAGTCAAGGAGAGAGTCATTTTATTTTCAAATTTTATAAAAAGGATCCTGAAAATTCAACTGGCATTCTTTTCAGCCTTTTCAGTTTTTGATGGAGGATTTATTGGTGGTGAGGGTCTAGAAGGACAAACCCTAAGTAGCCTGATTTACTGCTGACATTATGCATGCCCTATTACTATGGGAGGCACTTCCAGATTGTCATCCTTATTGCATTAACACACCTCAATTGATTTTAGAGAGCACATTGTCCCAGTTGTCAGCGTCACATTGCTAAGAATAATGTATCAACAACCGAATGCAAGTACGAGATTAAAGGCTTAACAAGAGACACAAGAGAAGGGAGGAGGTCCTCTCTTACTTCAAGCTGCAATGGAACCTGTAGCTGGACACATTAGGAAAAAGCAAAATATGAAAAGAAGAACTTAACTGAAAATAATAAATCATCACTTTATGCAGATGATGCAGTTGTGTTAATGACAATGTCCAGCAATCTGTACCACTGATAATGGAAGAATATATGGTCCAATTTCAACAGATCCAGGATTTAAACATAGGCCAAACATGGATTGATAAGTGATGAATTTCTTTCAAAACATTTCTAAACTTAAAAGATAGGTTCATAATAATTCCTTCCTTTTGTTGTGATTTGGCCCGAGACAAATAAAATTGAATTGGCCAAATCAAGTGGGTTATATGTGAGTATGTGAACCACGGAGTACTTCAATGACGATAACACAGTAAAATGAGTCCAAGTATCACTGCTAATGTAAAATAAATGTGTAAAAGCTCACCTGTTGCTGAGCTCCTGGTGAAAAACAACAATGATGGCGCAACATCACATCATTGTTTTGTACTGTGTTCAAACCATGTCCTGCATATTCACTTTCATCCTTGCATGTGAAAACATACTTGGAATGTTTAAAAAGTCCAGCCAAAACAAGTTTGTCCAGAAATTGTTCTTCTATTGTTCAACAGTACACAAAGGTCAACAAAGTGCCACGTCAGCTCTAACTCACTAATTATAGACTATTATAATTAGTGAGTTATTATAATGACCAGTCACACACCAAAGGTGACGCCAAGACAAGAGCAGAGTTTCACGTTATCACAGCTTTCAATGTCTGTGATAAAACATTTCACCGCTGTTTAAAACAAGGAAGTTCTAAATAGTATCTGATGACTGTTCCCACAGTTTTAAATTAAAACATTAATGAAAATGGAAAGAAGTGGGGAACTGTGGTGATATTAAAGCTGGGTGCTGGTATTTACATTATATTCATACAAATGTATAAATAAACTTTGCATTATAATATAGAATTATTTCAATTTGAAGATATTTACCACAAGACCATTGTACTTTGAACACAAGGAAAACGAACAAGGAAATGAACACCTTGTTGGTATTAAATGGAATTAAAATGATAAAGACTGGAATGAGCTAACAACTCCTACAAATGCAGTCATCGAATACTTTTCGCTCTTTCATTCTTTCATTCTTTCTTTCTTTCTTTCTTTCTTTCTCACACAATCGCTCACACACACTCATGCACTTGTCACATATTTCCAATGGAATAAGATCGACTCACATGCTTGCAAACATTCCTCTTGATCTGAGGAGTGCTCAATTACATCCTCCATTAGTGGTTAGGAAATTGCCCGTGTGAATTTTCTCACAGTGTTGCTAACTTTCCTTTTCATTTGCGAATCATGTGGAAGCCAAAACCAGTCACAGTGGATTTCAATATGAGGCAAAGCTTTGGATATAATATATTATGTTGCTTCACAGAATACATCTAAGTGTCCAGAAACAAGGGAAAACGCTCATTACCAGTGCTGAGTAACCGCACGGCACTGGCCCTCCAGAGATGGAAAATAATGCTTTGAACAGTGTTATATTGTAAATGAGTGGGTCATGCTTACTGTCACTGTCAGAAAAGACCCTCTGAGGATGTTTAATGACGGTCTTTGAATGAGTTGGCTGTTTACCAGGAAGCAGTCGTATGTTGAAGTTCATCTGCACTAAGGCTGGTTTCACTAAATTCTGGGCCATAGTCCAAACCCCCAAAGTATAAAAGTAACTGTAGTTTGTTGCATCTATATGATCAACTCAAAATCTTTGTACCATACTTTGCAATTTTTGACATCTGTCTGAAATCGTTCATTGAAAGTTTTAGATTTTCCAAGTATACGCTGATGATGTCAGAAACTCTAATCCTGAAGAATAATTGTTATGGGAACATAAAAAGTTGAAGCATTATCCAAATGAACTGCTCTAAGGTTGGGATGGCTGGATAAATGCAGGACAGGATGGTATTAAATTGTTAGCAGTTGTGGGAAAAATAAGTTGCTCAGAAATACATTGCTGCAGTTAATTCCCCCGAAGCCCCTGTGTGTGTTTTGCTGAGATGAAACCGGATGAAACAGAGAGAAAAATAGGGACCGGAGGAATAAAGCAAATTAGTAACGTAATCCACGGCAGGATCAAAAGAGTGCGACTGGATTATATTTTGTTGCATCAGAGCAAATGAAAGATGTTTTAGATCAAAGGCAGTGATTTTCAGTGGGAGAATATGGAGATGCATTATTGAAGATGGCGAACAAAGTGTGTGTGTGTGGGGGGTCGTATTTGATGTCATAACTTGGGAAATGTAGCCTCTCCTATTCAGCGGACCGGTGTAACCCAACCTGGGCCTCTCATTGTGTCTTTATTTGTTTGATTTCAAGGCAGGGACATTACAATAAAGCCAATCTGGAAATGGGATCGGGCTGTGACTGATGGTAATTACTCGCTGTCTACACCATTAAGAATTTAATGTAATTTCAGATAGACTTCCTGGAGAGAGAGAGAATGAGAGAGAGGTGAGTCTGTCTCTTGTATAAGAAGAAACATTTTCACAGCAACATATTTGGAAAACAGTTTGATTTATCATCACATGTGTGCAGCCTCCTATGAATGATGTCTCATCTTAACACCTCTTCTGCTGGAGAATTATGTCTTTTTAATAACCTGCACGATATGAAGCGCTGATCCCCGGGGTCACAAAGAGTTCAAGAACCTGACTTAAGCCGGGTCACCCCTCCACTGTCCATCCTGGCCTGGTGTGAAGATGCCAGACTGACTGTCAGGAGGATTATTGCAGCAGGAGGTGAATCAGTCATGTAGAAAAGCGCTGCAGTGTCTCGACCCCCTTTCCAGCTGTTTTCTAAAACTCAGGATTCATGTAATGAGACAGATATATCCAAATGGTGCTCTTGAAGGTTAAAAACAATCAACATTGGGGTTAAGGGTCATTCGGAGGATCATGTTGGAATGTATAGATCGAATTGCTGTTTGTCTGCACAGGCGGATCTCGACTCACTGAAAGCAAAGCAAATTGCTTTAGCTGCTGACACAAGCAGCAGATTTGTATTTCAGCGGTCAAATCTGGATTTTACAGCATATATCAGCACAGAGGTGTGGATATAGTTGAATTGATTCAAAGACAATGTTAACGTTTGACCTCATCAACCTTTGTAAATATCTGCTTATTCTGAATTTGATGGCAGCAAAACATTTCAAACAAGTTGGGACAGGAGCAACAAAAGAAAAAAATAGGTTGATTGGTAACAGGTGATAGTATCATGATTGGGTATGAAAGGTTCATCCTGAAAGACTCAGTCGTTCACAAGCAAGGATGGAGAGAGGTTCAACACTTTGTGAACACATGATTGTATAAAGGAGATTACTACATGGGCTCAGGAACACTCCCTAAAACCATAGTCAGTAAACACAGTTTGTTCACAACTGATTGCTTTGCAGTCAAAACCACTTTGGTGTTCACCCAACTTTTACTTAACATCTACATAATAGATTGCCGAATTTATGCCAAAGACATTCATCGTTCCCAGACATTGTAAACTAATGACTTTGGTGTTCTCCTGAATTTTAATCTAACACCACCATGAGGTTCACATTTGTGGTTGTGTCTAGGTAGTGTTGTATCTCAACAACTATGGATGGAGGGACATGAAATTATTCACACACCTGGATTGTTTGTAATAACTAACCAATTTGTCCAATATTTATGCTTTAGACCAAATACATGCAAAAACAAATTACATTCCCATCATCCTCAGCTCTACTTAGCAAATGTTACGATACTAACACACTAAAGCAAGATACAACACGGTCACACATAGCTACTAAGCAACAGCAGTAAACCATGTCATTATGTCATTATCATCATTATGAGCTTCTAGCAGGCAGTAGACTCTCAGTCATGTTCAAAAGTGTAGGGTATTTTTTCGGCATGCAGTTTGTGTAAGAACACTGCATAAAACCAGAGGAACACAACTGTTTAAAAATGTAACCATAATTGGGGCTACTTAAATTTGTAACCAGCAAAATACAGAAGGGCTCAAATAACTAATTAATATCTGCTTATTATTTCATTGTTGAATTTAGGATTATTAATGTGCTGTTAATGCAAAAGAATCTTCAGTATGTGCAGAAGAAGCGTGATGTCATGAGCGAACCATTCGCTTCATTAACCAGAACTATAGTTTGTTATTGCGCACAGGAGCTCACTTGATCACTGCAGACACCGGGTTAAAGCTACAACAGGCCTAACGGGCTTGTATGACTGCTTTGTTTCCTGTCTCAACGCGTTGAGGCAATGTGACTAATTGAAACGGTCAAAAAGAGTGAAAGAGAAAGGCGATACAGTCAAATAAAACCGGTGTTGTTATTACTGCAGTTAATCATATGCTGTAATTGTTTGCTCAGTGCAAAAGAAAACTAATGTAAAACTGTGCAGAAACCACTGACTTCTGTGTCATTTGGCTGCAAACAACCATTTCCTGGGCAGCAGACTTATTTATTATAGGCAGATATGGAATGCATCACCAGGGTATTGATTCAGTATTGATTCCTCTTGATAAATGGGGAGGTTTGATCATGACAAAGCACCTGGCTTACCAGGGGTGCGGCATTTGAACCCATTCCCACAGAAGCAAGAAATACTGAACACTTGTGTGCCATATTTTATACAAAGTTTTCTGGATACTTTCCTGCACAGCGAAGGAAGAATATCCACAAATGTGCCTTGATCATTGGATAAAACGACTCCAATTTTAAGCTGAATCAAGCTGCTAAAAAAACTTTTTGTTTGAAATTCATTTGGTCAAGGACACTTCGAATCTTTATCTTGATGAAAGCACAATTAGAAAAGATGGAATTATTCATGAAAACTTAAAAAAAAGGTGTCTCTCTCTCTCTCTCTCTCACTCACTCACACACAGATGAATTTTATAATGTGGGATAGGAGGAACATATTGAACTTGTTTGTGCTCACTGAACTTGTTAGTAAAAGAATTCCTCTTTCCCTCTCTTGCAAGCACAAACACATGTATTGTACATGTAGATGTGTGTGTGTGTGAACATACGTGGTTACTTCTATTGATCTGAAACAGCTCGACAGAAAGTAAAAGCCCTTTTGAACCTGTTCAAGATGGTAACCACATTGCACGGCCAACTGTATTATATAAAACAGATGAAATGAATCAAATGCATTCTGAATTTTGGTGCCATTACAACATCTATATTGTTACCTGTCTTGAAAGACTGTGTGCATATAGATGCATGATTATTATCTTGCAGCCTATTTGTGTGATGCACAGTTTGGCCAGAGGTGATTACTGAGGATTACACTGAGCTGTTTCCAGCTCCTGATGTGCTCACATGACGTGCTTCCGCCCTGAAATGCTGATTATAACTTGAGAAGCGCGTCATGTGTGAATACATTCTCAGCACAGGTTTGTTTGTTCTTCCTGTTTTGTAGGAGCCAAACCTGAACAGGTTTTAAAAGGACATTTGACACTGAGTTCCTCGCTTGGGAGTGTGCATAGTGAGCAGGAATACAAAAAGTCATAAATCCTTTCTGTCGACACAACCTTCAGAGTCAAACACACAAACAGGCACAAGGCAAAGGAACATCAGCTTTGTAAAGCAGAAGCCACTCTGGGCTCATCTGGTGAAAGAGAAAGCATCAAAACCACTTTCACAGTTTCTAGGGTGATATTTCACAAAAGTTGTGCTTTTACTGGGAGCGCAGTGATCTCCGGTACCCCTTGAGAAATGTTGCTCGGACTAAATTGATCTGAGTGTGATTCGGGGTGTTACCTCGCCAGCTCTGACCTACGCAGGTGACGACAACAACAACACAGTCTGTCGACCTCTCAGGCTTCTGATCTTTAACGGCTTCATCTCGCTCTCAGCTACGATGCAGTAGTTAATATGTACTCCAGATTTAATCTTGTCCGAAGAGGATGCAATCTTAACTTGACTCAGTTTGACTAATAATGTGCTTAATTATTCATACGTTGCTGAAAGAGGTTGTCATTGATTTTTTTTAAAGTGATGTTACAGTCTTGCTTTGAGTATATTGCACATTTCATGTATATTAACATACATAATTGTTAGGTTTGAATCAGTGTATATGTCAGTTTATCATAAAACTAAATATAGGTTTGTTGCTGTGCTAGAGTAATCAATAGAGGATTTGTGAATCATAATTAGCTGTTAGAATAGATAGATGATAGAATAGACTGTGCCTTTAAACCTTCTTATACACATTTGAAAATATGTACATATATGTATGTGACATCAATACAGAAGAGCATCCAATGTATTATAAAAAATAAAGTCTCTTTAATAGTTACTTCGATTTTCTTTCACAAACACTTATGCAAACACTTACGCATATTTTCACAGACACATTGAGAATTGCATGGTTGTATAAAGGAGGGTGATGTATGTGACTTGAAGCAGTTTCATGACAAAGAGGTTTGGACACAATTCAAGTTGTTCAGTGTGATAAAAATATGCGACTCTTTGCTTTTAAAGGTTTTACATACATGATCTGACAAGAAAAATCTTCCACTCAAGGTCCACTTACTATCTTTTTCTGGTGCTTTCATCCTCATCGAACAGCATATTGCTCACATATCATTGCATATCCTGGAGTGCATATGTAACCCTATTACAACTGAAGAATGTGAGACACAATTGAAAGCTCTGCTGAAACTAAAAAGTGAGCATTGAGTTAACATTTTCTTTTTTTTGGTCAGTCAACTGTTTTCATTTTCAGATTGTCAAGCTCATCATACAGAACGCTCTGACAGGGGATTTGCGCATAGTGTGTCAGCATTTATGAAACACAACTATAGAACTGGATGTGCTCTCCAAATATAACAGGGTGACAAGGCCTTAAATAAAGCAATACATTTTGATCAAGCTTTTCTGTAGCAAAGGTTGTTGAAATGTATGGTTACTTTATTAATATAGCTAAACATTTATTAAATAAAAAAATAGACTTATAAACACTTTTCCATAATTGTGCAGGGGAAGTGCAAAGAGATGTAAATCTTATGAGACCATAATGAAGAAAGAAACATCTGTTGTGCCTTGAACTCTTTTGTCCTTCTCATGCAATGCGAAAGTTTTATATAAAGTTGTAAAACATTTTGTACAATATTTACACAGGATCTTGGATTGAGTAATCTTTAATGAGTTGCTCTTCTGACTTTGTTATGAAGCTGTTATCACATTGATACTAATTTATTCCTCAACTTGTTTTTTCAATCCTTCAGAATAAGTGTCATGGTTCGTATAACAGAGAATGTGCCCTTTTAATGATAGAAACTCATGTTACATAAGTCAAATCACAATATATTGCAATAATAACAATCACATGACCAAAGCAAAAAGAGCAACTTCATATAAGAACTACGCTTCTCACAGTGAGTTTTGTAAACATTCATGTAAACAGTAGTGGTTTTGGATGTGTAGACAACTGAATTTCATATGTTGGAGATCTGCCTGATCTTTCTGTTCACAACCTGGACTGAGTCGTTCTTTATTTTTAAAGGTATCTCCACGTCTGATCTTTTCTTTCGCTGCTTTTTAAATCTCTTGCAGCATATGTAAGATGTCAGCGTAACGACCAGGAAGAACAACCCCAGGCTTGTAACTGAGAGAGCGATGAGGACGGGCTGACAGGGGAACAGCTCGTACCTCTCAGGCCCGTCTCTCATCTGACCAATGTACCAGGGCCTCTCCTCTACCTCAATGTCAGCCTCTCTGGTCAGCAGGCTCTGGATGTAGCTCTCGTTGCTCACTGTTTCATTGACAAAGAAGTTAACCATGACTGTTGAATAAAGCGGTTCAGGCTGACCGTGATCACTGACCTTCACCAGGAGGCTGTAGAGGCCCCGGTTGCTGAGCTCCCTCTTTAACGTGATATTTCCAGTCTCTGGGTCAATGGCAAATGATCCTGGCTCGCCACCTTTCCTCTTAATGATACTATAGGCAATCACAGCATTCATGCCCGTGTCTTTATCCACAGCGTAGACCTCTGTGATTGATGTTCCCGGTAGTGTATTGGGAAGTACGAGCATGTAGGACTGATTGGATTGAGGGAAGAGGACAATAGGTGGGTTGTCATTTACATCCAACAACAGCACGGTCACCATGGTGATGCAGGAAAGCGCAGGCTCCCCACCGTCAACTGCCTCAATCCACAGCTGATACGTCCCCTGTTGCTCGCGGTCCAGAGACGTCTTGGCCCTCAGCGCCCCTCGGCCCGTGTCTATCATGAAGATGTCGCTGCCATTGAGGATGGAAAGGGCCACCCAACCATTTTCCCCAGCGTCGGCGTCTGTCACAGAGAGGACCCCGATCTCACCGTACCCAGGGAAGTTCTCCGGCACAAAGAACGTGAAGTCCTTATTGATGAAGCGTGGACTGTTGTCATTGCGGTCTTGCACGGTCACCACCACGGTTGCGATGGACTCCCTCCTGGGCGTCCCCTGGTCCACCGCTCTCACAATGAACCGGTATGTCTCTTTCTCCTCGCGGTCTAGCGACGTGGTCACAGTCAGGACGCCTGTCACACGATCCACAACAAAGATCCCCGGGGCGTCACCTCCAAGGAGGTATATTACTTTCCCTCGACTTTCGCTGTCCTGGTCTGTGGCCTGGAGCTGGGTCAGAAAGGTATTTGGCAGATTGTTCTCCTCCACAGATATTTTCACCAAAGACTGCTGAAACACTGGTGCATTATCATTCTCATCCAATACCTGCACCTTGAGGAAGGTCTTGATGACAGGCTCTCGATTGTTTTTAGCAACCACAATTAGCTCATATTCCTGTGTCTTCTCATAGTCCAAGGGTTCTGTAGTCTCCAGCAGGTATTCGTTCTTGAAGAGCTGATAAGGGCTGAGCCTGAAGGGACCAGTCCCTTCCAAATGGCAGTCCACCCTTTGGTTCATATCAATGTTTTTGATGGTAAAAAAAGCAATTGGGGAAAACGCTGGTTCAGACTCCTTTATTGTCACCACCCCATCCTTTTCTGGTGCAATGTAGCGGGGTATGACAGCAGGGGGACCTGTAACCACTTTGATGATATTGACTGTAACGGTGGCAACAGCCGGGATACAACCAGGTCCATTGGCCAGAATAGTGAGTTTGTAAAATGTGGCTGTGCCAGTGTCTATTTTCCCTGCTAGCTTGATCACCCCTGTGATTCTGTCCAAATGGAACAAGCTCCTGGTGTCCCTTGGCACACGTTCACTGTAAGCATAGCTGATCTGAGCATTAGCACCAAGGTCAGGGTCAAAAGCATGCAGACGTGCCAAATGTGCCCCTTTGGTGGCGTTCCCATGTAGAGTGACATTAATTTGTGACTCTGTGAATTGGGGGCAGTTATCGTTCACATCTGTGATGACAATTTTTAAAGTAGCAGCGCCGAGCAGAGGAGGGGTCCCTCCGTCCTCTGCGATGATGTCCGTTATGTATTCAGCCTGGGTCTCTCTGTCCAAAGCCTCTGTCACAATGAGGAAGGGTGTCAGCTCGCCCCCCTCATTCTCCTCAACATCCAGCGTGAACACGCCAAAGTCATTAACAAGCCAGTAAGTTTGCACCCCGTGGAGACCCAGGTCCGGGTCGACTGCCGACTGCTCCACGGCATAACGAGCGTTGATGGGTGTGTTTTCCGGGACAGACAGACAGATCTCATCCACAGGGAACTTTGGCCTGTTGTCATTTACATCCTCGATGAAGATCTTAACTTTGACGAGCTGAAAGTACTGCTGAGGCAAAACAAACACATCCAGCGAGAGGACACATCCCTGTCCGGCCGAGTTATCAGGACAGAGGGTCTCCCTGTCAATCTCTGTGGCAGATGTGCAAAGCTCCCCGGTGGTGTTATTTAGGTTCACAAACTGTTCGCTGACCTTCTTTTGCGAGAGACTGAACACAAAGGGGGGCTCAACAGTGAAATCCAAATTTAGGTCTATTCCAATGGCCCCTATGAAGGTCCCCCTGGGTAATCCCTCCTTTATCTTATAGATGAGCTCTTTTGCTTGGCTGAAATTTGCAAAACAGGAAAGAGGGCTGGTGTAAAGTAAGAGGATGCACAATCCCTGTAATACAAGATAATTAAAGATGGTGAAGTTAAATTAAAGAGTTGCAAAATAGAATGAGATTTGCAAAATGAGGTATTCCTACTTTATTCAGTGTGAGAGTTTAAGTTTTATTTGCACAAGATAAAATGAAAACGGAGATTACAATAAAAACTAGTGTAGAGGAAGAGGGGCCTTGTCTCTGCCTTAATAATATAAAACAGCTCTCACAGTATCATAAACATACTTGTAGTTGTGTTAGAGTGAATTCTCTCTGTAAAGTGATCAGACTTACCCATATTCCTCCTCTTTTGCTAAGGCTGGTGTGTCTGCTGTTGAACATGTTTATGTCCTAGTCCAGCACTTTCCACTTATAGCAGGAAGGGTGACAGCTTAAGTAACCGAGGCATTTTGAGCCCAGAGCAGCGCAGATCTCTGCTGAGTGCTGTGCCTTATTGCTATCTGACTTGAACAAGTCATTCATCCCAGGGCTGGCTCAGGACACTCCCACCACATGCAAATCAGCCCCCTGTGCTAACCAATGAGAGCCAGAGGAAATCGACTTGTGGCCGCAGATTCCTTTTTCATGCGTGCTATCAGGGCGCAGCGACACACACCTGCACTTTCTGCACACACACACACACCCATGTTGTCCAAACCAGCTGCATTCCTTATATTCCTGTGGCATAGTGAAAGCATACGATTAACCAACTGAGCTCATGATGACACGGGAGACTAAGCAAGATGTGAAATATCCACAGCTGAGAGATTACTTTAATCCAGCATTAGTTAAAAACACTACAAAAACTGTACAGGATGAATTAAAGCAACTGTATAATGATATAATGATGAAGCATAATGTGTTTTACATCCCCTGAACTTTGACTTTTGAGGCTATTCATAGATAAATAAATGGACAGATATATTCAAAAAGAGGCCATTGCTCACAGTCGTTGCAACCAAACTGTGACATTAATTTTCTGTTCAGCTTCTACATAAATGATGAATATGCATGAAATCAACACCGAAAGCACACAAATATGATAAACAAAGCCAGCAGAGAGGTGATCTTGGCATCATAAGTGGTGCTATGGTCTGATTCTGGATTGAGCCTTTAACTAAATCAACCCCCTAATCCTCATGTGTTCTAAATGCCGGGCCAGCTGTTTGCTGGGATTGGAAGCATACTGCTCAGAGAAATTGAGTGATTGAAGTTCTCTGGAAAAGGGCAGATTGAGACAGTCACACACACTCATTTTGTCTGTTCGGTCTTTGCTGTCATTCCTCATCATAAGGGCCTGATGGATGGACAATACTGGGGACTAAACTTCATGCATTTCCTTTGTTGCTTGATGAGATTATAGAGGAGTTTCATGAGGCTCTTTGCACAATATACAACGTATTTGGGCGGCACAGCTAGACGGTTATGTTAATATGGATCATCAACAAATCCATCGTGTATCCAACCAGTTTTTTTTGGGTCCACGCTCTGGGCTCAGAAATATTTCTGTAAATACAGACTGTAGGCACAGTGGGCTGGCAAGCTTTGGAGCGTGGGAAAGCAGCAGATCAGGGAAATGAGAGTCATTTGAGAGCTGCCTTCAGGTGCAAAGAGTCTGAGGTGTTTGGCTGATCATCAGTACAGAGCAGTTACCTTAGATGACACAACAGGAACTTTATTATAAGTGTCTAGCTTTGTAAGATCAAATCATTTATTTAATTGACTAATGTTTTTTTGGTGATGCAACTGATGGAAAATACTTTCTTGATCCAATCAAGTGAAATTTTAGATTTGATGAGAATCCGTAGATCAATCAACATATTAAAAGTGCAGCATGTATTATATTGAAAGTGACACATCCCACATTTTATTTCTGTCTTTCTTTTTAACAAACTAACACTGCATCATGTTCTTGCTGTGAATTCTGCTTCTCTTAACTTATCTTGGACCATAAGAATATAATGTGTTACAATATGTTTGATTGTGGTGAAACTTTTAGTTTTGGTTTCTCCTGAGTGGAAGTCATGCCAAAGGACCTCTTGTGTGTCTCTGGTGAAAAGGCCCCTGGATGACAACAAGAGCATGTTTGAGGCACCATTTCCAACATGTCATATGTTACAGGCTATTGTTCAGGCTTTACATTATTCACTCTGTAGCAGTTGCATTACAAGGAGGTGGGACATAAAGGCCAGTGATGCTACGTGTCTGTCAACCTGATACTGTGACCTCTGTGTCTGTTTGTCCCCTTTGTCCCCCATCAACTCATCTCAATAACATGAGCAACATGATATTGCAACATGTTCTCTGACCCCAAATCAGTTAAAATACAAAATAATTACATCATGAATGTCATTATTGGATTGTGGATACATGAATCCTCTTGGTGAGACAACAAATACATCATGACTGCAATGGTTTTCTGATCTGGCCTGTGACCTGCTGCAGGTCATACCAATTTCTTTATCTTCATTTTTCTGTCCCTCTTCATTTATCATATAAAGAAAGAAGTTATAAAACAGCCTGGAAACCATTGTGGGTTTTTAAAAATGAATTCTCAAAAGTAAGTGTACATGTAACTTGTGGTGCCCAGACAAAAAAAAAATTACTACAAAGGTTGACTAAGGCCAAGAGGCCGTATTACTTTCTTCTTCCTCCCATCATTTGCTGCTCTGAGTCTGTGTGAGATGAGGCTGGGTAATCTCTGCCCAGATTTTCAGACAGATGTCCTGTTAACCTTCGTCTTTTCTTTTAATCAAAGTGCTGCTAAGCTATCCTGATAGCCATGAGACAGCTCAATGGCTGTTAAGTAAGATGGATACGATGGCGCAAGCGTAGCGTGTCGGGAGATACTGTAGCTCGAAAACATTAGTTTGGAATCCGTGTAGTGCAGAGTCATTAAAACAATCTGTGCAGTGACAGTCTGACCATGGCGTCTCCCACTGGGATGATTTGTTTATTGCTTTAACACTTAACATTTGATTTATTTATGGCAATTTGCCATTTTCCAAATTGGACCATACATGTTTTTATTGCCCATCTGTGCACGGAGCAGCTTTCCAAAAATAACATCTTGTGTGCATCAGAACAAATATGCTTAGTTATAACAACAAAATGAAAAATACAGCATGGAATACTCATTAATTAGTGAAGTTTCCATTAGGACCGTAACATACTATAAGATCTGTCGCATGGTTTTGACCTGGCTGGTCAGTCTCCCTTTGGGCTGAACAGTGTGTTTGTGCAAATGTTTCAGAAGACTGGGGAACTGCTCAATTCCCTAAATCTAAAAAGTCTGATGTGTGATATATTGTATGTGACATTCACACAGCACAAATAAAACAAATGCTCAAAAAAAACATTGCACTCTCCTTAGACTGTAATTTTGAAAATGACAAAACCAGAAGCCAGTAAATTTAGTTCGTTATTGAGCCAGCTGGAATCGCGGCTTCTATAGTATTATACAGTTCCAGAAATATGTATCACAGCTGCGTTATAATGAAATGTCTGTAGAACTGCCTCTTGGCAAATCAATACACTGCAGTCAGAAATACTTGTTTTCTAACATCTAATTAATCAAACCTGCATTTCCTCTGTTTATCGCAAAACAATAATTGCTGCAAATTGAACACAGATTTCGGTTTAATGGAGTACCACACAGCACACTCCTCGGTGAGTCTATTCAACAGGGCAGAAATCTCATTCGGACCTCATATATTCTGTCAGTCAGAGCTGAGAGTGGGCCACGGGAGATAGTCCTCCAGGTTCTGCTTTACTTTGCAATACCTGGATGCATAATGGGCACTATTTGCATATAGATACTGTATTATCTCTTGACAAAGTCCCAGTGTTGACTTTTAGCACCAAGACAGGCGCGTATGAGAGGGTATATGACAATAAATAACCCATCCTCTTTCTTTATTTCTGTCTTGGAACAACATTTTCCAGCCTGGTGCGCTCTAGTGTGCATCAGCCACACTGCAGCTGCAGCCCTCGGTCTCAAGAGGATGGGGTCGCCATCACCAATCAGTCAAAGAGAAGAGTTGATTTGTTCGGCCTTTTACAAAATGGGATTGAGTGTAGATAACCAGGATTATTTTCTTTTTACATCTGCGTGGAGATATAATGAACTTTCCTTGGTGTAAAGTGTGTACTGGTTTGCTTTAATCTACAAAGGGAGACATGAGTGTTATTGCTCTGTCGCTGCCACCTACTGGTTGAATTGACATAAAAAGAAAAACATAATGTTTCAGTCACACACATAAAGCATGGTTCAGTATCAGTGTGTCACGTTACTGGTCCAGACGCACAAAGCCTTTCTCTCCCGTTTCTAGTCCAAAATGCAATTTGGGACTAATCTACAGTTTCGTTTTCATTGGCTTTTGTTCTAAAGCCTGGATTAGTACAGATGTGAGAGCCGAGTCCGGGGCTGAAAACTTGTAGGAGTACTTATTCCTGATAAGTAGATGATTTGTCAATTTTCCTGCGGAGACCCAATTTCCTCAACGAGGGAAAGGTACAAAAGAAAAATGCTTAAAAATGTCTCTGTGGCTTGCCATCATGGAACCAATTTCTGTGTAAAATGGAGCTGTCCTAACATAATATTATACTACACAATTTCTGAACTCCAGAGGTCTATTTCTATTAACTGAAAAGAAATACTCAACTGCTCTCCCTTTTCTCCCCCCCGCCCCCCCCCTCCCCTCCTCACACCTCGCCTGCTGTTCCTCTCCTCCGCTGTTTTCTCCCATCAGTTTTCTCCCTCTCTGCTCTTGTCAGCTGCTAAAGATGCATCCTGGCACGAATGTGAGAAAGCTCATCTGGAAGGGGCGAGAGAGAGAGAAAGCGGGAGAGAGAGTACAGAATAACGTGAAAACCTTGCGAGCTTGTGTTTGATAGGCAGACAGACAGGGGAAGAGATGGTAAGATAGTGTGCGAGTGTTAAACCTCGGTGTGGTGTGAGTGTGCCTTTTATGCCTCTGCAGGTGCAGGCTGGATATATCATTGAGAACAGGTGCTGTGGTAGAATGTATGCCCCTCACAGCTGCAGCCAAGGAGATTACTAGCCAGGCTTCCCAGTAATGAAGTTTCTATCGATTGGCCCACCGCAGGTTCTTGTTTCTGCCTGCTAACAGTGTGACTATTTCAGAGCCTCAATTTGAGGTTTTTGAGTACATCAATTAAGGTATAAAATGGAGTTTCCAGGAGTGTACGAAGTGCTGGAAAATGGAAAATAATCACATAGCAACTTCTTATACGTCAAAACTTAAGTCAAATTAAGCTTCATCAATGTTAGAGAAAATCCATTTTTGCTCTGGAAATACTGACACCTCACATCCACTGTTTTGCCTCCTGTGTCTCCGTCGCTGTGAAGACACGTGAGAACACTTGGAGACGCACATGTGGTTTGAGACGTAAAACCCGACACATTAAATTGCAGCATTCAAGTGTATTCCTGTATTTGTTTTTTTCAAAACCCGCTGCAAAGAGGCAGAAAGAAAAATAACATTTCACCCAATAGATAAAAGAAGAAAACAGGTGCAAAATAATGAACAAGCCCCCCCCCCAAAAAAACGTACACACAACAGATTTGGATGAATAAGCCTCAGTGAGTATTTTCATATTAAATATTAATTTGTGCAGCAGTGATTATATTAATTTCCCCCATGATTGTGCAGCAGCATTAGCGAGGAGGTCTGCAGAAAATGAGAGGGAAATGGGGAATGGCAATAGGAAATAGGGAGAAGACTAAAATCTGCTGTGTTAAAATAATTATCTAAATTCAATGCATGTTGCTCCAGTGGCTGAACTCTCAGTCTGTTATGATTTGTACAAGAGTTAAGGGAGGATTTTGTAGTCAAGAAGACAATGTGTGCTACCTACCCATTGTAAATAGAAGGTTAATGTAAGGTTTTATATTACCTGGTAAAGGAGAGGCTGACAAATCCCTTATGCTTTATGTATTTGAAGAGCTGACAAATCAAAAGAAGAAGAAGGTGTGAGGTCACAGTTGGCCGTGTGTGTCAGAGGAACCATTTTCTAAGACTAGGGTGAAATTTTCAATTCAGCTTAACAGGAGATGTCAACTGGGAACTGCTCAATTATAGTCGCTGCCATCGGGAGTGGTACGTTCTTAATGGAATACTATTCATAAATGTATGAATGTACATGAATGTACACACTAAATGCAGCTTTGTGGAACATGACATGACATCCTGCCCTGACAGCGTATTGCAAAAGGGGCATATTAACGGTAATTCTGGCACTCACAGCACTGAAGGACATTTTGTCATTAATGATTGATTTAATTGATTCAAGTGTATGAATAAATGTTTCAATAAATGTGCTGATTGATGAATGTATTACAGTTAAGGAAATTTCCTTCAGAGTCCTTTTTTGGCGTACTTCAATATGAAACATACAATCAATGGCCACTTTATTAGATACACCTGCTCATTCGTGCAAATATCTTATCAGTCACATGGCAGCAACTCAATGCATAAAAACATGCAGACATGGTCAAGAGGTTCAGTTGTTGTGCAGAGCAAACATCAGAATGGGGAAGAAATGCGATCGAAGTGACGTCGACCATGGAATGATTGTTGGTATCCGACTGGGTGGTTTGAGGATCTCAGAAACTGCTGATCTCCTGGGATTTTCATGCACAACAGTCTGTAGAGAGAACGGCGCCATAAACAACATCCAGTGAGCAGCGGGTCTGTGTGTGAAGACGCCTTGTTAATGAGAGAGTTCAGCGGAGAACGGCCACACTGGTTCAAGCTGACAGGAGAGCAATAATAACTCAAATAACCACACATTACAACAGGGCTGTGTGGAGGAGCATGACTGTACCTACAACATGTGAACCCTGAAGTAGCTACAGCAGAAGACACCTGGTTTCATTCCCCTCAGCTGAGAACAGGAGACTCTGGCTATGATGGACTCACCAAAACTGGACAGCAGACGATTGGAAAATTGTTGCCTGCCACATGGTGGGCCAGATGGTCGGGCCAGAATTTGCTGCATCCAACATGAATCCATGCATCCATCCTGCCTTGTGTCAAAGGAACAGGCTGCTGGTGGTTGAATAATGTATGGGAGCCCCTTGATACAAAATAACACAGCCCACTTGAATATTGTTGTTGATCAAATCTCTGTATGGCCACAGTCTACTCATCTTCTGATGGCTACTCCCAGCAGGATAGCACACCATGTGAAAAGCACAGGTAATCTCAAGTTGGTTCCCCCAACATGACAATGTGTTCAGTGAACTCTGACGGCTTCCACAGTCGCCAGATATCAATCCAATCGAGCTCCTTTGGGATTTGGTAAAGATTGGGAGATTTGCAGCATGACAAATCTGCAGCAACTGCGTGATGCTATCATGTCAACATGGACAAGACTTCCACCTTGTTCAATCCGTGCCATGAAGAATTCAGACTATTCTGGGGTCGAAGGGGTCCTACACAGAATTATAAAGACAACTTATATATTTGTATGTAAAGATTCATATGAGTGAACTTAGCTCTTACAAAACCTTATTATTGCATGGATGGAATCTGTAGGTAACGGCATCATCAACCATTCTTGTGCACCTATTCAACAAATAGGCTCATTTACATCAAGACACCCCTGAAACGCCATCTATGGTCAAAAGAATCCTTTAAAGCATAGTATCCTTGATGTTGTGCTTGTGAAAAAGAAAAAAGAAAAAAATGGACCAGTACTAAATGAGGCATTATATTAAAAGCCTTTATTTAACACAATTGGCTTGTCACAATAAAAGACCATGTCAGAGGTTAAGGAAAAAGTTAGACCTTCAAAACATGACAAATTGCAGCGTTGAATAGAGGCACTGGGCACAGAACCACTTGTATGTCTTTCATACTGTAGATGATGGAGTGGTGGCACTTATTGGAGAGACGTCCCTGAAAGGCACAAAACCTAATGGTGACACTGAGAGCTGACAATGGAGGCCGGATAACCATTAGATAGTAAACGTTTTGCTTTGTGATAATTGTACTTCTTTGAGCGGCTTCAACATTCATTTCAGTGTGCATGGTGAGGAGGAGTTCAAAACGTGGACATGGCAGAAGAAGAAATCTGATTATGTGTGTGGAGATGAGTGTATGCATGATTTATGTGCAAAGCCTGATGATGATGGTGGCCCTGGATTTTTATGCTTTTGACCTATGTAAGGTTTCAAAAATTATTACTTGAGTCAGAACCATGAAGATTAACATGAAATGCGACTCTTCATCATCTACATTATTTCATCTGGCTTTTTTTCTTCATGCCGTCATTTTGCCAGAGTGAACACATGTCGAGCTGTAACATATTACAGCACTGTATTGTATGCATGGTTGGGACTTTTTTTTGGGAAAGTTTTGTCTCTGTAGATTAATTAAAGTGAAGAACTCCTGCAGATTCCTCCTCCAGACTGATGTTCTTCCTGTCTCTGGTCTTTTGAGTTCATCAGCTCTGAACACAGTCTGGTGGTTAAGTGCATCTCGCAAGAACACCGAGCAGGAGCGTCGAAAGGATGGACTGAGTCTCAGCGAGTCTTAGACGCACGAGGTGAATGAATTCTGATAAGATCGAGTCAAATGTGAAAAAGAGGTAATTGAAGCAACCTAAAAAACAACATAATGAGTTCTACAAACATTGCTCTTGGTAAATTTCCATATGCATAAGAATATGTATTGTTTACATTGAAGGAATGTCAGTACTCTTATTCTTTTTGTCTTGGCTATCTTAAGAAGGTCAGCGACTGAAAGCTTGTATGTAATTAAACTGAGGGTGTATATGACAGTGTAAACCTAAATCAAGTTAAAGTCTGCCTCATCTGCCACACAGAAGTCGAGCCTGCTTTTGCTGGCTTCAGTGCAGAGATGGGTTTATTGCTTTTGATCTCACCCCAGCGTGAGAGGATGGCGGGTTAATGGCTGCTCTGTGCTCATGTAAAAATATCCAAAGAAGGACAGGATGAGAGATCCCGAGAGATAAAGTGTTACTAACCCATGTAAACTATGCATAAAAGCTGTGGGGGATCTGCATAAATGCTATTTCAGATTTTGAAAGGTGGGTAAACAGCATTTATGGGCATTTACCCTCTGCTACCCTCCTGCCTGAGTTTCTGAGCCGGTGTTTTAAAGCTCAGATCTGAGATTACAGTCTGCCATCATTGCTTGGTGACTGGAAAAGTTCAAATTGGAGGAAAAAATGAAATAGTCATAAAAATCTGTGCCCAGACATTTTTTCAAACACATCAGATATTCAAGCCAGAGGTTTGAAGATCTCGTAGTCTCACATGCTGGCACATCTGTTAATTTAAAACTCACATATGATTTCCATCAAGGTCTGACTGTAACAGAAGGAATGAGGGATCAGAACAAGATCCCAATAACAGAGCAGTGCTGTGAGATGATTTAGAGGCCGGAGTCGGGATGCCTTCACGCTCAGAAGGTCATTTTGCCACAAGTATCCATCACACAGGAAGTGACTCTGCAAGTATTATGAACTAAAGTCCGAACTGTTTCACACCCCTTTCGAGCCTCTCTTCACACAAAGGTGCAGCCACGTGACTCACTATGAGCGAGTCGCCAAAATACCAAAAGGTCACAGATGAGAAGTGAGCGTGTGCCTCTTAGCTGGGGCACAGCCCCGCCCCCACCATGTGCCGCGACACTCGTGGAGGTGAGATAAGTCCTGAAGGCGTGGGACTAAATTTGACAGTCGAAAACAATGTGCAGAACCACGCACACAAAAAGGTCGTCACACCAATTCCTCGCACGTTTGTCTGCAAAATGCTTGATGCGCACCTGCTAAATACAGAACCAGAATACAAGCAAGTCATTTCATTAAATATATATTACAATATGATTATGTGCAAATGTATAGCAAATTAGGTCCCATGTGTCACTTCTGCTTAACACAAGCTGATACGTAAAGGCTGTAAGCTGCACTTTAAAACACAGGTAGAAGCATTGTTATCCTAGCTAAGGAACATCTCAAGGTTTTTTCCCCCCTGATTGTTAAAGGTTTTGTGGAGACAGTTGTTGTATAATGTAATTTCCAGTAAAACCATGCAGAAGAAGAATACAGGCTGAATCATAAAGAATTCACTAGGAAGACATTCGAAGGCACTACACTGTACAGCTCCGATAATAGGAAATGACAAACCTGGCCCAGCTGTTTGCTAATGCAACTGATGTGCGGCGATACATCATTGGGATGCTGTTGTTGTGTTGTTTTTATTGAGAACGCTGAAGTGGTCTGATGTGACAGTGTGAGTGAAGATCCTGGGAGACAATGGACTCGCTCAAGGTCATATCTGACTAGACATTACGGGCAGAGCCTATCTGACTGTCTGAGGAGGGGTCGGAGGAGGCGCAGAGGGGAATAAATACAGTATGTGCTCTGTGTCCTCTCCCTGCATCTTTTATTTCCTCTCCTCTGTGGTTAGCATGCTGAGCAGGGCCCCTCTTAGATACATTTTTCTTTATGTTTTAGATGACTTAATGGTCTGCACTTACTGACTAAAATTTGTGCCGTGGTTTGCAGCCAGCTGTATTTGCACAGTGTGCCTCCCGCTCTTTCTCTGTGCACATGGGTGTTATGCATTTAGATCAGCATGGGAACAGCCTGCTCTAAACAACATAATTCTATGCCAGCAGGCTCTCCAGGTGATGTATGTCCTTCTGCCCTCTGGAGAGTTATGAGAGGGATGGAACGAAGGCAGGATGTGGATCCTCTGGTCCTTTTGATGGCATCTTTATTACCTATTTGTGACATTAGATCGAGAGCCCAAGGAAACTGCCAGGGAAGAGAAGGCTGTGTGTCTGCTTCTGTATCTTTGTGTGTGTGTGTGTTTGTGTGTGTGTGTGAGGAGAGGAAAAGGGGAAAGAGAACAAAGAGGGCAAAACAGTTGGTGGCGCTGGAGATGATATAAAGAAAAGCAAAGGTTAAGAAAAGATGAATTGGACATGATGAGAAGGAAGAAGACAGAGAGGAAGTGGAGAGGAGTCTGGGAAGGAACAGGGCACTCGGGAGGAGGGGTATCTGATTAAAAGGGTGTTTTCTCTCCCAGGGGTCAAGCTGTCAGACCGACTTGGTGGCATTTGTTGTCCCACCTTTCCACTGTGACCTTACATTAAGCCAAGGGGAAACAAGAGACGAGCACACTGGCTTCTGTCATCAATATCTGACACATTGCTCTTTCTCTCTCTGATGTGACTCTCCACAACCTCACGAACGAACTGTGCTAAAGCTAAAATAAAAAAAAACTGCACAGCCTATTTCGCAAATTTACTCTGAACCTAATTTCATGTGCTGCTCAATGACAAATTTCAGGAATAGCTGCCATATGTTTTAAAAAGAAAAGTCATTGGTAAAAGCCAGTGACAGCGCAGCAAATCTTGCATTCTGCCCGTCAGGTGCAGAAAAGATTTATATTGATGTCTGAGTGAAGAAGAGAACTGTCAATCATCTATTTGCACAGCCTACCTGAAATAATGTCTGTCTCAAGAAAAGACATATTAGCAAATGTTGTCTGTCTCGAGCCTGATCGTGAGGATAAATCTTCCTGACCTATACTTTTCCCAAACCTGATGATCATCTGCATCAACCGAATGGATTACTGATTACAACACAGTAATCATTATTCATCCCTGTGTTACAATCTTCATTTAGAAACATATTTTCATTGTTTCGGTCAGCGCAGAAAATTCATCAATTCTTGCCAAAGACTAATGACACGGTCGCCACCTCCGCCCACTTTCAAACACCTCTCTCTCTCTCTCTCTCACACACACACACACATTTCAACTCCCACATTGTCCACCCTTTATTACCCTTTGTTCACGTGAAACAAAAAAAGACCTCCAAATGATGAATTCCCCAGTCACCTGTCTCAACTGTCCTCCCTCTGTGTGATTGTCAGCATCGTTTAGCCCTGCCATATTTTCTCACTTTGCTAATTTACCCGCAAGGTGAGACGATGCTGGGAAGCTCCTAAAAGTCCTCTGGCTCCAGATGTCTGGACCAGATGTCCCATTATTTTTGCACTGGTCCTGTGATTTTATTTTTATCTGTTTCCAGCTCTTTGCACCTTTACTAACCCCCCACACACACAAACACACACACCACAATGGACATGCCGGTCACATGCACACGTATGCATGCAAATAGAGTCACTGACCAAAACATCCTTTGGGATTAGCCCCATGTTTAGGATTTTTCAAAAACATCTCCTAATTAAAAGTTAACAAGTAAAAGCTGCGTACACAGTATTTTCCACCTTAATTCCACATATGTTCTTTTGCAAACTTCAACCTGACACAGTGTCCATGGCAAGGTTGTGTTGTTTTTTTCACATGAGATGCTGCTGGTTACTCCACAGCAGCAACACTTTGCCTTTGGCTTATGTCGTCTTACATGATTTTGCAATGCTTATCAGATCTGTATACATCCTATTGAACGTCAGTGTACTTGGAAGTGCATTCGCCTGTGCTGCCTATCCTCTATTTCAGTTTAATAAGCTGCATGGGTTTAACTGTGCAATAAACTGTTGGCTTTTCAGCAAACAAAATACCTCCAAGACAGCTCTGCAAGCACGGTCAAGCATGTGAAATATGTGAAAAATCCTAGATGTGTCGTGTTGGCTTAAAATGGTTTTTGTTAGCGACGCCTGTGTGTAGGTGTTCATTTGTGTCTGACAAGCCACCAGCTCGTGGGGAGATCTTCCGGCCACAGGACTCAATACCGGAGCCAAAGTCCCTGCATCAGTATCACGACTGGTGAGTAATTCACACAGTCAACAATCTGACTAATACAGGTAAAAATATCTTCATGTCCCCAAATATTTATGATCCCAGAAAATGAGTTGTCAGTTTGAGTACTGGACAATGTGCCCTAAAATCACCATCATCACAAGAATGTTTCTATGAATGTATGACAAAAACTCTTAATACATCAGTGCATGATAATTCCTTTATAGTGCTGTCTGATGTCTGATCTGCTTTTTCTGATTTGGGGGAAAAAAAATCTGAACTGGTGGACCTCACTGCGGGTTCATTGGCTGTTTGATCTCCTGCTTTGATATAATTGAGTGTTGTTCCTACATTCAGTTGAATTATATTGAAATTAGGCAATTCATTGAAATCTGTCTAAATTGTAGTCAGTTGGAAACACTGTCGGTATAACTGTGCAGCCGTATGCTTTCTTATAATGCTTTGAAAAATATGACTATGGTATATTTCAAGCCAATTTAATTTGTTCATTGTAAGAATTTAATCAGTGATACATCTGCATATCAATGCAACATGTGTTTGGAGCCAAAACTTTGAGAAACTCTGGCAAAATGCATGCCACACTCTCTTTGGTGTAGGTATCAGGATGGCGCCAAGCTGCTTAAGGAACCATAATTTGCTTCACTTAGCAGTCAGTTAGCCAGAACAGGAGGTTTTTGCACAATTTATAAGGCTGGCAAATCACACAAAGCCTCACAACACACACAAATGTACTACAACTCCTGCAGTGCACAGGTGCACAACATATTTCAGGACCTTAAGTCTTTCATTGCACTCATCTGTGAAACACCTTCTCAGATGTGCTTTTTGATCACATTGCTGTAATGCAACTGCCTGTAACTAATGACCAGCATCCTTTTTGATGGAGCTCCTGCTGAGTCACCCGCCACTAGATGGCAGTGAAGCACTGTGTCAAACAGGTGCCTCGCCATTATGTGTTTGCTGTTGTCACTGTTGGTTGGTCCTATCTTATCTTTCCTCAGATCCTTCTTTCCTATTGTAGCACGGGAAGATAAAACCTGCCAGTGCAGACTGGTATCATTTAGGGATCTGTTGCTGCTGACAGCACATGGATAGTTAGAGCAGAGATAGAGAAAGTGAGAGAGAGGGGGAGAGGAGGAAAGTGAGAGGAGAGGACACAGAGATGGAAAGCAGAGGAGAGATAGAAGAGAGGGGCAGCAGCAGAGTAATTGGCCTGAGACGTGCTGCTAATGCAGCCTCATCTTCATTGTACTCTTTCTTCGAGCACTTCTCCTCCTCCTCCTCCTCCTCCTCCTCTCTCTCTCTCTCCTGTTTGTTAACCCCACATATCCTGATTCGAGCAACTCTCTCCACTCTCCTCCCTCCTCGCTCTCCCTTTTCTTCTCCTTGACTCTCTCCTCTATCACCCTCATTCAAGGCACTTTCTGTCCTCTTTCACCTTCTCAAGTTCCTCGTCCTCCTCCCTTCACACGCTTCCCTTTCTCGCCTTTGCATACAGCACCACTTTGTTTGTCTTCATCTGACACCTCTGGGGAATGAGCATCAGGGATGAGCACCTAAAGGTTGAAGGGCGCGAGAGCTCCCACAGGGACTTCTGCTCAGATTTGACCTCTCTGGGTTGTGTGGCTGTCTGGTGGCAGGAAGGGAGGGGAGGGGGGATGTGAGAGGGCCGGTCACCGCAAATGTTCTTTGTCATTTAATAACGATGTTCTATCAGACAGTTAGTTATTTTGTTAATGTCTCTATTCATTTGGGGATCAAATTCTACATATTTTTCTCTGCATTCTAAAACACAAACTAAGACTCTAATGACCTGATTTTGTGGTCCCGCAGCTCTGTTTATCCAAAGAGAACCAACTGCGCGACTGATATCGCCGTCCTTAGAACTACAAGCCGTAATATATAATGGTTTACATCAAAACCCTGCAAACTCGTAGCTCGCACTAGAAAGGCAACAGAAACTCGCTGGTGTCTTCTGTGATGCAGGAACGACACTAAAAGCTCTGCAGATAAAGGAGGTGACAAATTCAGTGATCGTGCTTTATGGCGTTCATTTACAGCGCCGACCATCTCGTTCTCTCGTCTTCATCCACCTCGCTATTAAGCTTGCGTTTACATGTATACTACTACTACTACAACTACTACTAAAGTGCTTTACATGACTGAACCTGGATTAAAACATTCAGGACTGCAAATGAAATCAGACAAATAAAAGTAATACAAAAATAAAATGCAATAAAAGACCCACAAACATCAAACTACAAGAATGTTAAATGGCTGCATTTAAAATAAAGTAACCACAATGTGCTGTTATAATACTGTACTGTACATTATTACTGTTGCTATTTTATGGCAACAATATCCCACATGGCCTTGACCAACACTAATACACGACACTACTTGACCTGCATTTGCCTTCGCTGCTCTGTGATGTTACGGTCTCCTATGTGACGCTGTGTGATAAGTGATTTGCGATCTGTGTTTCCGCTGATAAACATCTGAATAAGTAAGTGGATGGTGCGTTCCTCAGCATCGGTTTGCGATTTTAAAAAAGTGGTTTTGTTAGAGCGTTTTGTGTCTCAAGGCAAAAACCTCTGCCACCGACTTTTGCATTAATACATTTACACTGAATGCTGAAATTTTAGGCCGGAGCAATCAGAAAAAAAAAAAGTAAAAAGCAGCACTCTAAAGTGTTAAGATTCACATTGTTCTAACCCCAACCCACACTCTCACACACACACACACACATAATTGGATCCTACACACTGCTCACAAGGGGGGACCCATCTGGAGGGGATGTTTATGTGTGTATGTTTGTGTGTGTTATAAGGTACATTTCTCTTGCAGTCCACCCTTAGGCCCAGGGCTACATTTGGTCCCATCCATCAGCCAGATGAGCTGTGTCCTTTTAACATTGCTGACAGCATGGAAAAAAATAAACTCAGACAATATATTTATTTGTAGATTAGGGCTCAAATCAATAACCCTGTTGGAGATGAAGGGTAATGTTGCTGATGGAAAAAGACTGCTCTGAAATTTGAATTTAATAATAACAACTTCAGATTTCCTCAGTAAGGAAGACAGTACTCATCTTATGTACCTGTAATAGTTTGGGTGTCAGTGACAGGCAGATATACACACTGTACTACATGTGAGAACGTGTGTGTGTCACTACACACTGGTACATGCCTCTCAGCTTGCTATCTGGCCACGTGTGTGTTTAGGCTGCTTCTTCAGCTGTCACCTTCCCAACTCTATTACCCAGTTCAATTGTTGCTGTATGTGCACAGTCTTCACCGTAAAGGATTATGTCTTATTCACGTGACGTGTTTGTGTATGCAAATACAGCTGTAATGTTGTTTGTGTGGAGGGGCCAAGCAATGTTAATCAGATGTTTACAAGCGCTGCATAGTAAATGTCTTTGCCAGTAAAGGTTGAGGATTGCTGTGCAAGCCCGGGAGAACATGTTACTAATTTCTGAATGAAATCGCTCTTTAGATATTCAAAAACAACAACAACGACAACAAAAACAAAAAAAACACATGTATGATTTTGGGCTAATTTACCTGCACCTTTTTAACATATCAGGTGGGTTATTTGTCACTGTGAAATATTTTGGCTTTACAGTATAATGCTTGAATGAAAAGCGACATTTTAAATTTACATTTATTGTGCAGATGCCATATTTTTTGACACATAAAGACATTTTAACAGCAACAGGAGAATTGTGTGATGCGATGAAAGTTACATCAAGTGACATAACTGATTAAATACATTTATGACTGACAGATCCAGTTCCTCAAGAGTGTCAAAAAATATTTGAGAACAGCATTCAAGGAAAACAAGTTATGTTCTGAATGGGATCCTGCTGAACTACCCACAGCACGTGAGCTTCAGATAAACATTCAGCATGTGCAGGTTGAACACGGTCCCACTTTAAATATAGCTCATGTCTCTTTGTCAAAGCTAATTGCTGGACATTATTTCGTTTCCTGTTCACTGTAGCTTTTAATGAAAGAGAAAAAAAAAATTTACAGGGCTGCTAAAGAATTACAGCAAATCTCCACAGCCATAAAACGCTTCTAATTTTTCCCTTTCAAAAAAAGCTATTGCCCACCCACCATGCCAGGCCATCCACACATTTCCACCTCAGTGGTGCACACCAAACAACTTCTCTCTACCCTGCAGGAAACAGTTGCTGATGTGCCTCTATTTCCATCCCGATTCCCATTTGCTTTCAAGTGCCACTACTTCCCATGTCTACGAGTCTGTCCATCTCCCTAGGGGGTACGTACATCTCCTGAGTCTCCCTCTATTCCTTTCCCTGTTTCGTTTCACCAGACACTTTCTTAAAGGTCAGATACCTACAGGGCCATAAAGATGGAGGGAGGTGGAAAATGGGGATGAAGTCGTAACTCCAATCACAACCTGAAGGACAAATGATACAACGGTCAAGTCGACCGGTCAAGTGGAGTCGACGATGGCCGCCGTCGACTAAAATAGATGCATGAACGCTCGGCTCAGCTGGCCGTGCATATGCGCGATATGATTTGATTGCATACCGAGTGCATTTGTGCTTTAAAGTTTGCGTAAGGGGGCTGAGATTTTCTTCTGAGGGCCATTACTGCTGAAGCCTCTGAGTAAAGTACAAAGTATGGCCAGAAAAAAAAAAAAAGGGAAAACATCTGTTCAATGGAGAGCGAGGCAATACAATAGCCCTGTAAAATCTCAGCCTTTGTTCACACGGCTCCTTTAGTTGTTTGTGCTCGGTTCTACACTGTGATTTGAGGCGTGTTGCATTGCAAAGTGTTTCTACTGTGTAACTCCTCCCCCTTCTGCAGGAAGAATAATTGAAGTATATTACTTCTGACATTACCTCTCATGTACCATGTTCATGTCCATGTGCAATATCACATACCATCAATAAGCTTTGCTATGTTCATATAAGCTTTACTATGTTCATCCACATCTGCACGTAACTTATTTTTAGGATGCAAAATTCTATTGTTATATTATAGTTTATTTTTCTATTTTAGGTGCAACATTATGTTCATTATCATGTGCAATACCTTCAGTATCAGGTGCAATATATTACATTTAATGTCATGCTTAAATACCATGTGCGATATAACTCTTCTGTCATGTACAATCATGTTTAACATCATGCGCTATCTTTACATTCATTATCTGGTGCAATATAACTTTTTTTTTTATCACCTCTCAATACCACTGCCGATATTTACTGCCATCACGACTTTGTCTGTCTGGCTTACTTTGTACTTACTTATTTAGAGGACTGTTCCTCTGCAATTACCCTTTGCATTGTATAACTTCACTTGTTTGGATGATGATATATATATATATTTTTTTTGCCACTGTAATTTATAGAGTAATCTGGCACAAGAATTTCCTTTGGGATTAACAAAGTTCTATCTAATCTTATCTTAATATACTGTCCACATGCAAAAATCAAGAATCAAATCAAATTAATGCAAACTGAGAAAAGAGTTCAATCAAAACCATGTACAACAAAATTAGATATAATAACATATCTGTTTATTTATAAGTGAATATAGAAATTGTGATGTGTAAAGGGGGACAGTGAGACAAATGAAACACATGTGAGCTACTAAAAAGAGAATACGTGTTTTGTAGAGATACCACTTGTCATAAAGCTTCTACCATGTGATTAACCCATTTACAGGTGTATTGTTTGGTTCTCCACCAGTTAACACTCTGCATCCCCCTCGAGAGCGTGCGTTCTCGTTCTCCAGGATCTATTGTTATCTGTTCCTTTTTACGTCTCCTCTTTGACCTTGCATCTTTTGTTTCATCCCTCTTTATACCATAGTTATCGTCTTTATCATTCCATCCACCCTATTCCTCCCATTGCATTTCCACATCCGCGGCTCCGTTCTGTTTACCGTCGCCGCCTAGTTTCTATCTTCTCCCTCTCATCTCTTCACGCCCTCCAGCCAATTTTCCCACAGTCCCCTTTCCAACATCTAGTTTTCTCTCTATATCACCGCTGATCTACCTTTCATGCTGGGCTCCTACACGGTCTGATGCCCTCCCTCTGTGTTTATGCCGTATGTGTGTTATTTGTATCCCCTACCTGCCATAGTGAAACTCATTGCTTTGTGTAAGGCCCCACTGGCCCCACCCAAACCACTCACTATGCCGGCTGTCACAGAGGCCAGGCCACTGAAGATTACACTTCACTGAGCAAGTAGCCTCTCTGCAGGCCTATTCCCAGCAGATGTGGCTAATGCAGCCTATTATCACTGTGCCCCCATGCTTTCTCCTCATGTCTCTTTTTCCACTCCATTTTATTCTTTTATTTAAAAATACAATCCATTATGTGAAGATAGGTCATCTCTAGTAAAGGCAAATTGCTTGTTTTTTTTCTCATCCTTATGCGGCCTTTCAGTGCAGTGTACATTATTATCACCCGCGGACACGTGTTGTATCTCCATTCTTTATCTTTTTTCTTGGACTGCATGTCATGTTATGGTAATGGCGTGTGTCATCTCCTGCACACTACAACTGTGCAACCTAAACAGCTCAAGCATATATGGCTGAAAAATGATGAATTGGATCAATTTACAAAGAGAAAAAAAGACATAGGCTGAAAAGCATCCTTTGATGGTGCCACCTTGTTATCGCATTAATTTTCCATCGTGGCTTTGTGTCATTGGTGATATTAGTGATTCACTCAAAGGTGAACTCAAAGGACTTTGCAGATTCATACATGAAAATTTGCATGCAGCTAATCACCAAGAATTGAATTATATTTTTGCATTTCTTTCATCAGCAGTGGCAAGAATTTAATTACACGAGTGATTAGTCACACAACTGTGTCATCTGCATAAAGTGATAATTCATGCTCTTCTTACTTCCTGTCTATTAGTATAGCCATTATTTTGACATATGTTTTGACCATCTGTACATCATAATGTTAATTTTCTATATTCTCACGACACATTTTAACACCTTGATGAAAGCAATCGTATCCTTGTTCATTGAACCTACATTGAGGCAGGATGTCTTTAATATGGCTTAGGTTAAATTTAAATCTATACGAACATTGCATATTACCTTCTTCTTCTGTATACACAACATGGTTTTGTTTGCTGCTATTGTTTGTTGTATTGGTAGTTGCTTCAGATCCCTCCTGAAAGAGACATTCATTTCAGAGGCCACCTGGTTAAAGGTCACATGAAGAAGGTCTGTGGCCTCCACCAGCCAGCGCTCAAGCTGTGTTGGCCAGTTGGGCAGAGCACCAAGGTTCTGCTCCCTCACCCTGTTACCCTCCCCCCCTCCCTCCCTTTGTCTTACAGCTGAAGCTTCGAACGCTTTAGAGGACACCACGCTTCCTCTACGTCCTCACAGATGGCCGGTACTTACGGTTTACCTTTGTACTGAACTTCCTCCGACTGAACCCATGAATCCGATGAACCTGATGTTGCAAATGTCAAGCTTTATTAACACGAGTTAAGCAACGCAGCTGAATCATCATCATCATGCCTTTGTGGGGCGTTAATGCTTTGCCAATACTTTTGAACTTGAATCAACTATCCTACCTTACTTTGACTTTATATGCATATTTTTAAAATTTACCTCAGAGTCAGCATTTTCTAAGTTATTAAAAATAATAATTTAAATAATATATATAATTTATTCAGTCAGTATCAGTGTTTGTTTTGCTTTCCTATGTATTATTCTACTGACTAAACATGCCCTAATTTTGACTATTGGCAAAAAATTGTTTACCTTGTTTCAATAAAGAATAAAGGCAGCATGAAGGCATTTATTTTAATAGCAGTAAAAACAAAAAAATAACCTTCAATTTGTGGCCATAGAGTTAATTGTGGGATCCCAGACTTGCTGACATCCCCTATTTCACCACCACAACCCAATTGTGAGACTGGTTTAGACTTGCCTTGCCCCCTTCTCTGACCCTAACTAGTCCCCAAAGCCAAAAGCTTGAGTACCCCTGGCACTTCTCTGGAAGCGATATGAGTTCAACGCTCCCATTCTCACCTTTGCTACGGCTCTTTTACTCAGGGCGATTCAGATGCTCTGTGACATTGCTCGACAGCTAAACTACTGCTTCGCCCTAGCATCGCAAATTATTCTTAGTAATTGTCACTACGAGGCAGCTGTGACTAAACATGACATAACAGACCTAAATTTAGTGTTATCAGTTAACAGGGCCCATTTTTTCACCTTCAATCCCTTTCTTAAAAAGATGATCCACAACTAAACCAAAGTGGATGCAAGCACTTTTTGGGATCATGTCTCCAGACTGCCCCAAAGTTGCCCAAGCCATCACAAGACTTACTGATACCCCCGAATTTTTTCTGGCATACTTTCCTAATAAAATCAGAAGCATAATTAGTTGTACTTCCGCCCATATGAGACATAGCATTGACCTCTTTCCTCCATTTCTCACTCAAACATGTGTGTTTGCCACTTCACTTTGACATCACTGCAACTCCCAGACGCAAGCCTCTTATGTTTTCCACAAGCAAATACAACAGGCTCGAACATCCACTAGTCTCTGGCCAGGTCTGATATGCCGATTTGGATATAGAACTGCTCAGTAATGGCTCATATCAACAGACGCAAGACTTGTGGATATGGGCATGAGTGAAATTGTGGCCCCCTTTGGGCCATCCATAAGCCAACAGCCTACCTGCCAACATGGGGGGCTTGAACCAAGATTATCTGGTTAACAGACTGTCTCTCTGTCCACATGGCGACTGGCCACAGCGATTCAAGTGCATTCACTGCGAGTAAGATAAGCAGCAAGACACTTGATGCCATAAGCAACATAACTGCTGTTATTTATGAGGTTTAGAAATGACCATGGGCCTCTCATGGTGGATGTTAATGTTGTGTTTGGATCTGTGTATAATGCATATGTTTAAGGGGCTATTGCATGTGGTAATTTATTAACAGCTCGCTCACAAGACATTTACCCCATGCCGGCTTTAAAACATGCACAAGCTCTCCATTTTTTGAGATTGTTTTTGTAAGGTATCTTCATTTGAGGAATGGACAAAAGTAATGAAACTAATCCCTTTAAATTGTTACCAATTAAATGCATATGTGTGTTTGTATGTGGAGGCTGTGTGTGTGCCGGGTAATGGTTAGGGACGCTGCCTGGTGAATGCTAAAATGAAACGCTCTCAGTGTGCCACCTATGGTACTGGTTGGCTGGTTAGGAATGACAAGGCGGCAGACAGCAGAAGGGTTTAAAGTGTTCTCCCTCCTCCCTCTCCTTTTCACTTTCCATTCTCTCCCTCTTTATATTTCTGTGTATCTGTCTCTCTGTCTGTCTGCTGCCTTCATCAAGTCCACTGTCAACCCCCCCCCACCTCGTAAGGCTCAGTGCTCAAATCATTCCTCCAATACGTGTCCTCCTCTGGGTTCCTCTCATTTTGTTCCAGCTCATTCCAGCCACCACACCTGTCAAACATTCACTAACTTCATAAAGAAATCTTTACTGAGGCACAAGTAATGTCCATTTAAACACTTAAAGCATTCAGTCTCTGACCATGATTGTGGTGAGCTCGCTTGTTTAGGATTATGTTTAAAATTAAAATGGGATCAGCAACAGAACATCCTATAAAGAAGACTCCTGATTACTTCGGGAGATTTCTTGTAAAAATGTACTGGAAAATGTATGAACTCCAAAACTGGAATGAGGTGCAGAGTAAGAAATCATCCTTGTCACTGCCAGTCAACGGGTTACAGGTGTAAGTATCATCGACACTGCCACAGATCACACCTCGAGCTCCATCTCGCAGGGTTTGCCATTATGTGGCAGCAGCAACAACGCGGCATCATCTGGCTTAACAAGCACAACAGGATCATTACAATTACCTCCGTTTCTTTGATTTATAAAATTTCTCTGGTGCACTCTGTAACTTGAAGTAGGTGATTTAAAGGGGGATGAGGGGGGATTAGCAAAATGACTAAAATGCACCTGCCTTGTTAACCTGCCACCCTCAAGTAGCAGAGCAAGTACGGGGTCAGAAGGGTTTGTTTAGTTGAATATGTTAGTCTGCCCGACTCATTGATCCTTTATCTGACTGAGGTTTGTGCAAGTTAGACTCCACGGCTCCGACCGCGGCTCTGAAATATCAGCAGGTGAACTGTGGTGCGTATTGATAAATCCCTGACGCCGTCCGTGATGCTGAAGACGCATTGGTGATTTCACCTTTTTCTCCCAGTCTCACTCTTCTGTCAGTTTCGTCTTGGATATATAATAAATAAACAAATCAATAAATTCTCTACACTATAAATACCCAAGTCTACACTATATTGTAGCCTATACACACACACACACACACACACACACACACACACACTCTATAGACCATCACCACCTTCCTGATCAAAGCAGTAGTGTGTAGTCGCAGGAGAGCGAGAGGATCATAGACACACTGCTGCCTGTAACGTTAGTATTCCTATAATATTTCTATCAATCAATATGCTGCTGAAAATACACCCTCGGCCATAACCACCTCTGAAAAATATATTTTAGAGTAGAAGTGACTGTGGATATAGTTTGTACTATAGATCTGTGGTGGAACCTGGGACTAATCTTGGGTTAGTGGGTGATCCCCTTGAGTCAACCCTCTCGTTAAAAATGAACAAATTACTGACTGGTGGTAAAGCTGCACAACTATGATCTGCATTTATCAAACCTCATAATTTGGGATTCAAGGTCAAAGCATTTGTCATGTGCACAGTTAAAAGAAACAAGTTCCCTGTACAATCAAATTTGTCTGTTTAAAAAAAAAAAGAAATTATTATTCATTATAAAGATATGTACAGGATATTTACAATAACATGAATGTGCAAAAAAGTGTCAGTGCAAAAACATGTGGATGTGCAAGTGATCATAATACTACAACAGAATTATACAGTATGGATAACGGAGATGATGAATATGAATGTAAATGATAATCATTTTGTGTAGAACAGTGTGTACACGTTAAGCGACGATTTATTAACGTTTTAATCAGAATGTCAGATGAGCCTAAATAAAGGCAAAGAACTGCCCGAGCCGCTCTTGGTTTAGCTCATCTGTGCATGATTGACAACATGGCACCACAGAACATTCTCTGCTCATCCACACACATCAGTCACATCATTATGTGCTGAAACAGTGCAGAGTGGGTGGTGAGTGTTGTCAGTCATCTCCAGCTGGAAAAATATTGTAGAAAGACATGTTCAGACAGGCTACAATTGTTGCCACCCAGGCACTAGTGCTTCCACAGTGTAGTCAAGTGGAGTTTTGAGAATTCAGGGCCAGGGACACGGAGTGGCTGATGTTCTCGCCCCTCTTTTCATCTTTTTACTGATCTGTCTTGTGTGATTGGCTGTCTGACAACAAACACCGCCGCAGACGCAGGCAGGAAAAAATCTACAGGTTGTGTCAAATGCCAGATAGACGCAGAGTTGCCGGGGCAGGAGGAAAAAAAAAATCCTCCAGCGTGAGTAAAGAATGAAGCTCGGGAAGGCAAGAATTTATTTCTTAGCACAGTTCATACCTCCTGCTCACATTATGCTGACCTCTTAGCAAGTTTTAGTGGGCAAGTTTTGTAAGGGACTAAATTGCAAAAAAAGCAGCAGCAATCTTTAAAATGCCGCCATTAAACTCTCAAAATGTGATCTTGACTCGTGAGGGCAGCGTTTCTTTAAGTGGGTGACTGCCTCTGGTTTTGATGTTCACTTATTTCACGGCACATACGACCGAAGTTCTTCCTCATATACATGGTTCTCTGGTTGGCTCTGGCGTCGCTGTGTGCGCATGATGAAACCGTTGTGCACACAAGAGAAGAACCGCTCGATAGCTTTCTAGCTTTGCGTGTGTGTGGGTCTGCCATTCACTTGGAGATCACTGCTTGCGCGAGAGGTCACGAAGCAGAGTGAGCAATTTCAGCAGTTTCCCATTTGTGCAATTTCACATTTAGCCCTCTTATATATGCTGCATTCTGATTAATCTCTTCTGCTCTTAATTTGTCACTATGCTGTTGTGTGCTTTGTGGCTGTGATGGCCAGGACAACAACAACAATTACTTTAATGTGAGGATCACAAAAAAAAAAGCACTAAATAAAAGTCCAAGAATATCCAAAGTCAAAAACACACAGTGTGAGACTTATAGAGGGAAAGGACAAGAATTTAAATCAAGAAAACAGGTAGAGGTCACGTGCAAGGAAACAACAATGGCTGGAAAGTTTGTCTGCAAGGTGAATCAAGACAATCTGGCAATGGGCGAGGAGTATAAGAGGTGGGAGGACTGATTGGACGATAGAGAACAGGTGATGAGAGAAAGTGAACAATGGCAGGAAGTAAAACAAGCTGGGATGCATGAAGGTCTGCAACTACAAAAATAAAACAGGAAACGTTCACACAGGTGTCCATGTGAGTCTTCACAATGGTAATATGTACACCTGCGTGCATGTCAAGAGAAGTAATCAAACTAATGAACTGAGATGTAAGGAAGTGTCATTAATAGTTCCTATCTTGGAATGAAATCTTACCTGCATTCATCTCTGACCTTGTTAAAGTTAAAACCTGTGGTGAAATATGTCGCCTCAGCTGTGCTTCATACTTTTAAGAAAACATATGATATAGACGTTAACATAACATATGAGACAATTAGACCAGTATCTTATTTGATGTAACATATGAGACTGTAACTTTCTTAAATAATATAAAACATTTTCACAATTTTTGCATAATTCAAATTTCAGGAAATAACACAATTGTACATCTTTTTTGGTATCATTCAGAATAACAGCAAAGATTTAGTTACATGATTTCAGCAGTTTCCTGTTTTGCACGTGACTTGACTTTCAATTTAAAAAAAAGTGCATTTTGAACTGACAAGTAAGTTTTGTGTGGTCAAACACTTGGAGTAAAACAGTCTTTCCTTTCAGCTCTATGTGTAGAAGGGAAGGTCAGTTTCTGGTTACAGCGTTCTTTTTAGTGCAGCAATTAAATGCTGCATGAAGTGATGGAACACAGCTGGTATCCAAAGGTCACTGTTGTAGTCACAGGCAAAATATACTTGTAAGATGGTAAACGATTATGCCATGGACTATGATGTTACTGTGTGACCTCTGCTGCTTTAATCTCTGTGCCTGCTGGACAGAAGCTCAGCAGTTGTGTTTTTATATATGTAAAAAATTCCAAGCGAAATAGACGCTAGTGAAATGGTTGTGATGATCCAGAAAATAATTTCAATGCTTAATGTCGGGGTAGTTTCATTCTGCCAGGTGGAGTCCCTGATTTATCACAACACAATGGGCCCATTTCAAAGCAAACATTCTGACAGGTGTAACTAATAACATTGATGATGACTCTGTTCAATCTAAGTGTCCCACTAAGCAATGCCGGTGAGCCAGCGTGCACAGTCGCAGGGTCTGGGAACCGGAACATCTAAATTAAATCCAGCCATTATTAATGTTATTAATTACCTGCCTGCGCTTTTCCTGCTCTGATTTATGAAAACGTCTGCCCTAAAAAAAACATTCTTATAAATGGTTATGACTGTCACTGTATGTTGGCAGTCCATAACCGAACTCGCGAAGCCAAAGCTTTTGGGGCTATCACTCAGGGAAAAGTTTGATTTTTTTTTTTTTACCTCAGCTAGAGGCACTTTTAGTTAAAAGGTTTCACAGCTTAACAGGACTATATTCATGACATGTTCACACTCCCCCGAAGGACAGAAAAGCTTGAGGCGTATTTTGTAAAAGAATGATTCTATCTTATATATCCTTGATTTAAATCTTTAATAAACTTATTGCTCCTGCTTGAATGAGCAGCGTGTCCTCCTAAGTCTAAATGTCACCCCAGTGAGATATAGTAATTAATAGAAACATTAGTCACAGAGTTTTAAAATGGGATAGGAGTCGCTTCAAGAACATTTTTGAAATGCCCTTCTGCAGCAGCCCTGTTGATGGATTCGTGCATTTCAGGATCAACACATGGGAGCCCTCCATCGCCTGGGACGGCATTTGGCTGACTAACTAGATAGGCAGAGGCAAGGTTCTGTATGTAAATGAGTGTGTGAGCACGGATACCAGAGGGTTTCTATTTTCAAAGATGTATTCCAAGTTAACCTTCAGCTTTTGGTGTTTGTTGGACTTGGGCTACTTGATAGTGTCCTTGGTGTCCAGAGCGCTGCTGGTTACATTCTGCCTGACGCTTTACTGTATTCACTTGCCAATCCAAGATGAACACAGTGTTTAAATTCCCAGCTAATACTATAAAGTAGTGGGACAGACAGTGAACTGTCCTGGCAGTTCAAATAATGTGCTTTACCAGCTTATTCTAAAGGGTGAAGAAAGGCACATAACATATTGTAGATTATGATATGGAATGAGTTGATCTGCAGCAAGCATGATCTTTACACAATTTAAGAATTTCTCATTACCTTGAACTGATCAATCCAGCTGTGCACAACAACTGGCACTGGTTATATTGACAGATTTGGCAGATGAAAAAAGGTGAAACAGTCATAATATAAAATGGCATTCTGCCAAAACATAGTATCACAGTAGTTTGTCCAATAGTCATGAAAATGAATCTTTAGGCTTTGTGTCTATGGGCACAAATTGCCTTTTTTTTGTGAGAACAAGATTATCTTTTGTGCATGCACCACTTTTCTTTGATGCCGGATTCCAGGGTTTGCATCCACTTTGGTTACAGTTAGGAAAAGATCGGGATTGGTAAAAAAAAAAAAAAAAAAACAGTTTGTGAAATAGTCATGAAATTTAATCTATAGGGTTCATGTACATGGGCATACATTTTGCATTTGACTGTTGGGCTGAGTGTCACAAAAAAACAGACAATTAATGCCCATGTACAAGAATCTATAGATTAAATTCATGGCTATTTCATGAACTGCCACAGTATTTTTTTGGCTGCATCGCAAGGTTGCAATCAGAGACTCCCTTTGCGCACATCCTTTGTAGCCCTACTTGACACTTGAAAACTACGCTTCAGTCAGCTGTCTCATAACATGACACATATAAAGGACAAGTCATGGTTTCTGTGTGTGTTATAAATTTCATCTTGTGCCCAAGTCAATGCGAGCCCCTGTCTGCATGTCCGTGTGCAGCCCATACAGGCCAATAAACTATATTCCCCATCCTTGACCCTATTCTTGTTAAGCAATCACAAAAGTTGTTTTCTATTTTTTTGAGCTCTTCTTCTTGCTGTCAGAAGGTCACCATTATTTTTTTAGTGCATTTGTGGAATGTGTAGTGTAAAAGCCATTGTGCAGCTGCTGATGATACGTCCCAGTATGATCGAGACTTACTTCTCAAGCTATTAAGACTGTGTGTGCAATAGCACTGCATTTGTAAATCTGGCAAGTTTTCACTGTGTCAGGCTTCGACACTTTGTTAAGGATATGGCCTCCACCGGCAATTGAGGTTCAGCAGCTACAGCTAATGACAGTGGCCTCCAGCACATCTGCACAGGGCGTTTCGCTTCTCATGGCTTTCGAACTAACATGCTTGATATTGGGGATATTCCACTTCCCTTGGACTAAAGCGAGAGAGAGAGAGATTGACCTTTGGTGTGTGTGAGGATTAATTCATGGTAGCTGTTGGACATTTCACTCTGCTTAATGCCAAAGGCACGTACAGGGTAGGAGACATGTCTGGACTACCATGCAGTGCACTAGTAACATACTAATCTGGCAACATCACCAACAATATTACTATGTGTGAAAAATCTACTACATGTTAGAATCTCCAAGTTGGTTGGTGTATATGTTCAGTCCCTATTGCTTCTCATGTCTCCTCCTTCTTATGTTCGATATATAATAGCATGTCATGACTGCAGGCCATACAAGCGCTGTGCTGTGGTGAGCGGGATGTGCTGTTGGCTCTGTCCTTGGGTTGCCAGTTATCTAACTCCAGAATCAATGTGCATTCTTAAAACGCTCATTGCGTTGTTTTTCTATATCAGCTATATCAGACATTTTTTTTTTTTTGCAACCACAATATCGTGGCATCAACTTTACGACTTTTATCTGTGACTGACTTTTTACAAAGGCCCAATTTGGCAAGAAAACTGTAAAACTGGCAACACGAGAGCCTTGAGTGTGTGTGTGTATTTGTGTGTGACAGAGACAGAGAGAGAGAGAGAGAGAGAGAGAAAATTGTACGTATGTGTGTGCATTTGTGTGGCTGGCTAGCTGGGGGGCATGAAGCTGAGAGTAGGGCATTATTAAAAACCATCTGCTTTCCTGCAGAGTCAGAAGGCCGTCTGGACACAGTCTCTTAACAGGCCTTGTTTTCCTAGATGCCCCGGGGCAATATGACAAATTTGAATGCTCAAACTAAAAAGTAGGGGGCGACTGAAACAATATTTTTTTGCGAATACAAACCTATGTATGTGTGTGTGTGTCTCCCATGTCTTGCATACCACCAGACAGTTCCCAAATCGTATATATATCTTAAAATAAAAACTTGTTTTTAGCATCAGACAGGAGATACATATATATTCTGCCTCTCCCTGACCTCTTTAAGCTCACACTTTGTAAATGGTCAAGAGATAACAATAAGATGGCTTTATTCTGCTGAAGTGTTTTTTATGTTTTCTATATGTATATCACATGGTTTAAGACTAAAGTGCTCTTTGATTTAAATTTCCTTAACTTAAATGTATTTCACAAACCTGCAAACAATTATAACAAGAAGTATTGATTTCATAGACAGATTTTTTTTAGTTATTTTTAATTCTATCTTTTTATCTCAGCTGTCACTGTGCAAATTCCTTACTGACCCACCACACAACGCACAAATAGTCCTAACACTGAAATGCATTGCAGGCATCAACCATGATGGATATTTACTGTGCATATATATATATATATGTAAATACAATTTCTTTCAAGTTGGAATTGTTATATTTGCTATTCGTAAAATACCACAGAAAATATAATGATTAAACAATATAACCTCCCCACCTCCCAACCTCTACTTTAAATCCAAAATAATGCTATGTTAACCACATTCAAGGCTATTACAGCTCTGTTAAAACAACCAAGACGAATCAGATTTTATCTCACTCAGAAGGGCCGTTTCTTCCACTTGGTTTCTGTGCCATGAAGTGGCCTGTAAACACCACTGATGCAACAGAGCAGGCTGAGCTCAATACTGGCTGCAGCTGCCATTACTTGCAATCAGTTACACTTGCAAGTCTACTACTCTCAAAGAAATGGTCGTGATTTGACCAAGGTTCTCTCGGTCCAGACAAATGAGAAGAAATAGCCCTTCTTGACACTAAAAGACCATAACAGGCGTTGTAACAAGGAATTAGGTAATGCAGCTCTATCCCTCAAGCTGAGGGCAAGTTTCAGTCTCATGCAGGTTATGTGCATCTAGTACCGAGACATTTTGAAATGGTGGGTCTCTAATAACTCCTTTAAAATGACCAGGCCAATGCACACTGAAATTACAGCACCTGATTAGGTTTAGATGATAGCCCTCCCAGCTTCGGCTTTCTTTGTTTGCATCACAGCACAATTTCAATTCTGCTCAATGACCCTGTTTTTTCCCCCTCTTCCCTCTTCTGTTGGCATAAACAGACAGTAATGGCGTCTGCGTTTTCCTTCCCCCTCACTGGTCCTTCACATGGCTCAGCAGCTTAGCTTGACAGCTCCGCTGCGTGTGAGTTCAATTGGTGGAGTTGAAAGCCTTTTGCAGCATTGGGGTTTGGACTGATAGAATCCTCCATTTACCTTTTGCCCTCAGGCGATGAGAGAAAAGGAATAAGGTTAAAGCCATGCTGGTAGCAGAGACTAAATGGAACATGATCCCTAAAAAACACATAGAAAAATGCAAGACAAATGTTGGAGGAGTAAGACAGAACATACAGGGTTGGTAAAGGAGGCTGTCTCTATGTATTGCATATGTAACATAATCATTCTGTGTCAGAGCCTTTCATCAATCACCTTGACTGTTTGAAAGACGTCAGCTGACAGTGGGCTCAAATGGCACAAATGCACACAGTGAACTCAGCAAAGGTTCATCACCTATCTCAACTAATTCAGAACCCGGCAGCACTGTGTGCCATTTCTTCATAAAGAGCAGCTTAGGCAACGGCTTCTCAAAGGGGAAGCAATCATGTGATAAGATGTCCACAATTAAGAAAGTAACCTCGGAGAAATAAGAGTTTTACTTTTCTTAGAAAGCGAGTAAGAGCAAATTTATTACACCAGTGACACTTTAGTTTTTTATGTCTCTTCCTCGCCATGAACTGCATCCACTGATATATTGGCCACATTCAGAGGCTACTAATGCAGCTTCTGATATGAGACTCAGTCCAAAGGGAGTTTGGTTGTCGAGACAAAGAGCTGAGAGGTGAGTTGAGTCCCGAGTGAGGCTCTGAATCGGCTGTTGTGGAGTGAAAATGTAGAGGTGTGAGTCAAAGTTGTGATGGCAAATGTTTGATGAATGGCAGCTGGTCGTCAGGAATTGCACTGAAATTGTTGACAGGCAGCAGGGGTCACTGTAGTGTTGTTAGTGATGATGGAAAGATCTTGCACAGGGCAGAAACAGCCTTGAAAGAGGAGCAGTTCAGTCTTGTCAAGGCTGAGCTTGAGGTGGTGTGCAGGCATCCATTCAGAGGTGTCAACGTGGCATCCGCAAATGAATGCCTCACACTGTGTACTGCCAGAGGGAAAGGAAAGGTTAGGTGGAGTGTCATCAGCATAACAATGGTAGGTAATATTATTGGATGACAGAACAAGGACATTTCTAGTATAAAAAGGAAGGTAGTTGTGACTGTGTCCAGAAGCGTTCTGCGGGAGATGATGTTTAGTGGTGACAGCAACCAAAGACTGCATTGTTAAGCCAGAAGATGAATAACAGGGGTTCAGGTCAGTTTCTAGGATTGAATGCGATGGACTATCATAAGATGATCAGGAGGGAGGACAGAAGGACAGTTCTATTTCCTTCGCCCTCTAAGAGCTGTTGTCTTTGGCTTCGTCCCCCGTGCACATGCAATTGTGAGGATGTTCTTTCGCACCCTTGTGCCCTGCATCGCCCCCCTCAGGTCCACTCCTGCAGTATAAATGAACTGCATGACCTAAGCTCAGCTTCCATTTTTCCTTCAGCCTCAGTCAATAAGAGAATAAGATGAAGACGTCTAGCAGTGAGTGCCCGGGCACCAGCTGATGGACCAGCTACATCCTCCCGTCGTGCGTTTGTGGCCCCGCAGTAGAGGCCCTCTCCACTTCAGCATCATCTTGCTAGTGACATGCCAGCCACTAAAGCACTTTTCCAGGACCTGTTGGGCATCATCAAAAAGATGGCTGATCTGAGAGGTATCTCTATACCAGCAGAACTGTACCTGCTTGTGGTCCCGTAGGAGGACGTCTACAACCAGGAGCCACTGGTCAGATGTCCTCCACTGTGGCCTCGCTTCACGGAGCTCCGGCCCTTCATGGAGGAGGCCTTTTCTGACTCCAGAAAACTGAGAATAACAGTATCCCACTATTCCATAGGGACATGTAAAAAAAGTTTAGACTAGAACAAAGCCTGGCTTACATCTTGCTTCCCAAGGCAACTTTTTTTGGCAGACGCAAGCCTATACAGCCTCAGGACCATGTTTATGCTCTTGCCACTGACCGTTCACACCAGTGTGGCTGCTTCGCCTTTAACTACGTAACTTTCAAATGAATAGAACGTTATGTATCCTAACTCCAGTTTGAGTGTGAAGATGCAGGCTCTCTGCTCCGCAGGCATTAGCTGAAGAAAATGCTGACTTTGGGAGCAGAGCTCAGGTCATGCAAGTTAATTTATATTGCAGGAGTGGACCTGAGCAGGGCACGAAGGCGCAAAAGAAACCTTCACAACTGCACGAGTGCACAGATGAACCAAACAGCGACAGCTCTTCGAGGGCGGCACCTGTACTCATATGGAGTTACAATAAGTAACTAATGTTTTAGCAGAGACACGTGCCTCAGTGATGGGAACTTATGAACTTTGAACTTAGATGTGCCTAACTTGTGCTGTGTATCAAGGCTCCTGATTTTCACAGCGCCCAGGAGAGCAGGTCATATGAGGGCTTGAATATGCTATAGTTGGACACATAAATAGGAAAAGAAACAGTATGTAATGTTAATTTACGCATTTTAATACATGCTGAGTTTAGAAAGGATTATATAATCAAATAAATAAAGACATATTGCACAGAGGAATAAGCAAATTAATGGATGCAAAACAATGCTGATGAACAACTTTAATCTTGCCATTCATCTTGTATATCATTTTCTCGAGGGCCCGGCTTGAAGCTGGCTTCTTTTGTTGAAACAGTGCCATTATTTGCTCTCATGTGTCTGTTTCTTTCAATTACTTTACTTTCTGTTGTTTGTACTCTGTGTTCAAAGGTTTGTACTGAATGCTGGTCCTGAAATACTGTGCTAACAGGCCCTTTTGGGGCCCGTGTGGGGCCACAGTGGGCTGAAGTTTGGGCCTCATTTGGGCATCCCATATTGGGCCCTAAATTGTGGGCACATTTAGGAAGGTCCTTATATGGGAGTGGGTATTTATATTGAGAGTGAGAATACCACATTATCAGATCTGTATAATATATATATGTAACTTCAAGAGACAATGCTAACATTCCCATGTTTGGCTGGTATAATATTTACCATTGTCACAATTTTTGCTTAGCATATTAGCATGCCCACATATGCTAATAAGCACCAAACACACATTAAATTGCAGCTAATGCTGATGGGAATTTCATTGGATGTCACTAGCTTTATTGCAACAGTTTTAACTTTGACCTGATGATGGAGCTAGAGTTAAAGTCAAGGGACCAACAAAGTCAGTAGGATTGATCTTCTGGGGACCATGAATGCCTGTTCAAAATTTCATAACAAACCATCCAATCTAGTATTTCTTGAAATATTTCAGCCTGGATGGAAAGAACAGCCAACAGACTGACAGTGGCTTCCCTAGAGCCTCATCTCCACAGCAGCTAAAAAAGCTGCCATCAAATGTATTTCAGAGTTTTTTCATATCATCCAATTTCGATGTTCTTGTCAGTGATAGGATTATAAAGTGTGGCTCAGTAAGAATCTGTAAAACTCCCTAAAGTATAAGGCTTTTTCTTTTGCATTTATCCCATTTCCTCATAGTTCTTTAAAGTGTATTACATGTTGTGTCATTTGTTTTCAAGTTTTGCTCCAACAGCGTTTTTTAACTTTTACAACATGAATCAGCTGCAACATTAATCTGTACCATTTCACTCCCTGAGCTGAGCTTTTATTGAGCTTGAAAATAACTGGCACTTTACATCACTGCAGATACCAGGGGCAAAAATCACTCAATGACAACAGAAATCAGACAGGCAATGCTGAAAGCAATCACAAAAAACACTTGCCTTCTGAATAGTGATGCTGCTGTTGTAGACAGTATCAAAGTAAATTCCCAGACTTCTTTGGTCAAAGAACCCAATTAGGACCAGACATAGATCTTATAAAAACAACCAACATTATAGAAAATGCAACAACCCCAATTACTCTTGACTTTGTGGGGTCACATTATTCCTGCTTCCATCGATTTTCCAGCCTCTAATCCAGGTCAGGGTCAGTGTAGGAACAGGACAGCCCTTCTTCTTCATGATCTTCTTTAGCTAACTGGGAGGTGTAAAGCCTCCAGTGAGTCTTTAAACTGGTCTTCTTCCAGTTGCACCTCCAGGAAAGTGCCTCTAAAAGGACATCACCTAAATTGGCTCCCCTCAATGTAAAGAAGAGGCTCAATATCGAAGGCCTTCCCAAATCGCTGAATTTCATAGACTGTGACCATCCACCCCGGTGAATCTCATTTTGACCCTAGATTGGTTCAGCGGGCTCATTGCATTATTCTACGTAAAAGCACGAACGCAACAAATGCTGAGATTACACAGAGAGAGACGGAGAGAGACCATGAAAGGAATTAAGACGCCATATGGGCTGTGAAACATCTGTTGCCCCAGGGGGTGGCAGGAACCGATGGCTCCATTACTCCCATGGATAATACATTATTATGATTGAATAAATAAATAAACCATTAAGTCACTTAAAATGATCTCAAGCCCTGAAAGGTTTCAGAGATTCCATTGTTCATCTGTCTCATTATGACACTGTACTGTATTCGGGGCTATTTTATGAGGCACGATATTGGCACTCATACTGACAAAAAGCCAAAAGCTACTGCCAATACTATATGGTACTGTATCACGCTCTTAAATATTATGACTTAATCGTTCACTATTTAGCATCACACAGGCAAAAGAATAGTCTAACTTTGCCAGTAAAGAAGGGCAAATGTTTAATTGCTATCAATTGTTCAGGCCCGATACATGAAATAACAAGAACAACAGATGAAAGAGTGGCAAATTTTCACCTCTGGGCTTTTTGTGCATGTTGAACACACATAATGCTTTTAAGGACGGAGTAAAGTCGGCGCAGTAAACATGACTTTGTCCTGAGGCATAACAGCTGCAACAGACACTATCACAGTTGGTGCAGTTATTACAAGAGAGCTATATTTGCTGAAACTATTTGTCCAATGTATAGCAGCTTGTATTCTTATTAAAAGCATGTTTGCATTGAAGATAGAAAAGTAATGACAGCACTTTATGTCATGAAGTAAATGATGAGAGGGTGACCTTTACCCAGTTGGTGTGGCCTTCAATTGTGCTGTAAACTCAGTGTGCGGCTGTGTGCATTAAATTTAACATCTTCCCATAAGTAGGATCAAAACGAAATGAGTATTTAATAAAGCAAAATATCCATATATGTAGTTCACGACTGTTCCTTAATGTGTTGCATTCTTTCTGCTGCCACAAACTGCAACTGGATGTACAGTATATGAAGTAATCCATAAAATGAATTAGACAGGCTGCCACCAGATGTCTACATTAAACTGAAATAAAATCGACTGGATGCTTGGAGAAGTGTACCAACTGTTATTATGTGGAGCTGGCATATGCTCGTATAATGAAACACTCGAAGGACGGATCAAGAATTGTATGGATTTTAGTCAATTATTCCACAACAATGCAATTAGTAGGAAACATGAGTACAGTTTACTAACAGTGGTGCACAACATGTGGTTCTGAATACACCGAAGGATCTCGTCTTGTTGGATATTCACTGTAGGGGTGCCATCGGCTCCGAAACAAAGCCTATAGGGGGAAAAACACAAGAGAGAGAAGGACTGTGTGAAAATAGCAAATCATTAATCTATTTATCCAGTATCTTGTCTCGCAATTAAATATACAGTCTGCCAATCCTCACAGGTTTTCATCCGCTGTTATTGTGTGGCCAATATTTGCTTATTGGACCGGCTGTGCTTAGGTGCCAACTCTCCAGCTGGAGACACACCAAAGTATTATTGGGCAGATTTACTCCAGATTTGTCCACCGAAAAACACTGAAGGGAAAATCCCAACTGAAGGCTTTGTTGGATCAGCTGTAATCGCTGATTGTGTTTGTACTTCAAATTTATATGTTCAAGAAAAATGCAGTGACACCAAAGTCATGTGTACACTGTGTACCAAATATATACAGAGTACTCTAACCCGGTGTTTTTGTACATTGTGTGTTTATACAGGAAAACCAACATTTATATTCAAGGTGGACTATAATACATAATAAATACACTTGATTTGTTGAAGGACACATCTGTTGCATAGCACAATTTATAAAGGAAAATTGTGAAAACACAACAAATTGTGGATGGTGTTGAGACCCTAAGGGGATTCAACAGAAAAAAACATAATGAAAAACAGTAAATCTTTGAAGAAACACTTTCTTTTGGTGAACTTCAGCTGGTTAATATCAGATCAGACTGACGCTCCCTTCCTACAGAATCATAAAGGGCTTTAGGCTGAAAAGAGACCGTCCATCTTTGATGCAAACCTCTGCAACAATGACGGACAGCTGCGTCTCATCAATGCAAGCGAGCTCACCACCAAGTCCTTATCTGCGCTACGTGCTCTTTCATAAAATACCATTGACTCTAATACTATTCTTTATTCAGGTCAGTGTTTAACATCCCCATTATTTCTTGTAATGAGTCATAACATCATTAGTTAGTTTTACATATATAACGATTGTTCCCTATAAAGACACATAGACCTCATGACGATGTGATTAACTTTGATTCGGCTCAGTTGTCTCGTTGTGAATTCAACTATTGAACATTTATATTACTCATCATCATTTCTGGGTTCATATACAAACTTGATTATTCTGTAAAACTGCATAAAAATTCACTCTCATCGACAATGAAACATTAGAGATTAATATATCAGATTTAACCGACTAAACTGTTTTATTTATTAAGCTCCTCTTATGAAAATGGGAAGATTTGAGTCCTTAAAACGGTCTAAATTTAAACATGAAATCATTTTAAATCATTAATTTAATCATTCTTTTGATTTAAATATGATGAACGTTTTGTAGCTGGTGCTGTTGTTTCTGTCTCCTTGTATAAGCTGCTTGCTATTTATTAAATCACATCCTTGTATATTTTTTTTCCGACTTCCTTGCCTGTCTACTTATATTGAGTTAAATATTATGTTGTTATTGTTGTATTTCCCAACTTGTACACGTTCCTTGTCAATAAAATAGTCAGAAATAGTCTTTAGCTACAAAATGAAGTACAAAATTAATATATACAGTGCAAGTGCTTTTTCAATCAACATCAATCCCTGTATCATTTCTGTAAATATGGACGATCTAACCATGGTTGAACAGCATATATTAGCAACTTCAGAGATCAAGTTATTGTACAACATTAATGGAGCTTTAAATGTTGAATCTTCCTTCCTCACCTCTCCAGCTAATAAACTGAAGTGGGAGTCACTTAAAATTTTATTGAGCCTCATCCAAACCTCACAAAACAGTGAATGAGAAGACTGGAAGTATCAGCAGCTGGATTCACCAAAATGTCTTTAAAAAGTCTTTCTCTCTAGCAAATAACAACATTATAATAAATTACAAAAGCTTTCATTTTCTGTTTGTGTCATCGTTTTCTTGTTTTTGGTTCCCTGAGGAATTATCATTGGATGAGGAATCAAAATAGCTTCCGTTCGTCCCACCCCCGGATGACTCCTCATTTATCAATGGAGGAAATGAAATTAAGGCCCCGACAACTTGATAATAACGATTTGGTTGGAGAATAAAGAACATTTTTGGATTGTAATGAGCTCCCATTATTTATAAAACATAATTATAGAAGAAGGTGTGTAAAGGAAAAAAAAAAAAACACACTGCCCTCATCATTGTGATTGTGAGGTTAAGACAAATAATGGTTAAAGCTGTGTTTTGTTGTCTCCCTCACTAGACCAATTTAAGAGCCAGACATTAGTGTTCTGTGACTTGTTTGTGTTCGTTTTCGTCCATGCATGTGGTTTAGCTCACATTTTGAAGTGCTGTCTGAAAAAAAAAAAGGCGCTCCACAATGTTTAATCAGGCGCTTGTTCAAAAACATTGTCCTCCTCTTTCGGCCCAACTTGTGACAGTAAAACAACATTGTTAATTATTGTTGCAAAGTTTCAAAAGATTTCGACATGTATTTATTTGTTTCTTCCCCTGATATCCAAGAGTTTTTTGCTTCATCTCGGCGAACGCGTCCCCATGCATATGTATGGATTGAAGTTGTTTGGCTTTCTCAATATGTTTATTTTAAAATCTTTTTTTAGCTTTTACTCATAATTTTGTGTTATTCCAAAGTAGATTGTCTTGATGTTGGAAATTATAATGAGATTTATGTTTCTAGGACACCATCGGAAATGAGGCTTTAGTCTCAGTAGGATATTTCAAGCACTCATCTGCTGTTTTCTTCTTTCTTTTTTTTTTTTTTTTTATTTGAATCGAATAACAAAGCAGAAGATGATAGACAGGGAGAAAAGAAACAAAGGAGATTGGAGGCTTCGTTTGAGCGCTCAACAACCAAACAATGATAAAACTAAACAAAATCTTCAGGAAGTAGCCTCGGTACAAGGGATAAAATGGGGCTTTCAGTATGTTTCTTAGCAGTTTGCTGGATATAAATCAAGAGGAAGAAGTCTGTCAGTGTAAGAAATAAGTTGTGATATGTTGAGAAGAACATGCAATGCGACAAGTTCAGTTATTTAAAATGTGTCTGTACTGTGTCATTGTGTGTGTTTTGTGTCATGGAGGTCAGTTTTCTGTATATTGTTAAATTTAAAGTGTTGAAAAAAAAACAGCTGAATCTCTACTTTCCTAACATACCAGAAACTAATGTCACACTAGCAGAGTGGATGACGCGATATCTTGCATCTTTCCATATCACACATTCTTGCAGTGACTTTCCTGAGAGACACAGCCGACCACATGTCCTCAGCCAAACACAGCAACATGCGAAAGGTACACAGGTGATCAGAAAGGCGGTGCATCCTTAATGATCACCTGGCAGCGACAGGTGCAACATCTTTTGCCATTTTACAGTTGTTGTGTGGGCGGAGGAGCGCTCTGTGCTCTTTTGACACCGGTGGCAGTGTGAGTGGAGCGTAGTCGTCTCCCACCACGACGCGCCACACGGGTGAAAACCAGCAAATTGTGGCTGCCGTCGCTCATTTTCGCTCCTGCCTCCCCGCGCCTGTCGGGTTGCGCCATTGTCGAGGAGTCTGATTACTCATCTTACTAGAAACAGTTCCCGATGGAGCCGTTCCCGCAAGCAACACGTCAAGGCTGAGGATGTTTTAAAAGACTGCGAGAGGAGCAACGCAGAGGATTAACTGTGACTTTTGACTCGTGACGCCACCTCTGCGATGTGTGAGGAGGAGCAGCTGCGTCTGCCGCTGCCCCACTCAAGGCCGAACTCCTGAAACATCTTGAGTCTAATGAAGACGACTCTGATGTTTTGAAAGAAATAGAGCGTGTGATGTGAGAGGACCTCTCTGACAGATACTCTGATCAAGACGCTCTTCACGCGGGTGAGCCAAGGTCGCACGTTTTTCGCTGTGAATGAGCTCCACGGCGCCACGTGCGTCGTACCTTGTGTTTGGGAGTGGGTGTGCGTGCATATGCTCTAATGTCCTTTTCTCTTTTTAATCAGCATCAACGTTGGACCCGCACATCAAAGAAGCCGCCTCTCCTTGAAGTCGAGTACGCTCCACTAGCTTCTGAGGTGAATGACAACCAGGTAGGCCAACAACAACATCAACAACAGGAAATTGACCACAGTTAAGCTGCTTTTGAAATGGCTCATTAGGCTCTGTCACAGTCTACTGGAGGAGCATGACAGCGTGTTTGCTCCATCTGATTTCATAAACCTGAAATGTAGAGTGAGGGAATAGCTAATTTAGCACCGCAGTGGACGAGCGTCTTTCCAAAGAAGCCGTCTTGAGGCTGAAACACGCTGACCAATTAATATTTATGTTGAAAAAGTGTGAACTTGTACCACATCTCACTTTTGTACTTACATACTCACTCATTCACCCCTCTCGCCGCTCAGCCGCTCTCATTAACTCACCAGCCTACCTGCTCTCACACACACTGCTTCCCCTGCCAGAATCGAAAGGCTCAAATTGGTACTGTGACTACTACTATTACTGCTACTGTCACTACTGATATTACTACTGCGGAGGCTGAAATGTAGGATCACCACCGTTGGGGCTGACATCCGTATTAAAAGCTGTTGTAATTGCATCCTTTGGATTTTCAGCATAAAAGAAATCTTTTTTTCCCATCTGGTTTGATAGAATGATTTCATGCAAACAGTCTTAAGTCTTCAGTGCTCGTTAAGGTAAAATCGACAAATTTACTCAAACATGTTTTTGTTATCGTGCCAACAATGAAGCAGCAGAAAGCAGAATGAACGAAGGAGAATGTTTAATATGTCAGTGTTTTTTTGTTTTTTTTTTAGTTTTAAAGTTTTCAATTAGTTCAAAATATGCATAATCTCTTCATTTTCCATTTTGGCTGAAATGTGCTGAATTGAATTATGAGTTAATAGGAAACAAATTACTATCTCTTGAATTGCGGAAGAGTGAGTTGTGCATTAGGCCGAGTTTCTGTTAAGCCAATGATTCACACTCGACCCCAAACAAAAGTATTAACCTTCTTTTAAAGATATGAGCATTTCAACAAGTTGGCAGAGTGTGTCATACCTGCCTCTGGTTTATTTTAAAATAGATTTAAATGATGGAATAAAAAACCCAAAAATCAAATCTTGGCTACATTTACTGAAGCATTATGTTTAATGGATATGTAGCAGTTACTGGCAGCACAGTTTGAAACCAAAGGTAGATCAGTGTAATTTAAAATGAAGTTGCAGACTTGTTCATCATTGGCTCAGTCACTTTTCCACAATAATTAAGCAGAGATATCTACAGTATATTTAGTGCTCCCTTGTTGAATCTTTTTTACACATGCAAAACTTTCACAAATTGCAACTGATGAATCATCATTTCAGCAGCTGATGTAACACACATGTAAAACACAAATGTCACAGAAGTCGCCGAGAGAAAGTGAAAGGCTTTATTACGAGCAGGTTACTATGCAAACATTCAGCAAACCGAGACGGCTCTGTGTTACTAATCCTGACGTGCAATTGCAGAATAAAATATCAAAAGTACTGAAGCAAATTCTGCAACTTTGAACAAAAACACAGATTATTTTCTCAATTTCACACTGTTGCAAAATGGCCAAATTAGCATCTTCCCTTCAAGGTTTGGCCATGTGTTTGAGTTAAGATGCCTCGGGGTAACTACTAGTCCTGAGGCTGGGAGGAAATTGTACCATATAGCAGATGTTAATGAAACATACGTATATCCAACACTGAATTATTGAAGTGAAAAGGCAAGGAACACGTGGAGTCCATGAACTGAATGCAAAGTGTAGATTAACATCTCGCCCAGACCTTCAAATATTTCTGCATATCGTAATCTTTGAAAAAGCAGTTCCTCATTCAGAAATGAGCTTTTGCGAGATGTTTGCTTGAAACTGTAACTTACAGATGTGCCCCTCCCCCTCCCCTTTTAAACGACTGTCTGTCTTGTTCATGCATTACAAAAAGACAGCATATTTCCACAGCGGGATCCAACCACAGCAGAGTAGAGAAAAGCCATCTGCACCGAGCTTCGCCTTGAGTCAAACATCTTGAGTAGCAAATGGGGAAGGTGCTGCTCCTGTGGTGCCTGTGGAGCTCCAGTGGGAGGTTGTATCCCATCTCCCCCTCCGTCTTACAATAACTCTGTCCCATTTAGCCCTTTGAGTGATCGCAGCCTTAATGGACTGATAAGTGTCGGAGCCACATTGTAGAGAAACTCTGGACGCAAATTTGCCCCCTCGCCCTGCGAAACATTTATTGCATTTCTGCTATGAGGTAATCAATCAGTGTCTCCATACTTTTACATTTACACAGCTGAAAATGTCAAATAATTATATGCATTCAAAGCCTTTTAGTACTGTGGGCTAACAGCTATGTTTGCATAATGAAGCATAGCATTAAGAAGTCTTTTTGCTCTTGCTGTAATTAGGACAAATATTCTTTCTATTGTAAAGGGCTCGTTATTGCTGGAGATGCATTCAAAGCCGCTTGTTTCCTCTGTTTAACGTCTTGGTCTGCTTTCCTCTTCCGTATATATTTGAGAAACATGACTTTTAAAATGAACAGCTGTCAATGAATGGGAATTGTTGTACTTACTGCCTCTAATTCTAATGCCAGTCAATACAAAGTGCCGGCCCATGCCCCTGAATGCATAGAGGAAGACGAAGTCGCCAATAAAAAAACAAGCTTTGATTCAAAAGTTCCTGAAGAAGCCCATTCTGTCGATCCAAGTGCCTCTAAAAGCAAATGTTACTGCTCTGCCTGACGAATTATTAATCGCTTCCTGCTCAAATATTTTCTCATTCTCTCCCCTGCATGGGCCAGTGTTTCATTTCTATGGCAAGCACGAGCTGCCATTTGCAGACTATAAGAGCAAATGTTAATTTGCCCCGTGTGCATTTCTGTGCCAGAGGAGCCATAGGGCTGGGAGCTAACGTAGTGGTCAAGAGAGGGGGGGCTGACTTGGGTATTTACATAAGGTAATGTGATTGAGTTGTTCCCATAGATTTATCCTTTCCTCAAAAACCCATGGGTGAGGTGAGGAATAAGAGATGAGGGACGGATCTGGCCGACTGTCACAACTGTTGCCTCACATTCTTCGGCAGCTTCAGATGTGAAAGGCGACACATCCCACAGACATCATCTACTCCAGATCATGTGATAGTCTGTCACCATCATTGCCTTACAGATGGTGCATGTGCAACTGCAGAGGGCTTTTGACATTTCTGAAGCAGGTGTTGGTGTCTTATCTTGGCATCTGCTTAATTTCTGTCTCTGCTAAGTCCTTTGAGACTTGTTTCTGATGAAGGTCTACAGAAATGAACCATTATGTTAATTTACCACTTTGGACTTGACTCTCTGCCTCAAAGGAGGATGGTCGTCACACTTAAATATCTGGGTTTATTGAACTTGATTAACTATCTGCTCTTCATGTTGTTTCAGAATGTGTCGTGATTATGTTTCTGTAGAGCTTGGCAAAAGACCTGAGGTGCATGTTGAGGCTGTTAATTTCATCAAAGAAAACTATGACAAAAATATTTGTTGCAGACTTTTTTTTGAAAATGAGACTAAAACTAAATGTGTTGCATTGTTCATCAACAAATATAAACAATAGTGTAAAAGATGGACGAGCGGTAAAAAATGAGCTGATTCTTGTTTCCATGCAAAATCTTATTTAATGACCTGCATGCATCTGCAGAATCACACACTGTAGCTTAGCTCCTGATTAGTAAAACAGTATCCTCGGCCCAAAATAGCTTTTTCAGAGGTTGATTTTGTACTTGACCTGTCGCACAACCGTTATGAAACATCTTCGTACAGTGAGATTAATTCTCTGCCTAAAATATTATCTGACCTTACCGCTGGTTCTGGGAGGAAACAGATTTATAGACTAAATTCATTTGAAGTCCATTAAAGATTTAGACAGGAAGTGGCAACAAAACAGCTTGAACAAACTGCCTGAAGATGCAGGCCATTGCCCTGACATTTATAGAAAGGTGAGCTCAGGTTGGGTACTGATGGATGAGTCAAACAAACACCGGAAAGTTACTGTGACTTGTTTTAATGGACATCTGTAAGTTAATGGATGTAACATATTTATGTCACACTGCAGCTTTTGCACTTGATTTAACCCAAATCATCATCTTTTCCTAAACCTAACCAAGTAGTTTTGAAGGTCACCTGACTGTAGATCTGTTCCCCACAGGAGAAACAGACAAAGTTAATAGAAAGGACTGGCTCACAATTTGAAAGTGTAAAGTCATGTTATATCTACACAGATGGAAAATGTGGTGGCGCAAAAAATAAACTAATGATTTATCTAAAAATCTAAAACTGTCTGGCTAACAAATATGTTTGCTTTTTTTTCAGGTTGCGATGAGCATCAGAGAATTTTGCTTTACAGACAAAGCGACTACGGCGCCGCAGTGGTGCATTAGAAATGGATGTTTCCAAAGGTCGATGTGATTGATTTTAAACTTGGGCAGCAATGTTTTTTTTCCCCCACAAACTGAATGGTTGTCTCATCCAAAACTAAATGGTTTTACACAGCAGAGAAGGGAGAGGGAAGGAGGGAGGAAAAGCAGGTCAGTTGTTGACATGGACGAATGGGGGATACAGCAGAACAGCATACACCGTAGTGACCCAGATAGGACCCAGTCCAAAGCTACAACATGCACCTTAGAAAATTATATTACATTATATTATCTGTTATGATACATATGGATGTCTCTACATTTGCTGTTCAAGTCGAGCAGCTGTTATCCAAAAGTGCATCTTTGCATGTCTGTGTGTTTATAAAGTGCATGTTTATGTAGTCGTACAACGTGTGTGTTGTTGTGCACTTGCTTGAAAATGTCTACCTGTGTACACACTATAAAGTAACTCTACAAAAACAGAGTGAGAAAGACAAAATGCAAATGAAAATTAGTCGCTCTGAATGATTTCTTAAGTGTGTAGGAGATGAAAAACGACCTCCACACTGTGAAGTATTGCCCTGCGGTTTCAGCCACATGGTGGTGCTGGTGGACTGCTGACCGTAGGCCATATAGGCAGTTTATCTGCCACACACACACACACACACTCACACACACACACACACACACACACACTGGCTCCTTTCAATCCCACACCATCTCATTCTCACTACCTCCTGCTTTGACTTATCACATCCTTTGCTCTCTCCCTCCTGCTCTCCTTCCTCAACATAATGTGAGATGAGGTGAAGTGTTATGGCAAATTAAGTAAAATTAAGACAAGAGAACAGCTCTACTCACCTGTGTCGTGCGTGGCTTCTTCATCGCGCGGCCGCTGACGGAGCCCTGGCTGTGCCGTCCTTGGAGATGGGTGTTGATGACAGACTGCAGACCATGAAAGGAGTGGGAGTGTTGCATCCAGTGGAGGTGGAGGTGCCTGCACAACACATTATCATTCACCCTCTATGGTTTGTTTTGTTCTCTTTCCATTTTCACACTTTTTCTGCTATTTTTTCCTCTCCCCTTTTTTTCATATCCTTTCTTTGGCTGTGGGCCCCCCCCCCCTCCCCACCTCCCTCCTTTTTCCTGCCTTTGTCCTTCCAGTTCCCCGTCTCTCTCTCTCTCTCTCTCTCTCTCTCTCTCTCCAGTCTTCTGTGCAGGTCTTGTCATTTGCTGAAATCTTGAAGTCTTTTCCATCTCTCCCTCTTCCACAATTCTGCTGTTATCTGTCCCACCACCTTTTTACCAACATCTACCTTTTCCTCATTCTGCCAACCTCTCCCCATGGCACCTGTCTAATTCTCCTTGTACCCACTCTGTGGTGCCACTCATAGCTTGCTCCTTCACCCTCCCCTTCTTCCTTTCCTGGCTCTCTCTGCCCTGGCAGTCTGACAATTGTTGGAGCATACGCTGCTAAGCAGTTATCACCAGCTCACAGAGGTGTGTGTGAGTGTGTGTGTGTGTGTGCACGAGCATATGTATGTTTGGTAATAATAGAAAGAGAATGTGTATATGTGAGCATACGTGTGTCACTGTGTGCATTTTTCTATTTATATTGAGGTGTGCAGCTCTTGTGTTTGGTAAAACAATACAAACAATGTGTCAGACAGGTTTCTATTATATTGGAGCTTTGTATGGCTCTTCGACTATAGTGTAGTTTTTTTTTTTTTTTGCAACAATGAGGGCTAAAATGATACTGAAAGGCTGCAACTCCTCTCCTACCCCTGCCAAACATCCCTGGTGTCTAGCTGCTCTGGATCCATATAAAAGGCAGTAATTTCTTTGTCTTCAAGGATTTTTTTCTAGTTTTGGTCCCATCTGTCACTGGGAGGAGGTTGAAAGAAAGGAGGAATAAGCCCAGCTGGAATCCTTTGTCTATTGAAGGTAGATCACATTGTAGTAAGACCAGGACAATGCTTCTCTGGCCTTATGGGTACTGAGAGATGAGGGACACAGGCCAGACCTTAGACCTCAGGAGCCGGGTGCGCCAAACAATCATCCTGGAGAAAAGTGATTCAGGAGGGTTTGATTTTGTTCTTCCCGATGCAGCGAAATCATTTTGAAGCCAGCTCTAAATTAGACATATTTCCATTGATGTGATATAAAAACTCCTCTGTTGGTAGTTTCTTTGCTAAGCCAGTTGTCATACAAGTGGTTAAGGCAAAGATAAATTATTGCATTCTGCTTTTTCTCACCTAGTGTGCTATGGGGACGCGAATGAATAGAGTTACCTCAGATTATGTCTGTAATTGACTGTAATTGCATGGTCCCACTATGTAGCAATCGGAAAAGATGAGGAGAATTATGATGAAAAGGTTGCTTCCCTCGCTCTAACATTCTTATGAAAAATGCCTAATGTGGAGTCATTGTTTTCTCCCCGCAGGAGTGCATGCATGAAAGAAAAAAAAAAAAACTGTAACTGTTACTCATATGCCGACTGGTTCCCCGCAGTGATTGTATGAATTCAACATGATAAGTCGAGCTCTTAAATCGCCGGGATCAGGACCTAATTCGCAATTTTTTTTGCGTGTGAATCAGTTATGAGAGCAGTTCCAGATTTTGGTTAGACAAACTCAGCGGGGACCTGAAGTTATTTGGATGAGTTCATTCCTTTCGGTGTATACTTTAAAAACTGTGAGACCAGCGTTCGTAACGTGCAATATAAAACTCATTAAAAATTCATTTCATGGGGCGAGCTGCAGGTTCTGTCGCTGTGACAATTTACCCTCCACCTTTAAAAGGAAACAAGTCTGAAGCTGTAGCTGTTTAGATTGTTTCTCACTGTAAATGTAGGTATGGATATAATTTAAACACAAGACTTATAGCAGAACAAAATGAACTACAGCGTGGTTGGATATGAAAAACTCATACAATACATGCACACACAAGTAAGGCTCAGGCAAATAAGGCCAACTAGGAGCAAGATATGGCCAATTAACAGCACTCACTTTGAAGAAGAAGAAGTCTAGAAGCGATTAATAAGCATCTAATTAGTACAAATAAATAAATAAGTCTAAAAATAGTTGACCAGAGTTATGGTTTGACCTCATATGTCTCCTCTTGTTTATGGCGTCCACTGATGCCATTGCACTGTCTGCTCAACCGTGCCTACATTGATTTCTTGGATGGTTTTATGATAATGTATTGGCGTCTAGTCTTTGAAAGTAGAATTGTCTTTATTTTTATGCGTATAATGACGCTTGTGCATAAATAGGATTTCTTTTGGCGTTAAGCAAGAGGGCCGTGCTGTTTCGGGCCCTCTTTGAGTGTAAGCCAGCATGCAAGTGGCTTAAAAATGCCTAGAGGAGATGGCTGTCTGTTTAAAAGCAGGAAACAGATTCCTTATCAATTATGTTGCCTCTTTACGGCTTAAGAAGCAGTGCATATGGTTGTGGCAGAGGGGAAGCTTCTTGCACTGGAAAAACAAAATGAGCACTGAAATGTCTTGGGGATAAATGGAAAAGGGAACAGCATTAGGGAGGTGTGTCTTATTCCCCCCCTCTATGCATAACTTACAAATTATCAATGTTTTTATTTTCCCTTTTGCCACATATTGGTTGGAGGGCCCAAGAGACCTATTAAGGAACCAAGGGAAGAAAAACACCAGATTTCATCTGATTCCCTGGAGGCCAGAGTCTTACAATGTTAAGAACACTTGCTGGAGAGAGTCCATAGCAGTACAAAAGTTTTAGTGGAAGGTTTTTTTTTTCTATAATATTGATCCACTTAGCATTTACTCTCCCTGGTGTCAACAGCAATAGTGCAAATTAGACAAGCCTAAGGCAGCACGTGTGCCATTGTGATTTAAAGTGCAGCAAAACAAACAAAGTTAGAACACTCAGGAGACGCCACTGTGGCTCAAACTGCACACGTATTGATTGAACAGTTTGAAAATTGTTAACGTTTCGGTGCAGTGAGGCCTCCGTCAGAATGTGAAAGACTGCAAATTAGCCGAGAATAAATTAACCACTGATATGCTTGAAAAAGTGACTGTCATGGTGTTGCAGCTGTGCTGAAATGAAACAATGAACCAGAGATTGATGATACTAATTTATTCCCTTCAGAATTCTGTCAGTCAAGCTAACGCCAGACCTCGCTGTCTTCTGAATCGCTGGGGGACCTGCAGGCTCATGGTGAACCCACACAGGTGCTTCCACTCACCTTTCATGAGTCTTCTCAGGACCGTGTGGATGTTTACAGACTGGGCTTGATTGAGATTTCCCTCACTTCCTGTTGGCCCCGTTAAGACAACACACCTTTATAATTTCTCATGAACAAAGAAGACTTTTATTATTTTTTTCAATTAGTGAATGATGCAGAAAGACTGAGCTAGCTATTGAGCTGCAGGGCAAAGGATTTAAGTTAGCTCGCAACTTGGAGAAAGCCTGGGGATGAGAAAAGACCCTTTATCAGGCTACAGTTTAGATAATTAGGGTTTTATAATAAAATGATCTTATGCTCTTCTTTGTGCTGCATGCAAACGTTAAGAAGATAATGCATCCATCATGTATGTGGACATATGTTAAGATCAATGTTTTGACCTAAAACAGTGACTTGTAATCCAATTCTTGATGGACCACATGTTTTGCATAGCACAAAAATAAAAAGAATGATTTATTAGTGCATGAAGTTTGGTGACTTCACACGACTCCAGCATAGCTCCACCCATATTCAACCTGAGCTGAGGTCTAATGAGCCAGACTAACTGAAAACACCTATGTGGGTGTACAAATCCATATGGCTGGATGACTTATGGCCCATTTACCTGACTGCATCGGGTGGCCTGAAGTTACTATTTACATTAATAAGTCTGGATGATTAATGTGTGTCTGTTTGTTTTAAACACTGGCTCCTAGCTAACAAGCAAAGCCCCTCCGCTTGCATGCACATACAACTACTTGTGATCAATTCAATATTAACTGTGAATGGTGCAAACTAAAACATTTTACTATGCATTTGCTCTGGTGAAAGACTTAATATAGTCTTGTGTAAATTTTGAGAAACTGTACTTCCAGAGGACTGATTTGAAAAAAAAAATTGCTTTGGTTGACCTGAAAAACTAACATGAACATAACATGTACTTTGTAAAAAAAAATTATCTACAGTATCCAAATTACAGGCTGAAAGTGACTATACATGGATACAAATGTTGGAACACAACACAATGGGGATGTGATGTCAGGAAATGTGTATTTTCCTGTCAGTGTCAGAGGTTGAAAGCAGATGACTGAATCCTTTGCAAGAGAGCATTTTGCCCATAGGATTAAGATTGGATGGCTGGGTTTAAACCTGTCAAAAGAGCAGACTCAAATCCCTCACTCACAAACACTTTATGGTTCTCACTTGAGGTGCTTGTGAGCAGTGGTGGAAGGAGATATTTCTCTTTCATGCCACTTACTTCAGAAGCCATTCAGCACATCAACTGGATTGTGGAGGATTTGTAGGGCACTGAGCAAAGAAGCTAAATTCGGGGGGGAAATTAGTTATCATGTTTTTCTTTCACATTTGTGACAGGTCTATTACAATTCACTCTATAAAATGAGTTCCATTGTATACTGTATAATATTGAATTAAAATTAAGTAATAGTAAATATCTAAACCCAATACTGTAGTTTTATCCCAGAAAAACACATTTTAGTCTCATTATGATCCTCTGCTCTGTTGCTAAAGCATAATTCAGTTCAATTTGGTGCCAGCGTTTCACAAACAATTGGCTGTCATTGTTTCAAGTATTGTCACGACGTATTACGGCAGATGCAAACTTATTTCAATTTTAAAAATACGTATGCAAAAACCTGTACCCGGCCCTTCTTGGAGGAGCGACAGCGAGGAGAACAGGTGCCTGTACCTCAATTTTGTCTCGTCCTACCCAATAACAGGCATGACCCTTTAGTACTCATGAGGGTGCTTGTGAGCTGAGACCAAAACCAGCAAAAGCCCTCCTGTCCTATGCTTCATGCTCAGCTAATTCCACCTGACCAGACATTGGCGCCGACACCAGCTTTATGGACGTCACGCTCGCCACTCAGCTGGGCAGCAGCCAGGAGCCCCGAGCCAACCTCATGGAAGCTAGTGCCCTCGATGGACAACTCCTCTGCTCTGTGAATGATAGAGCTGTCCCCGTCCACCTGGACACGTCAGGTAATCGTGCCTATATCGTCCCCATAACTGCACCGTCACCTCACCTCAGGCGTGCTTATCACCTGGTACACATTATTGATGGAAATGAATGGAAGGCACAAGTGGCCACTATGAATATCTGGTGATGCCTTTTGATCTGACCAATGCTCCTGCAGTTTTCCAAACATCAGTAAATGACGTACTCTGGGACATGCTGAAGAAGTTTGTTTTTGCACATTTGGATGATATTTTGACCTTTTCCAAGATCAAGAAGGAGCATGTGTGATGTCCAAAGACTGCTGGAGAACCAGTTCTTTGTCAAGGCAGAGAAGAGTGAGTTCCGTGTCTCCAACGTGTCATTCCTGAGGTTCATTGTCATCGTAGGCAGCAACCAGATGGACCCCACCAAGATCAAGGCAGTCACAGACTAGCCAGTCAACACTCCCTGGGGTTCATCAATTTCTACCAGCACATCCAGAACTACACTTCTGTGCCAGCCTCCCTTGATGATCTCACCTCCCAGTCTTTGTAGGCTTTCATTTCACCACAGCTCTTGTCCTCACCAGAGCTTTTCTCTTTCAGCGATTCATCCAGGACCAGAACCTTTATGACCCCACAAACGACCCCCAGTGAAGAGGAACTATGACAGTGGCAGTGAACTACAAGCAGCCAAGCTACCTCTGTTAACGTGGATATACTGAGGAGCATGAGGTGGAGCAGCCGTTCATAGTCTAGACTGACCGAGCCTGGAAAACACGCAGCTGAGCGTCTCCCCTGCTGTAACCTCTTTGCTCAATTCTCCATCACCTGACGTCCCTAACCCACCTGCACACCTGTTCCCACTTCCCTGTCATCTCAGTAACATATAGTCTATGCCAGCACTCTTCCATTCATTCCCCACCAGATCATTGATTGTACTTCTGTCTTAGCCTTAGAGTTTTGCCTGTTCTGTCCCCCAGCCCAACCATTTGGACTGTTGTTCTGTTTGCCTCATCTCCCCTGTCTGTCTGAGTTTGACCTTGAGAAACTTGAACTTTTCATTTTCTGGCATTTCAACCTGTTTTTACTGAGCCTTTATACTTTGGTTCACTCAAAGCGTCATTGAGCCCAGAAATAATACTTAGTTTTGTGCTCAAGTTAATTATTTTCTAAATTTGACTATTTGTGTGCAGCAGTGCTTTTTTGGATGTGTCTTAAGTTTGATGGTTAGCAACCAAGGGGGAAATTGGAGAGGGCAAACAACAAAAACAAGAAATCATTTTCTGAGAAGTTATTTGAGTGGAATTACAATGTCTTGTTATTTTGCAAAATTATACTGTGTTTGCATAAAGAGCACAACACTTGGGAATTGCCTTGTGTATCATGCAAATATTACCCTGTATACCCGATCCAGCCATTCTGGTTAAAATCTGGAATATCCTCACTGCAATGAATACTGATTTATCAGTGACAGTAAACTTTTATAACTTCCAGGTCGCTACAACCTGCCAGACTGTCATAAAGAAAGGAGACCACACAGTAAAATTGTAAATGAATATGTTTTTTCTTTTTCTTTTTTTTAAATCACACGGAATAACAAAACAACACAGAATGCATTACAGGATATGCAAAACAGCAATTATTTCTGGATGAGCAAGAAGTGTAGAGTGTCTGATGCTGAAAACTTAACCAAGTATGCCATGAAAAGGAGAAATAGAGAGATCACAAATGAAGTATTTCACGTGCACTGGGACCCCCAGGCTGAATGTAAAGCACATGAGGCGACTGTCTTCTAACTCCACACATAACCCCATTTGATATTTTCATACAGTGACACCAACAAATAGAAAATACCGAATGTATGTTTTGGAAATCTTTACAGTGATAGAACCACTTAACCATCAGGCTAAACAATGTGTTGTTTTTGAAATCTAAACTGCAGTTTGAATAAGTAATAGCAATTTTTAAAAAAGTAAATAAGCAAACTGCATTAGTCTGGAAATCCTATTAATGTCTTACTTGTGCTTTAAGAGGTGAAAGAACTTTTGATTACACAGCTGTTTTATGCTCATCACCTAAAAAGCTGTTAATCATCTTGAACTCAAAACCTTTTAAGTTGTAAAGGGACTGATCAGAAGTTTTCCAGTATTTTCTTAATGTGGCTTTAATGTTCTAATGCATTTTATCAAGCAACCCTTTTTTTTTGAGACAATTAACAAAGATACAAGGATTGCATAGATAATAACAGCCAACAAAAACATCCAAATATCCTCAGGTAGTTCAAATCAGCTAAAGTGTTTCTGTTGTCCATCTGATTCTTAAACGCTTCATCAATCCGGGGAGCTGCAACGGGCATTTACCATAAACGTCCATTTATAATTTTAAATGCCAGCTGACTGCTTCAGTAAAATGTTGTGATATAAATTCACTCACTGCGAGCCATTTAATTGAAGAGAACTGTTAAAGGTTTTCAGAGTGCTGGGATGGGAAAAGTAATGGCAGCCTGTAGGGGAGATAACTTTGAGGGGAAAGAGAGGTTCTCTGGATACACAGACTCAATTTTGTCACCAGGAGGCCTCGACGGAGAATTAAATTTTCTCCATTCTCGTACGCCTGAAGTTAGGTAGTTTGTTTCATGAATCTGTTTCATGAATCATTTTATGAATCCTGATCATTTGTGATCAAACCTTACGAACCTCACAACGAAAACCTTGTATATTTTTTAATATCTTGGCACACTGATCTGTGTAGGTTTTATAAAGGCATTTTTCACGGCAGGCATGATGTTCTTGTCTTAGCAGGGAATTCACAGGTGTTTCTAACATCATTAATAATGACAATGTTCATTTGAAGTGTCCCAGTAAGCCATGACAATGAGCCAGCAAGCACAAACCAGTGTCTTGGTCTTTGCACACCTGAATTGGATTTAACCATTACTAATCTCACTTGTGCTACTCTTGCTATGGCACGTCAACCTGTCTGCTGTGACAAGGACCTACTGGCACATGTCTGTGTCTTATTTCTATGACAGCTTCAGTTAATCGTTTTTAACTCACCCTGCCTGTTTAAACAAGGTTAAACTTGGGAAATCATTGAGGGAAGCTTTAGTCAAATGTTTGTACTCGTCCCTCTTCTGCTTTCTAAATGAATGAATAACCAGGAATCCAAATGATGTGAAACCTTAACTCATTATGTGGTTGAACCTGCGTGTTTGCTTCTATTTGGAGAGGAAACAAATAAAAGCACTCTGCAGCTTTATTTTGAAAGGATTTTTTTCATGGAGTGCCAATTTATGTACTCAAGAGTCTTCATTCAGTTTTGGTCAAGTCCTTTTCAGACAGACAAATCAGACTGTTGACTGATTTGTTTCCGAAATTCTTGTCAGATTTAACATAAGATAAGATAAGATAAACCTTTATTTGTCCCTCTGTGGGGAAATTTGCATCTTAATCCTGATTTTTTTTTGACTTGACTTGAATTTGAGTTTGAGTGAATAAATTGAAGATGCAATGTGTGATCATTCAACAAAATAAAAATGTGTGCCTTCAAAATTGCAGGAGCAGGTGAATGCTATCTTTGTTTAGCTTCAGTCCTGTCCTACCACTCCGGTTTAACTATGTGCATCATTATGCGGATAGATACAAGAAGATATGACGCGTTGGTTTTAGCTTTGTTCAGTTTGTCTACTACTACCACCATTAATAATAATAGAGACGTGTCGTTGCGAGAACAGTTCCTTTCATATTGTTTCAGAGGAATGTGGGTTATGTTTTCAAAGGATGCAGCTTCTGTGGGGGTTCTCCGTTTGTTCACTTTAGGTCTTTCCCCTATAAATGCCTGCACACAAACCACGCTTATTATATTCATGACAATTGTTTAAGCGATGGTAACAATGATGATGAAACTCTGGGAAACTTTAGTAAAAGACTGCTGTAGGAGACCAGCAACAGGATTGTGCTTGGGGCTGAGTGGAGAGTTGGCAGATGAGTCCCAGAAAAAGAAGAAGTCAACTTGTTGATGCACGCACACACACACACACACACACACATACTCCCACACCCTTCACTGCACACTGCACATCACTTTGTGATTAACCTCGCTGTGACCATTCAACACTGGACTGGGGATGAAACCACAGCTTTAGGGACAGCCAAGGTTGTGCAATGATTTCAGTTATTTCAGCATTTCTGCCGCTGACATAGATCATGTGCTCCCTTGGCAATAAAACAACAATAAAGGGGCTGTTACCTTAACTCAGTTAATTGGCATAACTGGACTCACCTCCTTATGAACTTGGCCCGGGATCGATTCCAGCTATTGTTATGATCGTGCACAGATGGGCATTGTCATAACAAAGAGGTCAGATGTATATATTGTGGCTTTCCATTTATAATGAATTGTTGCTCCGGAGTCCTGCTGTCGAAATAGCTATTGATTAGGAAGGGCTGATGGTAGCTGGGTTTGATTATACATGTGAGGACTTACCTGGGCAGGATCGATATGACCCCAAGGATGGGAACTGCACACATGCTCATATGTGTCGATGGAGGCACACACACACACACACACACACACACAGAGAGAGACAAACAGGACCACCATAATAAATGAGCTTTTGTAACAACATATAAGTCGCCTTGTTTTGATGAGTAAAATCATTGTTTACTGTTGATGTACAAATGTGTGACTTATGCAAGAGAAGGAAATTTGTCAGTTTATATCAATGATGTTTTTCTGCATTTTCCATAGTTTTGGAAATGGATTAAGTTTTTTATTGCATCATTTTCTTTTCTAATTGTACAGCGTGCAATCTTGCTTTCAGTACAAAGAAAACATGTCAAAACAGCGGCAGGAAGCTCGCAGGTGAAGTTTGCAATTAACAACTAAAGCGCATTATCACATTTCTTTAAGCGGAAATGTGCCGAATAACTAAAACCCAGCTCGTGTTCTATTTGTCAGTGACAAAACCTGACAAGTTAAGAAAACAACAATAACACAATAAGAAACACAAACAACAGTCTATTACCTGTGGAGGATATTGTGCTTGTTTCTCCAGTGCCGGTGGAAATGGTAATGGATGGACAATGATGGCAATGGAAGCAATCTCCTCATCGTAAATGAATGTACATCTGCTGGATTGTTTCCCCCAAAGAAATCAAGAGGAAAAACCCCATCAATTAGCAGGCACACACAGAGACACGGTGTGATGTGAATGACAATAATCAGGGCCTCCTCCTCCTCCTCCTCCTCCTCCTCCTCCTCCTCCCCGGCAGCCAACGTCAAGCATGCAGCAATCTGAAAATGAAGGCCCATCAACCGTGCATTCGCTCTCGCAGGAAGAAATGCTCGCTAATAAGTGTGGCAATATATTTTGGCTTTGTTCTCCTTTGTGGATGTAAGTGCGCGCGTGTGTGTGTGTGTGTTAATTTGTGAATGCGAATGCAGCGTTTGCTCTCATGCTTGATTGTATTAATATTAGGACTCTAAAAAAAACACTGTTTGATGCTCGCTATATACTGGAGCAATTGGTGAAATATGACAGTTGAGTTCAGCGGGGTGCCTGGAGGTCGATGCATGTAAATATGGAGCCTCATTGTGCGCATGTGTTTCTCCCTCTCTCTCTCTTTCGGTGTGTGTGCGTGCATCCAAATGATAAAATGGGCACACAGAGCAGCAGGTGAGCCTACTCCCACCTGAGGACCCTGCGGTGAGGTTCTAGATTTGGCTAAGGAAGAGCAGGAGGCCTTATCAAAAGCCCGGGGAACAACAAAAACCTCAGCTGCACAAAGGACTCCTCAGAGAGAGAAGAAGCTCTCATTTAAAGAGAAGACTGCTGCATCTGTTTTCTTTGTTTGTTCTAATTCCACACAACTGAGGCCCGAGCTGTGTTTTTTTTTTTTTCCACCGCAAGAAATTGGATAGAAATAGAAAACACAGCTTCCCTAATGCCACATTAGTCTTTCTAGCTTTGTCATGTGACAGATACATTATACAGAGTGCACTCTGACAGATGAGGTACAATAAAGATCTCATAAATATTTGGTTGTTGTTTTTTTTTACTGTATGCTAATCTGCTGTATTACTTAAAGGTGATGGATCTGACATGACTGCTAAATTCTTTGTGGCACCCAAATCCTCATTTTCACATGTATCAGAATGTTTTGCCTCGTGCTCAGATGCTTAAAAAATATTTCGTTAATGTGATGCAAAGCTCAACTTAGTCAAATTCCCCTTTTTTAGAGAAAAAAAAAAAAAAAAAGGGAAGACCTGCGTCAAAAGTTCAGGACGTGTTTTGTTGCTTTCCATTCACTCTATTATTGCACCATGGGCTCGGGGAAACACTTAATCCGATACACAGGTTTATGAAATGTATTTTTATGCAGTAAGTATGATGAGGGTGCACTGCTGCTCTGTTAATCCTTGCACTATTATTCACGTTATGCTGAGAGTGGAGGCATCATCTTGAACAGATTTGAACCGGAAAATATTAAAAGCACAAGTCACAGAAGACGTGATTTTCAACCTTTAAACGGTTCGTATTCAAACAAAGAGCGAGCGATTTTGCGATTAATTGATTGAACAAAAGTTTCCTCACAACCCCCCAGCAGAGCAGACGATAATCAAGACAGCAAACTTAGCTGAATTCTTTTGACCCTGGATCCTTGTCAGGGAGCAGCTTCACATTTTCATCTCCAGCTCCACACTTTCAAACAAATAGTCATCCTCTCCTTTGAAGTGCTGCATATTTTGTCCTTTCCCTCACTGGAATGTTCACTTAGCTTCTTCTTGGCAACTCTTGACGCACAACGCGACGCCCCAAGGTCAGTTTAGTCTCCCTGGCAACAGTGCAATACATTTGGCGCATTGTCAGGCTATTTAATCAAGACCGGCTCTCTCTCTGTGTCAGATCAACATGGACATTCCTTTTATCTCTAAACTGCTGAGCGAGGCGGACACCCCTCCTGAAAAGTGCGAGGGATGGAGACGGGTGGCGGGGGTGGGGACAAGATGCGAGGGAGAAGGAGAGTTAGAAAGTGAGAATCTTATAGAGCGTCGCCGGCGTGGCTGTTAGAAGTCCTTGATGATGCCTTTGTATTGATCAGCCCGTACCATGGTCACCCACAGTAAATCTATTCACAGATGACCGCTGCAGCTGAAACGCTTTTGGAAACAGGGCAGCAGGAGGAATAAACAGAAACATTCCGCCGACTGATTTTCAATCCACTTAACCTCTCCTCTCCTCATTCGAACAATAACAGGGCAGGAGAAAGGGACGGAGGAACAACGGATGGGAGGGGGGTAATTTTGCATCTCATCTGTTGACAGTCAAGCATGTTGTTATCATTGTGTGCTGCCCTCTAGTTTATCTCCCTCTAGAAGATAGTGGCCCGCTCCTCGTGACGATAGGGCCAGACAACCAATTATCTATGTGCCCTCTATCAGATGTGATTTATATCACTAGGCTGTCCCTACTCTGCTGTCCCCTCTCCGCCTTGTGATCAATCATTCCCCGCACAAACACAAAACAGGCCTTTAACAAAACATAGTTAATGTTCTGGATTGCCTGCTTAGGAGAGTGGAGATATTAATCGGCTCAGATCTTTGTGGGAATAAAGCGACGCTGACATTGAGAAGGAGCTGAAGGTGCAGGCAAACTGGAGCCTGCTACATCAAAAAGCTGAATTCAAATTTCGTTTTAGCAGAATAAATACACCAGTGGAGGTCCTGTCATGTTCATGTGTTATATATATACAAAGTTAAACTCTTAAAGATTTCAGATCTGGTAGATTTGGTGACACCTGTAATTACTCTTGGTGTGTTTACTATAACAGATCCCAGAGTTCCTTTGGTGCCGACACCTGTGTCTTGGTGAAATGCAACAGAAGAGCGACTTGTTTATCTGCAGCCAAATAAACTGGGGGGTGAGGAGAGGATTCATTGCATTGCATTGTTTTAATAAAAAAAAATAAAGTCAATAATTGGCATTTTTCCATCAGGCCGTTAACAAAAACCCGTAGCAGCAGCCTCTCGCCTGCAGCTCTTCATTTAACAGCTCACTGTGGCTGTTTCTTCTTATTACGTTAATCCCTTGAAAATAATACATGATCCTCTGGCAGTAATTGCCAAAAATGCCCATGTCTTGTTTAGTAGATGCATCAGCGCTAACCTTGGTGACAAATACGCTGCGTTTCCTCGGCTGCCTCACAAGAAAAGACACGCCGTGGCTCACCGGTTTACCACTTAATGTGTTTCAACAGCGGCGGAAAGTGTTTGTTTTGCGTTATGTGTGACTTAACACAGCTCCCGTACATCAGACAGCAGAGAGGCTCCCATCGGTTCGAGTGATGTTCATACAATTAAGACAGAGTAACGTTGAAGTATGACTGCGTTTCAGCCAAAAAGCATTTTAACACATCCAGCATGTACGGAGCGACATTAGCATTCATTTAGAGTTACCAGCTACCTGGTGAATATAAGTTCAATATTCTGTCTCTGTGGTTTGGTGTTGGTGTGGTAGATACAATTACAAGGGTTTTTCACATAAAAACAGCTGCCTGCTGCTTCTGGAACTGTGGTGATGCAACATGTTCTCACACACAACTAATCAAATACGTCAGCTTGGTCGGTGGCCCTACGCTTCAAACCATGATGCTCTGCACACACATCTGTTTTGCACATGCAAGTTAGCAATAATAAATGTGCAATGTTCAGTTAGACTTTTGATTTGGTTCAGTTCAGGCACCAAAACTACTTGGATAGGTTTAGGAAAAGATCATGGTTTGGGTTAAAATAAGTTAGTATATACATTAAATTATGCAACTTCGCTTCCAGACATGAGTTAGAAAGAAGTTAACATTGACTTCACACAGTACACAAGCCACTACCTCCTGGTTAAAGTCCTGTGTTTGACCCATCCAACCACCACAACTTCCTCCATATGTGGACTTCTCTTGCCCTTTATACCACGTCACCTGACTTTGTCTGCACAGTACGCTAGAGGGGCTCCTCCAGAAATGATGCCTGAGGGGTACCTACTATGTCAAAGTTTAAAGCCCACTGACCAAACGGGCTGGGTGATGAGAGCGGTGAGACTAAACTGAAACAGTAAAGCTGCGGGCTGGAAAACCAAAACAATGAGCTTGAAGAGGCTAAAACGGTCCACAGAGGGGAGGGGGAATGCAGAGCCGGGTGATAATTCTCATGTGACTACGAGTGACACCTTTTGATATAAAAATATTGATTAAAGCCATTTTAAGAATTATTTGATTTATGAGTAATACCATGATCTTTAATGATTATCCGTGCAGAATATCTTATATTATCTGTTTCATGTATAGTAATATATGTAATTATGTTGTGCTTTTCTGTGCCTAACAAAGCTGTAATTGCTTCAGCACTATGATTAGGAGGCTTTGGAGAAAAACTTGATACACTCCATCTGTTAACACAGAGTTAACACCAACACAGCAGAGTACTTAAGTCTGATGCAGTGCTGTGCTAAAATCTACACCAGCCGACTATCTGATGAATGTGAATCAGTCTAGGTCTCTGCCTCTGGACACTTTGAGAGCCCACTAGACTCTATAAAGCCTTTGCAGCAGCACAGGTATAGCGCAAACAACTCCCCTATGTATTTTTTTTGTTATTGTGAGAATGTTGTGAATATTTCAGGATCATGAGGTGATCAATACCAGAAGGCTGGCTGGTTAATGATGTAGAACCTGAGCATCGTCTGAGAGACGAGAGATGGATAGAGTCAGGCTTTTGGACTCCCCTCTTTCATTAAAGACGTGATCAGTAAGCACAACATGTCTCTCACCCAAGGGCACCGTTTTAAGAAGCTTCATACTAAAGAAACTTTTCTCAGTCTTAGAGTATATACAGTAGATGCAACTGTATGCGTGTGGGAGGAGTGGAGGGGAACGCACTGGAAGAGGAAAGTGAATAATGGTGATTTTTTTCTCTTTAAAGTAAATAGGTCACAGGCCACAGGACGCGGTGCGCCTGACGAAAGCATTACCTGAGTTGAGTTTGGTCGGTAAAGCACAGATTTGCTGCTCCAGAAATCATCGGAGTTCGAGTATCAAATGAGACAGTTTAGCACCAAACTGTTCTTTGCTTATTACAGATGACAGTATGTGCTCGTTTGAAGACCAGGGAATGGTTTTGTATTGTTGAAAAGGTTCTGATTTGATCCTGTTAACACACACACACACACACACACACACACACAGCGCACTCATCCACAAGGCAAAACATGGCGTAAGATGCTGTGTAAGACTTTCCCGAGTTTTGTGTTTGAAAGCAACTTTTTAATTTTCTCCACTCCGCTCTTGCAGAGATCTCACGCTCTTTCTCTCTCTTTTCGCTTCACCCTCACACTTTCGCCACTGAACAAGACTGCCAGCCGAAAAAGGATTGACAGCGTTGTACTCTCTATTAAAACAAAGTTTGTGCTGATAAAAACAGTCACGCTCACCCGCCCCCACACCAATACGATGGTCAGACTCTGAGTTCTTCTCTGTTTGAAGTGACAGAGGAAATCTGGATAATTGTATGATTGATTCTCTTGTGCTCTTCCTCCACTTCACTGAGCAGGCTTTATTTAGGAATTGAAGAGGCAGAGAAATCTTGAGATACAAGATGCTCGAGCCTGCAGAGACTCACATGTAAGCTGCGAGCAACACTTAAATGCACCCACACACACACACACACACACACACACACACACACATAAACCCACCAACTATTTTTGGAGTGTGGTTGCACATTGTTGAGTGTGTGTGCGCATCAATGAGTCAACTGACTCTTTCTCTGCCCTTTGTCTCTCTGCCACTTCCACCTCAGAAAGCCAAGGAAGATCACATTAAGTGGGGCTGCTGTTGCGTAGCTGCATTTGGCTGAGTGCTGAGGGAGATATGGGGCAAGGCATTACTCTAAGTCAGTCCCTACAGGCCTCAGCCGATCCAGAAACAACAAGGCCAGTGTAATTCATGGAGCCAGACATCCTCACTTCAGTGGTTCAGGGCCTGTTATAAGCTCATGTTCTCTTTTGAGGGAGGACAATGTCACATATTTGAACAATGTGTGTGAGTATATATATATCAATGTGTGCACCTTAATTTCTTTGTGAGGACGGGTTGATCACACATGTTTTTCTATTTCATATAAAACATTGCCCTGTTTGTCAGTCTTCATTCAATCAATTTGTGTTATTGATTAACAAAAAAAGTAATGGTTATACTGTAATTGGGAATAAATGCCATCAATGAGCTCAAACTGTTGCAGTAGCAGATGTAAGCATATATCTTTTCTGTTATAAATCAGCCACTTCAACACAACTGATTGTTCCTATCCTTCATGATTATTGTCTTTGTCCAACTGATTGGTTGCAAGGAGGTGAATTTAATCTAATACGAGTCTGTCAGGGGCAGAGAAAGAGCGAGGGGAGGAGGAGGGAAATGAAAGCAATAGAGATTTGTTGTGCTGTGAAAAACTCCTTTTGTTGAGACCATGACTGACAATAAATAATAACCTTCATCCCTAAAGTAATCTGGTTTAGTTTCTTCATGCGTTTACACGTTAACCTCAAATGAACTGAAAGAAATGCCGAGCCGCGAGCCATCATCGAACGGTTGAAGATGCACCGGAGGATGCTCGGCTCTCGCCGCCTCTGCTCGAAGACAGTGACACAGCCGGAGACGAGTGGAGCTCACCGGGGTTCAGGAAGGCCGTCCACCGTTGGCAATCAGTGCATGTTGTGGCCTGTTAGCAGCTGGTGCAGCCGCAAGGTTTGTGTTAATTATTTACCATGAATGCACCAACAAATCATATCTGCAACCTGTGCTGTGACAATTTAAGATTCATAAAAGAGAAAGTTAGCGTGCGAGTTTCAAAGTCGCGAGCAGGAGCGGCTTGAAAAGACCGAAATAATCGTTTATACAGCTCAGATTTGTGCAGAGGAAACAATGTTGAACATTAAATGTGGATTGCACTATGGGTTCTGGGACTTGTGAACTGAAGGTCATTAATTCATGTGCACAGTCTGGGAAACTGTTAAAGCATAAAGTCAATGCCCTCAACAATAACTGCTGAGATGTCATTCAGGATTCACCAAAACACCCACCTGCTCCGGTGGTGCAGCTCAGAGGCCAACAGCAGAACAGTGCTGCTGCGTGTCTAACTGTGAACTTGAAGAAGGATATTGCTGCAAACAGCAAATATATTCTCCCCAAATCATCCCTTAATGAGTCATAAAAAAACAATCTTAAGATATTTTCGGCATGTGCCACAAGTTTACATAATAGAACAGGATGTGAAAATCAGTTTTGTCTTTTCCTCTGTGATGATTTAAGTGACACTAAAATATTTGGTATTCTACACAGATTAAAACAAACATATTGTGTACGGCCATAAATAAAGAGTTATTTCAGTGATGTGACACTGATGTATATTGGTTCACACACGTGCACAAGATTATGTTAATATTAGAATCAGTGCACTATTCCTGTCAGCTTTGCCTTCCTTTATATCTGAGGCGCAGAAAGTGGAAAGCTGCTTTCATCCATTTCATCTGATATGCAAATGTTTATAAGTTGATGTCTTAAATGTCTGAAAATGCTTTATTGTTAAATGCATCAGGAAAAAAAAAAATCCTATGAATAACTGACTTATTTAGTGTGGCTGAGATGATGAAACAAAACAAACAAAAAAGACATTTGTTTTTATATATATTTAGTTTAAAACAGGCTCCTTGACTGGATTTGAAGGCTCTGGTTGGAAGCCAATAATGTTCTGATAGCGAAAAGGTTGACTGAGTGTAAACTAATTGGCCCACTATACTTTATTGATATACTTAATTCAAGCCCCAAGGGTGAACGCCCTTTAATTATCTCGGTCAAAGGTACTTTGGTTGTAATGGCTGTACTGGAAATCGAGACGCTGCTGAACTCCGAGTTGGGTTCGTTTTTGAAATAGTCATGAAATGTGTCTCAAAAGTTGCCATATCTGAGGACACAGTCGCTGCTCTGCAAGGACTGTCCCAATGGACCACGGTGATGTTGTGCATGTCAGCAATGGAGGCGGTCAATCGGTCATTAAGGGACATTCATTCTCCTCAGGCGCTCCACCTCCAGAGCCTGGCAAAAGTTCCACTTTAACAGCAACACACAAGCACATAAGCGCAAAACAAGCTAAAACATAAATGATTAAATCGTCATAGAGGGATTACAATCCTCAATGTAAGAAAGAGAGAGATCAGTCAAAACAGACTGATGCCACAGAGAAAAGAAATAATACAAGTTCTGTGGTTGAGTGTTTTTGCTTTTACTTGACGTGACTGCAGCACTTCAGACAAGCTGAGGATTTCTACAATCATTTCGTGGTTTGCCAGAAAGAAGGACATTGCAGTAATCAGCTCTATCTCGAGATAAAGTTTGGGAAGTACTGTAAATGCATGTTATCAGGTTTCTGTAAGAGGAGGGTGGACCTCGGTGGATGAATGCCGCATTGGTGATGCTGCTGATGTGAGACTTTCAGGATTAGTTTCCGACGAGCTTCATCACAGCGGGGTGCTGCGATACTTTATAGTTATCAGTAGTTAAGTAGTGTCCTCGAAGTTGTCTGTGTCAGCAATCAGCATCTCCACTTTGTCTATTTTGAAGAGCAGATAAACAGCTGAGGCCCGTCTTGTAATTTCAGAAACGCCTCTACGAAAGGTCGAACCGGGTATTGTCATGCAAAGCAGCTGATGTTTGCGGATGTTTTCATTTAACACCCAGCAAGAAAGCAAACAAGAATATTTCCTGAAGCTTTAAAGCATTCCTTTTGAAAAAAATATACTAATATCAAGTGTACACTTTAATTTCAGGACTAAATATTTTTTTTAAAAACTGTTGCAGAAGTGCTGCTATGACTGCCAGGCACATTGTGTTGGAAAATCACATAATGAGAAATTCATGAGGATATTTGAGTATTTACAGTGTTGTCAAAATAGATCCTACAGTACAAGAAAATCTTCCAAGTCTATGAACCCCGGACGGGCAAAACAGATAATGTTTGTGGCATATTGTGTAATTGCACAAGAGAAGCACGCACTGTCTTGATTTTTATGCTGAAAAAGCCATGTGATCTTTGACTTGAAGCTTACTGCTGACTAATGCATATATAAAAAAAAAAAAAAAAGCTCTTGATAATGCAATTCTGCACACACACACTCTCTCTCTCACACACACACACAGTGGCTGTCAACCTGCTGTGGAAGATTTTTTGCAAAAATGCATTTAGTCAGGGCCGGCTGAAAATGGTTTATCATGTTCTTATAATAAAACCATGCATTGATTGCAACATGCAGAGACTTCTTGTGTTATGATTTAGCCTAAAAACTAATGGCAGCAAAACACAGAGAACAATGACAACTCGAAAATCACTAAAACTATTGAATTGTCTCAAACTGATTTATATTTTTGTAGCCTGAGCACCAGATTTGTGAGAACTAATTACAATATATAGTAATGAATTTAGTGGCTGTCAAATCATCTGATGTGAAACAAACACTTTAACCTCCCAAACAAAAATTAAAGAAAACATTTAAATCCTATTCAAATGTTTATTTCTGTGACAGCAAAGAGCTCCTCACTTCATTTCCACATTTTAATAATTCAGTCGAAATGTTGGTGGTCCACATTCGGCTCACTCCTCTGTATTTACTGGAGCTGTGTGAAGTCCTTCCATATCTTCTCAGCACACTGGATCTGAGGAAATCCAAGACATCAGCAGTATTAGAGTGTGTGTGTGTGAGTGTAACATGCACGTGCCAACATTATTAGAGACTAAGCCTTTTCGCCTGGTTCTCTACTCTTTTTGTATCTCATGGAAAGCGCCCAAAGACTGATACCGCTATCACTATCTGAACAAATGGGTCACAAGGCTTCATGTTGTCGCTCAGATTACGGTATAACCAGCTGAGACAGAGCCAGTGGGCGGAGAGGACGGGGGGAGGACGGGTGGGAGGACAGGGGTGTGCTTTCTCCCCTTCAAGCACCGGCCCTCAGGTAACTCCCCAGTTTCACCCTAAAGAGGGAGGGCACGCTCCCTGGGAGATGGGGGAGGGAGTGCTGCTCAGCCTCCACCGTGGGTTTTTCTTGCCTCATCAAAGTGCTTCATCCAGCCCTGCTTTCCCTGTCATGAAAGGTCTGCAGCCAGGCAGCTCAATCAGACACTGCGCCACTGCTTATATGGGTACATCAGCAATAAAGCCGAGCAGATGTAAAGGCTGTCTTTGCACTGGCTGTATGCAGGCGTGGTGCTGCAGGCGTGCTCTGCCACAGACAGGCTGCAATCATTTAAAACACACTTTCAGGAGAATACTATTGTTTAGCAATTTATTTGAGAATGACAAGATAAATGGGGAATAGAAATCCCCTGGTCTCTCTGTACGATACGAGTGAGAGTGAATTGTATGTTTTTATGTATTATTTTTGCTGTAGATTTAATTATTTCCATTATGTTTAGACGAAAAGCAGATGATCACAGAAATGTGCTAACAAGATAAATATATTAAATAAATGCATGTTCAAATGTGACAAAAACACACAAATGCTTGAATTATGGGAAAATAATTGTGTAAAAAGTCATTTGACCACACAGACGCACACAGAAAACACTAGTTCACCCTCCGTCTTCTCAGAACGTTTTCCTACGACCGGGCTTCACTTTCTTCAAGCGGAAGGATTTATTTTAGATGAAACTCAAAAAAAAAAAACCTTAAAAATATTTTTCTCCATTTATTAAAGTTACATCAGCAGGACCTGTATTCAGTGTTTACACAGCGAATGAAGTGGAGACACCGGTCATGCTACATGAGCTATCTAATGAGGCATGTGATTGCAGGAGTAAATACACAGGCAAAAAGCAATAAGAAATAAACATGCACAGCTAAGGTAGCATTGCAGAGTCTAATTTAATAAGTTGTGTACTTCGCCAGTGTAATGTTCTCATTATCATAAACCAGTATGGTGATTCTTGTTGATTAAATGAACTATTTTATGTGTCAAACTGATGTTTGTATTAATAACACAATGAATTATAATTAACTTATGAAGTGAAATTGTATGTATCTTTTTCATAATTTCATATTTGTTGGCTTGAAAAAAATTCAGAAAACTTTTCTGATTAACTGTTAATATGCGGTTCCAAGTGGTTCCAATACAATATAGTGCGTGTGGGTCCGAATGATGTATTACTTTCACTGCCGCATGTTGCTGCAATACGTTTTACATACACTGCTCCAGCCTCTCAAGTCGAAAGAGGTTGATGAATGTATGAGTGAAATTAATGCATTAAGGAATCAGGAACAGAGCCCCACTGTACCTGCCGCTGCCATTGCTTTAGCACTCCACTTTTCAAAATGAGACTCTCATGCATATGCAGGTTTGATCTCTTCCTCGGTTGCATTATTCCGCAAAGACAGTTGTTTAGGTTAAAACGCTGGCGAGGGATCACGTTCTTCTCGCTGCACTAGCTGCTCAGACCGTCTGCATGTAGGATGTGGTAGCGTAAGTTTCCATTTTTCTTTCCCTGCAATGCCCTCCTGGTAAAGCTGCTCCATAGTAGGTCAGAAAAGCCAGTGCAAATGGAGTTGGAGGGGAAAAAAATAGCTTTCGACTTTTTCCAGCTCGTCCTCAGGACACAGATAGCCCACTGAGGAAAAAACATTACTTTGATCTATATAAGATTAACATTAACAGCCTTGTGTCCTTGAGCACTTGAGTGTCAGCCAAATGCCACAATGTAAAATTTAAGAGATGCGCAGACCCATTGATCAATTCGGCTCTTGATGCCGTGTAGATTTAAAATGATTCTTCAAATTAATTAAAGGTTTTATGAAACAAATATGTGCTTATTTTTATTTAAGAAACCAATTTAGCATGAACACCATTTTACATTATACAAAGTGTGGACACAAATCATTTTCATGGCAAGATGGATTACGTGACGGTGGGAAAAAATGATGGGAAAAATGGTTCCACTTGTTCATCATTTGTAATAGTTAACTAAAGAGGCAAACAACTGTGGCTGAAGGTCAGTAACAACATTACTTGATTTCTTTGTTCCTCTCTTTTCTGTACATTTTTCAATACCCTACTTGCAGAAGGTGGGAAAAACACTAAAGATGCTCAAGATACTCTGCTATTGGGGAACACTGATATGGATTTGTTGCATTTTTCAGCTGACAATGCCGTCTGAAGTAATCACTTGAGCGACTCATTTATTCACATTCTTAGACACTCAACGGCATTTTCAGTGCATACCATAAAGACGACAAGGTGAAACAACTTCACCTACACTACCGTAAATGCACCACCATCTTTGCAGGCGGGTTATGGATAGGGTGGCAACATGTTTAGAGCTCGTTGCTCTTCTTTTGGAAGGACAGAGGGTTAATAGAGAGGGATCCTAGAAATATATTTTTACAAAAGCAGGAAATGTGATCTGAAATGATATAATGAAGCTCTAGTGTAAGTTCAGCCAGGAAGACAACAATGTTTTCTCGGTCTCAGGCTATTTCTCATCTTTCCTCCTGCACATGCTCACGCACATTTCCCGCTGTCAGTGTTTGGGACGTCATTGGAAATCAGCTGTCTCACCAGCGGATCTCTTCCATCCAATCGCGCGGAGTCACACCCTCATCACTAGCCAATCATCTTTCTGCTCTCCTTTTAAAAATACGATCTTTTTCTGCCCCTAGCTCGGTGATTCACGCACCCCTCTGCCTCCCCATCGCCACCTCGCATTTGTCGAATCATCAATCACTTCATCACCCATCTGACTTTCAAAGTCTTCACCGTCAGTGTCAGGACTCTGGGGGGGTTTATCCAGCAACGGCTCGGACAGTAGTTCTTCAATCAAGACGTCTCCCCCCCCAGAGTCCAAAAGACTCTCTGTCAAGTTTCAATATCATGTCACTTGCTGTAATAAATTCTTTCTTCATTTACTTGTCTCTCCTGGTTGAAATAATAATGACAACATGGGAACCAACGGGAGAGGTCACGCCGACAAGATTAATTGTAAAAAAAAGACAAATCACTATATCCACAAGAGGCAAACTTGAAGAACCACAAAATGCTACAAAAGAACATATCAAGTTCAACTCAATTGAACCTGGTTCTCACCCTCAGTGTGAGGTTTTATCGACTACGGCCCAGAACTTTATTTCTGCGACTCATGTTTGCAATGAGGGAGGAAGCGTCTCTCCTATTAACGCTGCTCTCATTGTATGTCCAGGGCCCACTGTGTTTTACCTACATACTACAGTATAGTTTGGGACAAGGACATTGAACAGTATAAACAACCTCTTGGGAGGCGAGTGATTTATGGTGGGCCATCTTCCTACTCTTCACAAGTTTATGGGACAAAGAGCAGACAGAGCATTGTCCATGAGGTTGGTGTCCACACGAGGGAGGTAGTACAGCGCCGTGTATCATATCACAACAGATTTTTCTCCAAAAAACTGAGGGCAAAACAGACTTTTGCAAGGACTGATCTGGGGACTCATCTACTGGCCAAAATTAGACAAACACAGCTAAAGATGAAACTGTTAAATTACTTTGCTTGTTCACTTTTACGCATCACTTTGCTTCTAGATCTCCTCCATAAATCTGACTGTCACCTCTTTGATGCATGAGGTCTAAGCATGTTGCCTTCATATCTGCATTAGTCTTTGATATTGATCTTTTTACTCTATGTGAGCTTATGTTTTCAGTGGGCACCTTAAAAGCTTTAACATTTTCTTTCTTGAAAAACCAATTTCCCAACATGCAAATGGATTTACATCGTTAGGAATGCAGACCAATAAAACATCAGCACAAGAGCAAGCTTCTGTCACATAGTTGAATCAACACCTTTATGACAAAGTATTAATAAATGTTGAACATCATAACTACCCCCTATGTTTCTCTCACGATTGGTAAATTAACCATATTCACTACTGTTTTTGTATTGTAAGACACTTTTCATGAAATGTAACTAGGCTCATCGTGTGTGTGTGTGTGTGTGTTAGGTCCGTTTTTAAGGATGAAACAATTTTGGCTGCTTCGGGTTCTAAAACAGATAAAGATATTTTTGCTTTAAACTCGCATGGCCGAAGGGGTAAATGGGCAAAAAGGGAGAGAAAAAGTTTTTGTGGTTCAGTAAAAAGGACTTAATGGAAGGAAGAGTAAGCTGAGTGAATTTCTTTGCCACCTTGCATTGGCTTAATGAGGGACTTCAAGAGAGTACATGAAAACTGGCATTAGGCTCGGATAAAGTGGATAAATGCCATCTCTGCTCTTTGATCTGCTTTTCCTCCATAATATTATGGACAACTGGCACAGTGTAAAATATAGGCTCAAGTCCTCTCTTGGCATCGGATGATTAATTCTAACACTGGTTTAATCTGTCGTACAGCAGCATTAACATCCTTCTAAGGAATAATTATGATATTTTTAGTAATAATTATACATTTTAAAGGCAGTTATTTTCACATCTCTTTCACAGACATGCCTACATATACTGGATTTATAAATGCACAAAGTATAATGCCAGAACAAATGAATTAGGAACATAATGACGTATAAGATATGTGTATTAATATTCACATAATTATTGCATTTAAATCATTCCTGATTTGAAGCTGGACTTGTGTTTGTCCGGAGATTCAGAAGAGAATCACAGCCATTTTAAATGATCACCCTCTAAGAAATTACTTCACCACCATCATCACGTATGCAAATGATTATCGAAGATGATTTAATGAGATTTTTTTGGAGGGAAGCATGACACATACAGGCGCGCAGATAACTAGGGATCTCTATGAGTCTTCGCCAGCAGGTTACATTGATTGGTTCATAGTCTAAGTTCAAATATTCTGCATTCACTAGCCAGAGGGCAGGATTTGTAATGAATAACACATATCCTGAAGGAAGTCCACGACTCTGTGATCCAACAGGAAGCGCGCCATTGACTTGCTGTGCAGTGCAACTCAGAAGAAACGGCGGAAAAGCTTAAGGGCAGTTTTGATCAAAGAAAAGACTTATATCTATAGTCTAAGTCTGTGCTGCAATAATTTATTACCAGTTTAGCCAGATTGGTTGAATCAGTTCAATGTCTGGTGAACAGTGGCTGACAATTATATAATTATTTCTGTCATAATAAATGTGAGGTGTTATACATAAATCAAATCCAGATGTTGATATACAGTAACCAAGATAGACAGGCAGCATTATTCACTATCCATCTGAACTAAATGTCTCTCGACTGTGGGTGTGACTGTCAGTATACCGGTGTTATCAAGTGGCGTCCCATTTCCCATTACAGATGTTTCACTGAATTAGCCAAATGCTACCTTCTATTAATTACTTTGTGTGTGTACTGTCTGCATCATCTGGGGCACTCAGATTATCATAATGAAATGTATATTCAGCTGTACTATGGGAGTGAAGCCATATGAAACTATATAAAGCCAAAAAAGATGAAACACCGGCCGTTCTTCGTGTGACAGGAACGATTTGAGTTGGTAACAAGAGGAGGCAATTTCTGATGAAAGAGAAAATGCTGGATGTTGAAAAGCTGACTTTAAAAGTTGAATAGTACCAGTAATGTATGAAAGATGTGGAACACTATGAAGGTTTGAATGGAGTTTTTGGCTTCAAGTATGAATGAGTAGATAAAAGCTGAAAGAATATGAATAGAAAAGCGGAAAATGGATGAAAGATGCAAAACATATTGTAAGTCGGGAGCTAAACCGTAATGCTTTACTAAAGTCTGAGAGCTAAACTGCAAAGCTGGCTTAACTTTGTGTGACGAAGAAGCTGAAGGAATAGTTGGAAAAATGGTAGAAGGTTTAATTAGTATGAAGGTCACTTAAAAATTGAATAAAACTCATAATGTATGAAAGACGTGGAACACTTTAAGGTTTGAATGGAGTCTCCAGCTGAAAGAATGAATGAGTAGAAATAAGTTAAACAACGCAGGTAAAAGTAGAGAAAGAAGTACGAGTTGTAAAAGTGAGACAGGATCTAATTGGCTCATCTCAATCATCTTTAAATTACTTCTCGGTTTGAAGGTTTTTCCTCATTCATCACAGTCTTAACTAAACGTCCGACAAAGGTGAATATTTTAAATGAAACTCATAAAAGAGATGTGGAACATTTCAAGATTTCACTGGGGTTAAAATATAATGTAAGTTGGGAGCTAAACTGCATCGCTGGCTTAACTTTGTATGAAGAAGTAGCTGAAGAAGTATGGAAAGTCGGAAAAGGTCTAATTGGAATGAATGGGACTGAAAAGTTGAATAAAACTCATAATGTATGTGATATGTGGAACATTTTAGGTCTTGCATTGAGTTTTTATCTGAAAGTCTGAGAGAAGAGATAAGACTTGAAAAATGCTTGAAAAAGTGTCTCAGATTTGTGTGTGTGTGTGTGTCAAACCTCACTGATTAACAGCTCTATATTAGCTGTGTTTCCCCAGCTGTAATCAAAGGACGCCACAGTGACGCTAACTGCTGTTCGACTCCTGAGTTCATTTCCTCGAGATTTTCACTGAGGAGCTCCTCTCACACTGCCGCTTCCACCTCAAAGACAGTAACTCCTGTCACCTAAATGCCGATATGGTGAGAAATGGGAGACCCTGCTGAGCACACTATATAAAATTTGTGTGTGTAGTATCAAACATGTGAGAAGTGGAGCAGGTGAAACGTGGATGTTTCTGCTTCCCTCCTGAAATCTGTGCTCTCAGTTAACACGGGAGTCAATGCAGCAGTTGGTTGGCACTCCTGTCACTTGAAGGCTCCTGAAGCCAAAAGTGGAAGTCTTTTTGCTTCTGTAGTTACATGTCTGGGACCGACACAAATTTTCCTGCGTTCTGATGTATAAATTATGTATGTGGAGCGACAATTGTGGGAGTGAGAATAAGTTTAAGACAAGATTTTTTTTTTTTTTTTTTACAGCCTCGCTCAGACTTGCCAACCCAAATCTGTGTTTATATCTGGATTGTCTACACATTGATTTAAGTCTGGACAGCAAAAAAAAAACACATGAAATGCAATTTTAAAAGGTGATTCCAATCAGATTTTTACAGATGCATCTCAGTCAGGACATTCTGGCCACTCAAATCGGACTTTAAAAACACACGACGACATCAAATCCAGTGACACAGTGCATCAGAGTGGCTTTATACTACATAAGCCAGGCAGATATAGGTTGGCGATGTCTGCACACAAATATACGATCTTGCAAACACCAGTGAGGACAGTCTGTCTCCGGATCTGATTTGCGAAACAAATCTGATTTGCCTGCAGTCTGAACAAAGAAGAAACCGTCATGTTGCCCACTCGAGCTCGGAACATTTCGCCCCACACGCTATTAAAATCTGAGAAAGGTTGAAAATTGCATGAAACTTAAAACTGTAATTGTGTAAAAAGCAAGAAAAATAGTTGAATTAAAGCGAGAATGTCATGAACGTTTTTTGTAGTTTGAATGTGTGAATGAGTGGAAAGAGATGAGTGGGTCTGAAGGGTTTTCTAATTGACTTCCACTGTAATCAAGCTTCAAAGAAAGGTGACTATCTTGAAAAGTTTTAATAGGATTTGAAAGTTGAATAATACCTGAAATGTATCAAAGATGTGGAACATTTTGAAAGTTTGAATGGAGTTTTTAGCTGAAAGTTTAAATGAAAAAATGGGAGTTAAAAATGCATGCTGTCTTTACATTGAAAATGTCAATTTGCACACAACACTTCTGAGAGATTGGTCTGTAGATACTTGACTTCAGAAAACTCGACACAAAACTAGTTACTGTCTCACTCTTGGAAGTGGGAGAAGTAAAAGAAGCCAGATTTGTGTCAGCTGGGGTTTAAAACAGCTGCTGTCAACCATCGGTCCAATCAGGAGCGAGCAAACCCTTGAATAGACCAATCACAGAGCCACACCTGTTTTATCACTGCACACACACACACACACACACACCTGAGGAGGGACCTCACCAACGCACACACACACTAAGGGGAAGAGAGAGACTTTGGCTTTATCAACACACAGATATGATGCAGGGTCTTAACACACAGAATACTATAAAAATATACTTTTTGTATTTAGCATCCTGCAGCTCTGCTAATTTGTACTATAAAGAATAAACTCATCACACCCATCGTTTGATGCCGTGCTGTCTTTCTTCCAGGAAATTTGGACAGGCGAAGGGTTTAAAGGAGCCGACCGTACAGTACACACACAGCTTTCAGGCACCTTCACTTCACAGAGCCTTTCTGTCTCCTCATTGTTGAGTGAAGCGCTGCCAAGTGAACTGTTGAACACAGATTTCTCTCTGATAGAGATCTCTCCAGAAAGACCCCCTCAGAAATATAGGAATAAGGCAACAGAAGGAGGGACGGTCCCGTGGGAACTGAAGAAGCAACATGGATAAATGAACATGTTACCCAGCTTGGTCTTGGCCGTCTGCTGCGCCTCAGCTCACACAAACTGCCAATCTTTAAGTGTTTTTCTGAATTTTACAGCATCTTAAAGCCTACCTCTTTGATCAACAGTTTAAACGGTACTGAAAATACAACACAGTTTTAAACCAGGCCTTAAACGAAATCTTTTAGCTTTAGCTCGAGACGTGTGGGATAAATACGAATGAATCACGTTTAACTCCAGAAAGCCCAACACATGTTTAAGCATAATACAACCCTGATTCCAAAAAAGTTGGGAATAATAATCGAAATGATTCAAAATGTGATAGTTTGCTGATCCTTTTTCACATATACTCAATATGTGACCTTATCAACTTCATTGAGTTTTGTAAATATCTGCTTATTCTGAATTTGATGGCACCAACACATTTCAAACAAGTTGGGACAGGAGCAACAAAAGACTGTGAAAGTTGTGGACTGATCCAAAAACACCTGTTTGGATCATTCCACAGGTAAACAGGTTCATTGGTAACAGGTGATCATGATTGGGTATGAAAGGTTCATCCTGGAAAGACTCAGTCGTTCACAAGCAAGGATGGAGAGAGATTCAACACTTTGTCAAACACATGATTGTATAAAGGAGATTACTACATGGGCTCAGGAACACTTTGTAAAACTGTTGTCTGTAAACACAGTTTGTTTGCAAATGATTCCATTTTCTTTTTATTTATGTTTAATACAGTGTCCCAATTTTTTTGGAATTGTACCCATCACTTTCTTAGTTGTCAAAACTTATCATCTTTCCTGCATACCCGCAGGAAATAGGGATGCAGCACCCCCACCCTGAATTGGCTGAAGTATGACATAATGTATTTTCACATTTTGTTTTATTGTAGTTTATTTATTTATTTATTTATTTTTCTTGCGCACACACACCACCCCTTCTCGTCCCTGCCTAACCATTGATAAATATACATTTTTCTTTTCAATTTTTTTATATTTTGAGCAGTGATAGTTCTACTGTTTCCGGCTCAGTGGCACAATGTGAAGTTCTGCTTGAAATCAAGTTCTAACTATGCCTAAAAGTCAGAGAAGAATCTTGGATTAAAAAAATAAATCTAAATTCCAAATACTTGCCCCTTCAAGTAGAACTAGTCAACTGTTGACTGAACCTGGACTGGAATTGGATCGGGCTCTTTGATTTGTTTGGTTGGTTCTCATTGTGGTTGGCGATTTGTTGTTGTGTTTTGCAGATTAATTTCTGTGTTTTTATTCAGTGTGAAGGTGTGAATGGTGTTGTCTTTTCATCTTTTACATCCTTTGTGACCTAGACTTTTAGAATACTTAGTAAAGAAATGTCAGGAGAGAGACCTGACCGGCACCCCAGCGAACAAAGAAGTCAAACCGTCACACATTATGTGAAAGACAATAATTGTGTTGTGTGCTTTTCACGTGTCACAGCGGCGGAGAATAAACTGGTGGGTAAAGACTGTGCCAGACTTGACAGCCCTTTTGTTAAGGGTGGTGCATTTACAAACTGGTGCAAAGCCACCCAAAAATTCATGAAACGTGAGACATCGCAGTTACACATTGGTTCAATTCAAAGAGTAGCTGCTATGGGTTGCACATCAATTTGTGCCCTGTGATCAGACATGGCTGCTAAACAGAGCAGAGCACAGCAAGGAATATACCAGAGCTGTTGTTCAGGTGTGTTTGATTCCTTGGCCAAAAAGGGCGACTCAGATGTGCTTTATGAGTTATTGCTTGAGAGCCAAAAGAATGGGAACGGCTACGAAGGAAGGACAGCAGAATGTCAGACACCATATAGAAATAGATCATCGAAGGGTTTCCTCTTGCTACACAGAAGGAAATAGTTTCACAAGCTCTGCCGATATGCAACAGACGTGAGTACTATGGAACAGTTTGCATACAACCCAGAGAACGCTGACAACAACCTGGAGGCCCAGTGTGAGTTTTTGGGATTTTATAAAGCATTTGAACCTTCCTCTAACTTTCCTCCTGGGATATTATTTTGACGGGACCAGCAGCATGTCTGGACGGTTTTCTGGTGTTCAGCACTGCAGCACCCGTTCCCTGGACCTGTGTTACAAGAAGTTGCATGTGAGGTGATTCTAGTGACTGACACACTGAACTTTGCACAACTTTGTGTAGCCGCCATCAAAGTGTAAGAAGCTTTTTGAATTACTTTGTGGTTTTGAAGAAGTAGTAGCCGACATCTTTGGTCTGTCTCCCAGGTGGGTGGGCCATATGCACATCTGCTCATCCTATGCCACTCTCACGGCAAACGCTCGGCACATTGAAGGACGACAAAAGCGTTAAGGAGGAAACGAGCCAAAATCACAGACGTTCAAGAAGGACTCTGAGCGGCCTTCTGTGTTGTGAAGCATTGTTTGGCCCTGTGAGGCAGCGGCAAGATATTTACAAAGCACAAAGGCAAGTGTGCTCGGTGCCCTTGAATGTCCTAAAAGAACAGAAAACAACACTGAGAGACGATAGCTTTGTGGAGGAGATAACTTTCAAGGTGATGACGTGCAGCAACATCGGACTGAAGGTGACAACAGATACTGTGTACCAGGTGAGCAGGAGCCTGGCCCAGTATCATCGCAATCGAAGGGAGTGAAGTAGCGGCAGCTGAAAATGAAAATTCAGGTGGAGACGTGAGTTTTGTGAAGCTGCGGAGAGGAGATTCGACCAGGGCGGCATGAAAAGAGACGATGGTGAATGATGCAGCAATGGGCTGCACAGTGGACCTGGACCTCCAGTCCCTTAATCTTCCAAAGAGGCTGGACACAGGCTGCCCAACTCAGGACAGTACCAAGGTCTCAGAAGAGGCCTCATGTCTCTCCACACTGCACCCACAATTCAGAGGTTTGTTCAGAAAAGCCGAAAACTTCATAAAGCTGTGCCTCTGTCTTCCCAACGTCATCGGAGTGAGAGAGCACGATGACTCAGACAAGACCGACCAGTGAAACATACTTGGCCTCGATGAAGGACTTTATCAGCATCACACCAGAGACCAAATGCACTTTGGAAAAGTCAAGGAAAAGTTTACTGTCCATTATTTTGTACTGTAGAAATATTTAAATGAGAGTGGCGAACATTTGAACAATGAAAATAAAAACGTTGGCTTCTTAGTGCAACAGCAGGGTTGTACAATCACACATTAATTAATAGGTAAAGTGGCAATAATAATGCCAAACTTATGACAACTTACTTATGAAAAGTTATTATTTCATTTTGTAATTCTTACTGATTATTTTGTCACATTGTTGTTGACAGTTTACGGGTTTTAATTATTTTGTTTCTGTTATACTTTTTGGCTGACATCACGGCATGGTGCTGTGATTTCCTTGTTGTATGGATGTGATATAAATAACATCTCACATAGATTATTATATAGATAATATTCTGGCAATACAAGGGTGAAAAAAAAAATTAAAAATACATTCCTGCCAGGACAGTATGCTTCTCTGTCAACTCCATCATCAAGGATCTACATTCTCCTCCATAGTGCCTGTGATAACAGTCATCTATCCAAAAAAAGATGGTGCCAAGTAAGCAAGTCGCATCAAAGATACTGACACTTGGCCAGCACTTTTCCATTTTTGAAGCCACTTGTCATCATAGAAAGGATGTGAATTTTAGAGTCTGTGACTTATTACATTAGTATAGTTGCCAGCTGCACTGTCCTGAGATCATATAGTGCCATTATGTAACCGACATTATAGACCCCCTTAATCATTGCGTGCTGCAGTTATAGTCTCGTCTGCCCCACTCAAGGACCACTTTGGCAGAGGCAGTGACGACAAATTCAATAGATCAATTACTTTAGCAAAGCCTTGACCATCAGCGGATGTAAATAGTATAACGTGCTTCACTGTGGTGAAACGTCTGAAGTGGTTTTTAGATTCGCTAAGTAACTTTTTGACAGAAGACCTTGCCATTTTACTTAGGCTTCTAGATGGAAAACACAGCCCATTGCCAAAAAAAAAAAAAAAAAAGGCAACGATTTAGTGCCACAAATTCAGGGAGTTAAACCTGAAGCAAAAAAGACAATAGTGTGGGAAGGTGTCAAGTTAATCTCATGTGTGTCCAAAAAGGAAAAGGCAATGGAGGATAAAGCTCAATCCAGACTAAACACACTGGCTCCTGTGGCTTCTGTATGTTCATTCTTCTTCTCTTATGTTTCAGAAACCAATATTTATATGTGATATGTGATCTTGAAAAAAAAGGTCTTGTCGCACTAGTTAAAGGACTAGTTTGATAATCTTGTTTTTTTGTGCCAATAATTAGATAAGATAAACCTTTATTCGTCCCTCAGTGGGGAAATTCATAATGTACAGCAGCAGCAGCAGCAGCAGGGGATCGAAGCAGTTAAATAGTACAAAAGAACAATTTTAAACAGGCTAAAAAGAAGATATTAACAAATTTACATGAGAAACAATTCACACGAGACTTATATACAATTTGCACATATGAGTATGGAATATGAAATATATGTCCAGTATATACACTATTGGCTTGAATTGCGATAAGAATTGAGAGCTTGCATATTGGATTAAATATGAAATATGAAGTAGTATTGCACAGTGAATAGAACTGACATAAAAAAAGAGTATTGCACAGATGTACGGACATAGTGGTGTAAAGTCTATTGGGACTAAATAAAAGACGACTAATTTGTACTATTTTTGTACAATTCTTGTACAAGCACCTCTTTAAAATCAAGCTCTTCAGTTCAATGTTTTGACATTGGATTTTCAGGTTTAGACACGATGTGGCGTTTTTCAGCCCCAGGGTGAGTCTGAATAGGTGTTGTGGTTTATTTGGGTAGCTGGTAATGAGACATCAGAAAATATGTCTGCCTGTTTATCTATAGTGTTTTAAATATCACCATGGGGTTTGCTTGGCTTGGCTCTAACCATTAAGAGTGAAGGTATGATGTATGAAGCAAGCTTAAGAGAGTAACTTGTGTGTGCTTTGCCAGATCCCAAGACAATCCCAATTTAATTGTGCATTAAAGACCATGCACTGCGTCATTTATTACATTGTTTATTTAGCCGCCCCACCCTCCCCCTTATTCCTATTTGAGCTCTAATTAATCCTGCACAGAAATCTCAACTTCATTAACTTGGGCAGCTCTAGGCCTCAACTGGGGTTAATTACTAAAATAAAAATGGAAAGATTTTGTTCAGTGCAACCAAACACTGGGTGTGATAGTATTACAGAAAATATTCAGCACAAATTTAAAAGGTCACGTTTCACTTTTTTTTCCACAAGTAGATATGAAAATCGTATGCATGCTCAAATCAAGACATTGCAACAATTAATTACTTTCCAAGAAATGAGAGAAATGATGATTTTAAAGCCATTAAAAAGTATCAGTCAACTTTGCCCTCATTTCCAGGCAAAGATTAAATATGAGCCAGCTAAAAAGATGAAACTCTAATAAAAAGCTAAAGCCTGCAAAAAGTGTTTAACACAAGCAAAATGCATGAGGTGTTTATAATAATTTGGTTATGATACTGTTGAAGATTCTTGAATGGGTCACAGAGGTCAGCTCCCAAGATCACTTAAGGTAACAAAACAGGGACTAAATAGGAAAATATTATGTTATTGCTCTCTTTGGGCTCTCAGTCACATCCTAAAATACATAAAATTAAGTGCACCTCATAAATATTTACAACAAACTTGCTCACAAGTCCGTAGTGCTCCACATTGCTTTTTGTCAACAAGGTTGTATATTCCAGCTGCAACATCTGGCTCTCATACAAAAGGGCTTCAGGGGGCGCTTAAACACATGCATGCAAGTGTGCACATGTGTACACATTATTACAGATACACACACACAGACATGCACGCACACAGACTATACAAAGAAGAGGGGGTGGAGGGATAAAAAAAAAAAAAACCAACATTGAATTGGCTCAAAAGTTAACAGCTGTATAATATCTGCAATGGGTCTCGGTAGATGCATCCCCACAGTAAAGACTCAACAATTAATTATCCTGCTGCAGATTCCTGGCAGCCCCTCATTTTACTGACGAGTGCACTCCTGCTGCTTCTTCAAAGATTAACATTTAAAAATTCATCAGCTGGCTTTTCCAGGGTACTCAAAAGCCCTGACTATTATTCCATAAGAGTATGTTTTATTATCTCTATGTGCTTATTATCACCACCATCACAGCTACGAGGCCAAATTAGGAGCAAAATTCTTGACTCACTCAGCCAGTTCGCAAGAAAAAAAAAAAGAGGAGAATCGCCAACCAATATCTTTTGAGCTTCAGACGATGGGTCGACTGTATGCCACCTGAATCCGTTACTATGCATTTTCTGAAATGAGGAATAATGTTCAGATAAGCTAACAGTAATGTTTATTCTCACACTTTCCACTCATGCATTTGATGTTATTACATTGTACCGTGACGCTGCTGCTTTTTGAGCACAACAGCCACATTTGTATGAGCCTGGTCAAAGATGCATCCCCGATGTGTTCGGGTACTGTAGGGAGACTAAGGTCATTTGTATTCTCTCCAAAAATTGTGCTGTGCAAGATAATTATTTTTCATTGCTTGAATCAGCACAGGGGATGCTGATCGCGAATGGGACTTTTATTATGATGGAAAATGTATCTGCATGCTGCAGTTGAAGCGTGAGCTGTGCTTGTTTTTGCTGACATGGGTCTAGCGAGCTTGTGTAGCAAGGGTAAACTAACATTGAACAAAGGAGCGGGTTAACAGCCACCGCAATGCAAACAAGACTTTACATTCGACTGGAGAACAGTAGTATAAAGCGAAGCTATAAAACACAGGCAGGATGTAGGATTTAATCAAGTTCCCAGACTATCTGCATTGTCCATCTTTCTTTACAAGGTATTAACACTATAGAGTGACCGGCCATGCATGCAGGAGCAGTAATGAAGCAGCAGTTGTTAATGTTAGTCTCCCGTGTTAATGGGCCTGAGCTGTCTTTGCTATTTTAGTCATAACTGCAATATAATACTGTTCTTAAAAGCTTCTTCATTTATCCTCATGGTGACAAAGCCAAGTCCAAATCTGATAAGAATCAGAGTCTAACTGAGCCAAATCTCTCAGTTTACAAAAAAACAGGACTGATGCAAACTAATGAAACCAGACAAATAGATGCATATGTTCCAAATCTTATGTCTGTGTTTTCAGTGTTTGATAAAATGACGTGACGAAAATGATTATACTGGAATAACATCTTTTGGTTCGGTTTATGTCTCTCGCATCCCATGAAAACAAGCGATGGACAGAGATGCAGAGAAGATGCGAGACACCATTTAAAATAGTGTCATCCAGTCTCTTCTCTAAAACGTTCAAATAATATATTGTGCGCGTAGGAACAGCCTCCTGGTTTAAGTCTCATGTTGGTGCGTGTTCCTGCAATGTTAATGAAGTTAGTGTGTTCTGCAGCGTCCCTGTAGTCTCGCATGCATTTATTACTAGCAGAGGTGTCAGACCATAAGTGCGGTTAGTTGCACGGATCAGTGACATTCCCTCTCGTGTGAGTGTCTGGGCGATCTACTGTAAAGTGGTACTCTGCTTGTTGCTGCTAATAAAGTGCCTCTTCAAAAGAAGGGAAAACTGCCTCGCTGAGTTTTACTGTGAGTAAACCACAGTACCACCATATGAATACACACACACACCTTTTATATCAATCACGGAGTCGTTGTGAATAACTTGGCAGTTAATACATTTGCATCTGCAATGAGAGGAGATTAAAACAACTCTGGCATCAGCAGGGCACAGGGAGCTTTTAATGGTTAACAGCAGATGTTTTGATGACTTCACTCGTGCCCCAAGAGGCTTATCTTTTCATCAGGCCAAAATTAGCTAAATTGTTTCACCTCATCTGGCTCAATGTGGGGTAAATGGGTGGGGTGATTTATTATCACTTTATTAAGTACCATCAAGTGGTGAGTGCTATTCTGTCTTCTTGAAAGAACATGTATGCGCACAGGGACCCACAAGCCGACCTTTAAAATGAGAAAACAAAAAGGCAAATACGGAGGATAAAAAAAAAAAAGCATTAATATGCTGACCATATTAATTCTATGTGGATTATTTAAATAAAATACCAAACAAATAAGCTCACAACTGTGTTTAATTCCCAGAGACGAATTTCCTGCTGAGTGTTTTACACACTGTGGCTCAATGCCTCAGGTGTGTCAAATCAAAAATGGCTTCTTGTTGCTCGCCACCCTTAAGGCCATCGAGCAGGGACACAAGCCTATTCGGTTTTTGCAAAAGGGAGTAGAGAAACAGCTGGGAAATAAGGATGCCTCTGGATGTTATTCTGCCACCTTCTCATCTTACATTAGGCATTAGCCCATCAGTTGGCACAAGCGCATGGCCATGAGCAGTCTAAGCGACACACACACGGACACGCGCCCGCACACACACTGCGCACCATCGGCGCCACTAGAGGCGGTGGGATGATGGACCAGTGCTGATGTGTGGCCACTTCCAAAAAGTGTTTATGTCTTTTTTCCTTCAGTTTGTGAGGATAAACAATATATAGTTTATTCATACAGAACTTAGTCTTATGTAGTTTTGTAAGTGATGTTTCATCACGTCGGAGCACTTCGATATTATTGATTAATAATGGTCGATTCTAGCATGACATTTGAGGTTGTTTTTTTTTTCTTTTTAAAATGTTTTATTGTAGTTTCGAGTATACATGCATGTGCCTCAGCTTACATCAAGCACATGATTACAGATAATAACTAACCGAGTAACTAAGTAAATACTTAACTACTGTAATTACTTAAATAACTGCACAGTTACTAGCATTTAATTTTCTGCAGGAAGATTTATAGGTTGAAAATATATGTTTTGATATAGATTTTTTTTGTTCTCTGAAAGTAATTCATGCTTTTTTTTTTACAGACACAAATCTTTAATGAGCTTGGCAGGAGTTCATTGGTCTTCCAGCCAAAGGGTCTCCAGTTGTACTTTCACACACTCTGTAAACACAGATACATTGTTGAGCAATGTAAAGGACACGTGCTGAGAAACTTTCACAGTCAAATAAGAAATCCACTGGCCTGTGCAACATTACATATCATAATATTCTCATTAAGAAAAGTCATTTTTCAAGCTGTAACAGATAAAGAATAAACCATGCTGATCCCAGAGGCTTCGCAGATTCTGCTCATACGGTGGTTAAATCAAATCTGGATGTGGGACAGAAAATTTAGCATCTTTTGGTATTTTGCAATTACGATGCTGATTTTGATTTATCAAAGAAAAACATTAACAGATGTATGGTCGTAAGTGATTCACTGGCGCGCACTGAGCACGTTGTTAATCCCACTTTGATGCATTTTAACAGATGTAAAATAGTTTTGCTGATTAAATCCTGTATGGACAGACACAGGTGCATCCAAGGGTTACTCTCTGTGCATTGCAGTCATCTAGTGTTATATTGCCCTTAACATCTGGCATATATGTTTGTCTTTTATTAGCAGTTCTCCTACACTTTATCAGTACTGTTGTCGGGTTGGGCACAGTGTGTATTGTTCCTCCCACTTAATCTGTAACTCTTGAATTTTAAAATATTGTTCTTTGAAAGACAAGTAGGTTGAAAGAGCAGCGTTAAACAAACCAGATAGTTTGATACACGATACTTTAAATGTAATATAGGAAATCAGCACAATCTCCATTCACACTGGAATTGACTTTAAAAGCTGAACTTTTCCTCCATTGTCCACACAGAATTCAGCACTCAAGTGAATAAATGTGCAGCTGTATTTTGAGAAAAAGTCTTTGCTTTGCTCTTTTACCGGCTCGTGTCGGGCTCGAGCAAAGTTCCACGCATGTAAAAAAGGGTGTTTCAAGGAGACCGAACCCATCGTTCTGCACACGCCAACGTCTACAGAGATGAGGCAGCAGCAGCAGCTGGACTGAAAAAGTAAAAAGCCCCCTCGCCCCCAAAGTCTCTGCCAACGCGAGGACGCTCCCTGATTCTGTAACCAGCTCAGTGGCTCTCAGAAGCTTCAAACATTTACAAAACCAAGCAACAGGCTGTGGTACTTCAAAACTCACAACCGAATTATTGAAGAGAAACGTGGCAAGGGAGGGGACGTGTTGCAACAGACCTCTCGAGTGACGCAACATCAGGCGACATTACAAGTGCCAAAGCTCGTGATCAGTGATCAATAATATATGATCAATATTACGAGCAAAAATGGAGGAAATCACAACCAAATGACAGACCGGCACAAAAACCATGGACCTGCTATCTACTCATGCTGCTGATGCTACTTTGCCTGCAGAAAAAAGTGCCTGAAATATTGAGGAAAACCACATTTAGAGCTGCACACATTAACAGTGAAGTGTATTTTAGCATCTCTGTACAGGAGCCATGTAAATAAAGCAAAAGGGTGAAATTCTACCAAAAGTAACCTGATGATCCCTTAAAACCAGGTATTCAAGCTCACTTTTACTGCAGAAAAGTAATATATAATATATAATGAGTAAATATTATCAGATGAAATGACAGTGTAATAGTTTGATGAGGGAAATATTCAGTGCAAATAACTGACACACATACCAATAAAGCTGCACAATCTGGATGTGAGAAACTTATTACTACCTGGTGTAAAGTGCTCTATTTTCACTCCATTTAATTACATGCTAAAACCGTTAGGTGACATTTTTTTTTTTTTTTTACATTTATGAATACAATTTACCAGAAGCTCCGGGGAGACAGGCGGTGGGACAGTCAGACCAAGAAAATGAAAATTTGGTGCGTTTCAGATGCAAAGTGGGACGCCACATGTGGCCTTATGTGTAATTCACTGCCTGCATGTAATTTCTCAATTTGAAAGCTTCATCCACTTCAGCCGCTGACTCACTGCTCTCAGCTACTTGTACAATGCTGTTTGTTAGGAGTTCGGTATCCGGCCTGCTGAGGCGGCCATTCAACGTAAGCCGTCGCCTTCGCTTTTTTGTTTTTAATCCTCTCCGCTACACTTGCCACACCCTGCGAGGACAAACACAACACGCAGCACCTGAAGGGTTCATTTGCAAAATTTATTTGGATTTTTTTTTTTTTTTCCTAAATCATGTTTTATGTGCGCTCCACGGGATATCAAACCGGTGTTGGTTTATTCATTTTAAGAACGGCTTTTATCTATTTCTGCAAATAAACTATTCGCTTATTGTCATCATAGAAATGACCAGAAGCCCAGCATGTCTTCTACGTGTGATGCTGCTCACTGTTCGTATTTGGAAAAATTATGGGTCAAGCCATTTAACAAAGAAGAAAACATTACTAGATATACATTAATGTTAAAAACCGCATGATTCATAATTTCAAATACAACAGCTGTGCTTGAGCTGAGTCCTGCATTATCTGTGTCTTGGGGTCAGTACAGGATCTGCAGGAACATTGAATGAGATGATGTGTAATGCTGATTTTTTTTCCGCCCTCTTATTTTCAAAGTAAGAAAACAGCTGACACATTTAGATTTTTTGGTGGTCTATGCCTTTCATGTTAGTCAGACACAGGCCTAGATGCTGTGTGGTAGTAACACATCTGCCCACATCGTTGGCATGTTGATCGTGTCTCTGGTTCTGTTGCAGCTTTGTGTGGGTCTGTTGCTGTTGCATGTGTGTGTGTGGGTCTGACATGCTGCCAGTTTCGCTCTATTATACTTGGTGACCCCGGACTACAAAGGCTGTTGGTGTGGTTCCTGCCCCATGAGCTGGCGTAATGGATTTGATTTATCATCATTTACAGACTGCAGACGTTAAGCAAGATACTGTGAGGACCGTCAGATTGCAGGTCACTGAAGCACGCGTCCGGGGTTCCCTTTACACCTGATTGTTAGTGTATGATTCAGACTCTGCACACAACTGAGGGACTAGACTAATAAAATTGACTATAGTTTGTGGGAATTTACAGCCTTTATAATTATTAAGAAAGAGGCAAACAGTCCTTTCATTGGTCAAGCAAGATAACCTCCATCAATGTGTCAACTGTGGATCAAACCTGCATCTCTAATTAGTATTTGATTTGTATTTGATGAGCAAATTACTCTGTCAGAATTACCCCTGAAATGATTGCATTTATAGTCAGTTAAGACAGAGATAACAAGGGACAGTCAGAGGTTATAGACCACACTGATAAATTAGGTATAGAACAGTATTAGACTTGCATATCAAACTATCATCAGTCAAATGTATTTGCTTCTTATTCTCCCCTGCTTGTTATACTCTATTCTTCATAACATGTTAACTCTGTCATATCAGACATTAACAACCTATTAACAACAGCCTGGGTGATAAACTTCATGAACATAAGAAAGGAAGTCAATATCTCAAAATCATTGTCATGTAAGATTTTTGCAGGTTTGAACTATTAAAAAAAAAAAAACACTCACATGAAATCAGCAGGTTTGGCCCTGAAGACATGACTGACAGACACATGTGACAGCACAAGGTGTACAGGAGAGCTGGGTCAGTCAAAGGCTTCGTAAATGATGTAATGTAAGGGGTAATTAAAATGCTAAACTACCTAATCAAAGCTTTATTTCAACTAATCTGAAGCTAAAGAGTTCTCTTTCCTATTATGGTCCAATTAGCCAGGAGAATTAGCCTATCAGCAGTACAAAGACTGAGGGAGTCAGCAGCCCCAAGCCAATACAGGCCTTTCTGTGTTAGAGTTATCACAGTCTTCCTCTGCGAGTGTGTGCGTGTCGAAGTTTTTTTTATTGCCTGCTCCACTTTCCTCCCACATGCCACAGACATGCAAATCAGGTGAATTAGAGACTCTAAATTGGCTTTAGATGTCCAAGGGACAGATCTTGTAATTTATCCTGGTTAATGAATTGTGATGGGAGCTTGGTAATCATAAATCAACACTGTTGTTAGCTGATGGTCGGTGGTGACTAATAGTTAATGAGTGAAAAAGCAGTCGTAACGATTTAAAAGATTCAAGCCTGTGTTGTATCATCCAGTGTATTAATTCTTCTAAATGCTGTTTAATATCTAAAATGGGCATCAGAGCCGCGCTGCATGAATAGTGCAAGCTGTTTGCATAGCAGAAAACCGATGCAGTTATGGTTTGATGTGGCTCAGTAGTTCTCGCTGGCCTCAAAGCAGCCTAAAGAATGCTAAGTAGCGAACACATCCTGCCAGGAGTGCAGAGCTGTAGGCTACTGACTGCTTGATGAGATTTCAAGGTGCTGTACCAGTAGAGAGCTTAAAGACACGTTAATGAATGCGGAGCAATAGACCATTTAGCAAAGTGGTACTGGAGAGAATCACACAAGCAGAAAGACGGTGTTGAACTTTTCAGGCAAACAAGTATTTGTTTGCTTTTTACAAATGGCCTAATAAACTCTAAGCAAAGAGGGGCTTAATGGATTCGGCTGGTTGTCTGTTCGTCTGAGACGTGAAGCCACGTGCGATGTCCTGATGAATCCTGGAAGAATGAGGAATATTGGCATGTTGTTTTGGAGTTGGAGCATTTTAGTTCACTGTAAATTAGGTTTTCATTTCACATTTTTCAATTAACATCAACTAGAATAATGTAATCTGGAACTGTAATATACAGCTGTTCAATGAATCAAGCTGTTTTTTTTTATGGAAAAATATAACATCAACTATTGAGTTTATGACTGAAGCCAAAGTTGACTTCTGGGTCTAAACCTCTGACATATAGGCCTGACTGAATATCAACACCTCCGACATCTATCAACCCCTGAAACATCTTTGTAAGACAGATCATGCGTTCTGAGCCCACTAACACGTCTCCTTATCATGATGATTCAATGACTATACTCTCCCAGCTACTGGAACAGCGGAGATGAGAGAGAGATGTTACTTCATCAGGAGGAAAACTCCAAAAGCTTTATTCAGCTGATCGTGGATGGAACTAACAAAAGACCAGATGATCTTAATCAGTGGTGGATGCAGTTTGTAAAACTCATCACACTGTGAAAATACTCCACTACAAATAAAAATCTTGCATTCAGAAACGTATATAAGTAAAGGTTTGTCAATATTATCAGCATATCAGTGCAATATGTAAGAATTGAATGTATGAATTTTAAGTACTTTATATACTATTGGGTGTTTCAACCTACAGCAACGCATCATATTATATAAGATCATCATGTGTTTCTAGTGCCTCAGCAACAGCTATAATGCAGCTAATCCAAGTTTTTTTTTTCTTCAAATAGTTAATTTAGCTTAAGAAAGTGAATTTTCTCATCCCATAAAGGAACACTTCAGTCCTTCAGTTTATCTGCAGTGAATCAGACAGGAAGGTTTGACAAATTGAGCAAGCTGAAAGCGAGATGGTACAAATTTGGATATTGAGCGCGCCCAGAAAATTGGTCAGGACCAGCAGGGGGGAAAGAGGAAGCCTAAGAAAAATGTTGTAAAAGTTTGCCGCTGTAAAGACAGACAGAGTATCTTTTCCTTTCCTACATCTGTATAAATGAAGCAGAAAGAACTGCTGCCCCAGTTGAAAGCTGGAGTGTGACAAGCTGGTCATCAAACTCAGGGGTGGACAAACTCAGTCATCAGTTTAAAATGTCTCACGGTTCATTTATTTTATGAAAAGTTTGTCTTTCTCTTATTCCTAACTTTTAATGCTTTTCTTGTTTTACGTGTCTAAATGACAAAATCTTTGTTATCAAATTTGTGAGCAAGGGTTTGGTATTAGTTCACTTCAATATTACATGTTTTAGCAGAAACACACTGAGACACTACTGTACTGATTCTGAGCTGGCTGTTGAAGGATATAGTTCATATGGAAGAGATTGGGACAAGTTTTTATGTTCAAGAACATATAAGATTCTCCTTTCACACTGTAATCCTATTGAGTTGTTGTTATCTGCTTAGAGTAAAATATATAAAACTCTGCATATAGCAATAAATAAAAATAAGGATATTTTTGACTTGAATATTGACATTTTCGAAAATTGTCCATTCCATAAAAAAGTTGATTTCTTATGCCGGATGTTTGTGATATTACGCAGGCAGTGAATCAACCAACAAGCATTTCTACAACCACGATTGGGTATAATACTTCTACCTCTGTTGATCATATTGTCAATGACATACGTCCTTCACACCAAAAAGTCCGACTGACTTGAAATTTCACTCACAGTTTCAGCTTAATGTGCTTCTTGGACCATAAAAGTCCACCATGATGGATTTCCTGCCATTTTGAAAAACACATTTTTGACATCTCCTAAACTGTATGTCCGACTGCTACCAAATTGTCTGTGGATCATTATTGGACTGGGTTTATCAAAAGTTGCATCAAGCTTGTTGATATAGCAGGACTGAGCAGGAAAATTGTCATATCTCATTAACGATTTGTCCAATCATCATAAATCTGGCTACATATCTTCAGGCCTCTTTGGGAAAAGGCCTACTGAAGCATTTTCCCTCAGATCTACTGTACTTTAATTGCATAATTACAGACTTTGTGAAGCTTGTGCTGACATATCCACAGGTAAGATTTATCTTGAAGATGCTCTGAATCAGCCATTTAAAGAGGAAACAACACTCCTCACCACTGCGATCGGTGAGATTCTCAGCGCGACTGAAGAAACAATTTCGCCTCATTGCACAATAGCTAATTATCTTTTTCTTTTTTTTTAAAAGTAAACCACTCAGCCTTTTCTGACCATTAATCTGTTCTGCTGCTGTTTGAAGGGGTTGATTGGTCCCACAGCTGTACGTTATGCGCTGTCTGCCTTATTAAAAAGGGAACTCTCTGAAAATCATCTTGCAACCCAAACCACGTCAGCTAATTGACACTCAAACAAAGCTGAAAGAGCCGCAGTCTGCCGCGCTGATTGATGGACGAACATGAAAAGTAGCCTGCCTTTTCCCATTGTGTGACTATTCAATCAAACGCAGGCCAGTGTTGTTGGCTGGCATCAATATGCATGGAGATGGCCTGTCACCGCTTTTCTCTGCCTCTGTGTGACGCGACACAGTCTGTCTGTTTTTCTTTGTTTGTCAAGGTGCTATCCATCTGTCCACCAGCCAACATTGCAGGAGAGTGGCCCGCTGCACCTCGTTTTCGTCAGTCTGTCCAGGAGTATGGGAAGAAACTCTCAGAAAAAGTATCTGTGTTTTAACTTGTTTGCATCGTCACATTTCCTTTTGGTAGATTGTTAATGCAAAAGCTGTTAATCTGTAATGAAACAGAGTTTGTGTGATGTTTTTAAGCAACAGACGCTACAAAGTAGAATTAAAAACACTCATATGCTCAACACATTTTTTTTTCCATTTCACTGTGTATTTTTGTTGACTTGCATGAAACAGAAAGATTTTGGTGCCAGTTCAAAAGTATTTTTTTATTATGTGCGAAATTACAAAATAAATTACAATGTGTTTTACTTTACATTTAAAAGAAAATGTGTGTACAAAAAACAGAAAAGTCAGCAAAATAATGAAAATAAGCGTCACTGTCAATCCCGTGTGATCTCGGACTGACTGATCTTGCAGAATATTAAGCGACGACATTTTGGATCACATCACGTCCAAAGAAAGACTCCGTAGGCCTCCTGACGCTCCTTCCAACGGGATATTTGAACAGATGTTGTCGGTGAATGAGACACAAGTAAACAGGTCCTGTCATTGTGTCTCGCTGCTGTACAACACCTGTCAGCACTCATAAAACTGGAAGTAGGTCAAGAAGAACTTTAAGCAGGAGATACATTTTAAGGACGAAGGGGCTCCTTGAACTGACAGGGACCTGTGTGATTATTCTGCTCAGAACGAGTCGGCGTGCATGAAGTTTTTTTCAAGAGGATTGTTTTGTGTTACCTTTGCACTCGTGTGTAATTATTGAAGGTGTTTCATAGTGACAGATATGAGGTGACTCATCTGTGATCACCTGATGAGGCTGCTGTGAACGGACCCCGGCAAGTTCTGCTGACCAACAAGTCCTCTAACCTAAACAACAAAATACTAAATTTGTCGATGCCCTCCAGAAGTATTTGATCAGCAGGACAACAAAATTTGTCAGTTCCTTCCAAAACTGTTGAAAAATACATGAATGCTGTGACAAACACTGAGGTTTGGTTGAGGCACAGAAACAACTTGGGCAGGAAAAAGGTCACTGTTTGGGTTGAAATTACTGCTTTGTAAAGGTTGGGGGGCTTTTGCCATCATGGCTTACGCTGACAGTCATTTGGAAGAGAAACAAACAGCACCGTCCAACTTTTTGTTGACCCATCCATCCACCCGGATCACTTCCCCACATCATCTTTGCTGCTCTATGAACACATGACCTGACTTGCTCCTTTGCTCCTGCCATGATTACTGCGAGAGGGCTTTGTCAGTTGAATGTAAACTTTCGTTGCCTGTCCAGTTCTGGACTCAACCTTGTGAACCACTGTCCTACATCACAGTTTGCATGTTGCTCTACAAAGCTACATGAGCTGCCCTTTTCCCCTCATCTGCAGCAGGTGATGTCTGGTTAACAACAGCTCCTTCGTCCCTGAAATTCAGCGAAGAAGAAAGGAAATAAGTCTGCTATGTTTGGGAGGGGGAGGAGAAGCTGTGTAAACACTAGAACACAGAATCCATGAACTTTCTATGAACAACCTAAATAAGATGTCTTTTCCTTTCAAATGTGCAGACATATTTCAAAGTTGTGCAAGATGGACATGGAGGTTTTGGGGAACATAGCTGCTGTTAGTGCAGAGTTCTGGGTTCAGGATCATGAGCACAGATCCAAACATGTATAAAAAGTCATACATGTTGATAGATGAGGGCTTCTTTGACGATTGCTGGGGGGAAACTCAGCCAACATTTACTTTCTTCTTTGATTAACTTGATACTTGGATGTTACAAGCTAATGTTAATGGTTTTACATGCTTGATGAATGCTTTTAATTTGCTCACGAAGTTCGAGGATAGTTTGGACAATGTAATCTCGGTGATTGACGTTTGATACGATGCTTTGATTGTTGCTGTTATTACTTTCTAAATTGATTTGATATTACATGCTAAATTGATTTGATATTTACATTTTAAATCGATTCCAGAAGCATTTATTCCTCTAAATTACATGCTATCATTTTCACATTTGCATAAATTGGTTTGAGAATCATTCAATCCTGTTATTACATTCCAACAATTTTCTGTATTTTTGCATATCGGGTATTGATTTTGGCTTCTGACATGTTTAGTAATTTCTTGATGAGTGATTACTCATTTCTTGATCATTGATTGAATGTTGCCCATTTCTTGATTACGATTCAATTTTGCTGTGATTCAGTTCACGGATGATTGCTGGGAAAACATTTAAAATTTGTTTTGGCATTTGATTTACATGTTATTTACATGTAGGTTTATATGTTTTTTGATATCTAGTAAAAGCTATTAGTTATTGCTAATTATCCAAGTGTGGTTGTTTTGCCTGCTTAATTTTTTCCTTTATCAACATTGTCGTTTTGATGCACTTGCTTAAATGACCATCATTTTTGAGTGTGTGCGAATGTGTCCATGATCAACAAAACCTGGTAGGGCAGGTGGTCTGTACGTAGATGTGATGAACTACTTTGTTTTGTTTTGTCAGGCTAAATACATTTAGCACAGCACACAATTTGTAAATTAAACTCCGTCAGGCAGCACAAGAGAAGAGGCCCGTGTTTTTCCCATGCCATCCCTGGACAGCATGTCAAACGTTTGTGGAATTAAATGATAGAGAAACCCATTGTGCGATTCAACTGTGCAAATCACGATGTGGAAGACGGTGTACCTCAGCGGTCGGAGCCCCGTGCAAAGGCTGGATGCACAGGGCATCTGTTGAGCTCAGCACTTTAAAACGATTTCTTGGCACTCTCTATATGCCCGGGTAGATCTGTCTCCTTTGATGTTTCTTTAAAAATTGAACTGATTTGTATGTGAGATGAAGCTTTGAGGGTGTACGAGGTGTTAAAGGGGCAAGAGAGGACACAGGGGATACATTAAAAGTTTTTGGGGTTTATTTTTACTTTTTAAAATTAATGTTAATGTTAGTGATCATTCAAACTCATACTAACTTTTTAAAGTTTGATGCAGTATTCTTGTTTTATGTCAGCATGTGATGGATGTACTGGACACTGGATACTTTGGGAAATAACACAATGAAGTGACAGTCTTCAGGTTGTAATATCAATTTTACACCTTTGTTTAAATGCTTGAACACAAGACTCTTGCAACAGTGAGTCCAGGTATCTCCTCTCACTCCATCCTTGCTGATATGTGGTGTAATTATTTTCCTGCTGTATTACATAAAATACATAATTTCCCGTGCACATCTTGCTGGAGGTTATGCAGCACAACTCCAAGACACACTCTGCGTCCCTGTGGTTCTGTTTGGCTCCTCGCCTGATAACATGGAAGCGTTTTGAGAAATGGTTTCTCCTGCTTGGACCAGAGCAACACATTAACCTCTGCCCGCGCAGGTTTATTCATGGTGCTGTACTTTCACTCATGATAATTTTGTTCTTCCCACAATAGGACATCAGTTTCCTCGTGCTTACAAGTTTTACGGCGTCAAACACTCAACACCGTTCCCTTCTGTCATGAACTTGTCAGAGCTGGGTGTTGCTGAGTTCACAGCTTTTAAATGAAAGAAACCAATTACCTTTTCATTGCAAATATTACTCTGAATATCATTGACAATTTTTTTTTCACTCCTATTTTTCTTCTTTTCACATGACAATTATTCTCTCAAGTTTAAATTGAGGGAAAAAAAGCATGGTATAAATATAGTTTTAGCAACGTTGCTGTCTGTGTAGTTGGGAAAGTTATTAAAGTGAATATTATTACAGCCATACTGGTATAAAAATGATAATCTCATTTCTAAACTGATTTGAAACTTTTTGTCATCCCATGAGACATGAGTCCCCACATGTTTAAGTACAAACACCTCATTAAGTACAGTATAAAAGAGAGATGTCAGTAAATGATAACACATTGTATTGTACTATTCCAAATTATAGATATATACAAAAAATGATGTAATGGTCTCAATTGCTTCAATTAATTCTTACATAATATGATTAAAACATTCTATTAAGGGCCCCCATTACATGTTATAGTTTCTCACAATGAAAAATGAATGTGGGCTATAAAGGACAGATGATACATCCAGAAAACGCAGGGGATCGATAACGAGCTGATGCTTAGTGCAGATATGGTGAAGTTTTTGTGAAATTTATTGTTGTTGACTCCACGCGAAATCCCATTTGCTGGTCAAGTGTTCTAATTACAGAGAGATGAAATGTCAGTCCGCTGACTTGTTTGCTTTAATTGATAGCGTTTACAGTATGTACTAATATACACTAAAGACCTATAGATCATGTTTGCAACACTAAGCATCAGTCAAAGTGGCAGAAACAAAGAACTGTCAATATAATTATGGCTTATTGTATCAGAGGCAGGACAAATCTTCTTTAAAGTCTGAAGGAGCATATACAGTACACAGAGTACATGGTAGTATAATGTTGTTCCAACCCTTAACTGGTGCTACAGCATGTGTTATATTAGCTGCACTGACTGAAGTATTCAAATTCAAGACGTCATGTGTTTTATGGCTGCACCATTCAAATAAACATACAATGTCCGTCCTCTGATTCTGATTCATTTTAAATCTACTCATCAAGAATATAGATCAGTATAATCATAAGCAAAGCAAGAGTCGATGCTGAATCCAGGAACACATCTTCAGCTGCACCCAAATGAAAAAAGACGAAAATATCTCCCACAATGTGAAAGAGCGAGATAATATTTGTTGAGATGGCTGTTAAATTTTACATGAAAAGACAAAGTAATCACTGTGGCTTAGAGAATTTAACATTTTTTCCTTCCTTCGGGCTGTTTTTTTTAAAAACGCTGTGGCACAAAAGATTTCGCTGGGTGCAGATTTGAATTGTCTATAAAACGGTAAATATAGCCCAGAGGATGCGCTCGGTGTGTGTACTAATAAGTGAAAGGCATTTTATCGCGTTTACACACTTGGTGACAGTGCGGCCATTACTTTTACAAGGCCTAAAGGTTGTACACTGAAAACCAAATTAGTAATCATGTAATGACCTACAACATAGTGGGGTGTGTTGTGATATTTAACGGTGCAAATACTTGTGGTATTACATGTCAGTATCCGGGAAGTACTTTACACGAAGCACATTAAACTGTCCACAGTTTACAACTAAAGCAAGATGAAGCTCAGTAATGACTTTTTTCTCACATGGATTCTCCAAATGTTTTCCTCATATATTTGTTCTCCACATGCCGAAAGATTATTTCCAGGACTATTTTCATCTCAGGTCTGCCAGACAGTCAGACTGACACAAATGAGAGAGAGAGCGAGAGAGAGAGAGACGGTGGTAAGTCCCTTGCCTATACAGCAATCGCTGACCATCTCGAGCTTCTCTGACAGTGATCAAGTGTGGCTTACCAAGACAGCTTAGGTGATCGAGGTGTCCACGGCGGCAATTCATCATGCTATCAGCGAGCACAAAGATGACAAGTTGTTTCACTTCTTGAATCAATTTTCCACAATTTTTAACTGCAACATGTCTCGCGGTTGAAATAGAGCAATGTTCTCCATTATCGGTTCTTTCTTTCTTAAGCACCGAGTCGGTTGAGGTTGGAGGGATCGCAGAGAAAAACAATTACAAACAATATAAACAGGTCTTAACAGTAGAGCAGGTGATGCCTCTGAGTCATGTGCTCATCAGCTGTCAGCAGCCACACGCACACACACACACACACACACACACAATCAAGTTTTCTATTCAGCAGAATATCACTGTGGGTGACAGCCCACCATTAATGCGAACAACAGATCTAATCAGCGGTCAACCACAGCGGCGGCATCAAAACATCAATATGACATCAGCAATTATCAATAATCATCTCTATGGCGGAGGAATGTCAGCTATTGAGTCTGGAAGCTGCTGAAGCCGATTGTTTTCTGAACGGAAATAAAGCGGCTAAAGTGATATTAATGAAGGAGGCAGAGCCATGAAAACGAACGGGCCGAGCAGGTCTCGTGTAAGGAGACAGATGCAGAGCAGAAAGAACGGATACCGGAGTAAGAGTATTAGTGAGATGCAAGAAAGTGCATCTCTGTCCCACAGGACCGGAGTGTAGTCTGCCCCGGTTAAAGACACTTCAGTAAAAGACAACAGAATCATTTATTGAACTAACATTAAAATTTTATACTAAATGGCACTCCCATGCTCTTTCCTATTGTTTTTTCAAATGACTCGATAGCTTTATATTGTTCCCATGTTGCTTTTATTATCTGGGGGCATTGTCTAATGTTTCCTTTTGTGTGTGTTGGCTTTCCTTTTTCTCCCCGCCCCCCCCACCTCCCTTTTCACTGCCTCTCTCTCTCTCTCTCTCTCTTCCCTTCACCTGCTCTTGGCCTCCATCTGTTTCTCCGAGTGTTTGACTCGCTCTTGTTTTCCCTCTTTCTGTGGCTTGACTAGCTGTATCATCCTCGGGAGATTTTGACATGATATTAAGTTATAGTTACAAGGCAATACTGTGATGTGGTTCCTGAGGGAAATCTCTCAGATCTGGAGTTTGCCATTTTTACTAGAGGAGGCAGGCGTCTGCCTAGCAGAACCAAACAACGATATATTTAATTTTGAAAATGGATACATAGTACCACCTTCGAGCCACCAGGGATTTTCATTCGGGGATGAGAGAATCTACCTTTTTTTTCCTCTCTCTTAGCCCAGGAGGATGTTAATTCATTGACAGAATGAGGTATGATTCCAGCAGTGACAGGTGTAGGCATAAGCAGGTGCTGCCTCGCGATACTGTCATGAAATTTATGTCTCTCATCTCACAGTGAGGGCCTTGTCTATACCAGCTGCTGCAACCTTGTGAGGAGAAAGCTAAGAGGTTTTAATTAGGAGTAAGAGTGTCATTAATTACACATTCGTTCACGCTCACATCAACTGTCTTCCTGAGAACTTCCCTCTACATTATGGCTCCTCCCTCTCTCCTTCCTTGTCAGCGCAATACCGATTTAAGTACCCAAGAATTTACTCCGTCGCCTACCGGGAAAAGGAAAGCAAATTTGTTAATTTGATGAATCGCGCTCCCAACTCCCTTCATGCCACCCCTCCACCCCAGTCTCCCAGATCGTTCAGCACACTTTCATCTTTGATCTAGGACCCCCATGGGGAGTCATGTTTGAAAAGGCAGACCCCTGACAGCTCTTTCAGAGGGCCAGGATTTAAGTGAGACGGGGGTGTATGAGGCAGATTAGTCTCTTAAACGACTTGGGGAACAATGAGCAGAGAATTTTCTTATGAAAAGCACCTAGGTTCATTACTCTAACTAATTTAATTTTTCCCTTTTGTACAAACGAGATGATGAGGTCATAACTCAGCGTGGAAACCTGAGACAGAGGCTGTTGCTGCCGAAAATGTGATAAAGACATGTAATATGCTTAAGTTCCCCAGATTTATCCTTCAGAGAGAGGAGACTTTAATCTTCCCATATAATATAACCAGGCTTTATTAATATTCATCCATTCAGGTATAATATAGCTTTGCTATATTATTAATGTCCATTAATACAGTAGTTTTTCTGCGAGGCATTACAGGCAACTAGTGCTGTGGTGCAGCAATCAGCAGGAGCAGACAGAAAATCATCCCAACCCTCAGCTGTAAAGAAACGTTTTAGGAGTGCAACGTTAAGGGTAGTTAACCCTGTCTCCTTGCAGCGAGAGAGCCCTGTGTTCAAATCTGCCAGCGAGCTCGATCCTGTTTCAGCGGAGTTTGCATGTTTGCCTTGTGTCTGTGTGGGTGGTCTTCACTCGCTCCGTTTCCTCCCACAGTCATGTTAGTGAGGTAAATCACTAAGTCTTATTTGCCCGTAGTTGTGAATGTGAGTATCAATGTGTTTGGCACCTCTTTGCTCTCCTGACCATTGCATGATGGGAAACAGCTCCCATGATCCTGAACGGGCATCGCAACTTACAGAGCATACATACTGACTCTCAAATTTAGGAAAACTTTGCCAACCTTTTGAGCTATATTTATTCTATGAATGTAGATAAAGTGGACAGACAACAGACACTGAGCATGAAAGCTTACATCTGAATGGCCTAATGTTTAATGTAATCAATGCATTATAACAATAATAATTGTTATTGCATTGTTAACGTTAATGCAAAATGTAAGACTCCTGGTTAGATGTGGTATTTTTCTGCTAAGGTTAAAAGTTAAAACGCACAAATAAAGTGAATTATACAGTAGCTGCCACATATAATTTGACCAAAATGGGCAAAATGAAAAACCCTCCTGGATCTTCATCAGGCTGAATTTAAATGAATTCGCCTACACCTGGCCTAAATATAGAAATGAATGCGCACACAACCGCAAGGCTCTTAGAAGCTCTACTTGATTCCCTGTTTCATCATAAAACTACTTCCTTACATAGACTACTGCTGTGAGATGCCATGTGAGACATCCAAAGCCTACATGAAGACTCTTTCACAGCTGCAGTCTGTGGTCACTGAGAGTAACTGTTCACTCAGGAGAGACAAGTTTGGAGTTGGTCTTTCACCCATTTCACTGCAAAGAAGGCTGCCAAAAAATGTTTGAGCCCGTGCCAGGACTCTCGCAGTGTAGTCGAAATCATTTAAGAGATCCAGAAAACTAAGAGGAGAGATGGAAATGAATAGACTCTCTCCACTTTCCTCGTGGGCAGTCAAACACTACTGAGGGCGAGCTAGGATCGCAGCAGCTCGCAGATGACCCTGGCATTCTCACCTCCTTGGCCATCTGGATGGACAATCTTGTTTGTGAACAGAGGAAAGACACCGGGTGATGAAGCCAGGAGAGGCTCCGAAGAGCCTCTGGAGCGGAGAAATTCATGTTCTTATATATCATCATCTGACAGGAGTTTTACATGTTGTGGCCATTTTAGTCCGGGGTTATAAAATATGACAATTTGCTTGACATAAATTAAAAATAGAATCATCCATACTGTTTCATGTGGCACCATTATTTTGTCATTAAAAGTGTCACTATCAAGACATTCAAATTCATCAATATTTAAAACATGGACGATAAAATTGACATAGTTGTTTTTGAGTCTATGGTCTCAAAGAAGATAATCTACACACAGGTTCTTTTAAAGGAGGAAGAGAAGCATTCAGTATCCAAGAACACAGAGACTTTAAATGGTAATTGATTTTTTACAATACCTCAAATATGGCCAAGGTTGACGATTATAATAGTAAAAGCCAAATTAGACAAGACCTAAAATGAGTTAAAATTCCCAGAGGCCGGAGGTCGTCTCTAAAAGTCCAATGGAAGAATGAACTGCTGGCTGGTGTAGTGCTGATTGGACAGGAAAAAAAAAATTCTGGGCTAGTCAAGAAACAAACAGTATCCTCAAACCACATTTCCCAGACCCTGCGTCCTTGTTACCTCTTCTTTCTCCTTCTTCCATTGGCCAACTCGAGTCTAACTCTCAAGCGTCCTACGCAATAGGCAACACTCGTCCCCTGTCGAGCGAGCGAGGAGAATGAAACACGGTGTTGCGAACACCTCAGATGAACTTGCCCAGAGCTCATCAGTAAGCAAAGGGGAGCTGGTGAGCCAAAGCAACTCCCCTAATTCTTCTTCTATTCAAACTCAGATATATGTTCATCCTTGAACAATCAGTATTAATCTCTCCCACGCCTCATGGATTCTGTTGCAGATGAGGGTTTTATAGACTTGACTCTCGTTCGTAGCGGTGTCTCGGTGTCCCCACGCTACCCTTTGACACTCACCGATTCCTACAGCTCCAATGATAATCCTCGTTGACTGGTCTCTCATGTCTGCAGTTAGACTGAGCCTATTTAGAGAGTGAGAGTTTAAAAAATCTGGCCACTTAGCTACTTCATATCCATCATATATGTGACTTGGGGGTGTATCTTCATTTTGGGTGGATTGTATTCACTAGCTGGTGCAAAATACAACCCTGATTCCAAAAAAAAAAAAAAAAAAAAAAGGGATGCTGTATAAAACATAAAGCAAAGAAAATGCATTTATTTGCAAACAAATGTGTTTCCAAAGTTTTTTTCCAAAGTGTTCCCATGTATTAATCTCCTTTATACAACCATGTGTTTGCCAAAGTGAACCTCTCTCCATCCTTGCTTGTGAATGACTGAGTCTTTCCAGGATGAACCTTTCATACCCAATCATGATACTATCACCTGTTACCAATGAACCTGTTTACCTGTGGAATGATCCAAACAGGTGTTTTTGGATCAGTCCACAACTTTCACAGTCTTTTGTTGCTCCTGTCCCAACTTGTTTGAAACATGTTGCTGCCATCAAATTCAGAATAAGCAGATATTTGCAAAAATCAATGAAACTGATGAAGTAAAAAAAATAAATATATTATCTTTGCACTGTTTTCAATTGAGCATGTGCCAAAAAGGATTATTATATTCTGTTTTATTCACATTTAACACAGTGTCCCAACTTTTTTTGGAATAAATGAAAATGAAATGATATTGATTTCACAAACTTGAGATGCTCGGGGAGAGAGTTACAAAGCTAAAGATCCTGGACTATACTAAGCCAGTTGAATGAACAGCCATGAGATCCATGCTGGAGGATTCTCAGGTTGTGCTGAGTTTCATAAGGGATCAACATATCTGCAATGTCGGTGGGAGTCTCTCCTCGAAGTTTATCAGTAAGATCTTAAAATCAATGCTACTACTCCCAAGCAGCCGGCGAAGGGAGGTGAGAATGTGCCTTCTTGTACCATTACTTAAAATTGACTTCTGGTTAAGAGCTGAACATTCAGTATTGCAGTAGAGACCTATCCCAAGGTCCATTGTGTTCATACAGTCTCTTGAATTTTCACTATATTTCTTTGGAGTACAGTTGAAATAATCAATAATCAAGCTGTGAGTTCTGTGAAAATGAATACTGTGATGCTGGAATATGAAGCCCAGCGTCGGCATATACACAGGAAATGGCAGGAGTCCTGAAACCAGTGAGCGAGGCAGATAAACAGGACACTCAGGACATGACAAGCTGGTCCAGGTCCTCCAAAGACTGTGAGAGAACCAGCTGTTTGTCAAGGTCAGCTGGTCTGATTTCCATGTGTCCACTATCTCCCTCTTGGGTTTTTTCGAATGGATGCGTATAGATGGATCCAGCCAAGGTCAAAGCTGGTGATAGAAGGGCCTCAGTCAGATTCATTTAAGCAGCTCCAGTGTTCCTTGGGATTTGTCAGCGTTAATTGCCGTTTCGTCCATGACTTCAACTCACTGTCAGCTCATCTTACCGTCTCACCTCAAGCTCCTCTCTCTGTTTTCTTGAACTCCCGAAAATGACCACGAGTTAAAACATGTCGCAGCTCCGTCTTCGTCCGCCCTGACCTCGCCTGTTGTCGTGTGATGGACGTGAACGTGATTGTGCTGGAGCCATCTTGTTTTCCCAAAGACAAAAGAGGTCATCACAAATAAGCATTTATATAGTCTTATAAATATATAATATCATACAGTATAATGTTCTACAAGTTTTACATATGTGGAGGCAACTGGACAGAGCTCACTAACCCTTCTTGGTTTCAGTGGATCACAGCAACTGGCAGACATTCAGATTTCTAAATTGAGCACAAAGCAAGATGGTTTGGCCATTTTTTTTTTTTTTTTTTTTTTTTTTTTTTTTTTTTTCAGAATTCTGATTCCACTTTTTAGATCTGAAAGAACTTTTGGCTGTCCATTAGAGACCTTCATTTATGTGAAGAGTCTCATTCATGTCTCGCTGTCTCTCTTCAGGCTCGTAAAGCAATCGTTTTGTGACCAATGTCCTTCCTTCAAGCGGTGCAACACATATAATTCGGATTAATCTACTAAAGTGCAAAAGATGTGCTTATATGCAACCAGTCAAGTTTGAAGTTTTGATATTCAGGTATACTTTATACGACATTAAAAATCTTCCTGACCAGGCTAAGCCTAGCCAGTGATGCAAAAATATAATCACATTTTTTTACAAACATATTTACATGGAAGTCATGTTAAGTTCCTGGACGACTGTCAAAAACCTCTTTAGTCTGGCTTCACTGACATATTGATGCCAGGATGGGAGCTGATGTTCTTTAACAGTCAAGGCTGCGTAAATACATCAAGCAACCGCTGCAGATTGCACCAAAACATATGCACATGTTTAAGGTTGCTGAACAGATATGACAGATTAAACATGACGTGCAGCGGTGGAAGTAGCAGGAAAATCCTAAATCCATACGCAGGATGATTCAGCCAGCGAAGCACTAACAACCTGAACAGCTTGTTGAAGCTGATCAAAGTACCGCTGAGCACATTCAACCCAAAAAGCAACTGCAACCGGTGCATTTGTTTACTTACAACTGGAAATAGCTTTTTATTACGCGTTTCAAATACGTTCAACACAACAAACCAAATGTATGGTGCTCAATAATTACTATTACAACACTGGGTAAGGTAGAAAATCAGAAAACAGGTGCTTTCACTGTGGCTGTATGTGAGTAATTGCCACAATAAAACTGGCAGCCTCCATGTTTGGTCTCCATCTAATTATTGATTGAGAGCTTTCCATATTACACCAATAAACGGCATAACAAGGCCTTGATTCTGTGGTTTGTGTGTGTGAGACGGAGACAGACGCATTTATTTAATGATACCAACATGTTGCGCGGCCGTCCGAGCTGCAGCTTTAGCGGTGAAGTATGTGGTTGGTGGTTGTCTTGTAATGGTAACAAATATGGTATCACGTCGCAATAGATTTGGTGAACTGCTCTGTTGCTGAGATATAGAAAATTCCAACAAAGCATTTGATGGAAAACAAAGCGTTAGAAGGCTGCAAAGAAAACCATGTGGACCAAACTAAAACTTCAGTATTCGAGGGAGAAAAAGTTTCTGACGATAATTACGCACGGCTCATTTAACAAGACTTAAGTTCATCCTGCCATATTTCCTTTCCCAAACAAACTTAAAGAAATATTCAGCTCACTTTACGCTTCATTGCTTTTGAATGCTTATTTCTTTTATTGTTGACTCTGTTTTACATCTAATGCTCACATCTACAAAATCTTGGAAGCAGCACAGACGGCCATGTAGTTGAAGGTGTTCGTCATAAATGACCGTTTTCACAAGAGTAGGCGGCTGATCACTGTTCAATGGAGCCAGGGTACAGAATATTACAGACCTCAGCTGCCACAGAATGAAGAAAACAACATATGCCGGCTCCATTACTGACAATTCTCTCTGTAATTTGTTCTCTTTGCCCCTAATCCTCTTCATTCTCCATCCTTCTCATGTTTCAAATGCATACCTTTTCCACTGTCCCCCAGCTATTTGTTCTTTCTTTTGTCTCTCCCCCCTTTTCTTTCTCCTCCACGTCTCTGTATCTGTGGCTGCACCAGCTGCCCAGTACGAGCTCTCAGCAGGACGCAGGCATCACATTGATCACAGGGACGCCATGCACAACTATGCAGTTCCTCCATTTTTTCCTTCAGTTTCTTTTTCCACATTAAGAGATGACTGTAAGAGCGAGTGAGGGCCTGTTAATGAAACGTCATGAGGTCTCAGTGTATATTCAGGAAACACAAGGGTTGCAATGCATCTAACTCTGATGCGCAACTTTACAATTGCTTTGTTATTAAAATCAGTATTTCCAACAATAAGAATATTATATGCATCTTAAATGTATTTTTTAATCATACACACCTGCTGATTTGAGAAATTAGAAATGAGCAAAGCAGAAGTCGCAATATTTCTGATCACACCAATATAACACCTGATTGATTTGCACACCAGCTCTGAGACCACTACCAGTCCATTTCACTCCACTGTTTTATGTTCACAGCGCCAAAGTTGCCACAGTTGTAATGCTGTAATGGAATTCAATTTGTTTGAAAAATATGAGGCCGCGGCTCACAGAAAGCTGCAGCAATCGTCAGCGTGCATGTTTTCGTTTGTACATGCACATGTGAACAGATATTTCTTGACTGAATGACTCCATTATTGTGCTGCTTGAAATTTCTCTTCCAGCCTACTGTTGTGGAGAAAGAATTGCAATTTATGTAAAACATGGTCACATTTGCAAAGGCAGATGTTTGGCAGGCTATAAAGACATCTCGCCTCTGTCTTACTGTAGCATTTCAGTGACAGTTTTTTTTAGCACATGGGCTTTTGCAATACAATGTTTTTTATGTTTTGGGGGGTAAAACTAATTTTTATGGAACTGAACAAAGGCTTGCACATGTTAACAGTGTTGGGCAGTGATTTGCAGATGTATACAACAAAAACTGAAGAAACCCCAATAGGACCATGACACCTTTTGTGTGAATTTATTATAATTTTAATTTACTAAAAGTGGCGCCACTGGCACAGCAGCTAGATCGCTTTCCATTTTCATCAGAGCCGACGAACTACCAGAACACAGGACACTAAATTTCTAAATTTCAGTGAAGAAACGATCAACACCAATTTGGAAACAAGAGAAAGGAAACAATCATGTTCATCGAAGAGTTAAAGAGAAATTGTCATCATTTTATATGGAGTAATAACAAAGTTTGAGTATTGCTGAGAAGAAAATGTGAGGAGAAAAAGTGGGAGTTTTTTTTTTCATTTAGTCTTTAATGGAGATATGAAAGCATAGAGAAATTCTTTAGTGTGTTGAGAAAAGCAAAATTAAAAAAAAAAAAAATCAACCAACAGCAAAAAAACTTGGCTACTGCCAGTTAGTGTTAAGGCTTTAAACATGGACACTGAAATCTGAAACTGTTTTATTTTCTGATAAAATAAATTGACAATAACTTACTGGACAGTGGTGGCTTGACATATGATACACATCAAAAACATTGGCCGTGTCTTACCTGACACATGATTGAATATGTCATCATTTCATTGTACTTCATGTTGATCCAATGTTGGTCGAGGTGAACAGTAAAGGTGCTGGTTATCGGTCTGTAATGACTCAGACAATGTGTCATTCACAGAATTAAAGTACATTTAAGTGCCATGAGATAATCATTTTGTTGTGTGTATCTTTGTCTCTGTTTTAAATTTGTTGTTGTTGACAGATTGTACATTGATTCTTGTTTACCTAGACCAACAGGTTATTAATTATATCTTGATTATGCATCATTACCATTTGTTTAATAACTTGGTAGCATGTAGCAAGGCAGATACATTACAATTGGAAATGAGATACAATCTGTAAATCAGCTTACAGTCAGTCAGTCACTCTTGATTGTCTTTTAAACACAGCTAAAGCTCTTAAAATATTTAATCTCCAGCTCGGTTTGGCGCATTAATTATAATTACTCACCAGTGTTGACCAATGTTGTTGTTTGTATATTTCACCTTGGCACATTTTGCTGTTATTGAGTTCCATATAAATTACATTCAAACAAATTTATCCACTCTAAGACAAACATTTTATCTCTTGTTCAAAACTGGATTATTTCCATTTACGCTGTCAAAACGTCGGTTAATATATGAGAATTTCAATTGGAGATTTCCCACTGGACAGTTACAGGTGACACAAGTAATCTCTCATTGTTGCAAGCACATCGTCTACCACGGGCCTGGGTTCAATCCAACTATGATGTATTTCTCCTTGAGGTGTTCTTATATGACAATAAAATACATTACACGTTAAGTGATTTCTATCCTTGGCAGCTGTTTAGAATAAAGCGAGTGATACTTTTTTCCACACCTGACATTTGTGAAACATACATACATTTGATCTGGCTTGTTGTGGTTTCACATTGCAAATACGTGAGAACTATACATGACAAACCTGTGTAGATCCTGTCATCATCACCAATGTGAGCTGCGCATCCCTACATTTGCAATTGAGTGGAAAAAGTTTGAAGATTTTGTGAGTTTTTTTCAACCGACTGTTTATAAAGTCATGAGACCAAATGTCAGTTAAACATTGGAGGCAAATCACAAAAGGATTGTGCAGCTTTTGCGGCTGCTGCACAGAAACCATGTCATTCTCAAAGCGCCTGCAAAGGGCGAACACTTAACTGCACTGGCACAAATAGCTTTAAATTAAGGAATGTGCATACCTTTGGCACAAATGTACCCCTTTCTATGCAGATGAGCCTTGATGCAAAAAAAAAGTCCAATTCACAAACATCAGCGCCGAGAGCCTGAAAAAATTATTAGCGTCTTCAGAGAGTTGGTACATTTTTAAGGGGTGTCACATTAGGGTCTGATTGCCAAAGACTTTTCACATTCATCATCTTTATTGTGCACGTGTCAATAAAATAATTGTTCACTCTTATGAAGTCTCTCCTCCTCTTATCAGATGATCAGGGGCACCTGCTCTTTTGCAATGATCTCTATCAGGCGATCTTACCTTTGCTGTTCTCCTCTCTGTTGCCGTCAGCTGTCATTCCAGTGTGTGTGTTATACTTTGCCACATGGATAATTGCAGTCAGATGTAAAACAAGGGGAAATTGCACTCACCTGCAAAACTTTATGGACGTGTTTCTTGTGTAATATCATTAGCTCGAACATCTTTTGTGAATCAGACATTGAGACGAGGCAGATAGTGTTTGAAAGTGATGCGCAATCCATGGTACCATCAGCAGCCACAATCCATTCTTTAGGAATTTGCCCCTTGGTCTCCATATGTGCAACTGCAGCTCATTTCGTTTCATTGTTTTTTCTTTTTCCAATTTTGACGATAGCCCGCCCAGAACTTACTGTAATTGGTCTGAAAGTCTAAACCATCCGGAAAACTATTTTCAAACTAGAAACGAACTGGACTGTGGTTCACTTTGATCCGAACCAAAACAACCTCTTTTGGCAAACCAAGATTTGCCTGTTTGGTTTGGACGGTGATCTGAAAAGTCTGAAAGTCTGGACCATATGAGGTCCATGTGAAAGGACCATAAGATGTAGGGAAATACTAGACTGCTAATAGCGCATTGCTTCAGCATGCAAGATGCTCGGTTGATGAAAAATCTGAGCAATACAGGTCAGTGTGTATGTGAGCAGAACTGGGGCGATGGCTTTTACTGTGTCAGCCCAGTTTGGGGCTGTCTCATCCGCTGCATGGGAAACAGCCCCAGATGCTTCCCATAGAAAAGTTTAGGGAAGCGGCTGCACATTGCTCTCTGTCAGAGGTGGGGAAGTTGAACAGGTGTGCATTTGCTGAACCAACCAGTTAACTCACATCTTTGAAGCCTTTTCTCTTTGTAGCCCCTTCCTCTAATTTTGGTTACATTATTGTTTCATGTGACATGTATTTCAATTCTGAATTTATATTTCTAAAAGTGGGAGGTCTCAATAATGTCTTGTGCAGTTGAAATGCTCTTCATTTAGAGCAGTTCTTGAACCTGTCGTGGTCGATTTCACTATTGTTGTTGTTCTTGTGTATTATCAGTTACGAGTTCTGTAAACTTTACTTTCCAGATGTATGGGATGTCTCAAAAGCTAATGAGGCAGAGAGAAAAAGTGAAACAAGCAAGAAATGGAAAGACTCAAAATACTGGTTTTAAGTTTGGTAAAGTCGGTTCAATTTTTAATTAAGTTTTAAAAACAAAACAAAACAGGAAAATGATCCTTGTTGTGGAGCTGCTTTTTGTTGTAATTTATGTTAATGTGATTGGTGTGAATGTGATAATCGCTGTGGATGGTTGCTAGCAAGTTGTCTAGTACGGATGAGAAGAGACTGAATTTGTGTGGGAAACACGTTTTGCAAGTTTCGGAGAGAGTATGGCCACTATCAGTATACTGAACTCATACAGACATTCACAGTTATAAAGAAAAGAGGTTATATTAGTGTTTTTCTATTTCTGGGAACTGGTCTTTGGATGCTGCCACACACACACGCGGTAGAGGTGCTCTACATGGATAGCAGTCTGCATAGGTTAAACCTCAGGACTTTGGACTGGACGCTGTTGGACGGAGGGTTTGCACAACTGTTTGCTAACAGCTTTCAGTGGAACAGTGAGTTCTGACAGATCATTTCATGAAAATTCATATGAGCTCCGACAATGCGCTGCAATGATATGGCACCATTGAAAGAGATCCGGGGTGTTGAGCTCAGCAGGCAGATGACAGCACAATCAAAACCAATGTGAGGCTGATAAGCAAGCTGAAGAGGGTCTCCAGCAGGTTTCACCTGTGGTCCACAGTGGGCTAGAACCAGTCTCACCAGTAGCTTCATGTGACAGGAAACACAGAGATGATGTCATGCAGCAGTGGTCCGAAAATGGACCTGTATTAAGTCGCATTAACATGGTCTGTGCCTCAATCTATTGGTCTCCATAGAGGCACTCACCTGCATGGAGGTGTTATTACTAACACAGGTTGATACTGGTACAAAAGTGCTCTATATGTGGAAACCAGTACATAGCACCTGAATATGGGGCTGTGCACAACTAATACTGCAACAGGCACAGACACAACCTCATACATTTTCTGTTTGCAGTCCCTGGACTTGCCTTGTCAAAGATCTCTACATTCACACAGGTAACTTCCTCTCCATATTCATTTGTCATTCACTTTATTTATGATTTGTTGGACCAATTAAACAGTCTTTTCTTCTGGCCCGAAAGGTAACAGTATTTGCTCAGCTGTGCTTTTGAATTAACATCCAGGCTAATGCACCAGATTGTGTGCCTGGACCTTTCTAACAGGCCGTGCCTGCAGTTGTGTATTTGAAAGCACAGGCATGGAGCGGCATCATCTACTGGGAAAATTCACATCAAATAACAGATTCAGATTTGCCAAAATCATTAATTTCACATGCTGGCAGTGGAAGTCCTTGTGGCTACTGAATGAGAAATGCTTTCAATCAAAGATTTAAATTCTTATTCAATCATCACAACTGCCATGTGGGAACCAGACTCCAGCATTCAGAACCGGATCAGAGAATCATGGATTTTGGTGTCCGACAAAACAATGAACAGAAAAGAAATACCCTTTACCAATACAACATTTTTCACAGGCTTGCAGTTGTGGTTGGGAGAAAAGTATTTGTTTCTGACACATCATTCCTCTTTTGAATTAATCACGCTCACACTGCATTTGTTCCCCTGGACTGTGATAAAACAAAAATGAAGTGAGTTTTAGCAGAGTGCCGCTCTTCACTTTGCCCTGAACACCGTTCAGTCCTGGCTGCCCGCTAATCAGATGAAATAGTCACTCGAATATTCAAAAAAATATTGCAGACTAGGGACTAACTAGTTGGACTTTGGAGAATTTAGAGGGATTCATCAGAGTAAATCTATGTCGGGGCTGGTGTTTTAATAGCTCTACAGAGTGGATTCAGTGTTTCCTATTAATTACTCAGACTGTGAGGACCCACCACAGTTTCATAATGAACTGAAATATTTTTACATTTATCTTATGAGATCTCGAACGTTGTGTTTTGCGTCATTGCTTCAGCACTGGAACATTGTGTTTATGTTCGAGAAGATGAGGACACAACACAACACAATGTTATCATTATGCATTTGGGTTGAAATTTTAATTTTGTCTAATTTTGCTTCAATCTTTCTACTACAGAATTAAACAAGGATGCAGCCTCCACATCCAGTATATTTTTTATTTTCTAAACACAGGTAACCAGTTTTACTTAATTTCTTTCATGGCTCAAATGTATGCTGTAGTCGATTAAGTGCTTTGGTTATTTGTGAAATGCATTGAACTCCTTCTCGCTTGCCAAGCTTTGTAGGCGTCATCACCATTCATATCAATGCAAACCATGTGTTTGTGATTAAATTATTTACTAGAGCACAACACTGTTTACAAGAGCACAATGTTCTTCATAGATTTACTATCTTAATTTTGCTCTCAAAGTGCTCCAGACTGATGCCTTTGACTTTAAAATGTACAAAATTTTCTCCCTGTGGGAAACACTGGTGGATTTATGTGTGTGCTTGTGTGAAATCCTTATGTGGTTTTGTGGACGTTTGCTGAAATTTTTATGGAGCCATTTCAGTTAGACCAAAATGTTCAAAAGTAAAGAAAAAAACAAAACAATGAAGACTGTAACCCCATTATTTGTCATGTAACCTCCACATTAGATCTGCCATGAATGTCATCATTTATTAAATATGACATACAGAAAATTGTCATAGCTCACTTATTCATTTCATACATTGTACCATCTAAATTCTGCAATTTAAGTGCAAAATGAAGTGATTGAGCTTTCTCCAGTGAGGCAGAAAACAAAATGAAACCCATTATAGTCAGGTGAAACTGATGTTTTGGTCTGGCTGGACCTGTTAAATGGGAACACTAAACAGTGGCCAATGCGAGCAGAGATGTGCTGAGCTCTTGCTAAAGTTTGATAGCGGTGATTAGATTTGGTTGGTTGCACATGTGTAAAAACAAAGTTTTGTGTTTAGAGTAGTGTGCTGAGCGTTTGCAGAGTTTACGGGGTCGAGCCAACTGAGTGGCTATGGTAAATGGACTGCATTTATATAATGCTTTTCTAGTCTACCGACCACTCAAAGCTCTTTACAACACAAGCCAAATTCACCCATTCAGACACACACACACACACACACAATCACACACTTATGGCAGAGGCTGGCGCGCAAGGTGCCGACCTGCTCATCAGGAGCGATGCAGCGCTTCCCCCGTGATATTTCTACGCTCTCCCATTCACAAGCACACACTCACACAGCCATGAGGAGAAAGGTCAGCATCTCGCACGAGGACACTTCGACATGCAGATTGGAGGAGCCGGGGATCGACCTCCTGAGCCTCGGCCGCCTGCGTTCATGCTGCACCACGATCCCAGACTGAAGGTGGTATTTCAGCCTGTGTCGGCGGCATGTGGATGGTCAGCAATTACCAGCCAGGTTGTGGTTTTGGTCACAGTAGTTTTGATTGCTCAGTTTTGCTCTGCTAGTTTGTGAATATACTTTTGTTGAGCAACCTTTTAGTAGTGCAAGAGGTCTCAAACAGCATTTTTTTAAACTTGAAGAGCTCAACTGCTCTTGTGCCACCTAGTTGCAGATTGTTGCACTGTAGTATGGAAGCAGAATTTCAACATAACGTTTAAATGATGAATCGTTGAACATCAATCAAAGAACCACCATTCCTGGTACAGAGGACGAGGATGTGACCTGTTCAAGCTTCAAGCAAAACCCATTTATGGACTGAAAAAGGAGACGCTGTCGGCATTACGCAAAGTTATGTGACTCTTTTCTCCTCTACTTTTAGGCTAATTTATGTGGCTCGCGATCCCATTCAAAGAATCGAAGGATTAATTAGCAGCGAAAAGTTGATAGCTCTCCATGTTTTCTTCTCTGTCAAAGAACGCCATCTGCACTACCTTCCTGATTAATGAGCAGGTGGAGTAGGAAGCATTTTCATCATGGTGTGCATTGAGGCAAACACAAATGAATTTACTCTTCCCGGAATACCAAAACAATATCAAGGGAATTTTTTTTTCCGTACAGTCAGTACAAATGTAATTTTAATCCAAGGTGTGCACATAGAAATATTTTCAAGTTAGTATGTGAAACATCTTCTGAGCACTCCTAATAATAATAATATTAATAATAATGATAATAATGAGGTTTGATTAAAAAACCTTTTAATGAACAATTTTAAAATCATCCCCTGCAGAGAATAAACCAACATTTCTCTTATAATGTGGAGCACTGATTTGTGGTCATGTCTGTCCCAGTGCTGGAAAAAAGAGGACGAGAGGAGCCAAGATTGTGATCATTTGTGATGCCCTGAGGGGCTAAAACCTGGGGCTGCTTCTCTGATGATGAATTAGATTGAATTTGTGGAATCAGAGGCTTTTTCTATTTAAAACAAAATAGCCATTTAGTCAAAAGTTCAGTGTGATTTGGATTGCCTGCAATTTTCAATACACTTACTAGAATACTTTCAGTAGATTATTGTGCACCATCATGACAGGGGCAGGTACATACTTGAGAGTAATTGTCAGAATACTTCCCGCTAACAATAATACAGATTAGTAGAGCAAGACTCGAGCTGACTGTCAAGTGTGGACTCTCCAACACTCACAGTACTGTAACTGTGATTATCTCCAAAACCAAACAGCGGCGACTGAAGCGACTTTAAGTTAGTCGAACGGTCAGTGAATTAATCCTGGTCCCAGTCTGGTCAGTACAAGACTTTATTTTCTTTTCCCCGTCCTCCAACCCCCGAAAAATGTATGATGTGTCCTGCGACACCACATCCGTGAACTACAAAGCAGAGTGTGTTCATGCTAAAATTGGGTGTTAAGTTGCTCTTTAAGTCAGACATATTGCCGAAGACAGGTTCACAGGGGTTCGTTGGTGGATAAGGTTCTGCACTAGAGGATTCACATGAATACATGCACTGATGTGGGAGTGCAATCAACCCCACCTGGTGAATATAGAAGAGGACGTAGGAGACATCTCTGCAACATGGAATATAGATAACGCACAAGGCAAACTATGGCATTGAAAGTCAGCTTAATACTCCGGGCAGATCTGGGCTGCATCACTGAAACAGGAATAAGACTTAAAACCCATAACAGCAGCGGTGGCTACTGCTACTGTTAGTTATAAGGCTGTGAACCTCTCATTACTGTCAGTTACAATATCAGCATGACATTACAGATGAGGCTCTGTTTTGAGTGTCATTCATGTAGCAAACCTAACATTTTGAAGATAAAACGAATAAACTGAACTTAATACCACCATTGATGGAGCTGAATTTTGGTTTAAAACAGTCAAAACAGAACGTGATGAAATTACAGTTTTGACATTATGTCCCAGACGTCTATGTGTTGTGTAGCAGAGATATCTATTGAAGTTGCTAACCAGCTAGCGCCAGCCTGTCCTGTCTCACAATACCACTTTGTACCTCAAGGAGTGATAGTGAGTCACTGTCCAGTCTGCTCTCAGCCCAACATAAGAAAATGAAGAAGTTGGACCATTTAAGGGCAGCTAGTCAATGAATGGAACAGTAAATGCAATGATGGCTGAAGCTCCTGGCAAGAAACCATCACCACCACCACCTGCCTCTGGTAAAACAAGAGTCAGCATTGTTGTTTTCCACCACTGGAGACAACTTTCAGCAAGTGGAATGACGTTTGAAGGGATGAAGTTTAATGCTGAACTTGAAGCAATTTTATGTTGCAAACAAACCAGGTGTACAGACATTGTTTGGACAATTTGATTTTTGGTGCAACTAATGGCAACACAGTGGAGGAGGGACCAAAGACCTGTGGGATGGACTGTTCACGTCCTTGTTTCTGTTGGTAGAGGTGGACACCCCAACGTCCTGGTGATATGCATTGTTTAGAGTGTGGATTTGACAGGTTCTTACATACAGCACCTAAAGTCAGCAGAATCAGTACAATGCATGCACAGCTGGAAATGGAATATATGATCCTTAAATTAACTAAACAGAATTGTACTCCGTTAATATTATATATAAATAAAGCCTCCCTAATTGATACAGCGCAGATGTTTGTTAGTCAGGAAGGCTTCATGCAATAGGGCTTGGTTTTTAATTACCTCAGGGATTTGCTAATTTACATTCTGCCTCTTAAAGTCTCTCGTTGATACTGGGAGGTGTGTGTGTGTCTGTGTACGTCCGAGTGCAGTGTGTATGCTGCAAAGTGGTTTGATGAGGATGTGGGTAAAGAATCAATAGAGATTTAATGGGAAACAGGATGTCCTCAGGTAAAACACAGGCCAAAATACTGCATGAAATTCGATCTGTGGGATTATTTTATGCGGGTCGGATGGAGGAAGGAGAAAAACGCAAGGAAAGGCACTCCATCTCGGCCCTCGTGTTCACTTCTATTCTTGAAGGTCAGAAAACTTGTTATAGTGGACAAACATTAGGCGTCCAATGGTGCTGCCTCCTCATTAATCTCCTCCTCTCATCTAAGGCAAAACCTGTAAAAGGGTCTGCATATGCTGACATATATCAACAGTCCACGTCTCCTCTGTAGGAGGTGATGAGTCTGAGAACCACGGCTGCTCATCCTTTATTTAATAACTAAACGCTTCAGAAATTAGGTCTGCCTTTTCCACGGGCTGAAAACAAGCTGTTTATCCACAGGGCCACCCCACTGGCCACACAACTCTCACATCATCTTTCCTCAAGATTTTTATTGACACGGCTACATTATTAAATGGTACACAGTCGAGCAAGGGCAAAAGTTTTCCATTCATTTTTGGGGGAGACTTTACAATTCCAGTTTGTAGTTGCTGGCTAACACAATGAAACCCTAGTGTCTGCAAAATGCCATACACTACTAGTTTTGCCTTATGAAATGCATCACGTTTATTGGCAATTTTTTTCCCCAATCACGGTTATTCTTGTCTACAAAAGCAGGACACTTGAGATTAGAGTTTACATACTGTATTGCACATTTTGGGCAAGAAACGTCTCCCTGTCGAACTAATAAAATTATATCAACGCAGCAGCCAGAAGAAAGACAGAGGAAATAGTGACATTATGTCAGGAGTCGACCGATCAACTGTTCCCTAATGGATGCAATCATCAAAAGACAAAGGAAATTAACACTTCCCTCCTACTATTTCACACCAGAAATGTTCGTGTCCCACCTCCACTAAAACATTAAATTTATATTCACATACAAGCTGGTTTACACATACTGGAAATGTTTTTGTTCATCATATTCAAGGTAACATTTTAGTGTTTCCTTGTGCAAATACAACAAAACAAAAGGAGTTTTAATTTGTATAAACCCATAATTCCTTTGCATAGATTGCCTTAGTTTTGTATTCAAACGGGACATTTAAAAAATGTTGATCTCAGAGCTTTTATTTTCCTACAAGGTGGAATTATCATGCAGTACCTCGCACATATCATTTCATAGTCACATTTTAATTGCTCTCCATTAATTACATATTCTGAGTGAGCAGTGCATTTGCATAGATTTCACATGCAAGTGTGACCTACTGTTATGTTGTGTGGGTGAAAAGGTTTCCACTCACTGATACGATATGAATACAGTATGCAGTCGCAACCTGCTCCACCAGACTTCGCCGCTGGAAGCTTCAACACGTTATTTCAGCTTTCAGGATGTGCCAAGGCCGGGCTGAGCTAAGGTTCAGGGTGGTTGAGATTTTAAGTTTGATGTGTGTTTACACAGCATTGTGTTTTGTCTTTCTTTTCCATCATTGCATTTTTATTGTTCTTTTGTGTCTTTCTAAATATGGACATTTTAAGTTCACATGTACCATTGATGCTCACGGCCTACATACACATGCACTCTCTTTAAACTACATTTGAACAGCAGCTTTTCTCTTTAACGTATTGTTATTGTACCGGTTTACACCTTTGTATCTAACTGCACTGCTAAATGCTAATAGCAATTGTATACAGCAATTTGGTGACGCTAAAAACGTGCAATACGACTGAACAAAGGCTAAGAAGAGCTATCGTATACTGCAAAAAACTGATGCATAAAAACAAGTACTTTAGACCATAGCAGTTTCCACATCACGAGGGAAGACTCAGGGTCATATGTAATTACACAAGAACAGCATAATACTGATTGGCAACGTTTAAAGAAATACATAATAAACACTACAAATACTACATAATGAGTTTTCTTACAGTGTAATTCATAGCAGGGCATACATTTTTTAGCGACCTGTAATTTAAAGGGTTGTTATTGCATTCTCCTTTGTGGATCCTCAGCTGACTATCCAGTGAAGATAACAACAACAAAAAAAATCTCTGAGAACCGTTGGTCGCCTACAGCTGCAGCGAGTGTCACGTTCTCCAGCGAACAATTATCACATTTTACAGTTGCACAATGAGATCTTGTCAGCGGTCTGTCAGCTCGATTTTGATGCCACCTTTCTCAGCCGCGAGATTTTTTTTTTTGTCTGATTGAAAACAACTTTTCAATGTCATCCTGTATTCACTGTGTTCTCTTTTGGAAAAAGAACAAAAGAGGAGAAACGAACTATGAAAGCTAATCATGCCCTCGAATACAATTTCTAATTAAATCATGACTGAAAAGACAAAAGCGTGCACTCATACAGCTTTTGAGACTGAACATTGCTGCGTTTCATTCCTAAAGTACCCCTACTGTTGACTAACTATTGACTTTCAGTTAGTCATTGCCTTTTTCTGAAATGCATCTCCCTTCTTCTCTTCTTTTTTTTTTTTTTTTTAAATCCCTGGGGCAATGGAGGCCATTCTGCTGTCCACAGCACATTCCCCTGAAAATACCTCTGGGGATCCTTTTCTCAGTGGCAATGCCATCACTCGTATCATCAGTCCCCAGAGTGCCACTGAGACGTACCTGTCCTGGCAAGCAGGGAGGCGCTGGAAAATGCAACGGCAGATCATTACTTAGTGCGAGGGATCTCTAATGAGAATGTATGAGACTGATATGTTCAGTTGGGAAATATGAAAAAAAAAAAATTGTTTTAGTATAGCAATAGGTAGACAAAGCTTCACACGAAAGCACACAGTTTTATTTAATCATCTAACGTGTCAGAGAAGCATTTACCAGTGAAATGTAACAGTCGGTAAACAGTCTCCAAAGGCCACTTAACGCTTTCCAGTATTTAGCTATTGAATAACCTCACAGTTGACATTATCTTGAGACCTCATGTTTCTCATGTGATTTCTGTTATATTACGTGTAACCCGTGTACGACATCTGACGCTGAGCAATGACAAAAGTGATTTATTGGCTCGCTTTTGTAGGTTTTCTCAAAGGAAATTTTGTCTACGTCAACGCTAGCGCCACGTATGACATTTTAAATGGTTGAAGAGGCAGCTGCGTATTACAGCAGCTCAGCATGTGATGGAGGATTCTCTCTCAAACCCAGCTCTTATCTCTGAGCGGCTTTGCTTGTTAATGAAGTCGCTGTGTGAAAACGCTGCTCTCTTAGCTTGAATCAAACCAAAACAATGTGCTGGGACCCAAGAGGAATCTCCCAATGTTACTAATTCATTGCCTTCGTCTCTTAATTCGCCGATATCAAACATATCTATAACTTTCTGTCTGTCACACTGTCTGTTGCATATTTTATTCCTTCTTTTATTCATTATTAATGTCTAGAATGCTTAAGTCTTAATTTAATATATATGCTTATTTCTTTAGAGGAGAGGGAAGAAAATGTGTGACATTATTTAAGAAGGCCAGACTAATGCAAAATATTTCTTCTCACTACTTTCCTGTTGTACGCTGACATGAGAATAAAATCCCCTGTGATAACTAACAGAGGAAAATCCTAATATGTGACATCCATTCATGCGAGCATGCATAGTCATTTAAGAGCATTACAGGGCTTTGCATGACTTCCAGTATTAGTATTAGCATTGTGTGTATTTACTTAATTTTCCTGATTGGGCGTTCATTATTTGATAAGGGCCTCCTCAGTTTGCAATAAAGTGAGACAGTATTATTTTATTTTATCAGTTATATTTGTAATAAGCAAATTATGCACTAACACATTTGTGATGAGTGTAAGTGCTCCTTTATTTTGCTGTCGTGTTGTGATATAACACCTTTAAAAATAATCTTAGATGCAAGTATTTCTTTATTAGGGATCGTAATGCACCAACAACTTGTATGTGACATGATTTTGAGCATTTATATTTAGCTACTTTGCTCTATTTGGTTACCAGTCAGGGGAAAAGCTCATTGATCGACAGAAAAAGGCCACATTTGGCCCATTTATTGCCATCTTTATATTCTTACTGTACTTATGTGGATTTAAAAATCTGTGACATCATTACATTTTTTCATGATAACATGTAGATCTGTGACATTACATTTTTTATTAAAGTGTTTACAAAATATTTGTTTTTTTATGTATCTACATCAGGCATTGGCAGAAAAATCCATTTTTCATTTTCTTAAAATAAAAATAAGTGCTGAAAACTGGAAAACAAAATCAGTAAAATTGAGGTCTGGCCAGATTGTTGGGCTCAGGGTCAATGATATCATCACATGCTTGCACACTATGACGCTACGATCACACTGCCTTAGTGCTCATGTCAAATGTGTTGCTCAGATCAGACTTTTTTGTTTGGCTGTTGACATTATTTTTTTTAAAATGTGACCTATATCAGATTCCAAGAGAAGAGCAACAATAAGTCATACAATGTCACATGCAGCCCGCTGTCCTACGGAAGTAAATCTGGAGGCCACTGAAGTCAAGGTTTACAGCTTCATTTATAAGTTGATGTGCAGTGGAAGCAGTTCATGAGCAGATGATAATGAGGAGAAGGACGAGGAGACAGAGAGCCAAATTCTTAATTATGGATTTTTGTGGAGCAATGTCTGCTACTTCTGTGTGGAGGTATGTGTCGATGTGGAGTTGGAGCCAGGAGTGGCGGGTTTGTGATGTGAACGGCTTCACAGAAACAGATTTCATCCAAAATTTCAGGACGTCAAAGGCTACTTTAACTACACCTGTCAACGTGTCTCCACAAGGCAAGACACTCAGTTCAGACGAGATAGTCCGACATCAGACCTGTATTGGATTTAGGACCACATATGATAGTGGCCCAAATCAGAATTGAAAAGGTCAGACTCCATGTGCTGTTCACACTGTCAAAATCTGAGTCACATATGGGCAAAAAAAAATCTCAAATATAGGCCACTTGTTCCGGCAGGAAGAACGTGGCCTTAGTTACACTGACAGAACACCATTTTGTGGTTCTCTTGAAGATCAATACAGCTTTTCCATTATTTGAGGAGGTACAATTGAGGTTGAAGTTTGTTATTAGGTAAAAGCAGTGAAGTGGACAACCTCTAATCCAGTCAGTTATCAGAGCAATACAATAAAAAAAATACATGTGTTAAAAGAAGAAAAATTGGAGCACTTCTTTTAACACTAATAGCTTTTAAATTGTGGAATACAGGACTCTCAGGTGACTCCGTTTTAAAGGTATACTACTCAGGATTACAAAAGTAATCCCTCTCAGGAATCACTTATGACCCATTTGAAGTTCATGGTGGTGTATTTACAGTCGACCCTGTGCTGCATTTTCTTACTTTACTCTGATTTAGCTGAATAAAGTTTCTGAGCTGCAACCTTTGAGCAGTTTTTTGCATAACCCCCCGCCAATAACAGCACGCAGGTGAGGTCAGGACTTTATTTAAAAGGTAGCAACCAGATGCCCGACTATAAGTGCATTGCATCCAAGAAGATGCTACAAAGCTTTCACCCACCGGAAGACATTGATTGAGAGGATAGGGATATGCACAAGCAGGGCACATGCTTAGTCCTACTATCAACCAATGTTATCAACTTTACCTTTTGAAAAAATTACCCTTGAGGTCTGTAGTCCTGACTTTGAACTTTGAATCATTTTTTATCAAACTGATCGTCAGAGGCTGACAGTGCTGGTGGTCATTTTGTGATTTTGCCCGTTTACATTTGGAAAATCACTGCTGCAAGCTTGAATACACACACTTGCTGGCTGAACATTTCGTTGTCAGCCTGCAAACTTCATTGAGCTGGGAACGAGAGGCCAAGCTTGATTGTTGTCTTTGCAAAAAGTAACCAACAATTTCAGCATAGTGCACCTTTGAGGATATTACTACCTGAATCATGCTGTCAAACTCTCTCTGCTTGATGTTTTTTATAAACCATTACTGTAGTTTCATCGCAGTATCTTCTTCTCACCAGAGTGTTAGAGTAGATGGGCCATACAGTATACATTAGAAGCTGCCACAGAGACATGTGTGTACTTAGGTAGGTAGGTAGACATGATCATCTGTCGCGATGCTTCAGACATGTGACAGGTTGGAGAGATTGTTTTATATGTTTACAGTTCAGCAGACATAGTTCTGAATCTATCAGAGAAACATCTGCTATTGTTAACTAGCAAGCGAAATGTGTGTGTTTAGAGAAAGGGGGTGAGTGTGTGTGAGAGAGGGAGGGAGACATTATACTTTATAAGCAAGAGCTGGATGAGACATTTGCAACCAAGGTTACTTCTGTTTTTCCAGCTTCACTTGCTATTGTGATGCTCTTTCTATATCCCAATCGTGCCAAATAATATACACATGGAAGAAAGAAATGAGGCTGAGAAAAGGCCAAAACATTTACAGACATTAGGCATTACTCCTGTAAATGGATAATACTGTCGCCCAGATACTGATCTTGTCAAGTAGCGGGTGTGGAATAAATGCTGAGACGCTAAGAAAAGGCCAAAACATCGACGGTCGTGCAGCATTAGACGAGACTGGCTGCGAGCCTGATTGGCCAGTGTGACTAAAAGGTTTCTGTTCGAGCTTTTACACCCTTCATTAGTAATCATCATCACGTAAAAATAGATGTGTTACCATAAAAAAAGCATATAACCATTCCAAACTGCTCTGACATTGTTAATCAGCGGTTTGTTTGCACTTATGATAAAATTAAAGGGCTGATAAGAAGAGACTGAATTCTCTCCAGAGCCCAGAAAAAAAAAAGTCTGATAATGCACCCTGTGATTTCAGTCAGCTAATCATACGTCACTTCAGTCTCAAGTCGCCAGAGCTGTTTCCTCCTTCTATTTCTATCCTCTAAGAAATGCCTCAGTATTTGGAAATGCTTCCCCCCTCAGTAATAGTTGTAGACAGACATTGAAGAAGGTCATTGCAGATCTGTGGTGTGCAGTTTGACAGATATCCCAGCATTTGATATGACACATGAGCTTGTCAGATACCTGTAAGTGTCTGGACAAGTACTGAACTCCATCATTGTGCTGCAGTCGAAATGGAAACAATCTCAAGTAACATCTTGTCTTTTTCCACTTGAGGCAAATATTTACCTCTGAAAATAAATTTAAAAAATGCATTTTACTTTAAATAATCTTTTAAAGCCTTTTGGTAAACTGAAAGTACAGATCTTGGCTCCTGCCTTCAAATGCAAAGATCTGCAGACAATGTGCCATAGTGCCTGTTTTTTTCTTTTTTTTTCTTGGAAGCGAACCAGACCTCAGTAAACTTCAAGCCCTGGCCGAACATCCTACTTGGGTCTAGCCTGGGGATAAACACATGACCGCTGGCTATCAAGTGACTGAACTGAGGTGAGCCACAAATGGCAATGTCACACCGTTGCCTTAGCTTTGCCCTTGCTGAGAGCAAAGATAGGTGAAGAACAACATCTGCAGTCACACGTCCTTCATCTAAGATGTTGGAGCGTGGCCCACGACTACTTGGTGACCGTCCAATTCCAGTGACATTTTTGTGTCATCCTGTTGATGTGGATGCACAAATGCACTTTGGCAATACACCTGCCAGACATGCTGTTATGTTGTGATGTTGTCTCCTGTAGTTCTGCAATGCAAATCAAAGTAACAGTAATAACTTTATAGATATAATACTTTAAAATGTTGTATTCAGCAATTAGTAGTATTTTCCAATGTTAGCGGCAGAGTCCATTTCTGTGCTGGATTCAAATGGCTTTCTTGTGCACAAGGGATTTGCCGTAAACATAATTAAATTAAATTTTATCTTGTTGATATCTGTCTCACTCTCCTACAGATGTGTCACAACTGTATTAAGTTACCGATTATGGAAGCCTATCATTTTCCCTCTGCTGCTTTTTCACCTTAAAAGCATCCAAATGGTGAAACATGAGGGCGCTTAATTGTAAAGCATCCTTCAAAATGCATCTTAAAACAAGACATGGCTATTTTCTGACAGGAGATCAATTCGAAATATTGTAATGAAACAGGAAAGATCAGGCACAGTGGGCTCCGTCTTCCCACCAAGGTAACCAGCTCCTTTTCGTGTGTCCTGCTGTTGTGTGGAAGATGACTCACACTGTGTGCAGCAATTAATGTCTGACTTCTTCATTAACACGATGTGAGTCTGTTTGGCTGCGGAGTAAACCGACACCAGTCTGATGTAATTTCTGACAGCCGCTGCTCAAGGATTGTTTGGTGCCACTAGAATTCTGGGACGTGTAGTTTTAAAATGCATTTGCTGGCTCCACCAATAACTACAAGTGTTTCCAAATCAGCCTCGACTGAAATCTAATTCCTGTCATGTCAAATATTTATGTATATAAATCTTCTTATAAAATCTTTGTATAGTACGTAACTTATGGTTGAGCTTGCAACTGAAAACCGTTCAACATCTATCATAGTTACGTATTCCTGTATATACACATAAAATAGAATTAAATTAAAGCACATTCTATTCCATACAGAGTGATTATACAGTAATACTTGATGCCTGTTTGCAGTATAATGATGCCAAACAATTTCAATTCACATGTGGGTGTTTTCAGATAGACAGCCAGCAGGGTTTATAGTCACACACTCAATTTGGAATGGCTCTCTACAATGGCACGGAGGGGAAAATATAAAAGTCCTCTTTGGAGGACTCCAAATGATTTTTTATTCATCAGAACTTTATTTGTTTCACTCTTGCACAGTGACTTCTAAGACGAGGCAGCAACTGCAGCACGGATAAGACTAATGTGGAGTTGGCAGATAATACCGTGATTTGACACACTGCTTTGCAATTCCAGGGACATCGCGTGTTGATACGTGGTCAACAAAAGGTGATAGGAAGTCAGCGGATGTCATAATAAGACACGCACCGGGGTTTGGATCATATCAAACTATTGAAAATCAAAAGTATACTTTTGCAGAATTGAACAGCGGGAGATAATGACTTCGCAGCAGCACGTGTCTGTCTTTGTCCCGAGGGTTTTTTTTCTCCATCTGAATGTTATTGTGATGTCCAATATGTGCTCCAGCATTAAGGCAGCAGAGAACAACAGACCGCAAAGATCCAAGTTCAATATTCACACAATCAGTGAAGTGGTATGAGCATGCATGGCACATATTGCTTGTTTGTTAACCGAAACAAGCTACGGCAGTTGCATGTGTAAAAAGGCAATTACTGCTCTCACGCCTGTTTTCTCAGACCAGTCCGGTTTACTACTCAGTGTTCTGTGCATAGGGGCATCATAGTGAAATACGGAGAAGACATTGATAAGGGCTAAGGTCTGAGCTACCAATTTCACAAGTGTAAGGAACATTTATGTAGTGGGTGACTGAGCTTTGCAGTATAACACGCATTACAAAGAGTAAGTATAGACCTTAGAGATGATTAATCATCAAACAAAGGAATCACACAGTCAATTTGGAAAATCACAAGCACAGATAAGAATACTGGGACTCGATGTTTGTAACAAATAGTTCATTTAGAATAGCTGCACATAAGCAAAATTCATAGTAGCAGTTTTATAACACTTTAAAAGATCAGCATCAGCATCATGCCTAAAAATTGTTACGTCCCAGGATACAGCTTCAGCACAAGGAAAAACAGATCTCAGGTTTTCACACTTCCAAATCCCAAAACAGGGCCTGAAAGAAAAGTGCTCTGGCTTCAAACCATCAGATGTGAGGATGCCTCAGGCAAACAGTGGGACCCCGCTTCATCACACACCTCGTGTTATGTGTGTAGCAAATGCTTCATAACAAGTAAGAATGAGTTGCCGATGTGTGTTTGACTGTTTGGTTGTTTTGTGTCTGAAAAGCAAAACTATCCAAGCTTTTTCCTTAATGCTGTCATTCACCTTTTTCCCGGCCATCTCTTCTATAACATCAAGACAAAGCAGTTGAACTATCAGTCAGCAGCGGCTTGTGAACAGTGTCTCTACTGCTGTTATTAGTGCCGGCCTCGGTATAGGTGTCACATCACGAGTACTGTCACTATGATTTTCTATTTAGCGAAGTAGTATATGTGCAGTTGGCTGTTAATGATATGATAAATTACCTGGACGATTAATCAAGTACGAACAGATGTCTGGATGCGACACCTCTGGCCACCAGGTGTTACTCAACATTTGGCAGACTTTATTGGTGAGGACCAGATCCGTTTAAGCACCGTGTTGTCCAGAATGCACTGGATGATGGCATAGCAGGTTAATTGGTACTGTATTGATGCTGCTGTACCTGGATTTGTCAGGTGATAGAATGTCTTTTGTTTTTGTCTGTTCCTGAATCCAGGACATCACTACACTTACAATATTATTAGGTTTCATGTGCTGTGTTGCTGTTCGTGTGTTCTGCTGATGGGTGTCTGATCTCCGCTGGGAGTAAAATATCATATGATGCTCTGTGGTGATGTAGTTTTGCATTCTTGTCATTCTTTATATGGTACTTCCTGTCCCTCTGAAGAGCACATTAAACATGCCTGTTTATTAATACTGTCATTTTTCTCTACCATGCAGCTTTCTTTAATACTAATACAATAATAAAAATAATTCATATATCAATGTTTCCATCCATCTGGCTCAGCTCTCTCTCTCTCTTTGCACCACAGTGGTTCAGTACAGTGCCTGAATTACTGCCACACCAATCTGCCTGTCTCATGCTCCATTTTGTCCACACTCATGAACAAGACCTCAAGATACTTGAACTTCTTTACTTGGGGCAACAACTCAATCTCACCCAGAGGGAGCAAGCCAATGTTTTCTGGCAGAGAACCACGGCCTCAGATTCTGAAGTGCTGATTCTCATCCCAACTGCTTCACACTTGGCTGCAAGCTGCCACTGTGAATGTTGAAGGTCACGGTCTCGTGCAGCCAGCAGAACTGCATCATCTGCATAAAGCGGAGATGCAATGCTGAGGTCCCCCAGACCGGATGCCCTCCTGTCCCCTGAGATCCTGTCCATGAAGATCACAAACAGAATCAGAGCCAAGGTGCAACCATGTCAGGGGACAACACCCACTGGAAATGTGCCTGACTTTATATAGAGAATATGGACACAGTTCCTATTTTGGCTATATAGGAACCAGGAAGCTTGTGGCAACAGCCCTGTTACCCTATACTCTCAGAGTATCCCCAGCAGGACTCTCTGAGGGACTCCAAATCCACAAACCATATATAGACTGGATGGGCAAACTCCCATGACGCCCCCAGCAGCTCTAAAAGTGTTAAGTGCTGCTCCACTCTTCCACAGCCAGAACCGAATCGGCATTGCTCATCCTGGATCTGATGTTTAACAATCAACTGGACCCAGCAACCTGGAATAATCTTGTACACCCTGGTCTGCCACTAGACAGGCAGTGTTCATGACCTCATGCAACCCTGAAGAGGCACGTCTGCAAAGACAGTCCAACAATGGATAACACAAGCACTCGCACAAATAGTATCATCTAATAGAATTAAAGTACAAATTCAGCAATGAAAATCCGAGCCGGAGTCACGTCCCGCTGCTGCAGCGATGCCTGCAGTCTGACGCGTTAATGTGAGAGGAGGCATACAGGCTGTCCATGTCAAAGAAAATGAGCCTGACATCTGCAGTTCAGCAGACTCGCTCTGACCCATGCCTCTGCCTGTCCCCTTACTGCAAGCCTCCCAGACACCTGTCCAAATTAAATGGTTCGCCGTGTGTGCGAGCCTGTCTTACCGGCACAGTCATCACCGTGGTTGTGTGACCGTCCAAGTTAGGTAAGAGGGGTCATTGCAATCCCAGGACAATGAGAGTAAAAGCAACAGATTAGTTATAATGTTTCAAGTGTTTTGTGCTTTACTTTAATGCAAAATTCTGTTCTGTGTTGTTTGAGTTTGACTGAAGATGATAAGGCAGGATTTCTCATATTCCTCTTGGGTTCTTGTTACATAATGGTGAATTTATTATTATAATAAACACGCACACAAGTGGGCCATAGTGGGCATATACGCAGTGCGTCTAGGATTGATGGGCCACAGTAGACTGGAACCATTTTGAGCATGCTGCTGTAATACATATGTACCTGATCCTGGTTGCTTCCATCTAATCTACTTTCTGTCAGGTACCACTGTGATCAATGGTTTGTTTATTTGCCTGTGTAATAAGCAAATTATGCTAAGCGGGAGAAGTCACCTCTAGCATTAACCTGCTTACATTTTAATCAATGACTTAAGTGATTTTTATCAGGATGCCACAGGCAATGAGGTGATAGAGCCAGTTACAGACTAGAATCTGTCCTTTTAAATGTCAAAGAAACCCGGTTGCGTTATTTACTAGTTCTATCAGAGAAAGCAATTTTTCTGGAAGTCACCCATCCAAGAAGCAGCATTCATCATATTTGCAATTAATGGCCTCATTTATTACAACCCACAATCCTGCTCACAACCTCCGATGCTGACAACAAACCTGGTAGAATTATAGTATTGACTTAAAGATCTATTTTGATTGAGTCAGTTCTGTTTGATCAGATTTATTTGCTTTTTTGTTAGTGCAGTATGTTAATTAACAATCATGGTAATCATGAGCTAGTACCAGTTCAAATTGTCGGCGTTGTGTGTAGGTATGCATTTGTTTTATTTTGTTGTGGGTGTATAACTCTTGTTTCCTACTATGAGATGCAGTCATTTCAAAAGTGGGTTATGCTCAATTCATGGGTGGGGTAAAGATTATGAAACAGCTGTGATGTGAATCTAACATACTGTAATGCTTTACTGGACCTTACTACATTTAAAATTGTTCAATTTCTCTTACACCTTATTTGATGCACTACTGACCTTAACAATAGACATAAAGTTAAGTAAGGAATTTTTTTTTTCATGGAAGTCACCATTTGAGTGCCATAATACTATAATACTGATTGTCCTGAACGGTTATGTCAGTGATGTTTAAAATGTTTGAGATGTTGGAAATGCTGAAATGTGACTAAGCTGAACCTTTAATAATCAGTGTCAACAATCAATCCATCACATTCTGCCTTGGGATTATCTTATGTACTGATTGTCAGGTTGCTATAATAATATTGATCATGTGCTAATTATTGTTGTTCAGAAATGTAATTAATCATCATTACAGTATAATCATTTGCATTTATGCACAACCACAACCTATTTACATGATTGTGCCCCTTTCATTCTACTAGTTATTACCCTGTTATCAGTTTTGTTTTCACTGCCACTGCAACCATCGTCAACCATTTTCGCCTTTCTTAACTAAAAGATAAATACAAATTATATAAATGACAAACTTGTTCTTAAAAACTACCTTTCAGAACAAAAACAATGTGAATAAAGTTATTAATAGAAAAGATAGGTGTGATTTTCAGCTATGGAGCAATTTCCAAAACAGCTGAGTGTTTCATGGAAGCATTTCACTCATCGCAATTACATGAATTGATCACAAAAGTCCATTTAAAAAGAGACACTACATTTATGAGCATACAAATAATAAGGCTTGTAAGAACCTGACAGGGATGAATGTTGTTAATTTGCTGAACCCACTGCCCATCATAGCAATAATTTTGTGTAAAAATACTTAAATATGCTACAATTTCATATTTTTAAGAAAAAAAAAAGACGTCCCAAGTCTCTCTTCCTCCAATAAAACAACAAAATATGTGATTTGTTACTTTCCAAAATGACCCATGGATCCATACAACTGTTTTCTGATCTGCCATCACCGCCATTAAGATCTAGTATTTTTATCCAGTATTTCATATCTGTTCTAGTTTGTTATGTCACGTGACATAACACATGAAAAACTATATAGTGCTATTTAAATATATATCTCTCTACAAAGGTTCGGCAAAGGTTTACGTTTAATTACGGTAGATCAGAATTTGTGGGTCAACATGGGAGGAGAAAAAAACATTTCAATGCTGATCATCATTAGATGAACTAAACCAGGGACGGCTGCCAGAGGAGAGAGAGAGAAGACAACTCTCTGGAGACCACCACAGATTACATCATAGTGGGATTAAGAAAAACTTGGTGTGGCTCGTGCATCTGCCACACTTCAGCAGCTATTTCTGAGTTTCTTTGACGGTGACCATCAATGCTCCAGCAAATGTACCAGAAATGCAAGCCCACACTTCCTTAGTGCTACGTCCAACATGCAAACACACCACTCTCTCGCTTTGGTAGCAGCAGGAATTATCCCTGCCAGCACGGAAAGCATATTGCTGCCAGTTACTTTCCAGAGAAACGACTAAACAGAGAGGAATTGCCTGTTGCTCCTTTCAAGTCATCACCAGCCACAAGCCATATATAATGAGCTCTTGATTCACACGGAGCGAAAACAGGGGCAGGAAGGTGGATCAAAACAAGAGAATTTGCGAAAAAAGCTAAAAAAAAAAATGAAGGAAGGAAGAATAGAAAATGAAATAAGGTGCAGCGGCCCGAACGAAAAAATAGAACAGCCTCCGACGTGCAGCGGCATGACATTATCTCCAGACCCATTGAGAAGAGACACATTTGTGAAGGAGTGCATTGAATTTTCTCCAAGCTGTTTTCACCTCCTGCACGCAGTAAGTCAGACAATATATAAACCAGTGCTGGCATGGCTGCCGTCATATGGCTCTGCAGCGGAAGTTCGATGAATAGACAACAAATGCATGAAAATACATTCAGCTCAAAAACAGCAATGACATGAGTGTTTGTAAAAACATGGAATTGAAAAAAAAATTGAAAATAGAAAAGTGCAATCTACATTTGATATTTTGACATGTCCAATCTTATGTGTCTCAGGTGTGATTTTATATGCATGTGTCAAACAGTGCTCAGCATGTGAGTATTTGCTGTTTACTGAGTGCACATATTTTCACCAATTTTGTATTTTGTGTATGCACATACAGTGTTATAGGTTACGGCATGTTGTGTAAAGCTAAGCTGAACCAAATGGAAGCGCCTGCCATAAGTCTATATTTTTACTTTGTCTGTGCCACAAGAAGGATTTTAATGTTACAAATTCTCAAAAACTTGAGCTGAAAAACTTCACGTCACAGTCATTCATTCTCAACTCAAACTTCTATTCATTGCTGAGCTACAACAACACATAATCAATATCTCTTCATCGAAACGCCTATCAATAATTAAAGATTGAGCTCTAGCAATAAATTCCCAGAAGAGTTTTTAGTGGTTCCATCCAAAATCATCTTTCCATTTTAATCTGAGGAGCCATTAGAGTTATGGTTGTGTTAATCCTCTTGCGCTTGATTCTTTGCATTGTATTTAACTATTTGGGCATTAAAATTGAGCTTTAAATTATTACTTGACTTCCAGGTTGTGTGTGTGTGAATGTGGGTTTATATATGTGAATTTAAATGCTCCTCCTATCATTATTTGTTCATTTAAGTTTTTAGGCAGGGGCTTGCTTGTGTGTGTTGGTGTGTGTGTGTGTGTGTGTGGGGGTGGAGTGGACTCCCAGAATGGCTCTGGTCTGATGGGGTGCAAATCTAACTATGGGCCTATTCTGCTGCTATAGGGCTTAATGTCACTCCTGCATTTGGAGACCGGAGAAAATCCCAGGAATGATTATGAAAAACGAGATTGGTTTTCACTGTGTTTAGCACATTTTCATTCCCCAGGCACAAGCAGGGGATTCTTAGAGAGAGTAGTCTGTCTGTCACTTTAGCAGCATGCTGTTACATTGTCAAGGAAATGACTTTTGGATATGTGCTGTTCACACTGAGCTTCATATAGGACGGACTGATACAATCTGACAGCGATCCATGGTTTTACCCTATAACCTAAAGTCGAGCCCAGATCTGGAACAAGCCAAAATGTCCACTCAAGTTTGTTTCAGTAAAATCTAGATCCTGATGAAAGTGTGCAAACTGTGTCTCATCTGGAATGATGCAAATTACTGTGCATACAGATGTATATACTCCAATACACACACACACACACACACACACACTCACACAGACAGAGAGAGAGAGACACCACAAACACTATCAAAAAGCCAACTTCATAGATGAGAAACCACAGAGCTGACCTTGTGTGGAGCAACACCTCAAAGCAAAATCCCTGTCTCTATTTCAGAAGTGATATTAATGCCACATTAAAGCAAATAATTACTGATAAGAAAACAATTCTGATGGGGTCGCTGCCGCTGCCCCCAACTAAACACAACTTGTCTGGGTTGCATTTCAAACTGAACTTCAAAACTCTCATAGTCACGACTAATAGTCAGACATACCATATGTCAGTCTTGTGATGTTTAGAACAATATGACGTTTTATCCAAAAATAAGTATGAGACTAATTTTAAAATACATATAAAGCAGAGCATAATTTGCAAAATCTAAAGCTCTGATATAACCTCTTGATCTTCTCACTTCAAACATGAATCTTTTTGTTGTTCATCACATCTTTAAGTCTGGGAAATGTCAGCCCTTCAAGACATCGAGTCCAATGAGTCTGTCCAGACATCGAGTCCAATGAGTCTGTCCAGACAAGCCTATTTTGGTTTTGTGCTTTCATTGTAAATTTAAAATTTCACTTGAAACTTTGCTTTGGGCAAATTGATTTAATTAAACTGTGATATTCTGCATTTCAGATCAAAGATGATGTGCTCAAATTACAAGTAATTAGCTAAAATATCCAATGTATGTGGATTATTATCTTAATGAGCAGACCAAGAGTGCACATTGAAAAAATAAAAAATTACTCGCTTTTTCAAATTGTTTCTAAAAGTAATTACAGCCTCTCATTGTCATCAGATTATTGCAGTTGTGATCATTCTTGTGTCACAGTTTTCCTTCTAAATAATATTACGAACCAATGCATTAACAACTATTATAAGGCAGAAACTCAGCAAAAAAAAAAAGCTCATATGATAAAATTAGCTGGACCCCATCCCCACATTAACACACATACACACACAGACACACAGGCCAAACAGTCACACCGCGTCAGTGCACCTTTTTCGCTCAATGAAATTCAATTATGAAAAGAAAACGTTGAATCATCACAATTTACTGAATGGAAACAAAATGAGATGCAAATAAGTGTGGTACTATGCATTTGAGGCATTTTGTCACACCATAATGGTATAATGTTGATAAGGGAAGTGAGGCCAAAATAAATTCATTCCCGAGTAACAGAAATAGAGAGAAAGACTGAGAAATATAAAAAGGCTCAAGTATAATGCGGGGAAGCGAATGTTCGTACTGTAACACAATATAAATAGATGTGGAGGGTGGCTGAAATAGCATGTTAATAAAAGAAATTATGCATCCATTGAGATTTGCTTGTAACATGCTGATTTTAATGGCTGTTTAATTTAAATACACTGAGCCCTGTTTTATTTCAACTAACCATTAGGTTGTTACGCTTTCATCCAGACATCAAGTCAGAAGAAATAATCTTCTTTTGGATAATGTGACAGCCCAATAGAAGGCTTAAACGTACCATTAACGCCAGGTCTGTGGTTTCTGGAAATGTCTGTCTGCCAGCCTGTCTGCCTCTCATTTCAACATGGCGCAATTTGAACTGTGACAGTTCATACTGCTCCGTTTCGCCCTGATCGCCGCGCTGCCAAGATGTCAGAATCTCGTTAGCCGGTGAAAAGCCACCAAATCTTAGCCCGTGATGCCTACAGCTTCGCCTCGACGAGACAAAATGTTCTATGGTGTGCGTCTGTCTGTGGCATCTGTCAGTGCCAGTGGTGGTGCCAGAGACTGATCTCCTGTTAGCTACAGTCATTTGCATATGTCCTTGCAGTTGTTTGGCATGAGCTCATAATGACAAGAGGGGGCAAGGAGACTTGTAAGAGAGCTAAGACACAGTTATGATCCTGTCCATCTGCATCTGATTTGGGCTGATTTGGTCTGATTTTTGCCATTCTGTTAATGCTGTCTGGCTTGGAAATGGGCCAAGTAGCACTTACGCTGCCTAGAAATTGCCATCATTATTGTGTCTGTGAGTCATTATTGAGTCCAATGGTGCCATTCTTTACATGCGCCGCCTGTGGTGTTTTGATTGAGAGCGGATGGCGGCTCTTTGTCATAAAAAGGGTGGCGGACAGGGGTTCTGTTTTGTTACCGGACAGGTATTTGAGACTCAGTTGGACCTCTGGCTTTATGGGAACCTCACGCTGAAAGTTCATTATTCTCGACCTTATTACATCTTCTAAAAACAAAGTGCAGTTTGAACTGAATGGTTAAAGGTGTGAAAATAAATTTAATCCATCACTTTCTCGGTCATACTAAAAGTCAGTGTTTTAAGAGGTGCCATCGGGAAGTTTTTTTTTTTCCCCAACCCTGTCAACGTATAGCTTATATACAGATATTCAATAGATCATTACAGCTGCAGTGACATGGTGGGTCCAATCTGTATCACCAATCACATCTAATTAAGACAACAGGTGCAGCCTATTGACTTTTGTTTGCTTTTGTTCTGTCACAAGACCTCAGTTCATGTGCTAAGCTTTTGGATTGTGCCTTTCAAATTAGACACATTTGAGTTTCAAACACAATGGTATTAGCCTAAAAACAATGCAATGAAAACTGTGCTTACTTTTCAATTGTATGATCGTGCAACAAACCTATTTCCAGAGAAAGTCCAGGTGACATATATCAAAAGAAAGTATTGGGTGCTCACTCCATGGCTCACAGCACATGTCTGTTTCAGCAATGAGGAATCATTCAGTAAAGGACATTCAGTTCTGTTGGAAATAAAAATAAAACTCTGCAGACAAAACCCTTCAACTAACTCAATCCAGAAAATAGATCTTCACGATTCTCATCTGCTCTGATTAATAAAGAAGGTACTAGAAACTTAGAAAGAAAAGAAACTCAGAAGGAATGAGCCCACAATAAAAACTCTGTTTTGTTTGACTCATATAGAGAGGTCAGAGTGCAGGGTCCAGTGCCTTTGCAGACATTCTGCTGTATTATACATAATACAAGATAGACAGCTCAGTGTGATGTAAGCCTGTGTGTGTATAGACCTTTTTTTGTTGGTGATTAAAAGAAGGTAACTATGGGCTCAGGGGCTTATCTTGTTACCGAGCAGCCTCAAGGTTAATACTATCCCTATCTTTTATTTAATGTAGAGATACTTTGTTGCTTCAGCGGCCCTTTACTCATTTCACATTGCGAGCCCGGAGTGATGCTTTCCAACTGACAAGGCCATATTCCAAATGTGGTCCATGGCCATCTGCGCTCGGTGGGAATAGAGAATCAATCATTTGCTGCAGAGAGGTGAAAGGTGTCCGTGGCCTCCGCCGCATACACTAATGCTGCCTACAAAGCTGCACTGCCGACGCACAGCCAGTTACTTCTGACAAGTCGAAGGAGTCCACATTTGTGCATACGCTTTCAAGCTCCTACAAATGAAACCCATGTAGCGCAGAGAGTGTGCCCGATAGCCCCGGCACAAGGCTCGCTTCCTTAACTGTGTTATTCCAGACATATAATATGTGATCATTTGTTTACTTTTGAAAGAGGAAGTTGAGTCTTAATACAGAAAATATCCTTCACACTGAACATGTGAAGCCTTTGCGAACACATAATTTGGGTTGCTCCCCTCAACGCTGTTTGGTCCGGTTAAGTGAACACGTTGGCTCGTCTTGAATCAGCACATGTCAGAATACCAGCAGTGTGTTGATTCAGGGGGGATGTTTTACTCAATTGAGGAGCGAGCTCGGGAATTAAACTGCCCACTCAAAAAAAAGACATTAGAAGATATTGCAAGGTGTTGTTGAAAAAGTAAATATCTGTATTCGTCTGCATCTCTACATCCACTTCCACAGACTCTGAGGAGCCTGCTGGGTCTCACTCTGAAGCTGTAATGTTAAACCCTATAAACAGTCTCGCCATATACACAGATTCCATCATCGTCCAGTAATGTCAGTGGATGATACGACATGTTGCAGTGTTTTGTTACGTGGATCATATGCTATATGTGCACAGCATGTTGAAACGCTATAAGATCGTCATAACTAAGTGCATCCTGCCTTTGCTTTTTTCTTTTCCTTTCACATTTCTTCAGCTGCTCCTGCTTCTTCACTTTTCTGTGTCTTGCTTGAAAACTGACTCATTACCACTGTTGAGGTGCAAGCCACTTAATTCCCAACTACCGCGTGGGGTTGCTTGGTGTTTAACAAATTATACAGACTGTAGCGGCTTCCAGGTGCGAGTGAGGAACAAGTATGTCGTGTACTATTTTCTACTCAAGGTAAATATGCGACCTTTTTGTTGTGTGTTCAGAGCTAGAGAGTGTGAGATGGTGAAAAAGAAGCACATTTAGGAGGGAGAGACTGTTTTTTGCTCTTCAAGGCCCCGTTTTGTTCGTAGCAGTCTTAACAAAGTCTGTGTGTGGGAAGTGATTTTACTGTCCAACTAGTCAATAGGTTTGTTGGATTTACCAGCCAGTTGCGTGATTTACCAGCATTTGGTCGATGCATGCGATCAATTAATGCACCTCCCAGCCAATAAACAATAAGCTGTCATTGAAATGTATATGTTGCTGGCCGTGTTTAAGTGAGACACGATATTTAACATTATGTTGCTAACAGTCGTATTGTTGTGTTGTCATTGTCTCTTTATTTGCAGTGTATGTGCAGAGTAGTCATTTGATGGACTGCGAGGGAAGTCATAAAGGTCATCAACAGCAAGCAACAAGCAATTAGAAACTTATTTCAATAGACCTGTATTTGCTGTCTGTGTGTGAAGAGACGGCCATGTACACTTTTGCACCGTAGACGATATCGTACCCTCAGTTCAAATGTGTCTTTTTTATGGAGCGTACCTTTTCTATGCCTTTATAGCTTGTCAAGAGAGCTCTGACATACGGTACACCATCTAGTCAATAAGCACTAAAACAATAAAATCAAAAAACAATAGGAAAACAAAGGGAAACGAAAGTCGAAGGAAGTGTCGGAGGTTCAAAGAAAGATGGTATTATTATTTCTGCTTGGATATCCTGGTGTGAATTTGCAAGAGACATTTGTCTGAAGTAATAGCTTTGTCAGTTATGTCATTGACTCACCATGGGAGACAGTCAAGGAGGGATTACATTTTTGGGCACTCTATCATTACAATTCGAGAACTGCTGACTTGGATATTAGCTCCCAATAGGGAACAACGCTTCGAAACCCTCCCACAGAGTGCGCTGTGAATATTTCACAAAAAAAAAAAAAAAAAGGGAATGAGATATAAATGAAACCAAACAATTATTTGGTGTTTACATGAAAAAAAAAACATGTTGCAATGTCAAGGTTTCAAACGAGAGAGACTTGTTTTGTTCCCCTCTCCCTCCGAGATGCTTTGAGTGATTCATCCCCTGTTGAGCCACGGCGCTCCAGACGGAGCCTTGTTTTGAAAGACACTCCGAGCGTCTTCTGTCATCCAAGCCAAACGGATCCATTGTGACTATAAATGAAAGGAAATTTCATGTTTGCTTGTTTGACAAAGTTTATCAAAGATGCGACTCGTAGACCCACGTGGAGGTCGAGCAGTATTTGGAGTCTCTCAGCTCAGACTCAGTAATAATTGCAGTAACCTTCGCCACAACGGGCAGAACAGAGGATATGCGCTTCAGTGCTGCTTCCTCTGCCCTATTTTTAGGCTATATTTGATATTTTAGACCTGATTTTATTCTGTTTATATATGCTCCCAGTGGGCTCTATTAAAACAACAACAACAACAAAAATCCATATATCCATCTCCTCCTGACCACACGCAGCTGTACTCTCCGCTGAAACTGGGTGATCCATGTTGTTTTAAGTCCCGGCTCTTGAGGACGTTAAATGCTGGGTTTCTAAAAAGATTCCTGAAGCGAAAACAAGCGTAAGAGGTCCTCATCTCTGGCCCAGAAGACCCCTGTCATGCTCTAACCAACATCCTAAGACCCCTGTCCTCCAATGGAAAAACAATTCAGGTGTGATTATTCATTCTGGCTGCTGACAGTGCCGGCTTATTGCATCCTACGTTTGTTGCAAAATTAAAACCAATCCTGTCAATCAGGAATTTGGAGATTATAGTGTAATTCCTTCTTGTCTTGATTATTTCTCTTCAGTTGGAGTCGGCCAGACGGCCTCATCTCGCCTGCAGCACGTCCACAAAGCAGCAACAAGGCTCCTCATTTAGAGGAGAGAACATTCCTCTCCTTTACCAGCCTCCCTTCACTGGCTACCGGACGCAGAATTGATTTTGAAACTCTTTTATTTCTCCCCCAGTTTATAGCACCAAACTCCTCAGCACCTATTTTTTACCTTTAGGCTCACATTTATTGGACACTCGCTCCTCTCCGTTGCTTTCTTCCAATTAAAATCCAAAGGTGATCCAGCATTTTAAATTGTTGCCCCCAGACCTCTGACCAGGTTACCCTTCACTTTCAGATCTTCCCCTTTTATTGACAGTTTCACTCCTATCTTGAAGGAATATTTTGGCATTTTAGGAAATATGCTAAGTCGTTTTCGGGCATTGTCTAGTTAGATGAGATGCTCCCACTGTAGCTTCCAGCCAAGAAATAGTCCGGTGCATAATCCCCCATAAAAGAGCAAATTATAATTTTTACACTTTTGGTTTGTGGAGAGATTTAAGAAGCGAGATATGACAATTAATTAGTGAGCTTCAGAGGCGTTATTACGTTATTTTTTTTAATGGCCCCACGCTAGCTGTTTCCCCCTGTTTCCAGTCTTTGTGCTAAGCTAGGCTAACCAGCTGCTGGCTCTAACTCCTCAGAGGAAACACTTGGGCGATCACGCGTCGTTTTTTAAAATGTTAAACAATGAAACCCCGCTCAGCCACGGGGCGTCGTGCAAATTGAGGAAGAATACCAGAGGGCGTGAGTGCAGTCAATTCTCATTTGTGAGTGCTTTCACACTTATCGGGCGATTAGTCTGTTTCTCTGTCACTGGATTTGGCGTTGATTAGCTTTGTGTATCTGTAGGCGCTGTGTCTGGCTTCGTCTGTTCGGCGACGTAATGCCTATAACCCAGTTCTTCTGTTATTTATTCCAGACAAGCCACTGCTGCAGTATATGTTAATGTTAATGCATCACTAGCAGCTACCTGCTGTTATATGTTCAGAATAGCAAATGCAAAAAGGCTTTGTTGAATAAAGACATGATTGGATCACTTTTGTGTCAAGACAACTGGAAAAGGAAAACGGAAAATATGTGTTGATCTGACACTGTTTAGAATTAATAAATTGAATAACACTGATTTTATTATAGTGCAACTGAATAGCAAAACTTATTATTGACATTATAAACCTTGTGATAAACAAGTGAGGAAATAACCAATAAGAGGCCAGACCCATTTCATAACTTTCTGGAAAACTATGGGGGATATACCACAGACCAAGTGGAGCACCTAGAACACTGATGTCTTTTTCAAAATAATGTTTTATATAGCTTATTATATTTTATATTAATTATATTTATATGTATCGTTTTAGATTGATTTGTTCAAGAAATATCAGAACAGGTTAAATGTAATACAGAACACGTTATTAAAGCATTGGAAGTGTTAAATGGGTACCTTCAGTATCAATAAACAAACTTGTTGAAATTAGCGACTTCCTTCACTTTTGCTACAGGCCACACCACCACTTTTGAGGAGGTCATGTCACACCGCTGTTACACCAGGATGTTTAGCTTAATGTCGCTTAGGGACTTAATGATTTATTTCATTTGTGCATCCCATGTAGTTGCATAATAGTAGATTTGTTTGGCTTTGTTTGTACATGATGGAGCTGGACAGTCAGACTGATGCTGGACTGACATTGGAGCTTGTGGCCCATTTCCTCGGCATTGCCTTTGAAAGTGAGTGACACAGCCATAGATTTAACTTGCAGGTTGTTGAAGAAGTGACAGTAACGTTATAACATCTTTGAGTTCCCGTGAAAAGTTTTCCCCAGGTGTGCCCTTGTTTCCTGCAAAGAGCATTTCCTATAATGTTTTCTATATTGTTTCCCAGTGTCATGGGGAGAGGAGATCGAGCTCACAGCTGTTGTGTCAGCGGATATTGAATTGACTGTGAGGCGTGTGTCTGAGTAGATCAGAGGTGTTGCAAATAGCCACTGATGATTTGGTTTTCAACATCAGTTTTTACTTTATTCAACAGGCTGAAAGGAGGAAGAGGGACGAGAGCAGATCCAGAGAGGAGCTGCAACATGCCAGCTGTTGTCTGCTTCCAAAAATCTTATTCAAGCAATAACCTTCAAATATAATTGTAGGTGTACATTTTTTTTTCCAGAATTGTAGCTTAGCTTTGGATTTCCAAGTAGATTAGCTTAATTGTGTATGTTGACAAGATATGAATCTGTCATTTGCTGACTTTTTGTTTTTTTTGTGAAGTACGTCTGCTCTTGAATGGAGAACGTTGCTACACAAATAAACTCATCGTTATTATTGCATATTTATTCAGGAAATAGAATTGCATAGTGCTGTCGGGTGGGAGGATGTATTTCAGGTGTTCTGGTTCTGTAAATAAAAGTCTCATTCATTTTCTCCATAGACCGTGATAGATGAGAGGCAGTTGCACCTCTACCATCACTTCAATCTACAGGTTGAATCACAAAAGATTAACAGCTACCTTAGAAAACCTTTGATTCTTTGAGAAGAAAAAAAAAAAAAAGGTACAAGTCCTTTCTACAGAACATAGGGTGAAAAGTTAACTACGACTTCTAAGGTGCATTTTAATAAGAAGAATTCAAGCGTTTTTTTTTTTTTTTTTTTTTTTCAATTAGCAATAAAATTAAGCTGTTGAGAAAGCTGATTATATAGTAATGCAATAGTTTTGTTCACAATCGCCACAGTGAAGCTTTTTCATTTCTTTCACTTCTGCTCTGATTCACAACTCTGACTGTAAAAAAAAAAAAAAAAAAAAATCTCAAGCACAACAAAGCAATTTATTTTTTTTTTTTTACTTCTTACATTTTTTAGGCACATCTGGTGTTTTCATGTTAAGTAACAGTGAGAATATCAATTAAAAAAAGTTCTCAGCAGGAAAAAATCTTCTATAACCAAACTTTTTAACTCAATAGAAAGAGATGTGCAGTAACATGGGTAACTTAGCACAGATTTGATTCTCGATTAGTTGTGTATGTGAACATATCTATGGGGATATTCATGGTGTTAATGTTTAAAGCTTGTCTGTTTTGCTCTCAGATTTTTTTTCATTGCTGAAGTAACACGTGTGTGAGTGTGTGAGCATTACTCCCAGCCAGTGACATCCAGCAAATATACGATGTAACACTACCTCTCTGCATGCACAAGGATGAATAAGAAATCAAGACCGAATCAATAAGAGATCAAATTCACCCACAGCAGCACTGAGGGATAAAGTGCTGCATTGTAGTTTGCAGCCTATGATAGATGTGGCTAATAACCTAAACTGGAATTATGTCAATTGAGGACAAAGTAGGTCGAGCAGACAGTCACTGCTGTGGCTATTCATCACCTCGACACAGCTCCAGGGATGTAACATAGTAGTAGCCTGTGTTTACATCAGCCATCTGTTGAGCTATAAATGGAGTCTTTTTAAAGTATGTGTGCACACATGCTGAATGTTATCATCTGTTTCTTTACAGCTTCCAGCCTGGGTAGTGTGTCGAAGTATATTTGTGGACTGCAAAATTATAATGTCACCATCCAAAATACACATCTCGGGATCTTGTAACAGAACAATGAAAGTATTTGTCTCCCGAGAAGAAAACTTGGGAGACAAATGCTGTCACTCACAACACAATAACCAGAAAACGCAGTAACAACTCGTAGCATTAAAGTAAGTCTGCAGTTGCTTTTGTTTTATTTTATATTTACACAAACCAAAATTCAATTACAAGAAGAAGAATGGCACTTCTTTACTGTGTGGATTGTGCTACTTTACAGCAGTTTTCAGATATGCTTCACTTGGCTTTATTTTCTTAAACTCATTCCAGTGATGCAACACAAAACAAGTGTGTATAGATTCATTATACACACAAGTATAGGATAGTTGCAGGTACAGATACACAGCAATGCTCGTCAACACTGTCGCCTGCATGTGGACACAACTTCTTCTGCAGATACGTCCAGACATCCAGGAGAGACATGTGGGCCCAGATGCATGAACGATACGACACAAGAACCATGCATTCCCCACACATGAGCTGGTGTTTATGAAAAGAAGGATGTGTGGTGAGAACGTGTGCACCTCACGCAGACCAGGTGTACACATGGTTTTCCAGAGATAGCTGCGGGTGAACGATAATGTGGAGAGTAAATACAAGGTGAGGGATGTAACCTTAGAGGAAAACGTGTTAGTTAAAGTTGTTGCCAGTTTTGCTGGTTGTGTTATTATGTTTGCAGTGTGTCAATCAAAGGTGCATTTACAAACTTAATATAAAGTATGATATTTTATTCACATTTGAGTATTGTATTTATTACCTTTTCATTTTATCATGAAATATTTAACATGAAACCACTTTGTAAACTCTTTTTCAATACGAGCTCTATAAACTAATTATTGATCATCCTTCTGACATTTAATAATGATGATTCTACCATGATGGTGGTTTACAGATGCATGTGAATCAGCGGTATAGACACTATAAATAGCCACAGCTGTGTGTAATGACTGCTGCTCTGGTGCTTCTGAAGAACCTGCAACACAATCAAAATGAAGCTAAAATGAAATTGCATCGCTTCTTTGCCGGTCTTCTGATTGTGGTGGGCACAAGTATCCACATACAAACAGGTGTTTAAGGACGTTTCTTCATGCATTCGTGGTTAACTGTGTGAGAGGAAATGAGGTTCGTGCATGTGCGTCTAGGTCCACAATGTGTGAGATTTTTAAAATGTTCACACATGGAAACTTTCTGTGTCCATGAGGAAAAGAAATCCTGGCCCTCTCTGGAGTCTCTCTGTCTAGTTGGGCCCATGTGGACTGAGAAAAACTTGCCTTTTCACTGTGATACTCCTGTATTAACTCATTCCCAAATTAGTTTTTATAGCACAGTACAATTTATATTAAGTGTAGCTGTCCAGTTACTTTTTCTCTGTTCAGCTAACAATAAATTCGCCTTTGTTTGTTTCTAATCTTGCTGAGATTCACAAAAAGATATTGAAAACAGTGTTGTGTTAGGGTTGTGTTTTTTGTACCATTACACAACATTACAGGGATGGTCCAAATTACTCTCTGCAGCCGTGTGGGCTCTCTGCAGCAATACCTGGGCAAGAGTGATGCAGCCGGTCTGAGACGTACTGTACATGCCAGCCACAAATCAAAGCTTTCGTATATATGTCTCTGTGTGTGTGTGTGTGTGTGTGTGTCTTTGCTTCATAACAACATAACATTGTAAGTCAACCACAAGTTAAAAGTTTTTGCCCAAGTATAAGTCACTATTTTATTGATGAGAATGTTCTCAGGAGTTGTCTATAATGAATGCTGAAGCCATGGTCTTTTTGCTATGAGCTTTTGACATGAAAGAAGGCTACCTCTAAACCAATGTAAGATTGATATGAAAAGACATCTGGAGTGCCTTCAAAGAAAAACCTGCATCCTATTTATTACATCTATGCACACAGATTTACTCCCAACCTTGACTTCAAAGTTTACAGATTAACATTTGACGGCACCTGGTAGGTTCAAACTTGTTCCTCTGAATTATTACGTATTTGTAAAGTTATTTGAAATTCAGTATACATTCATACATTCCGACATAGGAATGTTGCAATTAAAACATAAATTTCTAAATGATCTTATTTCTATTAAAAATGTAATTAGAATTCACCATCAGAAAATGAAGCTCAAACGGCCATTTGCTATTATTATTATTGTTGCTATTTCTCAAATGAAGTATATCACCCTGTTGATTGTTCAAGTGCTTGTGTCACAGTAAATTGATGTTTCAAGGCTGAAACTTCACACCCATTAGACTCGTCAAAGAGAGCGTCCTTTTCAAATGTTCAGTCTGGCAACTATAAAGTTGAGTATGATAGACAAATGTATCAGTGAGTAGGATTCATTATCTGGGGAACCATGAATGTCTGAACCTAATTTCGGAGTTGGTAAAGTTGTTGAGATATTTCAGTCTGAACCAAAGTGGTGACAAGCTGACAGATAAAATTCTTTACCTATCTATTAAATGTTAGTTTTGCAGAGCTTTCAGCCACATCTCATGACATTCATCAGCAAGGTTCAGTTGTCATGGAGATAGTTCAGCTGTGATCACGTGACCTAAGCATGTAATTTTGATCACATGATATCAGGTCGTCCTCTGGTTTGGGTCAGCACAAAAACTAGAGCACACACACCACTTTGGCATTATTGTTGTTATTATTATTATTATTATTAATAATAATAAACCTGTGAAGGGTGAAGAGAGACTTCAGTTACTTACTTCAGTTACCTTTGAATCTGATTTCAACATTAATGAGTACGACCTCCTGGAGGTTTATAAATACAATTGTGATCATAATCTTGAACCAAATTTTAAAATTGTAAGACGCATTTATTTTTGTCACATTAAGCGATATGTTAATTACTTTGTTCTTCACTGCCTTTGTTTTTTTTGTTTTTTACAAGCATTGTACTATATTTGGCTGCACAATACACAAGAAAAAAACTGATTTAATAAATCAAATTTTAACCTGTTGCACTCAGCTCATCTGTCACTCTTTTCACAACTGCTGCAAAAGTAATGCTCATTAAAAACTTGTGTGTGAGGCTAAATTTATTCAAGTGTTTATTTACCACCTCTTCCAGTCAGAACAGGGAATAATGAAGCAGAAATGTGAAACAGCGCTTCACAAGGACTGCTTCACTTCTTGCAAGGATGCAAGGTGTTATGTTCAATGACAACAACATAAACAAACACGCACACACGCAAAAAAAAACTTGTCAGAGCTCTTTCGCTGGCCCCTCTGTTGATGTTTGATACAGAAAATCAATCAGAAGCAGGATTTCAATATGGTCGTCTCTCATTCTGCCTGCCCTGGGTTGTGGGCAAGGGCAGGTATTTCAGGAGACTCATACTTCTTTCTGTCTTCTCCACTAATGAGACAAACGAGCAGACTCTGCTGCTGCTTGACCATGCATGCTTAAGTAGGTGGCAACGGGGGGAATAGGAAGCAAAGCCTTTCGAAATGAAAACATGTCTTCTTTCTATCGTATTCTTCCTATGAATTCTTGTTTTTCAATGCTTCTCTGTAGCGGCAAGGACATTTGCTTTGGGAAAACTCAATCGTTTGAGCTCAATTGTATTGAAACAGTGTAGTTCAAACAAGGTTCATCGATGGAAGACACACACACACTGGAACCTAATAAAACACACTGTACATAGCAACTGGCTTATGACAAATACTAAAAATTTTCAATCAAATCAATAGTTAATGACTCAGCATTGTTAGTGTGAATACGACTTACTTCCCATCATGTCATCATGTCACTGGACTGCTAAATGTCTCTTTTTGTAAGAGCCTTTAATAAAAACACTGTGGTTTTATCGACGGCACTTTAGTTGCAGGTGATCAGTACATTAGTAGAGCAAAATTAACATCCAACAAAGTTGTATATTTAAAAAGGAACAACAATTAAACAATTAACAATTAGTCCCAGCTTGGGACAAATAAAGTACATCTATCTAAAAAAGAAAATCTATCCTCTATGTGACAATGAAAACTTCAAATCCATGTGAGATGAACTAAATGCACATCCAAAGCTTTCAGAATACATAATATATTGAGTTCATGATTAGTTCAATGGAGGGATCAATAACATCCATAATCCAAGATGGCGAACACAGAAACATGCACACGAACAGTCTTTGATACTGATCCTGGAGAGTGTGTTGCTCTCCAGCTCTATGACAACCTACTGGAGGACATTAAATATGTACTTGACTTCAGGCTCAATCAAAATGGCAGCCGCGAATGCAGTTATTCAAATCTTGCAACATCATCTTGCCCTTGAGGAAAGTGTTACTGGTTTATTTGCCTTATCCCAGTCTTTGATAACACGTATTCCCACTGTGGTTTTCTCAATGGATCCCTCGATGAGAGCAATGGGGAATGCACATTCACAAAATAAAGCACAAGGAGATCAAATAAAATATGCACTATAAATATGATTAAAAATGTCTGCATTCAACAACAGTTAGACACAGTCGGTGATGTGCATTTGCAAAACGAGGGGGAGGGTTTGAACCCACATTTTAAGTGTGTGTAATCAATCCTCCTGTCCGTACAGTGTGAAGTGAGCCGTTCATAGCAGGACTACACTACATGAAGGACAAAATGAAGTGTTTTAGTACCAAGTTTCTTTGGCTGGACTGCAGCAGCAGGGTCATCCCTGCAACTGTGGTTGCTCATGACTGACTGACTTAGGGTTAGTTATCTGAATGATGAAGTTACACCACCGGTCAGTCGTAAGCGCTGGTGTTTCCCCATTAGCCTACATATTATGCTACATTTGCCAGCGGTGTGACGAGGTGTTGAACATCTATTCTGAGCTATGTTGGGCTTTTTTTCTTTTCTGGTCATTGAGAGTTGAACAATGTTGAATGTTGGTAAAATGCTGCGGTCGTCACTGTCACTTTTTATCCAGCTGTCCAATCACAGTGGAAGAGAAAAACCCCGAACCAAACACTAACCGTCACATCTGATATGTACAAGTGCCTAACAACAACAACAATGGAGAGGGAAATAATACTGCCCTCTACTGGTCTCTGGGTGTGACATCACTCGACTGCCACAATATCAACATGAAAAATAATGCTTGGAGGAACATTTTGTCGGCCGTGGGTCCATCAGGTTAGCAGAAGTCAGCTACCTGCATGCATATCACTGCGATCAAAGCGTCCCAGCTGGCAAAACACTGCACCCCCAAAGTGCTCTCAAGCGCCCCCAGCTGGCCATTTTCAGAAGCGCACCTGGCATTTTCAATAGGAAAAATTGCTTTGGTGGCCACTAACTCCAGATTCTATGAGTATGGATGCAATACTTTTAGTTTACGCCCACATAGCACCCACCACGGTCTCACCTTGTGTATAAGTTGGACTGCGAATGGACAGTCAAATCCCCAAAAAAACAGGTTATTCTTCAGCTAGTTAAAGGAACCAGAGGGGCCCACGGCTTCCAGGGCTGCGCCTATACTCGTATAATCTGGAGGTAAGGTATGTATGTTCTGCTTCATATAGGCAAACACACCCACTTCATGAGAAATCAATAACCAGCCCATACCTTGCCAGTGCATCAAACACGCGCACAGATGGCTCAGACAGCACAATACCTGATATTCACCATGAGGGAGGACAAAACTGGAAAACAACATGAAACTTCCTGCTGTGAGAAACGGAGATGATGGTTACACACTGTAACAGTCCAGCAGAGAGCAGAGTAGGAGAGAAAACAGCTCTCCATGCACCCACAGGCATGAGGGAGAGCGCACAGCCAAAGCACCCCAAATAACAATCAGTCTGACAAAACACTCAATACAGAGTGAGTCATGGAAAAAAACGAGAAGCATCCCACAGATAGAAGCCAATGAAAGAGCAGGGGGAGTTAATAGATAATTAGAATTGATTATAATTAGAACAAGTAGTCTTTCAAATCAAGCATCTTAAGATACGAGCGGACAGTGTTGTTCTGCTTTTCCAACATTTTTGGACTCAAACAGAGCTAAGACATGTCACGTCACATGATGCCTGAGTACAAAGAACAAATCTGACTTATTATGGCAGAAAATTGCAGATGAAAAGGAATGAAATATCCAGGAATTGCATGACAGACTTCACCGCTGACCGTTATATATAGATTATATTGAACTGAACTTTAGATTGTATTTTTGCACAGAACGATGATTTTACTAACATTGTAGTCATGTTTGAAATGTTTTCACAGGCCACATGGATGAGGAGGAACGATGACAGACGCAAACAACTCCTTCAACTTAAATATAGCATTTGAGTGTTGCACTAACATCGACTTGAAACAAAACACAAAACTGTCATTTGAGGCGTTTGATCCCCCATGCCTCACATTCAAATTAAAGTTTACCTACTTGCCTTGTAAATAAAGAGTCGACTATTCACATCAGAATCTCAAGTCAATAAAGAAAGATGAATGATTATGATGGAAAAGTTTGTCTTGTACACAGACAGTTGCCAGAACTGACACATCTCTTTTGAGATCAGTTTTTAAAATCCAATATCGCCAACATATTGACTTTTGAATAGTCGGCTGCTTTGTTCTATGTGGTTTCCACGACTTGTGATGTTTTCAGTGCTTCACAAGAAATTAAACAGATAATCGTGAAATACTATCATCACAGAGCAGGCAGGAGAGACTGCTAATTACTTACATTAATTATATCTGATATTAATTAATGTTATGATTGTGCTTGTTGAATATAATTTATCCCTTTAATTTTTTTTTGTTGCTTCAATATTCTATTTTACCATATGTGCTTAATTATCTATACAATGACAATAAATTTTACTTTGAAAACCATTTTACTTTTCCACCTTCTTAAGGCTTTTGACAGAGATTTGCAGCATCGCTCGGTGTAAATCAAATGAAATATTCCTCACACGTCTCCGAATGAGTGTGACGACCGTGAAGAGTTGGGAGCATCACTCAAAGCGAAGCAGACGTCAATCAATGCCCTTGGCTGCAGGGACACTAGATATCTATTAAATAAATCTAATGTTAACATTTGAAAAAGTTATATAATTTCAACTTGTGCTCTGTCTGTTGTCACACGGAATGAAACACTTGTGCTCACACTTCTCTGATTGAGCTGTTTGCCTCTACTTGTAAAAACCTGTCACGCAGGAGAAACATGGCCACCCTGTGTGAGACAAAAACTACAAATGTACGACTGTTGCACAAATTGACCGAAACATTAATGTCAACAGATAAAGTATCAAAAGCTGTTTGATGGTGTGTCTTGTGAATGGGAGCTAAAATTTGCATTAACATTAACTAACTCAAGTTTCTCACTAGTAGATAAACTGAATAACAGCTTAGTGAAAATAATGCATTTCAACTTTGACAGATTTCATAAGTTTTAATTATCTTTACTGTAAAGAGAGCTCTGGAGGTCCATGACAAATCCATCAGGTGTTTTTGAACCTGTTCTCAGGTTTTGAATAAAACTTAACTTCTTTCATTCATCTCAACATGATTAAGACAAAATGAGATTAAATGAAAATTAATTAAAATTAAAATGTGTTAAAAAAAAAAAGAAATAGAAATGCACTAACTGCATATTTGTAAACTGAACAATCCACCAACTCCCCTTTTTCAGTGTTGGTAAGAGGTGAGACTATTATTAGAGATGCTGCTTCCCAACAGACACAGATAGAGATACTAATCCTGCAACACTAGTTATCAAAATATTACATGTTGTAATCAACTCAGTTGCACCACTAGAATAAAACAGGAGCCAGCAGGCCAACAGTTGCATGAGGATTGGCTGCACAAATTGTTGGCAAGACAGCCTGTAACTTTACCAGTTTACTTTTCCAGGGGAAGCAGGCAAAAGTAAATGAGCATCATTACTGCGATGGCACCTCAGAATTGCTGGATTGCATCAAAAGGATTTTACTTTTTCCCACTTTCATCCAGGAGACCTTGCTATACTCTTAAATAGAGTTAAAAAATAATGTTAGAGCTCTTTTTTTGTCTGTCATTTTGACATTTGCAAAAATTCACCTTTTGCACATTAAGTCTGACACTCATACCTTTCATGAGGATTTCTTGTAATCAGTCATATAGAAAGAAAAGTCATGACATATTTTATTATCAGGCTGCAGTATTATCGTCACAGGCGGCTCTTCCTGGCAGCTGGAGACCGTGGGTATGATTGGACCATATGGCTGATACTTTGCCCTGTACATGATCAGCAAGCAGAAACCATGAAAGAAATATTACTGGCTGTAGGAATTATCATTACCTTCTCGGATCCAGCAAAGTGAAAAAAAGTACAATCAGTAGTGAGACTTTTTTTTTTTCCATAGGAGGCTGCATTAAAGAAATCACCTCTTCATAGAGAAATAATACCTTTAACTTTTGTGAGCCTCTTCGTTAACAATGACAAACTCCAGCCAGAAAGTGCAACAGGCTTTTTTAAAAACATAACCAATTATGCTGCTGTGCAAATGTGAGCTTCAGACATGCTAAGCAAAGCAAAAGGCGTGACACCGCCTTCGACCGAGTAACAGCCTCTTGTCTATCACAACTGGGGAAACTTTTTTTCTTTAAATATCAATGGGTTGCATGAAACAGCCTGAAGGTAATTTTACACACCACTGATACAAAACATGTTTTTAGCTGTTTCATACAGAATTAGACAAGCTGTGGCGTTAGCAGGGAAAATTGGATTATGGGGGATATATTTTAATCTCATGTGTCAACAGGTTAAAATACCTTGCAGAAAGAGAGGGATAAGAGGACAATAGTGTGGCAACCCCAAGAAAATCAATCAAGAATGCAACACAGCAGTGGAGGTTTGGACAGTCGGTACTGAAAATGACTTGACATGAAACATTTTCTGAGGATTATATAGTCGCTCTAGGATACAGTCACATAGCACATGCAAATTCTTTTTCTTGAAGACCCACGTACAGCTTTTTTTTTTTTTTTTTTGCTTATGCTACAAGCAGCATGCTCCAGGCCTGCGACTTTCAAATATGTAAATTTAAATATTGTATAATATCTGTTATATATAAATGTGGTGGTTAGGATCAGCCTTTGTGAATTAATAAGGAAAAATATTCTATCTAATAAATAAAAATGACAAAATTAAAATGTAAATAGGTGCAATTTTCATTAAAGTCTTTTGTCGCCTTAATGAGTTTTTAAAAACAATAATTTAGGCTAAAGATGTATTTATTACTTTCACATTTTAAGGACATACTAATGTGCAGCCATTTTAATGAGTTGCATTTGAATTTGCATAAGCAAATGGTTTGGACATCATTTTTTTTACGCATGGTAGGTGAATTATTGTATTATTAGTACTAAGTATGCAAAATGTAAATGTTGTGTAATCAACATATATTTGACTTGCAGCTTGTGCTCAAACAGTGTTTTTGTGATGAGCGTACAGACAAAACAGGTGGATGTTTGGTGCTGACAAGAATGAACTTTTATTGAAGAAGTTAGTTTATAATACCAGAAAAACATGACTACTGCGATGACAAGCTGTGTCTTTCCTGTAGATGCCACAGCTCCTCCTGCCTTGGTCTCATCAGCGATGGATCCTCATGTCCACCATCTGCCCGGCAACCGAACAGATCGTTGGGATCCCTTGATTGTTCGGAGCAGTGTGAGGGATTACTCTCCTGTTGGGGAGCAGAGATTGGTCATCTGTGTTGGAGAGCTGTGCCTGTCCTCAGAGATCTAGGGTTACAATGCCTGAACTGTGATTGTGAATAAAGCCTGATGTACGCAGTAACTTACAGTATGTAGAGTATTCATACCTGGTTTTTTTTATGATGCCATCTGTCGTCTGTTTATGTAGTGGATTATGATGTTATCTATGTGTCAACTATATGTTCATTTGGAAGGCTACACAAGCTGAAAATCCTCATCTTCAATAGGTAGTCTTCTACTTACCAGGGGTGGAAAGTAACTAAGTACATGTACTCAAGAACTGTACTAGAGAACAAATTGGAGGTAATTTGAGTCTTTTCTTTTCATGTCAATTTATACTTCCACAACACTCGACACCTTTAGTTACTAGTTACTTTCATTATTTACATTCAATGAATTACTTACTGTAATTATAATTTTTGAAATGGCAAAAAGTGTAGTGCTTCTCTTTACGGCTGGCAGTGTTAATATTTAAGATATGTGAGTATTTTTGTGCCCAGTGTGAGTCTGAATCAATGTGTGTGCACGTGTGTGTGTGTGTGTGTGTGTATGATTGCCACGCATTAGCTCATGTGTTTTCAGTCTAAATTGCACACCTGGACCAAATCTGGATTGCAAGCCCAGAAAGATGCAGATTGCTAAAACTGGGAAACCAAAAACATTATTAACAGCTGGATTACCTGGGGAATCGACGCCGACTTCTGCCAGCTTTGGTCCTGAACGGAGATTGCCGTGCGCTCCCACCGCGGTCCGTCTGGTCTCGTTCAACAGGACAGACCCTGCTATCCCATCAGGCATTGACACCTTCTGCCCAGCTCCCCAAACACTATAAAGTAATTTAGAATAACATCCTATTTAGTAAGTATTAAAGTAAAATTAGCTTCATTTGTACCTCGGCCCTTCTGTACTTTTGATCAAGCTGATCTGTCCCTGCGTGTGGTTTAATGTAAGCTGACAGCAATGTGTAAAACAGGTCAGGTCGCCTATTTAAAGCCTTCAAGATTCTAAATGCACATCAATAAATGGGCTGCATGAGATCAACAGGATTTCACCAGTGCCTGTCCTTCACCTTATTGCCCACCAATGCCCTATTATAGGTTTGGCAATCAGTTTAACTGCAGAACTGTAGCTCTCAACACCTCTCATCAACATTATAGTCTCTCTGTATCCCTATTTGAAATAATATCAAAAAAGCTCAGAAACCACTTGCAATTTGCACCTTTTTAATTTGCATAACAACCAATTATGGTCAATCACGCCCACGCTGTTTGTGGTCTAAATACAATGCGAAAGCAACGGGGAAACCAGACCCATTCCCCACATGCAGCAGACAAAATCAACACCAGTAAAACAGATTTCTTTTACACAGCGGGATTCCTAAATGTCACTGGAGCCAGAGTTGGAATGCATTCATTAAATCCATAATGCCATCTCCTGAAGATCACTTTATTTACCAAAAGCGAAAGCACCTCCTCCATTAACACCCAGGTTATGTGTAATGCTCAATGACCCGTTACTAGCATAATGGCAAAATCCACAATTCATTCTACTAAAAGCAGACTGCCTGAGGTAACCAGTGATGCAGGTGGGTGGTTGGAAAGTGGAGTATGTGTAATCCCAACGCTTCTCATAGATAAAGCAAAATTATTGTCATTGATAGCATCAGAGCCCATCACAGAGTTGTTCTGATTGCAGCTGCGAGGGGAAGCTGTTCACAGCATTTTACAGTAAATAGGGTCCTCTTGTGGTGAGGGCGCCCGGAATGTCTGAAAAGAAAATGAAGAGAAAATATAAAAAGAGCTGCTGATAATCCTGCTGTTGTTTTTTTTGTTTTTTTTGTGTTTGTTTGTTTTTTACAAAATTGGGAGAAAAAACAATCTCAAAAAAGAAACAAATGCAAATGCTAAAATCCTGAAATATGTGAGCTGCATCTGATTTGATTCTGATCTGATTTGATTGATACATATATATACACACACAGTATACGATATACATATATACATAAGCCTCATCCATAATGACGCATAATTCAGGGACGTGTGTTCTCTTCATCATTAATAGATAACATACATAAGTAATCATTACTCAGGATTTAATACTAGCTGGCTCAATCCATGTACAGTACAGTGACACACACTCTCTCTCTCCATCACACACACACACACACACACACACACATACGTACACTCGCACGCTCAGACACACACCTACTTCCAACTTTTATGGTGTCCAGTTTGTTGCATGCGTTTGGGTGTCTGTCCTCTTGAGTAGACCATCTGCTCCTTCCTATTTATTGCCTCTATCCCCAGTTGTGCTCTATCCTTCTGGTGGTCTTCCACCCCATGCCAAAGCAGACACCAATTAGAGAGTTATGCATTAGACTTTTAACTTCTTTCTGGCACTCATTATGTCATATTCAGTTAGAGTTTGCTTTACTATCTTCCGCTCCTCTGAGCACTTTTAAGACTTCCAAACGCCCACAAATTCCTGCAAGATGGAGCAAGGTAGAGTGAGCAACAAACCATATGCTGTTTCAAAGTGTTTTTGTCTCTTTGAGATTTCCTGTGACACGGATAAATTGTAATTATGTAGATAATTTTTTGGAGCCTCTGCTGAATACGTTCTCTGATGCTACAGTTTCAAAATAAATAAATTTAAAGATATCAGTTCTCATGTAATAACCTACATCTACTTCACTGATTGACAGTGACCTTTGGATCAATTTGTTTTGCACTGTTTGTAGATTTGTGGACCAACCAGGTTGTTCAGGAAAACACAAAACTGCTCTCTAATAAAACTACTAAACACATACCTGCATCTGTCTGATCTTGTCATTTCTCTTGTCACACTCCAGACACTCTGCCCTGCCAACCTTATCTCTCATGAGAGAACGTCGGGGAATCAACAAGCTCATCTTAAATGTTTCTGCAAAACATTGACTGTCAGTGTTAATTAGTGGGCTGCTGCTTCATTCTTTCAGTCTAAGGTGTGGCTGTGGGTTCATGTGGCCGTCCACCTCCTTAGCTTCCTGCACCCTTTGTGAGATGATATATGGACATCAGAAAACATCCTGCTTTAGCATTTAAAATTGAATGTGAACAAAGATAGGGCTGCTCTTTTTAAATGCACACAGCCAACCAGGTAGCTGTTTATCACTCGCAGTGATTGTGCTTTATGAAGCAGTGATGGATTGCAGACAGTTTAGCAGATTTGAATCTTTCTTCTCCTCTTCTTACATCCTTACACAGAGCAGACAGTGTGCAGAAATACCAAAGTGTTCTCCAGGTTGTCAAATACCGACGGCTTGTCTCGCCCCTTGATGTCTCATACAGACGCGCAAGGTACCCATTAGTGTCTGTATGAGACGCAACCCACTCCAATGTAAACCCATCTGCTGAAATATTAGTCTCTGAGAGTTTGCTCCGGCTGTGCATTCACTCCAATATTAACTTGACCATGGCGCAATAAGATGCTATAAGAGTATCAGTCCTTTTGGAGAAGCGAGGACCCGCCGCTCAGGACTGTTTGGCTTAGCCACCATGTCTGTGGAGACAAAGCCGCTTTGTGTTACCTGTTACAAAATTTACCAAAAGTGATTTCAAACTGATTAATATTGTGTGTGTCCATAGAGTGGTCCCCTTCACACACACACACACACGTTTGTTTCACTATCCCCATGCTGCCACACACACACACACACGCTGGAGGGCTTTATTGGATGATGTAACTCGATATTGATTTTGTTTCATCTTCCATCATTCTACGTTTTAAGAACGTTTCACATTAAATATCTTCAGCCACATATTCTTGGAAATTTAAGATGAAATTATCGCAATCGCTGGCTATAAAACTCCTTTTGTTAATAGAAACAGGGGCATTGGGATTTGGGTTGCAGGCAGCAGGCGACAATTTAAAACAGAATGAAGCCCACCCACGGCTGACAATACGAAACGAGAGTCCGAGTCCACCCACAGCACAATGCTCTTCATTAACCATAACCCTAAACTGCTTTTGCACTAAATTGCATCTACCTACCTACATGCCTCCTTATCTGTGTCTGTTTGTAATATCTCTAGGTGCCTGATTAAGATTTTCTTTGTTGTTGTACAGTGACATTTCATCTTAAATCAGGACATAAACAAAACCTTTAATCAAATGATGGTATAATAATTGCTTTCACATGGAAATAATAGTACTAGCCAATTAAAACAACAACAATAAAGACAATAATAATGTTTAGTATGCAGTATGCACATAATCAAGCCTTTCTGGTTGTGTCAGAATACTGCATGCTTGGAAGCCCTTTTGACCCTGTGTGTGCAATTAAGATACAAATGCACGCCTTACTTCTTGTTTAATAAGCACCGTACTACATGTCTCCGTAAGCCTGCAACAAGATGATCCACAGGCATTACATGTAGATATGATTTGTCTCCTCGAGTAACCGATAATTGTGTGCAGATGAGCAAAAACAAACAGTACGAATGAATGACTTGTATGCATGAACTTTGCCTTTACTGTGGTCAGTCAACAAAATGCCATAGGCTCTGTTATCAAATGCATATATAGTACTCCAATGTATATTTAATCTATTGTATTTTCTTTTCAAAAATCACTATCAAGACAGGTTTGGTGATTATTTTTCTTAATCAACAAACCTATTTTTCTGAGTACATTAATTGCACATGGCAACCTCTGCAAACAGCCGTGTCTGTATCTGTCCCACGTTGCCTACAGTGAGGTGTAACCGATGGGAAAGGAGAGAATCCATAGAAAGAGGACCTTGACAAAATATCTTATTTTCTTGAAAGCAGCAGTGTGTGCACGCGTGCATGTGTACGCACATTTATTCCGACACAAACAGTGTGTGCAGACGAACTGTAGGTGGTGTGCGAATGTGTACATCCATGCGAGTTTATGTGCACACATCAGAGCTGCCATGGCTAGACATTACCTTCTCCTGACAATGCAATTAAAGCTCTGGTGCTGCATGTAACCTTCTATTCACTGTCCAGGGAGACCAATAAATTGCCCCCATATTTGTCACAATAAAGGAGCCATCAGACTCAAGGAAGTCAGTACGTGTGTATGAATCTTGATGCTGAGCAGCTGTTCAATTAAACTGGTAAGGTGGATATGCACCCAAGGCACTAGCATGGCACCATCTCTGGGTGAGGCTAACACATTGTACCCTGAAATGACACCGACGCTGGAGTCCAGGAGCAAGGTTACATATGCACTAATTGTCCGTGAAACTTTTGCTGCCTTCTTTTAATTAAATCTCCAGGTGCGTGCGTATGTTTGCAGCATTTAAATAAAGCATCCATCGAGTATTCGCTAATAAACATACAGACAACAAAGCGCTTGTCTGCGACCTCAAAGAGATGCTCCATATATTTCCATGGAGAACAAAAGATATAAAAGCTGGATGCGGCAAACCTGTTGATGATTTTTTTTTTTAAAGATATGACTGTCATGACAACACAGAACAGAGCTCTGTGGTGTCTGGGGAGGAACACTGCTGAAGTTAGAAGACAGACAAATTCATCAAACATTTTGCTCCTTGTTACTGATGGTTTCTGCGGATGAACCTGTGTCGTATTTATCAAGCAGGAGCACCGGCTGCACAGTTTGCCTGTCATATAGAGTAAACGAGCCATACAACTATCAAGAGAGACAAACTAAACTACCACTTAAATAAAATCGAGAAAGCAAAAGAAAAGGTACAGCAAGACAAACACAGATTGAAAACTATTGTACGTAATTTCAACATTTAATTACCGCATCTCTGGATTTCAGTGTCGATATATGTCAACAAATATTGGACATATTTCCATGAAATTTTGGACTGATAATAACGATCCTCAGAGGATGAATCATCCTGATCACTCCATTTCTCATTTTTTCTCTTACAGAGTGAAATATCTCTACATATCTCTCAAAGCGAGCTTAGCACATTATATGCTCGCTTTGATCTCCTCAACAGAGAGTCAGCTGTAGAGTCTACGCCGCCTCCAGAGGACCTGCCACCGTTAGTATCCACAGCGGATGTGAGACGAATCCTGCTGAGAGCGAATATGAGTAAAGCTGCTGGGTTTTGATAACTGAGTACTAAAAACGTGCAAATCAGCTTGTTGATTTTACGACGGAAATTTTTTAACATATCGCAGGAGAACGTGCTCACCTGCCTCAAGAGAGCCGCCATCGTTCCCAGAAAGTCTCAGTGTCTAGTCTAAATGACTACAGCCCGGTGCCACTCGTCCCCATTCTGATGAAGCGCTTTGAAAAACTAGTCCTCCAGCACATCAAAGTCAACATCCCAGCCAGCCTGGACCCTCACCAGTTTGCATTGAGAAGCAACAGATCCACAGAGGACGTCATCTCCACTGCCCTCCACTCAGTCTTCACACACCTTCAAACAACAACACCTGTTTCTCAATGCTGTTTGTTGACTCCGGCTCAGCATTCAACACAATCTCCCTCATGAAACTGATTGGCAAACTAAGCAGTCTGGGCTTGAGCACCACGCTCTGCAACTGGATATTTGGACTTGGAGATCACAGACAGCTTAACACCGGAGCCCCCCCCTCATCCCCCTCCTGTTAACGCTGCACAGCCATGACTGCAATCCAAGACATGGAGAAAACTCTGCATTGAAGCTTGTGGACGACATCACCAGCGTCCATCAGATTTCAAACAACAGTGAGAATTCATATCAGGAGGAAATCAACAATCTTGCAGACGGGTGCACAGAACAAGCTACTGCTCAATGTCAGCAAAACCAACCAACCAAAAAAAAAAAGGCAAACACACACACACTCCCTGTCTCAGGCTAAGAACAAGAGTTTCTAAAAAAATACTGAGAGATTAATCAAACCTCATCAATTTCGCACAAATTATATCAAGGAAATGCTGTCGAAAATTAAAATTGAGTAATGTGACTCGCGTGTACCCGTGTGCCCCCTAGTGGTTGTTTTCAGGATTACCCCAGCAGCAATAAAATCAATTAATATGAGTGATGTCAGTATGAGGTTGGTCTTGAGTGAAATGTCTTGACAACTGGTTCAGACATTCATGCTCCCCTCAGGATGAACTGCAAAAGCTTTAGTTATACCTTGATTTATCATCTAGTGCCATCATAAGAGCCTTTTTTTTCCCTGGATATTTCAGTACATGATAGAAATGCCGGCAAAACCGTACGACCGTAATGCTGACATTGTTATTGTTGGTCCTAACAAGCACTGCGGGATGCAAACAAATGACAGAGGACTACTCACACTATCTTGGATTTGAGGACTTAAAATTAATTTGTCATCAGCGATAAGTGTAACGCCACTAGGATCAATAATGGAAAACAATGCCAGCACTTTCCAAATTCTGTCACATCTCTCTGTCTCTCTGTCTGTCGACTCGTCGTCTTCTCACTAGCACTCCTTTTGGTTTTAGTTGAAAGACCGGCAAATTGGAGAGGCTACAGTATGTTCAGCCAGAGAAGAGCCATTACAGACGGGGAGAGAGAACGAAAGGACATGTGAGCATGTGAATGGAGACAGAGGACTGATATTTGGACAGTTGTATAATTGACTCCTTATCCAATGCTCTTTGCACATCAGAGGCTCTCCCTCTCCTTGATGTTCTCAAAATGTGGTAACTCAGGCAACAAAAATAAATCTATCCCACAATGAAAATGTATCTTGACAACTGACTCTCTTGTTCTTTCCTTCCCTTTTATTTCCCGTCTTTGTCTTTCTTTCCTCCTTGCTTTTTTTTTTTTCATAACCTTGTGACAGCCCAGAGTTTCACTGTCTATAATGTCAGCGTCGGACAGACAGTGATTGTGACATGCTTGAGCTTACCGTGGCATTTGCCACTCGAAAAGATAGTTGGATAGTGTTTTAAAGTTATTTTGAGCATGCATTGTCTTCTAAAGTCAGAAAAGCAATCTTGATGGTGTCAAATCAAATCCTTTTTATCTTGTTTTCTATACATATATGAACTCTAAATAAGGTTTGGCAATATGCTGATATGCACAATGGCCAGAAAACAGACTTCCAGACCATCCATCACCTTTGGTTTCATGGTAAATAATGATCCTTGGTGTGACTTTTGCTCGATGATTAAATGATTGAAACAAACTAAAAAGAACAGAAATGACAGGGTGTGGAAATCAGCATTGCGTGTATGGACGGCACGTGTGCTGTGGAGGTTTTCAAGGTGCAAACGAAGGTGACGAACACAGAGAGAATGAGCACATGGGCCAGCTTGTATATCCTGTTAAGGATGTCCAGGTGAAGCAGATCAGCTGACGACCTTCCTGTGTCAGGCAGTTGCCTGCTGAGGTTGGCCAGGACGGCCTCCAAGACGGTGGGAGGGGCGTCACACCCAACCACCCCCCTCCTCAAATACAACACTATCAGCAGACAGATTGGTCTCTGTTCTCTGAAAACAAAAGTTCTTTTCCAGACCTTGCAACTATAATCTATTATAACTTGGTTAGCTTAACAAATTTACCTGCTCAGAAACACATTATCATTGTAACTCCAAAATGTCAATGTAACAGGGACTTGAGAAATCCAGCCTTGTTAGAAGGCTGGTAATCAGTTTTTGAGATTGTCCACTGCGTTTTGAAAAATGAACCTAAGTCATAGACAATAGATAGTTTTTACATTAAAATATGCATGTTTTGAATTGAGATGTCATGTAAGTGTTACTGTATGAATTATTAAAGTCAAATGTAAGTTAAATGTAGATGGATTCACAACACTTCAGTGACAGGTACTGGAAGTCATCCTGGTTAACTTTAACTGAGACAATTTCTTCACTGTGCAAAATCTCAACACATTCTTTTAAAGGCTATTTATTTCTATTTTGTGGTGGTGTCAGACAGAACGGCTTCCTTCACCCACTGAAGTTTTATAAACTCTTTTTATCATGCTCTTGTTTTAATGGTGGCTGCTTTCCTCCCATCACCGCTCAATTTTCTTATTTTTTGGCACACAGACGCCTTCATGCATAGTAATGATGATTCATTCTTCCTAAGTTGGTTGAATGCCACAACAGTGTCAATTAATATGTTCCTCTCTGCCCCTGCAGGTTGCCTAGTTTGGCATGAAATGCATTTAACCCAACTATTCAGCAGCAGGCCAATTCATAGTTTAAATGTGATTTAGGTATTTCACACTGTGAATTCCAGAGTATGTTGACAACATGGTAAATCAGGGCACTGTTTCCTCACTGTAAGAAGATTCAAGGTTTTAAGGTTGACATCTGCCACATTCTCAAGACACAGCCGTCTGTTTGAGAGACAAAAGAGTCATGATGACATGTTCATGAGAAGTCTTGTGCTTTAAATTTCCACTATCTCAATATATAAATGTGATGTTTAGGAGACGGTGTTATCTATAAATGGTTAGGTGCATGCCAACAGATGATGTAGAGTTTATTTATCTTAGTTCATCTTAGTTGTTTAGGAGGATGACCAAGATCTGAGAGATTGAATAGGGGAATTTCATGTTTTCATACTACTATCTAAGCAGATATTGAAGCTTGTTTCAACAGAGGTCAGACTCTCCCACACAGGAAATATGTATTTTTTTCACACTGATATTTTGACATCTTGCCAAAAATGAGTTTACTGGCTTGTTTATTGCATTTGTGTATTTCATAACTGTAAGAGGGTTGTTGACAACAAAGGAGGTCATGGAATGCATGTAAGTTAAGTTTTAAATGAAGTAGTGGTGGTATGTAATCTACAGGTGGGATATTCACATTGAGATGTGGTATTACCAAGTCTAACTGTCCTGCATCTTTGTCTCTTTTCTCTAACTTAAGCTGTGTGAATGTCCACAAGTAGCACTTTCCAATTGGCACCTAGTTACCACGATACCAGGTGGCCTCAGGAGTAGGATAGATTGGGGTGCTGACCTTTTTGTGATGTTATGTTGACAAGTATGATGGCATTTTTGAAATAGATAGTGGGGAACAACACACTTTGCACAACAGCACTGCCAAAATATATAATACATTCAACTGCGTGTACTGGGAAATAAACCAAGAGATTAAAGTCAACACAAAATGTAGCAAAATTAGGAAGTTTTAATATCCTACTCTCATACAACTCTTACTCCCAAAATACTTGCATACATGCATAAAATAATCCACCTGGAATTACATTTTGTTTAATAGTTTTTTTATTATTAAAAAGAAATGATCATGTTTGTGTCAGCTGGCTGTAGGGGCGCGTCCATGTTTGATTGACAGCAGTGAGCAGGCTGAGCCCCTGCAGGGGAGTGAGAAACAAAGTAAACAAACTTTTGTGTGTTTTTTAAGGGGTGGTGCTGAAAAGTAAGGACCACACCAGCACCTAAACAGGCCAAAGTGACATTTACAGGTAAGTTTATATGTGGCTGCTTATATACTGTTAAATGCTGCAGTTGATCAAGCCTCAGACATTTACCAGCCTGAAGATTGTGTTTCACAGAGGCTGGAACACACCCTGTGGTCTCCTCTCTTGAAACTGATAGCTGCCCTCGCTGTTTGCCAAACCAAAGTTACTGTTTACAACACCCACACAAAATAGAGTAGATGTTTGTGTCACATCAGCCCGACCACGTCCATCTCTTTTGGCTTACATTAACATAGTGTTTAACACACCTGCAGACTGACTCGCAGTTTTCACCTCAAAAGTCACTGTATACTGAAACAACATTAAGCAAAATATCCGTCCTCTATCATCTTGAAGACACTTGTGGACACTGAGGCGATTATCATGAAAAAATATAATTCACAAATTTAAAAAAAAAAAATCTTTGTTACTGTTCTTTGCCCTCACTTAAGTAAAAATAGACTCAGAAATGGGGCAGCAAACACCTGCAGCATAACTATCTATAACAAAGTGGCAGCACTAGAAAACCAACAGGCTGCAAATAACCAAATGTGAAAATCTGAGGATTATCAATTACTAATACCGAGGACCCAATGTTACTGCATTGAGGCACAATCATCTTCAAACGTTCGGTCACGATTCTTTCTGCATTTTGAATGCCTCTAAATAATTAAACTACATTTTTAAACCAGAAACTTAAAAGACTGTACATCACTCTCACAAAAGAAAGGAAGTGCCATTTAGTGCAGGAAAATAAAGGCTGCAGTACTTTTTAGAATAAATGTGATCACGACAAATATTTGACATTATATCAAATATTAACATTACATTTTACAGATTAGTCAAGTTGGGGTGTAGATACTGTGTGCGCATTTTCTCTAAATTAAACTGAGCTGACCTCTTCTGAGCTGCCAAAGCATTAATACTGTTGGTTCCTTTTAAAGATCTGAGTGGAATTTCATATTATTTCACATAACTTCACAATTGAACAAGACTGAAAAACAAGAACAAAGTATAAATCTCCTTAACAATAATATGAAATGGCCACAAAAAAGTACTATAGAAATTCAGAACATGATCTGTGACGATTCAATGTACCTCTGGACTTATATGGATATAGGAGAAAGAGGGGTTAAGTGTGTCACAATGTGTGTAAAGTTAAAGACTTCTGAAACATTTATCATGTAAAAGAACTCAAACTTCAGCACATCCATTGATTTGTCACAGAAGGTTTTCTCACTGCAGCCTCTGGTTGATTCAGAAGTCCATCACTATATATTTTTACAAATATGTAAAATCAATTAAATCTCCACAAGTCTTCATTCAAATGCTATCAAAACACACATGCATTCTTGGATACTAGATATCAAGTGTTTCAAATGGTGTTCAGATTGGTCAATGATCAATCCAGTGATATTTAATATCTTGCTGTTTGGACTATATGCACCGCATTTTCTATGTTTCCGATCTATTCTTTTAAAGATATGACAGTACACATGAAAACAGCAGAATTATTTTTTTCAGAATTTTGACACCAACACCAACATTTTGACTGTTGTGTTTTAAGTTTAAAAGACAAAAATACCCCAGTGTTGCTGCCTCAGGTTTGTTAGAAGGTGTGTGAAAAGTCATGTTATTCCAGATTCAGAGGTCCAGGGTTTGAAAGCCCAGGTGTTTACAACTCTTACAATTTTTGAACAAATTTCACCAAAATCTTTGACAACACACCTCAGAAAAGTAAGAGTCGTACAACAACAATTAAGCTTCATGACGTCCCTCTTTCTGGCTTCTGCTTGTGAGGCTGGTTTGGCTTCCCGGCCCAGGTGGACAGAGTTGGGGAGGTCGTCAGGAAACAAGATGTGTGCTTCCTCCTGTTTCTGCCTTTCCTTCCTGAACTATTTTGGTTTAAAAGTTGATACGCCATATACTGTGCTACTTTGTCAATTTCCAAACTCAAATTCCCAATCTCCTGTGTCAAGTCTGAATCATCCAATATGTGCAAACTAATACAAAAAGTATATATTTATTCTTTCTCTCCTTATCTTTCTCAGGTAAAAAGTGTTTGTGCTGCAAAAACTGGAAGACCTGGAAACACTGAAATTGGCTTGTGGGTTGCAAACTCCTCCAACTACTCAGGCACATAAATTGACACTCAACTGACCTCAAGGTGGCGCTGTAATAATCAAGTTTACACTTTTGCACTTATCTTGAAAACGACTTGGCCTGGAGTCAAATTTTCATCTCTCAAGTCATCTGCATCTGGTCTTCTGTCATTTTTTCTGAATTTTAAAATCCTATTTTTGGATCCATGAAAACTTACCCACAAAACTTACTGAGGATCATCTGCAGACTTCACTGATCTTAAGTTGTTCAATAAATTTCGCTTTGTCAATCCATTTCAAGTATACAGTAGTCATGTGACACACATCTTCACTGAAGGTCACAAGCGACACCAGATGTTTCTGAAAGTCATTTTTGAGTTTTTTCTTCTTGTCAATTAAATTAGAAACAAGCATCTAAATGCTCACAATCTGCTTGGATCCCGATCATTGCTGCCTGCAGCTATATTTTTCTTTATTCTACCTTTTACAAAAAACACCCTGTCATTTATAACAAATGATGGTGTTATGGTACCATTAATCTTCTGAAAACAAAGACGGTTTTTGTCTGAAATGGAACTGGAATCCATAAGGAGAACCCTACCCAGTCAGGTCATACAGTTTGCCAAAGAAGGAGCCTGTTTCTTTTCTGGTTGCATTTAATTTAACTGACTGATTATTCATTGTGTGCATTGCAAATTCAGTAGACATTGTTGGTTTAATCAGGAAGCAAGAAGTACCTGGAGACCATAGCTCTCACTGGAAACATATTCAGGACAAAACAAGGCAGTATAGTATGTTTCAAACACAACCACAAAGAGACTCATGCAAGTGATGAGTAGGCTTTAGGAGCTCTTTGTGTGTGTGTGTGTGTATGGGAGAGGCATACTGCACTGTTCTGTGCTGTCAGAAATTAGTTAATATAAAAAAAAAAAACAGCATGATGAAAAACTGACTTCTGTGCGACTAAGAGAGTGAATACTTTCTGCAAACAACCAGTTAAGAAAAGAGTAAGCATTTACAACTGACATCAATCTACAGCTTTTTTTATTTCTTGACATCGTATTACAAGAAGAATTTTCACAGTCTCTGTCCATGATGTGTCTTCTATTCATATACCGACACTTTACCTCTCAGATAGACAGAAGCACAGCACTATTCTCAAACTATTTTTCTACACAACTGGGTAGGAATATACAAAGGTATCATCACTCCTGAGTACATGTAGGTTAAGGTCTAGACTTGCCCGTCTCTGTGATTTATGAGAGGTTGAACATTTGCACCTTGGCTTTCCCTTACTGTCTGACCAAGTCATTCATCAGGCTCCATATAATGAATGGACTTGTTCTTTGCACTGGAGCTAACAAGACGGTGGGGTCCTTAGAGTTCAGTAAAACGAGATTACAACCACTGGTCAAGCCCAGGAAAAGGGAGCAACTCCTTCTGGAGTTGTAGCAGTAGCATGGGGCCACTGGAGAGGTGGGGGGTGGGGGGTGGAGGGAGATTGTTGGAGATGAAGGCAGTAGAGTTTCTGCTGTAGTCATACTCTCCAAAATAGGAATGCAAGATCATAAAATACTTGTGTTAGCGGGGGAGAAATGCCAAACCCCATGACAGATAAATTGGCATGCAAAGAACGTCTTCTGTTGAAAACAATAACCGCAATCTGCTACTTTATTGATTTCTGCAGGAATATTAGCTCTCAGTCGGGCCCCTCCTCAGGTGGGTCAGTGGTCACTGACTGTAGACCTCTTGAAAAAGCAAATAATCCTCCTGGGAAGGGCCAACTCAACATGTGTGGCTCCCAGTCAGCAGCCCCAGCTGTGTGTCAGCAGCTGTCACCTCTTTTAGAGCAATAAATGAATTCATGATAAAAAAAAATAAATTTGAAAGGAAGGGTCTTTTCCAACAGTAAGGGTTGCCACATTGTAACAGGAAAGAGCAGCGATCCCTAAAAGAGCTTATTTCTCCTATCAGTCACCAGGTTCAATAAGAAGAATAAGAATAGGAAGAAAATATATTCATGTAGCATTTTTTTTTACCAAACAGAACAACAAAATGCTGAACATAGAAGACAGCCAGGTCATGTCAAGATTCAGAACATTTATATTGTGCAAAAACAATAAGAAAAGAAGGGACAAGCAACACTCTTTGATGAAATTGCATAGGAAATATATTTTTGCATGCCAGTGAGGGAGACTATGAATTAGTTGTCAACAGGACATAAGAGTTAAATTTATTCCTGCCTGTGGCAAACTAGCAGCAAAGCAACTGCAATATGGAAATAATAGGAATATTTTCACTTATTATTATCATTAATATTAGTAGTAGTAGAATAGTAAAATAGTGAAATGTACATAGTGAAATCCTTTCACGTCTGCACCTTTTTTACTGGCAGCTCATGTGATAGAAGTGATACTGACATCGCAATAAGTAATGTACAATATGTATGTGCAACATCCAGCTTGTATTTATTTATTCACTTTATAGTTAGATATTGTCCAAACCTCACACGGTCATGCAGGGATGCCCATTACTGCATCCTTTAACAATGTACTCTGCCCCCCCTCCTCACTCCCCCCACTCCAGCTCTGTGGGGACACGATTAAGAAGACAGGTATCCATTACCTTGAAGCAGAGCAGTACACACCAGCTCCAGGCTTTATGTCACACTCTAATATATACAAAGCCCTGTGAATCTACCCTCTTGAAATCCCCCATGCCCTTTATCTGCCAATCCCATGACTTTCATTGGCTGAATTGAAGGATGATATCCCTAATGTTCATGACAAATTAATCCACAGGGGGAAAGCCAATGACAGTGAGCTGCCAGTGGGTCATCCCTTCGGCTAAGTCTGTCATTTCACATTTGCGGGAACTCATGTGCAGGACTGCATAACTAAGCAGCGTATTTGTACATCCTAAATGAAGGGGTTGGTGTCTGAACATACGTACAGACAGCCAGCAAGGATTCATATCCCAGGAAAAGGAACTTAATTGGACCTGGGCTTTTCCGCTTCAGAAGCAATAAAGATTCCTGAGTGAAATGCAGCAGTGTACCTGCAAAGGCTGCACAGGAGCTCGAACATGTAATACATGCACGTGAAACTTAAGTGATTAAGATGCACCAGCTATTTGCAATTATGTACAAAAGTACATCCCTTGCAGAAATTAGCCAAAATGTAAACGCAAGCCAACAGGATAAGTCTGTATGACCTAAATAACTGTGATTTAAAAATGCACTAATGTAGCCAGAGCAATCTTAAATTTTTGAATTCCTCATAAAATAATAATTGACTTACTCTGGGCAGTTTGACACATGGCACAAATCTTTTAAAATAGAACTGCATATCGAATCAGCCGTTATTTATAGTGGTAATGTTTGCTCGAATACTAATCCAACTGGTATGAGATGATTAGTATTGTTTGAAGTCACTCTTTTGTATTTTGGCAGGATATTTGGCATCTTTGACAGGATGAATATCAGTTTGACCTCTTGTGCTATGATGCAGCTTGTTGCATGTTGTTTGTACCAGTAAAGGGAAAACTTGAATGAAAGTTATATGTGTTCACCCATTGTTAAAATATTTCTCGCCATCCTCTGTGATGGAATTTATAACCTAATGTTACTTAGCTCCCTCACACAAGGAAACATTGGTGATCTGAACAACAAGAAGCTACTAATTAATAATTGATGTAATAATAATTCTTTGTAAACATTACAGTATCACCACAGCAACATATCATCGACTTTGACATTTGGTTTCTCCTGAGTAAAAATCCTGTGTTTTATCCATCCCCTCATCCTAACCTCCTCCGCTTTTTCACTACTCATCCTACATCAGCTCGCTCTGATCTGCTAATATCGCTGCATATGGGTTTACATTGGAGTTAGTTGAAAGCCTGGCGCCTTTTATACAGATGCTAAAGGGTATCTTGTGCGTCTGTGTGTGATGCCGCGGGGCGTGACAAAGCGTCGGTATTTGACAACTTGGGAATGACACCCGTCAGATATACCTTGTGTTCACAGGGGCGAGAAGGAGCAGAAAGCTGTCGTCTGCTGAGTGCTCTGTGCCGAGATGGATGGAGCATATAGGCACACATGCTGAGATGGAGTGCATTTAGCTGCATGTACTGTATTTTGAAATTTGCACTCGTCACATGTTGACTATATGTGGTAAAAATGTTAAAGCCGGTATTTAAAATGAATGTGTCAGAGAAACCATGTATTTGCAATTGTATCGTTTCTTTGCAAAGCTATAAGTCAGTGCGCCTAAAAGCAGTTCTAAGTTCTAGTTTGATTCCAGCTGTGCCGTGGGAATTACTTTTCTTTCCACATATCTGAACTGAAACAAGACCTCATAAATGTCAGACCTTGCAGAAAAGCTGCTGTCGGCTCAAAATGTATTCATGTTTAGCTTGTTGTTAGCAGTGCTGCATAGTGAATGAGTGCATGGAGAGATGTAGTTTCATTTAAATCAAATCTGCCACCAGACATTGTTCAATCATGAGAACTCTAATCAGAAGATAAACCAGCAAAAGGTTGATGTGGTTTTGTTTGGATTTCATTGCTTTGCATTGAGCTGTTCTCCACTTATCCAGCACCCATGCTGTTGGTATAGCAGGGGCATAATGAGCAGCAGCAGGGTAGCAACTCTGTGCCGTGTTATCACTTTAAGAGCTACCATAGCTTCAAGTAGATACGCCGGCACAGGTGGAGGCTGGGTAGGTGGAGATAAAGCTCTAACAAGCTACAGAGTGTGCAGTGGTCGTGTAGCAAGGATGTTTTTTTGAATGGATTGTGGTTCGTGTACATAGTGATCAGCTGGCAAATTAGCCACACACGATGTCTTTGTCCTGCCTGAGAAAACAGAACTCTCAGTGAAAATGAGTAAAGTAGAATTTGTGATTTGTCAAAAACGCACTCAGGGTTCATTAAACCGTGAGACTGAAACCCTGAGTTGTTTGTTTGGGATGATACAGTATAGGAAAGATCTCTGTGAAGGATGAGTGTGGGTTTTTCATTTACAACTGTATGTGCAAAAAAAATAAATGCATATATTTAGTGTCAGCATACTTATACAGAACATGTATTCACAAAAAAAAATGCTCACTTGTATTTTTGTAGTATTTAACATCATCTATTTTATCTGTGAAATTCTATCTCGAAATGAAAACTTTAGACTTTAATTGTTGCCTGTGCTTGTGCTTATGCATGTAAATTATCCATTAATCCAGACACACTTACAGTGCAAATCTCTTCTGGTCAAAATCTGGCTGCTCACTCACTGAGCAGCAGCTACAAGCATGGATTGGTTTTGAACTTAGCTTTCAGGATTAATTATTAAAAGCATTTTTTGATGGACCCCTGAAACTGCTTCTCCTGTTGCAATATTAATTGCCTTGCCAAAATGTATTTATTTTCCATCATTGAAGGGTGTCAAAACTCTGCCCCCCCCTGAAAAGAAGCAATGCACCAGAGTGAGGAAAGCAAGGAGATTACTGACCCAATGATTGTGATTTCAAAAGAGGGATGATGGAGGTGTCAACAAATTTGTGCCTTTGTGCTGGATGCATCATGCACACATAAACAAACATATCTCACTTTCTCTCTGGCTGCTGTTGGACCAGGAGCACCAGGCTTAAAATGCATTTCAACCTGAGTAGCTGCTCTTCCAAGCCTCCTATTTGTGTTTTTTATGCTTCATGGTGCCTGCTTATTTGTGTACAGATTGATATTTCTTGCATCAAATGCCCCTCCTTCTTTTTCCCATAACATTTCCACAGCATCAAATAAAGAGAAGCCATTCTTTAGTAGAAAGGAATGTGGAAATGTCACAACTGAGAAATCACAGCTACATAGGATGTGTCTTGGTCCAGTGGGACACCTGATAATAACCAATGTATATGACCATTAAAGTAGCAGTTGCCAGCACTGTAGGTGTAAGTAGGTTAAGACAAAGTAAGTCTAAAGAAGAGATTTAAAACTTGTTAGTGAAACTTGTTCTCCTCGGGGAGGTCATTCCAAAGCTTTCCAGCCTTAATAGCGAAGACAAGGTCACCCTGAGTTTTCAAATTAGATTTGAGTACAGCTAAGAGTGACCTTCCCGATGATCTCAGGCAGCAACTATAGGCTCGTAGGGACTTAAAAGCTCAGTAATATAGCTGGGAGCCAGACCAGCCAGTGTGCTAAACATGAATAGCAGAATCTTAAAATCAACCCTGAACTGTAGCTGCAGCCAGTGGAGAGCAGCTAAATTATGTGTGATATGCTATTTCTTTGTTGTAGTTTTCATGCTGCAGTTTTATGTAATATTTCAAGTGTGGTCACATTATGGTTTCTCCGACACGTGTATAATAAATTGCAGTGATAAAAGCACAAATAACTTGATATTATTGTCATTTGATAAAACACAGAAACTGCAAAGAAGAAGAAGAACCAGTGTTCAGTTGGGATCATTGTACAATATGTGAAGCATAAATTTAACTTTAAACTTTAAAATTTGAGTGACATCAACATCAACAGAAACTTACGTTACAGCTGTAATGGAAATTGTCATGGGCCAAGGATGGAGCCCTGGAGCATCCCACATAATATCACTGTACTAGATGATCTATGGGTTAGATGGTAAGTGGTTTAAAAAAAAAACAGAAGCTTGATGCACACATGCTCTTTAAGATGATTCATAAGAATTTCATGATCATGATTCATGATGTTTTCATTGCATCAGTGATGTTTAATCAGTGGGAAGTGCATTTACATCCATAAAAGAGACATTTTTTTCCATGATAATTTTTTCCAGGACCTGAGCCAAGAAAGGCGTCGTAGGATTCGCCCTCAAATTATATAGAATGGTTGGATTTAATGACGGCTTCTTCAGGCATCGCTTAACAACTGACTTTTACAGTGAGTAGGGACAGTGCTTGATCTAAGTGAGCTATTAATACAGGTTAAGATGAAGGAGGACAATAATTCTAATACCTCCTCGAGAGAGGGAGCAGGGAGAAAGTCAAGTGGGCTTGACAAGTGTTTTATCTTTGCAATATTTGCCACCAGATCAGCAGTAGATCAGTATGTTCCGAGAAAAACAACAGGGAACTTGAGGTCACTTACACAGTGACTCAAAAGAACGATCTGTTCTGTAACATGAATAATCGTATTAAACATGACCTTAATGTTTAACCAGTTTGTTTTTAACGATGGTGGCAAAATTGTTGGTGCTACTATTGCACAAGCTTTTAATTTCCTGTTATATCCAGTATATACATTTGTAAATTTTTATCTAATATAAGGACAAGCACATATTAAAGGTTTGATTTAAGAAAGAAAGAAAATCTCACTTGGGTTATTTTCCTTTTATGTTTTGGTATCAGAACCATATGTCTATGAATAATCTGAGAAAATTGTCACCAGAAGTGTTTAACTGCAAGTGTTTAACTTCTGCTTTATTGCTATTGTTGTTTCTATTCTGACTCACAGGGTCTTGCTCACATGAGCGCTACACTTTACTATATGGGCATGTTTAAGTAATGTTTTTTCATTTACTGTGGCGCAACATGTTATGCTGCTTGTTCTGTTTCATTTTAAGTGCCTTGATGTGTAATACATAAAACCACAATACAGTTCGTACACAGTCCAGACTGTAATATGTGAGTTATGTTTGTCAGTTGCACATAATGAATGAATTCCAGACTTAAATACTGAGAGACCCGTTTATTATATATATTTTAGGAAGGCAGAGGTGGCCTTGTAGATGATTAAAAACCTGCTTCTAAGTTTTATTTACTGGAAATAACAAAGTGAATGAATAGGAAAATCTTGTTTGGCTAGATTGTTGGTATTAAATGAATTGGAACAAACATATTATTTGCAAGACAACTGACTTTACATAGAAACATATAGTGAGTCAATGTAAAACTTCAGACATTATAACTATGTGGTCTTGACTACCTGTCCACTTTCTCACCTGGCTATTGTAGCCTGGTCACTCTCTCTCTCTCTCTCTCTCTCTCTCTCTCTCTCTCTCTCCCTCCCTCCTCTGTCTATCTATCTATCTATCTATCTATCTATCTATCTAGCTATCTATCTATCTATCATCCTCTCTCTCTCTTTGCACTGCCATTCAAAAGGCAAACAGAACAACCAAACATAGTATTTATAATATGATAAGAGATATGAGAGAATCCGTATCAAATTATGACATTAATCTGATTTAATATTGGGTTGTTGTGGGCAGCGCTGTCAGGTAACGACCTTGTAACATGTGCACAGAGCATTTGCACTAACCTTACAAATATCGGTCTTGCAGAGCCAGGACTGTTTCCTCTCTGACAGCAAAGATGGATCTGAGCCCGTCCTCCTGTTCTTGTCTGGGAGTGCAGCTGTATCAGCAGGAGAGCCGCTCGTCCTCTGGCCAGGAGCAGCTTCCCTCCCATCAGCAGCAGAGCTTCGAGCATCCTCTCCACCGTCGCCAGATTCAGGTTGGGTCTGTTTGAAACATGCCTGAATTTCAGATGTTTGTTGTCAGCGTCTGTCCATCTTTGGTTTTAGATGGATAAATTCCTCTTGTTGGGAAGCTTTTATTGCACTTACTCGAGTAATGTTATTTTCACTTCACCTGTCTGTCTGCTGAAACACAGACGGCAAAAGAGAGAGCAACCATAAATGACGACAGTGAAGAGTCTCACACTGGGCTGAAATTAAACAAGTGCACATATATGAGATAAAGAACATAAATTAGACATTTTGTTTCTTTCAGGAGAGCTGGGAAAATAATTATTATAATTCATAATAACTTTAATGATTTTTATTTTTCAGGGAGTCTGAGGTGAAATTTAGGTGTGCTTGAGCAAAAGAGTCTAAAATCACCAGTGGTCTCCAGGAATGCTAATTGCAGAGAGTCATTTATTAATAAAAGGAGCTGTAGCATTGTGATCCAGATATCATTAGGCAGCTCGAGAAAAGTGTCAACTGCTCCAGTATTCTCCCGACAGAGGTCTTAAGTGTTTGGTTTCACGCCTGAGAAATACAGTGCATATATCGCCTGACCCTGACTGCACTGATGAATCATGCAGCACTGTAACAAAACGTACCCTGGGACCCATGTTAACAAGGAGAGTGAGGCCAACATGGAACACAAGTAACATAACCTTATGCTTAGCATTAACAATTAAATAACAGATGCCAATGGGATTTGCTCCTCTACTTCCCACACAACAGTGAGCACAAGATAAAAAGAGGTAGAGTGTTATAAAAGAATAAAATTATGCCCCCAGTCTTTCATGCATAATCAGGAAAATTACAAAAGTTTTTGTCACTGTTTCATAAACTATTAAGAGGTTAACAAGGGAGTGTAGCACTAGAATACTTTGGCTGTTTTAACTTGCTGGATTTTTTTAAGACTGAATACTTAAACCACAAGTTGATCAGCAACTGCAGGTTAGCAATGGATTTCAATGAATGTGGCTTTGTTTTTAAAATTGCACTTTAAAAATTGAGTGCTGCATCATATGTGCTAAAGTGAAACTGGAACTTCTGGGTTATGTTCCAGATGTAAGAAAACTTCAATCAAAATCTAATTTTTGAAAGAGAACTAATTAAAAACCAAGTCCCTTTCTCAAAAGGAAGTTGTGGTACTTGTTTCATGTGTAGATAAGACAGTTAATTTTTTTTTTTTTTAAAAAGGATCAAATAACATTGTTTATTTAATTTATATTTTTTTCTATATCGAGCATTAACAAACCCTATTTCCCATAAACCCTGAACCTACGCGGTCGACAAAAAGGGCGACTCCATGAGACATGCTTGTAATAACAGCAGGACATGGAGGACTCAAAAGTGTGAAAGTTTTTAGACAGCAGACAAAAATGACTTGAGAAGAGCGCTTTGGTAAATTTTATGGCTGTGGACGAAACCAAGTCACGCAGTTACAAGAACCTGCACTGCTTTTAAATTTTAATAGAAACTGTAGTTTCTTCTGTGCTCAGAAAGAAATCATTGTCTGACTTTCTCAAAATAACAAAGCTTTTTATTTCCAATATCCAGTACTGAATTGTTTTAGAATATGGAAAGCAAACACACCTCTGTCAGACATACCAATGAAAGAAATGCTGAACAGGTGATTTCCAGCAGAGGCTAGGACATCATGAGTCCGACTCTCTGTACTGTCTGAAGCCTCTGAACTGGACTCATGTGAGCCTGCAGTACACTATCTAAATAATCCCATTACAAAAATATAAAATCTATATCTTGAAAATGCAAGTCAAGATATAATCTGTACAGTGATCTTCAGAGGTCAGCAGATTGTTACCTTTGGACAGAGCACGGCCAGCTATTTCCAGTCCTCACGCTAAGCTTCATATTTACTGTACAGACATGAGTGTGGTATTAATCTTCTCATCTAACTCTTGGCAAAAAAACTCAATAAGTGTATTTCCCAAATTATCGAACCACTCCTCCAAATTGGTTTCTGATCTTTCCAAATAAAACCTTCGCTAAGACCTTATCTTGGATTAAGCACATGCTGAGACTGTTAATTTGAATGTCAACACGCAGTGATACAGTATCTCTCCCCTCGGTTTCTCTCATTCCAGCCTGCAGCTGTTATGGCCTCTGAAAATTGTGAGTGTGTGTTTTTGTGTCTGTGTGCGATTGTGTGCTCGACTAGTTATGTTGTATTGTGCAGTCCATGTCTGAATGCTTTGCAAAGAGAATTCGCAGGTCTGCTGAAGCAAGGAGCGAGTTCATGAGTGAGCTATCTTATATCCAAAGCACTGAGAAAATCAGTGAATATACACAATAAGCAGTGAGCACCTGAAACATTCTGCGAATCTTTCAGGGAGAGAAAAATTCTCTGACTTATTCTACAGGCTGCTCTGCGGTTACTGGAGCTTGCCCCTGTTTTCATGTAAATTACGTTCTGTATTTTGACACAAGACACAAACCTTACAGCAACAGACCTTCAACGTTTTGAAAAGAAGAATCAAATTAAGTTGGTGGAAACTGTGGAGGTTGTTTCTGTGCAGTCTGCAGTGAGGACGACTGGATTTTTTTTTTTCCTTCCTTGTCTCCAGCACAAGTTACAAAGATGAAACAGCGTTGGAAACATTCGGTGGAAGGACTTAACAAAGCGTCGCCCCTGGCCTCCTCTGTGTACTCAATCATCATCACCTGATTACAAATGAACACAACATTGATACACAGCCATGGGTCCCAAAGTCTCATGTTTCAGGATCTGATTAGCTTTGATGTTAATGAGAGCTTTGCCTCAATTGCTAACCCCCAAGGTATCTGGATGAAGCTCTCCATCATCCTCTGTTGGATTCTGACACCGCTGCCCAGATGGTGGTGCAGTCTCACCCCTCTCCATCTTTCCTTTTTTTTCACGTACTAAATACACCGATGGATGTTGCTCCTGGGCGTTTACAGTGCATATGGACACCATGAATACCTGCCTGATCTCATTATGACAGACACACACACACGGCTTCATAACAAAGGAGAGGAAATGCGGTACGTGAACAGCTGGCTTGCCATCCTCACTTCATCTAAAACTCCGCTAACGGTTGGTTTAATTGATAGGTTGGTTTCTGTTTTTGGCCAAGAGTTGAAAAGAGTGTGAGAAATTATGTGTGTTTACAGATAATGTCTACAGCCATGGTGCTTTTTTAACAAAAGGAGTTAAAACTTTATGCCACTCGCTGGATTCCTTTGTCTGAGACGATTATATAGTCGCTTGGTGTTTGAGTCAAAACCTCAGAAAACATATGGTACATAAATAACAGCAGGTGAAACTCCCCATAGGCTTTTGCCCATCACTTTGTCAGGCTCCCCTCTTCCTGCCAAAATTTATCCATGTCCAGTACAAACAAGTTTGTGATAGTAAAACTTAAAAGAACATATCAAATAATCTGCACAATCCACACAAAGCATCTACAACAGTAACGGTGTTAAAGTCATAGAACAGTATAACAAAGCAATGAGTAAAGTATTAAAGAGTGTGCTAGATAATTTAAATAGCAACTAAAAAGAAACATGTTTTCTATTAATTTCTTCTTTCTTTACTGTGATGACTGCAATATTGGTAGTATGCTTCAGTCATATACAGTCCTTCTAATTCAAGGTCAGAAAACATGCCTCTGTAAGATTGATCATTATGAGCGTAATGACACGAGATCAGTACTTTTTAACTACAGTCAAATCCCCTACCTTTGCCAGTAAAACATGTATAAGCCATCCTTTCCAGGGTTTTGTATTAAGACTGTCTCAGCGCTAATTCCCAGCCTTACCTTTGTAATATTCCTAATGAGCCCCTAAGCCCTGAGATCCCTCGTTCTGCTGTGTTCCACGTTCCCTTTGATCCTGACGATCCCTTTCCCAGCATCCTCGGGGGGTCCGCGCGCAGTGTTGGCTGACTGCGTGGTGCTAATACATCGAATATTCATCCGCACTCCTCTGTCTGCGCTGTCTGTCCTCCACAACAGGAAAAACTCAAACACAGTTAGAAAATATTTCGGGGGGAGAAAATTCCATTTATAGGCACTGATGACTTTCACATGACACAACACAATGACCACAGAGCGAGAGTCTTGTTTTTCTTGGTTTTGGTGACAGGTTTTGGTCACGAGTGGTCAGTGCTGTCAGGTTATACAGTATCCTGCAATTGCCTGTGATTACTTTTTAACGGTGTTGCCAGTGGTGTGACATCGGCAGACTGCAACAGCTCCGAGACCCCTGAGCAAACAAACTCTGCTGAGTCTCAGGAAGCTATTACAAACAAGACAAGAGCACTGGCTATGTTATAAATATACAGTGGGGGGAATAAATAAGCAACATGTCAATTTTGTTTCATTAAACCTATTTCCAGCACAGCTATTCACAGGAAATTTAGACCCTTGTGTGTTTGTACTGCTGTAAATAAATATACTGTGTATAGCATGATTTATGAAACTACATGAGTGTGTACATTGTTGCATACAAGAGGCAGTTTTCAGTACATTCACTATGTCAAAGACGAAGGGCACGATGATTACTTTTGCCAGCAAGGTGAAAAATAGCCATAGGGACCTCAGTAACACTTAGGAGCTCTGTTTTGGAAAGGCAAAGGATTAATAAGGAAGTAGGAAAAAAAAAAGTTTTATTTGTTGAAATCAAACTTGAACAAAAGCAACTCCATATTCATGTGCAGTAAAATTACATTTATTAATTCTGAACCATGTCACTTTAATGATCATGTTCTGTGTCTGATCTGGAAACGTCGCTCTCTGGACACTATCAGAATTTGCATGCTTTTTTATATAAGCCAACATTTTTCACTCACCAATGTCAATTTCTGGTCGTCGACAGCCTTAAATTGCACAGCGTAAAGAGACCTTTAGACTCTCCGGACAATTATCTAAACCTAAAGCCCTGCTGTTCTCCATTGATAATAATGCTTCCACTACTATGCAGCCACTCCGCTCTTAGTCAGCAGCTTCCACCACAAGCACAAATTGTTAGCACTGGTTGCATAGAGCAAAATATGTGCAAATTGCTGTGAATGACCTCTGCCAGCTACGAATGCCGCTTGGGCTCATACTGGGGGAAAAACAAAACAAAACAGAGTTTCATGTTAGAAAATAGATTTAAAAGGAATTGTAAAAACTTTCTGTGCGAGGTTTGACGGTTGGCTTGACCCTGCCACTCACATCATTGGACTTTTCATTTAGGAGCACTTGATCACACGGGGTTTATGTGTGTTTTACATTTTCACCTGTCATGCGCGAGTGTACCATTAATGTTCCCGGTGTGTGTTCTTGTTGTGCATCGCATATTTATCTTTTAGACCCTGAGCTCCCATACCTGCTCTCACCGACTTCCCTGTCTTGAATCAGCTCATTAGTGTTGGAGTGTATATGTCATTTGTCAGATTGTCTGGGTTGCTTTCTTGCTCTTAGCGTTCTCGCCTCTGAGGTCGCCTCGCCTGTTCTTAGTTACCTGTTACCTGCCTGCCTTCCTCTTGCCAGCTCTATGCCTGAACAACAAACAAGTAAAAAGCCTCTTAACCTCAGCTGTCCAATCTGCGACTTTTGGGTCCAATCCATGATTGTTGCAGTGCGAATACTCTACTACAGGCACTGCAGCTAACCAGGTGCTGCGAGAGGAGCAGACTTTCATTTAGGCCTGTCCTCCACTGTATTGTATCAACCTCGCCCAGACATCTCCTTGCCCGACACGCTGCCCTTTCTTTCAAACCCTTGCCCACGCTGTTGTTCAGAGTGGCATCTTATTAGGCGTAACACCATTGTGCTAAATTGCAGCGAATCACATTTGTCATCCGCGACTGATCATCAGTCATCATCATCATCTGGTTGCATATCTCCCGCTATTCAACCCGAAAAAACAGAAATTCAAAGCTCGTCCCCGTATCTCTCATCCAAATTACATACTTAAGGTGCATTTGGCACTGACACCGTCTCTACAGTCTTCTTGTAATGTGCCACTGGTGATATACACTAAACCATCTTTGGTGTTCAGTGAAGCAGGCTCATGATTTGTCTCTGATAGTTTGGGAGCTGAACGATCACATTGTGTGTGTGCTTGGGTAGTGGCCTGTGTCTTGTGGGAGTAACAACTTTTAGTTCTGTCATTTTTTTTTTTTTTTTAACCCCCAGAATCGACTAACCTGCACGTCAGGATTTCTTAACTTACAACTTCTTGAATAAATGTTGTACAGAGACATTCACATAAAGGACTTGAAATAATGTCAATGGCTGGAGATCGACATGCAAACTCTGATTATTTTGATATTGTACCATTGGAGATGCTGCATTAAATTGGCTTATGACAGGAAAAGGCAGAAAAATGAGAATGAATCTTTGCACTCTTTTGAAATTTGATGTCAAATCATAGTAAAACACAGTAAAATCAGTGGGTAGTCAAATCACATGAGCCCATATTACAGTATTAGTAATGAATCCTTTCTTGTTTTAAATGTTCAAATGCTGCAAAGCCCTCATGTTTAGCATTCACTGTCTGTTTATTGTGAATGAATATCATGTTATGTTTTTCCTCTGTTGCTGCAAAAACAACTTGCCTTAAATGAATCTGAATTTCCCCTCATCATTCAACTTTCTCGCTTTATTTACATGATTAATTCAACTGCATTTATTTTTTCAAACAAATCTGCATCTCCACCTGTCCCCGGTGGTTCGCTTGATTTAAATAACAGCAAGAGGCATCTGTGCACGCATGCGGGCACAAACATAGCCCCTCGTGGCACTTTTTACATAAACCTCCATACAAATGAGTTAAATACCAAACAGTCACAGGTGGCCCACGAGCATCGCAGCCCTCCTTTCTTTTCCCACCTTGTAATAGCCACAGAGATTTCTACAGGCAGCAGAATGGAGCTGGGAATAGCAGTTCTGCACTGAGCTTAGCTATTGCAAGATCTCTCTCTATCTTTTTTCTTTCTTTTTTTTTTTTCTGTTGTGCGTGCAGTGTGAGGCTATCTCCCCTCCCAGGCCTCTCTCCTCCACCCATCTCCCTCATTACTAACGAACTCTCTCTGCCAGGCCTTACCTCAGGCGGCCTCCTGTAATTATTCCCCAATGCCACACTGGTGAGATGGGTGTCCGTTACACACTGTGTGCCGAGCTAAGAAAAACAACAACTGTGGGGCCATTATTTGTCAATCAAACCCAGGGCCAAAACAAAATGCTGTCTGGTACATCCTGAGTCCTAGTTATCATCATTGAAAACTGTCAGGGCAAAGAGCATTCTTATTGATTTTCTCACTTATTTTTTTATTTTTATTATCCTGGCATTTTCCCCTGATCTCTGTTCAGCTTTGCTACTGAGCCTTTCCTGCAATCATGTGCCTTCTTTTGAACAGCAGAGTGAAGAAAAGTTGTTTCACACGGAAACTCACACAGAGACTAGAACAATAAACTGTTTGTATCTGCAGTCTTCAGCGTCGCAAGGTGTGCGACTGGAAAACATGGAAATAAATGTTGAAAATATTAATTTCATTCTTGGGTCGCCGCCTCGTTCGGTTTGTCAACATGTCTTCACAGATCAGTCAAATTTGTTTTTCTCGTGAGTATAACAAGACAGGATGAATTAGAAATGTAGTCAAAAGCAACAGAAGATGAATGAATCTGGATCAATGGATTGCAGAAAAATTAATCAATGAAATGGAGGAGCTACACTGAGCTTTTCAACCCAAAAGGAAAACTCAATCAGCTATAAGAAGTTTCTGCAGTTTTATAAGACAGAACTGAAGTGTGTTGGTGGTGGATACACCGGGTTGCGACTTTTGCAGGACGATCGTCGGTTCCGATGGGGATGGAGTGGATTTTCTCTGAAGCTGCTCCCAGCGGGTCCATGTTGTGTCTTTCCCCAGTTTGTCTGGTCTTTCAGACTGCCGGCGCTGATCAAACAGACTTTTGTCGTCGTTTGCAAAGGTGGCAGATGTGCGGGTGATTCTCGCACAGCAGGGGAGGTCATCACTTTGGCTGCAGGCAGAGTCTGTTAAAAGTTTCAGTAATGTGCTGCTTATGCACAAACACAGCTGAGGATGTTCTCCTTCGGTGCTTGTCAAAGTCTTCTCCTTTGGCAGGAGGCTGGAGGAGCAGATGTAGTTTTCTCAGGGTTTTTGTATGACTTATTTAAAAATTCAATAACTTGCTTTCAACATCATTTTAATACTAGAAAAGACACCTCTATTCATACACACTCACAAAAAACCCTTTAAACATAATGGTATAAAAGCCTTGAAAGACACTTGCAAGAATGCTCTATAATCTTCATTTTTAATAAATTATTATATAACAGCATTTAACAATAATTTAGATTTTTTGACCTAATACATTTTAAACAGTGTTATAGAGAAGTAAAGGCTCTGTATGCAGCTTTGACTTGTATACAAGGCTGAAAGTCAGAGGTCCAGACCTCCCAACATAGTGTTTTTTTTAAAAATTAAGAGTCCAAGAATAATGCCTTATACAATGCTGGTCCTGCAACTGCATGGGTTTCCACTGTGCTTGTGCATGTTTCTTTCCATTCACTTCAATAAAACACCTCCACAAAAATATCCCGCTAAACCGATAGCACCAAAACAAATAAAGCAAAACTGCAATTTTACTTTCCTTCTTCACACAAACAGAGCACAATGAACTTGTTTACAATACTGTTAGCACACTCACGATCCATAACACACATTAACACATCAGAGAGATAGCTTGTGGGACAAGCAGCTAATTAGAGCGACCCACAAACATTCTCAGCCCAAACTTATGACTAGAAAAAAAAAAAAAATACTACACACACTTAACGAAGCTGTGAGTATCGTACCAAAGCAACACTTGTGAAAAACAAAAAAAAGGGGGGCTTACTGTTGTTGACATCATTTTTATCACGAGGAAGGTGTTTGGGAAAGTGCTCAGTGAATTTGTCCGCTACCTTTTCCAAGTTCGCATCCCTTGTGATACATTTGTGGCAGTTTAACAATGCAGCGTGATTATGTCTCAGGTTAACTCTCCCTTCAGCACTATCCAAATAGGGTTGGAGAAATGTGAGCAGGATGCCTCTTTGTTTCGAGATGTCATGGCATGCATCATTGATGATCCTGTGTGAACCTCTCTTTATCATTATGATCCACATAGAACTGGATAATGTTGCCACAGCTGCTCCACTAAGGAAATATTCACCATTTTTTGCTTTGGAAAACTAAAAGATTAAATCTACATTTCAGAAACAGTGATAATATGACCCATTACCACATAATACTGTTACTTTTATGATGACCAAAACAAAGCTGAAATGCCAGTGAGTATTTATGACTTGGCCCAGAAACGTGATTTTAGTGAGATGAAATTGCTGCTCAGTGCTGGATGACGAGGGAATGTTAGAGCCACAACACATTTATAAGGAGACCATATGTCAGGACAGGGTGTCAAGGTGAAATATAGAAGTGCAGCTTTAATGAAATTGTTTAATTTGTCTAACTTGACCATGCACCCAGAATTTATTTCTGCTGAAACAAATGTACAATCAAGCAAACATTACTTAAAAGTATTTATTATATTGCACTGTTTTTATTAGTATTTTATTAGTATTTTATTGAGTTCTTGTTTTATCTTTTTCACAACAGACTCGATCAGAAAAGTACAGGTGTCACTAATAACATTAACAAAGGCTCCGTTCTATTCAAATGTCCCTGTAAAGCCGCGACTGTGAGCCAGCACTCACAACACCAGGACCCCGAAACTGAAGCAGCGAAATGGGATTCAGCCATCACTCATTTCACTATTCGCAGCTGTGCTTTTCCTGTTGTGACATTTCAAAATATCTTCTGTGCAAAAGGCCTGTGGCAAACACAAGAGCCGCCATGTTCTCTTCACCACTTCTCCACCTTCTCGCTGAAGGTGCCTTCACCCTCTGCACTGGATAAGTTGTCTGTACCAACTGAAGTGTTTCCAGTCAAAAAACTGTCTTTTTTTCTATCTAACATTTTTTCCCCCGCCACAGGACAGATCTGGACCAGGTTGACAGAAAATAAGTTAAGGAGACATTGCCATTTTCTTCCTTAATCTTTTTTTTTTTTCATTTCATCAAATTTGGTAAATTTGGGCATCACTAAAAAACAATTTCAAAATTACTTAAGATTACGTTTCAATTTTAATATAACTAAATGGCATCCCACAATTAATTTGAATGTATTTAAGTTATGCAATTAAGATAGCCACTTTCAAGTGGTGCTTTTTGAATCTAGGCTTATTTTGAATTTTTTTAGGATGAGACAAGGTTTCATTGGTCAACTCTGTGACAAAGGTGGGTACGTTTTTCTCGTTGCTGTTGTTGGATGGACTGAAGCTCTCATAAGTTAATGAAGGTCATAAGGTAAATAAGTTGTCATAAGTTGGAGTCTCATAAGTGGACTACATTTGCTGAATGTGTATGAATGGCGTACTCTGTATTCTTTGCCTCGC